>CM022543.1:9317357-10622357 GCA_012273795.1 Dendrolimus punctatus
ATAACGACCAATCTATTATATAAACAAATACAAGCCACTTATAAAGTATAGAAGGGATAAACGACACGTGTTTTTTTCTAAAATATGGAAGCGCATTGTAGATTCATTAAATATTTTACTGGCTCGTATTCCTCTCTTATGCACAAACCGTCTTATGCAAATTGAAAAGCATATCATGGCCACGCAATATTTCATTTAGCATCTCCAATAATAATATTCTTCTAGCTTTATCGTATAAAAAATATACATAAGTAATACTTTAATAAGTAATACTTTTAATACTCGGTGATTTTAATGCGCATCCCAAAACTGTGTTTGGTGACGAGCTAGATCTTTTTTGCGCAGAACAATCACTAATCTGTGCAGACCAAGAGATATTACCTAGTGACACATACACATTTTTGAGTGAGTCACATGGATCTCGACGATGGTTGGACCACTGTGTGGTAACACGCGCAGCCTGGGATGCCATTATGTCTATACGAGTAGACAACAATGAAGTCTTCTGGTCTGATCATTTCCCTCTTGTAATTGAATGTGATATGCAGTGCATCGTGCCTAAAAATGTCTGTGATAATAGTTTATCCAATGGTGTTAATGAAATAAAATGGGGTCAAAGGGATATTTGTCAAAGTGAACGATATAGGACAAATTGTATCGATAGTTTTAGCAGTTTACGTCAATCTAGTCTAGTTTTGTCTGATTGTGAGAAAGACAAGGCTTTAATTGATAATAGGTATAACTGTATTATTAAAATATTGCAAAAGGCTGCCATAAAAACTTGCTATACTCGTCACGGTGCACAGAAAAAATATAAGCCCATTTTGGGCTGGAACTACCATGTAAAGGACAGTCATAAAAGGGCACGATTTCATTTTAATAATTGGGTCATGTGTGGCTGTCCAAAATTTGGAGATATATATAATCAAATGGTAATGAGTCGAAAACAATTTAAAAACAAATTACGCTGGTGTCAAAAGAATCAAGGCGATATTAAATTAAACATTCTGGCCTTACATCAGTCAAATAAAGATTTCATTAAATTTTGGAATGCAACAAAGAGACTAAATTATAAAACTAGTAAACCTGTTAGCATTGAAGGGATAGGTGACCCTGTATCAATTTCCGAACAATTTGCGCGTCACTTCAGTGTAGAACCTTTGCCTTTGAACCCTTCTATGACTGCTCTTAAAATAACGTAACCACATTACCATCTTATAACAATTCGCCTAAGTTTAATGCGGAAGATGTCGCTAGAGCTGTTCGTGATATGAAACGTGGAAAATCACCGGGATGGGATGGCTTAAGTATTGAGCATATTTTGCATGCAGGGCCCGATATATATTACATTTTTGCTAATTTATTTAGTATATGCCATTCCACCAATCACCTGCCTGAGACACTTATGAAGACTGTGGTAGTGCCAGTTCCTAAAAATAAAACGGGTGACCTTTCCAGTCTTAAAAACTATAGACCAATTTCGCTTGGTACTATTTTAGGTAAAATCCTGGAAAGGTTACTTCATCCTGACCTCAACCTAGAAATTGACGATGCACAATTTGGTTTTCGTCCTGGTCTCTCAACAGACTCAGCGATTTTTAGTGTGAAGTCTACAATTAGGCATTATGTTGATAGAAATACTTCAGTTTATGCATGTTTCCTTGATCTGAGTCGGGCTTTTGATCTAGTAAACTACGATTTACTATGGGAAAAACTAGCCAGGTCAAATATTCCTGAAAAAACGGTGGGTCTGTTGAGATACTGGTACGAAAACCAAACCAACCATGTCAGATGGGGCGACACCGTCTCTAGCGATTATAGACTAGAGTGTGGCGTACGTCAAGGAGGCTTGACGTCTCCGGACCTTTTTAACCTCTATATTAACGACCTGATTGTGGAATTGAGGAGCACCAGGATTGGTTGTCATGTTGGGGGCGTATGCTTAAACAACATAAGTTATGCTGATGACATGGTGCTCTTGAGCCCCTCAATCAGTGCGTTAAGAAAGCTGCTTAGTATTTGTGAAGGCTATGCTGCTAAGCATGGCCTAAAATACAACGAGAACAAGACGCAGATGATGGTTTTCCGAGCAGGCAAGGGTCCGGAGATTACATTGCCTGTATTGTTGAGTGGGACTGAGCTCAAATATGTAAGCCAATTTAAATATTTGGGACACATACTTGCGGAGAATCTCAGTGACGACTTAGACATAGAGCGCGAGCGCAGAGCTCTGGCTGTGAGGTGCAATATGATCTCGCGTAGATTTTCACGTTGCAATGGACCGGTGAAAGTGACATTATTTAGAGCATACTGCCAAAGCCTCTACACTTGTCAACTCTGGGTGAAATGCTCCAAGAAAGCTTTGGGTACCATTAGGGTGCAATATAATAATGCATATCGTACCCTAATGAAACTGCCTCGATTTTGCAGCGCTTCGGGCATGTTCGCCGAACAGAGAATTGCAGATTTCTATGCGATTAGGAGGGCACGCATAGCGGGGCTCTGGGCTCGCCTGCGTGCCTCGGGCAATGAGATTCTCCGCATGTTCTCAGATTGCATTGACAACCCCATTTTTAGGAGCTGGCTTTCTGTGCACCGGGACTTAAGGTATAACGTATGACTTGAATTTGAATTGGAAATGACATACTATTTGATTATTATTTACTATTATTATTATTTTATTTTTAATTTAATTTATTTTAATTGTAAAATTGTATGTTTGTGAATTGATATGGGTTATCTAATGCCTGAAATAAAGAATTATTATTATTATTATTATTACTTTAATACATGATATTGAAGAGTCGCTTGCTTCAAATACAATCAATCAATACTTATAAAATCAAATTATGCTCTGCATCTTATTATGGATTACCTGTTTAAGTATAAAATTTAAGTAAAAAAGAAACGTTGTTTTGTAAAAAACAGCAAAAACATTCCCAGCAACAAAAAAATATATTATAATATATGTTACTATTACGAGTACATGTAAGTATGTCTTAAAAAACTTAAAATCAGCTCAAACAACCTTCCGTTCAATTTAGATAAAGTCACTTATTTTTACTGTTTATTCACTTGCATCGCTTGAATTTTGATATTAATTCTATGGATTATGCATGATATGTCAAATTTTATAAGAACTGGCTATTAGTCAACATATTGATAGATAGCCCTAAAATTAAATTGGTCTTCAGAGACAACATTAGTAGGGTTATAATGTTTATGGACTTCCATCACAGGTGTCCTAACAATATGACATTGAGTTTATGGATGTTTATTTAAGATTATTTGCTTGCACACAGTTCACTTATATGCTATATTACGAATATGAAAGCTACTGTGGGTTCGGGTTTCCTAAAGCGGTCTTTTTCGCATGACTCCACACGCGTTTTGCAGCATAATATTCATCTCTGAATTACACAGCTGCTTGCGTTGCACAGGCCACATTTCTGTTATACAAAGGGAAGGTATAATTTAAATTATATTCAACATGTGTGGCTTATAATTTTTAAATGAAATTATAAATAAACAATTTTTCTACACATAGGCTCCGAAAATGATTTTACGAAGCTTATATACATTGTATAGTGCTTGCTACGTTGTATAGTGCGTAATTTAAAAATTACGCAATATACAACGGAACGTGCGTAAAATAGGTACTTAGGTGAAAAAGTATATAAGAAATTCACTAAGTAGACCTTTTTATGCAAATTAATAAACTGAACATTCGAACTTCTTTGGATGCGCTTTTGATCATCACATTTGTTTAAATTTAATACTATAGAGAAATATTCTAAGTTTCACCACGCGCATAAGACACCATTTGCAAATGCGCGCTTTTTTCATATTAAAAACGTTAAAGATTATTGAAACTTTCCGATTGATATTTATGTTTATTTCATTATCTTACTGTGTCTCTCTAGTGTATTGAAAAACACTGTATGACACTCGTGCGGTTGTTGGTTCTTACAAAGTCGTGACTATGGTAAGCCATTTATCTACTCGTTTGCAAAAGCAAACGTACCTCATTAGTGTCATAACTATTTTTATTTGATTCGACGCAAACGTTTGTAATTAAAATGATTTAGAAATATTACGTAGGTACCTGTCCTTTCTCCACTTGCGTTAAAGTTAGTGTTGTTGACTATGTCTTACGGCAGCAAAATAACGCTTTAACAAGTTGCTACATTAGTGAAGTTCAATACTAAAACCTAAATTATCGATTGTTGTTTTACCTCATTAACAATGTGTCATCTCAAATAACGCATTAATACCTTAGCTACATCTGCGTTAGGTCTTTATTAGAGTGTTAGTTAAAATATAACGCAGGTGTAGCAGAGGCATAAGAATGAGGTATGTTCCATTAGAAAACATATATTCAACATACTTATGCTATATATAGGTGGATCTTCGAATAGTTAACAACGATTAGATCTGTTTGATTAGGTAACGTACATCTAAAGCGATTACCAGCGGTTGAAAGTTTGTGATATTGTTTAAGTTATGTGGATCTATATAACGAGGGTACGAGGGGTATGGGGATGGTTTCTTGTCTACATAAAATCGTTTGCTGATTATCGTGCATACCTATTTGTTTTAATTGAAAACGTTCTTTAAGAAAAAAGGAGACTTGGGACTAAACAATACATTGTATAGAAGTGACAAGATATGCCTATTCTGGTGAAGGCGGATACGGAACCACTTAAGTTTATCTATCATAATTACGTAAACTAAACATGAAACGGACGCAAAAAATGTAAAGTTGCTCAAGTTTATCAAGTTGGTACTCTGTTAGTTCTAAGTGGCATCGGCATAGTCTAGTCTTGTATATAAAATCTATCGCCCTATTTATTGTAGTCTTTTTGGAAGTAGCATCGATAAAGCGTTCTAAATACATCGGGCAACGCATTAGGCGGATAGGGAACCACTTGAGTTTAGTGCGAAATTCAAATATGCTATCATAATTACGTATGCCATAGATGAAACGGAGGCAAAAATTCTAAAGTTGCCGTCGCCGCTTTGCCATTTAGACAGGGAAATGCGTCCAGCCTTTTGGCACTGATAGCGCTGGATTTTCCAAATTAATTTTAATTTACGTAATAAAATAGTTTTAGTGTTTACCTAATTTATTTTAGGTATAATTGTATTTTAATTTAGAATTTTAACCAACTTATAAATGTTGCTTCATATCGTGACTAAAAAAACAATATATCAATATCTAATAATATATTTAGTTAAATATGCAGACGATCCTAATACTCTTAAGCCGATTTTATATATCAATCGTCAAACAACCCATAATAATCCAACGTTGGACATGAGTTGAAGGCTGACACATTGTGCTTTGTGTTTGTATGTTAAATTTTATGTCAATACGCCATTACAAATTATTTCAGTTGCTAATTTTTAAGGCAATTTAATAATATTTAAGACAAAAAAATTACAGAAAGAAAACATGATAACAAAGATAGTTAAGGTGATTTGGATATGTAAAAAGAACGTATGAAAGCAAGCGTACATGGATGGTAGTCAGTGTGACACATCAGTATGGATGGTAAAGTTGGTACCCGTACACGACGTCTAAGGAGATTAGGCGTTACAGTACTACAAAAGGCTAAATAATAACAGATTGTATATAAAGAAATTATTGAACGTGGATGAAACAAAAGATGTATGTTAGGTCTGGAAAGTGGAGATCCATCGTCTCTGCAGGAAACAGGCTTAATAATATAATGTAGAAGATTTGCTTGTAGAATCTAGTGCTATGTAAGTTAATATAAGTAAGTATATAGGCACCTAGCGGAATGTCTTACGTACTAATATACATAGGTACGTACGTTACCACTCTCCAAACTGTAATATCGTCAGAACAAACACACGTTTCGTATCACGGTAGAAGCACATTGGAATTAATGCAATACAATGTACCTCTTATATCTAATCAACACCTGTGTGACATGCATGCACACACACAAGTCTTTTCATGTGAAAAGACTTTTTTACTCAAAAAAGCTTTCAAAATAATAAAATCATTATATTTTTTACGCCCAGTTATCGATATTATCACAAACTACAAATCATATTACAAAATATAAGATTGGCCATTGAGTGTGGTTTATAACTTTAACATTTTATTAGTTTCACACGCATATATTTCAACTTTACAACAGTTTCAAACATTTTTTGAACATTTTTTAAATTAATCTAAACACTATCAGAGATCACGTCTGAAATTAATATTCAACATTTATTAGCCAGTTACCTTTTATATTAAAGAGTAGAATTATTGTTAGAAACGTATATAAATTCGCATTTATTAAGCAAGTAGCTTCTGCCCGCGATTTCGACCGCGTGGAATAATAAAAAAACACCCCGATTTTGAAACATTCTTCGTTGGTGCTCCGCTCCTATTCGTCTTAGCGTGATGATATATACCTTATCGCCTTCCTCAATAAATGGGCTATCTAACACTGAAAGAATTTTTCAAAACAGACCAATAACTCCTGAGATTAGCGTGTTCAAGCCAACAAACAAGCTCTTCATCTCTATATTTATATATAAAGCTAAAGCATACTTATGTATATATATGAATACCTTTTATATTTGCTTAACTTATCTCTGCTTTTACGTCTAATTATTCCAGTGTAAGGATTATATTCCACTGGTCTATCTCTTTGGTGTATCACGTGAAGTTTATCGCACAATAAAATTTAATGCATGACAATCTTTGCATTGTTGGAAAACATAAGAGTAGATTATGGCGCTTGGCGACTCGCTTTGTTCGTTTAGTTACTAATATAATTTATGTTGTCATTAGATTTTGTTTATTGCATGAGTTCAGCAGATAGGCAAACGGCCCATCTGATGAAAAGCGGTTACCATCGCCTGTGGATATTTGTAACATCCAAGGTGCTACAAATGACCTGCTCCTCTCTTAAGGGATACTGAAACCTGGCTACTAACATCAGGGTGGTTATGGCGGCATATTCTAGACCAGGGGTGGTAGTCATGGAGATGAGCAAATATCTACCAGTTTGAAAATTAGATACTATAAAGTGCCTTACCATCAGTTGAATTTTGACATTTCATGTATGGAGTTTATGTCAAATTTTAACCGATAAGTAAGACAAATGAACGGTTGGTATGATATAGAAACGGGTCAGGTTTTTAGATATGCTATTCCTCTCACTCTCCCGGACGTCATACGGGCAGTCTGGCTGGTGGTAGTGGTTGCGTTCACCAGTGCGCATCGTATTTGTACAGGGAAAATATAAATTTTTCAAAGCATTTTAAGAAGGTTTCTTTTTTACTTATTATTTTAATTGGAATTTTTGACACATGAATTTATTATTGCCAAACATTTTTGTTGTTGTTTAAACCGTGCCAGACGCCAATTCAGAATTGATTTTTTTTTCAAATTATTTTAGTATGGCTGAAATTTTTATATGACGTTATTAAACTAGCTACAAACCCAAAATTAATTTCCCAAACAGTAATTCAATTGAGAGTGAGAGGAATAGCATATCTAAAGACTGGCCTTCTTGAAATTCTCTCTCGAAAACGTTGCCAGCTCTTAGACGCTAAGGAGTCTTACATCAAACATTGAAGATTAAAAAAAACCGGAACATAGACTATGTAAACGATGGAAACACGATACAATTTTGTTTTTATTTCTTGTTTGTTTGTCTTTTTATTGGGGATTCAGGTAAAAACTACTCGGCTGATTTAATTGCTATTTTTGCTGCATAGCAAATTTTTAGAATTAATGTTTTATCCACTTTTATCCCGGTAATTCCGCGGGAATTTTTCTGGGAATTATTTCAGACGGCTGGTTTGAAAAAAGTTCGAATTCCTATGTAGTTTTTTCACTAATCCATAGCAAATTTATGTAATAAAATGTTTAGTGATATTTCTTTATCGAGGGAATCAAGCGGGAATTTTCCTGGGAAGGATTTGTTCGGGTGCATAAAAATTAGCTTATTCCGATACAGTTTTCACTAAAACGATGGCACTTACATTCTTTTTAAATGTCGCGGTAATTTGTGTCTTGGGAATCACGCGAGAATTTCAAGTCAAGCGAGGGACGAAGTCACGGTCCCGTGATAGCAAAACAATAAAAATAATCTGAAATATTAAAATCAAAGTTTATTACACTACAATTATTACAATCACAATATTTAATACAGAACAATAATGCACAGAAATATTGGGACAACTCCAAGAGTTGTCTCCACGCTTGTCAGGTGTGGAGCAGCAATTTGCCCTTAAAGAATATTGCGATTATCTATGCAACTCTTGTCCAACAGAGCTTTCGCTCTGTTCGCAGAACGACGGTTGCACACTGTCGTTTGTAGACTGTCGTGGTAGATTGCTGGTTGTAGACTCTCGTTGTAGACTATCTGTTTGAAGACTAGCCCCCTCTGCCCGAACACCGAGTATTTATATAGTAGTGCGTCTGTAGCGGCACCATCCTGTAATACTTTGGCGCCACTTCACTTCCGTCAAACACCAACTTCCGCCATCCGTACAACTTCCAACTTCCGGTTACTCCATTTTCGATATCCGTTGGCTTGATAATAAATGCTTCTACGTTGACATCCAGTTATACGACTTCCGATTACTACATCAATGAATACTCTATTCGATTATTGATTACTTCCGTCATATGGTTACTTTCTAATAACAAATACGATTCTAACACCCGCGACTTACCTAGTACTATGTAAATCGGATACAGTAATGTTTAACAAAACACGTTAAATGGATCATAAACACCGCTACTACAAATTATAACAATGAATCAGTGTTAATTGCTGATTGTGTGTCAGAGAGTAAAATGTTTACAATTCGTTGAATGGGTTTAATTAACATTAAATACATTTGTTTATTTGACTTTGATGTGCCTATTCCAGTGTTTTTATATCATTAGACAATGTTTTACGAGTTTGGTTTTTTTAATTTAGGTTTATGGCTTGGCAGCTAGGACTTTGAGCCAGATCTTAGTTTACAATATAAGTAAGTTTCTTACGCCTATGTGAATGTGTAGGACAGCTGAACTGTAGGTAATCAGCTAGTGCCATTCAACGGAGTTCTTCAGAGAACTCAAAAGGCCATATTAGACTATACAGGTCACATTTCGCACAAAACACATAACTACTACTCAAAAACTATCAATATCCTACAACTATTGTTCATTTTAAAGTATTTTACACATTTTTAGAAAATAAAACTGCACAGCACAACGTATCCTTTCAGTTCTCGCCAAAAACTCATTGTTCAATTGTCCTTACGAGTTTTGGGCTTTATAGATAAACGTAAAAAAAATCAAATGAAGTGAAGCATTTTTTTACTTTATATGCGTAAACTTACTTTATGCGGGCCTGCATACGTATGTATAATACACTGCAATGCGTTTGGTAGCCTATTCTAAAATCGGCATCCTTTAGTCGGCCTCTCTTTCATAGTCCGAGACTCCGTTTTTCTATAAATAATCTAAGGTTTTGAGTTAAATTATCTAATGTCAGGAGTAATCTCTCGCCTCACGCCTCTCACCATTCGCCTTTCGCCTCTCGCCTTTCGCCTCTCGTCACTCGCCTCTCGCCACTCGCCTCTCGCCACTTGCCTCTCATCTCTCACCACTCGCCTCTCGCCACTCACCTCTCACCTGTCGCCACTCTGCTCTTGGTACTCGCCTCTCACCACTCGACTTTCGCCTCTCACCTCTTGCCACTCGCCTCTCATCACTCGCCTTTCGCTTCTCGCGTTTTTCCTCTCGCCTCTCGCATCTCGCCTCTCGCTTCTCGCCTCTCGCCACTCGCCTCTCGTCTCTCGCCACTCACCACTCGCCTCTCGCCACTCACCTCTCGCCACTCACCTCTCGCCACTCGCCTCTCGCTACTCGCCTTTTGCCTCTCACCTCTTGCCACTCGCCTCTCACCACTCACCACTCGTTACTGGCCTCTCGCCACGTGCCTCTCGGCTCTCACCTCTCACCTCTTGCCACTCGCCACTCGCCACTCGCTACTGGCCTCATGCCACTCGCCTCTCGCCACTCGCCTCTCGCCACTCGCCTCTCGCCACTCGCCACTCGCCACTCGCCTCTCGCCTCTCGCCACTCGCCTCTCACCTCTCGCCACTCGCCTCTCGCTTATTGATGATGAATCCTGTATACCACCACTTCGACAGTTTCGACAGGGAATAATATTGTTCATACTTCTCTATACCGGCATGCTTCCCCTAGAATGATCTCAGTAAAATTATGGAAGGTAAGAAAGAGGCTTTAACAATAATATTCCCAGAAACTGTTGAAGTGGTGGTATACAGTATTTCTCATCATCGGGCGAGTGCCGAGAGGCGAGTGGCTAGAGGCGAGTGGCGAGAGGTGAGTGACGAGAGGCGAGAGGCGAGAGGCCAGTGGCTAGAGGCAAGTGGCGAAAGGAGAGAGGCGCGTAGCACGTGGCGAGAGGCGAGTGGCGAGAGGCGAGTGGTGAGAAGCGAGTGGTGAGAGGCAAGATGCGAGTGGCGAGAGGAGATAGGTAAGAGGCGAGAGATGAGTTGCGAGAGGCGAGTGGCGAGTGGCGAGATGCGAGATGCAAGATGCAAGATGCAAGATGCGAGATGCGAGATGCGAGATGCGAGTGGCGAGAGGCGATAGGTGAGAGGCGAGAGGTGACAGCCGAGTGGCGAGAGAAGAGAGGTAAGAGGCGAGAAACGAGTGGCGAGAGGCGAGTGGCGTGAGGCGAGTGGCTAGACGTGAGATGCTAGGTGAGAGTGGCGAGAGGAGAGAGGTAAGAGGCGAGAGTTGAGTGGCGAGAGGCGACGGCCGAGTGGCGAGAGGAGAGAGGTAAGAGGCGAGAGACGAGTGGCGAGAGGCGAGATGTGAGTGGTGAGAGGAGAGAGGTAAGAGGCGAGAGGCGAGAGGCGAGTGGCGAGTGGCGAAAGGCGACAGCCGAGTGGCGAGAGGAGAGATGTAAGAGGCGAGAGACAAGTGGCAAGAGACGAGTGGCGAGAGGCGAGTAGCTAGAGGTGAGATGCGAGATGAGAGTGGCGAGAGGAGAGAGGTAAGAGGTGAGAGACGAATGGCGAGAGGCGAGTGGCGAGAGGTGACATGCGAGATTCTTGTTTTTAGTGTACCTAGTGGGATGATATTTAGGTCCCAATTCCTCAAAGGTCGTCAAACAGCTAAAACCAAATATGAGAGCATTACATCTTACACATACACACTTCAAACTTTACTTCAACATTTATCTACATAATATAAAAATAACACAACGCAGATCTGGGGACTCAATAAGAAAATATGTAAGTACGCAATCTCGTTTTCCTTTTTATCTCGGCGAAGATGTAAGCAAACGTTATTAGATAGAATTTTAATATCGACAGAAATAGCTGTACATTTGCATAGGATTTTTTGTTATTAAAAATTTATGTTTGTGTTCTTATTACCTTACATTCCTTAGTATGCTTATGCGATATGGAATTTGCAGCTATATTCCATAATCAGTAAGCAAAATATATGTATAACCCGTGCGCGTTAACATGGCACCTGACTCGAAAACAACTCTCCTCCCGCTGCCCTTCCCGGGGCCCCGCTCGCGTCGTGCGAGACCAGTAGCGTGAGCCTCACTGTTGTAGTTGTTAAATTACGATATTCAAAGAACTAAAATAACATTAATTTTTTTTACTCAAGTAATTTAAATGTAATATATTGATGAGCCAGGTGCCATGTTAATTCGCACGAGTTATACGAAACTAATTATAAACTAATACAATAAAGAGATCGCTAAACTGATCCGATGTCAGAGGTAGGAACCGGTTTTCTGATGACCCGAGGAGTCAATTAGCCGTTTTGCGAGCTCTTTACATAAATCAATAAAATTGTCAGTAAATACATCTAATATATAAAATTCTCGTGTCACAGTTTTCGTTGCCATACTCCTCCGAAACGGCTTGACCGATTCTCATGAAATTTTGTATGCATATTGGGTAGGTCTGAGAATCGGCCAACATCTATTTTTCATCCCCCTAAATGTTAGGGGTAGTCCACCCCTAAATTTTTTATTTTATTTTTTAGACAACATTTTTAATTTCTATTTTTTATGATACAACATACAAAAATACATACAACCCAAATTATTAACCCTCTGCGACAAACCCCTATTTTTACCGGGCAGGACGACGTCTGCCGGGACAGCTAGTATTATATACATTTTTTAACTAAGTACAATTACGATCAACCTACAAGTAAGTCGTTTTAGTTGTAAGTGTTTATATTGTAGCAACTTAGGTCCCGACAAAAATAATTCCACCTGCATATCTGAAACAAAACTCATTTTGTTACCTGTGAGCATTTCAACTAATTGTAATTCTTTTATGATCGTCTTCTTTTGTCTACTTATTGATTGGCATACGTTTCTAGAATTCTTTAATGGCTGAGTAATTATCCAGATGTGGCGGATTAAGTCGACTACGACACGGGCACATTGCATTTGTGCAGTATAAAACGATGGCCTGATGGAGCGATGGACGATCAAAGCGTGACGTGTGTACTACAACCGGAAATCTATTAATGACGGACTTTGCGCGTATTATTCAGTTACGACCTTCTGGATTAGGTTTAGATTTGTTGCATTCGGTTATATTTGTTTCCGTATTAGACGTGCTTGTATTATATCTAATAAACTGTATAATACTTTCAATGGCATTTTAATTCGAGTCTTGCAACTCGTAACAATATTATTGTTACGTACGAGCGGGGGTACGCACTTATGGATTGGAAGAAAACACCAGTTTTTAATTTAAAAGCTTTTATTGACTTACACAGCTGCACGTAGTATCTCTCTGCAGGGTTGCCCCTATACGCACGACCAACGATGCACAGTCCCGACGATAAGTTGTCACACCCTCAATACCATCGCCGATATTGTGCGGACCACCTCTAATATTATCGCGTGTAGCTCGCTTCTGGTTTCTCTCTTGAACTATGCTACACACCTCCTTCACGTATCTGTCAACCAAACTTGTCACTAAATTCACAACTTAGTTCGTCTCTGTCCTCTATTAACCTTCTCTAATAACTCTTTAGTATCGCACTTGTCGTTTCACCGTCTTGTACTGAACTCAACTTAAAACTGCAACTCTCAACTCTAAACTGCCCGGTAGGCGCGCCTTACGCTGTTTATATACCCGGAAGAATTTTCTAGAATCCATCTATCTATCTCTGTCTTTTCTTTCCCGAACCTTCTGTTCGGGAACTTTCGTTTATACCTCTTCTATATCCTCTTATATCTCTTTCTAACATATATCTATCTCTTTCTTTCTTTCGTAGTCTATCTCTTTCTAACATCTATCTATCTCTTTCTTTCGTTTATCGTTTATCCTTTTCTAAATATATCCGTCCTCGTCTTTTCCTTCCAGAAATTTCTAGTTCTTTCTAAAAGTTCTAAAACTGATTTACGCTGCTGGGCAGTTCCACCCTCGGTCGCCACACTATTTATCAAATAAAGTATATAGGTCCTTAGTGCTTTTGCCACACATAACACATTCATTAATCCTACCCATTACCGATTTCATATTACACGATATTTCACTTCTAAAAGCAATGTGGGAGGAGAGTGGGGCTTAATGAAATACTGCAACACGTCAGCGGGGGCTTCCGATTTCAGTTTGTGGGGGATGATAACAAGGCACGCAGTGTACTCATATGGCAGTCAGCAATGTCAGCCAACTAACGCTTGCAATTTAGAATGTTCAGGTTAGTAATTGACGTATGCAAATTAGTGCAGCTTCACATGGTTGTATAGAGATAACGATGACCTTTTTTATCGCTGGAGTACAGGTAAACGGCCCACCTGACGGTTACTGTCGCCTATGGACGTTTGCAACATCAGAGATATCACCAACACGCCGCCGGCCTCGAATTTAAAAAAAACCCATATAGTAACGCTGTGGGAAAACCACGGCTGGGAGCTCATTCCAAATCCCCACAGTGTGCTAGAGAAATGTTGCGTACAAGAGCGAAGCAGCTCTAGGAAGTAGAGATAAACGTCCAGTCGATGGTGTGCGGTGCGGTGCGGTGGTAAAAAAGAAGACAATCAAATATAGGCACTCAATGTTAAAGGTAGCCCTTAAATCTTTATCTAAACGTGACGATGAATAAACATTTAATAAAAATAATTGTTGTGGCACGATTTACCAAAAAAAGGTACACACCGGTCCAGCCGGGCATAAATCAGTACGCTCGCACCGGTGTGTACGCGCAATATCAGCCTTTACTATGAAAACGCTCATTAGTCTACGGCCAATCACCAATATTCGAAAATTTACTACGAAACTAAGACGAATTATTATGTTGGCAACACCAACATGAAATTTTATTACGTGCAACATTGTAGTTGCATTTCTTTTTTTTCTCTTCTACTTGGATTGTATCCAAAGGCAGACGCCTTCGTATAAAAGTGATTTAATTACAAGTTTTCACCCTAATAACAGTGTTTATCTTCCACCACTACATCGACCTGGGTATCCTAGGCCCACCACCATCAGCGTGCTAACAAATATTTATTATTATATGTGCGACGAGGTGCGCGCTATTGTACGCCTAACAAAAAATATTGCAAAATCATAATATCAGATGATAATATCGTACGCATATTTCAAGCAAAAGGTGCTTCATTGAAGACTTCCTACGCTTCAATAGTAAATATTTAGCTCAAATTTATGTAAATTGAATAATAATTTAGTGAAATTAATTTATGAGTATAAAATGATGTCACAAAATTGTTAATATTTTTAATTACACCTTATGCCGCGACTGTTAACAGCCGCTGCATAAAAGTTGAGACATGAGCCGTATCATCTATCGCATACTTTTATAGATTTTTTGACAGCAGGTAAAATCGTTTTCCAGGGAGGAATAGTGCTGCTTTCATCCATGTAATCAGACAACTTAAAGAGAATATGAGAAATTAAAGGTACTTTACAACTGTGCACAACATGTTAATTTCAACATTTTCAATTATACCCTTTAACGTCAAAGAAATAAAGGGCACGTCATACGTCACGTTTCGGCTAACCAAATTATTGCGGAGGAAGCTACCGAGAACGTTAATTAGGCCATAACACACGTGCCTAAAGTAGCATATAAAACACGAGTTCAGGAGTTTCAAACAGAGCTTAATGAAACAATTAAAATGTGAAATTATACATATAAATATGACACCACGATTAATTTTCTTCTGTTTTCTATTAGCTGCGACTCTATAGATTCCTGGGTAAGAATTCGTATAAAATATATTTCTTCCCTACTTCGCTCCCGCTGACTTGTTTTATCGGATAGTGGTTCTGCAGCGCATCTAATGAAAGACATCTTCTGGCTATTTTTTATACCTTAGGTTATATTATCGAAGTTTTAATAGAGATACCTAATTTGATATAGTAATATATATACTCCAACCTATATTACTCAAGGATAATGTCGCATTCGGATGGTGAAAGAACTTTTGAAATCGGTCCCGTAGTTTTTGAGTTTATTAGTTACAAACATACTAAACACATACAAATTTTATTTAACAAATCACTAAAAACAGGAGTATTTCCTATGGTTTGGAAAATTGCTCACATTATCCCAGTTCATAAATCCGGTGATAAAACGCAATGTAATAATTATCGTCCAATTAGCCTCTTATCTTGTTTTGCTAAATTATTTGAATCTGTAGTTTACGATTACCTTTATAACCATTTAAAACCCATACTTTCGTCTAATCAACATGGATTTGTTAAAAATAAATCAACTACTACTAACCTTTTAGAATATAAAAATTACATTTGTTCATCATTTGCTACAAACATTCAAGTTGACTCAGTATATACTGACTTTTCTAAAGCTTTTGATAAAGTGGATCATCTCATATTATGCAATAAAATTGAATCACTAGGCATACACGGTAACCTTCTCCGGTGGTTAAAATCTTATCTTAATCGTAGAAGTCAGTTAGTTGCCCTTAAGGGTATTACATCTTCTCCTGTCCTGGTTACTTCTGGAGTACCTCAAGGTTCTCATCTGGGTCCATTGCTATTTGTTGCATTTGTGAATGATTTATTTGAATGTTTATCTTGTCCAGCACTTCTGTATGCTGATGATCTTAAAATTTATACAACAGTTTCTAGCTTGTATGATGCTATGAAACTCCAGCGAGACCTTGATTATATTTCTAATTGGTGCCAGTAAAATAAAATGTTTCTCAATGTAGGTAAATGTCAAATAATCTCATTCACAAATAAAGTTAACAAGATTGAATTTAATTATTCTCTAAATAATCATACATTAAAACGCACCACATCAATAAGAGATCTTGGTATTATCTTAGATGACAAACTTACCTTTAGGGAACACTATGACTACATTGTGAGTAAGGGATCCAGTCTTTTAGGTTTCATATATAGGTCTACTCTTGGCTTTAAGAAACCTACGAGCTTCATTCATTTATACTGCACGTTAATTAGAAGTGTGTTGGAATATAATTCCACTATCTGGTCTCCTCATTATGCATTACACATCGATCGCATTGAACGTGTACAAAAGAAAGCATTGCGAATAGTCTCATACAGATATAATTTAATTCGAACTTTTAAAACGTATCATGACCGACTGAAATATTACTCTCTAACATCCTTAGAAAATCGTAGAAGCACTTCAGACCTTATCTCTCTTCACAAAATTTTACATGGACATATTGATTCACCCTATTTAATTTCTTTACTTAACTTCAATACCAATTATCGATGCAGAAAACCAGCAGTTTTTTCCCTTCAAGTGTATCGTAATAATACTTCTTATTTCAATCCATTGGTTCGAATGTGTCGCCTTTATAATGAACTCACCAAATTAAACGCGTTAATTGATATTTTTAATTCTAGTCAGTTTAAGTTTATGACTAATTGTAAAAAATTCTCTCACACAATCTGTATTAATATCTATTGTCGATTTTTCACTCATTTTTCTTTTTTAATTTTTTATATTATTTATAAAATGAATATGAACAACTTTTTTTAGTATGTCTACTTTGTCGTTCATTTAATTAGCGCATAGTTTGGATTATAATCTGGCCCTGTATATTACATTGTTATTATTTATTTTTAATGATTGTAATCTGTTTTGTGCTTAAAGAAATAAATAAATAAATCTTTCCTTTTTTATTGCATAAGTTCAGCAGCCAGGCAGCCCATTTGATGCAAAGCGGTTACTATCGCCTATAGACATTTGCAAAACCAAAGGTGTTACAAATGCGCTGCTGCTCTCTTAAGGAGGCTGACACCTGGAAGACTGGAACCTGGTCACTGATACTGGAATACAGCTCAAGGTTGTTATGTCGGTATACTTTAGACGAGGGTTAGTAGCCATCCAGTCGGGCTTATACCCTACCACCTGGCTGTGAGTTGTTTTGTCGCCTCTTACGACAGGCCGCCAGGTCGCAGGGAATTTGTATTCTTTCTCCATTGCTGCACGAACAAAAATTTGGATTATAATTCTACTATATCTATAATATATAATATTTCTAAACCTAATTTGTTGCATAAATCTTTTTCGGGTTTTACACATTACTATTTTACTTGTTTTAAACGCATACGCTAGTCGTTTATGTAAAATATTAGAAGAGTAATAGAAACGTGGAAAAAAAATTAATTAAAAATCTTTCTTCAGCTCGTCGCTGGGGAGTTTCTTACAGCTTTTTCTGCTTACAACAACATAAACAACGCAAAACAGTTTGCATCGTTAATTAAATTTATAATGTTCAGTTTTGCTTTTAAAAATTATTCTCCAGAAGAACAGGGTTTGATTAAAAACTTTTGAGATTGCACTTTAATTAAATTCATTCTTTGGCTTTAAATTATTGATTGATAATAAATAAACCAGCTTTCAACTGTGGTTTTTTTATTGTGTGAGTTCAGCAGACAGGCAGACAGGCCCACTTGATGGAAAGCGGTTACCGTCGTCTAAGGACATTTGCAACACTTTGGTGTCGACTACAAATGCGCAGCTGCTCTCTTAATGGAGACTGGAACCTGGTCACAAATGCCGGACACAACTCAAGGTTGTTATCATGACATACTAGACCAGGGGTGATAGCCATCCAGGCAAACAAATACTCTACCACCTGGTAAGGGAAAGGGAAGAAATCAGAAAAATTATAATAAGTCAAATTCTTTTATTTCAATTACTAATTCTTATTTATAATACTTTATATAAGATCGAGAGGTCTTCATCGTAAATAAATGAAAGTATATTAATCAAATTTATCCTCCCGGGAATTTAATCTAGGACTGAGTTAGGGTCGCGGTCAGGATAAGTGGACAAATGCCTGGGCTGCTTGGCCAAAGAGACCATTATACATCATGCTTTCATTGTACCAATAAACCCTGAAACACCGCAAATCCTTCTGCATTCATTGGTGATAAAAACATATTTGTGGCTATCGGTGTTGAGACTTTGGTCCATTGGGACGTGAGGCTTATCAACTTTATCGAGACCTTTTAAGGTGCCTAAAAAAGTCTCACGTGAGCTAAAGGCTGTCTTATATTTAAGGAGTTTAGCAACGGATTAGCGTTGCCATACAACGTGGGAATGTGGCCAGCATTTTGGGAACGCTTCCCACCGACAGCGAACTGGACTGAATTTTCTTACCGGTAAATATGTTTATAGTATTTAATTTTTAAGTACTTTTTTAGTGTAATTTTTAAGATGGTTTAGTTTCAAAATTAAATTATTTTTGTTAAAACTTTATAATGTCGTAATTTAATAAATATGCTTTTTTTTAAAGGTTTTTAAATATAGACCCGCCCGTCTATCTTGTTTACCAATTTAGTACAGGATATGCTATGACCATTGCATTGTCACGCAATATACAAAATGCGTGCAAAATTTCAGCTCAATCGGAAACCGGTAAGTTGGTCACATTTATCTTGCAAGCTTCCACCCGAACTTACATACATACACAGGCACATCCATTGCAAGTTAAATAAAATCTTGTAATTAGTTGTATTTCACTTTCATTATAAATTGTTTCTATTTAGTACTACACAAGAAACAATTTTCATAGAACTCCGATCAAAGAAAAACTTCTAAGCCCCTTGTGTTACAAGAAATCCGGGACAAACTCTAGACTTGCGATAATAGTTATAATTGAATGTGAAAACTTTTTCCTTGCCGCCTACATATTGTACAGCTAAGTCTTATAATACAGTACTGTAATTGCAACGTGGCCCTTTATTTATAAACCTAGTTCGTATGTCATTTCTAAAACTGGACCGACGTGCTAAACGAAGCTTTTGATTTTTTAGTATTATTTTTTGCAGCGAAGGTAGTGATTTAATAATACTTCAGGTGGCAGATTCACTGTCGAGTAGTGATTTAAACTGAACTGATTTATTTCGGAAACGGTAACCTTAAGTACAAATATTGACAAGTCGTACTGCTAGTACAATGTATAGCTCAGTGTGTAAGCGGGACGGATGATATGCTAGTGAGATAGAGACGTACGCAGCTCCCATACTTTAAATTTTAAACAATAATTATTACACGTTAAGCTTGTGGCAACTGATTTTTTGAGAAATGGAGATGTAAAAAAGACTTAGTTATAAAGAAACATTTCTTGACTCCAATGAAAATTATTAGTCTTTATAAATAACTGACTACGGTATTAATAGCTACCATCAAACTCAATGAATGTACAACTAAGGCTCGATTTTTTAATCATCAGTTAATCAATCGAATAAATTATAACCTAGTTAGTTAAAAAGTTAAACCATTCAAATATTTTATTCTTGCAACTGATATCATCATCTTTCATCCGTGCAGGAACGGAGAAAGAATACAATTTCCTGCGGCCCGGCGGCCTGTCGTAAGAGGCGACAAAACAACCCACAGCCAGGTGGTAGGGCATTTTCCCGACTGGATGGCTACCACCCCTGGTCTAGAGTATGTCGCCATAACAACCATGTGTTGTGTTCCGGCATTAGTGACCAGGTTCCAGGCTCCCTAAAGAGAGCAGCAGCGCATTCGTAGCACCTTTGGTGTTGCAAATGTCCATAGGCGATGGTAACCGCTGTCCATCAAGTGGGCCGTCTGCCTGTCTGCTGATCTCCTGCAATAAAAAAAAAATATATATATTTTTGATCTTTTTCATGTTCATCTACTGATTGCAAAATTAAATGAAAAATTATGTTCCACTTAAATAATTTAATTTCAAAAGTTGCGTTTTTAAAATTTTCTGCTACTTCTTGATGATCAGCTAATGCTGATAAACCCAAAATCAACGCGTGAGTACGTAATAATACAAGTCACATTATTAGAGCAAAAATTCATATCAAAACGTTTTTGTGATTTAAATAATATTTCAAAGATATAAACATTTAATATATTATTAAAATCGTGTGACAAAAAGATTAGATATAAAAGTAAAGATATAGAACTGAAAAACATTGTTGCTTGCGAGATTGTCAGAGACCGCACATAATAGAGAGAGAGCAAAACGAGCGAATAGAGTACATTCTAGACAAAGATACATTGTGCCGACCTCAAATTATTGAATAAGCTGATATTAATGTTAAAAAAATTCAAGTTCTTGTAAATAGATTTTTAAATCAATTATTGCTCATTTAGATCTAACAGACTTTAGTAGGGTAAGTTTGGTGTTAAAGAAATAACTTTCAACTCCACAAAGACCAGATCTTGTGGGTTACTCTAACCGAAACAAGGCCAATTAGAAACCTGAAGCCTTTGCTAGCTTCGCGCGTAATTTAATAACCTCCATGTTATGAAACAAAGTTACTGACAGCAACTAGGTACCTAAATGTTTCAGTTTTCTCCAAAGGTTTGAAAGTTTAGGGAATCTATTAACTAAAACATATCTATCAAGATATACCAAGGGGCCTATAGCGGCCGCTTTCGCAGGTCCATATTTCGAATTTGACAACACTAGCTGCGCCCGCGGTTTCACCCGCCTGGTGATAGAAAATCGTTATATTTTGGATAATTCACACTACGCCTTATAAATTATAGCCTATATGTTATTCTGATGTGTAAGCTATATAACTGTAAAGATTTATCAAAATCCATTCAGTAGTTTTTGCGTGAAACAGTAACAAATAAAAAATATTTATAGAGATAAAGATATGGAGATTCAAAATTGATGAATAATAAAAAGAAGGCACCATTTCGTTTTATATGCTATATATTATTTTGTGTTATCTATATCAGTCATATTATTATATAAATCGCTTCCTTGTGTGTCATGTTCTTTACCTACTAATAAACGTTTTACAGTAAAATTCTGTTCCTTAATTTATACATCTCCAAATGTAAGATAATCAATGAAATTACAAATCCACAACTATTTTAAAATAAAATATGCAACTCGATGTTATGTGTTGTAGGTACCTACTTACCAGTATAATATGATATCTGCAACTTTTATTAAGCATTATCCAAAAGCGGCCGGTTTCAGCCCTCTAGGCTTACATAAGTATACCTATGTATACACCTACGACCTACAAGTATATACAGGTGAATTTTTCAAGTGGGTCCTCTGGGCCAAATTCTAACTACGCTACTAGATATAGCAAAAAACACGCAAATCATAAATGTATTTATAAAAATCTAATGATAGCTTCAGTTTACATCAAAACTGGCCTTGAAACTCCTTTGAGTGTTTTTCGCTATTCAGCATATATCAGGGTTTGACCTGGAAGGCCCACTTGAAAAATTAACTTTTATCGTAAAAATATAATACAGTATACATACTTATATATAATACATTTTAAGAATATTCCTAAGGCCGCGATGGATGGGCAAATATTTACATAGAAGTATGAATTATAGGTCAAGTTAATGTGTAGTCTATGGAGTGTACAGAGTCCACACATCATGTCCAATGCAGTGTACTGTTGTAGTATGATTAAAATAACACAAAAAAGATTAAGATTAATTCCAGCAATACCGAGAAACGAGCAACTATAGAGTATTTATTAAATGAAATGCTTGTACAAATATATCCATTGATATTTTTAATTCCTCCTTCTTTAAATATAAACGTGAAATTCGGGCTATAATTAGCACCAATATTTCTGGCATAATTGCATAATATATTACCTTACCACTGTAAAACTAACATTATAATCAGTCATAATAACCCCTATATCTTGTCAATATATGGTACATTATGTGCTGACTTATTTAGAGTTACAGCTTAGACCTAGTAAATTCATACATAATATGAAATATGTAACTTTTAGCTGTTTCTTGTTTTGTGTTCCAAATAAATAAATAAGAAATTTGCTGTAATAGTGACTTGAAAATCAAGAATATTTACTGTTACCCACGAATTCACTCACATATTTTTAATGTTTAAAGTGAAGTAAAAACGCAACTTTGTTTCTTGCCAAAAGCCTAATTGTTAATTTTTATATCGCTATAATTATAAAGTTATGTATTTAAATTTCAATGCCTTATTACTTCAATTTTAAGATTGTTGTTTTTCAGACAAATCTTCTTAATTTCATTATGATTCGTTCAGTTTGTTGGCTCGTAAAAAGGTCACTAGTACCCTACTAGTGACCTTTTTGTAAAAGTGAATTATCAGAGTGGTCCTCCAGATCCTAACCTATACGAATACAGCGAAAGACGTTCAAGAGTCTCGAGTCCGATTTTGATGAAGTTTAAACTGGTATTAGATTTTTGAAAAATCGATTACCTTAGTAAGGGATCGATTCCGCTGATTTTGAAATAAACAACAATGTATTGTTACATCAAATTATAATGTAAGCCTGTAAGGATCAATTTCTATGAAGAAATATCAAACGGCAAACCAAGGGAAAATTACTGATGTAAAAACTATGACATCAGTAGTTTATAAGTAATATAAATGTATAAATAACACTAATACAAACGCAAAGACATATCCAACCTAATTGTAACGATGTAAGTATGCATATGAATTAGCTTATCACAGTAACTGTGGGTAAATTATATTAGCTTCGGCACATTTAATCCCACAAGTGAAAATTATTTTATGGACTTTCCTCAGGGATGCAATATTACGTGAATAACTTACTCTATTTAATGTATAAAATTACTTAATATTAACAATAAAATGCTAAACGGCTTCGTATAATTCGGCAAAACGTAGACAGGTCTTCTCCTGGGCTTCATTCTAACTCATAATTAAAGGTGTTTTATATCAAAACTTTAAAAGCTCTCTACACCCGTTGCTGTTTATTTAGTTTGGTATATTACCAAGAGCTGCGATAAAAATCGTTTAATATTTTATTTTAAGAGGGTATACACATAATATTTACATACATTATGCTTCTTAAATAATGTGATGATTTATTTAACAATTTTAATTAGTGTTTTAATATATGCCTAGTAAAGCGTAGAATGAATGTTTGTCGTATAATCCAGATTTATTAAGGTTTAGTTGTAGCAACCACTTCATTTGCACGGTAGGTTAATTTGGGTATGAAAATGGAACATACAAATACTGTATAATCACTAAAATCATTGAAATCTGTAAAATCGTTTCAAAGCATATTTGAGACGATCTTTCAGACAGGCAACGGACGATTATAAATAAACAATAAAAATTACCAGAAACAAAATTGAATTCAAACTAAAAAGCAAATACTAAATATTTACAACTACAACTTCTCGAAGTCCGTGAATTTTGCATATTTATTGATATTTTTTATAATTTATATAATTCATTTTTTGCTTTCTATATATTTATAAATATTATTTTAGAAATAATGTTTTAAGCACCTGTGGAAATTATATTATGCTATTGGCACGCGTAGTAGTATAAAGGTTACCTTCCTAGACTGTAAGCGCTCAGAGGTCATAAAAAAACGCTTGCTCTCAATTTCTCTGAGATCCACTCATCAGAGCCTGACTTGGTGACAGCGGGACCACCTAAAGAGTATGCTCTGTCGAATAAAGGAAAAAACTGAAAATCGGTGAACAGCTGACGGAGAAAGGTAATACACGTAAAAAAATAAACCATAGTCGAATTCATAATATTAATAATCGGCAGACAAACACCCATATTGTATATACCCAAATTAAGCATGTTACTCTTGTGTTATGAGTAATATACAACGGACTACTCTGGGAATGATCCCAGACACTCAGACCATCGTAAATAATGGAGATAAATAATTTTACCAGGATTCGATCCCGGAACCACTGTGTTGTAGTGAGTTAAGCCAGCAAAGGCTTAGCCCGCTCAACAATAGAGCCGTTAAATAACAACCTTTTCCTTTCGGAAGTCGGTTAAAAATAATTTTATTTTGAGAATTGCTTGATTGTAATAGGTAGCCTAAAGTGAACGTGGGTCCAATGAAATACAGTGGTTAAGTGGATAAGGCTACAAATTGTTCACAAGCCGTAAAGTCCCACGTGAAATCGTAGCCACATCTCCATAATTGTACACATTCGGCCAACGTAATGTGTGGGCAGTGTAGGGGTGGAAATTGGTACACGAAAATTACATTTTGATTCAAACAATTGTTTAATTTATTGCTCTGGTGTTCCCGGTCCAGGGTGTCTCGAAGTATAGGTACAGTAGCGCTCTTAAACACTGCATAGTTTTGTTACAACTCAGGCCCAGAAAAAAAACAAAATCCAACTACATAACTGAAACAAAACAAATTTGATTACTATTTAAACAACTTTTTTATCGTCTTTTGTTTACTTTGTTTTTAAAACTTGTCATTAGGAAACAGCCCATTTTTAAAAGAGTACACAACAACATGTTGTTGTTGTGTACTCTTTTATGGCAGTTATTAAATTCCACGAAAATCGCTTCATACCTGAAGTGAAGAAAACAACAGATAGAAGATTTTTTCTGTAAATTTGCAAATATAAATATTTACGAATTATAGAAGTATGTATTAACAAAAACAATATATTTTGTTCTTTATAAATGACGCAAAACCACATTCCTACGAGTGGGTAATTCAGCATGAAATGAGTACCTGACAATTCCCTTGTTTCCGTGACTTTGTTCAAAGCAGTGTTCCTGACAGGTTTTTTCATAATTCTGTTTAGTCGGTTGTTATTTGTATATTATTACTAATAATTGCTCGCGAGTTTGTCCACGTTAAATAGGTAACAAAAATTATAGTTATTTTGCCAAATAGAAAATCAAACGTTATTTTCAGCATGGTAATAATTATTTTAGTATGAAAATTATTTTTACATGAATTCCGGAAAATCCCATAAAAACTCGGGATAAATAATGTTACTAAAGGTAATTGGAATTAGTACAATAATTGTTTTACTAAAGATTTTAATGATCAGTGAAAATTTCGCATCTGAATATTTTTTTTAGACTGGTTGGTCACTTTAAACCACCAAGAAAATTCCTATAACGTTCTCGGAATATAAAGTACCGCAGATTTTAAGTCCGGGTAGTCCTAGACGCCAACAAAGACAAATTCACACCAGCAGACCTGTAGAAACACTTTTTCGTTTAAAATTTGTGATTAAAAAATAGCCCAAAAGATTACAATACCTTTTACGGCCTGGCAAGTGTCCCCGATTTACAGTACAAACTGATTCTAGGAAATTCGGTCCACGCGGCCGGGCAGACATATTGCATCTGTGCAGATAAAGCGATGCCCCAATAGAGAGATGAGGCAGTCGAGCGATTACCACGAGCGAAGCAGGACTTGTGTATATTCGGTAATCTATTTAGTGACAACTTTGCGTGTGTTATTAAATTACGATCTTCTGCATTACGTTTGGTCTTGTTATGTTCGGTTATATTTGTACCCGTTTTATACGTATTTGTATAGTTCTAAAAAACTCAATAATAAATACAACGGCATTTTAACTCGAGTCCTGCAACTCGTAACATTATTATATAGACATCTTTCTTTTTGGCAACGGCTCTATTATAAGTATCACTGAGACAATTTTGAATAAGCGTGGATTATTATTTATTATTTTTCATGTGGGATATTGGGATAGCTTTCTTTGAATACGTACCGAAACTTGTCGCAATCGAAGCATATATAATTTTCAGCATTTTTTATTGTAGCACCGTAACTAGATGTAGTTATTTGCTATTATTTGCGCAGTTATAAACATTTCTAAGATAATGGAAAATCGTAATAATCGGCGAATAAAAATATAAAGCAGACTTGGTATGTAATATTTATTCTTATTGTCTTCTTTGAAGCCATTACAGGATGTAATTGTTATTTGAACGTCTTGGATGGTAAATGGTTTCTTAATTAGATTTTTGTTATTGTAAGATTGTTGCCCATTTTATTGAGAGACGAAAATAAATTCTACGTTTCTTCATTTCGTCCATTTGTACGTACTTTAAATTCTTAATGAAACTGGAATCAAATATTCATAATAAAATATAATTTTATTTTATATTGTACAGGTTCACGTTTGACAGACATTGCACCTAATATCAGGAGGAAATGCAGTTTACGATGGGCTACGCGTATGTAAAAGATACATGTTCACGCAAGACCTAAAGGCACCTAAATTGTATCTATATACACGCATTGTACAATTGTACATCGCCAAGCTAAGCAAGTTGCGCCACTACGCGGACAGTCTCTGACACCCAGACCATTGTAGATAACAGCAAGTTTGTTTACGAAATTTACCATACCAGAAATCGAGCTCGGAGCCTTTGAGTTGCAGTGAGCCGGCACAGGCTTAGCGTACTTAACCACAAAGCCGTAAATTTCCGCGGTGTATGGAATCAAAATTAAAAAAAAATGGCCCGGACATTTGGAGGGCTTGCGTGGGGGGGGGGGCTATGAGAAGGCCAATACGTAGAGGCCCTTTGACAAATTTGATGTAAATGTGGCATGACACTGACCGGCGATTATCCCCGTCTACTCCATATAATAATGTACCCAGGACAAGCTCTGGCCAGTGTAGGACTATTTAAACATTTATTATAATTTTTTGAGCAAGTCCAAAAGAATTGATTGGTTTTTGAAATTTGGTATTATGTTCACATTGGTAACAGGGGATTGCTATGGGATATTTTCTCTTTAAACTAAGGTAGTTTCCATGAGTCTGAAATTAATTCTTATGCAAATGTAAAACATGCAAAAAACGCTTTAACACGCTGTAGCTAATGACTTTGCTGATATAAATTACTTTAATGACGAAGAGAACTATGAAATTCGGGAGTTATTATTCAAGTGTCTATTATCCGACTCTAATGCTCGACTCTCAATGAAGATAATGTTATAGTTATTGACTGTGCGCCTTATTTGTAGCGATGAAAATGATATCGTTAACGAATATCTATATACATAAGTGACTGACAATAATTCATTATAACGCATTCACCCATCTGTACAGCTGTAACGTAATTGTAACACTATCCTAGATGAAGTAGTAATTGAAGCAGTAACATGGATGAGCCGGCCCGGGAAGCGACAGGCCATCGTCCGTCGGGCTGGAGGTGAATGCGTGAACGAGCCTACAGCCCGGAGATGGGTCTAGAGTCTAGATGAATGGTTAGAGGTTTTAGTTGGTATCCCCGACATGAGTGGAAAGGGCATTGCTGCAAGATGCTAGTGCTTTTTTTTTTGAGGCTAGGGAAATGCGTTTTGCGCACTACTGGGTCCTTTGCTAGGGATTTGACCAAAGCGATGAGAGTTAGCTACTCACGAACTAATAGAGTCAATTGCCGGCATGTGTAGAGACTCAGCAAGGTACCTCCCTCTATGTGGAGAGGTAACCCATGGGCCAATACTCCACTAAAACTACGCTCCTCCCATGTCCAAGCGCTTATAGTAGGAAGAGCGTGAGACTTAGAACGTAGTTATGCCTACGCTGATCCTGCGCATCAGTACTTGAGAGTGCCCCAGGAAGCAGGACAATCTCACTTCATCAACAGAGGAATGAATCCTCCGCTCCCTAGATGCTGGGGGGCCCTGCAGCGGTATTACGGGAGGAGATCTTACGCATACCTGCGTCTCCGGAGCGCCGACTGACTTGGGTACCCACGGAGGGGTGCTGGTGCTTTTTTTTTTTACAAGGGGAAATCCATTTGCGGACCGCCCGCCGGGAGAGACATCGGCGGGGGAGTGTGGGACTCACCGGTTTATAGGAGCCGGAATACCCACTAAAACCCCTTGGTGCCACCTGACGCCATGTGCCAGGGTCGCGGGATATGCGCGAGCTTTACTTCCGCGACCCCGGCTGGCGTGGGCCCACCCCTGGTGCTACCTCAACGTGGCGTATCCCACACACCCCACTGCGCTTCCCACGCGGTGGTTTGTCTTCAGGTTCATTTACCCTGCATTAAAAGGTCCTTTTTGATTGAAAGTTTTTGCACTTACTGTATTCAATATTTAAATTAGCCTCACGTGCAATATAAATAATATAAGTGAATGGACACGTAGTACATTCATGAATTATTAATACCGTTAACGAGACTGTAAATTATGTACTAATACTAGGGTTGTATACCGCGGAATGAAATGAGAGGTCAGAAGTAAATGTTGCTTACAATGCTTGTAATTTTGTCAGTTATTTACAGAACGTTGGCGTGAACGGCATTTGACCTAATCATGCTTTTATGGAAATAAATGGTACGTGGTGAATTTATTCTTCTTCGCTGTGCCAAAAATCCGAAGGTATTTTTTCTAAAGCATAATTAAATTGTGTGGATATTATTATATTGGTATTGTTAATCCATATTTTTAAATAGTACTAATAAAATATTTATTTCATAGCCATTACACATTGAGTTACAATAAGTACAATGCCATTACAACATAATACTCAGTCACATTAAGGTATACGTAACACACACACACACACATACGCACGCACTCACGCATGCACGCACACACAAACCACATACCATAGCACACGTCGCGCGCTTATAGCCGCGAACAACACTTGTGTTCGTTATTTCTTGTTATTTTCTATGTATAGTTTTAGCTTCATTATATTTGCAATGTAATGTATCCTGTGCTATAATACTGTAATATTCTTCTTATTTTAACTTCATTGTCTTGTGGTGGGAGTTGTCACTGCAGCACAGTTTTATATTGCAGTGCAACAAAACGTTCTGTTAGTATGTAAATATGTGTTTCTTTAGATCAATAACATATTTATTATTATTATTACAACATAATTAAGTTACTTATAGCAAAATTGTACAAAACAGCTGTGTTAGTCAGGTGGTTATCGAGAGACCCGTACTAGGATCGAACCTGTGTTACAGGCTACCTTGTTCAATAAATATAAATAATATATCAATAAAATATAGGATTTAGATAGGTAAAAATTGTCTGTTGAAGTCGTATATTTATGTATTAACATACCAAAGGTTCCAATATCTATGACGATATTTTTAATTTTTCCTCCTCTGATTATTAATTTTTCAGATGTTTGATAACCCAGCGCCTTGGGAATCGAATGCCTTAAAAGGAAATGGCTGGTTGATTTTGCTTATGTCCAAATTTAGAGAAAATATCATAATTGTTGTTCAGAATAAAAAAAATTCCTCCATAAGATATTAAATACTTGTTTTGTTGTATAGGCAGGTAATATTGGCGTTCATAAAGGCGATATTAATTCCCTTTGTGTTGCGCAATATCTTTTTTTCATAAATGTGGCTTTATGACGCACATTACTCTATAAAGGGCATCTATTCAAAACAGTTATGTGGCTTTTGAGAGCATTTAGAGACCAAAATCGATAAAAAATAGAATTATTATGTCATTAAATTTGTCTATGTTATTTATTGTAAAAGTAATATATAAATAAGTCAATTTATTAAAAATACTTATCAATTAGAAAAATCAAACGTACAATTGCTGTAAGTCGTAATATCATTAATGTATAATTATTTATCAGCAAGATATTTATTAATTATAGAATTAATGAATATCTTGCAGATAAATATGCTTTTTATTTTAATCATTTTTTAACTTTTATTGTGAATGTATTAATTTTACATATAGTATATATAGTTTTATCCGTGCAGGAGCGAAGAAGGAAGGAGAAAGAATACAATTTTCTGCGTCCGGGCGGCCTGTCGTAAGAGGCGACAAAACAACCCACAGCCAGGTGGTAGGGCATTTACCCGACTAAATGGCACCACTCCTGATCTAGAGTATGTCGCCATAACAACCTTGTGTTGTGTTTCGGCATTAGTGACCAAGTTCCAGTCTCCTTTAAGAGAGCAGCAGCGCATTTGTAGCACCTTACGTGTAGCAAATGTCCATAGGCGTTGGTAATCGCTTTCCATCGAGTGGGCTGTTTGCCTGTCTGCTGAACTCCTGCAACAAAAAAAATAGTACTATACATGGAAATGTTTCTTTAAATAAGCCATTAATAGAAGTAAAGGATTAAATTAGATTGAAAGATGGGTTGAAATTTAAGTTAATCTTTAACAAATTATACTATTTCAAATATATAAAGGCAAAGAACAGTAAAGGTTCTTATTTCGGAACCCTTTGTATATTAATTATTTGAATGAATTTTCTTGAGAAAACTACGTCTTTCAATATTGTTAAAGACAATTTATGCTCAGGTATTATTTATATTGTATAATTAGTAATTATGATAAAGGTCTGTCCCTATATTATTTAGATATTGTTTTATTTATTATTGTTACGAGTATAGCGGGACTCGAATTAAAATACCGTTAGAATTACTTTAGAGTTTATTAGAACTATACAAACACGTATAATGCAGGTACAAATATAACCGAACACAACAAATCCAAACGTAATGCAGAAGGTCTTAATTCAATAAAACGCGCCAAGTCCGTCACTATTAGATGCGTCACGCCTTGATCGTAGTTGTCGCTGAACTGCCCCCTGCCTCAATTAGGCCGTCGTTTTATACTGCACAAATGCAATGTGGACCGATTTTCCTAGAATCAGCTTGTACTTTATAATCCGTAACGCCTGGCTGATGAGGCAGCCTGTGAGCGGCCGTAAACGAGTACAATAGATAATACACTGTTCTTCACAATACTAGAAACGTATGCCAATAAATATGTAAACAAAAGGAGACGATCATAAAAGGGTTACAATTAGTTCAAATGCCGAAAATGTAATAAAGTGTGTTTTTACAGATCTGTATATGGAATTTATGTCTTTGTCGGCGCCTACGTTGCAACAATATTATTAATAGGATAAAAAAGGGTAGTGCTTACCTCAGCCAACGGATCAGAATGGCGATCAAGCGAGGAAAGGTAGCCGGTCTGGTTCTGGACACCTTATCCAAAGAAGACGGTGATCTAGGCTCAGTATTCTACTTACTTGAATCAAAGTAAAACATAATAAAAATTACTATATTTTGTAAATTACTAAGCACCGACTTTAAGATGTTTTAGATAATATATATTAATAATAATAGCTTTAGAAATAAGTTATTTTATACATTTTAGTTTTTGAAGTCGGTTTTTTTAAACGAAGTTTTTATTTTTAAATATTAAAGGAACAACAAGCTTTTTGTTCCTCATTGTAAATATGGCGGATACTACTAAGGCGTAAATACTTTTCCGTATAGGTCCATTAAATAAATGAGAATACAAGAAATAAATCTTACCCTTTAGCGCCCTTAGTTTTATGGTTGTAGGAAATTCTTACGATAACTTCATACCAGACTTCTCTATTGCAATACAAACAGAGCTTAGAGATTGGTATTAGAAAAAATCCTAAAGCATTTTGGAGATACATAAAAGAAAAAAAGAACAATAATTCGAATATTCCCACTGAAATGCATGATGATATTAAAACTGCAAACACCAGTCCCGCAATAGCTAATCTCTTCGCAAATCAGTTCTCTTCGACATATAGCAATTCCGAGAATACGTTTAATTCGTTCTACCCCAACTCAATGCCAAGCAGCAAATTCATATCTACGCTACATTTTACTGAATCTGAAGTTTTCAAGAAGATCAAACGTTTAAACATTTTCAAAGGCGCCGGTCCCGATTGTATTCCTGCTGTTTTTGTGAAACGATGTGGTCATTACCTAGTTTTACCATTGTGTGTGATCTTTAATCGCTCATTGCGCGACGGGTGTTTCCCGGAGGAGTGGAAGAGAACCCGCATCATTCCGCTTCATAAAAAAAAATGACTTGAAAAATGTGAAAAATTATCGTCCCATTGCAATATTGTCCTGCTTTTCTAAATTATTTGAGTCTCTTGTATGTCCTATTTTAACTAGACATGTTGAACCCATGCTGTCACCACATCAACATGGTTTCCGTTCCGGATGTTCAACACAAACCAATTTGATTGACTATGCGTCCTATCTTACTAGAGAGCTTGATCAAGGTTACGAGGTCGATGCTATTTATACTGATTTTTCCAGCGCCTTTGACAAAGTAAGTCACAATATCTTACTACAGAAATTAGGACATTTCGGTGTACATGGGTCACTACTGCACTGGTTCCGATCATACTTAGCCAAAAGACTACAAATTGTAGTTGTTAATGGTAGCGAATCGCAGTCATACATTGCTTCATCAGGTGTACCGCAGGGTTTTCACCTTGGTCCTGTGCTATTTTCAATTTTTATAAATAATATCGTTACTAATATCATTCACTCTAAGGTACTACTGTTTGCTGACGATATGAAGATATTTAAAACTATACATTGTGCTGTAGATTCTTTACAAATGCAAGAAGATTTAGGAAGAGTCGAGAAGTGGTGTATAGACAATGACATGAAACTTAACCTTTCTAAATGCTACCACATCAAATTTACCAGAAAAAAAGTATCGGCAAATTTTGTTTATATGCTCGACAAGTCTAACGTACAAGCAACTGACTCGATAAGAGATTTAGGTATTTTGTTTGATAGCTCTCTTAAATTTAATCTTCATGTTGACTCTATTGTGCAGCGAGCAGCAAGGATGTTGGGGTTTTTATTGAGAAATACAAAAGACTTCAAACAACCATTTACTAAAATTATATTATACAACACTTTAGTTCGTTGCCATTTAGAATACTGCTCATGTATATGGAATCCATTCTATACTGTCCATTCTCAAAGGGTGGAAAAAATTCAAAGATCCTTTACCAAACACTTGGCGTACATCTCATCTGGAATCTCACACCGTTGCCCCTACTTTATGCGGTTGTCACATCTTAGAATGCAGACGCTTAGCAATCGCCGAATGATGTTTGATGTTTGTTTTTTGCATAAACTCGTCAACAATAGCATAATGTGTATAAATCTTATCCAAGACGTAAAAATAAGTGTGCCTCGTCTGATTCCTCGACATGTTATTACGAAAGTCTTCTACATTCCTCCGATTAAAACCAACCTGGGCCTCAGCAGCCCTATCACAAGAATGTGCAATACTTACAACCGTCTAAACTCAAAATTAGATGATCTTGATATTTTTCACAAATCATATAATTGGTTCAAAAATAAAGTGTTGACATCAGCTGTGACTTTAAAATAATTGACAGGCCGTTCATGTTTATGCTTGTAACATAGTTATATAATTATTTTTAATTTAATTCTTGCATTTTTTATTTTCTTTTGACAACATTACTACATTCATTAACTTTTTATAATATTTCTAATTGACATATGCATAATATTGACATTAATTAATTAAATTACTAGGAATTGACATTTAAATTGTAAATGCTGTGCACTCCTCTAATGGGTCCACACATCAGAACCTTTGTAGTGAATGATATGTAATGTAACCATAATGTGTGTGCTGTTGGTGTGCCTAAATAAATAAATAAATAAATAAACTTGGTTTTTACATAGAAAACATTTCAAATGCCTAAACGCATTCTTTTTCTTTATTCGTTAGTTAAGAAATATGAATCTTTAGGATGGATGTTTTTTTTTTGGAAAAGATAATCCTAGTACCACATTAATGTATTTACCTTGTCGGCTTACTATTAACGATCTACCCTAATGCTATGTAACATGTTTGGAAATTTTATTAATTTATTTTAGATACACTGGTAATTTTTGTCGTCGTCAGCCATTTGCAGTCAGTCAAAAATACTAGTATAAAATTATTATAAGTAATTGTGTTAGAGTGAGCCCTTTAAGTGCTTTGATGTGATTTGTGTGATATTGTCTGTGTATCTGTAAGTTTGCATAGGTGATGTAAGAATAAGTATGTGTGATTGAGCGAGAGTGAATGAATCCTATATACTTAGATTATAATTATAGTACTCAGAAGTTCTTAGGGCATTGTATTTATTTCACCGTTTCCACCTTGAGTATTCACTTAACGTTATTGCACTGTAATAATAAAATGAAATACTGAAGGATAAATCAAGGTTTCCGTCTTATTGCGATCGTGATCCCTTTGCAGATTAAATCTAGCTTGAAAAGTATATCCTCCAACTTTTAACAGAGAAAATAAAATGAACTTTATATCTTAAGGTACTATTTTGTACTAGAACTTAATGTTTATAACCATAATTTGAAGTTACTTGGAAGTGTTCGAGTCGGTTTGTTATGTAAGTCATCAATAATATTTTCGACAAGTGAAGTTTAGACTTTGGAAAAATGCATTTGAATTGTCGATTTTATTTTTTACAATTAACTATGATTACGAAACTATTTTTGATATATGTATAAATTGGTTCCTTGAAATTTTTTGGAATTTCACTAAATCGTTCTACAGGATATTTTCTTAGTTTGGAATTAATTTACTGTAGAACCAACAGTTTTTGAACTTATTATGATGGATATATACCTATACCTATATCCCTATAGTTGGAACCTCACGACGATTTTGCAGTTCCCATCTAAACACAGACATTTGTTCGTTGAGATATACATCTTTCTTAAGCCATTTTAGTCTATAAATTTTAAGTGGCATCTATTTATTTCTTTCATCTATATAATTTTTCTCATTGTATATCATTTTAAGTGTATACATTTTTAAGTTGTAATCTGCATTCCATTTTAGATGTTTTTCAACGCGCGTGTTGTTTATCTTATTTTCTTTTATGATCTTAATCAAAATTTAAAAGCACGTATACACCTGTATTAGTTGTTGCTTGCTCCTTGCTCCTCCTCCTCCACCTTGAAGTGCTATATCCATTTTCTAGTAAAAAGGTGAGATTATTGGGCCATAAATTGATTGAGACAGTCATTTTGAAGATAAAATACGGTTTTGTAGCACTCTTTTTAAAAGAATTTAGATTTGTAATTTTGTTTCTTACCTTTTTTTAAGATAAATTTCGTTTTCATGACTTAAACTTGTGCACTATTAACGCAATTTTAAACATCTTAGTAACGTGCATAACTAAGGCTGCGGAAGAAATAAAAAATAAATTCAAAATATATTTATAGATTTGTATGAACGAGGTGCTTATATCGGCAAGTATAAGCACCTCGTCTCTCAAGTCTCTTTTAATGCAGACTGGAACCTGGCCACTAATTCTAAAACACAACTCAAGGACGTTATGGCGGCATACTTTAGATCAGGGGTGGTAGCCATCCAGACGGATAAATACCCTACCATCTGGGTATGGGTTGATTATTCGTTTCTTACGAGAGACCGCCGGCCGCAGATAATTGTATTCTTCCTGTACAGATGTAGACTGTCATCAAAATTTAAATTGAGAAATAATGTCAATTATTCAAACTCATTTGAATGTTATTACGATTTGCGTGATGATTTCCTCAAATTGTATAAACTGTACTTTCGTAGAATATTTCATATTATACTCTTATATTATTCAAATTCATTACTCGCTCCAAGGACTTCTCGGTATTACCAGATGTCAAATGTCTGTAATTTACGCTTGAGGCATGCACATATTAAGAAATAATACATATTGTTACAACTCAGGTCCCGACAAAAACAAAATCCACCTACATATCTTACCTAGCACATTTATTACCCGTCGGCATTTGAACTAATAACTATTAATATTGAGACTATTGTAATTTTTTTATGATTGTCTTCTTTGGTTTACTTATTGGCCTTCTGCTTATTTTTGTTTTGTAATCATTAGCCATATGTTACGGATTTAAAATACAAGCTAATTCTTGGAAATTCGGTCTACGCTGTCGGGTGGACATAGTACATTTGTGCGGTATAAAGCAATGGCCCGATTGAGGGAGGAAGCAGTTGAGTCAAACGACGATCGAAGCGAGACGTACGTACTACAATCGAGAATCTAATTGCGCGTTTAATTGAATTACGACTTTCTGCCTTACGTTTGGATTTGTGTTCGGTTTTATTTACACCTGGTTTGTACTTGTTTGTTAAGTTTTAATAAACTCTATAATAATTCCAACGACATTTTAATTCGAGTCCCATATATTATAACAATATTATATGAGTTAAAATTTGTGTAGCTGTATACACTAATTTAGCTATTTTAATCATTAACGATGACAGTTCCAACGCTAATAAGACGCATTCTGCTACAGATATTAACTATCATTATACTTGCTGGAGCAGAGACGTTAGTCGATGTACCGTATACTTTTTATTTCATCTTCTACCATTTCTCGCTTCAGTGGATAAGGGACTAATCCTTGTAATACTATCCCAAGTATCTTGCACGATATACGTACTAGATCCGTTCGGAATGTATAACATTAAACAAACATTGAGAACGATTAATTGGAGATCAATGATTACGGATAAGGACAGTGATTTATTAGTAAGTCCTTAAATAAAAAAACATTGTGGAATAATTTAACATTGAGAACCTTGTACAACGCAGGTAAATACATAAAAGTTTAAGAGCATAATTTATGTACTTATTATTCAAATATGTATTAAGTTATTTTTTTATTTAATTCATTCATTACATGATAATAACATCGATTAAGCAATGATAGAACAACATGCCAATACTATTATTAATTTTTCTATAGTTCCAAAGATTGTCTGAAAGAATTTTTTTATTTTATTTTTCTATTGTCAAATTGGCAAACAGGCAGACAGCCTAGTTTATAAGAATTACCACCGCATATAGAAATTTGCACAACCAGGATCGAAGCCAACGCTTTACCAGCCTTTAATATGGTATAAGGGCGTAAGATAGAGATATCAGACTGGGCTATAAAGGAATGGGATTGACTGGAATAAGCAGGAATGGAATAGAAAACATGGGATATTATTATCAGTTCTGAATCTTAATAAATCTTAATATGTTTATAAATATTTCTATCGAACATGATTAACTACTTTCTTACTACATCTACGTGGGACAGTCAAAAAGTTTTGCAAAAATAAGAAAAGTTTTTATATTGGATTAAATTTTTCACTGCTAGCACATTTTCTTCCGTAACAACCGTCAAAGAGCGACCACTACTTTGTTCATCCCACAATGTTAGTCGATCGCGCTTAAATTCGTTGTACCAACGATACACCGTTGTCTTAGAAGGGGCTTCATGTATGAATGCCATTTGAAGTCTGCCGTACCATTCATCCGGTTTCGAGCGAAATTTTAAGTCGTAAAAAATCATAGTGGCAAAATATTCCCGCCGCAGAACCGTTTACAATGAAACACGATAATTTAAGTTAGTTACCAAACAATGTGGAGGGAAATTTTGATATTGGAAGGTACCTATTTTTATTGGAACGAAGTTCCTTATCGCGCGTTGCAAAAGGGGGCTAGACGAAAAAAATTAAGACCAAAAGTTGTAACGACACTTTTACTATAGTTGTAACTAACTTTTAAAAAAATATTACAATTCCTTAACTAATTAATCGAAAAGAATTTCGTTCCACCCGGGAGTCCCTTGACACCTCTCAAGTTTTTTTTTATAAATAATCATATTTTCGAAATAGATTATAACTGGCCAGTCTCACATACATAAAAAAACTTTTTTCGCAATACTTTTTGCGTGTCCTGATACTAGTGATATTTTACCTTCATATGAACGCTTTCTCTATTAACATTACAGTGGACCCGCTTGGACTATACATAACTCCAATTCTGTACGTATTTCCCATACTTGACAGTGATAAAGTGAATGCGTTGCCGTAACGTTATAGCACCCAGGTGCATAGTTATGTTCGGAGATTATTATATTTTATAGTGTATGTACAAACTTAGCGTTTATATACGAAATAAAGCTACCGGGATTTTTTTAACAACGACAAAAAGCTGCAAACGTTTTTCTACGTTAGAGTCGGAATTGGAAGCATATAAAATTTTGAAACTATGAAAAAATATCACAGGTAAAATTTCATCAGCACAACTTGATTTAGATTTTATTTGAAGGTAAGAAAGTAATTTATGTTATGATCAAGGTGTTTACTAGGCGTTGTGATAATTATTTTTAGGTGCTTATACTTACTAGTTCGAAAGAAATAGGTAGTTTAGATCTTCTGTCGACTGCGACACCTATTAATCTACCTCCATGTTTTTTCTAATCACCCAAGCCAGAGTATCGAAACAGTAGCTGATCTGACGCTGCAACTTTAGAAAACGAGTGATCGTCATCACCTTGTAGTGGTTTAGCTTTTTCTTTGTCTTGGAAAGCAGTGACAACATAACCTCATTTGAAATCCAAGCAAGATTATTTTATTGTTACTCTTCTACTACTGCTTCGCCTTATTAATGAATAATTATTTTTAATATTTGTGGCAGAGTCTGAAAAGGGCTCTGCTAAAATACTGTTGCACCAGCCTAGATTGAATATATATTCATGCAATTCCTAAGGCTAGGTAGTTTAGACACATTGCACTAATATATAACTTGTCGGACAATTCGGTGTAATTGATAATCTCATCACGTGTAAACACTTGTTACTTGGAATGTGTCCAAAACGTATCTTAAAGATATTACTATATCTCTTCTATTTAACACTTGTATGTTATTTAAAGTTGGCAGAACTCTTATAAGCCTTCATGTTACTTTAACATAGCTGTATGAAGGTGATGGCTGATTTACGCAATAGAGTGAGATCCTAGTCACCCCAGAGTTACGTAACTTAAGGAAAGATGAAATTATTAGGATTGGTAGTTTAACATAAACTTAGGAATGGATACTCGCTAAGCTGAAAGCGGGCCGTTTTTCCGGTAGCAGGTATCAAAGTTGGAAAAAAACTCGAAACTCTTAACGAGTCTTGGAGGATGTTTATGATTTTTCTGGGTCATTAGAAAATATTATACCTCATAATATATAAAATTCAGCCTTCCTAAAATGACGTAAGCTCACACATTTTTTAGTGTGTGTCAAAAGTTATGGCTCACAGGAAGTCTCTGGTGACTGTGTGTCTTTGTTTATAACAATATCATATATGACATATATCTAAACTAGCCTTGTTTCTTTGACGTAAGTTACCATGGTTTTTTCCCACCTTTGATACCTGATACATGAAAAACCGTCACGCTTTCAGCTTACCGAGTATCTATTCCTTTCAAGTTTATTTTAAACTACAGATCCTAAAATTTTAATCTTTTCTAAAATCACGTAAGTCTGTGGTGACTGGGATCTTGGACTATAAAGGTTGTCACATACAGACATGCGTCATGGCGTTCAGCCTGTACGCCTCCCGGGGCACGGGCGTAGTCTCGTCCGAAATGTATACCTAGAACTGCATTTAATGAATGGGTTGGGAATACGAAATTAAAAAATAGAATTTGCCTGCCACTTTGGCATTAGAGCATTTATTTCATCGATTTCAGTTGCACGATTTTAAATAAATATATCCTACTACATAATGTGTATATTGGCATCATTATATTTAAACATTCATAAATATTATTATGATTATAATAATGTTGGTAGCATACTTTGAAATATATCATGAATAATACAATAACACACTTATTATTTTGATATTCATTATTCGCTATGAGCAAGTTATTCATTTATCAGTATTGATAAGATTGAAATTTAAATATATTTAAATATTCACATTGTATTCAATATCAAGGTTAATTTATTGGATATTCTTGCGAGTCGAATAAAGTATACATTTAAAATTTAAATATTAAATTTACAGAAGAAATGTATTATTTTTAAATATTAAGAATTTGTGTAAAATGTATAAATACAAAAATATCAGTGACTTTATTTCTAGGTATCCTTATTTTTTACTGAAGTTATTAATACTTTTTCAAAATTCAGACAGTTATAGGATACTTTTTATCAGTCAAAGAACACTTCGGATATGTATGGGAATTGTTTTATTCGGAGGTCGTGTTTCGCAAACGAAAACATTGTATTTCGTAACCTAAAAACTTAACTACTTTTAATTCAGTAAAACATGGGGGATTTTCTATAATATTAAAATGTTCTTTAAAATTTAAATATTTCAAAAAGATAACCTGCTCTTTATGTCTCAGGTTTTTTATTTTCCCAAATTATTTGGGCTTTGTTATTAAATATTTTATTTTGAATATTTTACATTAAAAAAATCCGAAATTATTCTTACTTCAAAGATGATGAAAATCTTAGTTCAAATTTAAAAGTATCCACGTTGATGTGAAATTATTTCGTTTTATTCGAAATAAATTAAATGACGAACTAAACAATTCAAAACTATCTAATTTGATATTAGATACATACAAGACACGTGAGACATCAGAGGAAATAATACAAAAGAGTTTTGTTAAACATTGATATTATAGGTCTACTACAACACGATTTGATACCACTTAAATCACTACAAGAAACACGTAAATTTGCGTCACGCATTTGTTTAGCTGTTTTCAAATCGTTGTGAAACAGACCTAACACTACGTCCAATTTAAAAGTCATAAAATTCAAATATATTGGTTGTCGTCACTTTCATATTTATATATAGGCCGGGTTGTCTAATTTGTTAGTGGGTGCCACTGTTTCACTTGTTCCATTGGGGATGCCAGAGCTGAATTCCAGTGCTGAAGAGCGCGACCTCGAGCGAACATATAAGAGCCTAGCACGAACTTGCCCAGAAGACGATCTGAAACAACGATTCCTGTGATAGTTTTATTTTTATTTTGGATGAAAACTGAATATACAAGGTGGCCAGAACATTGCTATGGAACTGCCTTTTTTAAAATTGGATTTAAAAAATCGATTTTTGCAAATTCGAGTTGGTTTCCCTCGAGACAATTCTTTTCATTTTCATCTTAGTAACTTGCATTAATGTTAGCATGCTGATTATATACGTGTAAAATTCACAATAAACTAAAAAATCATCCAAATAAACATTGCAAAAAATTAAATAGAAATTATTTAAATCCGATGCAGTTGAAGTTTCACAAAATCCATACAAAATAAATAATTAGAAAACTAAAAATGTTGGTAAAACATATGTGGAGGTTTGTTAATTCGTAGTAGCCTTTTATGTCAATTCACTGTTTTTTTTCTTTTGAACGTCACTGTTCAGCCCAACCTCTATATTAAAGTAGGTAACAAATATACTATAATCATACTGATAACGATTTTATCATAATAACAGCTCATAAACGTCGCACTGCTGGGCTTGGACCTCCCATCATTGGGGACCAGACAATATACCCGCCACGCTTGCCCAGGGCGGCTTGACAGGTTTGACACATCGGTTATCTCGATGGGTTTCAGCACGATATTTTCTTTCAACGTTGTTAGCAAGTGGTAATTGTAACCATATACACATTAGGGTAGAAAACTGCTAAGGCCAGGATTCGAACCCGGGTTACTTAAAAAAACACTGCGAGCACTTTAGCACCGTACTTTCCGCAGATGTGTCGTTACTTAAAGTGGCCAGAAAGTATTTTGAAGACTATACTCGTAGAAGGCGATTTGGCGTCGACAATGTTGTTCAAAACATCATTATTATAGTATACTAAACCATTTCGCGGAATAACAAGTATTCTATGTTAATCACAGTTTCTGTGTTATCGATAGAGTTCATCAAATTTCATGGTAATTTCATCGGTTAAATTCCCAAGGCGATAAAGTAGGAACATACATAAAAAACAAAGTCAGTCATTCGTTCATTGTCCATCCTATAGTTTCTAGTATTCGAATGCTTTGAAGAAACTTTTTCACGTCTAAATGCGATTAATAAACGAGTATTAAAAAGAATTAAAACGTGATATACCTTTAGCATAAACAGAATGAGGCTGCAGAGCTTGAACTGTGACACTTGTAGTATGTAGCTCATCAGCTCTCAGCCTGAAGTGGAAGCATTCGGAGACCAGGGCATTGCCATCATCAGATACTTCGACAGCCGCTGTTCTCCTTGCCCGAACGCCACGGCAGGCTCGTTCTTGTGTTACCCTTACCACCATTTCTCGCTTGCTAGAAGATGGGTCGAGCTGCAAAAGATACATATGCATTCAATGCAAGTATTTTTGGACCTTGGATATGAATTCGCAGTATTGTCCGTTACTTCAAATATGTATTTAAAGTACACAATGCAAAAACTTGCATTGCATGTTTATTATGAGGTTGTGCTTGAGAGAATAACATAAAATAAAAATCTCATAATATAAAATCTAACCCTCAGAAAATGTATCAAAATAGAAGTGTCAGAGAAATAGAAATGTGTTTGCTGATTTTAAGATTTCTTTCTATTACATTGATGTCCTTTTACAATTGTAGTGGGTTTAGTTATTTTGAATGAATGAATTATATTGTGTAACTGTACTCATATTATTATGAAATTCATTCACATAACTTGATTATGGTAATCGATAACTTATTTTATTTGTCACCTTATTTTTAAAATTTCTCGTCTTTCAGGCAAAATTATGAATACAGAATTACTATCGAGTGTAATAGAACTATACAAACACGTACTCGTATAACACATACAAATATAACCGAACACAACAAGTCCAAACGTAATGAAGAAGGTCGTAATTCAATAAACGAGCAAAGCCCGTGACTTATTACATTCCCGATTGTACACGTGTCGCTTTGCTCTTGGTTCTCGTTCGACTGCCTCCTCCCTCATTAGAACCATTGCTTTATACTGCACAAATACAATATGTCCACTCGCCCGCGTGGACCGAATTTCCTAGAATCAACTTGTACCTTAAATTCGTAACACCTAACTAATTATCACAATAAAACAATAGGCCGTATGCCATGAAGTAAACAAAGAAGACGACCACAAAAGAATCTAATAATAATAATCTAGGATTTTGTGTTTGTCGAGATCTGAGTTGTAACAACATATATTGTATATCTAAGAAGGGTACTAACTAATGCAATGCCTATATACATTGACATTTAATACCGGAGATAAATAAAAGGTGTCATAGTTTTATCCCATGTTTCTGGGAACAGATGGCAGACATTTCTCGAAAGCTACATAATTCCCACACCCATAAACAGGAAAGGAAATCCCAAGGTAGTAGTACTATTTGAGAACGTAAAGTCGTCTCCATGAATATTATATACGTTGAAAGAGGTTTTAATAAAAAATGAGTGTGATGTAGTTTTTAACTTTGCAAAATAAATCTGACAAGTACGTAGCCACCCACGAAGTATGAAAAATTTCATAAGAGTGTCAGACGTTTTTTTGTACTGTACTGTAAAAATATTTTTTATCATTTTTCATAACCAGTACAAAAAAGTATCAAATCAAAAGTACTTCATATAAAATTAAGTACTCAACGAATACTAGTTACACTGTTTTCAATTTAAAGTCTGTTTACAACGAAACTACAATTTTTATTTTCGATTTTTTCTACGTCATAGTTCAAAAATATTCCGCTAGGTAGAACGGCCTGCGAGAAAAACTTTAATTTTTTTGATATAATTAGAATTGTACTCTATTATAGAATTGTAAACTACACATCCGTATTTGATGATATTGTGTGTGTGTTTGAGTGGGTCCCGAGAGTTTACAGTCACAAATGTAACCGCTAAGTAGCACTGAGATCGGGTTCTAAAATCCTCCTAATCACCTTGACCGATTTTGATGATTATGTTTTTCATGAAATAAAGGCTTTTAGGAATTTAGAAAATATGGCGGTACGAAGTTCGGTGAGTCAGCTAGTTTCTTATTATGAAAAAATACTTTAGTAAGGTAGTACTATTGTAATTCTTGTATAAAATTACAAGTATAACGTTTTCTCAACGATTGAAAACTATCTGAAACACATATGTAATGATAAGCTTAAGTTACATGAAATATCTTTATGTCAAACTTTAGTCCTGTATGACAGACTAGGGCTCATCAAAGGTTCCTCTGAGAGCGTAAATTGAAACTGCGTAATTGTTATCTCAATTATTCTAGCGAACTATTATAATGTAGATTTATAAACACAACCTACTTAACAATTTCGAACAATTCAAATAAAGACCTGTATTTTAGGTTTCTTATTGTATTAAATAAATATATTCGGATATAATGTTGAAAAATAATGAATGATTAAAATTTATATATATATAATAAATAATTCATTTGCACGGAATTATATGTAAAATTGCTTTATGGAAGTTACATATTTCATTGTTGGATTTAAAGACTTAACAATTCCTTTAATACATATTAAAATGCTTGGACATTAGCAAAACTTAAGAAGCGAGTTACCTAATTAGTGACACTGGCCAACAATATCATCGTCTGAACAGAGTAAGTAATAATTTGACCATTAAGTAGATGTCTGTACAAACGATAAGACAAAAGCAATTCACCAGTTTTGTAAGTTACCTCGTCACTGAACTAATGCAATTGTAAATGAGGCTAATTATTAAAAAGAGATGAATACGTAGCTTTTATTTATTTTTCTCAAATCATATTGAAAAAGAGACTTAAATAACAAATGGCGAGGGTTTGTGTCCGATTAGCCCATAACATTTCAACTGTCCCTACTTGTATAACCACTCTGAAGGACATTACGAAAATATCAAGAATCTCTAGGTAGGTAGCAAATGTTTTAAAATTAGACTGGAAAAATATGAAAAATCTAAAGCTAAATCTGCTAATTTTATGGAAGTCTATACAAAACACTAGAGTTAATTAGTATAACAACAATGACAAATAACACACGTCACAAATAGATCATTAATCTCATTACCATGTAAATAAGATTCTGTAGTTCATAAATTTTCATTTCCATCTTAACACCTCAGCGTTACACTGGCAGACGCTTAACGTGTTACTCGAGGTGGAAAAGGATTAAGTGACCTGGCCATAGTGTAAATAATTGTATAGTTTATATAGGATGCGAATCATTTTATCTTTGGACCCTCCCTTTCAGCTTTACTGAAGTAAGATAATTTTCAAGGCAGATCTGACCGCTTTTAAATTAAATTCTTGGCCGGCGTAATATCTAGTTAAGTATAAAAGGGTGCGAATAACTTGTGGTTTTAAATGTAAAGTGAGTGAAATAAGGTTTTAAGAAGTTGGATGTTGTTTACGATAGGGAAGATGTAATCGGGAGAGAGGGCCATGGGAACTCTCTCACTCATGTGGAATATTTTTCCGTGGTCTTTTTTTCTTATCAAATGCAATCTTAAAGTCTTCACGTCACGAGTGAATAAGTATCTTCTAGGTATGCTCCATCTTCGGCACCACTCACCATCACGTAAGACGGTGGTGAAACAAAAACCTATAGACACATAAAAAAAGTCGCGCAATGTAAAGAAATCGTGCATTGATATGATATGATGGAGATAGCTCAAAAAGAATGAATGAGTGAAAACACTTTATTGTTCACCAAAATCTGCGTTCTTAAAAACTAGATACAATCATTTTTGAACAAAGGGCGGCGTTATCACTTAAGTAATGTCTTCCAGGCAACCCCCTAAACTAAGGAAAATATTAAAACATGACAGTGGCGTTGCAGATGATGAGTAATATAATATATTCATAATATATGAAATAAGTGAATATTTATTATATACTATATAAACACAGTACATAACATAATACATATAAAATGAGCAGCACTATTATACCTGAGAGGACCAGAAATAATTAAATGTTGGGTAGTCAAATAAAAAAATATTTTTCTTTACACGTCTCTGGTAGTCTTAATTTGTTTTCGGATAATTTATATAAAAATGTGCGTTAATAAAGCGTTATAATCGATTCGATTTTCAAACAAGTATTTAAATATATAGGGTACGCACCTTGAGTCCTCGGGCTTCCACGACAGTAACGGTGAGCCGATGAAGATTTTCATTGTACAGCAATGAAACCAATATTTCACCCAAATCCGATGTAGGCTCTTGAAGATCCTGTCGTAAATTGAAGAGTTTTAGTACCTACTCTATATTGTATTTGCAAGTGCTGCCTTATTTTCTATATGTGTCTCAGTCGTGGGATAAAAGCCATATCTATTTTGAGAGAACGTTCTTTATTTTTAGGGTTTCGTAGTAAAATAAAAAAAACCGTACTTTATATATATGTTCTATATGAATGATTCTTTCAAACCTCACCCAAATGCCTATGGAATTCTTACCGTTTGAGAAAATAATACCGGGTTCTTAAATTACAACAATTCGGCAATATCTACTTATAATTGTGTATGAACATTTATTTAAATTTTGCTTAAAAACAATTGGTTTTTTTTTTAATTTTTAATTTAGAAATCCAATTCAATTGTAGGTTTTAAAAATAAATTTTAAGAATCCGTTTAGAATACAAGGTATAGCAATGATCGAAAGTTGCTTATTCAAATATTAGACTAATTAGCGTTTCTATAAACATTTATAATTACCTAGTACTAAATTAATAATAATAAAATAAGTAAAAGAAATTTTTGTTTTAATCAAAGATTATACCAAAGGAGCATTAACAGGAATGTTAATAAATATGTAACTCAGCTGGGTAAAATTTCGTAATACAACTATCCATTGTTTACTCTGGGTATCCAGATTCGTCCCCGGTTATCCGTTGTATATAATCCATAAGACAGGCGTACCTTAGTTAATTTGAGAAATCCGCCAGGCGTTTGTTTATCTACAGACGAAAAACAAATACCTTTTCTATATCCAGTTTATAAAGCTGAGGTTCTTCATCTGGTGCGACACCTTCCAACTCGGTCAAGGGTAGGATTATGTGACCGATCAGCTGTTTGCCCTTGCCAACCCTTCCGATATCAAATACAGATAGCTTCAACGTGAGACCTTCAATCTTCCCAGGCGGTATCTACGGGAATAGATTTAGTTGACACAAATCATGGAAACAACAAACAATTTGTTACTAGAGATGTTTTTTTCCTTTTTTATTGTATTAGTTCGGTAGACACGTAGACAGCCCATCTGATGGACAGTGGTTTACCATCATCTATAAAAAATTATAGCACCAACACCACCAATGTGCGTCCACTCTGTAAAGGGAGACTGGAACCTGGCCACTGTGCTGAAACGTAACTCAAGGTTGTTATGGTGGCATACTTTAGACAAGGTTTGGTAGCCATCTACACGGGCAAATATCCTACCACCTGGCAAAGTCATAAACTTTGCTGGGATATTGTTGCAAAGAAAAGAAAATTGGATAGCCTTAGTCTTCAAAAGTAGGTGTGCTTTGGAACCTATTTATAATTTTAAGTTAAGTTATTTTAATTTAAGAAAAACAGACTAAAACATAAACAAGTTATACTCGTATATCAAAAAGTTGAAATGCAACTAAGTGAAATATTAAGATTTGAATCATTCATCTATTTAATATGTAAAATCAATAACGCATTTTGGACGATGAAAATAATGTATGGGAAACCAAATTTTAATACTGTTTTGTTCTGATAGTCAAGGCAATATCAATAAATTCAGACTTAAAGTCATAAAATAAGAAGAATATTGTAAATGGCATCTAGGCGCTGAAGCGACAGTTAAAATTTAATATTGATATCTTCTACCTATAAATCAATTTGAAGCGTCTATCTGTGACTTCAACATTATTGACATTTTGAAAGAAAACTGCTATTCGAGCGATGTCTAATTTTAAAAGACCATTTTAGAATTATTTTTCTTCATTATGTCTGAAAGTTTGTTTGTTCTAAAATATGTCAATAGATTTCAATGCGAATTTTAATGTATATATTCAAATAATATTTTTATATTCAATTTTCAAATATAAACAAGTCGTGGTGGGTTCGAAACTTGATCAGAACGCATGCATGACTTAGGCAGTTTTCTGACCTAATGTGCATATTGTTACAATTGCCACTTACTGAGAAGAATGAAAGAAAATATCGTGATGAAACATGCACATCGAGATAACCGATGTGCTAAACTTGCCGAGCCGCCTTGGACAAGCGTGGCGGGCATACTGTCCGTTCCCCAATAGTAGAAAACCCAAGCCCTAATTCCGCACCAACAAAGCGATGGACACAGCTGGTATTGAATAAACTTTGAGTTTCTAAGCCTAGAATAATGGTTGTGTAATACTGGATTACAATAATAAATTTACGTCCCTATTATATGATAATCCGCACAGTGTTACGAGTATCCCATCATTCTATCCAATCCCTCTACGCCATCCCGTCTATCTCATCCTAAAGGCTAGCAGTGTATTGACTTCCGCCCAGGTGCGGGAAGCGTTTATAGGTGACGGTAACTAGTTTCCATCAGGTGCCCCGTAAATCTGTTTCCCAGCTCCATCATATTAAAAAAAGAAACGAATATTAATAATTTGTTTCCGAACTATCGCACACAGCTCATTGGGAAGTGCCACAAATTTGTGATCAAATACAGATAATTGAATTGAACGTTGAAGAGAAGCTTTCTCCCTCCAACTACATAGAGTTTGTATTAGAATAAAAGAGACGATAAAATTCTCTTGGTTTTGGCGGAGCAATTTTGATGGCAGCTGGTAGCTTGTGGGAAAAAATATATTGAATTGGGCCCTTAAAGAAGGTTTATGATATAAAACCAATACGAGACTAGTACTGCACGAACTTTATTAAGTTACGAAGTTACGACTTTATGAGGAAAAGTTGGATTTAATTCTTTGAGTTCTAAGAGATTCAAGAAAAGAGATTGCTTAAGTCCATAAACTTTATACGCCGCTTGGTAATTAAATGTCACTTCTATTAGTTACATAACGTGAAAAGTGCGAACATAATATTCGACTATTAGGTCTTCTCTATAAAAACGTGAAAATCCAAGAAATCTCTGGGGCTTTTACCAATATTTTCTTCGATGTCGTATCGCGCGAGATATATGTATTTCTATTTCCAGGGTAATAAAGTACTCGATATTTTTTTCAAGGACCTTAAGAAACCTTTTACATAATTAAGTTGTTCAGAGTTACATTACATTATAAATTTCAGCTGTCTTTCTTCATATTTCTTTTTTATTAGCATTAAAGCAGCATAGAGTTAGTAAACCTCGTTATTTCTCTATTCTTTAAAGAGATAATATGATCTTAAGTTTCACGACTAGAATCCATAATAAAACTATGTTTTAACGGTTTTAAGCGCGGTAGTGAAATAAAAAGAAACCAAATAAATTACAGCACTTAAAACCATTCAAACGAAGTTTATTAAACGAGACTTAGCAAAGTATGTAATTACTTTACACTTTATAAACGCAAGTACTTAGTATCTCCGGGTACCCTTAAAGAAGAAGTCCCGTACATTTTGAAGATTTATGGCCGGTGCCTAAATCTAACGATCCGTTAATTTCTCGTATTATCGGTTAAAGTTTGACATGAGCTAATGTTGAAATTCAACCAATAATAAAGTTAATTGAATAGTAATTTATAGGAACCGGCTATTATTCGGACTTAGTCATTATGACAGAAAGCAAAGACTCATCTAAATAAGGGTTATATTCCACCCCACTTATATACGAAGCTAATTGTAGTTGGATAATAAACCAGTCGCCGGGTCAAGAGTCTCTTGTTACGGGAAGGTATTAAGCCCTGATGTTATTATCATTCATTGTTACTTAACGTGGTAATAAGGAAATTAATGTCTAACGGCAGTAAATAATTTGTGAGGTATTTACACTTTTTTCAATTCAAAGTAATCACTTTGTAGTTTCATACAGATGCTATTCAATTTTAAAGTACTGTACATCCTACCATATGGTCATACATACATACATAAGTTCACGCCAGGTCCCTTGCGGGGTAGGCACCAACAACAGAGCGCCACACAGGCCCATTCTTACACACCTCACTTGCTTCTTTGACATTCATAGCTCTTGTCATGCAAGCTCGTCTGTTCTTAAGGCTCCTAACATCACCTTCTGCTAACACATGATCAATTTGATTATGGAAGGTGTGTCGTGGCCTTCCGCGACTTCTTCATCCATCCACTTTTGCATTGTATATCTGTTTAGTCATTCTTTCATCATACACTCTTTCCACATTCCCGAACCACCGGAGTATTCCTTTGCATATGGTCATGCTATGCAAAAACATATACAATCATCATCTATTAAATATAAATTAAAAAAAATGCTTTTATTAATATTGTTACGAGTTGCAGGACTCAAATTAAAATGCCGTTAGAATTACTACAAAATTTATTAGAACTATACAAACACGTATAACATAGGTACAAATATAATAACACGCGAAAATTCCGTCACTAAATAGATTACCGAATGTAGTACACGCGTCTTGCTTCGTTTGTGCTCATCGCTTGACTGCCGCACCCTTCCGTTGGGGCATTGCTTTATACTGTACAAATACAATATGTGTGCTCGACCGCGTGGATTGAATTTTCCAAGAATCACACCTGGCTAATGACTACCATAAAGATTACAATACACAATGGGCTGTAATTCCGATTACAATTTTTAAACACAAAGTAAACAAAGAAGACAGTCATAAAACGGTTTCAATGTTATTAGCAAGCTCAAACCCCGGCGGGTAATAAAAGTGCTTTGTTTTCAAATATGCAGGCGGCCCAAATTCTAAAATATTTGCTATTGTATGTCTTTCAAGATCACGGGCCATAAAAATGGCCCGGACTTTTGGAGGGCTTGCGTGGGGCCATGGGGAGGCCAACACGCAGAGGCCCCTTGACAAATTTTATGTAAATGTGGCGTGACACTGACCGGCGATTATCCCTGTCTACACCATATAATAATGCACCCAAGGACAAGCCCCGGCCAGTGTAGGACTATGGTGGGAAATGAGAAGAGAAAGTACCGGGCTATTGGGGTGAATTTTTAGTGGTACTAGGGGTCTGGGAATATGGGGACTATGGCGTCTGCCCGTCGCAATGTTCAGGGAACATGGAAAAAATTGGCAGACGGTGACTCGCCACTCCCTGTATGGGTCCCTAAAAATGCCATAAAAGACAGGGGCAACATGGGTGTGAGTGGCTAAGGGGTGTAGAGAGGTGGGCTGCAGGTTCACCGAAACTACTTCTGACGTGATGCCATTTATCACTTCCACCCCTGGAGCTTGAGTCTTAGCTCTAGCGATCTCCACTCCGTGCCGGCCGGTTAAGGCAAGCACGGAGGCGGGGGCCTTGTCTTGACCCCCGGAGTCAGGTACGAGGTGTCGCCACTCACTTAAGGCTTCGCCACAAAGTCGTCCCCCTGCTGGTAAATATTTGCTTATTATTATTACTATAATCTATTAGATATATATATATATTTTTCCTCAATCCTCCCTCCTCAATGCCTGGACGAGATTGCTTTGAGCAATAAGGATGCCATTTGTTCAATCTGATTGTAAACTAGTTTTTAACACCGTAGTTTTTATTTATGGCAAAAAATAAAATGTTCTTCAATATTTCATTTCGATAGTTTAAAATGTATGTTAATAATATTTAAATTTTCTAAGAAATTTCAAGACAGGAAATTATAGTTAAAAATATTTTGAAAGATAATTCATGCCTAAAACTTTCGACAATTATGTTCGCAAGTTTTTGAACAAAACATTTCTTAATATCAGCTCGTAAATGTCATAATGCTAGGTTTAGCCTCACTTTTTAGAGAAACAGATGGTACGAATATATCCACCACACTTGTCTAAGGCGGTTTTAGAGAATCTGATACCAGTTATCTCGATGTGCAGGTCACAATTTATATATTACATGCTCTAAAAAATATTTCGAAGATGCCAAACAGGCATAGGGCCCAGCTCATGGAAAGAAATTACTGTCGACGATAGATATCTGCAATACACAATCTGCAACACGTTGCCAGTCTTTACGATGGGACTCTTTGTCCCATTCTAAAGGCTTTGGAGGAGTTCGAGAAGAAGTAGTCACTTAAAGGAATGGGATAGTAGGGATAGGAGATGGAATAGGGAAAATAGAATAGGGGAGGAAGAAGTGGGTCATAGAAACACACTTATCGCACGAAATCTCAATTTAATCAAATTTGTAAGGGTGTACAGGCTAAATGAACATCGGATTTGGATTCAGCTTATCGAGCTACGTAAAGGACGTACTCGGTCTAGGTCTAAAAAATATTTTATCCATATCGATTTTTCGCAATATTTTCAAACTTATTAAGGGCCAAATAAATTCTGAATTTCGTTTCAGCGTATGTAACTACATGAAAAACTTTATTCAAATCTGTAATATTTTTTTCATCTCCATAACAACTTCTCGCAGTTTTTAGCCATATTGCTTGCGGTTTTTCGCAATTTACTCAAAACTTCAAAGGATGTACGAGCCAAAAGGACCTCAGAGTCGTATTTACCGCGTCAAAATAGATATAGAGGCGGGTCTGTTCAAATGTACAGATCATTTTTTTATTTTTGTGTGTTGGTGTTATTTTAATATGAATGCATAATGGTATTATCAAGCCAATTAAAACAACCAACGGTTGCACGCAGTTGTTAACCGAACCTATTTGTTTTAATTAAAATATCCGGGACACTAGAATGGAGTATATTGGTATTCGATAATGAACTGTGTTCTATAAACGGTTGTATGAACGATGCTTATACAATGTTTGAGCTCAATAATAGGATGGGTCGGGAAATCCTACGTCGTGTCACAAATATTAACATCCTTCGGCATTAATTAAATAACCTAGAGTGGATAATATTACTAAAATTGTAAATTCATAATATTAATTTAAAAAATAAATTATTATTTTAATTATTATCGATTTTATGTTAAACTGTTGTATTAATTTAGATTAATTAATATATTGGTGGAAATAAAAATTACCTAAAAATATTATCGTTCCATGGCCAAAATTAAGTAACTAATAAAAACATATGAGCAATTAGTGTAAGAGACTTTACAAGATAAGACTAGCTGAAATAAATATATAATAATGAATAAATAAATAGATAATAAATAAACATTATATAAGAAATTTGTAGACAAGACCCTGACAATGTTGAAAGGCAATCTTTGAATAAAAATTAAAATTATATGGTGAAATTAATACATCTTAGTCCTTACGTATTCCATAAAGCATTGCCCTTGTTTTGTTCTCTTTTTAGTATATCATTTCGCAAATAGTACCTTTTTATTTAAATCTTTATTTATAGATGTAAATAATTATCTAAGATCCTGAATCAACAAACAGAGCAGCGCTCCACTATCCGCTCTCACCATGTGCCGACGTTGGAAATAAATCTTAAGGGCCATCCTAAATGTGTTCGCTTTCTCGCTCGCATATTGTCACATTTTTGAAGATATAAATTCACTGAATTTACATACGACAATTCCGTATTATACAATACTTATCAAAAAAATTACGAATGTTTCACAAAAATCGCTATGATTTCTTTGTAAACACATAATTCTTATGAATAAAACATTTCATTTATGAAATCTAGTCTGAATCAAAACTTTATTGCGAAAAATTCGTATTATTTTATTAAAAAAATTGTAATACGCATATGTCTTAAGTAAATTATATGAATTTATATCTTCTAAAAATGTGGTATTATGTGAGCGAGACAGCTATCTCCATTTAGGTAGAATCTTAAAGCACATAATAATAACCAATGCCTGAAGCCAATGCGCTTTATAGATTAATGTTCGTTGCCTTATTCACTTCCGTGAGCAAGATGTTTCAGAGCTGATTTTGTGATGGTTACTTGTTATCATCATACAAAAAAAATATTGAGATGTCTTAAATCTAATGAGTCAGATACCTTATTGTTAATTCTTAAAATATAATTTAAAAAAAATGTACGATGTATTTTTGATAGCAAGATGATGGCAAGGTATTTAGTTAGGCGTTCTTTTTTTGGAAATTGTAATTAGTTTGTACAATGTGTTAAATACTGAGGTCGCTTGCATAAGGATCGCCTTTAATTAAAACTTGTTAATCATATTAAACTGCCTAGATACGTTTTACACAACATGTACTGGCAGTTTTTTAAACATATTTAGCGAAAATTTTGCGTTGTGTAAGACGTTAATCGTATTTAAGGGCAGTAAATGCGTTTAGTGTTACTGAAATAAATTTAAGCAAAGTTATGCAAGCGGCCCTGAATCATACAAGTATTAATTATGTAAGTAAGTAAGAACATAAAATATGAAAATGGGTCGCGAAATATAATAGAAAAATGTTCCAAAGCGCTCATACAATAGTCCACTGATTTAATTAAGGCGATGCAAATTTTAGTTATTGGTCGGCACTCGATAGTCATTATCGACGGCTTTGATGTTCACGAGAGCTATTAGTTTATTAAATCAATATCTACATAGAGACATAACGTACAGGCCTGGCGAATCACTTTAAACTAAGTACATTCAATTAATTATACACACATACTTCTTGAACACATACAGCCATATCGATGCAGTTCTCTTTATGTACGTGTTCCGAGAGATCTACAAAGATGGATAGATAGAGACTAAAGCTATATCGAATTATGCACAAAGGGCGATCTTTCGCTAAAAGGCGATCTCTTCCAGACAACCTTAAGAAAAATTGAGATTATAATGGTCTTGTGATATACATATACTGTTCCAAGTCAGGTCCCGACAAACACAAAATCCACCTGCATGTCTGAAATTCTTTTTTAGTCGTCTTCTTTTGTTTACCTATTGTTATACGGCCTATTCTTATATTGTAATCATTAGGTGTAACGGATTTAAAGTACAAGTTGATTCTAGGAATTTCATATCACGCTGCCGGTTGGACATATTGCATTTGTGTAGTATAACGCAATGGCCCGATTGAGGGAGGAGTAAGTCGAGCCAGAACCACCAGCGAAGCGAGATGTGTGTATTACAATCGGGAATCTAATAAGTGAAGGACTTTGCGGTGTGCTTTATTGAATTACGACTTTCTGCATTACGTTTGAACTTGTTGTGTTCTGTTACATTGTGCCTGTGTTATACATGTTTGTATAGTTCTATTAACTCTACAATAATTCCAACGGCATTTTAATCCGAGTCTCGCGACTCGTAACAATATGGTACTTACATTTACGTACGTACATACAAATATCCATATTATACACATAAGTGCATATATCAAAATAGTAAGCTATTTAAATTGTGATTATACATACATACATAACTTCACGCCAGGTCCCTTTCGGGGTAGGCACGAACAACAGAGCGCCATTTAGGCTTATTCTTACACACCTCACTTGCTTCTTTGACATTCATAGTTCTTGTCATGCACGCTCGTCTGTTCTTAAGGCTCCTGACATCACCTTCTGATAGTACACGATCAATTTGATAATGGAAGGTGTGTCGTGGCCTTCCGCGACTTCTGCATCCAGCCACTTTTGCATTGTGATTATACAATGTATAAAAATCGGAACAGTCTTAAGAAAGCCTTGTATTATTAGTATCGCATTGCCGACATCGTAATTGTTATTAATTGTAACGACGGTATAAAAAAAATAGAGCCCTCTTTTTCAATATATTTTTCTATCTTATAACAATGACGTCATTTAACTTTATCGGTATAAAAAGGATCGTAAGTATTGACCGGGATATAAGCTAGCAGCTCTATGTCTAATTTCATTTAAATTGCTGATGATGCATAGATATAACAGATTTACCGAAAGGAAAAAAAAAAAATCCTGCGACACCCAGCCTTTCGTAAAAGACGACTGTACGGTATAGAATGCGGAATTTGGAAAACGCCAAATGCACAACCACTTTACCTTGCTTGCTGTGCTGCGGGAACCCTTCGATTATGAATTGTAACTCCTCACATTGACTGGCACGATTTCTTGATTGGCTAATTGTATATATTTGAAAACTAAGTACTTGAAAAGTAACGAAAAGACAGGAAGGTCAATGCGGCGCGTGCGGTATAGAAAGTAGCACTGATTGTCCGCGTGAGGGCAGCATCGGCGTCGATAGCTCACACGGGGTGGCGATGCATTTGTATTAAATATACCAAAATTGGAAGTTATGTAATCGCGGAAAAATTGATTATGGTTTACGGAACAGCGACAAAACAACCCACAGCCAGGTGGTAGGGTATTTGCCTGACTGAATGATTACCACCGGCCTTGAGCATACCGCCATAACAACATTGAATAGTGTTCCGGCATTAGTGACCAGGTTCCAGTGTCCCTTAAGATAGCAGCAGCGCATTTGTAGCACCTTTGGTGTTGCAAATGCCCATAGGCGATGGTAACCACTTCTCATCAAGTGGGTCGTCTTCCTACGTGCTGAACTCGTGCAACAAAACAAGTAGACAAAAATTCTGAACTTGTATTTTGAATTTGCCGGTCCAAATTAGTTCTCTTGACTATTTTACCCTTTTATAATTCATTGTACTACATACTCGACTTCTCTACAAATTTACTATGTAATAGTTGATGATTAGACTGATAAGAAGTGTATTCTCCACTTTGTTTGGCTGGTTCTTGGAGTTTATATTAATTCATTCAATCACTGATGGGGCATACAAATACAAACGGAAACGAATATGAAACCAAGTGAATAAAATCAGAATAATCTGTGAAAAATTTCGTATTACATAAACCACGGTTCATTAAAAATGAGTTCATTCACTGTAAGAATGTCTTTGCTTAATAATTTTCATATTTTCACATTTTTGCCAATGTTTCGGATGAGATGACTTTTATATTTGATTTGTGATTATAATGATTCATTTTATTTTAAGACTGTGTTGAATTTTCGGTTTGCATTATAGAATAGCTTACGGGATATTTATAGATAGAATATAAATTATACATAACCATCTATACTAATATTATAAAGAGGTAAAGTTTCTGACCTAGTAGGGGGTAATCTCTGGATCTACTAAACCGATTTTGAAAATTCTTTCACCAGTGGAAAGCTACATTATTCGTGAGTGACGATGAGAGTTTCAGATAAAAACAATCAAATATACCTCATTATTTGATTGTTTGTAATGATTAATAATAACTTTTTTTTTAAATTCTTATGTCAAGCGAAGTGGGCGCAGGTCATCTAGTCGCTAATAAATTGGATTATATAATATATCCATATATATTACAGTTTACATTTTTTTTATTGCAGGAGATCAGCAGACATGCTAACGGCCAACTTGATGGAAAGCGGTTACCATCGCCTATGTACAGCAGCAGCGCATTTGTAACACCTTAAGGGAGACTGGAACCTGGTCACTAATGCCTGAAAACAACTCAAGGTTGTTAAGGCGATATACTTAAGATCAGGGGTGGTAGCCACCCAGTCGGGCAAATACCCTACCACCTGGCTGTGGGTTGTTTTGTCGTAAGAACGACAGGCCGCCCGGCCGCAGGAAATTGTATTGTTTCTCCGTTCCTGCACGCTGACGCCTGACAGACACGCATTTTTGGCCAAATCCCTACTTTTCTTCTAAAACTTCATAATTATAATATTTAAACATGACATCAGCCCTCAGCCCACAAATGTCGATCTACTAGATTAGGATCTTCCAACTGTTTAAGGACCACGGACGGTAGACCCATCTCATTTATCTACATTGGATGAGAGCGGTTACACATCGGTAACCTAATGTGCATCTGTGCATTTTCATCATATTTTTCATCATAGTCATCACGTGGTAATTGTAATAATAAGCAAATTACGTCATTCAATTTTCGTTACGATAGATGCTTCCGGACCAGGGTTCCAATCTGAGTTATTATTATGAAATACAGAGGTTTTAATCGCCTATCGTTAACCATCAATCAACAAAACGATTCATTTAAAATTTTAAACTTAAATCATGCAATGTCATTGACTTCTGTTGTTCATTCCTTTAAACCAAATTGATTCTTTGTCTTCTGTGATCACGGCAACTGGAAAGTGGCCGAAACGCCGGAATAACAAAAATCAGAGAAATAATCGCGCTCAAAACCGTTAAAACGTAGTTTTATTAAATTGATTCCATTTTATTGACCCGTCTAATATATCAGCATATGCTACTAATAAACATTAATATATAATTAAGAAATTGATTATTTATTGTAATGAAAAGTGCTTATAGAAACATCACAAATTCAAGTAAGAGTATCTTAACGAAGCGTTCAAGTAATCCCTTAATCCCGTGACAATGAAAGACACATAAATAGGTACTCACTTGGTAAACAAACGTTTCGTCAAAGAATGGGTTGCAAGTTTTCTTCTTTTGTTTCGTTTGAAGAACCCTCCGTTCGTCTGGCATCAGTTGAATCCTATGACAAAGTTCAGTTTAAGCATTGAATTGTAAATTGTGGCAAGTAATGTTTTACTGATTTTACTTTTTGATTCGGTATTACTTTGTTGTTTGTTTTGTGGAAGCATCGACTAAAACTTTGAAGTACTTAAGACCAAAGCCACCGACCGACCTTCCGACCTATGTTGGTAACTTTTTGTCGGCTTCACTCATTCGGAAATGTCGCAAGTCGGAAAACTTTGTCAGCGGCGATTCGCCGACATACCGAGGAACAAAAAATACAACACGTCACAACAGCTTGATTGTCGTCTTGACTGAGCGGTTGCAAACACTACCAACATGTCAGTGGGCAGTACGCGTGGATGTCTGCCTGTTGCCGACATTATTTTCATATAGGCCGGGTTGTGTCGGCGGCCTATATGAAAATATTAATAATACGAAATACGCACCAAAGTGCGTATTTCGTTTTATTTACATAAAAAAAAAATAAAACCGTGGAAAGCAAATTTAAATTATTAACAGATATTATTTCTTGGTTCACTTTGACCACCTTGCATGGTCAAAGTGTTATTAGGAAAATCTGTTTAACAACGACGTATCAAATAAGATCCAGATAGCTGACAATTTTTCTAGTATATGATGATTTCCCTGAAGTGTCTGTCGATGGAGATCTCTGCTATGATTTTCTGGCATTGACAGGAGAATGGCAAGCAAAAACGAATTTCTTTTTGAAATCTCGTCTGTAAGAGAAGCAATATAATTTACTATTATTGTTGTATCTGTATGGGCTTGGGTCCAGTTTTCCAGACATGTCTTTTAGCGTCGAGGTCCTTGGTACAAACTATTTTCTCTGTCTACGGCAGACAGCCATTTTGGTCTGTAAAACAGAAATTACCCACCCCCACTAGCAATGCCGTATGTTGCAAATTGACGCTTTAGAATATTAAGGTACTCCAGATTTTAATTTTCCAGTACTCAGCTGAGAGCAAAATAGATTCGTGAGTAACCTGGCGGGGTACATAGGAAGCTGTTGCTTAAACAGAATACTCTCCATGCCTTACATCACAGATCTTCGAAAAACCTCTTTATTAGGTACAGGATACTTCCATCTCACCTTAAGAATAACTCGAAGACACTTCATATGAATAGCTATATATGTATGCTATAACTCTTCTTTTGTGTGTATATATGTCATTAAACTCTTTAACTGCTGAACCGAATTTGATGAAAGTTGTAGTTTATATTTGAGTGGTGCCTGTATGATTTATATTTCCAATTGGATTCTGTAGGTGGTGTTGCAATTGGGTTCTAGATGTTTTTTTTCAGAGCAGTACAACTAGTAATATAGTAAAAATATTAGCTCATGCTACGCCACTCAGACACTCGTCTAAGATGGATTAGCGAGTTCTATCAAGATTACCGATATCAGCTCTTTTAAAGGTATATCTTTGTATAGTGATTGCGTTACATTTAAAAGATGCTAGTCATGAAAATAAATGACAAATTTCCTATGCTTGCTGGGTGTCAAATTTACGTGACTATAATGAGATGCGAGTAACTTAGCCACTAAAATACTACACAACAAACAACACTTATTAATGTAAATGATTATAACTTACTTGATAAATGGATCGCAGGCATTAGCCAAGGCCGGTGTACGGGAGGGTAAATGCTTCGCCTTTATAATGTGGACCTGCAGCCTTTCAGTGGCAGCCTCGTACTTCAGCGTGAACCATACTCGACCCTTGGGAAATTAAAATAGAAGCTCAATTAAGGGACCACGTCATATCATTGGTACTCCCCGATTTAATGCGGTCGTATTCGTGTAGTCGTTAGCAAAGGTTTGACTGTTGGATGTTAATGAGATATTTACATGGATTCTTTTCAACTTTATATATCTAAAATTTCAGCTTGAAGTTTTAGAAGCGTACAACTTATCAGCATTTATGCTGATAAGTTGTTGAATAGATGTATTGACACATAGTTATAACGACGAATGTAGGCTTCCCATAGTCACGAGTTTGTAAAAACCAACTTAAGCATGTGTGTCATTCAACACATATGCGTGATAACAGTACAGTATAGTAATGAAACAAACAAGCCATTAAAAAATTTCAAAGAATGATTGAATACCTCTATGAATCTTTCATGATATAAAATTATTGTATATCATTAAATAGCGCTCTCGCAATTTTGGCGGCGCGAGACCATTTTCTGCAATTTACACGCCTCATTCAAGACGTCAGGTGTATTACATTACATATTAATATCGGATTTCTCGCTTGAACTCATATTATTATATTGTTTGTAAATATATGAGTCGAAAAGTAGTAACAATCTTTGATGTTTCTAATATAAAAATGGTATTCATTTGCAAATGGCGTCACGTGCGGGTGGTGAAAATTAGAACTACGTCTTTCGTCTCACTTTCTCTGAAGTATTAAAATAGGACAAGTATATTTGTCAAAAGCACTTCCAAGGAGATTCAATCAATCAGCTTATTTAGCTCATAATGTGTGAAACTCCCTGTTGGAATTTTTATATATATTTTTTTAGTTAATTACCTATTTTATCGCACGTTCCATTTTATGGTGCGTAATTTTTAACATTCGAAAAATGTATACAGACTTCGTAAATGCACTTTTTTGAGCAAATGTGTTGAAATAATATTTAAATACATTTTTGAAAATCGCTCTATCTTTTCTGTTACAACATTGAAATGGTTGGCAGGACTATTTACCTACTTACCTAATAATTAAAATTAAACTGAGCTACAGGGACGCGTAGCCAGGTTTAAGTAGTTAATTATAATATAACTAAAAACTTTAGATTAGGTAACTTTTAATAAATGAGTCAATATTAAAGGTTCAAGCCAAGCAAAATATTATATTTCTAATTTTCGGCTTGGTAGCAATTTCAAATTGTTTTTGATCGACCAAAAGTATGTAATTATTGTAGTTTACGTATATTACCCATTACTTTCGTTTATTTTCCTTCATACGAAGCTTATTAAAATTCTGAAATTAAACCTACTCTTTATCATATACCATAATGTAACTAAAATATAAATCCAGTAGGAATTTTCCCGGAAGCGGTTTGTAAATAAATAAAAAATAAATAATCAGCAGACAAACACATATATTGTATATCCCCAAATTAAGCAAGTTACGCTTGTGATATAGGTAATATACAACGGACTACTCTGGGGCCGATCCTAGACACCCAGACCATGGTAAATAACGGAGAAAATACGTTTCCGAAATTTGCTTTATCAGGAATCGAACCCGGAACCTCTGCGTTACAGTGAGGTAGGCCCGCAAAGGCTTAGCCCGCTCAACCACAGAGGCCGCCGTTTATAGCTTTTTTAATTAGCTTATTTCGACACAGTATTCACTAAAATGATAGCTTACATTTTGTTTCAAATACTGAGGTATTTTGTATCCCGGGAATCCCGCGGGTATTTCAATTCAAGCCTAAACCAAGTAGCTGGCATAACCTAGTACACTATTAAAAAACTTTCTTCTAAAGATAGTCTAGTAACATAAAACGAATATTTTGGAATAGACACAATAAAACCGAATATTTGAGAAAATCTAAAAAATCCCTTTCTATGTATCCACATTATAGAGTACTAATAGAAGAACTATGGGATACACTGGAAACAGAAAACAATAAATCGTAAGAATTTTATATTGAAGACTAAGTTAGAGTAAGTTTGTAGGCTTCTTTAAAATTCCAAAAGAAGTCTACAAACTTAAAAGACGATAAAAGTTTAATAAAAGTAAATCAGTAAAACACTCAAAGACGTTAAATGATAGTTTATTAGATGGAAAGCAAACAGTGTTGTAAACAATTTCCACCAATAAAATAACAAGCTCAATAAATAATTGACGGTACACTCAGCAGAGACTAGCGTGCCGTCGTAAAAATGTGTCATTTTGTGTACGAAATTCAAATACATGGGTGTGTTTTATCGACCTGTAAAGACGACATCGTAATAAACTGACACCGGCCGGCGCGTCATGGCAAATAAATAGCCACAAAGGCCTAGTACGTTGTATTACGTACTACGTACTTGACGTTTTAAATTAAAAGAATGTTTACGTGTAAGTAAGGCTTTCATTAAAATTTATTACGATATGGCGTGGATAGTGGGTAAATTGATGAAATTAAATAAATCTTTTTTTTCTTAACTGAAATTATTTTACTCCCCTAGTCCAACAAAATATTGTTTCTATTGCGTAAATAACAATTATGTGTCTTGAAATCAACATTAATTATGGTATAATTAATTTTGATTAAGGCGATGAAGAACGATTTATTGAAAACTTGCTACCACACGCTATCGTAATTTTATCTATGATGCTACCCAGGCAACCGCTATTTCAAGATGGCCGCCTCGCTATTATAGACATCATGTTGCGCTTATGATATTGAAAACATACTCTTGACTATGACATTTGAAAAACTGCTATTTACGGTATAAATCCTAAATCACACGTAACTATTTCAGAAGTTTTATTGATTTGTCTGTATGTACGTTAGGTTAGGTTGCCTGGAAGAGATTCCTTTCAGCGATAAGGCCAACTTTTGTTTCTACCATGACAATATTGTAATTGAGTATTTTGAAAATGTATATTTGGTGTAATTAAGTGTTATCTATCTATCTATCTACGTTTGTCTTCAACAAAGAGTACAATGTATATATTGTTACGAGTTGCAGGATTCGAATTAAAATGCCGTTAGAATTACTATAGAATTGATTAGAATTATACAAACACGTATAAGACAGGGACAAATATAATAACACGCGCTAAGTCCGTCACTAAATATATTACCGAATGTAGTACACACGTCTTAGTTCGCTTGTGTTTATAGCTCGACTGCCTCACCCCTCCGTTAGGGAATTGTTTTATACTGTACAAATACAATATGACTGCTCGACCGCGTGGACTGAATTTTCCAGAATCACACCTGGTTAATGACTACCATAAAAACTACAATGCACAATGGGCTGTTTTTCAAACACAAATTTTAAACACAAAGTAAACAAAAGGAGACAGTCATAAAAGAGTTTCAATGTTATTAGCTCAAACGACGGCGGGTAATAAATGTGCTTTGCTTACAAATATGCAGGTGGCCCAAATTGTAACAATATAAAGAGCCTTCAATAACTTCGGTAACGACATATGGGATTTCAGTGAAAATCTTTTGGCCTAATAATTTCTCCGAAACTAAGATCTTAATGAAAAAAAGTGCTATTTGTACAAGTCTAGCACAAATGGAGGCGCTGGTATATGTAGCTAGTAAGGATATAAACAAGTATTGTGCAAATAGCCTTGCTGGCTTGCGAAGTTTGACCCCAAACTTTATTCCTAATGAATATTTATGTTGTATGCATGCAATTTTCGTCGTTTGCCAAACACGTGTCAAAAGTAGGGCTGTAAACTTTAACCTTTATACTGCATGATGTTATACAGCGTGTTTCAGACCTTACGACAATAAATCAGACCACGTTTTCGTCATGACGTACTCTACCCAAATACAAAAACGAATCAAGGTAGCTTCTTTGGTTTAGTCACAGGACCTCATTTTGCATTTCAGAATTTTACAACAACATGTATCTGTTATTGTGACTAAATCGGTAGGTTAATGACCAAATGTATCATGTTGCCAGCTCGTCTCTTCATCATTAAACGCGGAATATGTTCATTCTTACCAAGGTCAGTGAACCAATATTTACAAGATGTTTTGTTTTTATTGTCTTTTTATCATAATTAATTTGTTCGGAAATTGCTTTTTTAACTTTTGACATTACGGTTGATTTAATAGTACCAAAAACTTTGTATGGAGTAAGACTGCTAAAGTTATGATTTATTGTCATTTGAAATGAAACACGTTGTATATCTTCTATAAAAACGTTATCTACAATCAAATCAAAACATATAGTCAAAAACGTGCGTTAACATTCTGATGCCTTCTAGATCTTCCAATGACTGAGTCAGGGGCTGAAAGTACTGCATCAGCATCTAAAGCTCTCAAATGGCGTAAATATGGGACTTTAAGTTTAGGGATTACATGTTTGTGCCTTTTTGAGATAAAACGTTAGATTCGCGGGGTCCATGAACAAAGGCTTCTTCCAAATAATAAACTATTCGATACCACTCGTGATCAGAAGGCTGTCGTATATTGCCTTACAATTCCTCATTGATATACAGCAGGGCAATACAACTAGCCTTTAAGGCACGCATCCCACTATCATCGATTTGTTACACAGTTTATAGTCAACTACTTATAAAATTAATTTAAGATGTACCGTAATCTATATATGTATACTTTGTCTTATTTTATGTTTATTTAACTTCCCATTTAAAAATTTATATCACATATTAATTATCTTAGTTATACCGCAAAACCCACATGTTTCTCAAACTTCCTTAATCCATCTTAAGATTGTGTGGAATAAATTGCTTTTAGTGATAAGCCATCATTTTCTCTACTTATATTTTTTTAACTGTATTTTATTGTTACGTAATAAAGTATATCATATTCTGTTTTACCTGTTTGGAACTTAGAATATCTTAAAACACAATCTAAATATAGAAATTCCTTTTAGTTTCGTGCTATATAAATGATAAACGAGCTGACTCTTGAGGTATAGCGAAAACCCATTTTCCGCTGACGCATGAATATTTTATAAAGTAATTTGTCCTTAAAGTCAACGGGTTCGTGCGCTCTTGTATGAAATCGACCGATTTCATACAAGAGCGCACGATATGTGACCACATAACTTACCTTACCTTTGAATAACATTTTGTTACGGCACAAATAGTTCAATTTTGTTTATTGCTAGGACGGACGGAGGAACGGATAGATGGAAATGACAATTTTTTTTTTTTATTGCTGGAGATCAGCAGGCAGGCAGACGGCCCACTTGATGGACAGCGGTTACCATCGCCTATGGACATTTGCAACACCAAAGGTGCTACAAATGCGCTGCTGCTCTCTTTAGGGAGCCTGGAACCTGGTCACTAATGCCGGAACACAACACAAGGTTGTTATGGCGACATACTCTAGACCAGGTGTGGTAGCCATCCAGTCGGGCAAATGCCCTACCACCTGGCTGTGGGTTGTTTTGTCGCCTCTTACGACAGGCCGCCGGGCCGCAGGAAATTGTATTCTTTCTCCGTTCCTGCACGGATAAATTTTTATTTTCGCTAGAATAGCTAGAGAACCTTAAAAACGATATTTTTATTGCATTTCAGTAGACAGGCAGACGGCCCACCTAATGGAAGGCGGTTACCATCGCCAATAGACATTTATAATACCGAAAGCGCAATGTGCACTAATGCCGGAACACAACTCCTCAAGTTCCTCAAAACAGCATTCTAGAACCATTACTATTCCTGATATACATCAATTATCAGCCAAAAGTCACCCAAACTCCAGTCATTTTGTACGCAGATGACTACACTGTTGTATGTAAGAACGTAGACGGAATAAAAACAAGTCTCAATGCCATAATTCAATGGCTCGATAATAATAACCTAGAAATAAATATACAGACGACCAAAATTATAAGCCTTAGTTAACGGCCGAATGACAAGAATTAAACCATTGCGAAATATGGCAACCAAGAACATGGTGAAACATCAACAACAAAGTTTTTAGGTGTTACACATCGATGGTAACATGAAGTGACAGACATATCGATGATGTTTATAATAAGTTTGCACAGCTTTCACATGCATTACGCATGCTGAGCAAAGTACCCTGTCAGAAAACGGCTTTAGTGTTATATCTAATCATGCTCATATAGTTTCCCGTTTGAACTATGGTATCATTTTTTACGGAAACGCGACCAACATAGAACGGCTATTTATTGCGCAAAAAAGAGCTTACACGAGCCATGTGTGGGATAGATCAGCGAGATAGTTGTAAATCATTGTTTTAAAGCCTTATTAACCGTACCGTGTGTGACTGCTAGCGACAGTTGCAATTCAGCAAAAAATGTAATGTGTAGATATTCGCGGCATTGTCGTTAGTCGCCCCACGTCACCTTCCGAGTCAAGTCGTACGTAAAAATAAAGACAGTTATAAAATTTTCTTTCTTTCTTATAAAATTTAATTATTTATTTAATTTAATCTCCATCTGCCCGACACGCCTATTGGAGTCGGAAGAGAACCAATACCGAACTGTGGTAACACACTCAACAGTACGCTTAACACCGTGCTTATACATTTTTGAAATAGCAGTCTATGTAAGGAGACACCCTGAGCACTAAGTAAATTTCTTTATTATGTAATCTTCCATTTAATAATTATTAAGTCACTAAATAATGTAGTCGGTGTCGATAATAATTGTATAAGTTAGTCTGGAGGAGATCGCCTTTGGCGACAAGACCGCCCATTGTACTTTAATGTTATGTGCAATAAAGTTATTCATTCATTCATTCAAAATAGAGACTTAGATACTTCAAAAGAAAATAATAAAGAAAAATATCTGGTATTTGGTGACTTAACGTAATTACTTTTCAATTTAATCGTGTGTACTAAGTACTAATTGATATTAATGTTTTCTTAGACTACTTTAACCTAATATTTATCACCTCAATATTGAAAAGGGTGGTTTAAAGTGATAGTTTGATTGATTGCAAGATTGTAAAATAAATTCTTGCCGTTGATAAAGGTCTTGCTTTTAGCTTCGCGTTTTGTACCAGTCAAGTTATTATCTAAATTCAGTACAAGTAGCTCAATAATTTATGTATAATTAAATTATAAGTTCTATTATTCAGCTTAATTATAATTAAACTGAACTGATATTGGACCGTTACAATTTTTTTTATTATAATTACTTTTTTAAAAGCTATGAAACACAGACTTTTGTATACGTATAAGCATTTATCTTGCCGCTTAATAGTTATGTATTTCTTAATACTTTTGGTGAAATAATTGTTTAGAGTGTATTATAAAAAAACCTACAAATATATTTCATATTTCTATGCTACATACTATGACTATGTAATAGACGATACGATGGAAAACTCAGACTTATCGTCTTTGAGTTTTGCATAAAAATAACATCCAGAACAAAGTTAATAACGGAAAACGATTTATATTATTATATTCAAATTATTTCTTCACAGAAGTCGTCGAGAGAATAAAAATTACCTACTATAGTTTAAAAGGGCAGTAGACATATAGGAATTGCCTTATATAAAATTCTCACCTTCCGAGTTTTACCTTAAAGGGACTTAAATATTAAATGTAACTAGGCAACTTACCACATGTCCCTCCGGCCACATGAAATCTTCGTCTAAACAATCAGTTTTATAAAGCGACGGGTCCAAAACTCCCAGGTCCGCTGTGTTTGCTGCAACAACAACACATTTTACCTTAAAGGGCTATATGTAAGTATGGTAGACACATGATGAATTCTAATTACTTGAGCGTTATACGATAGAGGTCTCTCTCAGAGGATTGTATGTGTTTCATGATATAAGAAAAAACTTAAAGACATTATGTATTTATTTGTTATGTGCAAAAACTTTACCCGTGCAGGGACGGAGAAAGAATACAATTTCCTGCGGCCGGGCGGCCTGTCGTAAGAGGCTCAAAACCCACAGTCAGGTAGTAAAATATTTGTCCATCTGGATGGCTAGTGTATGCCGCCATAACAACCTTGAGTTGCAATTCGGCATAAGTGGCCAGGTTCCAGTCTCCCTTTAGAGAGCGAATTCAAATTGGTAGCAAGCAGCTTTGGTGTTACAAATGTCAATAGGCGATGGTAACTGCTTTCTATCAGGTGAGCCATCACCCCGTCTGCTGAATTCATTGTAATGAAAAAATCACCAGTTTTTGATAAATATTTTTGTGTGTTTGAGTGGATGGCTTATAGCCGCAAAAAAGGGTTGTAGATATATTTATTTTTCACATGTCAGCCAAGCCCCATCCCGTTAATACTTAAATGTTAACTATCAACAATATACAGTTAGTATATCCAAAAACTGATGAGCAGAAATGCCAAAATGGCCGTCAACCCTTAAAATAAGAAACTAATAATCCAACATTATACTCATATTCATTGTCTTGTTTTGAATAAAGATCAAAACCATTTTTGAAAAAAATAAACCACACCAATTCTATAAACAATCATTTGCTTCTTTATAAAGTTCACATGAGTTTTACAGAGTGAACAATTTTCTAGTTGTCTATAACAGAAGGGACTTTTTTCAAGTTACTTACATTACCACTTTCTTCTAAGGTGTAGCGCTATAGCGGATATAGTAAAAGTTTACCGTGCTCACCATTTTGCGTCTTAGCCTTACGCCAAATATCTTAAAAGCTTCAACCGTAATGTGTAAGAAGAACCGTAAGATTCCCTGAGGGATTTTATTACACTCTCCTTAAACAATGTCGTAGCACAGAGGGAAAGCGTCGGGAAATTCTACCAAAAGATTATTGTATGAGAATCAATATTACAACGAACAAAAAATGGAATGCCTGAAGCGGTCGCTTTTAGAGAATCAATTAATGAAATTGACACGTGTCTCGATATACTGGAGCTGTAAAATGGCATAAAGTTCCACTTTATTTTGGTAATTATCACGTTCTGTTAGTCCCGGATACTTAGGGTGTTTTTAAAAAAAAACACTATAGTACTGGAGCTGAGATTTATTATGTACTACACAGTACTGGAGCCTCAATCTACGGGACCTAAAAGGTCTACCGGATCCGGGTTTGGTAATGTAGTTTAGGGCTATTCAACCGGCAGGCAGAAACCAGGTCCGTTGTTGAATAGCTTTAGCTAATTACCAGAAGACTCTAACAAATTTACAAAAGATTTAGTATTTATAGGCAATTACTGCTGATCGATGCTTAGCCTATTGATGTCAGTGGCTTGCCGGCTCTGCAATAGTGCCTAAAGAGAGTAGGGCTGTAACAGTTCGTAATAAGAATCTGCGAAAGCTGCCGCTTAAGGCCCTTTATCATTGCTTAACTCTGATCTTGATCACGGTTTCGACTTCCGTTCTAATCTATAATATTACAACGATTTCTTTTATGATAGTAAGGTAAACTTTACTATTCTTGGCACAAATATTCAAATTTAAAATAAGTTCCACTAAAGAATAGTATGTTTTTAAAAGTCCTATACACAAAGTTCAAATTTAAATCATAGTACTTGTTCTTACTGTTTAAGAACAAGAAGCTACAAGAAACTTCCCAAAAACACGTTTAACGTATTTAATTTTTTTATATCAGGCTCTTTTTGTTAATACGTACAGAAATACGTACGAAAAGATATTGGAGTTGTAGGTAGCAGTGCACATTCAATAAGAACAAACACAATAAAGATACAAAATTATTACCATCGTAATAATGACTAAAATATACCTCCTAAAATACATAATGCAATATATCTCCAGAAATTCTATACATATTTGGCAAAATAAAACGTTACGCAGAAAATAGTGTTTTTTCATTTAACTATTCTGCAGTAGTGAAGTATGTAAGTTAATTCTTAGTTTCGATCTTAGTTACAAACATATTTATGCTGTACTACATCAAAATTGCTGTAAATTTGTTATTGGAAATAAAGTTTATTATTATTATTAAAAAAATGTCCTTTTATACAATTTACTATTATTAATAATATTCTATGGCTGCAAGATAAAAAATATTAAGGAATCGTTGATCTTTTAGAACACAAACTAAACACGATTTTTAGTCTCTTTTACACGAAAATATTTTTATTGTTGGTTATTTGATCTGGTTTAGAATTATGAACCTAAGCGAAATCTTAGTAAAGTATTCGCGAATTCTTGTTCAGCGTGTTCGATGGAGTAAATTGAATCGCCGAGATTACGGATCGTTGACGCTTTGCAAATATACAGTTAAGAAAAAAGGGTTTTTGCCTTTCAATTGGGATTATTCACCTTTTTTCAATTTAGCTTTTTGAAAAACCATTTCGAGGAATAGTGTCCCTAATCATTTCTCTCTAGTTAAAATTTCAAAAAACGTACGATCTTCTTGTATTTTGTAAGCAATGCGTTTGATCTTTATTTGACCTTACTAAATCCAATCAGGTGGGCTGTCTGCCTGTTTTCCTGCTTCATGTGCAAAAAAATTAGCTGTACATTATTTGATTTAAGTTCTGTAACATGGATTTTCCCTAAAGACCACTTTAAAAAATTTAACGATAACTATAGAAAATAAAAATTGTCAGCCTAGCGACAATAAACACTAAAAATGATCACGATACGTAATGAGTAATGACAGTGAAATTTAAATAGTAGCACAGATTACTATGATTATATATAGATAAAACTCACTTTTATTATTTTTGTTTTCTGGGCAAAAAAATCAATGTAAACTTGTCCCTTATGACGTCATTGGAGAAATAATTTTAAAATCGAATTATAAAAAACTAACGCTTAAAATACAAAAATATTCAAATTAGTATCTTAAAATACTCTATTTTACGTAATAAAAATATAAAATCAGAGGGTAATTTTTTGTGAACAATCCCCATTGTGGTTACCTAGCTAACATCAAATTTATAAAGAAAATCAGTGAAAAGAAAAGTATTCTCTAAAATGTAGCAAGCTGTCTCAGAAGAATAAAAGTATAGACGGAGCCTTCGTAAACAAAAGCGTCATATGAAATCAAGCATTTTTAAAGCACGCGCGTGCGTATGTAGTATGCGTGGTTTGTGTTTGTGTGATTGACAGTATAGTACGAGAATGTGATGGCTTCTCTTTGAGAGTTCAATGTTGCAGTATAATTGCAAAAAGAATATTAAACCATTACTCAGGTTATTTTTCTAGATATACACATCTATCTCGTGAAGTCGTGATAGCGTAATGGCTAGCGCAGACATCCCAAACCCAAAGGCCGCGGGTTCACGTGCATAACTTACTTAGGTAGTTTTTTGACCTGATGTGCATATTGTTACAATTACCACGTGCTAACAACGGTGAAGGAAAACATCATGATGAAATCTGCACATCGAGACAACCGATGTGTCGTCCCCTATATTTGGGGCGAGTCCAACAGCGAAGCAATCATAGATTGTTATTATATAACTATCTGAAGGCATTATCAAACACATTTTCAAAATCATAAAGGTGATCCTTAATGACTTTTTATATAATTACTAGCTGTCCCGGCAGACGTCATCCTGCCCGGTAAAAAATAGGGGTTGATCGTAGAGGGTTGAAAATCTAGGGTTATATGTGTTTTGTATGTTGTATCATAAAAAAATAGAAATTAAAAATTTTGTCTAAAAAATAATAAAAAAATTTAGGGGTGGACTTCCCTAACATTTAGGGGGATTAAAAATAGATGTTGGCCGATTCTCATAGATACCGGATAAGCACAAAAAATATCATCAAAATCGGTCAAGCCGTTTCGGAGGAGTATGGCAACGAAAACTGTGACACGAGAATTTTATATATTAGAGATAAATAACTAAACTAATTAACTTCGTTGGCTCAGCGACCCGTAATCTGTCTTGGCCTCCGAAACTCGTTTCGTTGCACAGGACAGGCCTCGGCCTGTCCTGTGCAATTTTTTGCCAGTTAAGTTAAGTGCAATAATTATAAATAGGGAGTCATATTAACAGTGTAGCTTTGTCAAAATCTGTTATCATAGAAGTATGTTAATAATGCAAGCAGAACCTTACGAATGTTTAAAATTATAATGTAAATGTTATTATAGTCGGATTTCGACAATAGACGACCACTAGTCATTATTTAACTACCGGTTTTTTTGTTTACTTTTAACAATAAGTCATTGATTTTCAATTTTATAAAAGTTTACTTCCGTCCATTCTTTTTGAACAACGAATTGGAAAAAATTAAAGAAAAATGAGTATTTAGGTTTTAAATTCTACAGGACGACCTGTGCAAGGTTGCCGGTCGACGCTGGATGACAAATTCGGAAGACAGGGATGAGTGGCGTCATCTTGGGGAGGCTTACGTTCAGCAATAGACTGCGATTGGCTGACGACGGAAATCTACTTTCCACGGTTATTGGCTTGATTGTGTGGTTCTTGAGATATGGGAGTTTTTTTAATATAATAATTAAGGTTGTTTTTTGAGTAAAAAAATAGAACTATGTAACGTTTAGATCTATTTACTATTTACTGTGTACACACACTTGCTCAATTAAAGAAAATGTTTGAGACTTAAACACTTTTGCGGGTAGTACAGTATAATAAAATACCAAACCTGCAATAACGCAGATCCCTAGTGAATTATTTGCATAAAAGGTTCACGTGAAAACTAAGCATTTGGCTTGTAGTATTTTAGCTACACATTTTTTATGTTAAATGAAAAACCTTGTTCAATTTTCTGACCTTGTTTTAATTTCAAGCTTGATATAGTAGTTTATTCAATTTGAAAATATTATACGTAATTCATAGTTTCAATTTTTTTTCATATAAGTTTCCCTTCCACATACCATACTCCCACTCTATTCCTGGTTCCCCTATACTGGTTTTAAAGGTCAGGCGGCAGCCACTACATGTGAAAAAAAACAATATCTGCCGTATCAATTGTGGACATGTTATAATTACTTCTACCTAATTAATCTTTAATATTATAAAATTCTAAACATGCAAAATCTGTACATTGAATCTATTTAAAAAACAGCTGTAATTAATTATATAAACGACGGAGAATCCGATACAATTTTTTATTGGTTTCTTGTCTGTTTGTTCGGGCTTCACGTAAAAACTGCTAGGCCGATTTCGATCGGTTTTCGTTGAGCATATTTCTTAGACTTACAATCAGCGACTTCTTTTATCCTGGGAATCCAGTGGGAGTTTTTCTGCGAATTATCATTTTAAATAATTGAAATTAATTTTAATTCCAATGTGATTTCACTGATCGATAATAAATTTTATCTTATAAAGTGTGCGATATTACTTAGCTCGGGAATAAATATATAAACATGTGTTGCTGCTTGCGGCTACATATTTACCACAATCTATCGCAGTATTTTGAAGAATGGTTATTTAAAAAGCACAAATAATAAACGTGTACATATGTATGAAGAGATTAATCAAATTAGATGAATCTTGACTATGATGAATCTGTCTTTAACGAAAGCAGGCATGATAATATGTATGTATGTTATAAACATGCCAACTATATATCCAGTGTGAGGTATTTTTATTTATATTACGGTTGTAAGAATTGGCTCGCCTGGTTCAATAGTAATAGAAGTAGTACATAACTCCCGAATTCTTTTCTGGCAGAGTAAATTTCTTAGACCAACTTTCCGTTATTTACAATATGGTGTGAATGTCTTGTTTTGGTATTAACACTGTTCGTTGTATATTATTCAAAATATAAGTGTACATACAATACATACATACATACATAACTTCACGCCAGAAAATATAAGTGTAAATTGTGTAATTTGTGTGTTAGGTCTATAAACGTTCAAAACTTACAAAATGTATTATTTATATTAATACATAAGACGTTACTCATATTATGAAATAAATCTTATATATATAAATCTCGTGTTACGATGTTTGTCCGCGATGGACTCCTAAACTACTCAACCGATTTTAATCAAATTTGCACACCGTGTGCAGTTTGATCCAACTTGAAAGATAGGATAGTTTTTATACCGTTGGAACCGGTAGGTGGCGCTGAGATCGGGTTCTAGAATCCTCTTAAAAACGGGGAGCGATTTTGTTTTTGTGTGTTTGAGTGGGTCCCCGGATGGTTTAAATCCACAATTGGAACCGGTAGGTGGCGCTGGGATCGGGTCATATTTTTTCAGAGCAGGACAACGTCTGCTGGGGCCGCTAGTATATTATAAAAATAAATAAATAAAAACTAACGGGTTGCACAATGGCACTTCAATGAACTCTATAGATCTTTGTGTCTTTTGATTCGAAAAACTTGTACCTTGTGCAAAAAATAAATCAAAAGTACCTGCAAATTTAATAGTTGTGTTTTCTATCTAGTTATAATTTACAATTAATTTTCAATAACTTATATTTTTTTTCATAGTTTAAGTGAATTGTAAAAATTATTTTATGAGAAATAGAGTTGTTTAACTTGATACCTGCAGCAGTTTTTGCTCTGCAACATAAATTACTTTATTATGTGACCTACTTTGCACTTGTCTGTCTCTTTTGCATAATACGATATATCCAAAAACAACATCCCGATAGGAAAGTAAAAACAAATTTCCGAAAAAGTATTATCTTTGAGACACAACAATGTTGTGACAAAAGTTTTTGTTTGTGAGGACAATGATAACAATCGCCTGATTTACATTAAGGTTGCTTTTTTATAGGATAGAGCTTGTGTTCGTAAGGACATCGAAGCAAAATAACCATTGGATATTTGAAATAATAGGGTAACATTGAAAGGAATAAGAAGAGAATAAGACGAAGAGAAATATATATATATATATATATATATATATCTTTTCTTTCACCATATCCCAATTATTTGGGGTCGGCACAATGTCTTTTCCTTCCATACTCATCTACTCTGACAAACATCTTCTGTCACACTACAATCATCATATCATCCTTCACAGAATCCATCCATCAGTTTTTGGTCTACTTTTACATTTTACCCATCTATATTTTAGTTTAACATTCTTTTTGTCAATTTTTCCTAGCTGTTGCCTGCAACTGCGCTCCTGTCAAAGAAAGGATATGTCATGAAGCGGGGGCATATTATAATTCTTCGAAATGTTGAAAACCTGTAACGCTGTCTAGCAAAAGTGGAACTAACAATGAAAGCAATACGTTACAATTGCTGTTGTCACTGTCGTTAGCATGGTGATATATTTGCTATTGGCGCTATAAAATGTGATAGAAGCGTCATCTTTTCGGATATGTACGTCTTCTTGGGATCAGTACTTCTTATATGTATGTTCTTTTCAATACCCTTGGCATCGTCTATGCAAAATTTCGTAAATATCTGTTGCGTAGTAAAGGCCTGAAAATATTAGAACAAACAAACAAACTCACATTCGTATTTATAGTTAGATAGGATCACTTTTTGTCGACTACGTCCGTGTTTATTTTTTTTTTACTAAGTATAACATTATTATAATATATAAATAAATCTATAAACACCTGAATTTATGTACCACCTACATCGCGAGATTAGCATAAAATATCCTATAAGCTTGAAAAAGACCGCTCTTAGCGATAAGTCCACCTATTATTCTGCTTCAAAATACTATAATTAAAGTAATATAATGTGTGTTAATTTTAAGGAATTTACTTATTACTTCATTTATCATCAAAAATCTAAATATTAATTTTTATATTTCTAATTTGAGAAAGTATGGGTTGTTCAAAGAGATTTTCATAGGGGTAAAATTGATACAAATGTTTGCTTATGTCCTCTCCCAAGATACAATCTATATCCGCGAAATTAAATTAATATTCGTTCAGTCGCTTAGTTGTGAACAGATTACAAACATAGTACTATTGTATTTATAATTATTTCTATAGGTATAAAATTACGTACCTATCTATGACATTACACTATTATTGTCAAAAAGTCTAAACACATTATTTATATAACCTAGGTCCCCTACTAGGCAACGCTTGTATTTTAGGGACCAATGTTATGTTTATAACCCCTATTAATAACTAATTATACAAATCATAATATGCCTTTTTTCAAATTACGAAATAGCGCACAAATTGGCGCGCGAGTGGTGTTTATATATGTTTGTATGCATTTCGTATCACACTAATTAGAGAGTAATTTTTAACACACAGAGACAAAATTTAACCACCACATTATAGACGTGTATGCTAATGAAGAGTCCAGTGCGCTGGACAAAAGAGATTTTCACTATTATACAATTCATTTAAATAATTCATCAATACCTCTTTATTCTTCACCAATACAAAAAAAGAACTTGCAGCCTAAAACTGTCTCATTATGTACAAACAGCGCTATTATCGCTAAAAACCGATCTCTTCCACCCAACCCCAGGAATGAATTGAAATCATAATGACGATGGTGGTATAATATATAGTAATTTTTTTTACATTCTAGTAATAAATTTATAAATGCTGTATATACAATTATTACGTTTTACATATTAATAAGATAAATACTTCATATAAAAATAAGACATTATAATTAAAATAGCTTTAGAAATATGTTATTTTATACTTTTTCGTTTTTGAAGTCGGATTTTTTAAACAAAGTTTTTTTTATTTGTTACTTTTTAGTGTCTATCTATAGGTAGGCCTACGAAAGGTACCGCGAGCCTTAAAAAATATAGGTCCGAAGAAACGGGAACAAAAAAAGTTTCGTAAAATGAATACTACTGGGCCAAACTATGTTAAATTTTTAGGGAACCAAACGGCAACTATTCCGAATCGAACTAAAAAATAATCACATAAATCGGATCATAAATTTCAGAGTAATCGGTGTACATACGTAAAAAACAAAAAACATACCGGCGAAGTTGAGAACCTCCTCCTTGTGAGAGTCGGTTAAAAATACATATCTATAAAAAAATATAAATAAAACATAATTCAATAATCATTTTAATGATAATACTTATTATTACGTAATAAATTTTATGAGTATATAAAACATACGCAACCTCTCTGAATCTGATCTCTGAATTGGACATAGCACACACATATACTCGTTATTTTAACCACTTTAAAGACGGACCTCAAGGGTTATGTTGAAAATTTCTACAACCCTGCATTAGCTTCTACTTTTCATATGTTGACTTTCATAACCTAAAATAACTTTTACAACAAATTTCTCGCAAAGGCAACGTGTTACGGGGTTGTTTTAATTAAACATTTTCTTTAATCTAAAGTATTTTGGTAATGTGAAGTTTTACTAAGTCAAATTTCTATCGCAATTCTTTTGAAACCACCAACCAACACCACCACCACTAACTGTTCGCTTTTAAATTATAATGTACTCTTCTAATTATAAAGAATAACTTTTTGTTTCAAGTACTATATATAGGTATATGTATTATTGGTGGCAGTTGCTTCTTGTTTGGAAATTAAACTCCATATAATGGACTGTATGATTATTATTATTACATTAGAAATATACATTAAAAACTACGTAATTACAAAGAGTCGAGAGAGAGTGGTAACTATCAATGAGAATTGTGTCGAAGAATTTTGAAAAGAATTGTATTGAATTTTGCCTCCAAGGCCCTCCTATATCCCGCATCCCATCCGACGCCTAGCTACTGCTTCCGTGCTTGCCTTAGCCAGCCGGCACGGTGTGGAGAACGCTAGAGCTAAGACTCAAGCTCCAGGGGTGGAAATGGCCTAACGTTGGAAGTGTAGCTTCGGTGAACCTGCAGCCCAAATCTGGACAGTGCTCATTGTATTGTAGGAAATGAAAACAAAAGGCTATTGGGATGAACTGCTAATCGCACTAGAGACTATGGCGTCTGCCCGTCGCAACGTTCGGGGAACATGGATAAAATGGGAAGACAGGGACTCTCTACTCTCTGATTAATTATTTTATTATATTGTGACTGGCTCGTCCCTCAATCGGGGCATTGCTTTATACTGCACAGATGCAACATGTCTGCCTGGCCGCGTGGACCAAATTTCCTCATCATACTCATCATACTTTAAATCCAAAACACTTAGCTATTGAGTGGACCGTAACGGTCATTAACGACTAAAATAAAACAATGGACTGTAATAACATGTGATTTTACAAATAAATAGATGTGAAATCGTTTTTGTCGGCGTCTAGGTTGTAGCAATATATATTTGGCTTTTGATGATTTCACATCCGGTAAACGGTGACAATATTCAAAATAGAACGAATATTATAGTACGTAATAGAATAAACGTCGATGTATACTGATAAATGTCAAGAAATATATCTGTGAACAGGGTTCATACAAAATTCAAATCATGACAGAGACCAAACGGAGACTACTACTAATAAAAGTTCCTTCAAGTGTTCATCGCGTAAAAAAATGTAAGCGTCTTATTCCATTTTCATATTTTCACGTCGTTAACCGGCAAATTTGTAAAAATGATACAACATTTTTCTTTGTTATCTTCGCTCTTCACATCTCCTTCGTAGTGTTCTGATGTTTCTAACTAATTTCACATAATACTTCACTAAGAGCTTTAAGTTGCTGTAAGGTCTTTTGTTAAAATAGAAATTCTTTTTTTAGATGAAAGTGAGTTATGTCGATAACTATAATAGTGCACTATAATAGTGTATTTAGAGAGAATTTTTACATTAAATATTTTATGGGAAACTAGGACATTCCCGCGTCTTCGTCCCAACTTGACTTGACATTACCGCGGGATTCCCGGACACAAAATATTACCGCATTTAAAAAAGAATGCAAGCTATCGGTTTAGTGAAAACTGCGTCGGAACAAGCTAATAACTGCGTCCGGGCAAATCCCGCGGGATTCCCTCGATGAAGAAACATCACACATTTTATTACAATAAATTTACTATCAATGAGTAAGAAAAACACATTGGCATTCAATTTGTATAATCTGGCCATTTCAAATCATTTCCGGAAACATTCTTGCAAGATTCCCTGTATAAACAGTAGTATTGAGTTTAAGTCTAAGAATTAGCTTTCGATTAGTGGAAACCGAATAGAAGTCGACCAAGTAGTTTTTATGCGAATCCCGAACAAAAAGACAAGCCGACAAACAAACAAGAAAAAAAATGTATCATGTTCTACATCGTTTCTATAGTTTATTTCAGTTTTTTTAATAGCTTCAATGTACAGACACGAAATAGAATTTTTAATTTTATAAATCTTTATAATTATTTATAAGTACCTACCCATTTATATTATATTATTTATATTCTTGGTATAGATTTATTGTTATGTATTGTGAGGCTTTAAGTTTATGGATATGCTGTTGGATACTTTTTAATAATAATCAAAAGAAATAAACAACTCAACAAAGGCAAAACGCACGGGCATGTAATTCTAATAATACCTGTATTTTATACTAAAACAGTTTTCTGCAGAAACACATAAAGGTAAACTAAAATAATCTTCGGTTCCAAATTGCTACCCCCATTATGAACTTTCCGGTATACAATAAATTTTATACTAATGTTTGTTATATAAAATAACTTGTAACTATAAATCGTTAAAAAAAGTGAAAAATGACATTCCGGACCGACCTAAACTAAATGTGGATATTTTGATACGTCCAGACTTTACATGGAATTTAAAGCATGATATGGCGAAGTAAGAGACGTATGATTGGGTGCCTAAATTGCTAAACACTCCCTTGAAATACGTTTGCAGTATGTTGTAACTCTAGATGAAAGCAATATTTGAAGAAACTTCAAAGGCAATATTCTATACTTTAGTGTTTTCGTTATTTGTAGTTTATATACCAATAAATTGCCAACAGTTTCATCCCGTAATAACGTCGGAAAGAGGAAATTCCTGACGGGATACTGCCTTTCATAACAATATTCCAATATTCCACTAACACATCTTTTGCATTATGACCGAAGGTTGTATGAGAAACAAATTTGCATCTGCTATAACTAAGTGCAAGTATTTCTCGGTTAGTGTAAAAATGAAAACCGCCCTCTAATCTGCTGAAAATTTAAAAGCATTTAGCCTTTTCACATTTTTATAAGAAAAACACTTTGGTAAAGGTTAAATGTAATTAATTGCAGATTTATTTATTTTTAAATGTTTGAAGACAATTCGTTTAGTTACATAGTATTACATAAATACATAGTATTTTCGATTAAACACCTTGTTTTTTTTATTGCAGGAATTCAGCAGACAGGCAGACGGCCCACTTGATGGAAAGCGGCTACCATTGCCTATGGACCAGTGTCACGTGCATGCAAAATTATAGTTACAATAAAATTATAGTTGTTTCAAAAATACATGATAAAGCATTTTTTTATCATGAATTTTTGAAATAACTAGCACGTGGAATGTCAACTGGGTGGGTCAAAGGTGTGACGTGATGGTCAATGACCGGGGTTTGCGGGTAGCAAATATTTAATTGTTAGCTTGTTAGCCTTTGTAAATTTAGATTCAATGTCATACAAAAATTCCGAGAAAGAATACGAAATTAAATTGCCTTCATTCAAAACTGATATAGTGAATTTAGAAAATAACAATTGTTATTTTTAACCAACTTCAAAAAGGAGGCGGTTCTCATCTTGATTGGTATTTTTTTATGTACACCGATTACGCTAAGAATTATGATCCGATTTACGTGTTTCTTCTTTAGCTTGATACGAAATAGTTTATGAACATTTTTTTATGAAACTTTCCGTTCCCGTTTTTTGGGACCTATATTTTTAAGGCGCGCTGCACCTTTCGCTGGCCTACCCATAGCTAGACACTAAAAAGTAACAAATAAAAAACTACACTTAAAAAAAACGACTTCAAAATCTGAAAAGTATAAAATAACGCAATAAAGATTTTTGACTAAGAATTTATTTCGTTTATAACGAGACAAAATAATGTAAAATTGTCTACATCTTGAAGTCGGTGCCGAGCAAACTTCCCGGTTTCTGATTGAGCTGAAATTTTGCACGCATATGTATATCGCGTGACAGTGCAATAATATGCAGCTGATCTGATGATGGAGTTAGAAGGTGGCCATAGGAACTACTGTACTAAACAAGATAGACCCGTCATGTTTGGTCTCGTCTTACTTGTCTTGGCTAGCACTCTACTGCTATATGATATCCAGGATCTCAAAACCTTGCATTTAAAAACCTTTTGAAAAAGCTTATTTATATTAGGACATATTGATACAGTTTAACGTAACGTAGTGTCGGACGCCCTCCATCCCGATGGACGACCTACGCAAAAGGTCGCCGGTAGGCGCTGGATGAGAAAGGCAGCGGACAGGTATGAGTGGCGCCGTCTTGGGGAGGCCTACGTCCAGCAGTGGACTGTGAATGGCTGACGACGACGACGACGATATAGTTTCCAAAAATCGGTTGTAGTGTATTTAGTGATCATGATGAGCTGTAATAATTTTGTTATTAAGTTATTTTGTTAAAAGTGTAACAGGTATGATCATTATTCTTTGTTTATATTAGGTGTACGCGAATTGTTTTCTATTTAATTATTATATTATACTCGTATATTATCGCTCTACGTTTTAAAAGTTAGTTTGTTTGAATACTTATACATTCATTCCTTTAAAATGTTTTTGCTTTAGTCAAATTTTGGTGCACGGTAAAATATATTATTCAAATTTATATAACCAAATTTTTACTATAATCAATTAAAATTTCCTAAAATATATGCAAAAAAACCATTTAGTCATTTGGGAATTACATATTTTCTGATACATTTTTCACTAGACTGTTGTCATCTATAATATTATAAAACCCTATACATGCCTTGCTGACAATAAATTTATTTTAAAAAAGCAACTGGAATATACTACATACACGAGGGAGAACACGATGCATTTTTTAAAATTTCTTGTCTGTTGTCTATTTGTTCGGGTTTCACATAAAAAATACTTGGCCTACTTCGATGTGCTTTTCGCTAATGAACAGCTAATTCTTGGACTTAATAAATGTCTGTGGATTGAGTAGGTTACAATCTACTATTACTAATTAGTTGATTTCAACTTTTAAATACTATTTGTATGCCTGAAAGAGCAAAAACATGTGAAACAAAATAACATATTATCAACAACCGATATTTTTACTAACCATGTTTTTACGCAAATACATGATTTGATTTGATTTGATTTAAACTCTGCGCTAGTTTTTATCCTGGGAATCCCGGGGGAATTCTTATGTGAATGATATAAAATGGTAGATTAAAAATTCTAATTACAATGTGATTTTTTTACTGTTCGATAGGAAATTTAATTTAATAAATAAAATGTGTGATATTTTATCCCGGGAACCCCGCGGGAAAAATTTCGGGGGCGGTCTGAAATTGTTTGGATGCATAAGATGGCTTATTCCAAGACAATTTCCAATAAAAGAATAGCTTACATTATTTTTTTAAATGCTTATAAAAGCAAATGATACTTTGCTTCCCGGCAATCCCGCGGGAATTTCAAGTGAAGAAGTGAGTGGGAAGTCACGGCTACTAATATTATTAATTAATAATATTATTTTATGATAAAGTTACAACTTAGCCCCCCGAAAAAAAACCACATTTTACTACCCGTTGGCATTTGAACTAATTGTAATTCTTTTATGATCGTTTTCTTTTGTTTATTTATTTATTGGCATACGTTACTAGAGAGAAGCCCATTGTTTTATTGTACTTGTTTATGGCCGTTCGGCCGAAACATTAGCCAGGTGTTACGGATTACGTCGACTACGATACGGGTATAATTACATTTGTGCAGTATAAACGATGACCTGATTGATGGAGGGGGCAGTTCAGCGACAACTACGATCAAGGCGTGACGTGTGTACACGGACGGACTTTGCGCGTTTTAATTAATTACGACCTTCTGCATTACGTTTGGATTTGTTGTATTCGGTTATATTTGTACTTGTATTATATGTATTTGTATAGTTCTAATAAACTCTATAATAATTCAAACGGCATTTAAATTCGAGTCTCGCAACTCATGCGAAGAATTCTTCCAGATTCTTCCACCATCGTTTTCTTCGAGTTAAGCTCGTACTTTTTTAACTAACTGTACACGATTAGGATCAAGAAAAGGGCTAAATAGGGCGTACATATTAAAAGGTTTCGAATTCAGATCATTACACATGTTCCCTTACCCACTAAACTACAAAAAGATTGTGTTCAGTCAAAACGTGTTATAACTAATATTTCCAAACTCTATTAATATGGCGTTTATCAAATTTAACTTCAATAACTATCTATCGTCACTTTTAAAATTTTTATCGTGATAAGCTCTCTTTAAATCTTTTAGTTTTCTGACAAATCCCTTGACAGCGAAGAGGTTCAACGTCAAGTTGAAACTAAAATCGTTGAGTCTATTCATTTAGTAAATATTTTTAAAACTTAGTTTAGTTTGAGTTTTTTGAAGCGTGATTTATTTAAAATTAATATTTTTTTATCGTGCATGAGACTAATGCATTATTTTTTGTGGAAATTAATGTATGTATATATTTTAAGTTTAAAATGCAAAGTACAAAAAATTTGATATTCACCTTTGTGGACGTATCTTCCGATTCACAATTCATTACAGTGTACAAAAATAGACTTCTAAACATAAATTCCACCTAACTTTCTAATTAGCAAGAACTTTGGAATTCGTAACAAATGTGGGAATGTCAGGAACTGCTTCATTACATTTACAAAATATAGAATATTTTAAGTATATTACTTTTTAACTTAATAATTATTTATTCGTACACGAATTTGATTAAGGGTTGAGAAATTACAAATTCAGTCTTAACGTTTCCTTGAATCATAGGAAGACAATTCTCGCTTTTGTCAGTATCTTACTTTTTACTAGGGTCGTTCAGAAAGTAAGTTGAAGGATCCTAGCGCTGCTGTTGGTGACAAATTGGAACTATAGTTTTACGAACGATTCTCTCACATTCTCTCTAATGTAGTACATCCATACATTTTATCCGTGCAGGAACGGAGAAAGAATACAATTTCCTGCGGCCCGGCGGCCTGTCGTAAGAGGCGACAAAACAACCCACAGCCAGGTGGTAGGGCATTTGCCCGACTGGATGGCTACCACCCCTGGTCTAGAGTATGTCGCCATAACAACCTTGTGTTGTGTTCCGGCATTAGTGACCAGGTTCCAGGCTCCCTAAAGAGAGCAGCAGCACATTCGTAGCACCTTTGGTGTTGCAAATGTCCATAGGCGATGGTAACCGCTGTCCATCAAGTGGGCCGTTTGCCTGTCTGCTGATCTCCTGCAATAAAAAAAAAAAAAAAAACATTGCAGGGTCTGATCGGTTGGTCTGGTCGGTCCCCCTAAATGTTAGGGGTGGAGCAGTCCTAACATTTAGGGGGATGAAAAATAGATGTTGGCCGATTCTCATAGATACCGGATAAGCACAAAAAATTTCATCAAAATCGGTCAAACCGTTTCGGAGGAGTATGGCAACGAAAACTGTGACACGAGAATTTTATATAGGGTAAATGTGGGATAGTTGCCTTACCTTTTTGAAATGGGTGATTAAAATACAGAATATAATCATTTAACTGTCTTATACTTTTGTAGTGGTTTGTGTATTCATCGATGAAGAACATAATCATCATAATTTAATTTTATTTGTTTTATTTCTTCAGTTATAAACAAAATCAAAAAGCCATATACACGAGGATAGATGCCTACTATGTGGGTTAGATGCCGCGATGAAATATTGACTCGTGGGTTAGTTGCCCTAAGGATAAAATGGAAGGATATTTCGATTTTATTAATTTTAATCAACCTTAATTAAATGGTACAGTAAAAAACAATAATAATAATAGTAATATTACCCGCAGGGGGGCTTTGTGGCGAAGCCTTAGGTGAGTGGCGACACCTCGTACCTGACTCCGGGGGCCAAGACAAGGCCCCCGCCTCCGTGCTTGCCTTAACCAGCCGGCACGGAGTGGAGATCGCTAGAGCTAAGATTCAAGCTCCAGGGGTGGAAGTGATAAATGGCCTAACGTCGGAAGTAGCTTCGGTGAACCTGCAGCCCACCTCTCTACACCCCTTAGCCACTCACACCCATGTTGCCCCTGCCTTTTACGGCATTTTTAGGGGCCCATGCAGGGAGTGGCGAGTCACCGTCTGCCCATTTTTCCATGTTCCCTGAACATTGCGACGGGCAGACGTCATAGTCCCCATATTCCCAGACCGCTAGCCGCTACCACTAACAGTTCACCCCAATAGCCCGGTACTTTTTGTCCTCATTTCCCACAATAGTCCTACACTGGCCGGGGCTTGTCCTTGGGTGCATTATTATATGGCGTAGACAGGGATAATCGCCGGTCAGTGTCACGCCACATTTTCATTAAATTTGTCAAGGGGTCTCTACATGTTGGCCTCCCCATGGCCCCACGCAAGCCCTCCAAAAGTCCGGGCCATTTTTATGGCCCGTGGTCTTGAAAGACATATCAATAGTAATATATTTCTATAATCATACACATATGTGTCGAAAAATATTTTGATTTTCGAAACGGCATAATCATCTTTAATACTAATCTCGACTAGAATTATTTGTTTCTAGCTTTATTTTTGTTTAATTTCTTAGCATATTTCTCATCAGGCTTTATTATTCTATTTACACGCAATATTTTTTATTTCTTCTTTTGGTGGCGTAATTTAAACGCTGACATTGATTACAATAATCGCTATACATAGTGCAGGTTTCGTGCAGCCAATTTGTACACATGACACACTGAATCCAGTCCTTAAATTTTATCTTCGCAAAATCTTCGAAACAATGTGTAGAATCACATTCATTTGCTCCATTCTGAGATGAGTCTGACGACTCATTTGAATGTTCGTCTCTTTGAACTTTGGCTATTCGTTCTGTTTCCTGAGCTTTGCGGAGTATCTTTCGCCCACATACCTCGAGGTTTCGCACCAATTTTGCGCACGTACTTTTGTGGCATGTCTAAAAAACGAGATAATAATTAATTAAATTGATTATTTGATTTGAATTATGATTATTGAACATCGTGGGATAGATGCCTCAAGGGCATCTATACTCATAAAAACTGGGGCATCTATCCTTTATTGAGGGGATAGACGCCCCCTCCCAATTTATCAATAAATCATGTTAAAATAATTAAATAACATTTAATTGTTTTTATTTGATATATATATAGACCTTAAATACAAAAATATAAGTACTTACTTTATAATATCAAAAGTTCTGGGCGCACAAAGAAAACATGTAACCTAAATCTAGTGAACTGCCGGCGCGTAAAACCGTTTTCTTTCCACAACTTGTTACATATCCGTTTTAACGAAGTGCACGGCGTCTACTGGTGGCAGGAAAGAGGTCAGCTTACCACAGAAAAAACACTGTACTCGTCGTATTCGTACACGCTGCTATATGCTAAGTTCGGCATCTATCCCCCTAGGGCATCTATCCCACATTTACCTTATTAGATAATGAAAGAAAATCATCAAAACAAATTCATCTTCTCACAATCTGGGCCCAACAATTGAGGGAATAATCACGAAATACACATAATTATAAAAAGAGATTAAGCCGAATTAAGAATCTCCTACTTTTGGAAGTCGGTTAAAAAATCATCTAGCAACTTGGAAACTTACTCAAAGAGAACTTGTTATTTTCAGGACAATTATTTCCGTAAACCACAATACAATATAATTTCACCGCTCATTCTAAAGTTACGAACTTGTTAATTAACGCTCTTCCCTCAAAATTTTATACACAAACCCAATTTACCTGTTCCACTTTATAATATGAGACCTAGTATATTTTCTATATATGGTCTACGTCAAAAGTTTGAAACGAAATAATGAGCGCATAATAAAGTTTTACAATTAATATGACACGTTTAACTACAAACAATGAATAATTAATTCTTATAAATTACGATTTATATTAAGCAAAAATTATATATTTAACCAGTACTATGGATGATAGAAATACTGTGTGGAGCCCGCCTTATAAATATTTATTATTCAAAAATGTACTTATACATGCTTTCTACAAATAGATATTGCTACAACTCTGAAAGAATGATGGAATAAACGGAAGTTTTTTGAAATCCATGAAATTGTGGCGACTTCTCGTATAACATATATTAACTTTAAAAACATAATCTTAGCTTTATAAACTACATAATACAAAAAGATTACCTATCACAATAGTAACGATTTAATTGCACAGAACAATCACACAGAAAAACCATAAGACTGAAAATCTACTATCTAAATGGAGTACAGGGCGTTACGAGCATTTTTTTCTCGTTCTTGAAGTTTTATTATTTAAAACATCTTTTTATTTAATTTAATATTAGACAAAAATTTCAATAAAACTAATGAGGAATTTTAAATATTGCCGGTTTCGGTAGAAAATAACCAAGTTCTTTCTATATCTTAAAGTTAGTGCTAAGTAAAACATAAAATACAACAAAATATTTTCAAAATATAGTATAGGTATTTTGTTTCATTTCGCACCAACTTCAAGTATGTTGTAGAAACAGTTGGTTGTATATTTATTTATTGCTTTTTAGTTTGTCGTCGGTTTTGTTATATTTTTTTAATTTTTGGTTTAGCGCTATCTCGGGGGTTACATTACTCTTTCGAATAAAATAAACAATTTGAAAATCGGCCCACACTTTACGGAAAAATCAAGTAGCAAACAAAAAAACATTAAGTACGGAATGTAATACTTGGCACGCGTATTCAAACTTTTTGTTCGAAATATGTAAGTGTCGGCGGTCTTTATAATAAGGGTTACTCTCGATTTCCCTAGAATCTACTCACCAGATCCTGACTTGATGACCATGAGGCCATCTCAGGTGCTTATGAATAAAGAAAACAATTTGAAAATCGCTCCACAATTGACGAAGATATCGTGCAACAAAGAAATCCGTTAACAGTTTTCGAGGGTTCCTCGATTTTCCTGGAATTTAATCATTAGATCCAGACAACGGGACAAATACGGGAGTCCACAATTGACGAAGAAATATAGTAACGAACATACAAAAAAAATACAGATAAATTGAGAACCTCCTCCTTTTTTGAACTTAGTTAAATGAGTATAATATAAAATAAATCATCATAAATCGACATAAAGATTTCTTATAAATAAAACGTTCAGAAAAATTTAGTAGACTTGATGTGTTTCTCACTTGTATGTAAATCTATTATTATTTCCCCCTTTTTAAAATCTAAAAACAAAAGCAAATGACAGTATCCCATTAAAAGTTAACATCACATAGTAAAACTTTCGGACAAGGTCTTATTGCATGTTATTATAAATTTTGTTAGGCAGTCCCCTGCCATACAACGCGTAATTGCGTTGCGTTTGGAATAACAAACAGGTGGTATCAATATTTTCGATACGTTTCGTTATCTACAAATGTATGCGACGCAACGAAATGGCTATGAGTCTAGAATCTTCCTAAAATGTACAAAGGGCAAGTTACTTTTGTATTTGGAACGCGTTGGTGAATAGAAAAGCTATGAATGTAGCCTAGATATTGCGAAATGGTAGCAATTGAGATCGATACTTCAATCTGCAGGGCGTGATCTTATTTCCTTGAGCTCGTTTTCATTTGGTTTTAATATTTTTTATATCTAAACCAAATCTTGTATACTTAGTCTGATAAAATCCCGATTTGGTAGGACATCATCCCGAAGTAACTATATCTACTATTCCTATCCTCTACGTATTTGTATATTATACTCGTGTTATATCGGTGCAGGAACGGAGAAAGACTACAATTTCCCGCGGCCGGGCGCCCTGTCGTAGGAGGCGGGAAAACAACCTACAACCAGGTAGTAAGGTGTTTACCCGTCTGGATAGCCATCAGCCCTGGTCTGAAGTATGTCGCAATGTTAGAAAATCTTTTAAGGAAAAGATTGTGCTATCGGTACCTACGTAATATTTTATTGAAGTGCATTTGAATTGTCATCATCATCATCCGAGCGTTAAATCCCGGTTGCGTTCGGAGCGTTCACTCCGACGCCCAGGGTCCGCTTTCCTACTTACTCCACTTCGCGCGGTCTTCAGCATCCCCCGTTTTGAGACCATTGGCACGCATGTCATCCTTCACGACGTCAAGCCAGCATTTCTTGGGCGTTCCCCTTCAACCGGGACCTGGCGGAGGCGGCATGGCTAGACATTTGTTCCCCACGTAATTAGCCGGTCTGCGTAAAACGTGACCGTACCAGCGTAAGCGACACTCTTGCAGTTTGTCTGCTATGTCACGGACATGAAGACTGTCGCGGCTGTGGGAGTTCCTGACCCAGTCTTTCCGCGTCACTCCACACATCCATCGCAGAATATTCATCTCCGTGACACGCAGTTCTTGCTTGTGTCGCTCAAGTACTGGCACGCTTCACTGCCAGATTGATTTATAGACCTGTCCTTTTAATTTGACCGGCATTTTGGGGTCACAAATGCATTTGAATTGTATTACATACAATAATGGTATTTTCTCTATGACATTAGCATTAATGAGGTTTTACAACACGTAGTAACAACCTTGGACTGTGTTATGGAATTAGTGTCTAGATTCGAGTCTACCTTTAGAGAGCAGCAGCGGTTACCATCGTACAAATATCTTAAGGCGATGGTAACCGCTTTCCATAAGGTTGGGCCAGTTAGCTCAATGCTGGAAAAAGTCTGACATAGAAACAGATACGATTATGTGAATTTCGCGTGGACGAAAATGATGTCGGTGTATAAGTTAGTCGGTATATAGTTGTAGGCGTCACGATTATACAATTTAACATAATTTTTATAGCAAAAATGTCCTTTGCGTGAGTACATATTTATATTTGGTTTAGTCGTCCACCAACGAATACTTTATCTGTAAATGAATAACTTATATGGTAAGTAAAATGAATAGAACAGTACTGTTAATAATAAATAATAAAAGTATGGTACGCAAATACATTGAGTAGGGTTATCAAATTATGGCTGTTCAAAATATAGGAAATAAAAAGAAAATTTCAAAGGTCAAGTTCGGTAATGGAGAATTAATAAAATTTAATGAAGTAATAAATTAATAGATACTCTTTGTTTCAAGAATAATAAAGTAACGCTATCTCTCTTATTATTAAAGATGAAAAACAAAAGAAATAAGATAATCAAACCACACTCCATTACATTTATGAAAATAATTGTGAACTTTTTATTTTTGAAGTTCTGTCTAATTGAATGTATGGCACTCGATTTTCTAGTTAATTTTAATTTATATATATGTGTACCAAATAAGATTGATAAAAAATGTATCATTTCTTTACTTTCAGTCAGTTTTGTTAAAGGGTGCAGCAGTAAGGAACATGCATCAAAGTCACGCTGTGATGGATCGTTGTTCATTTTGTACCCATCGCACTATCGTGTGACCAAATTTGCCATGTAGCTCGGTACGGTCAATCCAAGCACAAGTTGTCTACTTTGCCTTTTTAAGTATCGAATATTAGATCTCTAGCTGAGAAAAATACAGAAGCAAATCTTATTCCGATAAAACGATTAGTAAGTCCTCAAATTCACACCTCAGTTCACGCCTTTTAGAAACCCAATACCTAAATATTTCACGTATAAAGACCTTTTCAATTTTCAACCAATTCCTTTATCAGAGAAAAACGTTGGAGATACAAAAAATAATCAAGCAATTCAAATAAAAAAACACATATTTAAATAAAAAAGAATAACAATATTTGACATAGTCCATTAACGTCACATTGCACTTGGTTTTCGCTGCTTATAGAGGAAAGAATAGTATACCCGCCGCTAGCGATAGGTGACCAACCGAAATTTTAAAAACATAACAGTTCACTTAAAGATGGTTCAATAGCTAGCTAAAAAGCAGCTGATGGCTTTTGGCTAATTGATAAACAACTTGGTTTTATAATAGTTACCCATATGTACTAATCACGCATGTCCAAGATGAAATGACTAATGTGCAGATTACATCATAATATTTTCTTTCACGATCAACACCCAGCAATTGTAACAATATTCCCATTACATCAAAAAATTGTAAGGATTCGCGCATATTACTAATCATTTACACATTATTTATTTGTTAGTGTAGTTAGAAACTTACTTTTTGTTAGTTGGGTGGCTTGAATCTTGTTGATATGTGTTAGTAAATTGTTAAGGTGTACACTTGCTTTACGTCTTGGTTTTGTACTCGGATTCTGGTTGCGATTTGTTATTCGACTCTCAATGTAAGTAAAAAGTTATTCTTGATTTTAGCTTTCCGCGAACTTTATTCGGGCACGTAGGTTTATACTAGCATTTTATTTAGGTGAGTAATATCAATATTCTATTCGGAGCAAAGGCTAACTTTTGCTCTGAATTTTGATATTCCTCTTACGTAGTATTGAAACATAGCCCCGGTATTATAAATTCCTATGTATACTTGTTTAATTCTTTCTTTCCTTTAACCTTCTCCCAATTATTTGGGGTCGGCAAAATATGCCTTTTTCGTTAAAACTCCTCTATTCTAACTATGTTCTCTGTCACACCACAAATCATCATATTACACAATGCACCACCCATCTCTTTTTTGGTTCGCCTTTACGTTTGTACTTATCACTGTTGTCACATGACTTTTATCCCTCCTTATTACATGCCCCTATTACCTTCTTCCTCTTAATTTTTTAGTCACGGATCAACTACTTTCAAAGATCTCCTTTTTTACTAAATTCTCACTTTATCCTTTATTTGTATATCACCAGTAATTCTATTTTATGTTACTTAGTGCTTAAAACTATCGAAATAAAATGGTGACAAAATTTCAGTAAGGAAAAGATGCCAGCCTTTTGGATACTTTATTCGCGATAAAAAATATCCTAAACTTGGTACTTTTCTTTTAAAGCTGCTTTACACTTACTAAATATAATGAAATTTTAACAAAATTGTAGCACTTTTGGGCGTAAACGATTTTTTTATTGATAGGTTACAAAATGTAATTAAATGTGCTCATTTAATTATGTAATTAAATGTGCTCATTTAATTATATAATTAATCCTGGTTAAGCAGCCCTTAGAGACTAGAACATTTCCATACTTAGATAGACTACAAGCCATACGTGTCTACGCCCGGATCTTAAATCAGAGCTCTAATGATATCACCATAGACAGCGGTCGCTATAGCCGAAATCGATTTAAACAATAAAATGTTATTTTTAAAATGTGTTTTTCGTAGATTAATAGTAATTAAAATATACTCACTGAAAGAATTCGATCGATGTTGCGGAGGTACAGGTGGGCATAGCACGTCATTACCTAAACTATTAACGCTGACGACCTCACGTAGTTCGCCAAGAGAAGAAGACCGAAGCGTGGGCAGTGAGAAGTTCACTTCTTTAGTCCTATGAAAAAGGGAAAGGAATAAATGACACTTCTTTATTATGCTAAAACTCCATTCATTCTAAAAAGGAGGAGGTTCTCAATTCGTCAGGATCTTTTTTTTGGTTTTTTTTTTTATGTATGCTCACCGATTACTCCGTGATTTATGATCTGATTTACGTGATTCTTCTTTTGTTCGACGCGGAATAGCTTCCAATTGGTACCCTAAAAATTTGACATGACATAGTTTCACCCAGTAGTTTTCATTTTACGAACATTTTTTTGTTCCCATTTCTTGGGACGTATATTTTTTAAGAAGCGCGGCACCATTCGTAATTCCACCCATACATAGCTAGACACTAAAAACTAACAAATAAAAATAAAAACTTCGTTTAAAAAAACCGACTTCAAAAACTAAAATGTATAAAATAACTTATTTCTAAAGCTATTATTATTAATATATGTTATCTAATATATGTTATCGAAGTTTTTATTTTTAGCTAGACGTGTTGATGGGTAGCTTCTTCTCCTTAACAGCAATAACACGTTGCAAAGCGGTGTACATGGGCTAGGAATTAAAATTAAATTTTAATCTATATGTATGGACCTTCAAAAAATTTTCTGCAGTAGAACTTATTTTGAATAAAAACTTTTGAATTTGAAAAAAAAAATGAATTTGAATTATGTGCCAACATTAACTTAGAAAGTAAGAATATAATAAGACTAGATGTTGCGTGGGTGCTAGTATCAATAGTGCAATCTCTTCAAGCAAATCTTGAGGGTGGTTTTACAGTGATAGTTTGTAGTGATAATTATTCATGACTGATAACTCCTACGTGGTCAGACACTAATTAGCTTGAAACTTTGCTGTACCATATCTGGTTGTGATGCCTGACGAATTATGTTTAATTTGTACATTGTAACAATATACTAATTAATATATAACCTCTAGAGATTTTAGTTAATGATTAGGTATTTGGGAGAGATTATTAGAATGAAAGTCATATGAGAATACTTGATCCAATTTTATTGATTACGATCAGATTCCCTAGATCTTTTGGAAATTTACGCAATTTAATGAATTTATGACTGTTGTCTCTAAAGTCACATAACATATAAAGTTTTTGGGGTTTGGGATTTTTTTTGGTAAAATTGTGTACACATTTTTTTAAAATCCCATTTATACATTTTTGGGGAAAATATCTGACGATCCTGCTTACGATCGCAGTTAAGCACTTTGGGCGTATACTTAATGAGATTGAGAATGAAAACTTATCTATGAATACATATTATTTTGTGCCGTTTGGTGTAGAGATTCTAGGGCCTTGGGATCCCGTGTCCCGCCTATCGGTTTCATCAATTTATATCATCTTGTTTGATACAAGTCTCGCATGACCAAAATGATGGCCTGGGCCTGTATGTTGCCCCAGCAACGCATCATCTTTGCCATCCAGGGCGGGAAAGTGGCCAACATTTTAGGCAAGTTCCCAACCGACAGCGATTTGGACCCTATATAATATTATTTGGGTTTTTTTAAGGAAGTTGCATATAACGTAGCTTTTTTAAAATGAATACATGTTTTAAAATAAATACCTATCTATCTATTTTCGATTATCTCGAAAAATTAAACACTACGTGGATTTCGAGTCTAAAAGTTATTATTGGTACCAGGTTAAGCAAAAAACTGTAATTTTTGATATATTCATAATTTAGATTTTAATTTTACAAACTAGCTGTTCTCACGACTTCGCTTGCACCGGTCTTAGAAACTACGTCAATAATTTATAATGATTATTTCGTCGACCACACAACTTATCAAAATCACGTATCACACCTAGGTGTATACGTGATTTCGTATCAATTAAATAATTAAGAATTTAAATTATTATGTTTATTGAAATCCGTTGAGCTACTTCGAAGCCCATTCGAAAGACTTCAGACAAACGGAGATAAAATCTGAATATGGGTATTTTAATTATAAAAGTAGCATTGTTTACTTAAACTGGTAGTATTTAGAAATCACACTTAACTGAGTAGACACTTCTATAAAACTGATTTAGGAAACAAAATTGCTAAAAACATGAAGCAAACTAATCAAGTATTAATAGAACTGAAAAAAATATTTGTTCCAGAAGGAACCCACCTTCCTACACTTTATTTAATTAATGACGTACATAATTCACAAAAATTCATTTATTTCCCTTGGGAAATGTCTGGCAAATGTAACATGAAAAAGTGAGATTAGCCGGCTTTTTAATAATACTGTAATGTCTATGTTTTTGGGTACCTTTTATTTATAATCTTACTAGCGACCCGCCCCGGCTTCGCACGGGTGCAATGCTGATACAAAATTAAATACACTACAGAAAATGCATGTATTATACATATAAACCTTCCTCTTGAATCACTCTATCTATTGGAAAAAACCACATCAAAATTCGTTGGGTAGTTTTAAAGATTTAAGCGCACATAGGGATATAGGGACAGAAAAGGCGACTTTGTTTTATACTATGTAGTGATGTTATGCTTTTTTGAGCCTTGGTTGGCCTTACTATAAAATGTTTCACATATTATATGTATACATTTTCAAAATGGGCTTATGGAAGGATATATATAGTCTTTTGCGCTTCCAATATTTCAGGTAATTTTTATGACCCGTGCATAAAAATGACTTGAATATTAAAGTGCAGAATACATATGGAGTAGATACAATATTTAAAAAAAGGCAAGGGTTGGGAGGGAATCTAAATTTCGTGACGTCACATTTCATATATTATATCTTTTTTTATATTTAATCTTCAAAACACGAAATTTGAAGTATTAACGAAAACTTCAAAACATTTCCAACTCTATCTGTATGTGCATAATGTTTAAATGATTAAATATAATGTATTCTATCTCATTCTCCCTATAGATTTGTGTTTATCTTTTTTTAGTGTCAATTTTTCGTTTTATCGAGTTTTAAGTCACAGCGATTCTAAAGAACGAATGAACTATTGTGTTATTGATTTAAATAAGCAAATAAATATACATATTATGAAAGTTCTTCGGTTGGGGACAAATTGCATGAGCCAAGCAAAAGATCGGATTATGTGGTGCAAACATAGAATTATGAAAATCGCCACGCATCAGTCCGGCGAGGGACTACTTTGCTCTGTGAGCACAAAGTAATGGAGGATTATATCCATTGGTGGACAGGAATTATCTGGCAGTAGATCATGAGAATGTAGAAAGAATAGAAGGACAAAAGCTTCCAAGTAAATGTATTTTCACGATGCAATAAGTACGTAACATCGAGATACGTCAAGAAAATTTCCAAATTGGTATATTTTGGTTTCCGTCGGCTATTTATTCGGTAAACAAACGCGGTCACATTTGGATCTCAGACGCACCGTAAATAGCTATACAGCACATAAAGTATTAGTGAATAAACTCGAGTTCGCTGAGAGTGCTAGCTCGTAAAATCAACAACCAGAAAACTCAATTGAAGGTGAGTAGGAGTTTCCAACGTTCAAGGTTAGGTGTAAGCCACATCGAAAAAAGACAACGCAAATGGGAAAGGTTTCGGATATGTTTTCTTGTAATTTTAACTCCGTACTCAATATGTGAACAATTGAACTTTCCATTTTCTCATATATTATATTATCACATTTTTTCTTAAAAGAGTTGGTTAGGACTGTGAATATCCTCTTACGATCTTGGCATACATATCTCATAATTCACACATCAGTTTGAGATGATTTTTGTCTAATATTTGCTCAGAATGTTACCTATTTCATTTTTGTAAGTGCTCTGTGCTCTATTGATGTCAACACTTCCATTTTAGCTTCCATCATTTTCTTCTTTTGTTACTCCCCATTTACCTTTTGTCTTTGAGTATATACTCTACCTTTTAAAAGCCCTTGTATATATCGTTTTTAATTACATCAACATTATATATATTTTAGTCATTTTGTATAACATCATAATTGTATCCTAAGATTTCGCTAGAGTTTGTTTTCTGATTTTACTCTCCATTTCTTGCAATTTTCGAATTTTGTTTGTGTTTTCTTGTAGACAAACACGCAAATAGCCTACATGATGATATGCTTATAAGCACCGAGTGAGCTGTAAATTTAACTTAGTAAGTCACTAGACCCATAAAACTCATAGAAATGTTATTAAAACTTTTTAAAACTCAAGATGGTTTTACTTAACTTATTCAATGAAACTTTAGTTTGGATGGAGATTTCATTAATCCTCGCTTCAGAAATCAAAAGGATTTTAATGAACTCTTTTGCCAACTTTTAAATTGTCTACCGAAGTTTAAAAAATAAATTTTAAGTTTCATATGTCTTCTCTTGAAATGTTCGTGTTTCTTATTCTTTGTTGTTATTGTGATGACGGGTTTTATAAAACATAATTATGTAAATATAACACCATACCATCATCTTTTCTGTGAGTGACAGCTTATTAAAAGAAAATATTGTAAACGTATATGGTTGTAGCCGCAGACGTCCGATCACCACGGCGGCCGCTCACAAATGATCGACAAACGCGTAGCGCGTTGCCCCTGTCGGGCCTCACGTGTTTACCTCCGCGCACACCTCGCCTCACCTCACCGCGACACTCGAGTGCGCGTATTATTATTATTAAATATTATATTTTGTTTAGCAGCTAAGTGTGTGCTCTATTGTAAAATATTAATCGGTATTTTTACCAAATAAAGATGCATTCCTGAACTGCAATTCAAACACACAACATTGTTTCACTTCTACCTGAAGACCTCTAAATGGTGAAATAAACCTCTTCTCGCCTGGAAGACGAGATTTAGAGTTTATTATTGACGTTATGTCAGATTAAGGACAGAAAAAAGTTGTCAAAAATGTACAGCTTTTAATCTCTTTAAATCATATTATATAATAGCTGTCCCGGCAGACGTTGCCCTGCCCTGAAGAATTAAAATTTAGAACCCGACTGCAGCGCCATCTGCCGGATGTAAGGTGTCCTATCTTCCGAGTTTTATAAAACTGCACACGGTGTGCAAATTTGATTAAAATCGGTTAAGTAGTTTAGGTAGTCTATCGCGGACAAATAACGTGACACGTAATTTATATATATTAAGATTAGATATTATTTCTTTCGGCTATGTAAATGTTATTTACCAAATTATATATTTTACAAATGAATGGGTTATTTATTCTTGCAACGACCCGTCATTAATTGTGACCCCGTTAAGCATGTATCAAATAAATCTCGATTTTCAATATGGGACAGGAGCTGAATGGTTTAATCACAGTAATTTTCCTTGTGTCTCTATCATTTGAACATTATTCTGAAATTTGAATAATTATGAACATACACAAAAGAGAATAAAATTAATGCTTTATGAAATTTCATGCGATAACAATTAATATTAATATTTAATAAGTATATTATATTAACACAGTAGATTAATATAATATTAGTCCAGACGAAACGTCGTACGATTGATGTTATGTACCTTTTGAAGCTAATTTTGAAAGCTATTCATATTATTTAATTTATTTTAACATTAAAATTAAGATAATAGCCAAATATTTATTTAGCATCGCAACGACTTGTGTCTCGTTTATAAAAGACTAGTTGTCCCCGCGTGTAAAACCTTAGAGCGAGGGCACACGATACGTTGCGACTACGCACCGTTAACATTTCAACGTATCGGCGGGCACACGATCGGTGCGGCGCCGCAACGATGTTATGTCGCAGCGGCGCCACCGGCACCCCAGCAGCGTTGGACAGCCGCTTAGTGAAAATGGATCGTAAAAGACGTCTGTTGTTGGTCCTACTATGTGCCCGTGCGTGTAACGCATAAACAACAGAGCGGTGCCGCTCCGACGTCGCAATGCATTCACCCCTCCCCACCTCGTCTCGGTGGTTGCGAATCCGGTGCGGCGCCGCAGCGCATTGTGTGCATGCCTCAGATATTTCTATGTAAAATGACGCAGCGACACCGCTCCGGTGCCGCACCGCCGCCGCAACGCATCGTGTATCCCCGCTCTTATGCATAAGCTCTATGTTGTTACGTACATAAGAATTTAATAAATTGTTTCATATATAACCTTTAATACTTTACTTTCTTTTTGAATTCGTTACAATAAAAAAACTGACAATAATTACTTTATACAACTGCACAGTAAAATATAAAGAAAAGTCGCAGACAATCTGATTTGAATGATCGAATACGTAATTAATGATATGTGGGCATCCTGACAACATATTTGTTATTGAATTACAGCGATGGTTGTTTACATCGCCATTGAAGCGCTATCTATTTTTTGGAAACAACATTATTAATGGGATGAAAAGCATTCCAAGCGTTGATTCCGGATATATTTTAAAGACAGACAGTCAAACGAAACTTCTAAAAATTACACTCGGAATCTCTTGGTCCGAATTATATCCTCAAATTTTTTTGTACATTTTTAAACGCCTTGCATAAACTGGACCCATTTACAGATTTATTATAGTACAGATATATAAATGAAATTCCCACAAGCATAAAACATTTCAGAACTAAAATTAAATAGATTATACAAATATTATTTTGAGGAATCAAAATTTTATTCTTATACTAGTAGCAGACACGATATGTCTAATAATATAATAATATCTGCTCACATCAATTTCAATGTTTAAATTTAAACATTTCATTTAAATGTTTGGCTAGAGCCTCTGGAGGTGTAGCTAGTATACGTGGTGCTGTATGGAAATAATTTAAGTATTAGTAACTCGTATTCCAATTGAGAGAATAATTTAACTATAATATCCTATTTTCTTACAGCTTGAAATCTACAAAAAAGTTGCAGACGTGTAAAATTGATGTGTATAAGGACAAATGTAGGCCAAAAAGAAATAGATCTGAAATGAAGATGAACAAAGGTTTCTACTGTGACATAGGACGTTAATCAAAATAGAGAGGTATTGAAAGAACACACATAATGTGATTACCCTAAATGTTAAAAAAAAAGTGGAAGAAAAGAGAGAAAAGTCAACGTCGCAAACTGACTTTAAAAATAGGCTGAGTCTATTCGTACGGGTACCGTACGAATAAATATAATTTATTCGTCCAGTACCCGTACAAATAGTCACACCGTTAAAAATATCAACGTCGCAAACTGACTTTAAAAATGTCAAGTATAAATCAAGTAATTTAAGTTTAAATTATCTAAAAATAAACCTTTCCAAGCATCCAAAGCATTTAATCTTGGTTAGATTTGCATTCATTAACATTAATTGTCTTCTTCATAATGCTTGTGGTTTGTTGTTTTTAAATTTCTTCAAAAATTTACTTGGAAAATTATGATCTGAGATAATAGCTCTTACTTTTATTTTACGAGTATAAGTCTTTAGCCTTTTTTTAAAATAAGATCGGCCAATAGTTTGTGGTTTATGCATAACCAAAAGATCCGTAGATATGATGAACATCAACTGCTTAGTTTGTTACTTAGCTATAGAACCTTTATTTGCAGCTGTACTTACTACTAACAATCAAAAAATCAATGTAGTCAACTAAATAAAACTGAGCTTATTAACATTTAACTTTAAAGCGGTTATTACCTATTTATGAGTTGTGTGAGAATTTAATATATATTTGGGACAAAACACCAGATAGGAATTTATATTTCAAAGGAGAAGCCAATAGAAGACTCAAGTTCAAAGATCGGTAAGTATCACTCAGTCTTCTTGCTAAGTATTCCATAATGTTTAAAGACAAAACTTTTCGAACAATATATTGTTACAGTACTGAATGAACCACGTGGGCAAGACCTAAACACTGACTACGGGATTGGTCCAAAAATTATAAGTAGCTCAGCAAGCTATGGAACTAGGTTAAGAGTCTCTACTATGGATAGAACACAAATTCAGGACAGCCAAACCGAGATAGCATACAATATTAGCAAGCTAACGTAGTAATGGACTAGTCCCGTCTATCACAAAACGAATAACCGATGGAGTAGACAATTACTAGAGTAGAGAGTGATCATTACATAAATTAGATGAACAATCTGGGCTGAAACTAAATAGAGAAAATAGATAATCTAAGCTAATTGCAATCTATTGTTGGATTGCAATTAGCCGACATCAAAGATATAAAATCTTAACATGAACGCTTATAAACTAAAGTACAGAAGTAAGCTAATTCAATACCAATTTAGTTACTGACGCATTTAATCTCATTCTTGTTATTTCTAAAGGTGCTGAAACGTGGAAAGAAAGATAACACAATAAAGAACCTCGAAACTGTCATTCCAACTTTCCCGAACTAGGACGTTCAGTTACCGTCAAAGCTATTACTTATCAATAGGTCTAATAGGGAATCTGGACGGGAATTGTCAACTAACTTAGTCCGGAAATACTGTATTCAATCAAAGACATTTGGGAAACATCATCTATATCACAATAGAGATACGTTGTTTAATTAATTTCGAAGAATAAGGGAATGTCTGTTTTATGTTTTACAAAGGGTTTTTGGTAATGGAATACACTGTTTTTGCTACCTTGAGTTTTGTTTTGTCCAAAAAGTTATTTATAGAACGCTTAAAAGCATCCCACGGACTTATCGCTTTTCGTATTTTAGAAAATACTGATTAATGTCAACGGTGGTAATTTTACACGTCCTTAAAGGATTAAGTAACGGTCTAGAATAATAGCTTAAGTTAAGGTCATCATCTATATATAAAACAAAATCGTGTTAGTTACACCATTTATAACTAAAGAACGGCTGGACATATTGTTATGATTTTGTGTTTATGGAATTGTCTTCGTCTGGAATATGATAATAAGTACTAAACTATGCCATTCATCAACAACAAAAAAAAATATCAGTCACAACATTAGTCTAGCCATTCATTTGTTATGATATTTCCTGACCGATTTCGTCAATGGTGACTGTATTTAAACTCATTTTCATTTGCCTTCTTTATTTTTGTGTGTTCAAGTTGGTCCCGGGATGGTTTTAATTCAAATTTAAACCCGGCAAGTGGCGCCGCTGAACACCTCTTTAACGGTGGGAACGATTTTGATGATTTTTTTCTTTTTTCAAGTAGATTTGAGAATGGTTTAGATTAACAATTGGTCCCGGTTGATGGCACTGCAATTGATTTCTAGATTTTTATTTTTTAAGGGCAAGAACACGTTTGTTGAGTACAGCTAGTTTACAATATAACAGACATTAAAATATCATTTAAAGGCATTTCACCGGAATCAAGTAATTTTGTTTTTTACAAAATTTAATTATGTAAACTTTATCTTTGGTGAATAAGAATAATGATTACATTACAAAACATGAGTGTATATGAGATAATTGTGTAAGAATATTTCAGAAGTTTATTTTATTATTTTTTTGCTTCAAATGAACGTGGATATGCTTACAAACTTATTACATTTTAAATAGTAATAAAAGAGTTTTGATAATTTAAACTAAATTTTAGTTTTGCCATCCATCCTTCCTTATTTATACAGTAGGACGATAACATAATGTGTATAATTACTGTAAAATCGTGGTCGTTAATGACCTAAGTTGTGAAATAGAGACCTAAAATAAATAAATTAAAAAAAAGAGTTTTGGAAATAGCAATAAACTTGGACTCCACTCCACTTTATGTACGAAGTCAAAAACGTAATGGTATTATAATTATCTTCAATCCACTAATGTCTTCATTTTCTGTTTGCTAACGGGTGGCTTCGATTTTTTTGCGTTTGTATTGAAAAATTCCTAATATCAATATAATAGATATTTACAGCCCATGTATTAATGTTAAGTTACAACAAAGTGCATGAGTAGTTTTTGCGGGACAAACATCCATCGTTAAAACCTTTTTTGTTTGTAATATTAATAGGATTGTATTTCTTTATAAACTTACATGTAACACGGCGCTGATATGTCATGTGGTGGGTAAACCAGTATAGGCGGGGATGGCACTGGAGATGGGCTATTCTTGCGCCTCCTGGCGACAAATACTCCAGCCATCACGATCAGCAACACCAGGGCAGCACTCGCACCTCCCAATGCTACCAACACCGCTTCTGTTAGAACATCAGGTTATTATCTTAGGTTTTATGTCATGCATGTTTATTTCACTATACTTTTACATATACGGCATATAATTGTATATTCGTCTGTTTTTCTCGAAACCTACAACCTGGGTGTCTTAAAGTCTCGTGTGAATAGATACCTTCTAGGTAAGCGTGCTCGATCTTACACCATAGCTCCGCTCAAATCTAGCGAGATAATGGTCAAACGCAAACCTATACGTGATTATATATATATATATATATATATATATATATATATATATATATATATGTAATTACCAATTTTAAACACAAAGTAAACAAAAGAAGTACAAATCCCAAAAGGTTATAAACTGCAGGTGTGCATTTAATTTTGTCGGCGTGTAACAATATCAATTCCATTAATACGGGTAGACCTGACCCCACTAGTAAGACGCTTGTGGGCTAGATTTGTAATTATGAAAAACTTACTAGTATATTAAAAATATTTATTTGTATAATGAATAAATACGTATATGTAGATAATTATGTAATGCCTATTTTACACCAACAAGAGACTAATTACCGTCGTGAGTTTTAAATTTTAATACTTAAATATTGTCATTTTTAACTTTCTTTTCAAATCGATGAACAATAATAAGCAGGAATCTCTACGGCAACGAAAACCCATCAGGTTTCTATGCACAGTCGAATATATTTTATTGATATGGATGTAAACATATTACTGGAAAATAACATAAAAAAGAAAGCATGTCAAGTTTAACTAAACACTCTAAAGTTTTAGTCTGTAATCAAATAATTTCATAAGCTTTTTGAAAACCAGAGATATCAATTGTGAAAGATTTTCGATAAAGGAAAGCTATTAGCTTAACAAAGACACCCTAATTATGATGATTAATAACTTTCTTTTTTATTAAAATATCGGAAATTACTTTCAATAATCGATCTGCCGAAATCCTAATTGATAACCGCCATCCACGAAATTACATTTGGATAAGACAAGCGTGGATAAGCACCGCCCTGTTAATTTAAAACTTCCGGAATTTTTTACTTGTTTGGAATAAGTTACACTAAAAAGAACCAACAGACAAATAACAAAAACAGAGTTATTGACGTCAGATTAATGGAAATGTGATATATAAAAACAGTCCTAGATAGGTAAGATTCACATCTGACATAAAAATTATGTATCAAACAACCCACACATTGTTATGGAGATCTAATTTATGCAGGTCCAATATTTTGACGAATTCATTTTTGCGTAATACATCCTATACATCCTTATACATTCTAAGTGCTTTTATTTTAAAAACATTCGAAAATCTTAAATAAATACGAAAATTACCATGTATCAAAAATATGAAATACTCGTTGAGAGCACAAACTGGCATTCACAAAGTTTTCATGTAGCAAGTTTTGTTTATCCTTCCACCGGACGGACAAGGTTACCCGGCTTCCTTAGGGTTTACATCTTTAAGGTTTTTCATTTTATTTTTCTACTTATTTCTCTTATTATTGTTTTTGTTCTTTTCTTTTTATCTTTTACTTTTTTATTCTTCATTTTTATAAAAAACCTTACTTCTATTACATTAGGTCCTTATGTTCTAATATACTCGTACAATCTTCTTTCTTATACCTAGAAATGCTACATTTTGTGTATGTTTTTTTGTTCATTACATTTTATTTACATACTTATTTAGTTCTATCATGTAGCATGTTCAACAATTAATACTTTCACTACTACAATTGTGAATACCATTTTGCCGAAATCATTTTAATAGTGTTGGTAAATTTTAGTATAAATGGGTCCTGTTTTGTTCGATTCTTTTTCATAAAGCGATTTTCGTCCCTGCCCTTCGGAAACTTTTACACATGGAATATCTTGAAGGGTTTAGGATCTGAATTATTTAAGAAAACTGTATCATCTCAAGTGGCTTGCGATACTCTGTTAGGTTTATGGAAGGCTTTATGGTATTACTGTTATGACGCAGTGGTCTCAAGGAAATTAGGTTAGGACGATATAAATGCCGTCGGAAAATATTATTATGACAGAGTTATGGAAATTTTATGGGCGTCATATTTGTCATTTTGTTGACGGTGTAAGAGGTTGGTAATCCTGGATCATAAATCTATAATGTTATAAAATTCTAAAAGAGCAGTGTCTGTATAAACTGAAGCCATTAAAAAAACAAACAATTTTACATGGTGCTGTACTTTGTGTTCCGGGAACTCCGCGGGAATTTTTCTCGGTAGTGTTTTAAAGTAGGTATTATACATAAAAATTAGATGATTCGGATTCAACGATACAAAAAAAATAATCCTGGACTTGTATTTGCCGGAATTTTCTAACTTCAAAACCAAGTAATATTAGGAGTGTTTCTATATTTATTAGAGATCTTTAGTAAAACAAGTATAGTTATATATGCCTTTAGTAACATTATTTACCCCGCCTTTATACGGGAATTTTCGGAATTCATGTATTTTCATACTGAAAATTCCCTTTGAATTGAAATACTGGCAGGATAACTAATCTGAGTTACCTGTCAAGTGCGGACGAAGTCACGACTTTGCCTACGGGTAAATCCTAGTTGCCTTATATAATATCTTTGTTTCTCTTTATTCTGCGTATTTCACAGATACTGTTCATATAATTTTTATAATTCAAACGTATCCTATATTCACCCCGTTATTATATCATTTTTATGATAATCGGTTTTTAATTCCAAGACAGTAAAGAATAAATAATCAAACATCCAAAAGAACAAAAATACTTTTAACAATATTTATAATCTGCCGACATTGTGGGGAGAGGATCCGAAATTCGACGGAAATCCCTAATTGTCTATAATTAAAAACTAACGAAGATACCATACATTTTATTGTCCAAGAAAAATGAAAATTGTTCTAACTTTTAAAATTTATTAAGGACAGAAACTTCTTTTCTGTGAAAAATGTTTGTAAATTAATCCAAACGGTCTCTTACTGTGGATACGACGTAAAGAAAAATGATGAGTAATTAGATTGTCTGTGGATTTCTTGACGAAGCCTCGGATGTTCCTTTAATTAAACGAAGCCATTTGATTTTACAATTTGACGCCTAACTCACTTTAGTTAGTTTGAGTTATTAAGACCAATAAGTATAGAGCGGTCGCTTAGTAAAAGACAGTGAATTGTATAAATGTATTAAATCATGTAAATATAATATAAACACGCACATGTTTACTCATTAATCTATTACGTTATCATAATATAGGAAAATTTCCCTGATATTGCAAGGGTTTTTATAGCCCAAAAGAAATGCCTTCGTGCCATATTTGGAATGAAATGATCATAATAGTGAAAACCGATTTTTAAATCTTATAATCTCCTTTCTGTAGCTGGTATCCTACATACTTGAAATCCTAAGTTTGTACAGTTCAATGGGTTTTTGTTTGAAGAATATAACAATGGTAACGCAAGGCTTGTGACGCAAGTAAAATTAAAGATGCCTGTGCCTTCTCCGGATTTTTTCAGAAGGCACTGTATTTATGTGGCTCCTCTTATTTATCTCTGACTGAAATTATAGATGTACCCGCAAGAAATTTCGCTGTAGTCTTAAAAAAGTGGTTGATCAAAGAGTGTGTCTATCTATAATGTAGATGAATTTCACATAAAAGTGCATATCGTTATCATCTATGTGTGAAAGCCTAGTAAATTATTTGTTATTTTTTCTTTTGACACAATCGGAACTTTAACGTAAATTTAATTTTAGTACTTAAGACATTTTAGATACCAATATTCGGTAGAATTTACTGTGCATCTACAATTGTATAACACCCGTATAAACTACATTTTTGCAAATAAAGATCAGATCAAGGCGGTGATCTGGGCTCAGTATTGTACTTATAGTCTTGAGGGACTATGGGTAGAATACATAGAATACATATGGGTAGAAGTTTTCTTACATTATATTCAATAGTATGTAATTTTATAATTGTGTTAGAAGTGATTAATTTTTTTATATTCTAACCTAGAATATCCTCTTCCGGCAAAGCCATTGCACTAACAAGACAGTAAAATTGTTATGTTACATTATAAACTGAAAAAAAACCTTGAGATTGGGAAATAAAGATATTGATTGTTTAATTACAATTAAAATGACATAGGTACTCATTTATACATCACTAAGGTTTTTCCCATGAATTCGCCGCAAGTCTAAGCCTGGTGAATAATCCTAGTTTATTTAGAGATAATTTTTATCCAGGCGCTATTCGCCCCTGGAAAATGTTCCAGGGCAAATAATATTCTACGTACATCTTGAACGTAGAATATTATTTATTTAAACTATATAAATACCAAACTTCAACTAAAATGGTCCAATAATTATTTCGTGAAAGCGTAATAAAGTGACAGGGTTACTTTCACATATATAATAATAAGTTAAAAATAATATGTAACGTTTTCAATTTGGTTTTCTTCACATTTAATTCTGCTACACTCCTATATGTAGTATAGTTGTCAGTGTTTAAATTAGGTTCATAATTTATGAAATTAGTACAAATTAAACAAAATAAAAGACTTTTTGTTCAGGTACTGTGTTATTATACCCATCATGATTGTCTATAGCAGGTTGGTAAGTATTACAACCTAATAATCTAATCTTGTTGATATAGGTTCCATGGACTCAACTAGAGTCTGAAATATAATATGAAAGCTAGGCCAGAAATTTGGAGATCTATATATTTCCAGTACATTGTAATCAGGATTTTGTTGATTCAATAAATATTAGTTGTAATACAATATACACATTATGCTAGAAAATTGGAAATGTTCTCTCCTGTTAGGACTGGAAACTCGTAAAGAGTTGCCAATAGTTATTAAACTTTACTCGTAAAATAGAAACCCTATAAAATTCTCACCTCTTAAATTTACAGCATTAGCCAAAGAGAATTCTGTAACAGAACTTGGAGTAGATGCCTGTTCAAAACGCGGATTTAAAATAAATCCCTCCACTGGTCCTATCGATTCCACGTGTCTAGTTGTTACAGTATCATCATATAATTGAGGTTGTTCGTAATATTCGTCTTGCTTGTTGTTCGAGTCTTCGTTTGCACTGTTGTAATCCGAGTCGTAATCTGTTGGAGATAAATGAGCGTTAGTTTTAACGAACTTAATTCATTATCTACGTAACTCATACGTTATTATTATATACGTTAGTATTATTATACACCACTTAAATCACTGTCGCTATTTAAATTTGCATAATATAGCTAAAGATTGATATTGTCCTCTTTTCTATCATATTCATTTTTGGTGTACAATATATAAACATTTTTCTACCTACTCACAAGGTAGTCAATTTGCTTTGAAAAATTACTTGAATCTGATTAACAACTCTTTGGAATCTAATATACTGATGAAAAGAGTACATAAAAGCAAAATCAATTGTAATGGGATTAAGTGCGTTACAGTCCTGACTATGATCCCATAATGGGTAGCTTTAACGTGACATGAACGAAATTCTTGTTAAAAGGTTTACCAAGAAAAAACGTCGATCAGTAAATACAGGAACATATTTCTTTGATTAAAAGGTTTATTTTCTTTATTTAATTCATGGAAGCTATCCTTTGTCTATGGTTAGTAAATAAGGTAAGCATTCCCGTATAAAGAAAAAACTCATAAATGACAAATTGGATACCAAATATTTAGAGAAATAAGACACCTTTGATATTCTCTGAAATGGTTTGGATTTCTTTTGTGACTAAATTGAAAGCATCGCTACAAATAAATTGGATGTGGTTTTTCTCTATCTATACTCGTACGTGCAGCTTTTACTTGTACCAATACAAATCAAAATAATTGTCAGTATCTTTGAAGTGGTACCCTGACCGCATCAGAAACGTTTGTGTAAATTTTTTTATCAGCTGCTGCTGTTTTGATACAATGTATGGAGTCAGTTAGTAGCTGTGTCGATCCTTACTTGGGAGAAAAACATTTATGTATCTATTTCCACAAGCATTCTAAATCCATTACAAGTAATCTTTTGTAAAAATTTTCATCATTATTAACTTATTTAATAAAGTAAACTAGTTTAATGAAGAAAACTTAATTAATTATTGTCTGTTATTTGTATTGTATTCTATCCATAGTATCCCTTAAACTATAAGTAGAATATTGAGTCTAGGTCACTGATGTCAATAGTTGAGGTACTACTACTTATTTAATTCTATAATAATAATGGGTCTACACTATTTATTAAATGAAATTTAAAAGCCCTGTCGAGATTTGCCTTATATGTTAAGAACTGTCTATAGTTGTAAGTTATGTGTTTGTAACAAATCTTCGATACAAAACTATTATGACTATCGCTTAGACTTTAAAAAAATATAGTAGTTTTTTTATATCTAATGTCACCACCATTGTATAAAGTATCCACGGTATGCCAGTAAGCGAATATTTTAAGTGATGAGGTAATTTTTAAGCAAGTTATATGTTTGTTGTAGAAGTTGACGTGTTATAATGTGGTTACTAGCACTTTTCACGCATATTATTTCATGAAATATATGCGCATTCCGTCTTCGAAAATAAAAATAAACTCCGTTATTTACTTAAAGATTATACAACAAGTTACGTTATAATCGGTATATTAAGGGACACGAAAAAAATATATTTGTATAAATTTGTTTTTTTTTAGTTTGTGACTATAAATGTATAAGAAAATAAATTTTCAAAATTCAATCAATTGCTGTTGTTTCTCTATAGCTAATAGAATTTTGTCAGTAAAGTTTCTAAAATACGTTAAAGACTTTAACGCCTGATTCTGGTGATTCCAAACAATACATTTCTTTTATAAACGTTAGTATTTCACAATTAATATCAACCTCCGTACGCAATAAGAATGTTTTAACCTAATTAGCTGTCATCGGTCATGCCCGGACTACTAATCGTAAGAATTAAATAGCGTGTGGATAAACTGACATCCGGGTTAATTAAAACAAAAGTTACTGACCAGTTGAGTACATTATTGTCTACAGTTTTATGGAGTAATTCAAAAAGATATTCTTTTATAATTTAGTTCCAGATACCTAAGTATCAAGTCTTCTAAAAGTTTGCATTTGCGGTCTATTCGATTGCATTTAATTAAATAATTACGCATAGTATAATAAACGATATACATTATAAACATACGTCCCATTGCTGGGCTTAGGTTTTTACACTATTAGTGAAATGGAAAGCGTTCACCGCTGTTATTGAAAACTTAACTTGTCCTAAGCATGATGGATTCTGTAAAAATGATTTCATTTTCTGGGATAAAAAATATTCTGTGCAAATCCACTATCGGAACTGTGCTACGCTACACACGCATGATGTAAATGTGAATATTAAAAACCAGAGAATCTTAAAGTCTATATACCTACTTATATTTATGAAAAAGCCACAACACTAGTTCGTATAATATGCGTAATTTTATTTTGATAAAGATTCATAACTGATTCAACTGCTGAAAGCATTCAACCCCACAGAGAATAATAAAGAAATGAAACTTTGAATGTGATGCTCATCTTTTGTGGAAATACAATAAACTTAATTCAAAAGTAGGTCATCATGAAAACCAGTGCAGTAATAAGAATATTATATTCTGCACGTTTTACAAATGATTTGTTATGATTTTTGAAAACAAAAATTAAGAAGAAATCTCAACTAACTAAAACTAATTAATCTTTTAATTCGATTTTTCATTAGGATTTCCATTGATCAGTAAGACATGAATGCCACGCCACTGTTGTAACAACGTCAATAAACGACGATACCCATTTTGCATTACGTGGGCTGTCTAGGTAGATTGCTTCAGGCAATGTCAGCAATCGGGGTCTAGAGATTAGTTCCTGCTTGCCAATAGAAATTGTAATCTAGCGATGGGGTCAGCATGTCAGCTGGATGGATATTATATATTACTAATGAAGTGGCTTCGAAAGACTGATAAGGAACTTTCGTGCCAGGTTATGTGTACATCCCTGCACCCAGAATGCTTTGAGACCAATGGACAAATTTTGTCGGTTGTGATACCACTTGCGGGGAATAAAATGTACGCTAAATACGAACAGCCGGCAGTAAGCTTGTTAAGTATTTGGCAATTGAATAAGTAAAATTAAAGATTTTGGACAAATGATTTTCTTTCAATAACATATTTTTGGTACTTCGAGCCGGATATAACACTAGCGTTTACTAGATAAAATCTAGTATTACATTTATCATTATATATACGCATATTTTATCCCCGGAATTCCACGAAATTCTTCGTGGCAGTGATTTGTAATTTTTTGATTGCATAAAAATTTGCTTATTCGGCATAGATTTCAATAAAACACTTCTTTTTCTAAATTCTGTGATACTCTGTGTCCCGGAAATCTCGTGGGAGTTTCAAACCAAGCATGGACGAAGTCGCGGGCATATCCTACTCCATTATATTATTGATTCACATTAGCACTATCACGCCTGCGAGGTTTCCTCATATGTTGCATATTAACCGTTTGAAATACACCCTTGTATTCTGATATTTAAATCACTAGGCTAGTTTCAGCAAACTTACCTGTGTTATATCTTTCTTGTTCTGTTAATATCTCCGCAGGGTCGATGGCAGGCGCATACCAGGGCCTCCTCGAGTACACCTTCTTACTGGTCACCGTCCTTTCGCCGTCGACGTTACGATAACTTGACGGGGAAAGGTTTAACATCTCTAAACATCTGTTGATACCTGTGAAATGAAAAAAATGTTTCGTTTTATATGTTACTATTATGAATGATTTATTATCTGCGCCCTAATAAACGGCTCAGGCGATCAAAAGGCTAGTGAATACGTGGAACAGCGGTTTACTACATGTAAGCGATCTAACGAGTTAACGTTGGCAGCTTTCTGGGCATGTTACTTTAGACGAATTTGTCTTGGCCTTTATATTATAAATACAACAATGTAGTGTAAGCTATTTTGAAATGTCACAATATAAATTTGTGGATACATCAGAAGTAAGATAATGAATTTAAGGGCTGGTGCCTACCTCGGCCAACGGATCAATATGGCGATCCAGCAAGGAAACGTAGCCAGCCTTCTGGGCACCTTACCCATAGAAGACAGTGATCTGGGCTCAGTATTCTACTTATTGTATTGAGGGACTATGGGTAGAATACAATACAAATAAGTTAAATTTTCTTACATTGTATTCAATAGTATGTAATTTTATCATTGTGTAAATTTTAAAATAAGATAATGAATAAGTAATATTCGTTAAATTGACATATATTGTTAAGATTTAACAAAAAACTCCAACCTCCCCTTTAGCCATCCCATGCCTCGCAATGGTTAAATTACTGTTTAAACTATCCTTATAATACCTCAAATATATACAATGCAACCACAATAGCATGTTTTTTTATTGTATGAGGTCAACAGACATACAGACGATCCACCTAATGCATGGCGGTTACCATCGCCTATGGACAAATTTTTGGCATCGCCAAAGGCATTACAAATGCGCTGCTGATCTCTAAAGAGAGACTGAAACTAATAATGTAGGCAGGTAGGTAATAGAAAAATATTGAACTCTAATATAATTAAAATAATATATAATATAATGTCTATATTTTTAATACTATGGAAACATACTGAGATAGAAAGGAATAACATATTAAAATTACAACGTGTATTCTGTTATACGTATCTATTCAACAATATTGCTTTCCTTTAGAAATTCGATATTCTATCTCAAAGCGAAATTGAAACGTTCTTCTGAGTTTTTCAATTTGATGCTAGCATCTAAAACAACGAATCTGCTTTGTATAAAGGCAAGTATTGTTTTACTTTAATTTCCTTTGTTTCTTGATTATTTGTATTTAAAATTAAAATATATCTTAGTAACTTGTAACTAAATATACACTGCCACGTCCCATTTGAAACGGGAGATCTCTGAATGATTCAGATTATACCTGTATTGATATCATGAAAGAAAAATACTAAGGAATAACAATCGCGTATATAACAGACTCTGCAATTACAGTTAGCAAAAGCAGTCCATTCTGACTTTAAAAGAAGGAGGTTCTCAATTCAATAGTGTGTTTTTTTATATTTTTGTTAGCGGTTTCTCCGTCGATTGTGAGATTTGCAATGTTAATTATTCGGGTATAATCCTGAAGTGGTCCCATTGTCACAAAGTTAGAATCTGATGAATGGATCATAGGGAAATCGACAGCAATCTTCGATTTTATGGACGAATACGACATGTTTAAAAGTAGAAAATAAAAAAAACAGACATTGAAAGAATTTAAAAGTTACTTTTATATATATAGCAAGTTTAAAAACTTCTCTTCAAGAAATCAGTCATTACACCTGTACATACATCTGGAGACACTAAATGTGTCAACAACTATACACCTATTTCAGTCCTACCAGCGTTATCTAAAATCCTTGAACATTTATCTTTATCGTTTATGGGGTAGAGTATCTCCTTCTGAAACTTGAGGCTTTTGGTATTCGTGAAATACAACTAAATCTATTTGTTGATTACCTAACTAACAAAACCCAATATCTACGCATTAATGATTATCTGAGTGACAAGCAATCAATCACGTTAGGGGTGCCTGAGGGTAGTGTCCTTGGCCCTCTCCTCTTTTTAGTCTATATGAATAACCTTTGTAATCTTCAACTTCAGAATGGATTAGTTTGGGGATGATTCTGCTTTGTTGTTTTCCTCAGATAAATGGAAGGAAGTTTTTCAATAGAATAGAATATATTTACTGCGTAATGCATCTAGATCTAACAGAGATGTTGCGGTTTTTATAGTTTCAATGCATTCTACCCATAACTGGGCGTGCAAAATTATTATTATAATTTTGAATTATAAACAAACATTTCATACAATTATTAAATACAATCAAACATATAAATTACATGTCTAAAAAATGTAAAAGTTAGTCTATAGAATTAAAACAAAAACAAGGAAAAATTAAAGTGACAGTTGCATAAACAAAACAGTTGAATTGTTTCGCTTTTGAATTTAGTGAGGTTGTTGTAAATACTTCGCACCGATTTCAAGATGTAGAAAGTGTTAATTTTTTACTATTTAGTTGCATTTGAAGACAGTTTTTTTGTTACATTTGTTTTAATTTCTCACTTTTAAAACACGTTGTATGTGTTAAAAAACCTAATTACTTAATCTTTCTTTCCTGAATTTCAAGATAAAACCCTGAGTTTTGTATGAATCACTTTTACCATATATGTTATGTTTAATAATTCCGACATTAAAAGGAAAATGTAGCACAAATGATGTTAATTTTAAAATGTAGGTCACTACTCAATCAATTTCGCATAATTAATTATGTTACAAAACTTGATTGAATGGAAGTAAGCGTCGCCTTTTATGTACAGTCACGGAACGAAAATATTCGGCACCTTAAAGTCGATTTTTGCTTTCTTGCTTGGTCAAGAAACAATACTGCCAGCATTTGAATAAATTTACGTTTGTAAAATATAGAAACGTGAAAAAAGAAAATTGCAATGTTGACAAAGTAAAACACTGCTATTAACAATAAGAAACAAAGAGGATATAACCACAACGCTTAACATAAATATTAAAACCAATAAAAAGGTTTTACATGACTAAAAATCTCAGACAACATAGATAATCAAACAACGTTCAACTAATTTAAACTTTTTTGTCGAATAATTAAACATTCTGTGGAACAAACAGCCTATTCTGTGATTTAGTTTGAAAAGGCAGCATGTGTTGAAGAAACGTTAAATGAATTAAATGAAAACAACAGCTTACCACAAAACATTCATATTTCACCTATGAAGGTGTCCATTACATACGATAAATTTTACAGTACTTAATTTTTTAATACATTAAAGCACTTGGTTTCATTATCAATTCACTTTTGCTGTGACAATCGAAGTTCATTAACAACTCTAGTAATAAAATTGTGTAGGCGGAAATCAATTATTTTTTCAAATATTCATAGCCAGTTATTTTCAAGCAATATATTTAAAATATACACAAAATCATATTTGAATTTTGATAGCAAAGTTTTGTAAGGTACACTAAGACCTTGTGCACCTAATACTTTAGCGTGGACGCGCCTAGTGCGTTTAATCTCAACGAAAAAAATACTTCGCAGTAACCAGTCAAGTCTAGTGTTGTTACGGGTCGCCCACACAGTTATCCTATGTATATTTTCAATTACACTGGCGCGCATTGATCCACGTGAGAGTGTAATAAAATAAGTGTATGTTAATTAATCTTTATGTTCTTAATCCAGTAGCATAATTAATATCTAAATTTCATTAAAATCCGTTCACATATTTTAAAAAAGACCGAATAATTGGACGTAGTTACGCAAAAAGGATCCAACCCACAAAATATTACTTTTGAATTATTAAAGATCAAAGTTTTAGTTGTATTTCCGCGTTGATGTATTTGTTTATGTCTATGGTTCCTAGGAAAATATAAGCTTAAATGTATCATTTTTATACAAATAAGTCTGTAATAATTCAAATCTTTAATAATTCAAAAGTAACATTTTGTAGGTCGGATCCTTTTTGCGTAACTACGTCCAATTAAGCAATCAATCATCATTTATCAATTCTTAATTAGTATGACGTTTCAAAGAGATTCTTGACGATGCCTATTATAAGCAAGAACTACATATAATTACGGGACTGAATCCAACATAACGGGAACACAGAGTAATACTGTGGAATCAGCACTGTACTGATAAAAAAATAATTACCAGTACATCAATGCTCAGTGAAAGCTTAGTCAAAAATGCGTTGAACAAATTTTCAAAACCTATTTTATGATGGAAGACTAACGTGGTAGAGCCATGTTGGCCCACATCCCCCGCCCCGCTCCCATCTTACCTATCCACTCTTACATATCCTATCTTACATACCCCATTTTACCTATCCTACCTACCCCATCCCTAGAAATAAGAATGAATAAAGCGAAAAACACCAAACCAACCATATCCAACCCATCCCAACCATAACCAACCCCTTTACCAATATTCCCTAATTTCAGTTATACTATCAAATTCCAATATCGAACCTCCTGTATCTACCTTTGCCTACATCTACCAACACATACTACCCTGCAGTGGTGTTTTTGCATGCATAACAATAAAGCTAAGAGATAGGAAAAAATGGAAACCTATGAATAGCAAAATAAAAATATAATCCAATATATAATCCATTCATCCTGTCTGATCCCTCGATATTCTATATCATCCCGGTATTCCATCATCTGTATCCTATTCTAAAGGCTAGCAACGCGTTGGCTACCCCATTAGTGTGTAAATAAAAGAAAAATAATATAATCGTCCATAGTATTATCTCTGCATTATCATTGTTATTTGTTTTCATTCTAGTTCTATAAAAGAAACGTTATATAACATCTGGATTTGCCTTAATTGGAAATAATTATTTAGGTCACGCGCTACGCCTGCAATATCAAGCCCGACAGAAAAAAATTGATCGTTACTTTCCTGACGTCACTTACCTAATAACGACGTTAAATATAGAATAACTTCTATCTATAAAATATCTTAGTACATACAGTATTTAAGTATATCTTAAATTTAGACAAAAGTTTATCTCCGCAACTTTCCTGCCCTAGTGTCAGCTTATAGTCTCAGAATAAGTGTCTTTTAATATGATAACCACTCAAGTTTATGTTTTGTATGTTAGAAATAAAAAAAAACCTAAACGCGCCAGATCTCGTCATAAAATTTTATTCAATATTGAAATATATCAAGAGAGAGCTATTGAATATGTAAAAATCTTACAGATTAATGTTCAAGTTTAATTGACTTTTTATTATCATGGGTTCAATTTTGACATTACTTACATACATTGACACTTTATTACTTTCCGAAACAAACAGTTACAAAAAGATTAAAATATTTTATTAGCAATTCTTATCGCTTGAGAGCAAAATTCCAGGCAAACTACCTGTACCTCTATTTAAAGATAATCAGGTGATATGTGAGCCAAGCAAACTTACTTAAAAATATTGAATCCATTATTATGTTTTATATATCATTTTCCTTAAGGGTTGTAAAAAACGTAATTAGCAGAAATCAAACAATAGACATATAAAGTGTATAATTATCATATATTGATAATGTATAAACAAGTAGCAGCAATTAAGAAAATATAATGTAGTCCAAAAAAAAGCAAAAGACAAAAATAGAATATAGTAAGTAAAAATAAATATTAGAAGGATATAAGTAGAGTTATATAAAGAAGAATAAATATTTATAAGAAGCTTGCTATAGTAAAAACAAAACAGTAAACATAAGAAAGTAGTGCCCATAATTGGATAAGATAGTATATATAAGGAAATCTATAACACAGAAAATAGTCTAGATACAATATGTATAAATTAAGTTTTGGAACAAATATTGTATTAGAAGCAACAAAGAATAACTCCTTAAAAAAGCAAAAAAAACCCAAGCGATCTCGTTCGCTCGGAGAGAGAAAAAAAAAAACCATTATGTTTATCAAATGGCCGGGCTTCATCTACGATAGAGTTATAGTAGTTGACTGTGGCCGAGTGCATCTTATTTATGGAGTTTGAAATAACTCTATTAACAAATAGCCACATTAGAGTAAATACATACGATACGATTTGAACAAAAACTCAAGTGGTTGCCAATTCGTTTTCCCCGAAATACTCACATTCTTTCATAGCTTTATAGAATTTTATTCATCGCTAATACTCCACAGTACCTTAAAGAACGCTTCGAATTTATTTCATGCTCTCACAGTTTGCGCTCTTCCAGTCAACATAGACTTAATACAACGTTCTTCAATAATTCTTTCACGGTTAAGGCTGTCCAACTTTCGAATTCATTGCCTGTTACTGTCAGACAAGCATAATCCCTAACAACATTTAAGAACTTGGTCAGGAAATTCTATCCGCAATATAATGATATATAACATTATATATAAGTAGTAGATATTATATTGCATATAGTTTTAAGTTTAAAGATTAAGTAACAATTTATTAAAACAATTATAAAATTACATACTATTGAATACAATGTAAGAAAACTTAACTTATTTGTATTGTATTCTACCCAGTCCTTCAAGACTATAAGTAGAATACTGAGCCCAGATCGCCGTCTTCTATGGGTAAGGTGCCCAGAAGGCTGCCTACGTTTCCTAGTTTAAATAGCTGCATATTATCACCATATTTTGTATTTATATATATATATAAGTATATATGTATACATATAGTATAGTTATATAATATTTATTACTAAAATGTCAGTAATCATACAATAATTATGTATACCACCATCGCCACTCCTAATCACAATATTCTTGCCACGGGTTGTCTGGAAGAGATCGCTTTTTAGCAATAAGACCGCCCTTTGTAGGTACCCAATTAGAATAATACTAGTTCGTAAGTTTTCTGTAACGGTGTACAATAAACTGCCTATCTACCTATCTATCTACATACGATATCTGTCAATATTTAATGTAATGTAACAATATCGCATCGGATATTGATGGACTAATGGAGTCTTCAAACTGAAGGAATAATTAAATAGTGGACTCAAAGCAATCTTCTGATAGTCAATTATTTATATATCTGAAATCGATTTCCAAACTGACAGATATTATTAGAAACTAGCACCGAAAAATAAAAATCTAGGACCCGACTATAGTGACTCTAACCGGTTCCAGTTGTGAATTTATTCTTAACCATTCAGTGATCCTCTCAAACACATACAAAAAGCTCATCAATATCGGTCCAGGAGATAGGAGGATCCTAGTACGCGATTCCAGTGCCGGTTGCAATTGTGAATTTAAATGGTCTGGGTACTCGAGCAAACACAAAAAATCATCAACATCAGTAAAGTTCTCAAGTTAGGCACGTTTAAACTGCGCGCAGAAGATTTGCCGATGACTAGTTATTATTGTATATACTTATGTAAAATATGTGCAATAATAAATTAAAGCAATACATTTATTGCAACAATTAACTTTCTTTCCGCAGGAACGGACAAAGAACACAATTTCCTGCGATATATTCCGGAATTAATGGCTAGGTTCCAGTCTACCTTTACAACATTAAAAAAAATATAGATATTCAAAAAATTACACTGTCTTAAATTTAAAACATAACAATAGATTTTCGCATTAACATTAAAGGAACTTTTGACAATAAAAATAAATATAATTAGAGAGCAGAGTATCGTTTCAAGTAAAACTACCAGATTAGAATATGTCTCAAGGGGAAAATTTAGAACTGGGCCTAAAATCAGACGCTTATAAATGATATAAGTTTTGTATTGTAAAAATCCCTAAAGTTCAGAACTACTAACGGTATATTACACTCAACACAATTAAATTATTTACGCCATCCCAATTGTATTCAAACAAAGTTCTAGTTACTTCTAAGCATTAAGTTCTTCAAAAATATAGTAATTAATTAGTTAATAATAGAAAGTTTTTAATGTAAAATTCTTTTTCCGCGATAATATTAGAGTTTTATTTGCATAATCTAGTTGTGCTGTCAATTTAGTTAGTACGGGCTTTACATGACTTACTTAACCTATTTAGGAAAAAAAATAGATTGACAGAAAATGCGTAAATCCAATCCATCCAAGTGTATAATTTGTTATTAATGACGCTATAGTTCAAAACCCCAGTCACTCCAGACTTATGTGATTTTAGGAAACATGAAATTTTTAAGTTAAACATAAACTTCGAACGAAACGAAACGTGCTTCCTCGCACAGCGGAACTTTTAACGAGTCTGGGAGGATGTTTGGCCCGTCAAATTTGTCTGGTACATTGTAAAATATTTTAAAATATAATACTTGACAATCTAATATATAAAATTCTCGTGTCACAGTTTTCGTTGCCATACTCCTCCGACAGCTTGACCGATTTTGATGAAATTTTTTGTGCTTATCCGGTATCTATGAGAATCGGCCAACATCTATTTTTCATCCCCCTAAATGTTAGGGGTAGTCCACCCCTAATTTTTTTTTTATTTTTACCGGGCAGGACGACGTCTGCCGGAACAGCTAGTATATATATAAAATTAAGCCTTCCTAAAATGACGTAAGTTGCCTCATTTTTTTTAAAGTGTCTGTCAAAAGGTATGGCCCACAGGAAGTGTCTGGCAGCTATGTATCTTTGTTAATAACAATATCATATATGACATGTAAAAACTAGCCTTGCTACTTTGACGTACTTTAGCATGGTTTTTCCACTTTTGATACCTGCTATCTGAAAAACGGCCCCACTTTCAGCTTAGCTAGTATCCATTCCTTTTAAGTTTATGTTAAACTACCGATACTAAAAAAATCATTTTTCGTAAAGTCACGTAAGTCTGGGGTGACTGGGATGTCAGTCTACTATGCGAGTCAGCATAGCGCCTGAGCGAGAAGCCCACTATTTTGGTTGGGACGATTTTTCAAATTAAAAATTTTAGTTGCAATTGAGCTGTATCTTTTTTACGTTCAGTCAGGTTATTATGATTTATTCGACGGATAATATACCTGGTGATTAAAAAAATCGACCTTAAATAATATAAGTAATTTTTCTTTAATTTGACTAAAACTAAAGCAGTCTGGTTAGAATTTACAAAAAAACAATTATCCTGGTTGATTTTTAAATAAATCAGTTTATATTTTCAAATACTCGTAGTCTTCACTAAAACTACGTTTTAACGGTTTTAAACGCGGGTTTTAAAATGAAAAAGTTAACGGTAGACCAAATATTTTTTTTACTGTACTCATTGACACTTGACATCGTCTTCCGTGATCACGGCTACTGAAAAGTGGCCGAAACCTAGGAATAATAAAAACCAAATAAAATACTGCGCTTGAAACCGCTGAAACACAGTTCTGTATGTGTAGTTGCGAAAAATTAAGAAAATACTATTCATAGACTGTGCTTCAACTTATCAAATTGTTAGGATGTTTATTTTATTAACGCTATATCAATCACATACAAATAAGCCCCTATGCATGTTTATCATTAGGATAAGCTATTGACAGAGATGATACGCAGACATTTCAATTATAAACCCCTTTCGCTCGTACTCCCTTACATATTTGGAAGTTAATGCTTCTCAAATATGTAATTTCCTTCGACATGTTTATTTAATGAATACCTATTTTATATCCCAACAAGATATTCGAGTATTAGTAAACATTTTTCACAAATAGCAATTTAAACGATTTCTTAGAAAGTGATACATAATGTATACATAACACTCAAAAAGTTTTGCGAAAATAAAATGTTTTGTAGGTCAATATTTATTTATTAAATATTTTCAAAGCCTACTTACTCATCCATGTGTCTGAAGCAGTTTTCGAAAGACTTTTTCCAGTCCGCTATAGACACCTCGTTTACAGCTTGCTCGAACGCTACCAGTGCATCTACCGGCGACGAAAATAGTCCCTTGTTTTGAACGCGGTATAGCCGGGCGCGTTGTCGCTGTGGAGCAGTAGCCCGGGAAGCCTCGAGTTTGGTCGGTTGTTGCGCACGGTAGAGAAAATAATTTGGTCTGCCAAGAATTTGGTACTATATACCATGCGGTGTTGATGCTTCTTTGGTTCCGTAAAGAAATTGACACCATATAGCCAGTCAAATTGAAAAATTCGCGATCAACATTGTACACCGCTTCTAGATCGCTTCACGTCGCCTGGCTCTTCGTTTCTAGATCGTATTGATAAATCACTTAGTCTTAAACATGCTGAGACGAGCCTGCTTCAAATTTGTTTATCATATCATAGCACCATTCCCCATCCGCGCCTGCTTCAGAGCATCAGTGAGGATGTGCGGTACCCAGCGTGAAACTCTCCTCCTCACGCAAGATGCACTTGTAAAATCTCGTGAAGGCTTCCCGATCCAATCTGCAGTACTTGCTGAATCTCTTGGTAGTAGCTTGCCTATTGTCTTGGATTAAATTTTTCGCTGCTAGCACGTTATCTTCCGTAACAGCCGTCAAAGGGCGACCACATTTTTCTTCGTCCCCGAAAGTTAGTCGACTGTGTTTGAATTCGTTGTACCAATGAAGTCTCTAATACATAAAAACTTTTTTCGTAATAGTTTCTGAGTGGCCTAAACCTATAAATATTTGTACATTTGGAACTGTCTCAAGTAACCTTTTTTATATTGTTCATAGGCGTATAGCTACCTGCCTGAGATGTTTCCAGCTCATGTCAGCTTTGACTTAACGACTTTTTGATAACGTTGGTAGAACCACGGCTTTTTTGGACTCTTTCTAGCTTTTGGTGGCCATTGCAAGCTTTTAACTCCTTTAGCAATTGTTTTTTTATTAATATTTTAATAAATTATCTGTATAATTTTATAAAACAAATCTTCAAAGAGAAGCAACAACAAAAAACGTTCCACAATACAAAGCTGGGTAAATTAATATGCGTCCACGGCAAAGAGATATAATTACTACATTCCATGGCTTATTTTAATGCGGTAACTCGGTGCCAACTGCACAAAGACAATTTTGCACTTCAATATTTTTTACAAAAAACATTCTGTATGATACCTATTTACGCAATCGTTGTTATGAAGGTAGTTCTAATTGAGAGACGACGCGACGCACGGTAAAATTTCTATCATTTTTTTTAAAAGGCCTATGTAAGGTGTATGTAGGTACATACAATGCATACAAGTTTTATCCATCAAAGTCATACCACACATATTATAATTAGGTAATTGATGTTATTAAAACTCCACTTGCAAGTTATTCTGCTTTGTAAAAAATATTTCATATATTTCTGGGAACTTGCCCATTATCAGTATTTAATTTCAATTGTTTATATAAATTTCAAGTGAATAGGTAATATAAGCAGACCACGCCTGTGTAAGTAGCATTTCATAATTATAATTATTTAGTTATTTATTAACGCGGGGAAATCCTGCAGTTATAAATTAAATAATAATTTAGTAAAAAGTAATTTATAAGTATAAAATGATGTTATAAAATTGTTGATATGTTTTTGTTACAATTTATATCGGGTTTAATAGTGGCTGTAAAAAAGTTGGGACATGAGTCGCATGGATTATCTATGGTTCGCATAGTTTTAATTTTTTTCACAACAGGGGAATTTTTTTTCCAGGGACGAAAAGTACTGTTTTCATCCCTGTGATCAGGCAAATCCAACGGTACTTTCAGAATAAGTTAATGAAAAAGCATAAGTGATTTAAGAACTTTATTCACTCGCTACTCCTGCATTTTGTTTGTAATGAATATAATGAAATCTACATCAGTAATCTCAAATGAAATTCCGCCGAGACGATTCTGGATTTTGATATCGCTTACGGGTGATTGGATAACTCAATATACATCGGCAAGCAATATTCCGTTATTTTATATGCTAATATCCGTTGAAGTGTGTATGATTACAATTACTGGGGATATATTTCTATACATTTTAAATACATATCACGTATATTGCTAGAGCATCCTACATATCAATGTCTCAGTATAAAATATTGTTACGAGCTACGGGACTTGAATTAAAATGCCGTTGGAATTGCTATATATGTTATACAAACACGTATAACAGAGGTACAAATATAACTGGATGCAACCAGTACAAACGTCATGTACGATTCAAAATCACGCGCAAAGTCCGTCACTATATAACTTATCGAATGTACATACATCTTGCCTCACTTGCGACTATCGCTTGACTGCCCATCTCTCCATTGGGCCATTGCTTTATACTACACAATTACAATATGTCTCTCGGCCACGTAGACTGAATCTATAAGAATCACACCTGGATAATGACTACTATAAAAGATTACAATACACAATGGGATGTTTTTTCTAATTACAAATTTTGAACATAAATTAAACAAAAGAAGACGGTCATAAAAGCGCTTCAATTTTATTAACTCAAGACGCCAGCGGGTAAAAAATGTGCTTTGTTTGCAGGTGGCTCAAATTGTATCAATATTCTTTATAATGATGATTATGGAATTAAGAGGAAAAGTTTTAAAAGTGACCTTAGGTTTGTGCTAATGACCGTTAGAAGGATTGTATCAATTATTACCAAGTTTAAACGAACAATGGTTAGTAGAGATGCCGGTTGCAGGAAGTCTATCGCGCCGCAATGAACTACCAGTTAGTATAAATAATTAAAATAGCTCTGATAAGGATAAAGTAGTTTCCGTTGTATTTAATCCATTACATTACTATTACCCACACAGACAAAAACTACATGTATCTACTAATATATAGCTGAGGTTTGTTTGTTTTCTTGCACGTGCCAATCTCAAGAACTACTTGTGTGATGTGAAAAATTCTTTCAGTGCTACATAGCCCACTTATCGAGGAAGGCTATATATCATCACACTAAGACCAATAGGGGTGGAGCACCAATGAAGAATGTTTCAAAATTGGGAGGTTTTTTAACTTACTTTTATTAACAGAGTGATAACTGACAGAATGCGTTTTTAGATCCATTTCTCAACAGTTTTTTACAGTAGTTATACACACTTTATTGCGGTGAAAAAAATATATGTCAATCTTGATCATATTTCTGACGTAAACTTTGTACTCGGAACGCATTTGCGATAAATTTTCTCCATAGAAAATAATTGCAAAGTAACCTCTAAACGAGTTATTCAATCTTCGTTATTGTTATTACTGTTAATCGTACATCGCTAAAATAAATAACAGTAACATATCATATTATAACAAATACAATTATAGAGTTTTATTCGGTTACTTAACTTAATTTGGAAGTAATTAATTATTTTATTAAAAATGACTGCAAAAATCCCGCCTGCCGGTCCCAATGTATGGAATTTATCATTCCGCAGGACGGCTTCGTGCTTAACGGTCATGTCGCTTTTTGTAGCTCCGCTGCTAAAAAGTGATTTTAAATAAATGCAGGAGCAATAATAACCAGAATTTTGACGCGGTCCCGCTGTACTTATTTGGCGTATACGGTAGAGGTCTGTTCTAAATCACAGGATGTGTGGGTTCGAACCCTATTAGTTTCACTTGATCTAGAAGATTTTTTATTTTTATATGAAAGTTGATAAAATGCTCTGTTTCTCTTCCTAAATAATTTTATAAAATGCAAGAAAATACTTTTCTAAATTTTTATATTTCATTTCATCTGGACTTTTATACTATTGACAATAAAACGTATTTAAATCAATCTTACTGGTAAAATAAAAATTCGAAAGCGCCATCTATGTTTCTCAATAGAAAATTACGTTGACACGTGGATAGTTAGAAATAATATGAAGATTCAAATTCAAGTTGAGTGCTCGCTCCATTTTCCTTTTCTAACTATTTTTTTTATTTAGCCCTATTATGTTTTTAACACGCTTTTATTAGCTTCACCTGTATGTATGTTTGTAACCGACCCCTTTGAGCTCGATTTTGTCCTACTTTGAACGATCAGATTTAATTCAAACTTTGCACATCTGTCAAAGGTCGATGACAATGCAAATATATAGTACCATGGAGCTGATCTGATGATGGAGTCGGAAGGTGGCCATAGGAGCTCCTGTACTAAACAAGATAGACCCTTCGTGTTTGGGCTAGTATGTTTATATCGCGTGACAATGCAAAAATATGGTGCCATGGAGCTGATCTGATGATGGAGTCGGAAGGTGGCCAGAGGAACTCCTGTACTATAGAAGATAGACCCGTCGTGTTTGGGCTCGTATGTTTATATCGCGTGACAATGCAATAATATGGTACCATGGAGCTGATCTGATGATGGAGTCGGAAGGTGGCCATAGGAGCTCCTATACTAAACAAGATAAAGCCTTCGTGTTTGGGCTCATATGTTTATATCGCGTAACAATGCAATAATATGATACTATGAAGCTGATCTGATCATGGAGTCGGAAGGTGGCTATAGGAACTCCTGTACTAAACAAGATAGACCCATCGTGTGTGAGCTCGTTTTACTTATCTTGGCTAGCACTCTGCTGCTACATGGTATGCAGGATCTCAAAAGATTGTTTTAAAAACATTTAAAAAAAACAACTAAAAAAATTAAAAATAAATAATAGTTTTAAAAAAAGCGCTTTGAATACACCCCTCGCTTTTTTTTAAGACTCCATTCATCAGAAACCAAATGTATTAAATTTTATTATCTATTTTTTAGTTGTATTTTTTATGAAAGTGTGTTTTTTTTAGTTTTTTTGAAACTATTATTTATATCTATTATTATTTACTTTATAGTTCTTATCTATACAGATAAATAAAAGTGAAGTGCCTGTTTGAAATCCCAAAATAAAATCTAAAAAAATCGGACCAGGCGATTCCGAAAATGCTATTTATAGAATTTTTGCCTGTCTGTCTGTGTGTCTGGATGTTCCGGCTAATCTCTGACACAGCTGGATCGATTTTGACGTAATTTTCATTGGCAGATAGCTGATGTTATAAGAAGTAACTTAGGCTACGTTTTTAGGGTTCCACGAAAAAAAATCCACAAGTATATTTGTCTCACTGTTTGTTATCTTTTTATGGAAAGACTATTGAACCGATTTGGCTGAAACTGGGTACATATGTTATGTTAATACCGAGGGTGGCCAAGAACTACTTTTTATCCCGAAAAATGAGATAGTTTCCGAGATGAAAATATATTTGGCCGAACGGGTCTAAATGATCAAACGGCTGAATATCCAAATGGTCGAATTGATCGAAATAACTGAAATGGCTGAAATGTCCGAAATGGCTGAAATGGCTGGAATGGCCCAAATCACCGAAATGGCTGAAATGCCCCAAATTTCTGAAATGACTGAAATGATCGAAATGACTGAAATGGCTGGAATGGCCCAAATGACCGAAATGGCTGAAATGGCTGATATGGCCAAAATGGCTAAAATAAGTGAAATGGCCGAAATGACTGAAATGGCCGAACGGGTCTAAATGATCAAACGGCTGAATTGGCCAAATGGTCGAATTGACCGAAATGACTAAAATGACCCAAATTTCTGAAATGACTGTAATGGCTGATATAGCCCAAATGGCTGAAATGGCCCAAATGGCAGATGTGGCTGCAATGACTAAAATGGTTGAAATGGCCCACGGGGCCGAAATGTCTGAAATGACTGAAATGGCTGATATAGCCCAGATGGCCGAAATAACCGAAATGGCTGAAATGACTGAAATGGCCGAACGGGTCTAAATGATCAAACGGCTGAATGGCCCAAATGGTCGAATTGACCGAAATGGCTGAAATGACTGAAATTGCCGAATGGGTCTAAATGACCAAACGGCCGAACGGCCCAAATGGTCGAATTGACCGAAATGGCTGAAATGACTGAAATGGCCGAAATGGTCAGAATAGCTGAAATGGTCAAAATGGCTGAAATGACCCAAATGGCCAAATGGCCCAAATGACCGAAATGGCCAAAATGGCCGAAATGGCTGAAATGATTAAAATGGCTGAAATGGCCCAAATGGCCGAAATGGCCCAAATGCCCTAAATGAACGAAAAGGCTTAAATGGCTGAAATGACTGAAATGGCTGCAATGACTGAAATGGCTGAAATGGCTGAAATGAATGAAATGGCTGATATGGCCCAAATGGCCCAAATGGCCGAAATGACTGAAATGGGTAAAATGACTGAAATTGCCCAAATGGCCGAAAAGGCTGAAATGGCCCAAATGGCCGAAATAGCTGAATTGAGTGAATTGGCCCAAATGACTGAAATGGCCCAAATGGCTGAAATAGCCCGAATAGCCGAAATGACCGAAATGGCTGAAATGGCCCAAATGGCCGAAATGGCTGTAATGGCATAAATGGCTGTAATGGTATAAATGACTAAAATGACTGATATGGCCCAAATGGCTGAAATGATTGAAATGGCCCAAATGGCCAAAATGACCGAAATGGCCGAAATGGCCAAAAACACTAAAATGGTTGAAATGACTGAAATGGTCGAAATGGCTGAAATGACTGATATAGCCCAAATGGCCCTAATGGCCAAAATGACTGAAATGACTGAAATGGCCCAAATGGTCCTAATGGCCGAAATGACTGAAATGGCTGAAATGGCCGAAATGGCTGAAATGACTGAAATGGCCCAAATGACTGAAATGGCTCAAATGGCCCAAATGGCTGAAATGGCCCAAATGGCCTAAATGGCCCAAATGGCCGAAATGGCCCAAATGGCTGAAATGGCCGAAATGACTAAAATGGTTGAAATGACCAAAATGGCCGAAATGGCTGAAATGGCTTTAATGGTCCAAATGGCTGAAATGGCTAAAATGACTGAAATGGCCCAAATTTCAGCAAATCGTTCCAGTAGTTGTTCCGTGAAAACGGAACAAACAGACAGACAGTTTCTTTCGTATTTATAATATTAGTAGGGATAATAGGGAAGGGCTAATATGAATTCATTGTTATTCCATAATACAATGAAATAATTTTAATAAAATTTACCTATCTAAAAACTAATATCATTAAAATATTTTTTACTGTATCAAATTTAGTTAGAAAAAGTGAAAAAAGAACAAATTTTAGGGGAATCGAGTCCTATACCTCCTCACCACCAGAGTATTAGAATACCATTAGGCTAAACATGTTTAGTATTACATGTCGAATTTTCAATAGGTATTATCCATGTGAACTCCTCTCACTTTAGGATGTGAAACACCGATTTGAATTAGGAATATACAGGCTCTAGGGAAGGACCTCAGAGGGTGCCGCCTGTAAAATGCCTGTCCGGTATTTTATAGTGCACACGGGTACGCGAGCCCGAGGTCCTCGACGCGGCCGCTGTTACTTTCCCTTTGTTCCGTGACAGTGGTGTCCCCCCTTCTCCTCATCCTCGTATCCTCCATCTTTACTCCTTCCCACATAGCACTATCCATCCCTGGTTTCCCTTGATGGGTTGTGTAGGTCGGGCGGCAGCCGCTATATTTAAAACCAATACTCGCCACATCTTTTATGGTTAGCATTACTAGAACGTTGGGTATGGTTAGGGCGTCGCCGTTAAACGACGCGCAGGCACATCGCCCTACACCTGCGACAAGTGGGCAAGGGCTACCGTGTCAAGGGCGGGCACGGCTAACGACGCGAGTCCACACTCAAATAAGGAAACTCCGCTTCGCGACGTGGAATATTGGCACGCTGACCGGACGTGCAAGGGAGTTGGCTGACTTGGCCTGCAATACCACAGATCCCACATCCGTGCGCATAGGCGAAGATACGGTCGAGCGCACGGATTAGTTTAAGTACTTGGGATCTGTCCTTAGTGCGTCCGGAGATATCGACATGCGTGCCAATGGTCTCAAAACGGGGGATGCCGAAGACCGCGCGAAGTGGAGTAGAAAAAGCAGGAAAGCGGACCCTGGGCGTCGGAGTGAACGCTCCGAACGCAACCGGGATTTAACGCTCGGATGATGATGAGGCTCTAGGGAAGGAATAATATGAACTCATTGATGTTCCATAGTACAATGAAATAATTTTAATAAAATTTACCTATCTAAAAAGTTCTTGGGAAAAAAAAACCTAAAGCCTGAGAGGAGGATTTGAACCCTGTACCTCCTAGTTACTGTGGAGCATGGTAAGCGGTTGGGCTAAAGACGCTCAGGAAGTTATGTCAAAATTTCAATAGGAATTACGCATACAAACGGTCTATCTCACTTTAGGACAGTTTGTCTCGCTCTCGTGGGCTTTAGAATGAAATAAATTGAATCAAGTCGGCATGGCCGCGGTGCGCGTCGGTATGGTCAATTGCAATATTTCGCCACGGTTGAAGTTTTATTTGGCGCTGTTCCATCAAAGTAAATATCGGACGTGCGGGGTTGATTTTATGAAATGCCGATTTGAATTAGGCGTACATAGCCTCTTAAGCATTCCACGCGGACGAAGTCGCGGGCAGGAGCCAGTACTACATAAGTTCACGCCCACAAGTTTGTAAAAATATGACACTTAATTTGAAAATTTTGTCATTTGACGCAAGAAGACTTTGTCTATATCCTTATTAGTCTGAGTTACATACTAACTAGTTAAAGTATTTCATTACAAGTTATTATCTACGTTTCATTTCCGTTTTAGGGTTTTGAGGTTTTCGAAACTTAAATTTACATTTTTGAGTAACATATTAACTGAAATGTTAAAAATACATAGAATTAAGAGTCAGTTATATTGCGATAGCCTTTAAATATAAATAGTTAATCATATTAAACTGCTTAAATACATTTTGCACAAAATTTATTGCTAGTACCTTAAACATATTTAGCGGCAAATTTTGCGTTGTGCGAGACGCTAATTGTATTTAAGGGTGTTTAGTGTTTCTTAAATAAATTTAAGCAACCTCATGCAAGCCGCCCTTAATATCCTAAATCATAATATTTGTACGACAATAGGTCAAATACGATGATTCTGCTTAGATAAGCTATTTCATCCGTGCAGGAACGGTGAAAGAGTACCATTTCCTGGGGCCGAGTGGCCTACGTCGTTAGAGACGACACAACAACCCACAGCCAGGTGTTTACCCGTCTGGATGGTTACCGCCCTTGGTCCAGAGTACTCCCCCATAACACCTTGAGTGGTGTTCCGGTATTAGTCGCCGATCCAGTCCAGTCCAATTCCAGTCTCTCTTAAGCGAGCAGCAGCACATTTGTAACCTTTGGTGTTGCAAATGTCCGTAGGCAATGGTAATCGCTTTCCATCAATTGGGCCGTTAGCCTGTCTGCTGAACTAAAAAAATAATGATTTTAAGCACGGTAATTAATTTGATTTATATAATTCCGACGTTTCGGCCACTTTTCAGTAGTCGTGGTCACGGAAGACAGCAATGTCAAGAGTCAGTGAAAAAATAATTAAAAACTAAATAATTAAACTTAACAGCTTGACGGTAGACTAAATAAACCCGTAATATATTAACAAAACCATTAAAACTTAGTTTTAATATGTATACAAGTCGCGAAAACTTAAGGAAATATTATTGCCGTGTCTATACAAATAAAGATTAATTTATTCGATAAGTACAGATAAAAAAATCTTTTACGGCCTCACTAGGATGTCTGTCCCTGCCACAGCAGACTATTCAAGGATCTCCCAAAGCTAGAGACATGCAATCTTGTCGAGATTTAGAAGTGTCGTGGGAATACTCAAATCTAAGTTGGTATTTGCAAAAAATATTTCTTAAACATTGAAAAGGAGGTACGACCAAAAAATTCTAAATTTGATTAATTATGCAAGGTATCATATAAAAGGACTCAAAGCATATCTAAAAAAACCGATAATATTCTTCATAATCTCAATTTTCGATTTCGACTTGAATATAGGCAAGTATTTGTTTTGTAACAAATTAAAGGAATATAAACCTAAAAAGTAAGTATTTATTTGCAGTTTCGATGCCCCATTTTCTTATATAGCACACAATCAAAACGCTTGCTTGATTCGATAAAAATTTAAATAAGTTAGCAATTACAGACTAATTTACCACTGACCCATTTAACAGTGGTTTGGATTCAGCCAGCTTAATTGTGATCGATCTTGTTTTCCCATTAAAATACACGATTAAAATTTAATAGTTTTGAAGTTTATTCATGTTTCTCAATAATTATAGGTTCTATTTTTATTCTCCCAATTTACCAATTTTTTTTTAATTTATTTATTTTAGGTCGCTATTTAACAACTTAAGTCTTAACGACCACGGTTATACAGTAATTATACACATTGTGTTATCGTCTTACTGTCTAAATAAGGAAGGATGGATGGCAAAACTAAAATTTAGTTTAAATTAGTTTATATACATCTATCATTTTTAGAAATTTTAAGGATTGCATGCATCCTTCCCCGTTAAGACAGTCTCTTAAATTATTATTACCAATTTTATTTTATATAAAAAACGGCATTGTTTGTTTCATAAACACGATGCAAAGATGTCAGTTATAACTTTTTGATTTAGGCAATGAACTCTATACTCATAACTGAAGACAGCCCAGAACTTGATAAGAGAACACAATGAAAATAACAAGGATTTGAAAACTTGAAACAAGTTTTACTTAAAACAATACTTCAAAATATAAAAGTAGAAAAATAAAAGCCTCTTTTACTCTACTCGACCTAAAATATTCAGCAACCTGATTTTGTATTTAACGGAAAGATTCCTGCCAAAATATAATATAACGTTCGGCTAAGCAAGACTCAGTCTATAGGAAAAGGTTCCGTAGAAATGTTCAATGTCCTCTGATTTTGTTTTTGGCTACGGAACATTAAAAACATATTAACATCAAAATTATGCCCGACATAAAAAAGAACTCAAAGATTCCTGTACAAAATAATTTTCGTTATCAATTATTAGAGGTAAGCATGCTGGTAGACGGTTTACACAAAGATGAGCGGTTAAGTGGTTTTTTGCTAAAATTGTAAACGGAACCCAAAACAGCCGTCTAGCGTTTCAATTCTTTTCAGAGCATTATATTTCATTTTTATATTAGAAGCCTTTATTATTTAGAGCATGATTTAATGCTACGGAAATTTGGGACCACTGGTATTTTATTTCTTGGTAACTGGGTATTAAAGCTATTGAATACCTATTCATTTCATTTTTATACCAATGTTATGCCTTTTGATTCGTAAGTACTTGACATACTTCGTATATGAGAAATTTATTTAAGGACGCTAATATACGGGTAAACGCTATGCTAAGTAACTTCGTGATAGTGAGGTCGCGTCAATACGGTCGGGAGGGCAGTATTGAATGAAGCGGACGACTGGTAATCATTGTAATTTTTTTCAAGTATTACAATATAACAAAAGATAGATAAAACACTTTATTGTACACCATTACAGAAAACACAGATAAACAAGATCATGCACAATGGGCGGTCTTATCGCTAAGAAGCGATCTCTTCCAGACAACTCGTGGCAGAAATAAAACAGTTTATATTTGTCAAAGGTGGTGTATATTAATATTATAGGATATGCAGTTACTTACATTCCATTTTATTCAATAATAACCATATAAGTATTTAAAATGTTATATAAGTAAGAATTATACTTTATAGACATACATAAATACACCTACCTCGCAAGGGACCTGGCGTGAATTTTGTATGTATGTATGTACAAATACACCTATTAATATTACATGCATAAATATATACACATATATATATACATATACGTTAAAATATCAAACATCACTATGTTGCAGGTAGCGCCTTCCAGAGTCAAATATCCTGTACAGTTAAAGAATGATTGAAAATAGGTGAATAGTATTTAGGAGTATTAAGTGCTTGGCCAGACTGAACACGCGGGCGCGGTGGCGGCGCGGGTGCGGGAACGCGCGCGGCGCACTTGTCCGTGGTGACGCGCGCGGCTCGTCCTAGTAGTGTCGTGTCCAGTGTTTGCCAAATATAATATGGATGAAGAGGACTTATCTTCATTAGAAAATTCTTCCTTAAAATGGCAAAAGAATGGAAAAATTCTTTAACTGCGGCCACTTGTATGAATGTGCTATGGCTTGAATTGCCCGCGCGCTCGACGCGCCAGACCGCCCGCGCCGCTCGCCGCGCCCGCGCGCCCGCTACGGACACTCAAATAAGGTTTCATATGTTTATGTATGCCGCGCCGCGCTCGCCCCGCGCCCGCGTGCTCAGTCTGGCCCAGCACTAAGTTAAAAATTAGTAGAAGGTCGTAAATTGTGAGAGAAAGAGATGAATTCAAAGCGTTCTTTGAGATAATACGGGGTTGTGGGGATAAACAACACATTGTACAGGAGTGAAAGCATATAAGTATTCCGGCGAAAACAGATTGGCAAATTGAATAATTCACATATTGTATTTGCGCATCGAGTATGTAGTCGTAAGTTAAAATGGCATATGGCTTCTTGTTTGAGAATAAAAGCTCAATTCTATTCTATTCTTGCTGTTGCTAGCTCCAACGCTTTTGGCATTGATTACGCCAATAAAGCATCATTGAACCTACTGTATGACATTTTATCATTAAGAGCTTAGCAGTAGAATGTGCCGTTCTATCCGTAAGTCATTGCGTTAGCGTACAACTAATACAGCGTTGTATCTTCATTGCCCTAGCAGTCGCACGTTAACTAATAATGTGCCTACATTTACCTTATTCAGTAAATAATATTCGCAACTACCCTCGCATAAATTACAATCATGCTTCCTAAAGATTTCACAACCTTATTTTGTATGAGGCATATCACTAACTATAGTTACTTATGACGTCGATATTTCCCGAGTCAAATAGCTTAATTATTATTATATAGTAGTTCAGAATAATAGACATAGACATAGACAACACTTTATTGTTCACCATAACAAAAATTACAAAAAAATGCACAACAAGACAATAGTTACTTGGTAAAAAAATAATTTGATCATGATGATTTAAAAACAAATATAGCGAAACTATTTTACCACTTGTTCTTTTAAATGTAACACTACCTTGTTTCGGAATTTATTATAAAATGTATCATATGAGCAATTAATTATTTTAGCTAAATTGGCTAGTGGCAGCGTATAGAGCGGAGTACAGGCCAGGTGCCTTCAGAAGAACTTTGGCAACATTGAGAAGGTGTGAGCTTTCTTGGAGCAGCTTAGATAGAATAGTCACATATCTACTATACTACATATAAAACACGCTACATATATACACGCGCTTCAGACATCAAAAAGGAAGAAGAAGAAAGAAAAAGGGACTCATGAGCAATCTCATGAAATTAAATTTCTGTATATTCTATCATTATGGAATCCCTTTTAGCGACTACTCGTATAATAACAATGCGAAGTATATTACACTCATAACTTAAGCATCCACGAATAATGGCAGCAAGTTTATGGGTTTGTCCAAAGCTTACATATTATATAGCATAGTTTATGATGCTATGACAAAGTTTATATCTCTTCACGTGTTGTCACTATAATAATGATTCCATGAAATAATGTACAGGGTGGCGCAATAGAACGTGCATATTGCATCATCTTTTTTCGCGGGGTAGAAAGTGCGCGGGCGGGGGGAGCCTGCATCGTTGGGTAGGCGGGCTCGTGGAGTTTTAGTCATTATGAGTCACTTCGACAGGAAGCGTCGCGCATTTTGCGTGCGCACATTTTACGAGAACTCTCGTTCATACATCGTTACTAGGCGTTTATATTGTTCTGAATATGGACTACGGTAAATTAGTGAAGCTCTGAGTGCTAATTTAATTAAAATATGGGTACAGCGTTTTGAAGAGACTGGTTCAACGTTTAAACCACAAGCAAAAGGTCGTCCAAGAACATCTAGGACCGACGAGAATATTGAGAGAGTTATGCAGTCTGTACGAGGAGATCCACAAATATCTACTCGCAAGAGATCGTCTGTCTTACACTTATCGCGATGAAGTTTGCAACGAATTTTAAACTTGGATCTTAAACTGCATCCTTACAAGCTGCAGTTAACACGAGAATTGAAACAGTCTGACTTCGGAGCAAGGCTCGCATTTGCTAATGAAATGCTTCGATTTTCCAATTTTGACAATATCCTTTTCTCAGATGAGGCCCACTTCCAAATAAGTGGGTTCGTAAACCGTCAAAATTGTCGTTACTGGAACAGTGAGAATCCCAAACTCCAGCACCAGAAACCACTGCATAGTCCTAAAGTGACAGTATGGGCAGCAATCTCTGATAGAGGAATAATTGGACCGTTTTTCTTTGAAAATGCGCGGGGGCAAAACGTCACTGTTAATACCGAACGCTATGTTGCGATGTTGGAAGGTTTTTTGGCTCCAGAGCTTGAAAATTCAAGAATAGTGAATTCTAGGACTTGGTTTCAACAAGACGGAGCTACCTGTCACACATCAAATGACTCCATGGCGGTTGTGAAACAGATGTTCCCTGGCAGACTGATTTCGAAAAGAGCTGATATCCCATGGCCCCCACGTAGTCCAGACGTGACGCCTCCTGACTTTTTTGTGGGGATACCTCAAGAACAAAGTCTAAAGCAATAATCCGAAAAACATCGATCAGCTCAAGGAGAATATCCGTGGTGAAATGGCAGCAATTACACCAGCATTACTGAAGAAAGTTTTCAATAACTTCCGTTTGCGATTAGAGGAGTGTCGTCGTAGAGAGGGTCATCATTTAGACGATGTTATTTTTAAAAAATAAACTTCAGTTATTTCTTAATAATACCTCAGTTTTATTTTAACTATACCTTTTGTATTTATTTTTTAATCAGTATTTTAAATATGCACGTTCTATTGCGCCACCCTGTACTATGTAGTGTTTGAAAATTTAATGTAAACAGCAATCACTATTTTCATTCGGGATGAAAAAAAGAATAAACGAAAAGACTCAATTTGAAAACGCGAAACTTCCAGCGGAATTCGCAGGGTAAATAGTATCACACATTTTATCACGTAAAATTAGCTATCGATCAGTGACAAAATCACGTTGGAATTAAATATTTTTTTATTTGGCTATTTTAAATAATTCCCAAGATTATGTCCGCGGGACTACCAGGATAAAAAGTAGCGCAGATTATAAGTCTAAGCATTAGCCGAAAACCGCATCAAAATCGGCTCAGTAGTTTTTACGTGAATCAGGGACAAACAAACAAGAAATTAAGAAAAATTGCATCGTGTTCTCCATCGTTTATATAGTGTATATCAGTTTTTTTAATGGCTTCAAGTACAGACGCAGTATGTTTGGAATTTTATAATATTTTACATATTTTCGCTTAGAGTATGTCGCCATAAAAATTTTGATTTGTGTTTCAGCATTTGGGGCCAGGTTCTAGTTTCCCTTTAGGGAACAGCAGTGCATTTGTACCACCTTTGGTGTTGCAATTTTTTTTTTTTTTTTTTATTGCAGGAGAGATGCAAATGTCCACAGGCGATGATAACCGCTTTCCGTCAATAATAAAAAATTATGTGACAAGGGATGGAGATATATGCTAAATTTGGTGACGTTGTATTTCATATCACTACATCATTATAATATATTTAAGCTTTAAAACACGAAATTTTACGTTCTACCGAAAACTTCAAAATATTTTCAACTCTATCGATATAAGAATAGGTTTCAAATGATTAAATATAATGTATTCTCTTTCATTCGCTAGTCCTATATATTTATGCGTTTATCTCTATTTAATGTCGTTTTTCCGTTTCATAGAGTTTGAAATCACAATAATTCTAAAGAAGTTTCACTTTAAAAATATTTTTTTATATAACGCGTGTCTACATTCGTTTTGAATGAGCCAATTGGACAAAGTCATATTTAAAGTCGTGACAGCGTAATGGAAGTCGTGATAGCGTAATGGAAGTCGTGATAGCGCAATGGCTAGCGCACGTCTTTCAGATTAAAAAGGCGCGTGTTCGATTCTGGCCAGAACGCATGCATCACTTAGCAATTTTCTGACCTAATGTACATATTGTTACAATAACCACGTGCTAACAACGGTTAAGAAAATCATACAACCTGAACATCGTGATAACCTGCTGATGTGTCAAACCTGGCAAGCCGTCTTGGACAAGCGTGGCGGGTATACTGTCCGTTTCCCCTATAATGGGAGGCCCGCGCCCAACAGTGGGACATTTATGGACTGTCATTATTATCCCTACTAATATTATAAATGTGAATGTAAGTTTGTTTGTTACGCTTTCACGTGAAAACTACTCAACCGATCATCATGAAACTCTGAACACATTTTTTTGGAGGTATTAAAAGTAACATGGGATACTTTTTATGAAAAAAAATATACGCGGACGAAGTCGCGGGCAGAAGCTTGTATATTATATATTTAAATACAGAACCCTAAAAAGAAGAAATGTAGCTTAAGTCGGATTAGTGATTAATAGGCTATGCAAGTAAAACGTGCGTGGGTTGTGTCACGTAGATAGGGCAATTCCTTCTAATACATTTATCTTAAGGAAAACAGATCCTGGACAATATTATTCGGCCGAGGGTCTGGCTTTCTTCTGCATTGTTTTTAACACTTTTGTTTTGAGATTATGTTCATTGTATTTCTTGTCCATTTCAATTAATTGTTCTTTATGTAATAAACAGAGCTATTCGAGCTTAAGCTATTCGAGCTTAGCTTAAACAAGCTTAAGTTTCAGATCTCGCAAAGTCTATCAATTATTCCGTACAAAAAAGTATCTTTAGTAATTTTTAGTTTCTAAAATATAATATAATATAATATTATATAATCGTGCATTCTGAAAAGCTGTAATCCGTTACCGATGAAGTATTTTATTACCCTTGGCGTTTAAATTATCTGTAATTCATTTTATGGTTGTTTTAATTGTTCGTTGTCACTTAATATTTGCGTTAATTTTCTAAATAGTGGCGTGTCGTAACAGTAATTTTTAAGTTTATAAATATCGATTTATATCGATTGAATATCTCTCTTCTATTGAATTGTGGATAGAATATATTCATACGACCAAATGCCGACAAAAAAAATTCACACCTGTGTCTGTAGAAACACATTTATTTCCTTCCCGCATTCAGATTTATTTTGTTTACTTTGTGTTTAAAATTTGTAATTAGGAGAAAAACAGTCTATTGTGTATTGTAATCCTTTATGGTAGGTATTAACCAGGTGTGATTCTAGGAAATTATTGTGTCGAGACATATTGTATTTGTACAGGATAAAAGGAATGCCCGAAACAGAGGGGGAGGCAGTCAAGTGACAATTACGACACGAGCAAGTTGCGTGTACATTCGATAAGCTATAAAGTGACGGACTTTGCGTGTGTTATTGAATCGTGCAGTTTGTACTGGTTGTTTCCAGTTATATTTGTACCTGTGTTATACGTGTTTGTATAGTTCTAATAAATTCTATAGTAATTCCAACGGCATTTTGATTCGAGTCCCGTAACTCGTAACAATATTATCCTTCCCCTGTGAAAAGAAAGTTTATATTCTTCCCTATTCCGACATACATTCTCATATCATCTTGCATACAATCCATCTGCCTTGTGAAAATCGGGATATATTCGCATATGAACCGATTCCAAAACCTGTATGTAAATTTAATTCTAAAAGTAAACGTAACACAAACAACGTATTAAGGATAAAATACCCAAATTGTGAGTATCAAAGAAAATGCTATTTCCACATAAAAGCTTTGCTACGTGTTCCCTTGCTTACGTACTCGCAGGGCTACTACAGTGTATATATATATGAACATTATTCCCAGTAGGTGCACGGCGCCACCTAGATAAGATTTATATGCGGGTTTTTTTTCTTTAAATTAACTCCCTTTGTCTGTTATAATGTCGCAATTTTATTTTTTCGTTGTATTCTAATCCTTTGTTTTTCTTCTTTTTTAAAGGGATTTTATCTTATTTTAAACCCTGTTTTAATACTGTGTGAGATAAAAGGGTACGCACCTTGTACAAATTTGTCGTGTCCTTCGATAGCTTAATGAGCAGGAACCAGTATAACACTCTCTCACATCTTCTAGTTCGAATATATTATGTTTTAACACTTCGCGGCGCGGATGGATTGATTTTGAGCTTTTATTTTTAAATACTTTGAGCAGAAACTTTGGTTTTCGTACGTGCGTGGCGAGCGAGTTTTTAAACGTCTCCTTTTTGTGCGGGAGCGGGGTAGAGGGGGGAGATTTTGAATACTGAACTGGAAGGATTATACACTTTATTGCATAATATTAAAATACAATTCAAGAAATCTAAGTACAGAAGACAATAGGCGCTGTTAACACTAAAGCAATTTCTTGCAGACAACCTTGGGATAGATTAGAAAAAAATTGTGTTATATATGGGTTTTGCAATATAAACAGAATAAAAAATAAATATATATTTCATTTTCTTATTTTGTACGATTATCTTTTTGTATATTGCACGCGGCTACGGAGTTATTTGTGTCTAATTGCCTACAATCTAATACTAAATATATACGAGATCGTTCTAGTTATAACGCGATAACTTGAATTAAAATAGTCAATGATTAGGTACTAAAACGAATTATATTCAATGCGCAGACATGCTAACTGAATCAAGTTGAGCCAGTAGTCTGACCGCTCGAGATGAGGAGCGCGAGTGTTCCGCGCGCGCTCATCTCTCCTTCCGTGAGGCGCGTTACAGACCGCCACACGCCAAAGGGAGCATGACGATGCCGGGGGATGAGTCCCCCGGCAATGGAAGAGGGCTTGTGAGGGGGGCCCACGCCTGCCAGGGCTGCGGAGAGACTAGTTCATATACCCGTAGCCCCGGCATAAGGCGAAGGACGGAACACCCAGGGGTTTTAGTGGGTATCCCTAACCGGGGAGTGGCAATAGCATGGCACCAGTTCTGACTGGGCATGCTAGTGCCACCCCCGATCTGGTGAATCTCACACTAGGTCGCGAACTATCCCCTCAAGGTTCTGCCCTTGTCGCGGCTTAGTCCTCAATCGGATTTCCCCTGGTAAAAAAAAGTAGTCTGACCGCACCTCATTTGAATGCAATCAATGTTTACTCATTGACTGATTGAAATAACGTGAGTTTAGAATTTATAGTTTACTAGCTGCTCCTTACAGTTTCACCTGCATGGTGAGGGAAAATCGTTATATTTTGAATAATCTCAATATATTTTTATAAACTATAACCTATGTGTAAGCTATATATATTATTGTATTTTCATCAAAATCCATTCAGTAGTTATTGCTCGAAAAAGTAACAGACAAAAAGCCATACATTCTTACGAACTTTCGTGTTTCTAATACTAATAGGATATTACCATAGAGGCCAATTAAAAATACAATAATTTTCATAATTTCCAACTTGAATAAAATGCGGTGTTAATCTCATTTGTATTTTATTGATGTATGGAAAATAGGACATATTGTTTAAAAACAACCAATTCTCTTGGTTTTCTGTTTGATATTCTTTCACAGAAATTGATGCTTACAAGCTACATTATCACTTAGTATAAAACAGGGTGTGTTTATTTTTTCGAAATCAGCCCATTCGATTCCTGACAAGAGTATTTGATTTTTCAAAGATCTAATGATACCATTCCAGTTTTCGTCAAAATCGGCCCCAAGACTCCTTTTAAATCTTTTTAGATATTAATATAGATATGTATAGATTAGGATTGGGTCTTGAAGGCCTGCTTGAAAAATTCACCTATATATAATATAAGATTCTGCCCGAGAATTCGTCCGCGTGAACTTTTTTAAATAAAAAGTATCCTATGTTACTTCTAATACCTTCAAGAACATGTGTACAAAGTTTCATGATGATCGGTTGGGTATTTTTTGCGTGAAAGCGTAACAAACAAACTTACATTCACATTTATTATATTAGTAGGGAGGATTTATGCTTGGAGCACTATCATTTTTAACTGTATACTAAGGAGAAAAAATATAACAATAAGTCGACTTTGTAAGGAATATTTAATTTTCCCCGTTTTGATTTTAGACCTTAACTGAAATTAAGGGTAATTAAATTTGAAGTTTATGTAAGAAAACTGTAGGCACAAATGATTTGAAATTCTAGGTTATTTAGTGGTTGGATATTTTATCTCTGAAACAGCCAAAAAATGAAATATGAAGTCGGTCGAAAAATATTGGAACAAACTCAGATCTTTGCCAAGAAGTATTGTACTTGTGCATTATTTGTAATAATGGTTAATTTCGGTGAGCAATAAAATCTTTGACTGGGAACGACAACCACCTATTTTTTGATTAATTTATGAAATACCCCACATTATATACATTTTCGATTAAATGATTTTAAAGGCATTTTTGCTCAAATGACACACAATAAAATTCGATATTTATAGAAGCCTTCTTTGAGCTGGGACTACACCTCCCCAAATTGTTTTTTATATAACTAATATATTTTTTTTATAAAGAATTCAAGCATTTCAAGTTGTAGGACGGTTATTTATGGCGCATGTAAATTGTATTAAATCTCTCAAAAAAATAAATAATAATAATAAATAAAATACGTTATGCAGGTAGTCTTTCTTATAACTCCGTAATTAAGCTAGCGGGCTGTCAAGCCTCGCATGTTGCAATTTAAAGGACAGAACTAAGTTTAAAAGCAATTTGACTATGACAGAAGCGTTGAAAGATATATATACATACACAGACATACTTCTTACCTATAGGCAAAGAAGATGGATATCTACTTGATCCATCATATGGATATGATGGATCAAGTAGATATAGTCTTCTTGATATACATCTTTACAACGTAAAATATCATAAAGGGGTGAGAAGTACACATTCGTAGTGCCATGTATTCGTTTAGAATTTTGATTCATTTTGTGCCTTTCAAGTAAATTAAATCAATTTGTTTGTAAGTCACACAACTGAAAGGACACGATCGACATTGAATTATTCAAGTTTGTTTGGTTTATATGGATCAATTTGACTCGTCGGTAAGTTAAAAGACAGTGAAAATACGTCTAATACCGCTCTTTAGGTAGCTCGATATCTCAATTCTGTACGACGCGCAATTGTTGTTCACTTTTCCATATAAATTATACGAGGAAAACTTTTTCTTTTTCACCCCAAAAAAGTTCTAAAAACACTTTTTCACATTTTCCGGGGACATATTATTGTAGGAAATGTAATTGTCAAAAAAATCTCTGATATGTTTTTCTCGAAATCCTTACAGAGAAAAACTTTTAACTCTAGCAATGACATGGGGTGAAAATGAAAAAGTATTTCTTGTTATATATTTGGATTGAGGTTGAAAATTGCACACGGTAAATTTAGAGGTTGTTAGTATTAATTTTTTTTATACTTTAATACAATTGCTACTTTTTTTATTGTTTAAAACATTTCAGAGTTGTTACTGTTATTGTACCAGTGTGATCACAGCTTTATTATTGCAGTGTTACTTTCTAGAAATTACTAGCTGTCCCGGCAGACGTCGTCCTGCCCGGTAAAAAATAGGGGTTGATCGTAGAGGGTTGAAAATCTAGGGTTGTATATATTTTTGTATGTTGTATCATAAAAAAATAGAAATTAAAAATGTTGTCTAAAAATAAAATAAAAAATTTAGGGGTGGACTACCCCTAACATTTAGGGGGATGAAAAATAGATGTTGGCCGATTCTCATAGATACCGGATAAGCACAAAAAATTTCATCAAAATCGGTCAAGCCGTTTCGGAGGAGTATGGCAACGAAAACTGTGACACGAGAATTTTATATATTAGATAAGTTCAGCATGAATATTAGAAAAAACGATTGTTGAATTAAATAATAAATGCATTTTAGTTTCAACATCTGAAGCAAACAAAAAGATAGATTAATTTCATATTTAATAAATGCTTGCTTTAAAGATATTGTTTCAAAGCAAGCAAAGGATTAATTAAATTCTTTTGCGTTTGTGATATAATGGAAAATTTTCTTCGTTACAATCTATTGCATCTCAGCTACACGATTTAAAAAAGGGAAAGTGACTATCTAAAGTTGGTTTCAAATGGGCAGTATGGCAAAAATTACGTAAATCGATAACTAAACATCGTGATTCTAAGCATAAGATTACGACTAAATATATTTTTATGTATTTAAAATGATTAGTTATAGAAAAACTTTTTTTTTTTTTTTTTGAGGCGGGGAAAAATGACTAACCGATTTACGCACTCTCTGGGCCGTCACTAGGAAACGGCACGAATCCACGGGGGGCGATAACGCTAGCAATTGTATGCTCTACTTGCGCTTCGTCCGCTATGGATTACACAGAGGAGTGTGGAGACTCCGAGCGATGCCGCAAGCAACCTCAATACCCACTAAAAAACCCCTCCTCCCTTCGCGGCCCTGCGCTTTGATGTGAAGGAAAGACTGAGATGTAGAACATAGTTACTCAGCAGTCGATCCAGCGCATAAAGTGCTGAAGTGTGCCCCGGGAGAACACACTCCACTACGAAACGGGGGTAGTTGTTAAGTCCCTTGCTTTACCTAGTAGCTAAGGGCCCCCATCGTTCCGGATCCTACCTCAGGGAGGGAAGTAATGCGCGTACCTGCCTCTCCGGGTGCCGGCTGAAGGCCGGTGACCTCGAGAAGAGACCGTAGCACGCGCCCTAGAACTTCGCTCCCTATCTCTTTCTGCGGCCTCTTTCAGAGACATAACTGCCTCACAAAAAGAAACCGCAGTATCCCAGCGGTCGTCGCTCTGCAACATGGCCGTTACCAAATCGCCGAGCGATGCGACGGCTCCTAACTTTGTCTCGAGCTCGAGACGCTGCGGCGCCCAGGCAGCGCACTCGACAAGCGTATGAAACGCCGTATCGGGTGCGCCACACTGTCGGCAATCCGGAGAAGGCAAGCAGCCCACAATGCGAAACAGATACTGATCGAAACAACCGTGTCCGGTCAGTATCTGCGTCGTCCTGAAGGTGAGGGTGCCGCTAGTGCGGTTAACCCATTCCTCCAGTTGTGGTCTGATTGCGTCCACCGTAAAGCCGCCGGCCGCAGGGTGTTCGAGGTCACGAGACCAGTCGACGAGGCAGGAAGCGGTTTCCCGCTTCCTGACCGTCTCTATCTCGACTTGACAGAAGGTCAGTCCTCTAGCTAGGGCATCCTGCTGGGTACGACGAACCCTGGACAGGACGTCTGCCTGGAGAGGCCAGGGCAGCTCGCCTGCCAAGAGTGTCGCCGCCGTCCAAGACACTGTACGATACCCACGTATGGTTCTCACGGCCAGCACCCGCTGCGCCCGGTGCAGCAGGGTTCTATTGTGGCGGTGAAGCGAATCGAACCAGACGGGGGCACCGTAAAGGGCCATACTCCTCAGGATGCCAGAATATAGTTTCCGCGTCGCACCCCCCGGCCCCCCACGTTGGGAAGAAGCCTTGAGAGTGCGCCCGCGGAACTCACGAGTTTGGGAACTAACTGCTCAAAATGCGCTTTGAACAGCCATTTCCCGTCTAAGACTAGCCCAAGATATTTCATCGTGGGCCCTACTCTGATCGCCACCCCCTGGACTGTAACGGACAGATCCGGGGGTGGATTGCGAAACTTCCTATGGAACATGATGGCCTCCGTTTTCGCGGGGGAGACCCTCAAGCCCAGCCTAGCTATTCTGTCTACGACTATCGCCAACCCGTCGTTGGCGACGTCCACGGACTCCGCGAATGACGCGGCGCGTGCCGTGAGTAGGGTGTCGTCCGCAAAGCAGATCAGCCCTACCCCGGGCCTGACCGTCACCCGAAGGATCCAGTCATAGCCTACGTTCCAAAGGATCGGCCCGAGGACCGACCCCTGTGGAACGCCGCACGCGACACGTCGCCGACCTAGCTCGTGATTGACGGACTCACCGCCCTCCCAAAGGATGTGTCGATCCCGCAGGTACTCGCCTAACAGCCTCGTGAGGTACGGGGGGACTCCGTGTGCACGGAGCCCCTCCCTGATCGTCTCATGAGGGAGGCTGTTAAAGGCGTTCGCTATGTCTAGCGACACCGCAAGAACGACGTCCTTCGCTTGGACGGCTTCGTCCGTCACCGTTCGCAGCGTCTTGAAGGCGTCCATCGTGGACCGCCTCCTCCGAAACCCGAACTGCGTATCTGATAGCCCCGGCTCCACGGTGTCTAGATGCTTCACGAGCCAGTTATAGAAAAACTTACGGCAACTCTTGTAGCGTTCCCGTAAAAGTTACCGTATTATGGTTTATATATGTGTCGTAACACCCATTGTGTTTATTATTTGTCTACGGGATACATTCAACGGATCTAAGTCCCAAGTCTGCTAGATCAATCGTGAAAGAATGGTCGATCATTGGCTTATAATGGCCTTTGTGTGTTGCTGTTCAAGTTAAATTTCGTTAAAAGTATTATGTAAGCTTCACCCCTTTATTTTAAGGACATCTTCCTCATAGTTGGAAAAGTAGAGAAGGCACACACACATCTGATAATTTACATAAAGAATCTTTTAAAAAACATCATCAGTACCTATCATATCCGAATTTGAAGGGTGATCTAACGATTACCTACATGCATAAACGAGCATACCAAGAGTTTCATCAATCAGTTTCAAGTGTATGCGAGCAACCTCTTATAAATGATTTCTGCAATATCACAATATATTGAGTAGTAGCACATAATACGTGTAAGTAACCTAAATTTATAGCAGCTAATATATTTTTACAACCTAGGCGCTGACAAAGACAAATTGCACGTACAGATTTGTTGAAGCACATACCCGTCGATATTTGAACTGATTGTAATTCTTTTATGATCGTCTTCTTTTATTTACTTATTGATTGGTATACCTTTCTAGAGAACAGCCCATTGTTTTATTGTATTCGTATATGACCGCTTGCGGTTGAATTAGCCAGGTGTTGCGGATTAAGTTGACTACGATACGAGCACATTTGTATTTATGCAGTATAAAACGTTGGCCTGATTGAGGGAACGGGGCAGTCGAGCGACAACCACGATCAAGGCAAGACGTACATAACTAGAATCTAATAGTGACGCACTTTGTGCGTTTTATTGAATTACGACTTTCTGCATTACATTTGGATTTGTTGTGTTCGTTTATATTTGTACCTGTGCTACGTGTAAACGTGTAATAACTATACGTGTTTGTATAGTTTTATTAAACTCTATAATAATTCCAACGGCATTTTAATTCGAGCCTCGCAATTCGTAACAATATGTTCATAGGCGATGTTATGAAGCTACAGTTGTAGTTTTTACTTGTATAATAATGTCATAAATAGATTATATTAGGTATCGCAAAATAAAAATTATTTTAAGGCAGATGTTTATTGATCTTTTACAGTCAATAAAGCATTAGTTTGTAAACACGGTACCGAAATATTTACTAAATGAGGTGGCATTTGTAACAGGCATTAACAAGTTGCTGGATATTTTAGATTGCGAACATTTAATTGAAATTTCAAGAAAATTATAGTATATAGGCTGTGTGTCACGCCAGCCAGACACAGTTCTTCTACCATTCGCCAGGATCTACGATTCGGAAAACTAAATCAGTGCCACATTTGTTTCTTATTTTAGAGTCTATGAAATTCTACTAATATTATAAAGACGAAAGTTCGTAAGAATGTATAAATATCTGTCTGTTACTCTTTCACGCAAAAACTACTGAATGGATTTTGATGAAACTTTACAATAATATAGCTTACACATCAGAATAACACATAAGCTATAATTTATAAAGATATAGTGTGAATTATCCAAATTATAACGATAAATGTCAAGTAAGTTTATATGTATCTAAATGTGTTGTATAATTTCGAGATGATATGAAGACTGATTGCGAGGATTGAGATGAATAGAAGGGGAGATCACCGGGCCAGATTGATCAAGTTGTTTATGTCATCTTGGTAACATAATTATCTGTATGTGTGGCTATGAAAAGATTGAATATAGGTATTTTGCTCATATTTATCCCAACCCAGTTTTCACCAAAACGATAGCTTACAATCTTTTTAAACGCTGCGTTACTTTTCGTCAAGTTAATCCCGCGGGAATTTCAAGACAAACGTGGACAAAGTTGCGGGCATATCGTAGTATTGAATAAAGTAATAAAATTTCCATAAAAGTACTGATTAGGTAATAAAATTGAGCATAAAGAAAGAAAGTTTACATTTGCCAGACGCACCACACAAAGAGGTAAAATAAAGTAAACGTATAATTAACAGCATTTGGTTATATTCGTTTATACTTTAAAGCTTTTATAATAGTATAATTAAATCAAATTAGCAAATACAAGCACCTTTCTTATCTACAGTATAATTCACTACTAAATCATGGATCCACAAGGAAAAGCGCACGTGGCTTCTTGTTCTCACGTACAGATGCTGGTTGTAATAAATTAGATTTCAAATCTGGAATACTGGTTATCCACTTACATATGTAACGGTATACATACTTCCGCGTATAGATTCCATTCCGCATTAGTTACATATTATCTCTTGTGTAAGAACAACGTGAGATCTCGACAATTTTATACTTTTCGACGGTTCTGATACCTAAAATAAATATGTGGTGTATCAAATTTGATAGTATATTTTTCCTACTGAAAGGAGGTACAAACGAAAAAATTGTTTTTTAAATGTTAAGTAACAGATTCTTGTGAGGTATCAAATGTCCTATTAGAGTGATTCGTGATTAGTGTAACTTTACAATAACAATTTGAGACCAACGTGCAAGTCCGTCTCGCACACGGCCGAGCTTATTTAACAATAAAGTAGCTGCTATCAGCTGTATATTCTCAAAGTAATTTTGGCGTTCTTATGTTCTTTCAGTCATGGTAGCATGGCAAGCGCACCTGTCCCGAACTCAAAGGGCGCGGGTTCCAGTTCTCGCCGGAACGCATGCACCACTTAGGCAGTTTTCTGACCTAATGTGTGTATGTTATCAAGTGCCAAGCCGCTTTGGACAAGCGTGGCAGATATACTGTCAATTCCTCTATAGTGGGAGGCCCGAGCTTAGCAATGGGACGTTTATGGGTTGTTTTTGCCATTATTTACATTATTCTTTATGACCTTGGAAAATTTTCTATCATCAAAAAATATAATGTTTATTTTAAAATTCTAAGCATGCCGTATACATTGAAACTATGATTAAGAAAAAAACTACTGGAATAGACTATATAAACGATGTTTTTTTTTTTGCATTGTTTGTATGTTTGTTTGGGATTTGGGTAAAAACGACAGTGCTGATTTCGATGCGGTTTACACTGATCGACAGCAAATTCTTAGACTTAAAATCTGCGTTACTCTTTATCCTAGAAATCCAATTTCAAAGAGCAGTTTATAACTATATAGTGTTTGGGTGGAAAAAAAACTTATTCCGACATAATTTTCACTAAAACGATAGCTTGCAAAAATTTTTAAACGCTGCGGTACTTTGATATTTTTTGTCTCGGGAATCTCACAGCAATTTTAGGTCCAGCGTGGACGAAGTCGCGTCATATTCTAGTATTTTATAAACATGTAACACTGAGAATCAAAATGAGTTATTTCCGTATATGACTACGAGTTAAACAAGCTTGAAATAAATTCAAAAACCTAAAATAAAACATATTGTAAAAATGCAAATAAAGTAAAGTCGTCATTGAAAATGTACTTCAATTACATTCCACTTAATATTCCATTTGTGCTGTGAATGTAAAGTGAAGAAAAAGTAAAATGTTCCACTGGATAGAGCTACGTGATAGAGTATTCATAAGCTCAGGAAAGAAGCAATCTCAATGCTTCAACTTTGTCATAAATGAGTATGAAATGAACTAAGCTTGCAAATCTTTTTATAAATGCCTTTCTATTTGCGTCAAGATAGGGACGTATCTTTTGAAGTGAAAATTCTTTAGAAACGTTGTGATTTGAAACTCGATGAAACGAAAAAGCGACATTAAAAAGAGATAAACACATTAAAATAAAACACATTTCTCTTGACCCGTTAATTTTAACTCGTATCTCTGTAAACTTATTTTTGTTGGTAGACAGACAAACAGACAGATAGACAAAAATTCTATTATCGGGACCGGGTAGCCCTTACTAGTAGGGGAAAGCAGGTAGGATTCGTACGTTTTTTGTTCTGATCCTTATAAAAAAGAAACTATTACCTATTACAAAATTATTTTAATAGCGGTATATTACCCATTTATCTGGCTTTAATATTATGGAAGTGCAGTTTTCATATAAAGCAACACGGAGAAGTTACGACCGTTTTCCTAAAAAATGGAAAACGCACGAAAGCACCCCATGCATGGGGTAGCTTCATGCATAGCGTGGGGCACATTCGTACACAGTGGGGAACCTCGGTACAATCAAAGAAAATGCCATTTATTCAATGTAGTAAAATCCTTTAATGAGGTCAAAGTTAAAACAGCATCAGCCGTCATATAGTAAACTAGTAATTATTGTATTCAGAGTACCTATGTAACGAACACAAATGTATTTTTTCTTCTCTAATAATTATGAAACTAATGATCTTCATCTAGTAATGATCAAAAATATTGTTTTAAGTACATTAACACTTAAAAATAAGTCCTGAAAATATTCATGTAACATTATACTTTTTCCATTAATAAAAGAACTAAAAATCAACATTATAAATTTTATCACATGTCTTAACATACATAAATACATAACTTGCGCCAGGTTCCTTGCGGGGTAGGCACGAACAACAGAGCGCCATACAGGCTTATTCCTACACACCTCATTTGCTTCTTTGACATTCATAGCTCTTGTCATGCATGGTACCAGCACTGCTTTGTGTATGGCAAGCTGGGCTTTCTGGTTGAGTTTCTTAGCGCCTAGAAGTTTACCTAAGGTTCCATTCATACTATTCCTCAAATTTACGCTTCTTTCTATGTCAGCGCTGTACCTTCCATCCCTGCTAAAAGCACATCCAAGATATACAAACTCATTCACTTGTTCCAGCATAACATCATCGACCATTATCCTTGCATTCATTCTGGTTTCATCTCTTTCAAACACCATAACCGTTGTTTTCTTCGCATTCAAATATAAGCCTCTCGCATGACAGTCATCTTTCATCATTGTGACTAGTGTTTGCAGTTCTGATGGCGATTCGGCTAAAAGCACGGCATCATCCGCATAAAGCAAAGTGCTAACAACTAAATAATTTTTTTGCAGAGACTTAAAACATAAAATTGAGTTGTATTTATCGTGAAATTATAACAAAATTGCCCATAGGTACAATATCTACTAGTACCTATTATACTAGAGGAGGATTCGTAGAGTACGAATCTACCCCACATATAACTGCACGAAGGTACCCCATCCAGATGATTCAACAAATTAATTTGAAATAAACATAACCGCTATAGTTGAGCTAAAATATCTATTTAAATATTAAAGTAATATTTTAAGGCATAAACTATAATAAATCACTTTTGTAATTTGAGCATTACTTATACCAGCCAAGCGAATTAAAAGATGACAACGAAAAATAGTTACGCAGAGCGAATTCACGTATCGACTTACATCATCGAAGCCAATGGCCGTATTGTGGCCCCATCCCGCAGGTACCCGTATCCTACAAACGGCAATCACGCACACAAATGCGAACATTTCAATGTTGCAAAATGGCGGAGATATCTCCACTGTACGAATGCTCCTTGTGTACGAATCCTACCTGCTTTCCCCTACCCTGTTTGTTTTAAATTTTTAAACACATTGTACAAACTCGAAAAATGTACAGATTTATTATATAGATAAATAGATAGGTATAATATATGGAATACTCGTAAGCTGATAAAAAGTAAACAGATGTATAACTAAAGAGAGGAAAACTGTAAAGTTTTAGAACATAAGATCTAAATAGCTATAAGAAAAGTAATAAATACAAAAAAAATACATTTGTCAGAAATGCGCTGGAACAACAAACAAGACTACCATATAATACTTGTATTTATGTGTATTTTTGGTATCTAAATAAAGTTGTGTTGCAGTAGTTATTAAGTAGCATAGTTGTTCTTGTCACATTTCTTTCTAAAGTTAATAATTAGTTTGTTATGTACCCTCTTATTTCCAAACGATACAATCGGCCATTCTTTTTAATTAAATTATAATTTTATATCTTTACTAGCTGTCCCGGCACACGTCGTCCTGCCCGGTAAAAAATAGGGGTTTATCGTAGAAGGGTGAAAATTGAGGATTGTATGTATTTTTGTATGTTGTATCATAAAAAAATAGAAATTAAAAATTTTGTCTAAAAAATAAAATAAAAAATTTAGGGGTGGACTACCCCTAACATTTAGGGGGATGAAAAATAGTTTTTTTTTTTTTTATTGCAGGAGATCAGCAGACAGGCAGACGGCCCACTTGATGGACAGCGGTTACCATCGCCTATGGACATTTGCAACACCAAAGGTGCTACGAATGCGCTGCTGCTCTCTTTAGGGAGCCTGGAACCTGGTCACTAATGCCGGAACACAACACAGGGTTATTATGGCGGCATACTCTAGACCAGGGGTGGTCGCCATCCAGTCGGGCAAATGCCCTACCACCTGGCTGTGGGTTGTTTTGTCGCCTCTGACGACAGGCCGCCGGGCCGCAGGAAATTGTATTCTTTCTCCGTTCCTGCACGGATAAAACGGATAGATGTTGGCCGATTCTCATAGATACCGGATAAGCACAAAAAATTCGGAGGAGTATGGCAACGAAAACTGTGACACGAGAATTTTATATATTAGATTTATTCGGTGATTAGCGCCTGTTTTGTATATAGTAAGTAGCTCTCTATAATTTAATATAATTTTAAGTAATAATATTTGTATCTAATATGTGGTATGTAATTGCGTATAGATTATAATTCAAAATCTCTCAATTGTATATAGACAGTATTCACTACATTTTATTTTCATGTTGGCAGACGCGTTATATTTATACTGTGTTTGGTTTATTTTATTAGATATAAAACGTTGAGTATGATATTTAATATACTATCTCATATGAAATTTCCAAACAACAATTTATTAAATTGTTTCATTCATAACCCTTTAATTAAAATAGTTTATTAATAACTTTTGATATCTTTGATTGTTTGTTTGATATCTGAAAAACTGGTCGAGGGATGGCGAGGTGTTCCAAAAATGATTGTTTAGAGTCAGTCTGTGAAATATATGTAAGCCGTAAGGTTTTCTGATTATAAGTATAGTTGACTAGTTGCTGTTTTATCACCAAAAACCCTCCGGAGTTGTTGCAAGTATTAGTTATTTAGTAAGTTATTTCTTTTTCTCAATCATATAACAATATCATATAGGTCTGAAATAAAGATCTTTTAAAAGATAGCGAGATCTACTTGGAAATTAAATTAAATTAAAGTCTAGACTGAATTTAATAAATAAAATTTGTTGAACGAAAAATTCGATTGTATTAAATTTTGAACACAACCACTCAACCTCCAGTCTCGTATATTTTGAGATTTGAATTAAATTTACTTCGCCCTAAATCCATCAGAATTTGACCCAATTTTCAAACAAAGATTATCGGTCTCGGGGGAAGAGTGAAAATGTTTAATTTTAAAGGTTGACTAATTTTGCTAGTATTATTTGAATTCGATTATTTACCTTTAAACCTGTTTTAAATAATGTACGCGAGGTTGCATTTTCGTAAAAATAATAGCCATTATAGATTCCAGTCGTACATACATACATACATACATAACTTCACGCCACTTCATTCCAGTCGTATTATATAAATATCGCTTTTTATTTGTTTTTTGTGTATATTTCAATCTGTGTTGTATTGGATTAAATATTTCATTATTCTTGTTATATCGAAAATGTGAATTAATTTGAAAACACAGTCCTATTAAAAACTTGCTTGCTACCTCTAATTACAATGGTTGTAAAATTCGTATTAAACTAGCAAGTATATAAAATATACTATAGATGAAGTCATGCAAATAATTATGGGAATAGAAAAAAAACATTGATTTCTCGGTTGGAAGTGTGTATACAATATACATATTGTGGCGACCGAGGTTAAAACGTTCTGGCAACGTAAGCTGGTTTCAAGACTTACAGAAAAAGGAAGAAGATTCTGGAAGGAAAAAAAAGGACATATATCCTATAAAAAGAGATATATGATGAACAAAAGAATAACGAAATGAAGATCATAATTCTAGAATAGAAGGTTCAGGAAGGAAAAGACAGAGATAGATAGGTGTTTAAAAAAGGATACACGGTAAATAAAAGAATAACCAAAAGAAGATCAAAATTATGGGTCACAGAAGCTTCTTCCGGGTACATAAGCAGCGTAAGGCACGCCTACCGGGGAGTTCAGCTGTCTTCAAGTACGACTTTAGAGAGTTGGAAGAGAAGTTTAGTAAAAGACAGTGATGGGTTTAATAAAGTAGAAAGTGTTAGTGGGCAGTTCAGTGAAGGAGGAGCTTAGTGTAGTTTAGCAGGAGGAGGAGGACCAGAAACGAGCTATGCGTGGTAAATTCGGAAGTAAGCACCGGAGTAGCAGGTTGTTGGAATACGCAATATGGGCGACTGTATTGTGAGTAAACATCTCATCGTCGGGGCTGTTTGTCATTAATTATATGTGTGTAGAGACAACATTAAAGAAAGAATCACGTACGGCTGTGTAAGTCAATAAAAGCGTTTAGTTGGAAAAAACCGGGTATTTTCTTCCAATCCTAAGTACGTGCTCCCACTTGCACGTAACAATATTATGTTCAGGAGGCTCCATTACTTCGTAAATAATGAAAGTGATTTCATTATCCAATCTACGACACTCCGCCGGACACGTAATGCGCGAGTTTGGCTGAAAGGTGTCGAACTCTAAGGACACGACCTACCTACCTACATTATATAGAATGGATATTATATTAACATGGATTACTTTGGTTGCTTCATATAAATTGACTGACAGTAATGACCATCGAATATTGGTTTAGAATATTAAAGGATTCTCTCTTCAAAAACTAATCTATTCTTTTTTTTTTATTGCAGGAGTTCAGCAGACAGGCAGACGGGTCACTTGATGGATAGCGGTTACCATCGCCTATGGACATTTGTAACACCAAAGGTACTACTAATGCGCTGCTGCTCTCTTGAAGGATTATAGTAGGTAGTACAGTAAGTATTCTTTTTCATCGGTACTGGTTCCAAGGGTTTTGGTAATGTTTTTGTCAATATAATATATATAATAAAACTACGTTTTAACGGTTTTAAGCGCGGTAATTTATTTTATTTAGGTTTATCCTACGTTTCGGCCGCTTTTCAGTTGCCGTGGTCACGGAAGACAAAGATGACATTTGTCGAACGTGTATTGTCAAAGTTATTTTATTCAGCCTACCGCCAACTTGTTCATTTTAATTATTTAGTTTTAATTTTGTTTATGGATATTATTTACTCTATGGGAGCCTAATCTAATTTACCACCGCTTCACAACATGTTGTGGCTTGAAGAGAAGAAGCGGCGCAAGAAACTCTTCAGCAAACATGCCTAGTTCTAAAAAAATTTATATAATATTAAAATGAGTGGAAGGAAAAAATAAAAGAAATTATCAGTCAAGTTGGTTTCTTTCGTTGCACGCAGAAAGAGCTCACAGTGTCTTGAGGTCTGGCAGTTAGTTTTTGCTGGGTTTGGGTCTTAATAGTTTTGATGATTGGAACCCAAACAGGTGGTACCTGCCAACCATCTTCTCTATTGAAATTTGGGTGTTTTTTGATTTAAATAGCCTCACGCATCATTCTTGGTATGAAACGATTCTCTTTCGCGAGGATTTGTGGGTTATCGAATCTGATGTAATGGTTGGGTTTATCCAGCGTGTGTTCACTGATCGCAGACTTCGTAGACCTTGCGTGTTTCATGTCAGCAATGTGTTCTTTTACCCGTGTTTTTATGCTCCTCTTTGTTTGCCCAATGTATGATAAACCACATTCACAATCGAGCTTGTAAGCACCTGCATCCTGGAGTGGGATATTGCATTTCACAGGTCTCAAACATTGGGTTATCTTTTTATGCGGCTTGAAATATGTTTTGATTGAAGCTCGCCTAAGGATGTGACCAATTCTGTCTGTGACTCCCTTGATGTAGGGTAGGGTAACAGGGCACCGCTCAACTGAAGGTGGTTTGGGGCCTTTGTGACGTTGGTGTGGAGTCTTCAGCTGATTGCGTTGTAAGACTCGCTTGACATGCTGAAGCTCTCCAGCCACATGCACATCCTTAGGCGAGCTTCAATCAAAACATATTTCAAGCCGCATAAAAAGATAACCCAATTTTTGAGACCTGTGAAATGCAATATCCCACTCCAGGATGCAGGTGTTTACAAGCTCGATTGTGAATGTGGTTTATCATACATTGGGCAAACAAAGAGGAGCATAAAAACACGGGTAAAAGAACACATTGCTGACATGAAACACGCAAGGTCTACGAAGTCTGCGATCAGTGAACACACGCTGGATAAACCCAACCATTACATCAGATTCGATAACCCACAAATCCTCGCGAAAGAGAATCGTTTCATACCAAGAATGATGCGTGAGGCTATTTAAATCAAAAAACACCCAAATTTCAATAGAGAAGATGGTTGGCAGGTACCACCTGTTTGGGTTCCAATCATCAAAACTATTAAGACCCAAACCCAGCAAAAACTAACTGCCAGACCTCAAGACACTGTGAGCTCTTTCTGCGTGCAACGAAAGAAACCAACTTGACTGATAATTTCTTTTATTTTTTCCTTCCACTCATTTTAATATTATATAAAATTTTTTAGAACTAGGCATGTTTGCTGAAGAGTTTCTTGCGCCGCTTCTTCTCTTCAAGCCACAACATGTTGTGAAGCGGTGGTAAATTAGATTAGGCTCCCATAGAGTAAATAATATCCATAAACAAAATTAAAACTAAATAATTAAAATGAACAAGTTGGCGGTAGGCTGAATAAAAAAACTTTGACAATACACGTTCGACAAATGTCATCTTTGTCTTCCGTGACCACGGCAACTGAAAAGCGGCCGAAACGTCGGATAAACCTAAATAAAATAAATTACCGCGCTTAAAACCGTTAAAACGTAGTTTTATTATGTATACATGTCGCGAAAACTTAAGAAAATAATAATATAATATATATATATCATATTGATATATATCATATTGATAAAAGAATATATACTATATTACTCATATTACTCCTATAGGAGTAAAATAAAAATGCCAGAGTAAAAGAGACAGATGATAAACAAGCCAAATTAAAGATAGCAAAAATGACAACGCAAATTGCCATATTAGACTAAGTACTTCTTCTTTTTTGAAGGGATTATGGCTCCAACGCAGTTTGCATTGATTTGGTCAATGTCACAGTAGGTAGTCAAATGGAAGGTGCATATAAGAATATAAATACAAAAAGAAAAAATTAGGCAGTGATCTTCCAAATCACTTTCTGAGGACTAACTACTTACAAAAATATATTATTAAACGTAAAGTCTCTTCAAAAAGTAACACACTCTGTAATGACATTATACAGTTCACAAAACTCGGGACGCTAGCCCGAGTTTTGTCAGAGTGACAATGACAATTGACAAATGTACATTGCCATTCTAAAAATAATAGGTTATCTGATTATCGATTAAAATTACAGTTTCCTATACACAGAGTACATTAGTATAATAGGAAAAATTATCATCGAAGACTCTTCGCATTTGAAATCTTCGCTCGCCTTAAAAATATGTAATGGTAACACCTCGGCGGAAAATTCTCTCCAAATCGTTATCGTACGCGAAATAATGTACCACAGAACTTTTATTCCGCATACCTTCCGCGTATTATGCTGTAAACTATATTCCATTCGGATCTCTAAATTAACTGTATCTTACAAAAAACTGGTATCATCTAACGTGAAATGTGCTGTCTTTTCCGGTATAAGGTTAAATTTTATAAAGTAAGTAATTCATATTCAACTGAAAAAGTTACCTTATCAATCTTACACACAAATAAACTTACAGTCACTTTACTTTACATATTTATTTACTTTACTTTACATATTTTTATTCTGTTGTTTCTCATAATCAGATTCCACCTAGGGATTTCAGACAACCAAAATAGGTCTAAATTTATTAAAATTCAATAATACCTATACAAGCTAACATGGTAAACTAAATTGAGAAATTGAATTTTGTGTTCAAGTTATGTACACATACTGGAATGTGTATATGCGAGGTACAGACCCACTCCAGCCTAACGATGTTAGCTTTGAATGTTTGCTTTTAGAACATGTTACTTTTAGTATTCTGATACCAAAAGGTAGAAAGTAAACCCTTAAGGGCCGTTTACGTGGAGAGATTTTATGCCTTAAAAAACGATTGTCGATAGCATGAAAAAAAAAATGATGATATGAACTAAACATACGATATCGTACATGGAAGGGTGATAATCGCCTGGTCAGTGAATATTGATGTATTATGTAAACAAAATACCTCGCTGATCGGTGAGCTCGAAAGGCAATTCTCGCAATGAAATCTGTTCGGAATTATCTGTACGACACTCACATGAACTTGAAAAAATGTCGTGTCGTACTAGTTTTAGGCAAATATCTCTATCTAAGTTACGTAAGTTTAATTCAATTGAGGGTGGATTGTAGTTATATGACACTTTTATTTATGAACCAATACGTTTACTATACCCAAACCTTATTTAATAAACAAGAAACTATAGTTTGTTCGTTATTTATATTGCCCACTTGATACGAGCCTTATGTATACAGACCGGTCTTTATTCGTAGAGATCAGATTTATCAAATTGCCCGTAACATACACACTATTCTAAGTACGTCAATTTTAAGTATATTTGTAAATATGGGTTTTCATAACAATGTTACGAGCTACATGACTCGAATTAAAATGCCGTTGGAATTACTATAGAATTTATTAGAACTATACAAACACGTATAACGCAACCAGTACAAACTGCACGATTTAATAACGCACGCAAAGTCAGTCACTATATAGCTAATCGAATGTACGTCTTGCTCATATCGTAATCCTCGCTTGACTGCCAATCTAACCATGGGGCTATTACTGCACCGATAAAATATAGTTGCTAGTCCATATAGATCGGATTTCTTAGAATCAGTTCGACACACCCACGAAACAAGTACAATAACAATATAATATTTTTCTTAATTACAAATTTTAAACACAGAGTAAACAAAAGAAGTCAAAATGCGAGGAAAGGTAATGTCTGTCCGCTAAACCTGGTTTACATTCACTGTGTGCATTCACTTTTTGTCGGCATGTAAGAATAACATAAAAAAATGGAAATGAACATAAACCTACTTACATACATACACATTAATCTTTACACTTAAAATCGGTTGAATAATCTCTATCAGTATTTTACCATGATATTCACAATACAATCTTACTAAAATGGTTTATGGCAGAACAGCCTTAAAACAACTATTATAACCGAATTGAATAAAGATTTTCTTTGAAAACTTCAAGAGAGTTATTTAAAGTTAAATTGCCTAAACACGAATGCAAAGTTTTCTAGTTTATGAACTCGGACTTAGATAAATTTTATCCAAACTGATGATATTATTCATGACTATTATTTTTGTATTGCCTAAAGTTAATTTTAATTAGGCTTTTAGCTTTCCAGACTTATAACCACTTATAAATTACTTAGAAATGGAATTTCAGTTAGCTTTTTAAACGCCCACCGTAATTTGAAAATTAAACGAGTTTAATGTAATGTTTATTGCCTTCCATGGAAGATTTAATTATTTCGACACCCATTTGGAATATTTATATATTTATTTATGATTACATCCTATAACTTTATATAGGTTATAACCTATAGCAGTAATTGAACATTTCTGCTGTAAAACATATACTTATTTCATTAACTTATGTATTACATCGACTTACATACATTCGTTGATGCTGACTGTATCATGTCAAAGTATTCCTTTTAGAAGACACGGCGAGATGAGGGAGGAAACCGATCCGTCGATTCTCATCACAGGACTAGACAGTACCAAAGGGCGTGCAAGGATCTCCGGCCACCGGAAACACACTATAGGTGACGGTTGTTGAAGCACAACAACTGTTGTTGCTCGAAATAAGTTCGTTCTCACTCTATAAGTACGAAGGAACTAGGGGTGGGTGGCAGAGGGATTTTAGTCCGAATCTACCGGAGTTGTAACCCTGCCTACACTATTGTTTCAACGACCGCGGGTTTTTATCATGTTGGAAATTAAAATGGGGTCGTTTTAGTAGGAATCTGGCAGTCGCTGCAAATCCCATATTAGCTTACTATATTTCGCCGACCAGTGGGGTATATATATAAATAAACCACTTCGAACATCCAACAAAAAATACAGTGTATTATCAGGTTCGTACTAGTGATGTCGAAATATTATTATGTAAGTAGGTATCACTTTAGATTCATGGTAATTTTTTTATACGTTTCTGTAGCAATAATCAATCTGAACAGAAAAATATAATTTCTGACATGTTTCCAGTCGAAAGTGAGTTATTTAGTAAGAAAAAAGTCAGATAATAAATTCTTGCAGTATATAGTTACCTGTAACCTATGTGAGGAACAATGTATTACCATACTAATAAAATAGGTAGGATCATCAAATGCTAGCTTAGGCTGTAAGGGATTTGTGTAAAGGGTATCAAAATAAGAGATGCTGAAAACTGTATAAACGGAAATTTAAAACTAGGAAAGCTACTACAGTGCTCCGAACCATTTCTAAAGCAACAGTTAAACGGTAGGACAATGACGATAATCGAACACATAATAAACTTATGCTATTAATACCAAAGTATCTTTCACCCTAATTATGCCTTAATAAAGATAAGAATACGCGTATGAGCTCTAGTTGTTGGTTAAGTTATATCACAGAACCGAACCACAACGACTAAAATTACAAAGATCTTTTAATAATTTCTTCTTCGTACATGTACGTACTGATGTTAGAAACAGTTCTAACAGTGTGATAACACGCAAGCAAAGAATATAAGAATATTCGCGTAAAACGGTTAGTCGTGTTTCGTGATTGACAGTTCTGATGGACTACTTCTTCCGACCCTATCTCATTTTTCCTATCCCATTTCTCTATTACAATCACATATTTTTTTTAGCCAGGGGACATCCGTTTGAGGACTAAGCCGTGACAGGCACAGAAGCCTGGGGGGATGTTCGCGACCCGGTGAGAGTGTGGGACTCGCCAGATCGGGGGTGGCACTAGCGTACCCGGTCAGAACCGCTGCCACGCTATTTCCACTCCCCAGTTAGGGATACCCACTAAAACGCCTGGGTGTTCCGTTCTGCGCCTTATGCCAGGGCTACGGGTGTTGGGCTATTACAATCACATATCCCAACCCATTCGTCTTGTCTATCTCATCGTCCTTGGCCATCCTGTTTATCCATCATACCGGGCTGGTCCGTCATTCTGTTTGCATTGCGATTAAAAGCGTTATTTTTATTCTTCAAATTGATTAAAATTCGTAAGTCACATTTAACTATCACGAAACAGAAATATCCGGCCTGTGATTGAAATTCTAGTTAGTTAAAGCTGATAAATCGTTTTCTAAACGTGAAGTATTTCAGCAAAGTGAAAAACGTTAGACGAAATAACAGCGATAACAATAGTCAATTAAAATTCTAGTCAGGAGTTCACCCGTCGCCCTTTACGCTTTGCACAGGATTTATGATTCAAACATTTCTGCTATGACTCTCCCAGTTAGGCACTATTATTTGTGACCAGTAGAGTGAGATTAGGTATACGTAAATGCATATAATTATATTATGATATCTACACATTCTAGTAATCTTTGTTTATAATAAGCTGGTATATTCATGGCCTCCAGCAAACGTGAAGGGTTCCATAGACGCGACTTTTTATTTATGTAATTTGTATATATAAATAACATCAAAATCTATTTTGATATAAATTTGTTAAAAATATAGGAAACTGATGCCACTCAGTATTGGTTCATATTTTGCGCAAGGGATTAGCATTTACATACAGAGAGTATGGCAATGTTAGGAAGATAAGAATCTGGAGTTAGGGATATAAAATTTCATATCCGTCATATCAAATTGTTGAGATTCAAAGAAATATTTGTTGCACCGTAGCAGTTATATGTTTACTTTATTTAGAAAGTAAATAAATCAGTTCAGGTTAAAAGTTAGATATATGTACCTACATAAGTTACAAAAACTGATGTCCATCCAAAGATAGGTTATTGATAAACATAAAAATTATGTTAGACATTTATGATATCAAGATGAAATTTCTTACACTATGTTCAACAATTCTCTTTTAAATATTTACGCGTATCGAATGCAGATATTGATTTATGAACTGCTTAACTTATTTTATGCCATTCATAAATACTTAAAAACATTATTGAGCTAGCATGTTTAATCAAATTCTTTTTAATATAATATGTTATTAACTTTTTTGTCTTGAATTTTTCCATTCAATAAAAAAATACAGTTCCATTCATCATAAAGGTAAAATTTTGTTTACCAAACTCTAATTTATATTTGGCACAATATTTTTATGTTACAAATACAAGATGATAAAAGTAATCAAAAAGTGATGTCAATAATAAATTTATGAGCATTCAGCCTCCACCATGCCCCGGCAGAAAGGGTAGGCGGACGTTTTTTTTTAATGAATGAGTTCAACAGACAGACCGTCTGCCTGCTTGGTGTAAAGCCATTACCGTCACTTATAAAAATTGGTAACTCCAAAGGTGCTACCGATGTGCTGCCGCACTCTAAAGGAAGTCTCTCTTTCTCTCTCCCTGAGGGTCTCCGCCGAAAAGACTGAATTCCTCAGGTTCCACGACTGCGATAGACGAGTAATCCGAGACATAGGCGTCGCGGTCCAGGGGAAAACAGTGTTCATCAGAGGTGCTCGTGGTAGTGCACTTCTTCCGGTAAGACGCACGAGAGCGAGGAGCCTGGCAGTACCCATCAGAAGCGAGACAAGTGAAGCCCCTGGCGACCGGGGCCCTGTACGAGTGTTGTGAAAGGGACCTCAAGACCCAGTCGCTGGCACTGAGATGGTGTAGACAGTGCGCTCCCACTTGTCTCATGGGGTCTCACGCAAAACTGAGACCCTAAGGTTCAGACTGGTACAGATACTTACCGGGTATGGGTAGTTTGGTAAAAATTTGTACCATATGGTTAGGCGAGAGCCCGCGAATGCAACACACTCATAGATACGGCTCTCCATACTCTGATGGAGTGCGTCGCCTGGAGACCACAGAGGTCCGTCCCATTTGGAAAATATTGTTAGTCCGGTGAGATCTCTGGTGGGCATGATGAAAGCCATGCTCTTCAGTAAAATGTGGTAGTCCGAGGTTTCCTTCTACTGTGAGTCGGTTATGACCCAGAAGCAGACGTTGGAGGGGTTAAGAGAGGAGAGTGCGTATGCGGATCAGTCCGCAGGAAGTGGCTTAGGGGTCGGAGGCACTGCGACGCACAACAACTCCTCTCTCCATGATTCTAGCACAGGGGGCCGCGCGGACTAGTGGGTGGTCCCACGTACTCCCCCCTCCCCTCTTGTTGTTTAAGAGGGTATGCTCCCGGAGGGACACTCTGGGCTCGTCAGACAAGCGTTGGGTCGTCACAGATGTAGAACTATTGGTCTAGTTCCTATGGTGTCCGTAAAATAGAGGCACAGATTTAGGTATAGTAGGTATCTTGACGGTCGGCATCCCGGGGCTTCCGCATTGTAGGTCACGTTGGACATACGCCCAATCAAGAGTACCACAAAACCCTCGATAAAAAGTACATAACTAATTCATTTTATTTTAAACTAAAGATTGTAGTGTTTTTCTAATTTACATTTCTGTTTAATAAATTCAAGTTTCCGTAGAGGGTCAATGGTATCCTGAAAAGGTCACACAATAATAATTTTATATTGGAAGTAGTTATACAACGGTGATTTTCATACTAAAAAGGGTTGAGCAACATAATATTATTTAAGTATTTTTTTTTTACAATAAGCCTTCTCTTTAATTAAGCCTTACTACCTAATGAATAATCGCACTGAAAATATGAGTACATTTATATTAACTACGTAATAAACTAATCCTTTTTTTATTATACTGAATTTTTAAATAAATTTATGATCACGAATTTTATAATAATTCCTAATATGTTATTACCTAATTTTAATGTACCAGTTATATTAAAGTTCATGATTTTCAAATTATTTTTCTTAATGGTTAAGAACCACGCTCCATTTAGTATGAAAATCCAGTATGATATATATTTTAAACAATAAAAAAATGGGTCCTAAAAGGTTAGATAACACCTACTTCATAGAATCAAACAGCTGTAGGGAAAACATATAAGGGAACTTTTTTGAACCATGCACTTATACTATACAATATGTAAAGAATTACGGGGAAACTACACAATTACTTACCTTCAAACAAAGAATCACAGGTACACCTAATTTTGGCAGGGGATTTTTGAACTTCTAAACACATACAGACATGCTTTACTACTGTTTCAGAATGCTTACATATAACACTCGGTGGTTATACAAGTAAGTGCGAGCGGTATACCGCCTCTTTGAATACGTACGAAGTTGAGTGGTACCGCCAAGAGACTGAGCTGAAAGCACCGCCAAAGTTCGAATATCCAATGCGCATGTCCCTTAAAATAAAGTTAGACATTAACGTGCATACGTCATAATAAAAGTTTGCAAAGCCTTGTCTGTAATAGGGTAGATGATAGTTGAGTCAATTGAGATACTTTTTATCATCTTAGATAACGCCAACGTCATCTAGATTTTATATGACATAGATAGTTATGACGTCATAATTTACACGAGTCCAATGGCGTATCAAAAATTGATTTTTTATGAAGATTTTTAAAAGTAAGATGATAGGAGGCCGCTCTTTTAAGCCGCATTTATTGCAAGGGTTTGTGAAACCTGTCCAATTGTATTGCGATTTTGGAATCCAACAATATCTAAATAAGTTTCTTTTTAATATTGCGTTTGTTACTTTTAAATAATTGTTAAACCGGAACAAATGAGCAGTAGTAACACGTAATCATGAAGAGTTGAGCTTTTTCAAGTGTTGGGACGATTGTCATTCCAGAATACCCAGTTCGATTCGTGGTATGTAATTTTCGGAGACGTATTCTCCGTTGTGTATTACTCAAACAAAAGTGTAACTTTCTTTTTGTTGGGAATTATTTGTTACTATTCCTCTGTCATACCTGTGTTATGAAATGTGGTTGTTTAGGATGGGCGTTATAACATTAAGCAAAGGCCGGCAACGCGTTGGCGACGTCCGTTGTGTTGCCAACATCAATAGGCAAAGTGGGCTGTAGACCTGTTTGCCTGCTTGAGGCCATTAAAAAACACTTTAATGAATAGGTTGCGTAGTCATTAGGGTGTTAAATCCGTTTAGTGTTTCTTAAATAAATTTAAGGAATATTATGCAAGCGGCCCTAAATCAATAAAAAACAAACATTACACACATTACCATGTATTTGATACAAACACACATATACTCTTTTGTTTAGTTGTTAAGTCGCATTAACAGCCTTGACGAATTCTGTGATTATGAAAGTATAGTCTTTGCAAACAAATTATTATGGTCGAATTTCGACCACCAAATATCTTGTCTTTATACCATCTAGCGAATTATATAAAAATCGCTTTATATTTAAGTTATTAAGAAAATAATGAAAAATAAAGTGTTTTCACAAAATTTCGCGACTGAAGCGATAATTAAAACTTTTCTTAATTGGATTTTAGCGCGTTTTTATGGTTCCATGTGCGCTTCGGCATAAACGAAACTACATAGTAGTCATATCCGTCCATCTGTTCATACATCTGTCCATCTGTTTGTGAATGTATGTAATAGTCATTCAAGAGCTTAGAAGTACTTTCAACGAATACTTGTTTGAGCAACGTCGGTTGATTGGTTTTCAAAATGTCGGGAACTTTTGATTAAGATCCGCATCATATATCTTGCCGACAGTTCATTTGCCTTACTATCGATTAACATATAAGTAATGTCAAAATTCAACCCAATGAATAATATTAAAATATAGGAACTGGCCACTAATGACTAATGAATTCAAAATCATTCAAATGCGAATATAGCTAAGATATTAAGGACTTGCAATAAGTTATTAGTACTAGTAATAGTAATATTAGTATAAGTAAAGTAAACTAGAGATTACCCCGCGGCTGCGCCGCGGGTTAACCTCTACATTACATTTTTATGTATTTGCCCACGAAAGATTCACTTCATTTTATATCGCTAATTATATCATCCCCCGTCTAATCTGTCAACAAAATAAATTACAAAACTTGACCAAATGACCACAGTGACCGACATGGCCAAAATGACGGAATAGGCAAAAACGACCAAAAATGCCAAAATAATCAAAATGGTCAAAATGACCAAAGAGGCCAAACTGATCGACATTGCCAAAATGACCGAAAAGGCCACAGTGACCAAAAAGGCCAAAATGACCGAATAGTCAAAAATGATCAAATAGGTCAAAATGACCAAAAAGGCCAAAATGAAAATTATCCCTTGTCCACCCTCAGTATTTAATTTACACACGTACCGAATTTCAGCCAAATCGGCCCATTAGTTCTTCCGTAAAAGCATAACAAACAGAAAGACAAATATATTTTTATCCCGGAAACTATCCCACTTTTCGGGATAAAAAGTATCCTATGTTCATTCTCGGTATCGAAAACATATATATACTGAGTTTCAGCCAAATCGGTCTAGTAGTTTTTACGTGAAAACGGAACAGACAGACAGACAGAGTTACTTTCGCATTTATAATATTAATAGGGATGTGAACACAGCGCACTTGTAGAGCGAGATTCCAGTCACCCCAGACTTACGTGATTTTAGGAGAGATGTGTTTTTAGGATCGGTGGTTAAACATAAACTTAGAAAAGAATGAATTCTCGCTAAGCTGAAAGCGGGGCCGTTTTTTAAGTAGAAGGTATCAAAGGTGGAAAAACCATGCTAACTTACGTTAAAGAAACAAGGCTAGTTTTTACATAGATCATATATGATATTGTAAGAAACAAAGATATACAGTTGCCAGACACTTCCTGTGGACATAACTTGACAGACACTTTAAAAAAAATGTGTCAACTTATGTCATTTTAGAAATGCTGAATTTTATATATGTTATCAAGTATTATATTTTAAAATATTTTCCAATGAGCCAGACAAATCTGACGGGCCAAACATCCTCCCAGACTTGTTAAGAGTTCCGCTGTGTGAGGAAATGTAATTTAAGTAAGTACTCGCTAAGAAACAAGATTTATTTCTTAATGTATCTAAAACTTATAATAATAACACGTTTTAATATAACAGTTAAAATTAAGGCGCTTATTTATGTTTGAAGCGGTTGATTGTCATCGACAGATTGTTTTTTCTTTGTTTGATATTTCTCCAACGATTACAGCAATAATTTTATCAATCAAGTTGTCAAAACTTGGTCCGAAACATATAATGAGATACAAAATCAAAAAAATCTAATTTCGATAACAAAATTTGCCAGTTTCGTTAATTAGTTTTTACGATTATTTTGGTTACAACCAATGTTTGGTTTACCATTCAGAAGTAGCTATTTTGTTAACAGTTTATTAGTTAAGTAGAAAAGTGATTAAGGGATTTTTTAGAATTACTGAAAAGTAAAACTCATATTATTTAATTAATATAATTACTAAGAACCTAAATTCATTGATATTAGGGATATAAATTGGTTCAGCAGTTCCTTGTAACGTACTACTTACATTAATTAAAAAAATATCATAACAGATAATCCATTACAAGCCAACTTCAATACCTATTCGCCTAACAGTATTACCTAAGTATCGAACCTGAACTATTATTATACATATTTAAGGCATCACCTCTCCCACCTTCCGAAAGCTGTCTTGCTAATGATGTGAAACTTCCTTGATAATAATCTACTAAAAGGTGGATTTCTAAAGTTAGAATATTTAATATCAAATTTTAGCATTCAAAACAGTTTTTGAAGCAGCGTCTGAAAGGTATTTGCGTAGTTGGGTCAACAAGATTTGTACCATAATAATCCAATGAGAAATAAGATTAAACAAAGGATGACGAATCTACAAAATAATTTTTAAATTGAAACTTCTATATAGACGGGGTATTAGAATTTTTTTCTCTCACGAAAAAGCGTTACGGCTGCGCTGAGAAACGGCATAATTTTAGAGTAGACTAGATGTTTTTTTTGCTTCCAGTTTTTTTGTTTGATAAAATAAAATATCTTTAAATAAAAAATGCATTCATTAAAATGTACCTAACCTAATCAAATCATAATTTGCAGTAAACCTGCGAAAAATCGAAATGTGCGCTGGGACACATATTAGAAGTGAAACTTCAATGGACGAGTGCAAAAACGAATTGCAACGGACCAGTGGCAAAACGAATCGCAACAAAATTTTAACTATGAAGTTTTACGGGCAGATTGTGAATGTACTTGTCTAATTTGAAAACCTGCCCGTAAAACTTTAAGTTAACAATTTGTTGCGTGTTGTTAGTCTCGCTAAAACTCAAAAACGATGGATCTATTTGACTAATTTTGGTTTTGAATTATTTGTGGAAGTTTAGGGACGATTTAAAAGGTTAGTAAGTATGAAAAAAATGCATGGAATATAGTAAAAACAACTATTTCGCTTTCCCTTAGAAACATTATTTTGCTTTTGAATGTCAAACGTTTGATATTCGTCCCGTCGTTCAGAAATTAACGGATTTTATTTATTGATTCTGAGGCGATACGAAGTTTGCCGGGTCAGCTTGTAACAAGTAAAATAAAAGGCTTCAAATATCTTATCATATTATTTTTAAATATTATTCTCTAAATCATTTTAATTACGGTTTAAAAATAAATAAATTATGACGTCATCATTTGTATAGAAAATTTAGAAGGTCACGGTGTATTGTATGACGATAAAAAGTGTCTCAATTGATTTGACTGTCTACCTTATCGAAGCATTTGTAAATATTAACAAAATTATTTTATGTTTTACCTGTATGCATCCTTTAATAAAATTAAACGCAATTATTTGTACCAATGACGCGTTGTCCCAAAAGTAAATGACGTGAAAATTCCCCGAAACAATTAAAATGACGCAGTGTTGAAAGGCACGCCGACTGTAGGTGTATTGAAACTCTTTTGGGACTCATTATAGAGTGAGCACATACGCATATACATATTTCAAATAAATTCGCTTATGAAATAAGGTACAACAGGCAAATCTATTGAGGTCATTTTCATCATCTTACAAAACGACCAAGCTGCCTATATTTTATACGAAACTCACGACGTGCCACACCCATTTCCTTAAGGTGTTCTGGTCCCAGGGACACCTCTCCTTGTCGGCTTGCATCGAGGCATCACGGCAGTCATTTCTATGATTACGGTCTCGTGACGCCTCATTATGAGGCGAAGGCAGGCTGAAAGTCTTAGTGGGTAGTCTGGCTGTCGGTGCTTGCAAGTTTTTTCGTCAGAAGCTTGTGTTGTGTAGCATCGGCTGTCGGGATTCTCACATACCCCTCAGTGACCTTTCCCGGTGCCCGAGGGTATGCGCAAATGCATTCCCCTAGCATCAACAAAAAAAGTGTCGCTATTAGGAATTCTTCGTAATTCTCGTTAAAAGTCCAGTGGTGTTTTTCTACACAGACCAACGTTTAGTGTATAAAGTATCTTCTAAGTCCAATTGATTTGTTTTGATAAAATAGGGCAACGAAATATCTTATATCTTCTTTAAAAAAAATCGTATCTTAGGATCTACCCCGCCGAGTCCATGATTAAAATAAGACATTCCCTCCAAGCTCAGATTAATACACTCCTTTAAAATCGTTTCAAGTCCGACTTGTGACGCTTTCGGCGTGTAACCCATATATGAACTATGACTTTGAACCTGTTAAACCGCGAGGCAAGAATTGAATTCTAGAAGTTTACATTGTATAGGTACCAAATCATTCCAATATTTTATTCACAATTTTAATTTCTTCTCTTGTCTTTACGTCTAGTTTATAATCACATCTCCATGAACCTAAAATGGCGAGAAGAGAGGAACAGGACGTCTATAAATTTAATAAAAAAAAAGTTATTTGATTATTTAAACTTAAATTTGGAATGTGAAGATAGTTTTCAAAATTTTCAGGATAATGATAAATTGAAAGTGGATGCTAGAAGCACACAAACACATATATCCTAAAGAGAAGAAATAAATAAAATTTTGAAAAATACTTTATAATTCTTCTAAATACTTTTTGCCTAATTAAAAAATGTGTAACGTTATTTTTCTCAAAAACTATTGGCAACTTTACATCTGCGTATTTGCAAACGTACTAATAAAAAAATTGTGAATTGTTTAATCCCAATTATCGTGCTCATATCCAATTATTAATTGAAAGGGTCTCCATAGAATAGCACTGAAGTTCCACGCTTTTAATTAATCACAAAATTAAATTTGACGGTACGTTGAGATAACATGAAATAAATTGCGTCCCCTTTGTAGAGATATTAGATGAATCTGACAAGATTCTTGTGAAAATGTAGCATTTATGAACATACCATCTGACTTGATTCCTAACCGCATATTTAATATGCGATTATTAATAAATTTGATAATAACTTGGCAACAGGCACAGGCTAAAGGGTTCCGTAGAGGTGACAAAATACATTTCACATTATTTTGTTACAGAACAATAAAAAAGCATTTACAGGGTGGCAAAATAAAGTAGAAAATAATAGGGGCGCTGCTTTCACTTTGTCTAAATTGTAGCAACTCCAATTTTAGATCAAGATTAATTTTGATACTTATTAGTAGTTTTTAGTACGACATCAAAACATCATGAAAGATGAAAGAATGACTAAACAGATATACAATGCAAAAGTGGATGGATGCAGAAGTCGCGGAAGGCCACGACACACCTTCCATGATCAAATTGATCATGTATTAGCAGAAGGTGATGTCAGGACCCTTAAGAAAAGACGAGCGTGCATGACAAGAGCTATGAATGTCAAAGAAGCAAATGAGGTGTGTAATAATAAGCCTGAATGGCGCTCTGCTGTTCGTGCCTACCCCGCAAGGGACCTAGCGTGAAGTTATGTATGTTTGAAAACATCGTTCAAGTATCGCGTTGCTTTAGTTACGACGTACGCATTTTGTCAACATAGCCTATATTGTTTACACCCTGTCATAGATAGCAGAACAATAACTCGATTTAAAGAAGGTAAAATAACCATTTACCTATTATGTTGGCTGCTTTTGGCTAAATATCGCCCAATTATAACGAAAAGATGTTTGCTTTAAATTCCACTGGACATCCTAAGTAAACTTTAAAATCACTGTTCACGCGAAACTTGATGGTGTTAGATGAGTAATTAGTTATTTTTTATCGGATTCTAGTCTTAGATCACAGTTAAAATTGAAATAACATGGCTAAATTCGCTTTGTTATGGATCCACTGACTGACTACAGATAAATATAATACTGCCAGAAAGCAAAAAAATAGTTGTCGTCATAGACTTTATGATCAGGCTATAATTAATGTATTGAGATATTCGACTATATGATCTAAGACTTAAAACCATTGTTTCTAATGTGCAACTTTCGCTCGATAAGATTTTCTTTAAAAGTATTTATTGAGCTCGACGACCTCGTTTTGTTCAAAATGTTCCATCTCATAGAGACTGACTGACAGAGACTTTGAAATCTAATATCTTGCTATTGACTTCATTAAAAAGGTGATAATTAACGTTTATTATGTTTTTTTAAGATTTTACTATTGTTACCCCATATATAATATCTTGAGCTACATGTATGGCCACCATTAATCTTTGTTTTGTTGCCATTTCGCTATATTACTTTATACCAAGTGCTAAACTACATCATTTTTCAAACATATCGGTCGGTATACTATCCGTTTAAATTTGGCATAAGCTCAAAATTAATCAATGGTGAGGTGAATAATTAAATAGTAAGGTATAAGAACCGGCCTAAGTGATTTCCGAAAAAAAACTGTGAAATACACTTAAAAATGACACGACAATTTCGGTAGGGTTATCGTTTTTGACAAAATTATACAAAATTCTATATAACATAACAAATACAGGGAACGTAAAATTCTTTAGCAATACGAGGAACAATTTTCTGTGTTATAATCGCCAGTTCACCCCCGATATGCTTATGCTACTTACACTACTAGTAACTACTTATATTCTAGTTTAAAACTGAAATAGTAAAAGTTCCCCCGCCTCCGTGCTTTCCTTAGCCAGCTGGCATGGAGTGGAGATCGCTAGACATAAGCTCCATGGGTGGAAGTGATAAATGGCCTAAAGTCAGAAGTAGCTTCGGTGAACCTGCAGACCACCTATCGAAACCCCATAGCCACTCACACCCATGTTCCACCTCGCCAATCTTGGCATTTTTAGGGGCCCATGCAGGGAGTGGTGAGTCACCGGCTGCACATTTTTCCGTGTTCCCCGAATATTGCGACGGGCAGACGCCATAGTCCCCATATTTCTAGACCCCTAGTACCACTAGCAGTTCACCGCAATAGCCCGGTACTTTTTGTTATCATTTCCCACAATAGTCCTACACTAGATAGGCATTTTCCGTGGGTATTATATGGTGTAGATAGGGACAATCACTGGCCAGTGTCACGCCACATTTAGATTAAATTTATTAAGGGGCTTCGACATGTTGGCCTTCCCATGGCCACACGCAAGCCCTCCTCTAAAAGTCCGGTACATTTTTATGGCCCGTGGTCTTCAAAGACATACAAACAAACTTAATATCTATTACATGCATGTATAAATCGCCAGATCACCTCGACTATGAGTTTGTATTCGTCCAAATTAATTTCGTACTTGATGACGCAACATGGTGACTGATAAATAAATCGACGCAATCATAAAACATTACGTCGATTTATTTCTCCTCACGGTGTCCTCCACCACCCTAATACTAAAAGCTTCCAGCCAAGACCTGGACTCTTTACCGACCAACATCTTCACTTCCAAGTTCTAGAAATTTTGCTTCAGAAAACAAAGTGCTATTATTGGTTAAACTTGCCACTCATACGGTAGGTACTTTATCGTTTTAATATCGGTATCCTGTCTAGACACGACAACTTAATACGTACCTAAGTTATCCAAACTTTGTTATCTTTATACTTGAGCATAGAATTAATTAAATGTCACATGGCAAAGAAGTGACAGTAGTTTATTTAGTAGCTAGGACCGTTATATTCATTTCAATGATATGTATTTTCTAAATTTCTCTATAACGCCAACTAACAAAGTGAAGGTGGAACTATGAGAGCAACACTGGAAATAAGGTAATGTCATTATCGTTGCCATGGCGATGTATTTGTTAGTAAATGGCAACGGTGACTCCAATATACCCGGTTGGGGTGCCATCTTTTTAGCTATTTTCGTCTATCCCTCAGAAACTGTATACCTTTTTTCTTGATTAAAGGTACCCTAGCTCTCATTCTATACTGCTGAAAACGTGTAGTCAAAATTTCATGACGATCTATTGAGGCAAGAATTTATAGTATTAGGACGTGGTTTGAGTCTTTTATAGCTTTTTTAGGGTAATGGGTATAATTATACATAGTTTCATAGGTATAAGAATATAATGAAGAAAACGAAGCTAGAAATCGGTTTAGAGTAAGCTGCCGTAAAACTCTAATGTTCCGACATTGGCGGCCAGGTTCTAGTACCCTCTTCGAGGCCGGCAGCATAGTGGTGTTATAATGTCCATAGGCGATATACTTCACACTTACTTCGTCCTTCATATTACTTATTATAATATATATATATATAGGAGATCCCGTTTTTGAACTCACTGGTCACGATATCTCTGAAGTTATAAGGCCGTTGACTTGAAATTTCGTATGAATATTTTTTTTGCCAAGTAGAGATCAACTAAGAACGCGTTTTACGAAATTTCACCCCCAAAGGGGATTGCGGGGGCGTAAACAATAGAAAATTTATATTTCCGAACTACAGCTCCGACAAACCTAAAATTTTGTACGAATCTCTATTTGATACATTATGGTCAACAAAAAACACATTTTATGAAATTTTACTTCCAAAGGCGATTGCGGGGGGTTGTAAAAAATGGATAAATAATATTTTTAAACTCTAGTTCTTATAAGCTCAAAATTTGTTTTTGTGTATTTGAGTGTGTTTCCGGAAGGTTTAGATTCGCAATTAGAACCGGTAGGTGGCCCTGAGATCGGGTTTTAGAATCCTCCTAATCACCAGGACCGATTATGGTGATATTGTTTTTGTGTCATGAAACAAAGTCTTTTAGGAATTCATAAAATATGGCGGTACGAAGTTCGCCGGATCAGCTAGTTATATACATATTATAATAGCTGCTCATAGATACCCCTGCTGGACTCGGTTCTCCCATTACAGGGGAATGGATAGTATACCATAGCATTGCATCACGATGTTTTCCTTCACCGTTGTTAGAATGTGGTAATTTCAACAATATGCATATTAGATCAGAAAACTGACTAAGTGGTGCATGTGTTCCGGTCAGGATCGAATCCGCGCCCTCTGACTTAGGGACGCATGCGCTAGCCATTACGCTACCACGACTCCTTATTACATTTATTATTACAAATCTATATTATTTTCGCAATCAATCCAAGAAATAACAAATGAGGTAAACATGAAAGGTTTTAGGGATAATATAATAGTGATTAAACATGTAGGTGAGTTAAGCCTCCAATGTGTTACTTAAGAAGGCTTATATTTTGTGTCCAGGTTTGATTAAGTAAGAAGTGTTTAAAGATATTGAAATCAAAGCGGTGAAATATTTATATTTACCTATTTGTTCAAGATTTTCGTATATAGAAAGCATTTATTATTTATTATTCATTTTTCAAACAACCATTAAAGAACTATTTAGGTAAATAGCAGGCATCTTTATCCTAAAGTTGTATTTTTATACAATAGGCCATTGTAAGCCCAAATCCTGAAAGAGTTCAATAATCGGTTACTATTTATATCTATACGGTGAAGTTTACTTTTAAGAGGTTTGTTTAGGTTGTAGACAGTGTTTGTACTTTCAATAAAATAAATTGAGTCACGTTTTTTCTTCTAAAACAAGTTGTAATAGTTTTATTTTTATTCGCAAATCTAATATTATTATGCCGACCGGCATTATGCTGAGGCTGATGCCCCTTTTGGGACAAAATTATGTTATTCTAGTTTTAACATTTGTTAGCAATTATACTGTATTTATATAATTTGTCCTAAATAAAATTATTTTCTTTTTGTTCTTTCTAATATTGATTTTTAAAGTGCTATACATGTTTTAACAATACCAGAAACTGCAGTCTGTGTGCTATTTTTCTGTAAAATACAGTCGTTTATCTTAAAAACTTGTAGCCGCAGACGTCCGATCACCACGGCGGCCGCTCACAAATTGTTGCGGACAGAATCACCCCGCTGACCTCACCCCCGTAAAGCCCGTGCGCCCACGCCCTGCCTACCGCGGGGACATAGCTCGCTCCGTTAGCTGCTAAGCATCTGCATTTTTGTAGTACTTTAGTAAGCGCGGAGCGAGCCTACATCATGCATTCCTGAACTGCAATTCAAACACACAACATTGTTTCACTTCTACCTGAAGACCTCTAAAAACTAATGTACAGATGATTTAGTTTGACCATAACTATTTATTAATCTGTGTCTTGACGAATCACTTTTTTTTATCCTAATACGACACTTTGTTAAACATCAACCTTTCCTATAGTTTGACACGTAGCTCTCCTACACAGAAATCGATCCATACAAGCTACATTTCGATTTGGTGTAATTTTTTTTATTTCAGGAGTTCAGCAGACAGGCAGACGGCCCACTTGATGGAAAGCGGTTACTATCGCCTATGGACATTTGCAACACCAAAGGTGCTACAAATGCGCTGCTGCTCTCTTAAGGGAGACTGGAACCTGGTCACTAATGCCGGAACACAACTTAAGGTTGTTATGGCGACATACTTTAGACCAGGCGTGGTAGTCATCCAGTCGGGCAAAGGCTGTGGGTTGTTATGTCGCCTCTTACGACAGGCCGCCCGGCCGCAGGAAATTGTATTCTTTCTTCGTTCCTGCACGGATAAATAATACAGTATGTGGATTTTTTTCAAAATCAGCCAGTTCGATTCCTGACAAGGATAATAGATTTTTCAAAAATGTAACGATACACCGTTAGTGTTCGTCTAAATTGGCCCGAGAATCCTTTGAGTGGTTTTCGCTTTTTCTTATAGTTTAAGATTGCTCCTCAAAGCCCACTTAAAAATTTACCAGTGTAGTCAGTTACACGACGCTATGGTACAATTGCGAAAAAATAAAGATTGATGGTCATAGTTAAGACAAGAATTTATAGTAGGCTGAGTCTATTCGTACGGGTACCGTACGAATAAATACAATTTATTCGTCCAGTACCCGTACAAATAGTCATGTCGAAAGGCTGAGTCTATTAATACGGGTACTGAAAATGTTCTTAAAAAGGCTCGGCCAAAAAAAAACCTAACCTAACCTAATTAAAGATTGAAAATAAGTATTTTACGAAGTTTTTCCAATCTATACAAGAGCAGTACGCAAATACTCGCGTATACTTTGTAGTAACATATAAGCAGATCTTGTTCCGTAATGTACAGCGCCAGTACACATAGGGACTAATCGTGTATGTGTCGGAAAATTACTTTTGGGTGGTTATAAAATAAAATAACCACGAAGGCTAAGGCGAGTGCTCCGCTTCGCTTCGCACCCGCCTTAGCCTTTTTTTTTTTTTTTTTTTTTTTACATGGGGAAATGCGTTGCCGCACCGTCAGCCGCGCGGGGGATCATGCGCAGCCGGTGTGTGGGGCTCCCCGACGCCGGTTCAATACGACCGGCTGCCGGTATACCCACTAAAACCCCATGGGAGCCTTCCTTCCGCCTAGCGCCGGGGTCGCGGTACATGCGTGAGCTTAACCCGCAACCCCGGCAGCGGCCGGCCGCCTCGTAAACAGAGGCGGCCTCTCCTGTGTGCGGGCCGGGGGAGATGGTGGTCCCCGGCCCTGAGAGGGACGCGCGGCTACCTCTCGCGCCCTCTCGCGGCATTAGTGCGGGCGGAGGTCTATGTTGATCCCCCAGACCTCGACGCCCGCTGCCGCCGGGAGGGGGAGGCTGCAAGGAATACTCCTGCGCCATCACCCCTCCCTCTCCTTCCTCCTCCCCCCACCGCCTCGCGCACTCAGCAGCGTCAGCGGCGGGGGGGAGTGTCTTCGCGATGGGGGGAGGGGGAGGCTGCGGAGGATTTCTCCTGCGCCATCACCCCTCCCTCTCCTTTCTCCCCCTCCGCCGCCTCGCGCTCGTAGCAGCGTCAGCGGCGGGGGGGGGCTTCGCGGCGGGGGGAGGGGGAGGCTGCGAAGGATTGCTCCTGCGCCAACACCCCTCCCCCCTCTTCTTCCACCCCGCCCCCCCCACCGCCTCGCGCAATCGGCAGCGTCAGCGGTGGGGGGGGCCTCGCGATAGGAGGGAGGGGGAGGCCGCGAAGGATTTCTCCTGCGCCATCACCCCTCCCTCTCCTTTTTCCCCCTCCGCCACCTCGCGCTCTAAGCAGCGTCAGCGGCGGGGGGGGGCTTCGCGATGGGGGGAGGGGGAGGCTGCGAAGGATTGCTCCTGCGCCAACACCCCTCCCCCCTCTCCTTCCTCCCCTTTTCCCGTTGCCTCGCGCACACAGCAGCGTTGGCAGACGGGGTCGGGGAGGATAGGTCGCCTGTCAGGAGGGCGGTGGTGGGGTGGACATCACCACCGCCGTCCTTGACAGCCAGCGGAGAACACCTCGACGCTGGCGGTCGCATCGGAAAGGAGGGGTATTTGGGGAGGAGGTTTGGTAAGGAAGGGCAGGCATTGGGATTTGGAGGCGGAAAGGTGGGACACCACTATCACGGAGTGAAAAGGGGAATGTGACAGTGGCCGCTCGGGGCCCCGGGGACGCATCCCCTTGTGCCGCTACCTGGACGGGGGGGAGAAGTCCAGGGCGGCACCCCCTGGGGGAAACCGCCTTAGCCTAACCTAACCTATATTAAAAATGTTCCGATTTGTTCATAATAAATAAATGTGCCGTGTATCTATACCCCACCCTCATTTTAGAATTTATTTATTTATTTTTATTTTCATGTTTTCAATAATTCTTTAAAACATGTCATTAAAAAAAAACCTAACCGAACCTAATTGAAAAACAAGCTAATCATCCAATTCATTCTTAATTTTTTTTTAAATAATTGAATGTCTGTACGAATAAATATAATTTATTCGTCCAGTACCCGTACAAATAGTCACACCGTTTATAGTATTAGGACGTGGTTTGATTCTTTATATATATACCTTTTTTAACCTAATGAATAAAATAGAATATACTTTATTGCGTAACATTTAGATATAATTCAAGAAGTTTAAGTACAGAAGACAATAGGCGGTCTTATCACTAAAAGCAATTTCTTCCAGACAAAAATTGTGTAACATGTGGGTTTTGCAATGTAAATAGAATAAAATAATATACATATATAAGATAAAGAGGTGGGTGTATATAATTTTAAAAAATGGGCATACTTTTGAAGCAAAGTTTCGTGAGAAAACCAACGCATCAAGATTTTCACTTGACCATTCAAGTGAAAATCTTGATTGTGCCTAAACAAATATGAACATAGTTATGTCATGTAAGGGTTAATTGGGCTATCATAAGTTAAATCTTTAAAACTAATTGCAATGTTTTATATTATCTTTTTTTTATAAAAATGCGGCTTTATCTGCGTTAGTGTTAAAGATTTAGGTCATTTCATGCAGACACGGCGAAGAGATTAATGCGTTCATTGAAATGCAATATTGATAATGACGTTAAATATTGCCAAATAACGGATTTAATTGTGTGTGTTTTAACGGCCTTATTTTTTCACTTTGCTTTTGTATATGAATCTCCAGCATAAAGTAAATAAATGGCAAGATATTTAATGAAATAAAAATGTGCTACGTAGTTGTTTAGATAGAAGCGAAGTTTTTGTTTCAATGTTTTTCTGGTGTCATAGGCAATGAACAAAAATTATTCCTGAACCTTTTAGTGTGGTCCGTCACGCACTTGTCCGATTAATTTGAAAAAAAAATGGTGAATGTAAAGAGCTTTTATTGTGTTTAAAATAAAAATGCTAATTGGAGGCTTAACTTTCGAACTGTACTCTCATTATTGTAATTAAATTCTCAACATAAACACTTAGGTATTTGTACAATAGGACTGAAAAGTTTTGTTTCTATTGTGAGTGGGGAGCACTTGCTTAGAATTTTTGCGTGTTCGTGATACTAACTGGTATTACAAAACAAATTAAGATTTCTAAGTTAGAAATCTACTATCAAATTCAAAAAAGTTTAAAAGCTCGTATATAAAAGCTTGCTGACGGAACGACGAGGCAATATTCCATCTCCGAATTTGCTCGTGTGCAATCTGTAGAGTTACTCCAGCTTTAGTCTGATGCATGGGTCGTAATAGGACTCTAGGGTGGTTAATTGTTGTGTGAGAAGTGAGACTTCATTAAATCAGCTATTACAGGAAAAACACCAGTCAGCTCTTGTTTAACACAATTATACATTTCACTAGTAAAAATAATATATTATATTGTTATATACATAGATAAAATATTATTATACATTATATAATGGGGTTCTAATTTTCATGATAATTAAATTTATTCAAAACAAGTAGTAGTAGTCAACAAGAATGTTTTAAATATAGTTAATTACTACAAATTACACAAATAAGGTACTAGGATGTTATAAAAGTAAAGAGCTTTTAAAAATTCAATGTACGACGTTCTATATAAATTCAAAACAACAAAGGCGCTCATTTACAGCCGTAGAGGTGAAAATTGTACTGTTATCTTGCCTTGCAGGAGCCAGTTTTTGAATACTGTCATCTATCTTCCTTTAAGAAAAAATACATTTTTATGAAGTTTTTATTATATTGTTACAATTTAGCCCCCGACAAAGACATATTCCACGTACAGATCTGTAAAAGCACATTTTATTAGGTACCAGTCGCCATTTGAACTGATTGTAATCCTTTTAGGATAGTCTTCTTTTGTTCACTTATTTATTGGCGTATGTTTCTAAGTCATTGTGGAGAATAGCTTATTGTTCTATTGTACTCGTTTAAGGCCGCTTGCAGATCGCATTGTTAGCCAGGTGTGACGGATTACAATTACTAGTTCATTCTATAAAATTGTGTCGACGTTGCCGGACGGGTACATTTGAATTTGGATAACTACGATACGGGTGTGACGTGTGTACATTCGGAAATCTAATAGTGACAGACTTTGCGCGTTTTATTGAAGTACGACCTTCTGCATTACGTTTGGGTTTGTTGTGTTTGGTTATATTTGTACCTGTGTTATACGAGTTTGTATAGCTCTAATAAACTCTAACGACATTTTAATTCCAGTCCCGCTACCTCGTTACAATATTCTTAAATTACAGAAACAGTCGCGTATTAAACTTTCTCATGCACTATACACACGTTAAAGTAATGCATTATAATTAAAATAAGAAACAAATTAAACACAACTTAACCCGTTGGACTTAGTTTTAATTACTCTAAGCAATTTAAAACCTTGACACATAAGTCGCAAATGCGTGACCTACAAAATCCCATCGGAGTTACTTCCAATGGAGATTTTATTTGTAGAAAGCACTTCAGTAATTACTCAGCGCTGAAACAGAGTTACGATAGTAATAAAGCACAACCAGATAAACAATGAAGAAACATTCTAACAGTGCTTAACGATTTGTTTACAAAGTAACTGCTCTAGGTTATAAAAGTGATTCAACGTTTGAATGTTTAAATGTTCAATCTCTTAATACACAGCACAGATCGCTCTTTGTTAAAAACAATCAATACACTAAATTTATTAGAGCATAGGAAAACAGCATTAAGTTTCCGCCAAATACCTACACGTATTTAAAAAAATAACTTAACTCAGATGGCTATGTTTTTATAACTTCTAATCTTACAAAAGGTAAAATAGTCTCTGTGAAATGTAGAATTTCCAAGTTTAAATCTGATCGGCTTAAGCGCTAATTATATTTAGAGAACCTTTTCGTCCCACTCAGGTCTGGCCTGACCATAAACGAATCGTCTTCGACAGAAATAATATCTCGAAGGTCGTAGGAGATCAAAAGGGCAGATTGAATTAAATTCCCAGTTAAATTATTTTCGGAGGTGCTCACATCCTAAGTAACAAGCAGAGTGAATAGAGAATTGATCTCCGATTATTTATCTAGGTCTTTTTCATTTTTTTATTGCATGAGTTCAGCAGACAGAGACGGTCCTCTTTATGGAAAACGGTTACCATCGCATGTAGACATTTTAAAACCAATACTACAATACGCTGCTGCTCTCTTAAGGGAGACTGGAACCTGGCCACTAATGCCGGAACACAACTCAAGGTTGTTATGACAACATACTCTAGAGCAGGGGTGGTAGCCAGCAGACGGGAAAATACTCTACTCTGACTGTGGGTTGTTTTGTCGCTTCTTACAACAGGCCGCCTGGCCGCAAGATGACGATTGCCGTTGCTGCTCTAACACTTTGGCTGCTTTATATTTGAATCATCTACTATTGATTTTCACGCTTAAAAGAACTATTGAAATTTTCTGGATATGAGGTATCCTATGTTAACTTGTAATTATTCATCATAATTATCCACTTCTGAGCCTCGGTCGGCTTTCCTACTTTATTTCGTCACTTCACATGGTCTTCAAAGTCCATTTCACAACGTCAAATCAGCGTTTCTTGACCTTCTACCGGGACCTAGCGGAAGCTGTATCTACAGCTAGGCGATACCCTTCGGGGTTATTGTGCCAAATTTCAGACAGTACAACATTCAAACTTTGTAATTTTTTTTCCATAATACAGTAAAAACTTCTTTAAGTCGAACCTCGATAAGTTGAAAACCTCCCAAACTCCAAAAAAAATGTGTCCCCTTCCCTTCAACCACCAAAACCTGCGTTGCTCGAAATCCGAACCCTCTCGAATAAGTCAAAGCAAATTCAATAATTATTTTTCCTCTATAACTCGAAAAAATGAATTGGATTGAAAAAATGAATTGAAAAATATCTTAAACATAGCAATATTTGATTTTACAACATATTAATATAAATATGAAGTAAATATTAAAGTCTACTAGTCGAATATTTCCTAACAAATTTCAATTAAGCGAAAAACCTCCATAAGTTGAAAACTATATAACCCGAAGTTTTTGGCGTCTGGCCCTTCAAATTCTACTTACACAGGTTTTACTGTAAATCATTTGTACAACACACACATATTTGTATTTTATTATGTTTAGATGTCTAGTCAATTTATGGAATATTTAATATTAGATATAACATGTTTTAAATTATCCGAATAAACACACTTTAACTAAAATTTTATATTAAAGTACATCTTGTAAACAGAAACCCATAGTTCACGCACAATTATATTATAATTATTTTGTTTGTCCAAATACAGTAGATAAAAGCCGGATTACAATACAATATCTAAGCACTTCAATCACGTTACCAGCTAACAAACTATACATTTCTCATTAATAACGTCGGAAGATTTATTGCAGAAACCTCAGTGAAAAGCGACTGAAACGAAATTTATAGACCGCTCATGTTTATCTGCAGATCAATCTTTCTAGTGAAACATTGAGAAGGCCGAGCGGTTCTTTAAAACCGTTTAAGGCGATATCAAAGATGTTTGATGATAGACAGGGCCGGATCTAGAAGGGGGCAAGCTAGGGCCCATGCTCCGGGCGGCCAATTCAAACTTCGCAAACAAATACACAACTCCTCATTAACGCAACTTTGACCACTGAGACGTCCAATATTTTATGGAAGCTGTATACGTTTTGTCATCGCAGCGAACAAAGCACTATTGGCAAGCGCTTTTTTTTTTTATTGGACTTGACTTTATGTTGTTGTTGTTCAACTTTACCGGGGTGTTCGGGGCGAGCGCCTCGAGCCCGGGCGACCACTTGCTCGAGGCTGAACTGTTGCCATGAGAGGGGGACGAATCTAATGATGCCCACCATAGGGCAATACAAAGCACTAATTGAGATCGGCCGACGGGTAGTAGAAAACTCGAGGGGAAGGATCCTGGCGGGCCGGGATCAGCGGTTTGCGGCGACCTACGCTACTTTACTGCCGTTTTGCAACGTGTTATGGCGGGGAGAGAAGAAATGGCGAGAATCGGCTAGTGCGCTCCCGCACTAGCCGATTAATCTTTATCTTAATTTCGCTCGCACATCATTCGTCACGCTCTCACACTACATACTACATATGTTGTACTGGCAGTACGAATTGTTAATATGTTTATTGTGTACATAAGGATACCGTTTCCAAAATAAATCAGTTCACATCAGCAATCGACAGTGAATACTACTCTCTGCATTCTGAGGTATTATTTAACCTCTACCCATCGCTGTTACAGATTTAAGCACATAAATTACTTGTCGCATGACGCGTAGGGACAGTTTAAAAACCAAAGACGCAAGTATGTCCATAGGCTGGCGTCTAATGGCTGAAATGATGATGATTATTATGGTAAAAATATAAGCGAGGTGGGGCTATATTATTCAGTTTTTGCCCTCCCACCTACAACCACCTTTATATAGTAGGTATGAAACAGTCATCAACATCGGTCTGTATATCCGCTTAAGTCTCCTAAGATATGCAACGGATTTTTAAGCGGTTTTCACAATCAATTATGAAAATTTTCAACGAAGATTTATATACAATAGCTTTTAATCGCGGCTTCATTCGCTTTGCGATATAATACTTAAACAAGTATTTGAGTAAGTAAAAAAGAGCAACTCACCAATGTTGGATCTGTGGCGCAGACGCGGGGAATACTCAAGTATTCTAAAGTATATTATGTATACTACAGCTTACACTCCATTAATTCTCAAAAACAAATTTAAAAAATAACAGCGCGCATTAAATGTAAAAACGAAAACAATGATTTGCAGTGAAATGGCAAATATCTGTGTCAATTTACAAAAGTGGGATGAACATGTTTGCCAGCTTTCAAATTAATTCATTTAACGTTCCGCGAGCACATGTTACCTTACCAAACTAAGTCACATAACAGACTGTTCCCCAGATAATTATGTTTAACTATTTGACAATAAAGTTTAAAATTACTTAGATTAAAGTTGTTTGATTTTGTATCTCGTCTAAGAAAATTGTTTGGATATGTAAAACCTTTTATTAGTTTAATAATTGTGTGTGTTATCTCAGCGTATCTCATTGTCAATATAGCAGTTTTCTTTTTTCACCTTTCTATATTTTACAAACGTAACATTTATTAAGAGGTTGGTAGTTTGTTTCTTGTACTTGGGCAAGTAGAACTCGTCTTTAAGGTGTTAAACATTTTCATTCCACGGCTGTACATAAGTTAAGTACATACAGGTTGTTAAAAGTTTTTCAGCAGTCAGCTAGTCTGATAATTTATTTCACATCTCAGCATAAATATAATAATTTAAGAATATTTTACAAAAACGCTTCTCACATTAGAAAAAGCTTTATCGAAATACTGCATCAAGGCGACACATTTCCAAATGGACCTTTTACAGTTTCCTTTACAGACGATAAAACGCTTCTGTGACAATTTTACACGACATTAAGCCGTGCTTTATGCCCCACTGAAAACCTTGTGTCCAGTCCATTACTAAGCGAACCTGGATAGAGCTAACAGTGACAAAGTATGGGGAAATACTGTAATTGACCCTTCCTTTCTGTGGTGTATTCACATCAGAAGTTAGTAAGTTTATATCGTCTATATTTGTGTTTTTCCTTTTTGCCTATGTGTTATGTCGGTCAGTCGTATTATATTGTATCTCTTCTTAAAATTAAAATAAAAAGTTTGAAGTCAGTCAGTATATTAATTAATATTTATAATATAGTTACCATAACAACAAATAAATTAAAATATTCGACACTTTGTTGATTTAAATAATATTTAAAAAAGGAAATACGTATGTTGCCTACTTGCATATATGAACTTATACTCACACACTAAGATATAGGCAGATACACACCCATTAATAGGTACACACACAACAATCACACCCCACGTATAACACATACGCACGTATTCATACGCGCAAACACACGTCACGTGTTCGTACTTTATATTTATAATGTGGCCTGTACATTATTATAATACTTTAATATAACATAATAATACAATATATAATATTATTATAATAATTGTACAAGACAGTGCAACGAACTGTTTATTTTTATGGAAACAAGTGTTCTTTTATGTCAACAAATATATTATAATTGATTTATAGGTCTTTATCTATGAAATTGACGTTCTCCAGTACTGGCCATTTCAAATAAAAATAATATTTGTTTGGGTAAGAATTCTAATTTCAAATTAATTATATTTTAAAAACATGGAATGGCAAGAAACACTAATTTTCAAAATTAGTGTTTCTTGTGTTTTTCGCATTTGAATCTTTTTCGTCATCATACGTTAAAAAATCGAGTAATTATGGAATATGAGTAACGTCGTGGCAGTAACGCGGCACAAGCGGCACGCAACATCAACGACGTTTATGAAGTGAACACTACAAATAAACGCACCACCTGTTTGTTATTCGTTTGCCCGCTTCCGTTCTGGAAATTTCGCTCTGCAAATAAACCTCGTAGTTGTCCGGAAACTTTGGTCGACAATGAAGAATTTAAGGCAATTGTGGAAACTGATGAAAATCAATTTGCTGCTGAATTAGCAGCAACTTTCAAAGTTAGAGTCAACATAATATTTGCGTCAAATCAGCTACATAAAAAATCTTGAGAAATGGGTGCCCCATAAACGTGTAATGGTAGAGGTGTTTAATTGAAATAACCACTTACTCTATACTTTATGTAACTATATATTATTGAATGCGTGTTAACCAGGTAACAATACTTAAATGTACATGGAATGTTTAGCGTTACGAAATACTTAAAATGCTTCCATTTATCTTGGCATATATAGCGGCCATTACGTGTGACTAGTGCGACTCTCTTTGTTACAGGTAACTGCACCCCACTCGCAGGATCGTAAAACTCAATGATCGCCAGCGCGAAGTACACATAGAGACGTGCCTCGCACTGTTCAACAGGCACACAGACGAAGGAACTTTGAACTGCATTTTTAAGTGCGACGAAAAATGGATTCTTTTCGACAATCACAAGCGCTCAGCGGGCTGGTTGGATCCTAGTTCAGTATCTGAAAAGGGCCCTAAACGAAAACTTAACCCTTGAAAAGTGATGGTTACAGTTTGGTGGTCTAGCTTTGGTCAGTCGCTAGTCTTCGATGCTCCTGCAAGCCAACGCGCGATTTCATACTGCACAGCAGACGGTCTCCAAATTCCAAAAGCTGGGGTTGGAAGCTTCCAGTTATTCACCGTACTCACCAGACCTTGCGCCTACAGACTTCTACTTTTTACAAAATTTGGATAACTTTTTTTTTATTGCACGAGTTCAGCAGACAGGCAGATGGCCCATTTGATGGAAAGCGGTTACCATCGCCTATACACATTTGCCACAACACAGGTGCTACAAATGCGCTGCCGCTCTATTAAAGGAGACTGGAACCTATATCTTATCAAAAAGGCAATTTCCTTGGTGAAGATCTAATATTTATTTGTTGATTATTACGAGATAATTTTATTTTGATTACGAACCATTTCTGTGAACAATAAAACCCAAAAACAAAACTGCAAAAATCTGGATTCCCAATGCAGGAATTAAAGAAAGAAAGAAATAAATTTTTATTTGCAGAAATAGCAACGTAATTACATTCCTTATACATTTTTGTACACGAGCAGATTTTGAGAATTCGCACGCCGCATTTTCAATAAACAAGCCGCATTTTGCACTCAACATATTGCTGTGCCGGAGTCAGATTCGATACAACCCTGATTTTCAGTGCAAACTTTCCTATTGGCGTAAGACAAAAAGACCCAATGTTAATAATATAAATGATAATAATAATTATTAATAAAACTAATTCTACTTATCTAATATTTAATACGTAAAACAAGTAAATAAATTTTAATAAAAACCAATAATAAATGCGTTACTTCAAAATTAAAATAAATACCCGTGTAACAAGTAACATTGATGTATGAATCATCGATTATACCATTTAATTATTTTATTACACCATATTTTAAAAAACTGGAAGAATCTTAATCTATAATTTATACAAAATTAAGGCATTTTTTATTATTTCAGGAGTTCAGCAGACAGGCAGACGGCCCACTTGATGGAAAGCGGTTACTATCGCCTATGGACATTTGCAACACCAAAGGTGCTACAAATGCGCTGCTGCTCTCTTAATGGAGACTGGAACCTGGTCACTAATGTCGGAACACAACTATTGTTTGTTATTGCGACATACTTTAGACCAGGGTTGGTAGCCATCCAGTCGGGCAAGTGCCCTACCACCTATCTGTGGGTTGTTTTGTCGCCTCTTACGACAGGCCGCCTGGCCGGAGGAAATTGTATTCTTTCGCCGTTCCTGCACAGATAAGATTGAAGAAGGTATTGTCATATAAAGTATAATATTAAGGTATAACATAAACTTTGAGCTAAATATTTTATAATGCATGCTCAGGATGGACTCTTTATATGCTTTTATCTTTTATAACTTAGAAAAATGGCTTATAAAACTTGAGTATAATTTGTTTTGAATGTGTCAGTAATGTTATTAATACTCGACTTTTACTATGTTCACTAAAATTATTTGTTTTTATTGCTCATAAAGTTCACAGTCATTTTCTATTTTACTATAATAAAATTTAACGATATATAAGTTTTAACGAAAATAGTTTTAAATTCAAAAGTGTCTAACTAAAATAAGTTCCACTGGTGAACCCTGTTTGAAGGTCATACATATACGTTAATAGAATAAGAAGAAGGGACAAGAAAGTCCCCAGCAACATGTCCAGCTCAAAAAAGTAAGTTGTTTTTTATACATACATACATACATACATAACTTCACGCCAGGTCCCTTGCGGGGTAGGCACGAACAACAGAGCGCCATTTAGGCTTATTCTTACACACCTCACTTGCTTCTTTGACATTCATAGTTCTTGTCATGCACGCTCGTCTGTTTTTAAGGCTCCTGACATCACCTTCTGCTAGTACACGATCAATTTGATCATGGAAGGTGTGTCGTGGCCTTCCGCGACTTCTGCATCCATCCACTTTTGCATTGTATATCTGTTTAGTCATTCTTTCATCATACATTCTTTCCACATGCCCGAACCACCGGAGCATTCCTTTCCTTACCTTCACCCCGACACTCTCTTTCAGACCAACTCTCTTTCTTACTTCGGTATTACGAACGCGGTCCGCGAGCGTCACTCCGCAGATTTTGCGCAGTGCTCGCATCTCGACCGCGTTTACTCTACTTTCGTGCTCTCTATTCCATACCCAACTCTCGCTTCCATACGTGAGCGTAGGTACCAGCACCGCGTTGTGTATGGCAAGCTGGGCCTTCTGGCTGAGGTTCTTAGCGCCTAGAAGTTTACCTAACGCTCCATTCACACTATTCCCCAAATTCACTCTTCTTTCTATATCAGCGGTGTACCTTCCATCTCTGCTAAAAGCACATCCGAGATATACAAACTCATTCACTTGTTCCAGCATAACATCATCGACCATTATCCTTGCATTCGTTCTGGTTGTTTCTCTTTCAAACACCATCACCTTTGTTTTCTTCGCATTCAAACGTAAGCCTCTCGCCTGACAGTCATCTTTCATCATTGTGACTAGTGTTTGCAGTTCTGATGGCGATTCGGCTAAAAGCACGGCATCATCCGCATAAAGCAAGCTGCTAACAACTAGATCACCCATCCGCACCCCAACATCCATCAATCTTAATCTCTGGAGACAATTGTCCAGATATAGGACAAACAGCAAAGCCGACAGCACGCAGCCCTGCCGGACGCCAATATTGACGTCAAACCAGGGCGACAGGCTGCCGTCCACCCGCACGCATGCCATACAGTCCTCGTAAGTGGACTGTACAGCACGCAGCAAATGGCCATCAATCCCATATCCGGGCAATATGTCCCAGAGGTCCTTCCGCACAACCCTGTCAAATGCTTTCTCTAGATCCACAAAACCGCAGAAAACCTTCCGGCCCGTAGCCAGCTGCTTCTCCACGATATTGCGGAGCGAGAAAACTTGATCCATACATCCCCTTCCATTTCTGAAGCCTCCTTGTGCATCCCACAGTAATCCATCGGATACCACTCTCATTCTCCTTTCAACAATTTTCGCATACACTTTAGATGCTGTGCTGATCAAACTGATGGCCCTGTAGCTGGCACACTCCATACGTGACCCCTTGCCTTTATGCAAGGGCACGATGACAGCGCGCCTCCAGTCGTTGGGAACCTTTCCCGTCCTCCAGCACAAGTTGCATAAGGACAGGAAAGCGTCCCGGACGCAGGTGCCACCATATTTGATCATCTCAGCAGACACACTATCGATTCCTGCTGCCTTTCCATTTTTCAGACTTCTTATCGACCATTCGATCTCTTCCAAAGTGATCTCGGATGCTGACTCCTCGAAGTCAGTCACAGACTCAGTCGTGGTGCCAGCATCCGGGATAGTATCATACATTTCTCTAAAATATTCACTCCATCGCGCTAAAACCTCTTGTGGGTTAGCAAGAATGTCCCCTGCTTTAGATTTAATTCTTTCCATTCTGGAAGCTGACGAAAATCCCCGAGACTTCTTAACCTCTCTCCAAAAGAGTTTGGTATTTGCCTCGAAGTTCTCCGTCAGCTTCTCTTCTTCTTTCAATTTTATTCTTTCACGCTTCTCTTTCACTAAAGCTTTGGTTTCATTCTTGCAGAGGCGATACATTTCTTTCTTCATCTCTTTCATGCTGTCATTCTGATGCAAAGATGCAATATAATCCAGCCAGGCTTTTCTCTTTCTCTCTACGCTAGATTTAACATCCGCGTCCCACCATTCGTCTCCTTTCGTTGTTATATGCCTCTTTGCGCATCCACATGCTTCTTTTGCGCTTTCCACTATACTTTCTTTCATATTATCCCAGTCATTATCCACATCTAAGTCGGAGAAGTCCGCTTTTGCAAGCCTTTCTTCGACTAGGCGCGCATACATACTCCTTACACTAACATCTTCCAATTTTTCACATCTTATTCTTTCAAGCTCCCCGAAATTGGTACGCTCTCGCCAGTGCCTCCACTTCTTGAAAAGACCCACAAACCGGCTTATCACCAGGTAGTGGTCCGTTCCAAGAGTGGGGCCTCTGTAGGCTCTTGTATCCATTATTGTGTTTCGGAGGCGACTATCTATTAAAATCAGATCAATCATACTTTTCTGTTCATTCATTCTCCATGTATACGTGTGGATATCCTTATGATGGAATAAGGTGTTCGACACAAGCAAGTTTCTTTCCATGCATACGTCTATGATTGGCTTACCAGCATCGTTCGCTCTCTTGTCGCCATAGGGTCCAAGGACAGCCTCAAAGCCGTCTCGTTTGGTCCCCACCCAGCCATTAAGATCACCACACATAATTAGTCTTTCGTTCCCTTCAGCCAGATCCAGAATTTCTCTCACAGACTCCCAAAACTTCTCGAGTTCTTGGGGATCCGCTGAGCTTACGGGAGCATAAGCTGCGACCAGAAAAACTCGCGTGATCCCCAGTTTTAGACGGACCCAAAGAAGTCTCGGGTTCACCAGACAATAGTCTTTCACTCCAGACACAAAGCGGGATGAGAGTACGACGCCCACCCCCCCACTTGCACGCTTGTCCAGGTCCACGCCGGACCACAGAGCAAGCATGCCATCGGGGAGGTCATCGACGTCACACCCCTTCCGCTTTGTCTCTGTCAGACATAAGGCATCCAGGCTTCTCTCATTCATTATATCAATCATTTCGTCCATCTTATCTTTCATTCCACCTCTCACATTCCACGTGCCTATACGGCACTCTGCTCCTCTCGACCCGCCAGGTTTGGCGCTGCGTGAAGGGTGGCGGCCCCCTTCGCCGCATGCGCAAGAGTCCACACCGACGGGGGCGCATCGGTGAGCGTCGCCTGCGGGGGACGCCCTATCATGCACTACAGTCATGTGTCAATTCGGTCAGAATTGTGGCCCTCTGGGCCAGCGGGGATCGCGACGTGCACGCTTCTGACAAGACCCCTTGTTTTTTATTATTTCGAAATACTCTTTAAAGACTTATTTCAGACTAGCTGACCTAGCGAACTTCGTACCGCCATATTTTTTGGATTCCCGAAAGACTTTGTTCATGACACAAAAAGAAAATCACCAGAATCGCTCCCGGTGATTAGGAGGATTCTAGAATCCGATCTCAGCGCTACCTACCGGTTCTAATTGCAAATCGAAACCATCCAGGAACCCACTTAAACACACATTCATTAATTGGTGCTCCGCTCCTATTGCTCTTAGCGTGATGGTATATAGCCTATAACCTTCCTCGATAAATGGGCTATCTAATACAAAAAATAAATCAGACCAGTAGTTCCTGAAATTAGCGCGTTCAAGCAAACAAACAAACTTATCAGCTTTATATATTAATATATATAAGATAAAACTCTCTCACCGACACCGCACCTTGTTAGAATATCCGCTTCTATAATGTTACGTTGCAGAGAAATTACTTTTATTCTGTTATAAGCTGTTTAAGTAAATAAAGCTTTTTAACTATCCCACGGGAACTCTTTAACTTTTCGGGATCAAAAGTATCCTATATGTTGACCAGGGATATAAGCTATCACCATTCAAAATTTCATGTAATTTCATCCAATTACTGTTATGTATCTGCTGAAAACAGATTTGTAATAACAAATACTCTATTGACAGAAAACAGAAAAATTTGCAAACACGGTAATAACCTTTGGTATAATCTATAATTCGGAGTCGTGTTTAGCTAAACATTCATACGTAGAGACAACAAATATCCGCCCAAATTATAAAGATATCCGACGCTTTAGGGAGGGACAACTGGAGCATTGGGTCAATCCTCTAATGTGACATGGAGTTATATCGCGATAGTGAAACAAAACAAATGCTATGAACGCGGTACATTGGTTGTTCAATCCATGTAATATGCATATAAAGTCCTCTTTGACATATCCATCAAAGGAACCTCTTCAAGTATCGCTGTGCGAGCGCAAGTGGCTAGCGAAACCAAATTTGATTTTAACAGTTCTTTTGCATGGAGCGCAGTGCAAAGAGTAGGAGATTTTGGGGCGATTCCTTTTGATATGGTGTTGCTCATCAGAGTGTTCTACGAGCTGCGTTTCGAAAGCAGCAACAGCTTTATAAATAGAACTACGTCACTCCCTTCTGTGCAAATAATATAAACACTGAAACGTCTCACTGCTAGGCTTGATCGTCCCCGTATTAAAGGTACAAACTCTGATAGCATAGGGCCTACCAATGCAGTTCATTTTCTGACCAGTAAACAGATACCACTTCTATAATTTGCTCTCTAAGATGACTGTGATGTTTACCTTACTTACTACTTAAACTTACTTTACTACTTAAACTACTATGATGATCATAACATAATACAAATAGCTAGATTCCGAAATAATAATACACGTTACCATAAGATGGACATCAGTACTTTGATAAACAAAATAAACAATTATTAAAATATACAATACTATTGTAACGTTCTTCCTAAAATGCAGATCTCTCCATGGGGCTTTATACTGCACAAATACAATATGTCTCTCGGCCGCGTGGACTGAATTTCTTAGAATCACACCTGGCTAATGACAACCATAAAAGATTACAATACACAATTGGTTCATTTCCTAATTACAAAATTTAAACACAAAGTAAACAAAAGAAGTCCAAATGCCGAAAAGGTAGTAAAATGTCTACAGGTATGCAGGTGCGAATATGTCTTTTGTCGGCATTCAGGTCCTAACAATAGTTATTATATAGAACCAGCAATGTATTGTCCCACACATAATATTCTCCTTACTAATGAAGCATCCTTTTGTAAGTCCTGTTGGATCCATTCCCTTCACTAATTGTGACCTATTTCCTTGTCACTGGGTAGTTGACTGATGTTAAGCATTGCTTTTATGTAATGTGCAAATGAGACGTTTTAATACCTGCTGCGGTATACATATCGCGTGTTTAAAACAGTTTCATGATGATTTATAGACGCGCAATGATAGAATACAGTATCATTACTTTTTTAAGTGTTAAAATATTTAAAAAGCATTAAATAATACTGACGACGATATCTTTAGGTTTAACGTAGAAAAGTGTATAATAGCAATAACATAATTGGTACCGCCATGTAAACCTCCTTTCGGCCTATTAATACTTTTCTCTTACTATTTAAATTCTTCCTTCAAATGTGACAGCGCGCTCCCCTTTCGCACGTCACTTCAGTCACTCATTGTCATATATCATTTAAATAAATTAAATATCCGCATTGTAAATAAATAAAATAAAATAACATAAAAACATACCGCGCCCGCACCATCTAAATATATATATAACTTCTCCGCGCCGCCGTTCTAATATATAATAAATTAATATTAAAATATATAAAATAAAGACATATATAATATAAAATACAATAAAGTGTGTGTGTGATAGTGGATAGTTGAGAAGAGGAGCCGTGTTTTCATTATCATTAACCAGGTAAGTGCGTGCTCGTTCCGATTCCCATTCCAAATTGTCCACACTTCTTTTCCCGCAAATTTGATACAGTTCACTTTCCGCTAAATCCAGCGCCGCCGCAACAAATGGTCCTTCGAGCCGGATACTCGATACGCGTAATTTTGGCGTAATCGGGCCGGATTTCCTATATTTAAAGCCCTACCATAGGCATACCGTATACCGCATTCTCGCATTCGTGTGTTTCCTAGCTTTAGAGCTAGGAAAATTACCGCCCCGCATCCTTTTTTTCACCGCCCTCGGTCTTATAGGTGTATGTCTAAGCTATATTAATTACTCGCACCCGCACGTTTAGGCAACCCTTAGCCAAGTGTTATTTCTATTTATAGAAATAAATATATTTTAATCTACCATTAATTAAATCATATTTCATCTCGCATCATTTCGCCATATCGTTTTATCGATTTTCCGCGACATATTTGTCATTTAACCGCATTTGTTTTTTGTACTTCATTATTTAAATTGAGCTACGTTTGTCATCAATATGTCTTCCATTTTGAACATTGATGACAACGTCGAATTAATGGGCTTAAAATCTCAACTAGATGGGTTCTTCGAAGTTCTTCAATTAATATATACAAAATCGCAGCAGGTCTTCGACAGTACAGAATGTCTGCAATGCTTTCTGCAATATGCTGCAACTTTGGACAACATTCGCAAGCTATTTAAAGATACCGCAAACAAATATAACGAAATTCTCCTTATGAGTGTGCCAGGTGCCTTACCTGATTTTGATGCAATGATTCCTTTTGAGGAATTATATTGCAAAACAAAAGCAGCCCTTAGGAGGCTGCAATCAAAGAACAACGTACTAGATTGCAATCATGTTCAAAATAACGATCAAACCGCTTTACAATCACGCGCTGTTGTATCAAGCACTTCAATATTGCAGTCTTCTACGCAGTCTGATGCTCTTTGTTCACCGCAGTCATTTGTAACTAATGATGATTTACTTCATAAATCTACACCGTTCTCGCCTAATAATGTACACATTGATTCGTACCGCAATGACGAGATATCGACGTCAATGGCTTCTTGTAGTCTCGATGTTAAAAAGCATGGGCACGCCGCGTTATATTCACTCACTTCGACTTTAGCTGTACCAAGCAAGTCGTTACAGTCGCTTACGCAGTTTGATGCTTCACATGTACCGCAGTCTTCTACATCAAGATCTGATCTTTCTCATAAGAATGTTCCTCTTCCGCTTATTAATATATCTACATCAATGTCTTCTTATAGTCACGATGTTGAAAATTGTACTCAAACCGCATCTGATTCAGATACTTCGACTTTAGCTGTACTAAGCAAGACCTTGTCGTCTTCCGCACTTATTTACTCCCGCGCCACATTGACGCCATCTGTAGTTCCTGTGGCTATTGATGAATGTTTATTAAAATCTGTTTCATCAGTTCGTTTGATTAAACGTCACTGTGGTTTTAAATCAAACGACTATAAACTTTCGCAAAATACTATATTCATCAATGACAAACATAATATATCTTTCCAAGATATAGAACTTTCACGTTTTGATAATTTGTATCCATTCGCATATATTACGATGTTTAAATCGCGCGCTTTATTTGAACATTCCTTGTTTCCGCGCACTGTAATAATAGTACAAAATAAAACCTCTTCGAAAACTCGCATACTTTTAGGTTCGAGTTATCAATATAATCTCGCGCTCTGTTCTAATGACGTTTTACATTCGTTTCGTAATTTTAATACATCGTATAATGTCATAATGATAAAGTATTCTATGGACATTGTTTTACGGGTGATTCCCGGTCATCATAGAGTTTTCAAATACAATTCTTGTTTTAAGCCGACCCGCGAAAATTTAAAATTTTCTTTGCGACAAATTGAGTCAAATACCTTTGTCGCATCGTGCCTCATCCGATGTCTTTACTCGGATCGAGGGATTAATATTTTATTAATTTAATATTTTTAGTTTTAAATAATTTCCACCGCATCGCTTTCTTAGTTGTTGTTTTAGGGTAATAGGCAACACAGTCTTCGAGACGGTATATCGTGAATCCGAATATTCGCAATGAATGAAGTTCACGCGTTCATTCGTTTGGTTGTGTCCAATACCCGAACTTATATTAATATTTATTTTTCTTTTAGTTGTCAATGAAATATTATTTTTGTTTGGTTTAAATATAACCCGCTTCCCGCTTTAGTTTTAATTTAATAATTAAGAAATATTTATTTTATTTGAAACTTTTGATTAGGTTAGATTAGTTTCAATACTCGTATTTATTTACTTAATTGTTTTCCGCTTCTTTATTTAATTATGGATTAAGCTTGCTTTGGTCTCCTACACGCTCTTGTAAATAAGTATATACTTGGACCAAGCGTGCTTTAATCCTCTCGCTCTTATAAGTTTATTTTGATCTTGATTTGTTTTGGTCCCGCACCGCACTTGTAAATTTATTTTGGACCAAACAAATATAAGCCTTGTTACCGTATTTTATTTTAATTCGGACCTAGCTGTCTTGGTCCCGCACCCGCTCTAATAAATTTATTTTGGACCATGCGTGCTTAGGTCCCAAGCCCGCTCTCGCTTCTTTATAAGCTAATTTCGGTCCTTGCTTATTTAGGTCCTGCAACCGCTCATGTATACTTATTTTGGACCTTGTAAGTTTAGGTCCCGTATCCGCTTCTTTAATTAACTTCGGACTATACTAGTATAGGTCCCGCTCCCGCTCTTTTTATATTAATTTGGACCTTGCTAGTTAGTCTCACGCTCATTCTTACGCTTCATTAATTATTTATTTGAGCATCATTTAGTCCAACATCTGCGCTCGCTCCTTTATTATTAGGGTACGCTCTCGTAGAGTTATACTTTTATACTTATTCGCTATAATTATATTGGACTTTAATAATTGGTTCTTCGCTTGATGTTTTAACTATTGAATACACTCTATTAATTTAAGTTACTTGCCCGCGTTTGTTTGTTTGCGTAGGACGCTATATTATATTAGTTCTTCACTCGCTAATTTATTATATTACTCTCGTCTACTTGAGATATGTTAATTAAGTTGAATTTTAATTGAATATTTTCTGCTCCGCATACCTTTTCAAATTGAATGGACATATTATTAGTCCCCCGCTCAAGCTTTATTCATTTATAACCGCTCAGTTTATTTTATTACTTCGCTCATGTCCATTGTACTGCTCATTTGGAAACATCTTTGAACAATCAGACGTATCGTACTGGAAGTTCATTGTATATAAATACCCGCTCGCTCATTATACATTACTTTTTCGCTCGCTTCATGCATATACAGTTAAAAATCCGCTCACTTTTCTAATGGTTGCCATTCGCTAATTAAACATTAATTTTGATTTCGCTCATCGTATTAAACTTTGGACCTTCGCCCGCTTTATTAATTTATTGGTCCTTCGTATTTTAATTTACTTTCTTTTAAAGGCAACCCTTTAAGGCCGGGGGAAATGGTACCGCCATGTAAACCTCCTTTCGGCCTATTAATACTTTTCTCTTACTATTTAAATTCTTCCTTCAAATGTGACGGCGCGCTCCCCTTTCGCACGTCACTTCAGTCACTCATTGTCATATATCATTTAAATAAATTAAATATCCGCATTGTAAATAAATAAAATAAAATAACATAAAAACATACCGCGCCCGCACCATCTAAATATATATATAACTTCTCCGCGCCGCCGTTCTAATATATAATAAATTAATATTAAAATATATAAAATAAAGACATATATAATATAAAATACAATAAAGTGTGTGTGTGATAGTGGATAGTTGAGAAGAGGAGCCGTGTTTTCATTATCATTAACCAGGTAAGTGCGTGCTCGTTCCGATTCCCATTCCAAATTGTCCACACTTCTTTTCCCGCAAATTTGATACAGTTCACTTTCCGCTAAATCCAGCGCCGCCGCAACAATAATTATTCATACTTATGCTTTTAGTATAAATTATAAGTAAGGTCAATAAGATAAAATTACCTTTCTTTAATGTCAAAAGAATATAATTAATATATAATAATGCATATCTTATAATCCACCCGCGTGGAAATATAAATATTAAAGTGAAACTTCTTTAGAATCAGAAAAAGTGTCACTATAAAGAGAAGAACCCATAAAATTCAACCTTATTTTATGCATAATAAAACACATTTCTCTTTACCCGTTAGTGTTAATTTTTTATTTTAATAAAACATAAAAGATTTCAAATAAATTTTAGCTCTATCTGTATATAATTAATGAAGATATTTTTTATAAAAGCAAATCGTGCGTAACAGTGCATTGAATTCTGAACTTTATGGTAATGAGTTAAAGTGTAAATTTATATTGAATTGTAAAATGTTGATGAGCGTAGGCTCAAGGAATTATATATATTCTAGGGAGCAGAGCAGTCTTCACCCCTGTTGACGAAATGAGTTTGCCTTTCCCGGGGTATTCTCAAGCACTGATGCGCTAGGATCAGCGTGGGCGTAACTACGTTCTAAGTTCACACTCTTCCTACCATAAGCGCAGGGCATATGGGAGGAGGGTGGTGGGTGGTTAGTGGAGTATTGAGTTTTCGAGTTCCACACAAGTCAGCGATTTGGCTCTGGTGCCCATTCGTGGTGTCACCTCTCGTCGCTTTGGTCTAATCCCTAGTAAAGGACCCAGTAGTGGGTGAAATGCATTTCCCCCGCCTCAAAAAAAGGAGTTATATTTATATTAATAAACGTTAGACAAAAATTATCTGTGAGTATATTCTCTTAAGTTTCACTTCTACTCCGTGTGAACTACACACACACATAATTTTGTTTTTTTCTTCAAAATTTTAAATTAATTATTACCTGCTGCTGCTGCACACCAGGAGGCCCTGAAATGTCGCAAATATATATCCATTGGTAGTGGGTACGTATTTGTGGCTTTCGGGGTCGAGACCCTGGGGCCGTGGGGGCCTGGAGCGCATCACCTCTATCGAGACCTCTCAAGGCGTCTTATTGAGGTCTCGCGTGACCAAAAGGCTGGCTTGTACCTAGGGCAACGAATAAGCGTTGCCATCCAACGTGGAAATGCGGCCAGCATTTTGGGCACGCTCCCCGCCGACAGCGATATGGAGTCAATTTTTTATTTATAGATCTATTTATATACCTATTGTGTAATATATTATTAAGTTATTTTTTAATTAACAATTGATTAATTAAAGAGTTAATTATTACCACATTAGGTATTCAGTAGAAACGCCAGTTTTGCTATTTCAATGTCACAACACTACCCTGATAATACTGCAATTGTAAAATTGCAACTGTTTGCAGAAATTTCGATTCGCATTGTTTTTTCTTTTATTGCTGAACGCAGTAGACAGGCTAACGATCCAACTCTGATGGAAAATGGTTACCGTCGCGTACAGAGGTGCTGCCAATGTACTGCCGGCCTTGAAGGAGAAAATGGAACCCGGCCACTGATGCCGGACCACAACTCACGGTTGTTATTGCGGAAAACTCTAAACCAGGGGTGGTATACATCCAGTCGGGAAAATGTCCTACCACCGGGCTGTGGGTTGTTTTGTCGCCTCTTACGACAGACCGCCCTGCCGCAAGACTTATTATTCTTTCTCCGTTCCTGCACGGATAAAATTTTATCACCGCATCTTCTTTCTTCTGCGGCAGATGAAAGTTATCCTCCGTAGGTTATGGTCCTACTTTATTGCTGTACGTGTACAAGCTTGTGTAAATTATTTAAAAAACAATAACAATATATGCAAATGGAAGATAAGGTAAACATAGACATAATTATATAAAATGTAATGATATAAAAATGAAGAAAAGGAAGAATGAAACAGATAATATAAGAATACTAAGCATTTGTAAATAAGGAAAGAAAGACAAGCGGAAAAGAACCCTTGTTAGAAGAACGTAACACATAACTTTAGAAATAGAAAAGAACTACTAATTCCAAAAGAGCTGCACTTAATCTCCGACCACGTTAGAGGTGACGTCTTTCCTGAAAGGCTTTAAAGAATATAAGAAAATGGCTTACTCATAATTATACGCTCACTTTTATTAAAAGTTAGTAAATAACGGCCATAAATATCTGCCACCTGTCACGAACAGATTACAACGATTATCGCAAGCGTGTTGTCACAATTATCGCATTTGAATGTTATTTTGATTACGTTGACAATACAGGTGGTATGATGTTTGATTATTTTATTAAAATAGTAGCTGACCGGCAAACTTCGTACGACCTCAGAATCAATAAATAAAAAAAACATTGACCTCTGAACGACGGGACGAACATCAAACGTTTGACAGGTAGGAATAGTTACTAAGGGAGAGCAAAATTTTTATTTTTATATTTTTTTTTTCTACTCACCTTTTAAACCTTCCCTGGACTTCCACAAATAATTTAAAACCAAATTTGGTTATGGCTAATATTCTAACATATAATACATTATAACTATAAACTAGAACAGTAAATGAAACTTAACTTTTATTGTATTCTACCCATAATCCCTTCAAACTATTAGTAGAATACTGAGCCTAGATCATCGAAGTCAATGGGTATGGTTCCCATAAGGCTGGCTACGTTACCTTGCTTTTCCGAATTAAGTATAGGTGATTTGGTATTCTAGCAAATGAAACTTGGTTTCGAATTATTTTTTGATTTCACAAGTTTTTTGATGTAGTAATACCATTGATATATAAGGATTTTTTATATATCAATGAGGAATACATTTTAATTTACATGTCAACTAGCTGACCCATGCCCACTTCGCTGGACATCAGAAAATAAAATAAAAAATACCTATTATTAATCACAGTCAAATATATCCTTATGTCACTCAAGAGTAATTTACCTTTCCACTGGTGAAAGAATTTTCAAAATCAGTTTAGTAGATCCAGAGATTACTCCCTACAACGTCACAAGCTCACAAACATTACCTCTTTATAATATTAGTATACACTGTATGTTGTTAATGTTAGACGCGTTTGACGATGTATGAAGGTATCATATGTATGATCTATTATATCTATCTATCAATAATTATGTTATGACGTAATAAGGTTTTAATGAATAAGATGTGTTACTCGCAAACAATAGGTGTACAAAATAAAAATGTAAAAGCTAGTGTGATTGTACGTTCTTTCCGTCTTCACTCTCTAGATTTATGGACTAATTCTCAAAAAATAATCTTAATATCTATAAAGCCTACTGGTAAGGAAACCAAGATATAAATCTAAACAAAACTAATTCTATAAAGAAAATGTATCCTTTAATGTAATGGATCGCGCACGAAAAGACCTCCTGATGGGTAGGATAATGGGCAAAGAAAGCCTAATGAGGTCGTTGGAAGCAACCACCCGCGACTCTTTTGTATGTAGTTATACAAACAGTTGTTTGACGACGACTTTCTTAATTAGACTGGTACTTTCTATCTTTCAATTTGTATAGAAACGAAAATTTAAAAATAAAACGATCTCAATTCTTATTTTATAAAAGAGTTTCATAAGTGACTTATTTATATTTTCGTTTATTTTATTTGGTTTTTTATTTTAAAATAAATTATGTTACGTACAATCCCAAATCGTAGGACTCTTATTGTCAGAGAGGCCAAAACATTGCCTACATTTCGGAACTCACTTATAAAGTACTATTTGTTTTTAAATAAATATATCTAATATATTAACATTCACTATGCTTGTCATATACAACGTGTTTCATTTCAAATTACAATAAATCATAATTTTAGCAGTCTGACACCATACAAAGTTTTTGGTAATATTAAATCAACCGTCAAAATTAAAAAAAAAAAACAATTTCCGAACAAATTAATTACGATAAAAAAGGAATAAAAACAGAACATCTTGTAAATATTGGTTCACTGACCTTGGTAAGAATGAACAAGTTCTGCGTTTAAAGATGAAGAGACGAGCTGACAACATGATACATTTGGTCACTAACCTACCGATTTAGTCACAATAACTGATATATGTTGTTGTAAAATTCTGAAATGAAAAATGAGGTCCTGTGGTTAAACCAAAGGAGCTACCTTGATTCGTTTTTGTATTTGGGCAGAGTACGTCATGAAGAAAACTTGGTCTAATTTATTGTCGTAAGGTCTGAAACACGCTGTATAATGGTAATAAATATTGTAAGATACCTTGAACAAATTGTCGTGTCCTTCGATAGCTTAATGAGCAGGCACCAGTATAACACTCTCTCACATGTTCTAGTTTAAAAATATTAATGGTTTACACACGTCGCGGCGCGGGTGGATTGGTTTTGAGTACTTATTTGAATATTTTGAGTTGATACTTTTTAATAGGTGTACGTGCGTAGCGAGCGAGTTTTGCCACGTTTTCTTTTTGTGCAGGAGCGGGGTAGAGGGAGAGATTTTGAATACGAAACGGGAAGGAGTGAACGAATGGAATGAACAGCCCATACAAATATATTTATTTAGATTATTTCGTATTGGTATTCTATAAATGTGTTTGGATCTATGTATGTGTTAAATTTATAAATTAGTGTATGTATATTTAAATTATATAGTACTAACTTTTTCTGATCCACTTTCATCCCCATATTAGCTAAGAATTTCGTTTAAGCGTTCACGCGTGACTTCTATCAAACAAGTACGAGTAGAGAGACCTCGATAAAATCGACAGGCTTCGGCTCACATATTGTTATTTGCACTTTAAACACAAATTTATTCTTGAAAATACACGATAATCTAAGAAACACTATTAAATAAGCTGTTAAAAGTGACATGTTTTTAAAGTTGTAAACAACAACCCCTTCCCTTAGTTTTGCATTTAACACTCCTTCATAGAACTGGATCCTGACAAGCTTCTCTGTGATTTGGTATAATAATATAGAGTGTGTTTATTTTTTCAAAATTGACCTAGACGATTTCTGAAAAGAGTAATTGATTTTTCAAAAATCGAATGGTCTCATATTTTAGTTTTCGTCAAAATCGGCTTTGTGACTTTTAAATGTTTCGTGCTATTTCTCATGGCATTGAGTTGGCCTCGAAAGCCCCTTGAAAGATTCAACCTGTATTGACGCAATTGACGAAGACGAGTAGGCTTTGCTCGTGGTTGAATGTGTGCATGTATAATTGCACATTGCGGTAGTGTGTGTGTCAGACTAAGCGATCAGTTGCGAGCATGCCGTGCAATCATACGCACATTTGATCTCATGCACAGACAGATCTATATTTACCACAAAGCTCGATTGTCTTCGTGAATTGCAAAAACTATTATCCCCGCAAATTGCTATTGCGCCTGGCCGCCATTTTCGTGACGTAACCGTAGCCGAACACCCAGTACTGTCATCATCACTGGCCGGCGGGTACGCGTACATATCGAGTTGCTGTTATGATGAATGTTAATTTAACAAGGTTCCAATGCATTAACAATTTGTGGGAATAATGCATAGAAAGTTTTGCTATTATGTTACTGCTTCATCTCGGATAATGTAATGGCCCATTCTTGATTATGCTAACGCCAGCTACATTGATTTGATTCAAGAGCAACATAACAAGCTTGAAAGACTCCAAAATTTTTGTACAAGGTTCATATTTGGATTACGTAAATATTATCACATCCCTAAATTTCGTAAAAAACACAAGTGGTTGCCAATTCGTTTTCGACGCAAAACTTATATTCTTTCACTCCTGTACAGTGTGTTGTTTATTCCCACAACCCCGTTTTATCTCAAAGAACGCTTTGAATTCATCTCTTCCTCTCACAATTTACGACCTTCTACGAACCTTAGACTTAATACTCCCAGACATTATTCATCTTTTTTTCAATAATTCTTTTACTGTAGAGACTATTTGACTCTGGAATAGAGTGGAGGAATGGAGAAAGAATACAATTTGCTGCGACAAAACAACCGACAGTATTTGCCCGTCTGGATGGCTACCACCCCTAGTTTAGAGTTTATCGCCATAACAACTTTGAGTCATGCTCCGGCATTAGTGGCCAGGTTCCAGTCTCCCTTAAGAGGATGGCAGCGCATTTGTGACGTCTCTGGTGTTGCAAATGTCCACAGGCGATGTTAACCGCTTTCCATCAGGTGGGCCATCTGCCTCTCTGCTGAACACATGCAATAAGAAAAAATCTCAATATATTCCAGGATTATTTATTTCTGTTCACTATATTTCAGTTGTGTACTTTCGTTTATTAAAATGCAAACTCATAAAAGTCTTTATGAATGTCAAAAGAATTTTCTATCGGATTAAACGAAGCTCTCGCTATAGAAAAAATTCAATTTACTAAGACTACGTAATATTAAAACACTCGCGATGCTGTATACAAGCGAACTTGAAACAAAGGACAAAGCAAGCATAAATGTAAATATATATATACATATATATGTATATACAGAGGCGAGGAACTTACGTGTCATTCGACTATGACACCTTGTAAAAGGGATGAAATCGAAGTACAACATATGCTGATATTAGACGGATCAATCAATCCGGAATCAGTGGCCAGGTTCCAGTTTCCACTTCGAATTCGGCAGTACATTGGTAGCACCTCTGATGTTGCAACTGTATATAGATATAAATGTGCCAGGTAGTAAGGCATTTGCCCGACTGGATGGCTACCACTCCTGGTCTAAAGTATGTCATAGCAACCTTGAGTTATGTTTCGGCATTAGTGACCAGGTTCCAGTCTCCCTTAAGAGAGCAGCAGCGTATTTGTAGCACCTTTGGTGTTGCAAATGTCCATAGGCGATGGTAACCGCTTTCCATCAAGTGGGCCGTCTGCTTGTCTGCTGAACGTCCTGATACAAAGGAAGAGAAAACCTTCTAAGGAAAAGGTTTAATTTTCTCCTTTCCTTTCTTAACCTTACACAACTATATACACCAAATTTTTTTTTTAAAATCTTTAGATAGAAAATAAAAAATAAATGCATAGGTATGTACAATAGTTACTAAAAACAAAAGGCAGCCTTATTGCTAAAAGTGATCTGTTCTAGGCAACCTGACTCAAAGGAAATCCTTAACTTTTCTAGTTATTTTTTATATTACTGATGCGGAAAGAAAAAAAGGGAAGTATAAAAATGTTAATGGACAGCAGATTACAATCTAAGTTAGAGTAAACTAGCACATACATTATACCGTTAGTTTCGTATTTATACACGGCTGTTACCAGCCACCCCTAATCTTGATTTCCTCGCAAGTTTTCTACAGTGTGTGCCCGCAACTTCGTCCGCGTGGAATTTTTTCCCTAAAAGTAGCATAAGTTACTCTCTATAACATCAGCTATCTGCCAGTGAAAGTACCGTCAAGTGTTGTACCCGCTTCAGAGATTAGTTTTTTGCGGTAACCATTTTTTTAAGTATTTTAAAATACTTCTTATAACATCAGCTATCTGGTATTGAAAGTCCCGTCAAAATCAGTTGAAAAAAACTGCAGTTTCTCTCCACATGTTGAAACCACCTTAATATTCCTTTTTAAACTCTTATTATTACATCTTTTTTCAATACACAATGTTCCATTATTACACTGTTGCTTATCATATCATTCAAAATAACCGGTAACACACACACATCTTAAAGCTCTAAAATAATACGTAACTATTTAATCTAGTGGTAGAAATTCGACCATAATAATTAATGCCATATACTTCTATAATCACAGTTTTTACCAAGGCTACACTGTTAATCTGACTTGTACAATAAACAAAAGAGTATATATGTCTGTGTGTGTCAAATCCATGGTAGTGTGTGTAATTTTTTTTTATTGATTGAGGACCGCTTGTACAACGATCGCCTTTGAATAAAATTAGTGAATCAGATTAAACTGCTTAAATACGTTTTACACGAAATGTATTGACAGTTTGTTAAACATGTTTAGCGACAAGTTTTGCGTTGTGCAAGACGCTAATCATATTTAAGGATGTTAAATGCATTTAGTGTTTCTTAAATAAATTTAAGGAACGTTATGCAAGCGACCCTGAATATATTTTTTATGCATAATTTTAGAAAAATATTAATTAGCATTCGTCACTTCTCTATATAACCTATAACTAATAAGTGTGCGAAATTTCATACTCCTCCATCCGCGCAATGTTCGGGCCAAGGGTAAAAACGTGTTAATATATTGATAACTTTTTAAATAAGATGTTCTTACTTGCAATAATATTTATGAAGTGATATGATATTGAGTTAATTGGTTCCAGATTACAAGGCAACATTGTTGCTATCTTTTTGGACTATTACCTACGACAACGGACTAATATTAAAACATAGAGGTCAGTACGCTGATATGAAATTTAATCTACAGGTAACATAAACAAATTATATTATAAAATAAAACTACGTTTTAACGGTTTTAAGCGCGGTAATTTATTAGGTTTTTGGTTTGTCCGACATGTCAGCCGCTTTTCTGTGGCCGTAGTCATGGCCGAAAGGTGACATTTGTCCAACGAGTGGACAATACTCGTTGGACAAATGTCACCTTTGTTGTCCGTGACCGCGTTTATTGCGTATACAAGTCGCGAAAACTTAAGAAAATATTAAATTATATTATACACAGAAAAGCTACGGTATTCTCAAAACGTTCATTTATGGTTTATAGGCATAATTTAAATCAGGGATTCCCAAATTCTACCTCTTTTCTCAAAATGAACTGATATCTCAGAGATCCATAACCATATAAATTACTTTTAAAATCTTCCTTTGCGTTTGGTTAAGTGAGTAGACTTGACATCATTTTCTCGTTAAAGTTCAACAAAATAAATAGACATAGAATTCAGTAAATATTAAGTGTACTTACTAATCATTAATACAGATTACGTAAACTAACTTAATTATTAAAAAAACACATTTGTACTCATAACACAACCTATACAGTATACTGAAAGTTTTAAATAAGAACTTGTGTTAATTAATAAGAGTAAATGTTTAGACCTCATTGACCCAAAAAATAAGTTTTCGACCACCTTGGGAGTGAGAGTCCTTGATTTAAATAGTAATTTTTACTTATAAGAGTATTTTGGCGTTTATTTTAATATACCAGCGACTTCATCCACGCTTGACTTTAAATTCCCGCGGGATTCCCGGTACACAAAGTACCGCAGTATTTAAAAATAATACATACATACACAACTTCACGCCAGGTCCCTTGCGGATAAGGCACGAACAACAGAGCGCCATTCAGACTTATTCTTTACACACCTCACTTTCTTCTTTGACATTCATAGCTCTTGTCATGCACGCTCGTCTGTTCTTACGGCTCCTGACATCACCTTCTGCTAGTAAACGATCAATTTGATCATGGAAGGTGTGTCGTGGCCTTCCGCGACTTCTGCATCCATCCACTTTTGCATTGCATATCTGTTTAGTCATTCTTTCATCATACATTCTTTCCACATGCCCGAACCACCGGAGCATTCCTTTCCTTACCTTCACTCCGATACTCTCTTTCAGACCAACTATCTTTTATACTTCGGTATTAGGAAAGCGGTCCGCGAGCGTCAGTCTACAGATTTAAAAAAAAACAATTATTTAAAAATAATGTACGCTATTATTACAATACACATTTACACTACTTCCGAAAATGGTATGATTAAATAAATAATTTATTCGGTATGCAAATGTAGCCAACCTCAGCAGAGAGTTTAATTAATGAATATAAAATTGAATAATGGTGGTTTCCTCGAAAGATTGGATTTTAATTGCTGCCCGACATCGGAAGCGAGTGAATTTTTAATCTATGACAAAGTAATAAAAGTTCACAAGCAAGACAATTATTATCTGCCGATTATATAATTACGTTTTCCTCGAGAATATACTTTGCATTCCTAGAGAGCAATATTAGCTTGTTTCAGATCCATATTATAAAATTACAATGTAGAATGACAAAATTTAAATTAAAGATGCTATAATTTATAAGATGCCTAATTATTGTTGAGAATTTATATAATTTTACTGTAAGTTTCTTAGAAATAGGCTCCAAAACACCTGGACGAGTATCAATGGAAATGTTAGCGATTAAAATAGGAAGTTTATTTATTATATTCGTGTATGTTTCACCCATTCACAAACATTATATAGTTATGTATGAGGTTAGTAAACTATACTTTCCCATTTTTGAATATGTAGAACTCAACAACAGTTTTTATTTGAACATTGACATTTATTTTGAAATCTCAAACAGACACTTTAATTATACGTACTAGTGAATGTAAATATATCCAATTGAAATTCATAATATATAAGTACTTATACATACTCTGGTGGTTGCTTGGAAGAGATCGCTTTACGCGACAAGGCCGCCCTTTGTTCAAGTTTTAGGAACGTAGTTTTAATTTTTGGTGAACAATAAAGTGTTTTCATTCATTAATTTTTTCATACTCTAATTTAGCTATTGAAGTCAAAAGCCGAATCAGATGTCTGAACGCGGTAAGAATGAAGCAACATGTATAAAAAAATAATGGTACCTAATATACTTACTTTAGTCCTGCCACCTACGACGACTCTAGTACTAAGCTAGTGAATATAGATAGCTAACACTTTATTGCAATATTTAATAAAGCACCAAAACCGTCAATTACAATACCAATTAATATATTTAAAACAAGACTAAAAATAATTAATAATAGGCAAATCATATTATTCCACAAACGAATTCCTTAACGTCAAATTTGAAACATAATATTAATACATAATTAATAATTATATTTTAATTAAAGACATTAAATAATTGACAAACAGATTGAAATAATAATATTAAACAAACAGACATCTATATAATTAATAAAGGTAATAAATAGAAATAATAAATAAATAAATGTAATAAATACGACTCAAGTTGGATAAAAGGTACTTAATAAAATAAATATTAAATAATGACGATTAAGATGCTGCATACTTGCACACCAGTGAAACTGGTACAATGTGCTAAACCATGTATTTCTAAGAATGACATCATCATCAATTAATATTTCATTTCAATTCATTTCAGTGCTTATTAAATATACAATTTCAAAAATACACAATTACAATATTGTCATAGTACAAACAATGTAGATTTAAGTGGGTAGGTACCCAGACAATTACCAAAATACTTAAAGTGGGTACTTTAAGTATTTTGGAAATTGTCAGTTTCCACGAATTACCAATTCCAAGTTTTCGCGAAGGAGCTCAAATGGAAAGCTCTAATAATAATCTTTTAGTATGTTCCTTGGTCTGTCACTTTTTACGTATTTTATGTATTTGTGAAGTACACGTAGGTAGAGAGGTTTACATTGAAAATGCGGCGTATAAATTCTCAAAATATGTTTTTATTTTAAGGTGCATGTTAGCAATGTAAGTACGTCGCTATTTCTTATTTTTTTTTCTTTCTCTCTATTAAGAGTACGACATGCTCAGCATGCTTTATTATTTATTTATATGATGTACCTCTGACATTCAAAAGTAACTTGAGGTTTTATCCAATATGGTTGAAATATTAGAGTGAAAACAAGAAAAAATTTAATTAGTACCCATTAATTTTAATCTAACTCTCTAATATAGCAATGCCTTTATTAAAATACCAGATTTCATAAGCCTCGGGTCTGTATTTTAAGTAAAGAACCCTTTTTGTATTAAGGTTTAGCTAATTATGATTTGCAAATTCATTTTATTTTACGAACCTACTCGCTTTATTAAATAAATTAAATTCTTTAAAATATCGGCCAAGTCAGTATCACTTTACTCTCAGAGAAGGTTTGTAGACATGACTAAAGACTACTATTTTGTTATTATAAAATTTCAAAAGTATTCAACGGATCTTGTATGAAACAATTTTTTAAGCTGTTTTAATTTTTCCGGTTCACTTTACAAAATATAAATGCCAGTAGAACACACACACACACACTTTTTAGGATTTTGATACAAAATATCTAACATCTTTTCATTTGAGCTAAGCAAAGCGACGTTAGTGCGAGAAATCTTGTTATACAAAGAATGATTCTCTAAACGACCGCACCGAATGGAAATAATGTGAACGCTGTCAAGCTCTTTCGGAAATTATTCACATTGATTACTTTGTTGAACCTTTTATCACTACAAAATACATTAAAAAACCTCGAATACGTATACATAATATTAATGGAATAAAGATAGATTGCTGGGAAATTTGTTGCGTAGGCGTCACGGCACATGATATTTCCCCTGACGCAGGTCCTCATGGGGCATGGACACAACGGGAGGTTTGACACAGGTCAAAGAAGGCGTGAGCAAACGTCAGGTTGCCACCACTGCTTCGGCGGCGACGAAAACCCAGCGCTGCACACCTTCCAGTGTCCAGGATGGGACAATTGACGTCGTGATATCGTAGCGGCCATCGAAGCGGAATTGTCCTCCCGGCCGTGGTGAAAGCTATGATCGGGAGCGCCTACGCGAACATAATGTCCGCGAAGAAGGCGGCGAAGCGGTAGAGGTAGCAAACCGCCATGCTCCCCTTCTGCCAAAGCCAGGGGCGGCGACCGAAGATCGTCCACGATGACCTCCTTAAGTTACAGCCGTGCGAAAACCGGATCCAGCCTTACATAAAGATCCGAGAGGAGGGACGCGCGCCTTCTCTCATGTTGAAGTGAGACCTGAAATAGCCGGAGAGACCCAGATCGCTGGCTAGCAAATGGACTAGTCGGGCTGGAGGTGAATGCGCGACTGAGCCCACAACCCGAACAAGGGACGTTAGAAAGTAGGCTAGGGGCTTAAGCGGGAATCCCTAATTGCGGCGGCGCTCACTTTACACGTGCTAGTCTCACTCCGACCTGGCGAATCCTACATACGGGTCGCGACCTTTCTCCCTAGTGCGACCTATGGTCCTCAACCAGATTTCCTCAGTATAAAAAAACGAGTTTGTTGCGTCGCTTATTGTACTTTAATAGTAACTAAAATTAGTTTAGAAGCGGTGGTAAACATGTGACTTTCAATAAGTAATCTGAAGATTCCATGTTGAAATATTAAAATTCATTTTGAGAGTAAAAAAGTCACTAATAAACAACTATTTGTAAACTTTTTGATAGTTACTCTTTCTCAATTTTATTGCAGTACTTAATATCTACATGTTCTTGCCATATTTCATTCAATACTAGTAAGTAGTTTTTGAGAAAAATGTTTGTAGTATTCATAGGTCATAGGGCGGTATGGGTTTCTTTTTGCCAAAATGACTACAGAACCTCAAAAAAGAGTTTAAAAATACCGTAACAGGCTCAAAGTATCCTATCTAGTAAACCTAAATGTATTTTAGGCATTATATTATTTGGGTATACAATGCAGTCTAGGTGTATATACATTTTGCTTGAAAGTATATCATATTAAAGGAATAAAGCTGGCTAACTTGATATCCGAGTAAATGGACAAAGGCCTCCTAAGACAACCTTAAACAAAGTTTACTTAAATTGATCATTTCATTATATTTTAAGTGAATCATGAAATACTTATGTTGCTCTAGTACTGACCAGATTTTGTTCTGTGAATTTAATTAAGTCGTAAAGTTTTTTTATGTTAATTAGACCTTCTTGCTTATTCGACCCTGCTCGTTTTATCAAGGATTTTATTAAAGTCACCCGGATTCAGTAACTGGGTTTTAGTATTCCGTAGCCATTGTAGCAAAACCGTTATGTTCGTTCGATGGTCTGTCCGTCAGTGTTTGTATGTAACGATTATTTTTCTCTACAACTGTTGGATATTATGTATGAAGTAGAGTTTTCCACGCGGCTACACCGCGTGAAAAGCCCTAGGGAGAAAACTCTATGTTACATATATACAAATTTAATTAGGTGTTTCACCTAAAACTTTACTGTTTCTTGTTACTAAGTTCACTAGAAAATAAATAAACTAAGTTCATGTAGTCTACACAACTGCGCAGCGAAACATACAGGGGCGTCGTAACCTATCCAAAGTCATACAATGAATGACATGTTGTTTATGACAACGTAGGTATTTGTTAGCGAATTGGCAAAATACAGTTGTAGCGCCATTTAATTTTGCTAATCCGTTTATTCCATTTATTTAACGGGATAAAAAGTATCCTAAGTGTTGATTAGGGATATAACTCAGCTCTGTGTCAAGTTTCATTTATGTACGTTCAGTAGTTTCCAAAAAAGATGCGATCGCAGCGTCGTGTTTTTCGCTATTTTCGTCTATCTCACGCAAACGACGTCATTTATCAGGATAAAAACTATCCTGAGTTACGCCCCGGGATATAAGCTAGCTCTGTTTCGGGTTACATTTAAATCCGACCGTAGTTGGTTTTATTTTATGCTCAGCTACAGCTCTTACTATGTGTGCTCTCAATCAGCTGATCCGAATTAGCCCCCTTGATTTTTTACGTTTTTAAATGTAATGTACAAACTTGAACCATTTATAGATTTACTAGCTGCGCCCGCGGTTTCAACCGCGTGATGATGGAAAATCGTTATATTTTGGATAATTCACACTATATTTTTATAAATTATAGCCTATGTATTCTGATGCGTAAGCTATACTACTGTAAAGTTTTATCAAAATACATTCAATAGTTTTTGTGTGAAAGAGTAACAAACATACATCTGTACATCCAGTCTTGCAAACTTTCACGTTTATAATATTTATGGAGATTATAGTATAGATATATAAAATATGGTAAAATGCGTATTAAATTGCACACGAAATTATATTACAATTTTAATTCTATAATAACAATATTTCATGCTACTTAACTAAAACATAATCTAGTACAATGAAGGTAACTTATAATAAACCTTTAAAGCTATAAGTTGAATACTGAGCCTAGGTCAACGAAGTCATTGGGTGACGTTCCCACACATGCATGTGTGTTTGAGTTGGTTTTTACCTGACTTTTTCTCTCAATATCCTTAATTTGATTTTAGTAAGTACGTTTTATAATTATTAGTTTTAACTTAAATATAGAGTTATAAATTCCTTAATTAGTTCAACCTTAGTTTCAAGTACTAGTTATTTTTCTCTTTATTCGGGACGGCGACCTGGATATCACTAGATTGACGTACGTGGAGGCTGATCTGCGCAGCTTCAAGCTTACGATTCATAGGAGACGGTGCTGAACAGAAAAGATAGGAGTACTCCCATTTCGGATGCAAGGACTCATTTTGGCACGTTGAACCACAGCAGTTAGTTATACAGTTACTATCTACCCCGGTGGACATTGTCCTGCTCTGCAAAAGTGAAACCTTAGAACCCGATTCCAGCGCCACCTACCTACTTAAACACACATAAAAAACATCAAAACAGAGCAGATTTTTTTTATATTAAGTACTACTGTACTATGTACTAATACTTACTCTCTATGGTATTTAGATTCCAAATTCAAAAAATTAAGTACCTGACAATAGTCTCGTACTCCTGTTGCGCTTTCTATAATTCAAAATTCAAATGGTTCGTTTTTTTTACTGTATTTATGGTGAATAATTTTACAACATGTCATGCCATAAACGAAGTTCTACCGGGTCCAAGTGTAATTCTAAATCATTTTATATCCACCGCAACACACAAAAAAAATCATCAAAATCGGTCCCATTTTTTTAGGAAGAGTTCAGTGATACAGATCTATAGTCATGAACAGAAGAAATCGTACATATACAAAAATCTCGTGTCACGTATGTTTGGGATAAACTCCGAAACTACTAAACTAAAATTGATAAAATTTTGTGAAAACTATGTATAATTTGGTTCAATTTGAAAGATAGCATAGTTTTTATATTGATTATTGACCGCAATTATAAAATTCTAATGTTAGTATGTATGTCGCTGAACTCCTCTTAAAACTCTGGTGAACCGATCTTGATGATTTTTTTTATGTGTATTCGAGACGATCCCCGGATGATTAGATTCACAATTGAACCCAGTAGATGGCACAATCAAGTTCTAATTTTTTTATAGGCAGGATAACGTCTGCCGGGACCGCTAGTATATATATAAAGATAAATGTACCTTTTAAAATATTGTTTAACTTACGTAACGTTTGAATGTGGTTATCCTCGTGCAATCATTTTTCGCCCACCCCATGTCACTCACAGATAAACAGAAATAGACTCGAGTAACCTTTTTAATAAACGCAAAGGTTTTCTTCGTTATAAATTTTATACAAGGAAATTTTTTTCACTTTGATTAAGGTATTTATATACACCTAATGCCTCTGCTATGCTACACCTGGGGTAATGTTAGTAACTGTGTTACACAGATGTAGTCAAGGGCTTAATGCGTTATTTAAACATTGACAGACATCTATATTAAAATGTCTTTATAGTCTGTGATTTTTATTCATTCTTTAAACATGCTTTTTTTATCTATGTATGTTCGTCCTAGACATAAACATTTTCTCTTTATTTCTATGAAAATAAGAACGTAGTAGTGGCGCAAATAATGATTTCAGACTGAGTTACGAGTTACGTTTTGCTGCTTCAAAATGTTGGAACAATATTCCCCCACCAATAAGGTACCTACAATCAGTTCAAGGGTTTAGTGTCAAACTCAAGAAGTTTCTTGTTGACCACCAAAACTCACAGGCGGGCCCAAAGACACGACACCAGCATTATATAATTCTGGTATTGTTTTGAGACTGCTTTTTTTTGTTTTTTATTAACCCTGTTTACCACATAATATGTTGTGTAAATATCGTTAAATTTATTATATGTATATGTGTTTGTATATTTTATGTATATATAGTATATGTATTATTTATTAATAATATAATGTGTAGTTTACCGTGACGTCGCTCTAGGGTCAAGCGGAAGATCAGCGTTGGTCTAACAGATCAACATTTTAGCTGAGCTTGGTCCAATTTTTAGGACTTAATATGTACCTATATCTTCAGTTACTTTGTGGTTGTATTCTCTTTTCTTATAGTGCTTTATTTATTAATTTTAATGTTTCTCTTGTATATGTCCTAAAAATAAAGCTTTCTTTCTTTCTTTCTTCATTCTTTTTACTCGTCGTCTCCGACGATATAAATATATAGCATGCGTGTACAAAATCATCAAATGAAGTGAAGCTTTTTTTTAAATTGTGTGTTTAATCGTTGTACACGTGGTTTGCACCTGTGGTTAATAGTAATTTATCCACTGAAAGCTGTTCCACCTTTAGCCGTAGCAATTCGATTAATTTAAATCGATTTCATACTGAGTTCTTGGAACGTACTGCTGTACGGTCCGCATACAGTATACTTCTAATAGAATAATTTATACAAATTGTAATTTAGTTTTACAAACCCGAAAGGCTGATGACCTGCAATTAAAACGCAGTACATGAATAAAACAAGCCTTTGTTAAGAATAAAATGCTTGAAATTAATATAGTCAGACCGTCTCTTTTGAGATTTGTTTCAGCAAATTGCAACCCACACCTCAAATGTGATTTCTGAAATTAAGAAACAATTAAAATTAATCGTATCTTAGAAGTACATCTACTTAGTGCAATGTATTTTACATTATATTTTTTGTATATCTAACATATACTAAGTGGTCGGACGTGGTTGTAATTTGACCATAATAATTTGTTGTCAAAAGACTATATATCACTCTCTTCACACTCACTTCTATAATAACATATTTCGCTAAAGCAACCATAAACAAGAATATATATTATGCGTGTATGTGTCAAATCATGGTTTTGTGTGTAATGTTTTTTTATTTTATTTTATATATATTTTATGCAATTTTTTAAAATAATATTAGCATTCGTCGCTTCTCTCTATAAACTATATGTGTGGGAATTTCGTTCAGTCTGCCCAATTTTCGTAAAAAGGGGTTCAGAGTTTTGCTTCACGTAATAGATATACAATGGACTCTAGATAATTTGACACTCGTTAATTTGAATCTTTCGATAATTTGAAATATTTCCCTGTGTAGGATCCTTGATCGAAACTACACACTTTATATATTTGATTCATTTTATCCCTTGATATGGATTGAGATGCTTTGATATATGAGCGACGGACGGACTGATGGTAAATTAGCGCGTACTCACCTAAATGCTGAGTCGGGAATATGTACGTACTTGCTTCGTACACCCTGTTCCTTGAAAATACTCGATAAATTGAATAAAACAAGTACTAATTGTTCCCCTCGGTAATTTAAAGCTAAAGAAATTGTATCTTGTCCGCCTACATGCAATAATTTTGAGCTTTACTATTCTCTATAATTTGACGGGCTACCCTGCGCTTCTATACCCTCAGAACCAACACAAGCGACAATTTCTTTCAGCTCTCACGGTATCAAAAATTCATAGTACAATGATAGACTAAAGTCGCTCAATTAACAGAAAATTACAGACTTCTTTTCAAAATGAACATATGTGGATAATTGAACAAATTCTAACTCTTGTTAACTTGATTTTTTCCTCTTGGTTGTGAACTACTTATTTTGAACTTTTGCTAATTTGAAATTTTTCTTTAGTCACTGGAGTATACAATTATCGACAGTTAGGTATTTACTGATAGTGTATAGAGCGCACATTGTAAATATTTGATTATCTATGTTCTGTTTGTGAGAGTGTATCATTTCTTTCCTTTTGCTTGTCATTCTCTGTCTGTGCCTGTGTCTGTCCAACTTTCAATATACATCGTCTCAGTAAAAACTTTTCTACTTTTATTTTCCGAAAATCCAAGATAATCCAGACAAAACATAATCCACAACCTTTCATTTACCATATACAACCATAAGTCAAAATTGTATCTATAATATATATAATATTATTAGCATTTGCCCGCGACTTCCTCCATGCTGGACAGGCAGCAAAAAATTACAGATATTTTTCCATATTTCAGACATTCTCTTTCTCGATTTAGGAATTCTGTCGTTTACTTTGTGTTTAGAATTTATAATTCAGAAAAACATGCTATTGTTGTCGAACTTGTTTTATGGCCGTCATTAAGTGTCAAACTAATACTTGTTGTTATTGTATTGCGTCGAAGCTTGCCAGATGTGCGGATTAGGTCAGTGAACACGGCTCTTTGTCGGTATTATACAGTTTAGTTTAAAATAATGCCCGAACGCAGGGCTCAGGGGTGGGACAGTCAAAGCAATAACACATGCGAGGCAAAATGTCTGTACATTTTAGTGACGGACTTTGCGCGTGTTATTGAATTGTGCATTACATTGGGACTTATTGCGTCTAGTTATATTTGTACCTATGATATACGTGTCGGTATAGTATTAATAAATTCTATAGTAATTCCAACGGCATTTTAATTCGAGTCCTGTAGCTCGTAACAATATATATATAGATTAGATAAAATAAATCAAGAGGACTGTCGAATTTACTCAGTTCAAAGCTTTGACGTTACCGTGTCACGTGTTTTCTATAAAATTGTATACTTTAAAATTCTCTATAAACCTTTAGCCTTGGTTTTACGACCCTTTTTATGTCCCCAAGGGTCATAAAGATTTCATTCGGCGTCTACTTAAAGAATTATCATTTGCTTTTTAGGAGAAATACCAACAAATTCAACTATTAACCCGACACCTATATTAACTATGTTATATATTTTACAACTCAGTGGCTGAGTAGCTAAAGAACATGTATCTCGTACCAATAACGTGAGTTCAAATCATGGAAAAGTGGTTGATTCGGTTTGATGTGTTCTGGAATAGAAAATCAGCGTTGTGTCAGCTCTTGACACAAAATAATGCTGAATTACCAACTTCATTACAGAGAATTTTATGGACATGTGTTTCTAAAATTATATATGTTTATATTTTAATTGGGTTTTTGAAAAAAAAAAATATTGATTTTTTTATGTATTTTAAAACTTTATTATTAATAATATTGATATTTAATGCAAAAAAACTTCAAAAAAAAATTTTCAATTAATTATGAACAATTAAAAATCGATGAAATTTAAATAAAAATCACGTGACTATAAGCGCGCCATGATTAACTAGATAGTTGTGACGTCATAATGTTATAGCTATTTAATAGCAGTACAGCGTTTACGGCTATTACACGTGACTAGACAATAATATTAAAAATTTATTGCTAAAATACGAATTGTTAGTTGGTTCCGATTAGCTATGTGTGATAAAGGATTTATTAAGGCAAAGTCTGATAACATTCCTGATGTTGATATATTTATGATCACCGATTTTTAAAAAAATGACGTTCGGTTTAATTCTGCTGAAGTTCGAGGTGCCAAGGCATCAAGGTAAGTCTGTTAAAAAATAATATAATAAATGAAAATATTTAAGTATTTATTCTCCATTACATTAAATATAATTATTTATTTCATAAATTGTAGAGCATCGCGTGAGAGTTACGGCGACAAAGCTATAGGTTATGTTCAACTAAGTATAATATAATATAATATAAATATATCAAATTGAATCCCAATCATTAGATAAAGATACATAAATTTATTATTTAAGCACTTTAAATTATCAATAAAAAAATTTTTAATGCTATGATTATAAAGGTTATGATTTGGAGTCCAGTAAAAAAAATTTATTTACTGAACTTTACTTAAATATATAATAATTATTTGACTTGTATACTTAGATAAATAATAATTAATAAAAATGGTATTAAGAAATACTTACATCGAAATGATCTTCACAACAAAAAAAAATCGATTTTGTTTGGGGATTATCACGGTGCACTGCTTGAAACCATTTATTTCGACGTTTGACATCTTGGGGAACATTTAAAAACGTTTTATCAGGAGTTGCCTTTGTAGTATTCGTACATAATGGTACAAAACAAGAACGATAACTTTTGAGGTTCGACATTTTTAATATAAATTTAAATATTTAATAATGACAACAAAATGAAATAGATCAAAACACTGTATTTATTATTTTTCTATCAACTGCAATGAGTGAAAACTAACATTATGATGTCACACGCGCTCGGGTTTGTTCGGGAGTTGTCGGCGTGTCTTCGGTACTGGATTCAAAAATTAATTTTTATTTTGAAATAACTTTTGAATTATTGCAAAAAAAAAAATATATAGTTTTGTTATAAAACTAATATATAATCTTTCCATTTATCACAAAATTTTTTTTTTTCAAAAACCCAATTGTATGGGTTCAGCAGACAGGCGGATGGCGCACCTAATGAAAAGCGGTTACTGTCGCCTGTGGACATTTTTAACACTAAAGGTGCTTACCAACGTGTTGCCGCTCTCTAAAGGGAGACTGGACTGGCCACTAATGCCGGAACACAGCACAAGGCTGTTATGGCTTACTTTAGACCAGCGGTGGTTTTATAACATTGCATTTTGGTGTTTGCAATTATTTGAATCATAATTTTCTTCTTTATTTCTAATAGGCCTACCAGTTACTACGAGTAATGTCACCACCCTCGCTTTTTTTACCTTTTAATAGTTAATACACAATTATATTTTTAGTACAAATCAGTCAAAAATATTCTTTTAAAAATACTTATTGTATTATATTTGTTTGGTGTTTTTAAAGCCTATCTTACCAAATTTAATCATACATAAATTTAACTATACCAAAAACAAATGTTGAATGCAATTTGACTACATCAGACTTTATGATTTATACAATGTATTAACTTATTATATATACTTACATACTGGTACATATTATTTACTACTTTCATTTTTGACTAATTTGATGTAAAATGAGTTTTTTTAAATTTATTTTTTACCCACGACTTTGCTTATCAATATTTCCATTCACAAACGGGTAACAAACCCATAAGAGAGTTCAATATAAGAATTATAATTAAATAATGAAGTGAAGTGATAAACATTAATATTTTATTTTCATGTTATTTAGTCGTGTTGTAATATCAATGAGAGCTGCGTCCGCGGATTTGCTTGCACATATTTCAAAAACATATTGGACTTAATTGTTATTTTCTGCTATATTTCTGTTCGTCTCGTGTTTGCCGTGCCTAAGACTAAATATTCTCTTTCTTTCTTTCTCACACATTTGTCAAAGGGTCAAAGATAGGTTCGCATTGTGAAAGATTTTTGTTATGTGAAACTTCTTTATCAGCGTTGGAAAAAAAAGTCTCATTTTTCGGTTACGCGTCACGTCACATTTTTCGGTTACGCGTCACATTATTTTGCAGGATGTCCGTGTGTAGGATGGTGGTTGCGTAGCAACGAGTTGTGAATAGGGATAGGTGGATTGTGAGACGAGCGCTGTAATATTTCTTTACTTTATTGTATTTTAATTAATATACGATTTTGATGATTTATAAATCATTTGATTAGTATCCTACACACACACTCATATATATATATATATATGAACCAATTTAAAGAAGTTTCACTTCTTACGTGTGTACACTAGTACACGCGCACATTTTTTAAATACAGTATTCTTCATCAGTGACTTGAACACACACACAGGTTTCGGGAAAACCAGAGTAGACTAATGAGTTCCACCTTCCACCTTTCCGGTGTGCATAATGAATATGAACGCGAAGTGCTTTGTGTAGGTAGTATGTCCAACTTATACAGTGCCACAGACTAAGATTGACAATCATCCAGTAAAAATGCACCTTTAAAAACTTCTTACATGACTAGATGACGCCTGGCTGTATTAGTTAACTTTTAATTATTTATTTATTTAATTTGTTTGGGAAACATACAATAATTAATATTCTTAAATACAAAACACAAAATTAATACATATATCAATCAAGTTTCCACTAAACAATAATTTATACCTAATATATAAAATTCTAGTGTCGCGGTGTTTGTAGTTAAACTCCTCCGAAACGGCTTGACCGATTCTCATGAAATTTTGTGTGCATATTAGGTAGGCTGAGAATCGGACAGCATCTATTTTTCATCCTCCTGAATGTGAAGGGTAGTCCACCCCTATTTATTTTTTTTAATTTTTAGATTTTTTATGATACAGCATTAAGAAATACAACCCTAAATTTTCAACCCTCTACGACCCCTATTTTTAATTTGTTATGTTACATTTGCCATAATAATGTTACGAGTTGCAGGACTCGAATTAAAATGCCATTGGAATTATCATAGAGTTTTTTAGAACTGTACAAACACGTATAACACAGGTACAAATATAACTGAACACAACACGCCCAAACGTAATGCAGAAGATCGTAATTCAATAACACGCGCAAAGTCCGTCACTAAATAGATTACCGAATATACAGAGGTCTTTTTTCGCTCGACTGACTCATCTCTCCACTGGAGCATTACTTTATACTGCACAGATGCAATATGTCTGCCCGGCCGCATAGACCGAATTTCTTAGAATCAGATTGTACTTTTAAATCCGAGACACCTGGCAGTGTTTACAATACAACCATAGGCCGTAAAATATTACAATACACAATGGGCTGTTTTTTAATCACAATTTTAAACAGAAAGTAAACAAAAGAAGTCAAAATTGCCGGAAAGGTAATAAAATGTGTTTCTATGGGCTGTAGGTGTGAATTTGTCTTTGTCGGCACCTAGGTCGTAACAATAATATGAAGAAAGATATTATGTGACGGATGAAATACACCTACCAATTCGCCTTGGATAAGCGCAGCGTATATATGAATAGCAATTTTCTACATAACAAACACTTCATTGACTTAAAGAAAGATAATTGAAGAGAATCTCGAAAGATTCTCGTATCGTCGTGTTTCCAACCAATCTTTTGAGATCTTCTCGGAGGGCCATAAATCTATTTATGGAGAAATTTACGGTTTTGCCATCGCATCTTAAATGATAAATAGCCCTTAGTCTGAGTAGCCGAATTTGTCAAGATTTAGTTCTGACATCGATTTTCCGGTTCCGTTTAACAGAAGTCTTATTTGCGAAATGGGTTTCTGTGACTTTAGAACTTTCGGATCATGTTTCAGATATAAATAGTTAGTATCTGTACAATCTTATACTCTTATACTAATATATAAAGCTGAACAGTTTGTTTGTTGTTTAAACGCGATAATCTCAAGAACTACTGGTCTGATTTCAAAAATTCTTTCAGTGTTGGATAGCCCATTTATCAAGGAAAGCTATAGGCTATATATCATATAATTCAGTAAGAAATATGTTGTCAGGTTGCCTACATGTCATTCATTACGTATTAGGTACTTCAAATCAAGTTAGCTGCGACTTTTCTTTGTTTTGCTGTGCACTTGTGTACACTATATTGACTTAACTTCTTTGTTATTTTAATTAATTGAAAAGTAACTAAAGTATTTATGGTTTTATATACGTAACATAGAGCTACTATCTAGAAATTTGCACTCGGCGAAGCTGCGAGGAAAAGAGCTCCAGTATTGAATAAAGTTATATAAATACTTATAAATCACTTTTATATCTTTATAATTAAGTCATTGCTTATTAATTATATATAGATTTATTTAATGAATTACATTAATATTACATTTATGTGCCTATAATGCGTACAGTGTCATATTGTATTTGACCTACAGTTCATTAAGTCTATAGGCTTGTTACAATTTTTTAAAAGTTACGTAATTTAAAGCTCTGCTAAATGAAACACTCTTCAATATAAATAAGACATAGAGACAAACAGCTTCTTCTTTATACTGTTTGATGCTTTTACGGCAATGAGACTAAAAAAAACTCTTCGTCACTAGTTTATGTGATGAGAGTACTCGTACCTATTTTAGAAAAAAAATCAACATGACATTCCAGCGAGATTACGTAGCCAGGTTTCTGGGTATCTTACCTACATAGGAAGCTTACCAATCTATCTATAGCTTTAAGGTACTAATCTATTTAAGTCGCCGTCGTCAGCCGTTTGTAGTCCACTGCTGGACGGAGGCCTCCCTAAGTCGGCACCACTCATCTCTGTCTTCTGACCTCTTTATCCAGCGCTTATCGGCGACCCTGCACTGGTTGGGAGTCCAACGGGCTGGAGGGCATCTGACACTACGTTTACCGAGACGCGGTCTCCGCCCTAGGACTCATCTGCTCCATCGGTCCTGCGGCAATGGGTATTGTTCACAAAAAATTACACTCTGTTTTTATATTTTTATTACGTAAAATAGAGTATTTTAAAATACTAATTTGAATATTTTTGTATTTTAAGTGTTAGTTTTTTTATAAATCGATTTTTAAATTATTTCTCCGATGACGTCATAAGGGACAAGTTTACATTGATTTCTTTGCCTAGAAAACAAAAATAATAAAAGTAAGTTTTATCTATATATAATATAGTAATCTGTGCTACTATTTAAATGTCACTTTAATGAGTAACATTACATATCGTGATCATTTTAGTGTTTTTTGTTGCTAGGCTTATAATTTTTCGTGTTCAACCATTATTATTTTCTATAGTTATCGTTAATTTTTTTAAAGTGATCTTTAGGGAAAATCCATGTTACAGAACTTAAATAAAATAATGTACAATTCGATTTTTTTTTACACCTGAAACAAGCAAACAGGCAGACGGCCCACCGGATTGGATTTAGTAAGGTCAAATAAAGGTCAAACGCATTTCTTACAAAATAAAAGAAGATCGTACGTTTTCGGAATTTTAACTAGACAGAAATGATTAGGGACGCTATTCCTCGAAATGGTTTTTCAAATAGCTAGATTGAAAAAAGTGAACAATCCCAATTGACCGGCCCATTGCCACTTCAACTAGCTAATTTTGCGAGCTATGTCGGTTAACTTGATTCTCTTGCGGATATCCTCATTTCTAATTCTATCCATAAGAAAAACCAACATAGCTCGCTTCGTAGCCCGTTTAGCGACTTGGAACTTGTGGGGCAACCCTGCTGACAGTAAGCCATGTCTCGGCCCCGTAGTTCAGAACGGAGAGATTGCCCTGCTCAAAGTCTTCGTCTTCAAGCGTTGCGGGATGGTCGACGTGAAGACTTGACGAAGCTTACCGAATGCTGTCCAGCCCCAACTAATTCCTTCTATTGGTTTCCTCCTCTTAGTTGTACCTGCCTACCTGTATTTTCTTTCCAATAGCCTATTAATGCACAACTCCCAGAGAGGCGCCTTCGACGTTTATCGGTCTCAGGATGATCTGTTCATGTACTTATGTAAAATTATTGAAAATTTTACTTATGTAAAAGTGACCGAAACGTCGAGTAACAAAAAAAAAATAAATTACCGCGCTGAAAACCGTTAAAACGTAGTTTTATTATTTACTATAAATTGTTATTAGGTTGACTTGATTCTTCCGCCCACGTGGAGTCCTTGAAGGCCATTTACCGCGGCTCTGGCTGTGGTTGAGTGACGGAAAACGTGGAATTTTAGTGATAGGATCCTGTCAATGGCAACCTTATCTCCAGATCCTTATCTCTAAAGCCAGGCTCATGAGATCCACTCGCCCTCGCTGTCATTCCCACATGATAAGACGTTAATGGATTTTTCGTTTAAAACAAGCTGATTGTTTTGCTTTGTATTAGTTTATAATATATCGTAATTAAGGAAGATATACTAATTAGTTCAGGTCAGGATGTCTTTTGAACCATGTCTTTAACTTCTCATACCTTTCGATACAAATATGTGCATATTTTTGTTGCTAACAGTTCATTATAATGCAATTTGACCTCAGTGAAAGCGTTATTGCCTGTAGGTTATCACAAAAATTACTTTGTATTGAAGATGCCCTCTAATATCTGTGAAAAATAACATTAAAAGAGTGATTATATGATAATCAATTAGTATAAAAAGCGATGCACGAGGGTGGAGTACAGTTCAACTCTGTCCGAGTCGGCTGCACGATGAAGGCTATTCTTTTGGTGGTGTTAGGCCTGGCCGCCATGGCCACGGCTATACCCGCATACGACGACAGCAATCTCGGTAAGTCTTAATATCTTATATTTTTAAAGTGTAATCAAACTATACAGTATTAGATATAATGGAGATTTCTTAGAAACCTTTGCGTACTAAAACATCATTATTTTTATCCTGTCGTAAGAGGCGACAAAACAACGCACAGCCAGATGGCAGGGCATTTGTCCGTCTGGATGACTAGCGCCCCTGGTCTAGAGTATGCCGCCATAGCAACCTTGATTTATGTTCCGGCATTGGTGACCAGGTTCCAGTTTCCCTTTAGAGAGCAGCAGCGTATTTGTAGAACCTTTGGTGTTGTGAATGTTCATAGGCGACGGTAACCGGTTTCCACCAGGGTCGTCTGCCAGTTTGCTGAACTCATGCACTTAAAAAAAGTATACGAGAAGTAGTAAATTATATTGTATAGACAAGAATGGCATTAAATGAGGATAAAAAAAGTAAAGATGGAAAAAGCATTTAATGTTTTTTTTCGAAATAACATACTTAGTGGACTTATATTACTGTTAGAGAATGGCCGAAAACTATTATTGGATTCCAGAAATCATTTTTAGATATCCCCAGTTAAAATCTATGGGGTTCCATCTTTGGGAGTCAGATAAAATTATTTTCCATCACCATAATCTCGTATCCTCTCTTTCTTATAAACTTGTTTTCTTGTACCTCTACTACCTATTGCGGCAACGTACCATATTGTTAGCACACTACATTTTAAGCTTGTATTCTATAGAAAACATTTAAATATGTATAATACATACTGCTAACTATTTAAATAAAAGTTACCTAACTTTTCTATGATATTACAATTTTCAGCAAGTATGGACCTCAAGCAGAAGCAAATGTTTATCTTGAAATTATTGAACTATGTAACTCAACCCGTTATGTACAAAGAAATCGAAGACATTGGCAAGAATTATAAGATTGAAGAAAATGTTCAATTATATTCCGTGAGTAATTTAATAAAACCTATCTATACTATATTAAATCTGTATATGGTTCGAGTTTGTACAATGCGTTTAAAATTGTGTAAAAAAATAAGGAGGAATGATTTAGACCAGGAGTTTCCGAAAAACAATTTGTAGAATTTTTGTCTGTCTGTCTATGATATCACGTGAAAACTACTGAACGAATTTAAATGAAACTCAACATAGCGCTAGCTTATATCTCGAGGCGTAACTAAGAACACGTTTTATCTAGATACATTAGGTCGCTTTCTTGGGATATACTAAATTACTGAACAAGATGGCGCTGCTGTCACATTTCTTTTGGAAACTACTGAAAGTATATGAATGAAACTCGACATACTGCATTATCCGTGCAGATATGGAGAAAGAATACAATTTCCTGCGGCCGGCGGCCTATCGTAAGAGGCGACAAAACAACCCACAACCAGGTGGTAGGACATTTGCCCGTCTGGCTGGCTACCACACCTGGGTTAAGAGTAAGCTGCCATAAAAACCTAAAGCTTTAGTGGCCAGGCTCCAGTTTCCCATTTGAGAACAGCAGTGCGTTTGTAGCACCTTTGGTGTTCCGAATGTCAATAGACGATGGTAATCGTTTTCCACCAGTGGACCGTCTGCCTGTCTGCTGAACGCAAGCGCGTTTTTCAGTTCACTAACAAATAGCATTATTATAAACAACATTTGATTTATTGTATTTTACTTCAAATCTAGTTGGCTTCGCCTCATCTCTATGTTTTGCTGGCAGTTGTGTAGACTTAGTTTCTTTGTTATTGTAGTGAATTGAAATATAAATGAAATATTTTAGGTTTTATTCATATAAAAAACATAGTTCAGTTTTGTTTCTAAGATAGAGCTTACCACCTGGGGCTTTTCAAGTGGCGTAGCCGCGGGGAAAACTCTAGTAAAAAAACGATAATATTTTATTAAATAATTGATTTTTTTACACTTTCAGAAAAACGAAGTAGTCAAAGAGTTTATCAACCTGGTTAAAACGGGCTGCCTGCCTCAAGGCGAAGTGTTTACTCTTCATATTGACCGCCAACTTAAAGAAGTTGTATCGATGTTCCATATGCTCTACTATGCTAAAGACTTTGCAACTTTCATCAAAACTGCCTGCTGGATGCGTTTGTACCTCAACGAGGGTATGTTTGTTTACGCTCTCACCGTTGCAGTCAGACAACGGGAGGACTGCAAAGGCATCGTTCTTCCTCCTCCATATGAAATCTACCCATACTTCTTTGTTCGCGCTGATGTTATTCAAAAGCATACTTATTGAAAATGAAGAAAGGGCTCCTTGATCTTAAACTCTGTGACTTTTACGGAATCAAGAAGACCGAGAAAGATGTATACATAATCGATGAGAACGTGTACGACAAACGCGTTGATCTCAGCGACGAAGACAGACTGAGATATTTCACTGAGGACATCGGCCTTAACACATACTATTACTACTTCCATGTGGATTATCCATTCTGGATGAAAGATCAAGTTGCTGACAAGTTTAAATTTAGGCGCTTCGAGCTGACTGTATACCTTTATCAACAGATTCTTGCCAGGTACTACTTAGAACGCTGTCAAATGGTTTGGGTGCGATTGATGATCTTTCCTGGAACAAACCTGTTGAAAAAGGCTTCTGGCCATGGATGAGGCTCCATAACGGCGTTGAAATTCCTGTGAGGTACAATAACTACGTGATCGCCCAGAATGGAAACATGGACGTCATCAATTTAGTCAAACTTTATGAAGACATCATTGGAAACGCAATTATTAAGGGTTATGTTGAGGTATGTATATTCCCGACATTTGAAGAATGCTGCTATTATTTCTTTTCAGGCGTAGACATTGCGTACGAGCAATTCTCTATTTTTTATAATAATAAAATTATATTTGTATTAATTACAGATTAATGGCTTGAGATTTGAGTTGTCAAAGCCGGAAGATGTGGAGATGCTTGGCAAGCTCATCTATGGTAAAATTGAAAAACCCGAACTAGAATCAAATCGCATTGATGCCTACCGATACTTGCTTATTATCATGAAGGCAGCTCTTGGCTTAAACACGATGCAATCCGATAAGTATGTTATAAAAGCTAGATAAAAAAAATGTATCCAATAGCTTATCAGTTTTAACTGTCGTAGTACTTTAATCATTTGGAATTATAGGGTTCTGAAAACTTTTTAGCAAAAACAGTACTCTTATAAAATCGGCATGTCTATCACAGTCAGTGCATTAGTCCGTTCGTTATACCAGGACTGCTGAGAACTTACACATTTTTATATAAAAACAGACGGCTCACCTAATGGAAAGTGATTACTTACTTCTGCGAAGTTTTGCAACACTAGGACCTTCTCCAATGCATTGCCGTATACCGTACTGGATGGGAATAATGTATTTTGTCTTATTAGCAATAGTTAACACTTATGTCCGTTTAAAATACATTTAGAATTAAGTACGACTGTATATACATATATTTTTTTTATTGCAGGAGTTCAGCAGACAGGCAGATAGCCCACTTGTTGGAAAGCGGTTACCGTCGCCTATGGACATTTGCAATACCAAAGGTACTACAAATGCGCTGCTGCTCTCTTAAGGGAGACTGGAACCTGGTCACTAATGCCGAAACACATGTTATGGCGAAGTACTTTAGACCAGGGGTGGTAGCCATCCAGGCGGGCAAATGCCCTACCACCAGGCTGTGGGTTATTTTGTCGCCTCTTACGACAGGCCGCCCGGCTGCAGGGAATTGTATTCTTTCTCCGTTCCTGCACGAATAAAACATATATATATATATATATATATATATTATATATATATATATATATATATATATATGCTACTATATACATATATATAATTATGTATATAGTATTAAATATTGAGAAAAAGACATTGCCGAGGAGTTTGTTACGCCACTTGTTCTCCAAAAATTGCTTTCTGTGGTAGAATCATAACATTTAATAAGTAATAAAACATTAGGGGAGCAATTTTGACTAGCAGAGTCCGAAAATACAATATTCATAATTTTTGTCTGTCTATCTATTAAAGTAAATAACGTTAAGTAAATAACGTGAAGAATTCTCAACTAATTTAAATGAAATTAGTTGACAATTCGCCTCTTCAGGTGATCAGAAGGCTGGTGCCTACCTCGGCCAACGGATCAGTATGGCGATCCAGCGAGGAAACGTAGCCAGCCTTCTGGGCACCTTACCCATAGAAGACGGTGATCTGGGCTCAGTATTCTACTTATAGTCTTGAGATACTATGGGTAGAATACAATACAAATAAGTTAAGTTTTCTTACATTGTGTTCAATAGTATGTAATTTTATAATTGTTTAAAAAAAACTTGAATGAATAAATGTAAATTTTTCGATATTTTCGAAATTTCCTAAAAAAAGTAGGTATTGAAAAAAAAAAATGAAATTTGATACATTGCTAGCTTATATCCCATGTGAATATACTAAGGATATTTTTTTCCTTTTAAATAACGCATCCATGCTGCCATTGCAATTGACTAATAATTACTTATGTCTTCGTCATAGTACCATAAATGAAGTTTTGCTAGTACATCGAGTATTAAATATGGATATTATTTACAGATACTTCGTGGTGCCAACTGCATTGGATTATTACCAAACTGCTCTGCGTGATCCAGTCTTCTATCAACTGCAAAAGCGTATAATCAATTTCGTTTTGCTGTTTAAGCAACGTCTACCTAGCTACACTAAGGAGGAGCTTTACTTCCCCGGCGTAAAGGTCAACAACGTTGTCACGGATAAGCTCGTTACCTACTTTGATGACTACCTTATGGATATGAGTAATGCTGTCGTTCTAAGTGAAGAAGAACTTAAAAAAGCTAGCTCGGACATGACCTTCTATGTTCGTAAGCGCCGTTTAAATAACGAAAACTTCAAAGTTTCAATTGAAGTCCTTTCCGACAAGACTGTTGATAGCGTTGTAAGGATCTTCTTGGGACCAAAATACGATGAATTTGGTCGTTTGGTTGATATTAACAACAACCGCATGAACTTCGTAGAACTCGATTCTTTCATGTACAAGCTAACCACGGGTAAAAATAAAATTATCAGGAAGTCCTTCGAGATGAACAACATTGTTGGTGACAGAATGATGACTCGTGATTTATGGAAGAAGTTTGAATCTGTCACTGATATCAGAGATATGTATACCAAGAACCTCAAGAACTTCCAAACTGGTTTCCCTCTAAGACTTCTGTTGCCTAAAGGTATGGGCGGCGGCATGGAAATGCTTTTGTACGTGTGTGTCAGTCCTTTGAAGCTCGTTGACAATGCTGATTTGAGTCTCTATGACACGAACAGCCAGAATCTCGCCACAGACTACAGGTTCAGCGTTCTTTTGGACAAGATGCCTCTTGGATTCCCACTTGACCGTTATATCGACATTGCTAAATTCTACACGCCCAACATGAAGTTCGTTGACGTCAAGGTCTTCCACAAACAGCAGGTGTGCAATATGAAGATGAAATGGGACCTTTGGGTTATGAAGGACTACAACATGGTGGGGTGGTCCCCGACTCAATCTAACACCTACTTCGTTGATACAGACCTCAATGTAAACACGAATGATAAAACAGACTCTCAAGGAACTGTACAAGATTAATAAAACGATGACTTTGCAATTAGTTTATAATTAATATTACATTAGTAGATAAGTCGACCAGAAAAGCAAATAAAAAATCAAGTGGAGTTTTTAATATTTTTTTATTATCGTAAACATCATCCCCTGATATGATCTCTTGTTAGAATTGGAAATAACTGCGAATTTTCCACACTTGATATGATGTGTTTATTTAACGAATTTCTCAAAAATTCGACGATTCTCTGATGCGATGAAGGAGTTATATAAAGTAAATTTTGTTACGCTTTTGCTCTATTAATAGATAGTTTAAAAACAAGTTCTAGGATATATTTTACAAAATAACAGTAACCATTTAAAAAAAATAGATTGTAACTATAAAACAAGGACAGTTACTTGATGGTTAATAAATACACTGTGCGTTAATTTAGACAAGATTTAATATGCAAACAAATTCACAAGAATTAATTTATGTAACAACTCAAAAATCTAACACAGAAATATGTATAGTAAGAAATATAAATATGTAAACAAAATAAAAATATAAATGTAGTAATGAATCAGTCAGTAAGATAGTGATCTCCATTTAAATAACCTGTATGGTTGCCTAACAAAAACATGACAAGTTTAAAGGCTTATTCAGAATTATCATACATTTTCAGGGGAATTATGTTCCTATTATTATACTATACACCATGGTTTTAATCTTCGAACAAGAAAATGCCTCTGTAGAAAATAAAAAAATTCAAAAGATGGTAAACAGGCTAATGCAAAGTTGTCACAGCAGTTTATGGACGTCTCAAACGGTTGCGAATCGTTCCTGACCTTGAAGAAGTTTTTTGCTACTGGGAAATTGCACTAAAGTGGTAGAAAATCATACATAATAACAAATACATAAAAGTTTCACGCGTTAGACCCATGGTGATGTAGAGGGCCAATAATATAGATAAAGACACGCAATTTTTAAAATGATGCCAAATAGTAAACACATGTGACAATAAAATGAAACAAACTCTATTCTATATCTACAGGCAGAGTTCCATAAGTCAAATGTAAATTACCTTTTGAATATCGTTTATGTATATGCTCAGTCCTGGAAGTCTGCCGTATGTAGCACTGCCATCTGTAAATAAGGGAAAAACTAAATTTTATTGAGTAATGCACGCTACCATCATATAAAGCTACCTTACGATGTTTACCGCTAGATGTCGGTTTCATCTAATTTTTATCAAATAATAGTGAGTTTATAGAGACATATCTTTTAACTAGATGGCGTTGAGCGTAATCAGTTTTAGAAAGTTCGATTGAAATAAACACACTCGTGATTTGCCATAATCTCAATAATTTGTTTAAAAAATTTAAAGTCCAATTTTTATCAGAATCTGCACTGAACTCTGACACATTTTTTTTAATGTATATTATACCACGTATATGAAATATGATATCGGTGTTTCAATGAGCGTACCCAGCTTTTAGCCCATAGGGCATTTGACAAATTTCTTTAGCCGTGTGGGGGGGGGGGGGGAGATATCTTGTACTGCCTTACAATCACCACGAAACACCTCCACACAAAACATTATAGGTAGTCATAAATAAACATAAGGCATAGCATGAATGATTTTTGAACGGGCGTTCTTTTCAAAGTTACCACATAATAATAGGTTGGGAAAAAGTCTTTTCGAATATAGTATGTATGAACTTGTAATAAGATCTCTTTGGCCATACCATTTGAATCTGGCTGGTTTTGGCATCTTAAAAAAAATAATTTTAAATAAGACAATTCCAAATTCAAGTTAGGAAAATGCGTGATTTTCATTTGTTTTTCTTATTGTTAAAATGAGTGAATCTAATGAAGAAATTCGATACATTTTGAAATGTTACTACAAAAAAGGTAAAAATGCAAACAAAAAAAATTGTGATGTTTATGGACCTAATGCAATATTTGTGTGAGTAGCGCAAATTTGGTTTAAGCGTTTTCAATCCGAAAATTTTGATATCAAAGATGTACGTGCTCTGGTCGCCCTGTTACGGACAAAATTGATGCCATTTTTGAAGAAGTGGAACAAGATCGGCATATTAGTAGTTGCGATGTAGCTGGAGAACAGGGAATTGACCACAAAACGGTTTGGCGCCTTTGAAAAAAACTGGGTACTCAAAAAAGCTTTTTTAAAAAGATTCTTTATTACGACGTAATGAAACTAAACCATTTTTGAAGAAGATGATAACTGGTGATGAGAAGTGGATGACGTATGACAAAACGTGCAAAAAAGATCGTGGTCAAAGGCCGGTCAGGCTTCACAGACTGTGTGACAGGACTGAAGGTGACCAGGAATTTTTTATATAGGCATGGGGGATCACAACCCTATCTACATGGCAAAAAGTTATCCGACAAATTGGCACCTTTACTTTAGTCAAATGTAAATAAAGCTTTATAAAAAAACTTTTTGAATTTTTATATAAAATGCGAAGAAACTTTTGCCCCAACCTTATATATTGTAAAGTAAGTCGTAACGTGACTATACCTTAACATTTGTTCGACAACAGTAGGTACTACGTAGACATACAATCTAGGGAGGGGCAGCTGGGTCCGAGATTCGGAATATTTTGTATATCGTATCAAATGTCTCTATAGACTTTACAAACGAAAACTAAAAAGTATAAAATAACTTAAGATATTGTAATCTTATTTTTAATATACAGCGTGTTTCATTTCAAATGACAATAAATCATAACTTTAGCGGTCGTACTGCATACAAATTTTTGGTACTATTAAATCAACCGTAATGTCAAAATTAAAATTTTGAAATTTCCGAACAAATTAATTACGATAAAAAGGGAATAAAAAACAGAACATCTTGTAAATATTGGTTCGCGAGCGAGAGCGTAAGAATGAACAACTTCCGCGTTTAATGATGTAGAGACGAGCTGGCAACATGATACATTGGTCACTAACCTACCGATTTAGACACAATAACTGATACATGTTGTTGTAATATTCTGAAATGAAAAATGAGGTCCTGTGGCTAAACCAAAGAAGTTACCTTGATTCATTTTTGTATTTGGGCAGAGTACGTCATGAAGAACACGTGGTCTGATTTATTGTCGTAAGGTCTGAAACACGCTGTATATTATGTAAAACATCTTGAAGTGGGTGCAAAGTAAAACATAAAAATTACTAAGCACCGGCTTTAAGATGTTTTAGATAATATATATTAAAAATAAGATATTATAATTAATAATATCTTTAAAATAAGTTATTTTATACTTTTTAGTTTTGATGTTAAGCGGGTGTCAGCAGTGGCATAGCAGTAGGGCGAAAAACGTTCACAAACATACATACATATTGTCACCCCTGATTAGCATAGAGGTAAGCAAAGACGATGACTTTCCACTTGCTACCATCTTGACATACCCACTTTTTCTTCGTCTTCTTCTCCTACTATCATATATTTCTTCATACAAACACGTTTATTATAGGTGCTTTTATTTGGCCATTCTTTAAGACATCTGCGATTTGATCATGGTAAGTTCGTCACGATCTACCGGCACCGTCCCTATCACCCTTTTATCATATACTTGTTTTGTAAATCTCCTTTCATTTATTATCTCTAAATATCCAAACCGTCTTAACATTATTTTCTCAACTCTTGTTATTACAACGTTTCATATATGTACAGAAGGTCGCAAACTAATAAATAAATCGGCAGACAACACACATGATATATCCCCAAATTAAGCAAGTTACGCTTGTGTTATGGATAATATACAACGGACCACTCTAGGGCCGATCCTAGACACCCAGACCATAGTAAATAACGGAGAAAATACGTTTCCGAAATTTACTATACCAGGAATCGAACCCGGAGCCTCTGCGCTGAAATGAGGTAGGCCGGCAAAGGCTTAGCCCGCTCAACCACAGAGGCCGATATGTCCAGCGCGCACTCCGCTTCATTCCACAGATCTACCATAGCACATTCATCTCCGTGATTCACAGCTCTTGGTGTGCCGTTAAAATATTAAGCCATTACTATGCTTGCAAAGGAAATTTCCAGATGTACCTATTTGAAAAGAAATCTGTTTACAATGAGAATCGGCTATATTTTTCAATAAAGTGACATCATTCAATATATAAGATAGCGGCGACGACCCCTACTGGCTTTGACATTGAAATTTTGTTACTATGTAAACAACTGAAGTAGTTATCTTTATTCGGTTTTACATGTTTTTATAGTATGCTAGATTTTTCCCGCGGCTCGCAATAATATAGGTTTTGTAAACAGGGTGGAGGAACAATCGTTGGGCGTCCCAGGTCCGGAAATAGAGTACAAAAGCGTTTTCCCAGCGTAGATTTTTTAACACAAACAAAAGCGACTTCAAATTAAAAAGCAAAAATAAAAATATCCTGAGACTGGTGCCAAGCAAAGCATAAAAAAAACAACAACAAATGTGCAAAATATAGTAATTTTAATTTTTTACTTCGCACCGACTGCAAGATGTTGTAGAAAGAAGGCGGTTAAATATTTATTTTTTGTTTTTCACTTTTTAATTTCGCAAGCACTTGAATAGCTTTAGAAATAATATATTAAGCGCCTGTAGATATTATACTACTGGCAGACGTATACAAGGTTACTATATCACTCTCCGGTGTTGACGCTCATCAACAAGAATTGTTCTTGATTGCTCTGCGTTCCACTCATCAGATCCTGACTTGGTAATCATGGAAAACTCGGGTGTATACTTTTACGAATAAAGAAGAAAAATTGAAATCGATCCACAATAGACGGAGAAATCGTGTTACATGCATACAAAAAAATTAGCACAAGCTTCTTTTCCAAATATTTAGGTGCACGGCGTTCTTTAATAAGTAAAGGTACTCTCAATTTCCCTGGAATCAACTCACTAGATCTTGACTTGATGGCCATGGCATCACCCCTAGGATACTTAAGTACTTACTTTCGAGTAAAACTAAAAAACAAAAGTTTGAAAATCGGTTTACAATTGACGGAGATATAATGTTAGGAAGAAGTCGGTAAATAATTTTCGTGGGTTTCATTAATTCCTTGAAATCCAACCATCAGATAGTGACAATGGGATCACTTTAGGAGGAGCAATATCAACTTGGTTTAAAAACGATTTGAAAGTCGGTCCACAATTGACGGAGAAATCTAGTAACATGCATACGAAAAACATCAAAGACGAATCGAGAACCTGCTCCATTTGGAAGTCGATTAAAAACAGAATTTACAGACAATAAAAAAAGTTATTATCATATTTTGTCTAAATAATATTTATTAGTAACTGATAACACTCTCGCGTGACATAAGTTAATGGGTTGTTACAGTTTATCGCACGTTTGATATTGAACCTGGTACACTTCAGATTAGTGACCCTAAAATAAGGTCAAAGTTAACTTCACCAGTAAAAACAGGTTCTTTTTTTTTTTTTTTATTGCAGGAGATCAGCAACAGCAGACGCCACTGATGACAGCGTTACATCGCTATGGAATTTGCAACACAAAGTGCTACGAATGCGCTGCTGCTCTTTAGGAGCTGAACTGGTCACTAATGCGGAACACAACTCAAGTTGTTATGCGACATACTCTAGACCAGGGTGGTAGCCATCCAGTCGGGCAAATGCCTACCACCTGTGTTGTTTTGTCGCTCTTACGACAGGCCCGGCCGCAGGAATTGTATTCTTTCTCCGTTCCTGCACGGATGTAAACGGTTCTTCACGAAAACAAAATATACAGGTAGTATTATTAATTAAGTACACTACTTATCTATAATATTGTAAAATTCTAAACATGCCGTGTCTGTACATTAAAGTTATTTAAAAGGAGCAACTGGAATAGACATATAAATGATGAAGAACATGATGCATTTTTTTTAGATTTCTTGTCTGTTGGTTCGGGATTTACATAAAAGCTACTGGGCCGATGTCGATTCGGTTTTCGCTGATCAACAGCAAATTCTTAGACTTAAAATCTGCGCTACTTTTTATCCTTGGAAACTCGCGGGAATTTTTCTGGGAATTATTCAAAATGGCCAGATTTAAAACAATCGAATTTCAATATGATTTTTTCACTGATGGGTAGCAAATTTTTTGTATTGTATTATTATTTTATGTAAAAAATGTGTGGTATTTTTTATCCCGAGAATGTTCCCGAGGGCGGTTTGTAGTTGTTTGGGTGCATAAAAATTAGCTTATTCCGACGAAGTCGCGGGCATATAAAAGTAATATATATAAAAAACCTTTTATTTTTTAGCGAAGCTGGTAATCAGGCAGACGACCCTGCAATTCCAGACAGTTGCACAGACAGCCAGACAGACCAGACAGTTCTTACCGTCACCTATACATGTTTGTAACACTAAAGGCGAAACCAACACGTTGCCAGCCTTTAGGGTGGGACAGGGGGACAAGAGAGATAAGAGAGGGGGAAAGAGGAAGTATAAGACAGGAGGAGAGGTATAGAAGGGATGGGATTGGAACAAAAAAATTACTATGAAAGATGGAAGTCAGGAATAGGGAGAGGGAGAAGTAGGACATCGGAACTCCGCATCGCGCGAAACACCGTTAGCTCAAGGCTAATTGTTGCACGCCGATATTCTGTGAGAGCCTAGTATGAAACCGGTCGACCCGGCCTTAAGAGCTGTAATCAAGATTCTAGCATGGCTTTCCCGTGTAGTATTAAACTTAAAAAGAATTAAGTTTTCTCTATGTATATAAATATAATTTATATACATACTAGCTTTTGCCTGCAGCTTCGATTGATGTATCGATAAATACCTAATTAGGCTTTTCTGTCAGTAAAATAGAGATAATCAGTAGAGTCTGACTCTAGTAAATCTATATGTAGAAAATTAATTCCAAATCGCTGTCGGCAGGGAGTGTGTACAAAATTCTGGTCACATTGCCACGTTGGATGGTAACGCTGATGCGTCGCCCCAGGTGTAAGTCTATTGGTGATGCGAAACCTAAGTCAGACACGTTGAAAGGTGTCGATAGAGGTGGTATAGGCGGTATTTATATTCAGCGTATAATTCCATGTTTTCTGGAGTGGAAACGACTTAATGGGAAACGTAGCTTAGGACGTCCTCCAGTCCGGTGGACTGACGACCTGCTCAAGGTCGTCGGCAGGGGCTGTTGAGAAAGACGGGAGACAGGGGTATGTGGCGCAGAGTTTGAAAGGCCTATACGTCCAGTAGTGGACAGGGATTGGTCGAAGAAGAAAAAGTATAATTCCATGGTGGTAACATAGGGACAAACTTATTATCTTCATATGTGTTAGAATCTATGCAAAGAGATTATTTAAAGTAGACTGTGATATTTTATCTACCAATACCTCGATGTAGAAGTTTCCTCATGTTTTATACTAATCAGCACGTGGTAGTTAATAGTTAAAATATGCGAATTTCATACTAGAAAAACTGCTCAAACTTAACATGTAGATATATAGATGACTCTCGATTGTACACCGAAGTATAGACAAACAGAAGTACAAAAAGATAATAATTAGTACAACAGGCGGTTTCATCGCTTAAAAGCAATGTCTTCCAATCAATCCTTGTCAGGGATTTATCCGTGCAGGAACGGAGAAAGAATACAATTTCTTGCGGCCGGGCGGCCTGTCGTAAGAGGCGACAAAACAACCCACAGCCAGGTGTTAGGGCATTTGCCCGACTGGATGGCTACTGCCCTGGTCTAAAGTATATCGCCATAACAACCTTGAGTTGTGTTCCGGCATTAGTGACCAGGTTCGAGTCTCCTTAAGAGAGCAGCAGAGCATTTGTAGCACCCTTGGTGTTGCAAATGTCCATAGGCGACGGGAACCGTTTTCCATCAAGTGGGCCGTCTGCCTGTCTGCTAAACACCTGCAATAAAAAAAGGGATTGATAGATTTTTTTATACTGACTATGGTTCAGTAATAAATATGTGCAGGATTTAAACTAACGTTACTTGGATAAGTCGCGAGCGCCTTAACCACTGCACCACAAGAACTGTCTGACTGATTTTTTACAAGCTTCTATCTAATCTGAGCTAACCTTTTACATTAACAAACAAATAAAGTTATTGACCAGGAATAATGTTCTTAGACATACAAGTATTTACACTTTTGTACGTCATTATAGGCCATTCAACCAATTATCATCAAATGCATTTAGAACAAACAATGTCTATGAACTTTGAAAAAGTTACTGGGTATAAATTGGAGATTTGAGTTTCCAATAACACAGTCTACTAGACAAAATGAATACGTTAACAATTCTTCTTATATTAACAGTGCTCGTTGTTAGGAATTCATGCTATCTAATAAAAGTGCCTACAGAACCTGTTTTGCAACCGGATACTATCGGTAAGATTACTCTTTACTTGAATTCTAATAATTGTCTTATTGCCTGCTTGCATGAGGAAACTGGCAATCAGATGGCTCATTCTCATCCCTATCCTATACCTTTTTGTCTTTCTTCATCACTACTCTATATCATCTCTATCCCGTCCTAAGCTGTGTTGTAGAAGTCTATCGGTGACGATATTCGCTTTCCATCAGGAATCTTATCCTATCCGTGCAGGAACGGAGAAAGAATACAATTTCCTGCGGCCGGGCGGCCTGTCGTAAGAGGCGACAAAACAACCTACAACCAGGTGGTAGGGTATTTGCTTGACAGGATGGCGACCACCGCTGGTCTGGAGTATGCCGTCATAACAACCTTGTGTTGTATTCCGGCATTAGTGACCAGGTTCCAGTCTCCCTTAAGAGAACAGCAGCGCATTTGAGGTAACTTTGGTGTTGCAAATGTCAATAGGCGATGGTAGCCGCTTTCCATCAAGTGGGCCGTCTGCCTGGCTGCTGAAGTCGTGCTATTAAATTTTTTTAATGTGGATCTAATAAGAAGTGGATCTAAGAAAAATAAGCAACAATTATTTTTTTAATTTTGTTGAGCTATATATTTGTTTGAATGGTTGGCAGTTTGCGCACAGCGAAATTTTTCATATAGATGACAAATAGGGGTCTACTTTCGATATTTGGCTACGAAATTATTTAAAAAAAACATTTAACCGAAAATACTGTATCTCAAAAACGACTCATCGGATATCTTTAAAATAATTTTATGTGAAGGTATTTTTTAAGCTTTACACCGTCTTAGCTTTTATTGGATTTTCTACTTATTAGGCCACTTTCTGATTTATCGATGCAGTAGCGGTACGAAATCAATATGTTTGTTATATGCGGTAGCCCAAAGGTTACCAAGCGCTTGTCTTTTGATATTTCTATGAGCATTATCCCATTCGCGTGGTATGTGTCACGTTGCTGCTGCACCGACAAATCAAATTGCGGCTTTAGTATAAAGTTATGGGGCGTGGTTTTAATTCTCAAGTCTTTAAGAGATAATATTTCACCACTCAAAGACTTCTTAAAAGAAACTAATAAACTTTATTGTTTTTACAAGACTTACCTTTTTACTGCACTCCAGCAATTACAAAATATGCCTAAAGATACCCCACAAGATACAGTCGACGTCTATCTATTCACCTTGTCAGACTAATTGACATATCAACACACAGCCCAATCTGCTCGGGTTACGTTCGTGAAAATTTGCATGCGGGTTCTTCTACATTGTAGTAGGACTACATTTTTTTGAGAATTCAAGCCCTAAGAAGGTAAAAAAGGGATGAAAGTTTTTATAAAAATTCGAAATATAAGGCAGAAAATATTATAATTATATTACCTACCTGCTTCTGGTTAGAAGTAAATGTACGTGCATCTCGGTGTTTTTGGAAATTCAAGCCCTAAGCTGGTAAGAAAGTGTAGAAAGCTTACTCAAACTATGGCTATTATTAATTCGTAGCGAAATCGCGAGCAACAGCTAAAGTGGAGTCGCGGAGCAGGAAAATTTCGTACAATGACCTCTTTACCTACTGCCAGTGGTCACAAACATGTTTGTATTAAGTGCGATTTACATAAAATGTTTGAAGGAGAAAAAAAATACTAACTTATTAAATAATTTATTTAGATGTTTTATTATAACAATTATAAAAATCGAGTTATCCTACTAACTCGGATAGAAATAAAATATGAAAATTCATAAATCAGAGTCCGATTTATCTGTATCGGAGTTACTGCTTTCCGACGACGTCTCGCCTGTCACATTTATTACAAAAGAATCAACAGTTTTATCTACATTGTCATCAAGTCTATCTAATTTCGATTCCTCTTTTTTTACGTGACTGATGCAATTTTGCCATTTTTCTGCTGAAATGTTGATTAAAGCCTCCTGGAGCAGCTTTTTGACATCTGCCATTTTAAATGTTGTATTTTTTCGGGCCAGATACCCCTTGACGTCTGTCCAGACTAGTTCGATCGGATTTAATTCGCAGTGGTATACTATATCTATAATCCTCCACACCAACTGCTTTTGCCATCTCATCGACCACGTACGATTGGTACTGGGTTTTTACATTTTTCACCTTTTCCAAGAGCTGGACTTTTGTTTCCTTTGCCTAAAAAAAATTTGCTTTAATGAAAGCCATTCTTAGATGTCTGTTTTTTTCCAGCTAGTAACTGGGATTTTCTCTTGCCGTCTTGAGTGGTAGTTGGCATTATCCATGACAACCACTGCATTTGGCTCAAGTCTGGGTAGCATTGCTTGAAACTAATTTTCGAACTTGACTGCATTCATCTATTCGTGATAATCGCCTGTACCTTTGCATTCAAATACCAATTCCGATTCTGGCACGAATCCTTTTTCACCTCCTATATGTAAAATAATTAGCCGGTTGCCTTTGGAAGTAGGATTCTTTGCGCCCGTCGACTAACCCTCCAAAAATGCTTGTTTTTGTGACTTCACTGTAGTGTCTTCCCCACTTTGCCTACAGTGTGGCCTGAAAAGTAAATGAATAAATTTATCATAAGTTTAAACATTTGACCACTTAATATTGCGAACATTTAGGGGATCTCAATCGCTTCTGTCGATCATATGTCCTTGCTCTTGTTACAAAGTATATTGATTGAATTTTGCAGAAGCTTCCCACGATTTCTCTGGCCTGGACCCAAACCCTTCTCGGAAGATGCGATCTCGTGTATAAACTAATAAATTGTTTCCTCACTGAACTTAAACAAAGCATGCAGTTAAATTACAAAACCATTTTTAAAATGTGTACAATGGCAATGGCAGATATCAGGATCAACTTTCTTTGACGCAAATGGTCTTACAAAGGGCGTTATTTTAAAGTTTACCGACATTCTCGAAAACATAAAACAATAAAGACATTACGGGGGTCATCATAGATGATTCCATATCCCAGCATCTGCATTGCCTTCGTGGGAAACAACTTTCCAAAAACTATCAACCAACTATTTTAGCATCGTTAACAAGTATAGTTAATAGTATCTAATGTTTACATTATATATAAACATTGGTTTCTGATTACTTAGCAGAGGTAAGTCTCGCTCATAAACAATGGAGAGTTTATTTATGAACTACAAAAGAAGTCCTTGATCGTCCTTATTGCCATCATATAAAATAATTCGTTCATAATAGGTTACCATTTGAAAAATACAATAGACATTTTTTGATGATAAAATGTTTATAATCCCTGGGGACGGCGGCCATTGCATCTGTGCGAGCGAGGCTCATTGTATTTACGCGGGAGTGATAGAGATAGGTAATAAAAGGTTAACGTATGAAATTCTTCCTGCTCCGCGACTCCACTTTAGTCATATCTATGAAATCTTTCTATGAGTGTGGGCTGCCACACGGCTGTCTCATTTTATTTATATTACGTAGTAGTATATATTTTCTAGCTCCAGCGGGATGGGTGCATTTACAAAAACTAGTCCTACCTCTGTTCGAGAATATATGCGAGGACAGCGTCGATCCAGTCGTCAAAAGATTGGCGCAAGATTTCAGTTTTGACGTATCAGATGGTGACTATTCGGTATGTAATGGATTTCATAGATTAAAATAGAAATAACCAAAATGTGCATTACTGATGCACTGTATGTTGATAAAAAAATGATATTTTAATATAATTTTCAGAAGCCCGATGCAATTATAAATCTTCAAAATCTAAGATCAGAGAAAGGTTTCTTGCCAAAAGGTGAAATTTTCACTGAATATAATCCTGAACATATGAACGAGCTTAAAACTGTCTACGAAGTCATGTACTATGCCAAAAATTTCGATACATTCTATAAAGTGGCGGCGTGGGCACGACAGAATTTGAATTGTGGGTTGTTTGTGAACGCTGTCTATTTAGCCATCCAGAATAGAAGAGACACTGACAAATTATCTGTACCAGCTCCTTATGAAGTGATACCACATTATTTTATACAGAAAGACGTCATCTTCCAAGCTTCAAAACTTCTTGCAAATGAGTCTATTATGCCTTCAGAAGGTATTCATGAAGATGGCAATATTTACACCATAGACGCAAACTATACAGCCATTTTCTATGATAACGATGACGAGTCGAAGTTAGCTTATTTCCGTGAAGATGTTGGTTTAAATTCTTATTATTTCCTAAGAAAACTTAAAGAAGCGCCGTGGTTTAATTCAGATATTAATGGTAGATACGGCGAAAACATTATCAAATGATGAAACAATTTATGGCACGTTATGATTTAGAGAGATATTCTAATGGACTACCTGAATTAAACAGCGTCGATTGGAATTCCTCATTTGATATTCCATATGATCCAATGTTAATCTATGCAAACGGAAATGAATTTATTCATAGAACAGGTCCATTACAGTTGCCAAATAATGAAGATATTGCATTGTTACATACAATTGAAAATAACATCGGTGAAGTTGTAAACCACATGGTTAGTTATAAATTGTACAAATTCAAAATCATTATTTTTGTAATTTTTATATTACTGTAGATAAAAATAATTGATATAGGTTAAATATTTACAGAAGACGGAGGATATAATAAAACGCAAGTACTGAATCATATTATGGAAATCTTAGTCACAGGTGACAGGAGTTACGAGAATTTGGCACGTCGACTCCTTGGCAAAGATCAAACTGATAACGGGTAATTTAACATAAATCAAAAATAATTACACATAATATTTTGTTACGGTTCCGTAGCCAATTAAGAAAACTGAATCAATATAAAAACAGTACGCCAATTCGTCTGTCTATGTACATTATAACCAAATTTTAGTACGTCAGTGTGAGGCTTGTCGTTAGGTAGTTCTTGAAAATAATTATGATGTTATTTCACATTTTTTAATAAAAAGTCATTATTATAGCATATAACATCAGCTGTGGAATATAAAGTATGTTTAAGTCAAAAACTAAGGAGTGGAATACCCAATAGAAAACTGAAAATGGTAAAGCATATTTTTTCTTAATGTATGGATTGTAAAACTATTTCAGGTACCCATCTGTTTTGGAGCATTATATGACTTCACTAAGAGACCCAATGTTCTGGATAATAAACAAAAAAATAGTTGAAATGGTTGATAATGCACTCCAAACACTACCTCCGTATTCTCGTGATGAATTATTTTTCCCCGGAGTTGAAATCGTAAATATTGACATTAAGAAGATGATGACTGTATTTGATTATTATGAGTTCGATGTAAGTGACGCGCTAAAAATATCAGGCGACAACACTACGTTCCAAGTTAAAATAGGTCAACCTAGATTGAACCATAAACCGTTCAGTATTAAAGTGAATGTTTCATCCCTTGTTTCAAGTCAAGGTCTGGTTAAAATTTATTTAGGACCTAAGGTTCTGCCCGGTGAACTAACTATGAAGAAGAATAGTTTTGTCCTTCTCGATGTATTTGAATACAAATTTAAAATTGGAGCAAATATTATAACTAGAACATCTGATGACATGAAACAGTTTGCCAAAGATTTTATGTCTCTACACAATATTCAAAAAAGAGTACAGTACGCAGAGTTTGGATTAGACTCATTGCCACTTTCACCTGTCAGTTCTCAATTTGGATACCCAGATCGACTTATTTTGCCTAAAGGAACGTTTACAGGTTTACCGTTACAAATATTTGTTTTCATAGCACCCTTTGTTAAATATAATTATGGTGTTATGCGCTCTCAAACAGACGTCAATTTTAATTCTGCCATAATGTCACCAGGATATCCACTAGATCTGAGAATAGATAACAAGTTACATCTTGGCTTGCCAAACGCAATGTTAAAAGATGTTATTCTGACACATAAAGGTGATAGTAAGGTTGAAAATTATGGTGGAAATGGAGTGACGAAAAAATGGTATGGCACAAATACCTATGAAAAAGAACCTTTTGACTATGCATCTAAAAAAGGGCAGTATGGTAATAAGGGAAAAAATGATTTTCAAGGCGTAAATAATGGAGTAATTTATCGAGAATTTGATTCTACAGAGAACAATGAGGGCACAAAAGAAACTACTCCAAAGGTCAATTATAGTCATTTATTAGCATCTTCTAAGACAGGAGTTGATTCTGTAAAGAAGAATGAAAAACAAGCATCATTAGACTACAATACGAATAAAGATAAATTTTCTATGAAATCTAATAATAAACAACCTGTTTACAAAGATAAGCTAGAAACAGTTCAAGATAAGAGTGAAATTTTAGATGAATCTGAAAACGAAAAACCAATATCTGATGGATTGATGGATGTGGCTAATCCAGAAATCATAAACAAAACCGGCCCTACAATACATGTTAATCCTAAAATGCCGTTGGTAAGTGCGATTGCAGCCTTTGATTATGACGCAAAGAAAAAGGAAAGAGAATCAAAATCTTATAATTTTAAACCGAGTAGCCAATATGGAAGAAAATATGACTTCACTAAGAGGAACTACGAAAAGTTTGACTACAACGCCAAAAAAGATCAGTATGATAAAAGGCCAGTAAATAGCTCCTCAAAAGATTCAGACGGCATCAACAATTATGAAATTTAATACCAACTATAAGTACTCCTGCTGATAATATAAAAAACAATGAAATAATGAACTCGGTTAAAGAAATAATAAACGCAAAAGAGAACAAAGCAAAATTGGAATATGATGATGATGGTGATGATGATGATATTCTACACTTGGGTAAAGATATGTTGTACAATTTACCCATTAGTAAATTGCATTAACTGATTAAATGTTGTGATACATGAGTAAAATTAATTTTCCACTTGAGTAAATTTCGGACCTGTTTCATATAAAAACTATTTCAATTATTGGAATAAAATGCATTTTATGTTCATCCCTTTTAACGAGACATTTATACAAAACAGGATAATCAGTTTTTTGTCTAACTTTTTATATCTCAAAAAACTATCTCATTTTCAGTGTATTCTCTCGTTATCCAAAATTTACGTATTTTACGGACCTAATTTCATGACAATTTGCTTGAGCCAAGGCTTTAGGCCTCTAAAAAGAAATACCCGTTCAAAGTAAACAAGCCGTTTGATATTGCTGAAGAAGATATTAATTTAAGTGTTATCTCGTAGTATTAAGATTAAAATTGTTACTTTAATCATATGTTAAAAATATTAATTAAATAAAGTCAATAGATTACAATTCGTGTTTACTTGATATAAACCATAAAATATGGTAACACATATATATAGATGTATATGTATAGGGTGGTCGTTAAAAATTAAATTTCTTGCGACGCCCCCTAAAAAGCTTCCTTTTAATGAAAAAACACTGGGATTTTTTTAATAATTTTTTCAAGTGAAGACATCACGTGCCTCAAGACGATTCAAGTTAAAACTAAAAATATAAGAAAATTTGAAAGATAAGCTTGAATCACGAAGAATTTTAAACTTTTTCTGAAACTATAATTTGAAATTCATCACTGAGAATGATAATACGGAAGGTATTTCATTGTTAAAACTTTTCCAATCTTAAAATAATTATTACTTCTAAGTATGAAGAAGTTTCCTGAAAAAACATGATACATACATACATACATACATAACTTCACGCCAGGTCTCTTGCGAGGTAGACACGAACAACAGAGTGCCATACAGGCTTATTCTTAAAAACATGATATTACCCAAAAATTAACTTGAATCGTCTTGAGGCACGTGTTGTCTTGACTTGAAAATATTGTAAAAAAATCCCAGTGTTTTTTCATTAAAAGGAAGCTTTTTAGGGGGCGTCGCAAGAAATTTAATTTTTAACGACCACCCTAATATGTATGTTTAATATAATTGTTAAATTATATAAATAGAAACTTTATTTATTTTTTCACACAACAATTTAAAAATAATATAAGACCTGTTGTTGAGACTGGTGCCTATTGTAGATCTATGCAGATCTGTATTACAGGTCACCAGTGCTCCACCTCATGGCTAAAAACTAACTACATATTAATTATAATAATATATATAGGTGTGGATATGTACGTACGCACACATACGTAAATCCCAGTTTTTACAGAGATATTTTGTTACAAACTGATACGGGAACCCAGCGCTGACTTTAGGAATGGTTTGCTGGCCTCTTTCTACTAAGATCAAATGACTTTTAGCCGCACCTCCCCAGCAGATAATGCAATATTCGATAAGTTTGGGATGCTCTGAACCTACAGATTATAGTGGTTCGATTTCTATTTACTGTATAGCGGAGATATGAACTAAATTATTGCACTATAAAAGCAGAAACTCCACCAACCTTGATAACCGCCCTCTCCTGGCTCGGTTCAGGTTGCACTCGGGAACGAGCACGGCACTATGTTTCACTTGAGAGCTACCACTGTACACAGATTAGGAAAGTTATTGGCACGGTCAGTAATTATAATTATTTAAATTTAATAAAAACAAGTCAGCGCACGGCACGATGTAGTCGAAACGTTGACTATGAGTGTTCAAAATGGCTGCCTTACCCTGCTGTGCATTGGCCGTTGCCTCACACAGAAAGAGGGTAGTCAACAAAATTAGCAGAGCGATGTTTTAGCTACTTATTACAGGCAAAACCGAACAATAAGGCTCTGACATAAAGCAAAATTATTTAAATGTATTAGATAGATAGATAACACTTTATTGTATACCACTACAGAAAACTTACGAACTAGTATTATTCTAATTGGGTACCTACAAAGGGCGGTCTTATTGCTAAAAAGCGATCTCTTCCAGACAACCCGTGGCAAGAATATTCTGATTAGGAGTGGCGATGGTGGTATACATGTATTTATTTCTATGTTTCTATTTAAAGCTAACACTCTTCATGGTAACACTGAAGTTACTGTCATTGATCTTTAAAAAAACAAGCAAGCAAATAAAACGCAACACAAATAATATATTATTGCTAGTTCGTGGTTTTCTATCATTATTTTGGAGATGTTCCAAGCATTTTACAACGATGTTACGCTTTCCCTATTTTCATCGTGGAAAATTTAAAAACCATCAGTCACCACTGTGACAACAGCTAGAATACAAATAGAAAATACTTTTACAGTTGATTGCAAAGTTTTATTGAATGTGTTACGTTAGAGCCATATCCAAAACTCATTCATTCGAGTCCAAAAACATATAGTAAACTGTTTACACGTGTCAAAAATTTACGAGATTCCCCGTGTCGAATTAAATCAAAATTATTAGTTTTATTGTTCGTTACAATTATTTATTTTGCATGTCCAACATCCATAAATAAAAGTTTATGCCCTGTCGTTAAAGTCGAGCGGCATGCATTTTCTTTGGGCCTATACGTAAATTCTTGCCAATCATATTTCTTCGTCACAAAGAAATCGCCGTGATAAATTTAAATCACACTATCTTAAAATTCATTTGTAGGATTCCGTGTTATTAACAAATGCTGTACAGCTGCGATAGTGAGGTGGCACCGCTGTGCATATAACTAAGAATAGATTTTTTTAAACATGCATAGCCGTGTGTTTTAGGTAGTAAGATATAAAAAAAATATGTCAATTTTACTTAATACCGATTTTTTTAAGTTAATTTATGGTTAAATATTCACTTCCGAAGCTGTGAAGCAATGTCTCTCTATTTCACTGTTGAACTATGTTTTTTATAAATCAGTTGTATTGTTTAAAAACGCTATGAATGAAAATTGGTTTGAATAAGATCCATTGAATATATTTTGAGATATAGAATATTTTCCATTAAAAACATCTTACACGAAACGCTTATATATTGTTTATACTTTGTGTTTAAAATTTGTGATGAGAAAATAGTCCATTGTGTATTGTAATCTTTTATGGCAGTCATTAGCCAGGTGTGTCGGATGTCAAGTAAAAACTGATTCTAGAAAATTCGATCCACGCGGCCGGGCAAACATATTGCATATGTACAGTATAATCAATGCCCCGATTGAGGGACTCGGCAGTCGAGCATTAACCACGAGCGAAGCAAGACTTGTGTACATTCTGTAATCCATTTAGTGACGGATTTTGCGCATGTTATTGAATTACGACCTTCTGCGTTACGTTTAGAGTTGTTGTGTTCGGTTATATTTGTACCTGTGTTATACGTGTTTGTGTAGTTCTAATAAACTCTAGAATAATTCCAACGGCATTTTAATTCGAATCTCTCGGCTCGTAACAATATGCTTGCTCCGATACCAAATCCACCTAATCTATAGACGAGGGTGACTTACCATCAGGTGAACCGTCAGTTATTTGATGTTCTCTAGGAATATAATTAATTATAAGTTGTTTTTATATTTTATTTACATTTTGGTTCTTAACACTATTACTTACGGGACTACCGTATTGTTATTGGTACATTTTTTGCTTTTTATTTTGTTTTACCTTAACAATACTTATATTAATTCTAATTTAATACTTTATATGAGAGTGTACCTTACACTTCTTTAGAGTGCTGTAGTGTGCTTATATTATATTATTATTATCTTAACTAGTGCCATGTATGTTTTTTCTTTTTGTGCCTAGGTTATTAACTTTTAGGCTCTTTGTGTCTTGGTTTGTTTGTGAATTGTGCGTTTAATGCAATGCAGTGGTAGTGCGCGTTGGATTATAAGTTGTTAAAAGTCTCCTGTAAATTAGCTTGCCTGGACGAGATCGCTTTAAGCGATAATGCCGCTTTTTGTTCTGGCGTAAAATTATTGTAATTATTCATTTATTTTGGTTGACAATAAAGTGTTTTTTATTTTACTCTGTTTCAAGTAAGTATTTTAAATTACGAGAGTGCCAGTATATTTTTTAAAGCAGATAAAACAACTAAATTATAGAAAATCTGCGGGCAGGAATAAAAATGAATACTCTCACACGTCTTCGAACTACGACGGAAAATAAAATATTTCACAGTACTATATTTCAGAGATGTATAAACAGATCGTCGTCAACATAGCTCTTTTCAATTTATTAATCCGTATTGTACCGTGGTCTCATTTAACTTCGTAGGGAATTTTGTTTCCTTGCCAAATTGATCATATTTCCACGACATACAGTAGTAAATCAGTACTTGGTCCTTTGCACTGCATAGAATATATTAAAACTTGAATATAACAACCGTATTCCACATGCAACAAATAAATATGAAGATACTGCTGCGTCTCATCATGATGGTGGTGCGGTTTCATGTGCGATAAATTTAAAGATTTAGATTGTGGCCGAATGCGTCTTATTTCAAGGGTTAAAAAGAATGAACGCCGTTAACGAATAACGATATAAGTGTATAATGTTATAGTCAATCAACATCAGTTCTAACATAAAGTCTTAGTTAAAGTCCAAATTCGTTATTCAAAGGCAGTAAACGATGTTTACTGCCTTTGAATAACTGTCAAACTTAAGAGACTAATTTATAGAGTCAAACGCCGAAACTTGATTTCATGTAATCGGGGTTTTACCAGTCAGAGCTCAATTAGATTTAGTTTATAAGATTAGGTATAATAAAATATTATTTTTTAATTTTAATATGTATTTATTGTTTCAATATTATAATAATTAATTGATAAATCCAAAAAGCAATTCAATTTTTATTCTCCTTTTGAATTAAGATTGATGACAGTAATTTAAAAAAATAGTCTTTACACAATACGTTTGGTCTTCTACACTTACATAATTTCGAAGAGCATTTTTTATTACAGTGGTATTTTATAAAGACTTGGCCACCAAACTAATAATCTTTTAACTGATTTGTCTTAGGGGCAGCTGAACGTCGGGCACATATTTCTGATTCTTCCTAATATGAAATAAACACTTATCTTTATTCAAAATAGTATTTTTCTTTTTGAAGCTCCTTTATCTATATTTTCAGTCACAACATTATTTGGTTCACCCATCTTTAAGCTTACACACCCACCCGCGCGCTCAATGAACAAAATATATGGAATAACAAATGAATTTATCGGATTATTGCAAACAATTATGCTAGCATGTATAGATCTGTAACAAGTGCAGACGAATCGACGTTTGACCGAGTCTGCCTTAGTCGCTTCTAGGATCAACTAGGCACAGCCCGAAACAAATTATTTTATGTTCGACGCTTGCCACAAAATACTTTAGTTTAAAATTGGAATTTATTTCGGGTTTTGTCGAAAACCCTTGGTGCAAACTAGAATAAACCAGTTATTCCGGGAAGAGACTGCATATCGACCTTTGACTATAACATATATAAGTACTTTACCTGTTGATATTTAGCGTCATTAATGATGTCGCATCTCAAATGGGGCATTAAATCCACATCTTCAAAAAACGGCCTATATTTGTAAAATAATCGTAGATATCACCATAAACAATACTCAAGCGCTCAATTAGATAACTGTTTTATATTTACTAAAACTACACTTTAACGATTTTAAGCGCGGTGTTTTATTTTATTCTCACTTCGAGGTTTCGGTGAATTTTCAGTAACCGTGATCACGGAAAATACATTGGTATTTTCTATCTGTGCTATCTGTAGTTAGTGAAAATCTTCGTCAGTTGTGATAGGGAGATGATGGCACTGCAGAAGCGGTCTAACGGTCCCTAAACTGATGGCTGGCGCCATCTATAGATGAATTCCGGCCTCATACTTTCGCAACTATGTATATATAGCGAAATAGATTGCCAAAAATCTCCTAACGCTTTTAAATTCAAGTGGAGAATTCGGAGCATACACTGCAGTATGCACTTTTGGCTCGAACATCCAATTAGGAGTTCGATGGGATGTTTAGAAGCCATTTATTACCCAGTTACGCTTCAACGGACGAAATTAACAAGTTTGTGAATCTAGATGAATTACCTAGGATGTAATAAAATTAATGTTGGAATTTATGCTATGAGAATTTAAAGTGATAATTAGTTACTGAGACGTTATCTCATTTAAATGTCTGAAATGGGTTTTGCATTAGCAAGTATAATCCATACTTATATCAGAGTAAGTGGGAATGTTTGACTAAACAGCTATATAATGTTAATGAATTTGACAAGATAGTGCCTAATTATAACAAGATCGTTTGGTACAAAATTACACCAGTAAACAAGCATAGTAATTCTTGTAAGTTTCGATCAATATACGTTGAGTAGTTTTTGAGGATTAAATGGTCAGTCGAAAATTTTTCCTGGGCAAACGTGGACTAACGATGGGCAAACGAATGAGATATTGTTGGTTTAAAAATTCGCAACTCGAGGTGCCAACTTCACATAGCTTAAATGGTCTTTTTCTATGGTTCTGTATTAAAATATTAAAAACAGGGGGGCGTTTGGCATATTTATGGAACCTTTCTTTATGTGCGGAATGCCAGATACTTGGACAGTATTTGCAATTATAGCTTAAACTTTCATCTTTAATAATTAAAAGTAACATTTTGTGGGTCGGATCCTTTTTGCGTAAGGACGTCCCAATTAAGATTAATAAAGTTCCAAATTAATATTATATTAGAAGGTGCTAAATATTGCGATATTATTATTTAAGAACAGACGAGCGTGCATGACAAGAACTATGAATGTCAAAGAAGCAAGTGAGGTGTGTAAGAATAAGCCTAAATGGCGCTCTGTTGTTCGTGCCTACCCCGCAAGGGACCTGGCGTGAAGTTATGTAATGTAATGTAATGTAATTATTTAAGCCATCTCCTTATCCCCTTACCGCATACAAATCCATTTATGGCTTCTAAAGTTTGCTATATTTTTTCTCCTTCAACAAACAATTTAATTATAATAAAATATATTGTATCATAAGAAGTGATTCCTTGTGAAACTACACGTATATTTTTTGTCTGTGTTAAGTCATCAGAGTCAACAATATTTGAAGTATTTCGTAGCGCGGCCGGCAAGTAAAGTGCACGGCTGAGTGAAACTTTTATCACTAAAAAAACAAAGGTAATAAAGTAATTGTGATCTTCAAAAAAATTAGTTATTTTTCCTTTCAGTCATCGAATACAATAATGGTAAGTTGTTTTTGTAGTTTTATTTTTGTTTGATTTTTGACCTGTTTTTTGCAAACTCCAAATATGGAGTAAACTACAAATAAACAGTAGCATACTGAATGTGCTTAAGCAATGTTTGTTGTATGAAAACAATATATAATATAAAAAATACCATTAAATATGTAGTTAAAATTAAAGGGACTTCGTTATTTAGCGCCGGTCAAGTATTTATAAATTTGCATGTGGTGGGAGTTGTAAGAGCCACAGTGTTTACTGAGTCTAGTACATTGAAAGATTTATTTATATAAACCTTAAAAACTCATCAAAATCGTCACGAAATTATTTTTCAAGTCGAAGAAGAATCAATATTTCAAGTAAAGCCGTATTCATCTAGCCTCCAAAAGTTCAAACGATAACATCAACGTAGTTAATATACTACATAAAAAATATTAACCTCTAGACTTTGTTCTTTGTAAAGGTCATTGGGTCTAAATTTGGGAATCATTCGCCGAAGGACTTAAAGTTGATTTGATGGCTCGTCTCCAACTCATCCACCCACAAGGTGAGTCCAGTCTTTATTGGAATGTGTTCATTACGGACTAAACAATTACAAAGTGTTGTTAAACAACAGACTAGTTGCCAAATGGTACGATGCAATTCATAAAACGTTGCAATCGGCCCTAAAATATACTGCACATTGATGAGAGATGAAGTAGTGCATATAAATCATAACAATTCAGAAATAGTTTTAGACAAGAATGCTTCAGTCAAGGTTTCTTTATAACGTTTGTGATATCGTTACTAGAACCATTTGAATCTTTGCTGTAATGAAATGGGATTATTAGAATATTTTACACTTCTATCGAATAAAACAGCAATAATATGTAATGAATAGAACTAGGATTTCCCCGCGATTTTGTCCACGCTTGAATTGAAATTTTATCGGGATTCTTCGAACACATAGTATTGCAGTATTTAAACAATAATTTAAACTATAGTTTTAATGGAAACTGTGTCGCAATAAGCTAATTTTTAGGCACCCAAACAACTTCAGACCGCTCCCTGAAAATTACCGCGGCATTCCCAAGATAAAAAGTATCGCACATTTAATTACATAAAATTTGCCATCGATCACTGAAAAAATCACCTCGGGATTCGGTATTTTTTTCAATCTGGAGATTTTAAATAATTACCAGATAAATTCCGAAGTTAAAAAGCAGCGCAGATTTTAAGTCTAAAAATTAGCTGTTAAACAGAGAAAACTGCATTGAAATCAGTAGTTTCTATGAGCATCCCAATAAGACAGAAAAAAATGCGTTGTGTTCTTCGTCGTTTATATAGTCTTTTCCAGTTGTTTTTAATAATATTTATTTGATCTTTATTGGTTAAATGAAATTAGGCTCCTATTGAGTAAATAATAACCACAAACAAAATTAAAATGAACAAGTTGGCGGTAGGCAAATTAAAACTTTAACAATACTTATTGATATTGATCTTTGTCTTCCGTGATTACGGCTACTGAAAAGTGGTCGAAACTTCGGAATAATAAAGTTCAAATAAATGACCACGCTAAAAACCGTTAAAGCGTAGTTTTATTATGTGTATTGGTTGCGAAAACTTAAGAAAAGATTAATAGTTAGTGATGTCTGAAACATCACAAGTGTTTACGAAAAATCACAACCGTCGTAAAAAAATTACATTTACTATCTATAAAATGACATCTTATTGATGGTCAAGAGTATCATATATACAAAAATGCAATCAAATATTTTATGACTGGTATTTGTAGTTTCTTCTGTTTATTATCAATTGAACTCATTCTATATAACATCCACACTAATAAATAAGTACAGCTGTATGCTGTATGTAGAGAATCAAGACCATGCTTTGTTGTATGGTTTTATTTAAAGACATGTTAAATATCCATTTCGTAACTACATACGGAGTGAGTGTTACCTGATTTTATGAAGAAAAACACAGCACACAAAAAAAGAAAGAACGATTTTTTTATAAATTTTGAGTTCTGACCAGTGCCAAATTATACAACTTTTTTTAAACAAGATTAGTGTGAAAGTGACTTTTTTGGAAAATTACTGTGTTTATTTGTATCTCGGTCACGCCTCCAGACGTGCATCGACCATCATGAAATTTAATACAATCAGACCTATGTGTAAGAAGCCGTAAGAAGTAAAGCTACCCAAGATTGGAGAGAATTGGAGGATGCACCGACAAGAGCTAAGCTCTTAAATATTATGTTGAATTCTTAGGCCATCAATAGAAAGACTGAGTCTCAGTTCCTAAAAGTGAGACCGACTAAAGTATGCCGCTCTGCACAAGATTATAAGAAAATGCTTCACTTGATTTAACGATTTTGTTAACGTAGGCTCCTTCTATATATTAATGGTCTAAGGATGACCTACATATTTCCGTAGTAGAAATAAACATAATACGTTATGTAATTTTATCTCGAAAAAATAAATAAATTTTCCGTGAGATATGGATAAAAACTATACACAAATGTAACTGAAGAACCGATAGACCAACAATTTGGTATATGAGCATTTTTATCGTAATAATGTGTACGAACATAGGATACTCTTTATCCTGAAAAGTTATATAATTTTTATATGTTATACTTCGTTAGGATATGGATAACAACTTTATGTAACAAAAGCCACGTGAAACGCATTACAGATTATTAGTTTAAAGCTGCACCTTTATTAGAGTGCTAACGAAAACAAAACGAAATTTATATTCACGTCTTTAAATATTGAAGAATAAGATTAAAGTAATGTTTTGGAAGCCACAAAACAACCCCAAAATACATATCTGATAGAAACATGACCTATTTCTATTGTCATTTTACTACCGCTTACTCGTAACACACGTGGCTGAAACGGTGAAACGCGGACGGATGAAGCCGTTTCACTCATTGTGGCATTCGCATGAGAACACAAAAATTATAGCCGATCACCGACAGTCTATATCTGCGCGAACGCCGACGCCTGTATAACCCGTTTCACGCGCCAGCGGTTGCCAATCGTCGGTATTATATCATACATAGCTACCTATTAGTAAGGAATTGAAACAAATGGATACTAATCAAATTATTTTAATTAACTTTAACAGATACTTATCGTAGACTCGTGACATCTGCACCCATTTTATCATTTTGTGAAACTCTTTTATAGTGCAGGCTGTCAAACTCTGGAAGGGCAACATTTAGTAGAGGCAACCCTCTTGCTGTCAGAGAAGCCAAAACATTACCTACTTTTCAAAACTCACTTAGAAATTATTTCGTTATTCGTATTTCGTTATTTATCTACTTGTAATATAATGGTAATATATAGTTTAGATGATTTCGTACGTATATGTTGATGTATTATAAATGTGTCTGGATTTATGTATGCTTATAAATTATAAGTATGTATATTTAAATTGTACATTCTTTTTATTCTGCTACACCTGTATTACCCGATTAGTTAAGAATTTCTTTTAAGCAAGGTTGCCTGGAAGAGTGCGCTTGTACCCATAAGGCTGCTTGTTGTTTTGCCAAGAAGTATTTTAGGTATGCATGTTATTTTTGTAGTTCGTTATTTCGGTGAGCAATAAAGTGTTATCTAATCTAACCTTTTTTTACCAAGGGAAATCCGTTTGAGGACTAAGCCGCGATAAGGGCAGAACCTTGGGGGGATAATTCGCGACCCGTGTGTGCGATTCGCCAGATCTTGCTCAGTCAGAACTGGTGCCATGATATTGCCACTCCCCAATTAAGGACATCCACTAAAACCCCTGAGTGTTCCGTCCTTCGCCTATACCAGTTTTAGAGTTTATAACTCGATATCGTGGAAGCTGGCTTAATTTTGAGAATAATAAGAGATGTCTAAGACTGCAAAGAGGAAAATAAAAGTACGAAACGAGATTCCGGACAAAGAAGGGGCTGCCCCGAACGCAACCGGGATCTACTGCTATAATGATGATGTTGATGAGATATAATAAACTTAGAGCGTCCACTTTCCTACGTTTCTTCATTGTAGTTTCTCAAGGTATAAATATATTTCTAATATTTTATCACTCATCACAATCATAAGAGCGTAACGTGGTTAGGTATCGCTATTATCAGAAAATAATGAAGGGTTCTCGATACAACCGTATTTATTTCAATCTTTTTATTTCCACGACAAAGCTGATCTAATTAATTAAACTTTATTTGAAACAATAATTAAATTAACGTCTGTTAATCTAAATCTGTAGTTAACGTCGACCTAATTAACTAAGTCTCACTTCGCACATAATTATGAGCCACCCGAGCAATGACGTGCCCACTATTAACCACAACTACCCGCAAAAATATTTTCAAATCAGTAAAAGAACTCCTAACAATAGTATATTATCTTACAAAAAGCAATTACAAAAATACACAGATATAATATTCTCTTGGCGCAACAAGATACCCTAAAGAACGAAAGCTTTATAGCTTAGTGATAGAGATAAGCGAAAACCAAGGAGGTCATAGTTAAAAAAAATACTTATTTGGTATTTGCAATGCTTAAGCGTTGAAAATGTTGAGCGAACCTGTAAATGACGTCGTCGAGCATAATATTTTCATTGGATTGTTGTGAATAGACGGGCGCTTCAAAGGAATTTCCTGCTCTTAATAAAGGAGCCACTTCATGTGCGCCTGCGCTGCAATCTGTTTGACTTCAAAACGGATACTTTAAACATGTTTAATATCACATGTGATTTGTGATTTAACTAATGTATGATATAATCTTTTGGTATTATGAGTATAACGATAGCTCAGTCGATTTGTTTTTATTGAAAACTACAAATAAAATACAACGTATCAAAAATGACACTTATTGCAAATAATATTAATAAATACAGACATTCACAATCTTAACAAAAATAATGACATGTGAGTAGTAAAAGAGTTCGTAGGTTTTTTTCCTAATTATATAACGATAAAATAGAGTAAGTAGACAGTACGACATAGAATAAGTAAATATACATACATACATACATACATAACTTCACGCCAGGTCCCTTGCGGGGTAGGCACGAACAACAGAGCGCCATTTAGGCTTATTCTTACACACCTCACTTGCTTCTTTGACATTCATAGTTCTTGTCATGCACGCTCGCCTGTTCTTAAGGCTCCTGACATCACCTTCTGCTATTACACGATCAATTTGATCATGGAAGGTGTGTCGTGGCCTTCCGCGACTTCTGCATCCATCCACTTTTGCAATAAGTAAATATAAAGCAAAATAATACAATCTCCCAACGCTACAGGGTGAACAACAAAACAGTGTTAAAAGCGATGAATCAATACAAGAAATAAACACAGTAGGAATGCCAAGGCTGGTCGGAAATGAAATTATGATGCGATAGATAAAATAGTAGACTGAAACACTATCTTCATAACTGTAAAAACAGTAATGTAATGGAAAATAAAAACTAGGCACAATAAAACCAGTGCCCACTACTAAAAGAAGTTTCCACCGATCAAAGTAAAACTTAAGAATAGCAGACAGTTTAATTGTCTTATAAACCTCTTGCGCGTTTAGCGGATACTATTGTGGTGGCTATAAACTGTATGAGCAATCGTTAATAAATTTTGAATGAGCGTAAAAAATAATCTGTGATACATTCCTCCGCTATTCGGAACACTGCTAGTTTAAACAATGTAAAGATATAAAACACAGACAATTTCAATTATAACAATCTTTAAATACCCAAACATAGTAATATTTGCGAACTTAAGTCAATTAGTATAAATGGATCCGACGCTGACGTATCGCTTCCTTTAGGTTACGCTTATACATTTTCGATGTGACGTAGAAATTCAAAACGGACTGAAAAGGCGTCAACGTCACAGAGACGTGTACGATGTAGAAAGAGATAGTTGGTTTTTCACTTATTTTTGTATTTTAGCCTGAGGGAATGCTATAAATAAGGGTGGCACGCGAACGTGGATTTTAGTGTAAGAACACTCGCACTCCGATTCAGTTCTTGTTACTGTCAACCCTACATAAACATGGTGAGGATTTCCAGTTAAATAGTGATGTGCTTATGTGAATGTTAAGTGATAAAGTGATTAACAGACGCTGCTGAAAGGACTACATATTTTTTACTTGCTTCAAGATCTTCCTTGATATGAAATTTCTAGAAAGGTGTTTGAAATTTTGCAGGAGACTTAGCATTATAATTTGAAAAATTCAAAATGGCAATATCAAATTATTCTCAAATATTCTAATGCGATGGAGCCATTATAAGTAAAAATAGAATAGGAGCTTTAATAGGAACAAAAAATATTCTATAATCTTTAAAATCAAATATGCAAAGTCGAAGTGTTATTGCTAAGAACTATAAAATATAAAAACGTCGACGAATAAGGAATGCATCGTCTATTTAAACATTTAAATAAACAGCCAAGATATTAAACGATGAAATCTAGTTTAAAATCAAGCAATTAGCAAGTTTATTAAGCTTGCTCATGTATTACTCTACATTGATTGCATTAAATATATCATTAATATGTCTGAAAATATTCTCAGGATTACGGATCTTACAGGAACACTACATATTCCTTAAATATCTTGATATATGACTTACTTGATCTGTAAAATTATGGTAATATGTTTTGAGTAATGAATACACTCTTACGTAAAAGAGATTAACCACCACTTAATCTGTAGAACGTACTTTTTATATCTGTCTTATTGGATTCGTCTCTGTTTTGTAGGACACCGACGACGATCAAAAGATGGCGATGCTCCGCAAGGCATTCCAGATGTTCGACACCACGAAGTCGGGCTATATCGATGTCCTCAAAATCTCTACCATCTTGAACACCATGGGTCAGCTGTTCGACGATTCCGAACTGCAGGCTCTTATCGATGAGAATGACCCAGAAAGTAAGTATAAATTTTTAATTAATTAATAAGTATCTTTAATTAAGAATGTCTTGATGCAATGCTTTGATAGCTATATATTGGCAGGTGCCCCAGAACCCTTTTGTCATAAATTTAAATTGAATATAAGTATAAGTCAAAAATAAAATTATTAAGAAACACGAACGTTACTTCTAACTACTCTACTTCTTTATCACAAACGATAGTGATATTCCTGAACATTAAAATAATCATGATCTTGTACTTTAATCTAAATTGAAAGAAAATTTTAGAAATAATATTATTACAGCAATAATTTTGGATTATACATTAAGTGGTAGCAACGTTTTTATTTACGACCTCATTTATATAAAGTGTGTCTAAAAGCTTAAAAGTCTCGCAGCAACCGTAAACATTCAATAAAATCTATTTTAATATTTAGAAATGACATTAGCGTAAGGTCAAAACTGTAATAACTTCCAAGCTCGTCTAAACAAATACTAAAACTGACGTACAAGAATGTCATTGTTACAGTCCGTTTTCATACAGAGACACCCAATTTCTTTGAAAGTGAATAAACAGAAATTTCAAAAGTTAGAAACTTCTATATAAATTAAAAGCAATTAAAAACTTTTCAATTAGAAATCCCAACAAAAAGAAACGTGTTTTTCCAAGGGAAGCCTTAAAAACTTCTTAAGTTTCTTTTGTTGTACCCCCGATGTAATGTTCGTGTTATTCACTATATCACACAGATGTAACTATTTATATGTGTGTGTGTTTAATGCGTTATTTAAGATATGATGGTATTAATGACATTAGCCATTGACAGATAACTTTTTATTTATATTAAGGTGACCAACTATTTTTTGTTTAAAAAGAGTACACTTTGCAAGTATTTCATAGGTGAAAAAAAGAAAAACAATAAAAACTTTATTGTTACTTTTAAAATATACTTTTCTTCGTAGTGGATTTTTTTTGCTATGTGAGGATCTTCGTCTAATCACGTAGCCACATCCGAACAACTTTCATTTTGCATATTAAATTTAACTGTTAAGACGGCAGATAATGTTTTTACAGAAAGTTGCGACTTCTCACTGCGCCAATAATCATTCCCTAGTGAAAATACCCTTTCAACAGCAGCATTAGTGCCTGGATAACAAAATACACACATACACCTGGACATATACACACACATACACCTAATCACATCATACTCATACACATCGTAGTCACGAACGCTCATATATACAAGCTGTCATTGCAATTTTTCTAAATAAAAGTTTTTTAGTTCCTGTTTTATAATTTTTGTAATCTAAAGATTCCCTTAGTATAGTGGGTAATTAATTAATTTTGGTATTATGTAGTTAGTAGTACACTTGCCGTAGTGGTTATTGTGGGGTGGGATGGTTAATGACTGTTTTGAGATGATCTTGTGTGTGTTTTATGCTGTTTTCTTATTTTCATTTCTAGGGTTTTTAAAGTAGTTTTCTTTAGGTATCATACTCATGTACTCTAATGGACATAGCTAATCATTAGCGGCGTTATTTTTTAACGCTATAAGCAAGACGTATTTAGCCACAGTCACAATGACAAACACGTGGTTATACTATAAATAAATTAAATTAAAATTATCCGAATGCGAGCTTCAAAGAAAACAAACAAGCAGCTGTGAAAGCTGTCATAAATAGATTGCAGTCAGTTAAAGATTACCCTTATTACATTCTTTGACGTTAGCCTACTAAACATCGTGCTAGTCTAAAATAATACTATGCGTAACTTACTGCTTCTACTGATATAATGGTATTACCAATTCACCATTTTATGCAAATTTAGTGTACATAATTGTATGTCTTTCAAGACCACGGCCCATTTTTATAGCCCGGACTTTTAGAAAGCTTGCGTGGGGCCATGGGAAAGCCAACACGTTGAGGCCCCTTGACAAATTTAATGTAAAAGTGGCGCGATGTACATGATTATTAATGACGTTAAATATATACAAATAACGCATGTGTATAAATTAATAAAGCTATTCGTTAACTGCGTTAATTTTGCTGCTATAAATAAGATGCATATAGCCACAGACAATAACCATTACGTTATCGCAGGTGAAGTCCGACGGATTGAATAACAATTTTTAGCATTAGTATATTATCTTTAATAGTTTTAACTATTTTGTAAGGTACATATGTGGCAGGATACAGTGATAGGTACCTAGTCATTATTATTTTGTTAACTGAGCGTATGTTAATCCGAAATATTCTTCTTACCTGGTTATTGCATTGAAGAAGAATAATAAAACTGAAACACCATCATCAGATTATTTCTTTACATACGTAACACATGACAACGTTATGTTTATCTACATTTTTTTCTTAAATTTTACATAGATAGATAACACTTAATTGCACACCAAAATATATAATTACAAAAACAGACCATGTTTACAAATTTTTCTAGGCAATACATCAGGCGGTCTTATCGCTCAAAGCGATCCCTTCCAGGCAACCTAAATGACAGAAATCAAATGAGGCGAAATAGGTGGTGCAAGAAAAAGGCAATAAATACATACATATCTATATAGTCATATATTTACAATAATACATAAGTTATTATAATAAATAAATGTCGTGGCATTATTATATACCGCAAATCAGAAATAGCTATTTGTGGACAAATGGTGTTAGTTATGTTACCTAGAGATTCATCTATCTGTAATGGAATTTTATTAACTTAAATTGTAATTAATATTCTGTATTTTTAACATAAAACAAGCGGAAATATACTTTTTTTATAATAAATCGATTTGGTAATATGCGACTTCCTATATCGATTCCAATTTTAAACATGTCATCATCGATAGTTCACGTATCTTCTAAAATCAGTTTGATAGATGCCAAAGGTGGCTTTATAGAACGACTGAACTATAATTAGTGCTTTCAACTTATGACCGATTTAAGATTAAAACAACATGTTTTGAATAACAAGACGTAGACTGGAAGTTTTGATTGAGATTTTTTATAAACACAATAACAGACAGATGACGCCAACTGTAAGTACACGGAGTTACGAGTTACGCTTTTAACCGACCTTAAAAAAGTAGGTGATTCTCAATTAATCGTGTAATTTTTTATGTATGTTATATAGCCGTAGCCATAACTTTTTGTTTCTGATCCGATTTTGACCATTCTTTTTGTGTGGGATTCAATAAAGCTTGAAAATAGTACCTTATAAATCTAACTTAAAAATATAAATGCAAATAGAGAGCAAAATTATAAATAAAATATTGGTCCCAAACCACTGTCACTTACCGGGAACGTTCCCAAAAGGCTGGCGGCGTTACCACGCTGAATAGCCATGCTTATCCTTTGAGCAAAATAGACGCCAGCCTTTTGGTCGCGTGAGAGGTCTATTAGGCGTTTGGTGACATCTCGGTAAAATTTTAGAGCGCTAGGACCCCACGGACCAAGAGTTTCCACTCCAAACGCCGCAAATGTGTAACAGTTGCCGATGGCGGCGTACTTGCTTATAAATTATATTCTTATTGAAATTTGGATTCTGAAGATGTAACAGAAAATTCATTAAATGTAGATAGTTTTTCAGCGATAAGATTTTTGTTTTTGAACTGATTTCCATTTTTTTTGTTTTGCATTCAATATAGTTTTATATAAATTTCGTAGTTTTGGATACCACAAAAGTAACTTAAAAGTGAGAATTAATATAAATCTTCAAGCAAAAAAAAAAGCCGACTTCAAGAATAACTAAAAGACAAAAAATAAATATTTGTACAAAATTTTGAAGTTCATGTCAAGAGAACATAAAAAAACAACAACGAATTTGCAAAATATAGTAATTTTTGTGTTTTGCTTCGGATTGACATTAAAATGTAATAAAAAAATATTTTTTGACTTTTAGTTACTCTTGAAGTCTGTGTCTTTTTGCTCGACATTTTTTGTTACTGGACCACTGTCATTCTTAAAGATTAGGCCGTTTCATATAGATATGGCAATGGGTTTAATCCGACTTTGTTAATAACGTTAAATATTGACCGATAACGTATTGTTACAACCTAGTCGCCGACAAAGAGAAATTCCACTTACAGATTTGTAGAAGCACATTTATTACCCGTCGGCATTTGAACTAATAACATTGAAACTATTATAATTCTTATACGATCGTCTTCTTTTGTTTACTTATTTATTGGCATGGGTTTAAATGGCATTTATGTAATGATTAGCCATGTGTTATGGATTTTAAAGTACAAGATAGAACAATTCTAGGAAATTCGGTCCACGTTGCCGGGCGGACACATTGCATTTGTGCAGTATAAAAGTTGGCCTGATTGAAGAATCACGATCAAGGCGAGACGTGGGTACATTTGAGAATCTATTAGTGACGGACTTTGCGCGTTTTATTGAATTACGACCTTTTGCATTACGTTCGGATTTCTTGTGTTCAGTTATATTTGTACCTGTGTTATACGTGTTTATATAGTTCTAATAAACTCTATAATAATTCCAAGGACATTTTGATTCGAGTGTCGCAACTCTTAACAGTATGTTATACACTACAGTGGCTATGCCTTAACGACATTCCGTCATAACCCTTCCATCAAGTTCGTTAACAGCCCAAATCTTTAACACTACGCAGATGAAGCCCCAGTATTACAGGCAGGCAATCATTCATCGGCAAAGATTCACACATGCCGAGGCGATACTTTTGTACATTCCGATATATTTTTAAGCGTCGCGTGAGCTAATGAGATTATTTCTGTAACCCAAAAGTCACAGATCTTCTGGAACAGTGACTGTTAATGCAATTTATAACTTTAGAAATCGTAAAATATTATTTACAACTGGCGTTAAAAGGTCATTCTATGATGTATGTGAGGTTTCAGAGCCCAAAATAAAGAAATAAAAAATATTATAAACATACGAGTTAACGTTCTGTTTTACTCTTGTTAAATAGATTCTGGAAAGATCAACTTTGATGGCTTCTGTAATATTGCATCTCATTTCTTGGAAGAAGAGGATGCTGAAGCTATGCAACAGGAACTGAAGGAAGCTTTCAGGTTTGTACCACTTCGTCCTCATTACTATGTTTTTGGTAACTTTGAGTTTTGAGTAAGACATTATGAATATTAGTACCATGCTTGCGAACGTACTTGACATTAACGTTTACACATCTAGGTCGCGAAGGCCGCCAAATCACATATTTAAAATAACTCAAAAAAGACAAACAAATTGTAATTCGATGTTGTGAGCTTACGTAACAAATGCTTTACTTGTTTGCGGAGATATAAACGAGTTAAAAGCGAAACCAAACAAACCATAAAACAGTGTTAGTATAAATAAAACTAAATTGTATAGTTAATCGGTTCCTGGCTGTGAAAGCACAGTGAATGAATCTTTTGCTTCTTCAGTTATATTATTAAACTTCAAAATATACGACAAAGTATATAGTGTTAAAAATTAGACTATCATGAAAAAAATACGTTGGTTTGTTTATTGAAAATAATCCACAGACGCAGTGAGCTTAGATGCTGTTTGAACGGTTTGGCAGAAACATTGGTCCGCTAATGTACATTTTTAACAATCACAAAATTATGTAAGCGGGTTAACAATACAAATGTTTAATAAATTTTCCAATGTATTTCAATTAAACCAACCAGAGAGGAAACGTAGCCAGCCTTCTTGGCACCTTACCCATAGAAGATGGTGATCTGGGCTCAGTATTCTACTGTCTTGTCTTGTCTACTATAGTCTTGAGGGACTATGGGCAGAATACAATACAAATAAGTTAAGTTTTCTTACATTGTATTCAATAGTATGTAATTTATATTATAGTATAAACCATTAAACCAATAAAATAGCTATATTTATTATCTATATATAAATACGTGAAGCAAAAACTTTGTACCCCTTTTTACGAAAATTACGTGGAGTATGAAATTTCATACAGTTATAGTTTATATAGAGGAGTGCAGAATGCTAAAAATGTTTTAAGGTTATGCATAAAAAATATATGAAATCTTACCCTATTGTTTATTGTTAAATTCAAAATGAAATGAACACTGTAGCCTTGGCGAAGTTTGTGGCTATAGAAGTTATAGTCTTTGACAATATAACCTTAATAAAGTTGAAACTTATAATTTAAATTATTTATTATTGTCTGGTGAATTTCGACCACGGGCGGCCAGTAGTAAAAATAAATGTCACAAAACTTTACAAATATGTTATTGTTGGATATATTGCCGTTACGGATGCTTAAAACCTTTTATTTGTTTAAAACATGGTATAGTAATATAAGATGATGATGAGGGTTACAAAGCATATTTTGCCCATGAGGCGTGTAAATTTAGATTCTTATAGAAAGCTAGGAAGCTTTTTATAGTAACGTAGGAACGTTCGGTCATGAGGATACCCCAAAAAGGACTAAAACGATACAGATACACGTAGATGCTGCAGTGGATGTTGATTGGGTTATAAGAGATGATATTCGTGCCAATGGTATCACGATAAAGGTTACCAAAGACTGCGAAATGTAGAAAAAATGTAAGAAAGTGGATGCTCTAAACGAAACTGGTATTTAGTAGAAGAATGATGATTGAAATTGCAAACTGAATATAATTATTATTAAATTTGGTAATGCATACTTTGATAAAGGGAATGAATGATCATAGTATTTTTCTTCTCTGAAAATGAAATTGTTTTCGCAAAATAATAGACATAATTAAAATCCTTGTCAATAAAATAGCTCTGTACATTTTACTTTAGTGTTTTGATATTCTTCAATTAATGTGCATTATCGAATTTTCGTTTACAGATTGTACGATCGCGAAGGCAACGGTTACATCACAACCTCTACCCTAAAGGAAATCCTGGCTGCTCTTGATGATAAACTCAGTAACGCTGACTTGGATGGCATCATTGCAGAAATTGACACTGACGGCTCCGGAACCGTCGATTTTGATGGTAAATATCACCGTTTCATCATGTTTGCTTCTATCTATGCAGGGCAGATAAAAATTGTATACACTACATTTTTTTTGTATGAGTTCAGCAAACAGGTAGACAGCCCACCTGATGGAAAGGGGTTAAGATCGTACATAGACATTTACAACACAAAAAGGTGCTACAAATGCTGCTATATAAAGGGAAACTGGAGCCTGACCCCTAATGGCAGTGCCATGGTAGTGGTAGCCATTCAACCGGGCATATATCCTAGCACCTGGCTGTGAGTTGTTTTGTCACGTTTTACAATAGGCTACCCAGTCGCAGGAAATTATGTTGTTTATCCGTTTTCAGATACATACATAAGTAACACTTTATTGCGCACAAAAATAAAAGAATATAAATCAGGCATTTAGGTAGTCGTATAAGCACAATGAAAAGTTCGATATATGTATAAAGCGTCGCCTGTATTCGTCATTTGGGTCATCATTTATAAAGGCATTTATTCGAAAATATATAGTACTCGGAGATTGTTCAGGTCAATTTTATTAAAAAATATAGGACTTTTTTAATTTTCCACTTCTTAATTCAAGTCAGAATTATGAATTAAGAATATTAAAAAAAAAACTAATTATAACAACTGTGATGGACCCGAACGAGGCAAAATAATAATTATATTTAAATAAAATGGGACTAAATAAAATGAAACACCATTTTTTTCTTAAGTTCGAATCTCAACCAACTCGGTTTCTTTTAATTATAATAATATAAAAACCGAGCGGCCAGTATTATATTTATGACAAAAAAGTATTTAATCTACAACAACAAAGTACACCTTCAGTACCTTGTTTTCGAAATTTGAAAACGAAATATCAATAAAAGCGTTCGTGGCTGTTATGCGTACTATATTTGCCGGTACTTATAAAAATCTAATTAAGTAATCCGCTGACGGTTTTATATCGAATAACTATTTTATTTAAATCTCATTCGATTTTTCCGCAGTGAGACAGTCTGGTATGTGACGGTAGTTATTTATGTCATATCGCGTATCCGCTTTAAATCCGAAATTACTGATGCTGAATATTTTTCTCGTATTTTTGGACTGCGATCAAACGATCCATTGAAATATTGAGGGCGTTCATTATTTCACTTATTTGAAATTTCCCATTTTATTGACTTGAATGCTAAATTGTCTTGTAAAACAGTTTAACTAATTATATTTCTAGTCGACGAGATTTAGTAGATAATTTAGTTCAAGCTTTATTTGTTCAATTTATATCAAGGAAAACTTGTTCTTAATTATCGCATTGGATTTATTACTCTTGTAGAAAGTTTTGGGATAATTTATGTATTTATTTGTTTTCAAAAATTTTACATTTATTTTTAAATATAAAAAGATTTTTTTATACAAAAATAAATAACATTATTCTTTTATAAAAATATATCAGAAATAAAATACATGTTTAATAAAAAAAAAAACTTGCGGATCACCGCCAGCAGGGCCTCAGGTCCAAACTACCGGTGGTTAGGGCTCCAGAGATAGGAACTCTGGATTGCTGCCTTCTGTATCTGGCCCTTCACCCAGCCTCCCAGCGAAAGCCTCTCTAGATGACGGTCGAGGCTTTTCGCTATAAGACCATTGGCGGTTACAACTATCGGCACAATGCCGTTGACTCCAGCCGCCACATAGCGGTAACCTCGTGAGCTTTAACTAAGTATTTACTTAGTTTTTCTTTTTCTTTCTTCACGAGGTTATCGTGATGCGGGATACTGATGTCAACGAGTATTGCTCGTCGCGCAGATCGATCTATTATCACGATATCAGGCTTATTGGCTACAATAGTCCTGTCCGTAATAATTGATCGATCCCAGTAGAGCGTGGCACGACTGTTTTCAAGAACTGGCTCCGGCGAGTACTGGTAGTAAGGCACCTCCGTTTCCACGAGACCGTATCGAAGGGCAAGTTGCTGGTGGTTAATCCTGGCTACGACGTTATGTCTGTGCAAGTATTCACCGTTAGAAAGATGGGATAATTTATTATTATTACATGGTACGCGGTAGTTTTAACACCTTTACTGCGAAACGGGGTCTAACTCGCCCCGTACTTCTTTACGTGTATATCATAGCTTGAAAAATATCCTATGATCATTAAGTTTTCTGATGGTATATTAGTATTACAATGTTTATTTTAGTCTCTAATATATATTTGTTAAGAATTTTTATTTGTTTAACTAATATTATACTAGGATATGCCCGAGGTTTCGTCCACGCTTGACTTGAAATTCCCGGGACACAAAGTAGCACAGAGTTTAAAAAAGATTCTAAGCTAATCTTAGGCTCGTTCGGATCAAAATTGTGTCAAAGTAAACTGATTTTTATGCATCCGAACAACTACAAACCGCTCCTAGGAATATTCCGCGGCATAAAAAGTGGCGCGGATTTTAAGTCTAAGAATATTCTGTTGAACAGTGAAAAGCGCATCGCAATCAGCCCAGTAGTCTTTACGTGAATCCCGAACTAACAGACAAGTCGACAAATGGACAAGATATCTAAAAAAATGCATCGTATTTTCTACGTTTATATACTTTATTCCGGTTTTTTCTTAATTAAGATTTTAATATATTTTTTATTACAGGACTAATTTGTTCCTTATTAATATAATTCCTTAATACATGAATAAATATGTAACCAAATGACAAAAATATTGGACCATGATCACGTTTACTGAACCCTAAGCAGTGCCTAAATATGCATTCGACCATTTTTATTTCGTATAACATACACACGCACAACAACTAATTAGTTAATTTATCTTTTGTTACAGAATTCATGGAAATGATGACTGGAGATTAAGAAATACACAAATACTACAACTATCTTAGTATTATTATGTTTAGATAATATTTTATACCTTTATATTTTTAAGACTTTGATATTAGTACAAAACCATTTGCGGTATTAGCATGGTTGTTAAAGAAACTAGAATATAAAATATAATATAATCTATCTTATAGATAGGATTTACTTTACATTGTTTGTTGCCTTGTGGCTGGGTGAATAGCTTAAATCGTTCCAAAGAATTATTTCCGCAATAAATCTGAAGAATCGAATTTGTTGAATACAATTATATGCTAATATTTATAACGCATCACACTATTTGCAGTATTGTATATTATGTGAAAATTATTATGAACAAATACAATATGACAGTCTTGCAAGTTGTTTTTCTTAAACTTTTGAAAAATCTTTAGTTTACTGTATTTACAACATCTATACTAAACAAGAATACGTGTTTTTGTAACTTGGATAAATAATCGAAATGTAAGCATAACTTCGAGAAGGAAGTCAATAGAAGGATTTACCTGAGCTATAGGGCATTTGAAAGATCTGTCGAATCGTTGCACCGACTATTCCGCTGTTTGAAGAAGACAGTCTTTGTCCAGCGTGCCCTGCCAGTAGTAACGTACGAGATTTGGACACTGACGGTGGGACAGGTTCACAAATATTAAGCCGCTGAGCGGACTTTGGAGAGAACTACGTTAGGCGTCTCGCTGAAAGATAAAATCAGAAGAAATGAGGATTAAGTTCTAAGAGAACCAGAGCAATGGCCTTGCCACATCTTTGGTACAGACGTGTCCTGGAGCGGAGACCACGACTGGCAAACGTAATGTTGAAACGTAATGACGCATTCTAGCCCGGTAGGCTGATGATTTTTGAATCGAAGATCGCTGGCTGATATTGGATGAGGAAGGTGGAAGACCGAGAAGATGTTGCGCAAACCAGAAGAGATCTACGTCCAGCAGTGAATGATATAAGGCTGACGGAAATACATATTATGATTGAAAAATAATACTAGGAATGATAATTAATCCGTTTCCTACTTTAGTGGGTAGACTTTCTAATTCTTCAATGTTCGCTAGGTGTGAATAATATTGGATTATCTGATTTCATATATGTTACCTCTTGGGAAACACTAAAGCCTACTTCAGAAGTTAACTAGCGTTACTAGTACATTCAGTGGCGGTTTGCCCTAAGGCCCAGCAGGTCCGGACGGCAAATCGTAACAAAAATTCACTGATGATAACAAGAAATAACTCAAAGTACGTAAATATTCTAAAGGCTCGCGCACATTATGGTGGACCACACTGCAATTATCCCTGAAACCTCGGTTTTTTCTTATAAACTAGCAGATATTATAGTTACCTAATTTTCTGAATCGATTTCGCTAAAAGTTGCCAAAAAAGTAAATTCATTTTGTACTCAATATGATGGGTGCTGAGAAAGGGGTGGTCGGTACTTATCACATGGCCTAGGGCCTAAGGCGACCAAGACTGCAAATCCGCCACTGAGTAAATTAATCCCTTATCATCGTATGAACAGAAATCTACTTAATGAACAACTTATTACTTAACTAGCGAATTTATGTCTAAATGATATTAAGCGCTTTTATATTAAAAATAATCAAAGGCTGGCCCCACTGAAGTACAGAGACTGTTAAATGATGTTGTTGTTCATTTGATTTTTTTTATAACATAAATTCAGAAGCCAGCCAGATGGCTCATTTGATGGTAGCGAACAAGTAGTGTCAGTATAGGCTGTATAATTAATACCTACCCCCATTTAAATATGAATGGAAGAATTGTTCAGGAACATAGTTATTTCTGTAATCAAATTGACCAATGCAACGTATTGAAATAAAAAGAAACATGAAACATTGTTGCACAAACACTTCCCAAGATAATTCCATAACAATCATATCAAGTATATTAACGATAAACGTTTCTGTGATCCATTGTCACCGATCTTGAGTAGAAAATTGGCTTTGGATCAAAAGCCACGTGTCCAGAACCGCAATTGGAACATTATTCAATTGCATTGCTTTGGTCCTGTTCAAGAGTACAGTCAGGTATAAAATCAATAATCGTAACAGATCCATAACTCTTTATTGTACACCAATACAAAAATATATTCATACATTAAAATTATATCTAATCGTGTATAAAGGGCGGTCTTATCCCTAAAAAGCGACAGACAGCTCTTCTAGACAATCCCAGGAATTAAATGACAATGTGGATAATGGTATATGTATATATAGAATATATTACATAGTATGACTATTTAAATAATAAACCTAGACGTTATATATATGACGTGATAAATTTTGATACATGTAATATATTGATTAATATACAAATACATTTGTTTATTGCTCAAGCACAGCAGATAGGCTGACGGCCCAGTTGTGATAGAAATTGGTTACCGTCGCCTATGGACATTAGCAACACCAGATGCGCTGCCAATATGCTGCCGGCTTTGAAGCTTAAACTGGAACCTGGCTACTGATACCGGAATATAACTCAAAGTTATCTATAAAATATATGTATTAAGTTTATAGATAGATAGATAGGTACATTTAACATGTATCATATTCCAAAGATATGTTGTATTTTCCGATCATTTTTTAAATATCTCGTTACAGGGTTTTGCTTGTCTCACAGTAAGTTAAATTATGCACAGGGGTAAGTGTTTAGTTGCAATGATCTCGTCATGACGTGGTAATATAAATAAGTATAATATAAAATCCACGTAAACTATGCTGTATATACAAAATAATATAATACAAAAATCGTCTAGCGTAATATAGTTAGAGCACTTTAAATAGGGCTAGTTCACTAGATTGACTAAGAATGTTTATCCTAGTGGTTTATTAATATTAAAGTAACGAGAAAGTAAGGGGTTCAATTACCAGACCTCTAAAAATTCGACCTCTACAGTTTTATTTCGAATTTAGGAAAAAAGGAAAGTGATATTTCCATAACCAACCTTTCTATCCCATTCCTCCTATATCATCCCCCTATCTCGCGTCTTGGCGGATTTCACACATCTATTATATCGATGTGCAGGTTTCATTACGATGTTTTCCTTTACCGTTGTTAGTACGTGATAATTTTAACAATCCCATATAGGTTAAGATCGCGCTATACAACGAACTTCACCGAGTGTTTATTTGATGAAACCTATTTTATATTTAATTAAAGGTGTCAATAAATATATTGCATATGGGTTGCCTAAAAAAATTCAGTCTAGTATATGATTAATTTTTTTTTTTTTTTATATTTCATCGGTTTTTTTATTAAACAAATTCTATACCAACCGAAAGTATGAAGCCCATAGAACATGCAAATGTTAGGTTGCCTATTCTTTTCCGGTCACAACTCTCGGGTAGCCAGGTAGCTCAGGTAGCCATAAACAGGTAAATCGATACTAGCATTTTGCACCGGTCTGATTATTGAATTAAAATTATATGAAAATAAAGATTATTTCATTATGAACACGGTGGTATAGGGTTGCCTGCGAAAAATCGGTCCGGAATTCCGGTTGTCGAATTTTGAAAAGTGAAATATTGCTGCGAGAGAATATGTTTGGCTGGCAGGTCCCAACCAACCATATCCCATGCGATAAAAGAGGACACAGCATAGCAGCTGTTTGAAGTCCGTCCATTTAAAGAAAGAGAGTGCGCATGCTATTTGATCTTGAACACAAAAATGATTATACCTGACTACGCAAGAGTTGTGACCGGAAAAGAATAGACAACCTAACATTTGCTTATTCTATGGACTACATACTTTCGATTGGTACAGAATTTATTTAACAAATAAACCGGTGAAATTTAAAAAAAAAATAATTAAATCATTAATTAATCATATACTGGACTGAAATTTTTTAGGAAACCCATATGCAATACATTTATTGACACATTAAATTAAATATAAAATAAGTTTCATCAAATAAGCATCTCGGTGAAGGTCTTTGTATAGCGGGATCCTATACTAATATTAGATCAGAAAACTGCATGAGCAGTGCATGCGTTATGGTCATGATTCGAACGATGGGACGAGTGCGCTAACATTTACGCTACCACGACTTGCGAGCTTCGCAATAAAAAAGCATAACACTAAAGGAATTATTAATACTGATAGACTTTTGTTCCTAATCGTACTTTTATACATACTTATATAACACTGAATACTATATGAAGGGTATAAACATTGCGTTAGTAGAAACAACTCCAACAGACGTCATTGGCTACAGGCATTGTAAACCTCAAAACTGTTGAAGATATTACGAAGACCTTAAAATGGTTCTTTTGCTCTCCTTACTACTCCTTGATGTGTTATACGAGGTTGTACCAAACATACGTATAAAAGTAGTTGCGAAAAAGCAAGGTATGTATTTTTTCTGCTAAACCAAGCTTAATAACTATTTATATGGAGTTTTATATCTCATACGCGAATCACCATATTTTCGAAGGCATAAATTGACAGAATTTTGATACTACAAATATGTATCCCACAAATTTTAACGACTGTTTCACAAAAAATAATTTCGATTCAGACTACGATTCATGAATAAAACAGAAAATAGTTTTGCGAGTATGATATTAGTGCGGTAAGTTGGTTTTTATTCATACAAACATGCAGATGAACGAAAGCTCGAAACGAAGTCGAGGTCTTGTCAGAGTATACAAAAACCAACAACCGTACGTGTGTCATACAACGTTTTTCAAACACATTTACGAGAAAACAGTACAATAAATAACTAAAATAACATAAATATCAGTCGGAAAGTCGCAATCATCTTTGACGTTTCTAATATGAAAATAGCCCACATTTGCAAATGGTACTACGTGCTCGTGGTGAAAATTATAATCGTATAATTTTCTTTATAGTGTTAAAGTGAGACAAACGTACTGATCAAAAGCGCTTCCAGGGAGGTTCAATTATTCAGCTTATTTATTCTTATAAAGTGAAACTCCTTGGTGGAGTTCTTAAATATTTTATATTAGTTCATGACCTATTTTGTCACAAGTTCCATTGTATGTATGGTGAGTAATTTTTAACCCAAGAGCAACCTTTTTTGAGCAAACATGTTGAAAAACATTTTTTATTTAAAGAATTCTAAATTTTATGAAATTTATTTTCTAATGATAACAATAAAATTACGAATCTTTCAAACATTTGTAATTCTATTGTTGTCATCTGTGAAATGATTTATATTATTTATAGCATGGAAAAAAAGATAGTATTCTTCTTCGATGTTAGTAAATTCTCTGAATTTATGTCTTCAAATATCGTTTAGCCGTATAATATCATAAAGCCCCTTAACAACCTACGCCAAGTATATCTGGAATATATCCTATTTATTGTCCACTACACATTACGACATTACCATTGGTTAAAAATTGACATTATTTTTATGAAGTTCATATCAGTTTCACCAGTGGTGAAAATAAAAAATACCAAATAAATGCATAATAAGATATAGGCAATCCGGTTTTAGCCATTTAATTATAGGGTTCAGATCAATAAGATAAAATTAATCAGTAGAATAAATTATGGCCTCAAAGTGAAATCATTTAACTATCTTATTCAGTCACGCAACTGCCATTTTTAATGTTTCTATGTTATACTTTAATCTATGAATAACTTTTGTCTGTTGATTAATTCACAAAAATTAATATATTTGCTTTAATAATTTTTAAATATATATAATGTAGTTGTTGGGTAATTAGCTATTTTTTGGATTCCTGATGCAGTTTGATAAAAACGAATATTATAAAACCATATTCACTCTTATTTATCTCTAGTATATCGATGTGTATTAGAATTATTGTTCTCAAATATAATAAAGTCTATATGAATGCTATTTGGTTCGGTTCGAAGAAATTCGCAATAAGTTCAATTCAGTTATTTTGAGATATAAAAAATATTTTCGAATACATTTATGAGGTTTGTTTGACTAAAACCGTATGTTCGCCATTGCGAAAGTATTCACTGTGCACAGGTCGACCTACCTACTTTTACCTATTTTATTAATATTTGATAATGTATTTAATTATTATCTAAAATATCGATAATGTTTTAGAACAAAATAAAGAATAGTAAAACAATAGACTGTTTTTGTATAAGCATCGTATTGAATATCTCCACTGTTTAGTAAAATGTACCTTTTGAGCTGCCACATTAACTGCTACGTTTGGGATTAGTCAAAATTAGGATGAGGGTTTTTCTTGAAGATTGTTTTAAAAACTTCTTAAATCCTAATCCCAAATTTTGAATTTAAAATAGCTTTTTAATTTTAGAATTTTATATCGATGAGGATTCATGGAATAGGCACATGGTACTCGATAAGTTAACGATGGGGGACCCGTACCCCAAAAACATCGAAACAAATGAACTGCCTTACAATGACCATGTAAGTAGGATTGAAAATTAATATATTAATACCTGAAGCAGAAACTTTGGTCACGGGCGATCACTAGTAAATGTAAAAAGAAATAAGAATGACAGGAATGAATAATATGTTTCAGCTACATTTTTTTTCAATAAAAACAAAACCGTCTTCAAACAAAAAAATATTTTCTAAAACATCTTGAAGTAGGTGTATGTATTTTGCAAGTTTAGCGGTTGTTTTTTATGTTTTTTTAATTTAGTACCAACTTCAAACATGTGCTCGCGTAGCGTAAAATGAATCAATTGAACGTTTTGATACTACGTAAGTTTATAAGTAGTAAGTTTTTATTTCAGTTTTGTTCTCACTTTAAGCTCAATCGACCTGTTTTTGTTAAGGAAATTTCATCAAACAAGTTTTTTTTTAATAAACCGATTTCAAATAGAGAAAGATATAATACACTTTATAACCTAAACTGTCACATAAATACACGATAGAAAAGATGTTGTCTTATTTAAAAGAACGACAGTTTGTCCTGTCGAACGTATAATACAGGCAGTTTATAATGTTTCCTGCCCTGATAGAATGATATTTCTACTTATCGCAGAATAAACAAATAACTTTGTTTACACTTCGAATGAAATAGTCGAATAAAACCGATTATGACCGATTAAAACCGGATAATTTTAAACCAATTCTTGGTTAAAAATTTTAATTAAAAGAAATTATTATATTAATTATTTTTTCAGCATAATAAGCACTTGGAAATATTCCTTAAGCACATCAAAGACGGTGACACAGCTAAAAACAAAACGTTTACATTATACAATGACAAGTTAAGAGAAGCAGCTATTTCGTTATTTCGTTTATTAAAAAGTCTTAATAAAGGTGATCGAATCAAGGTACAAAAATGGGCACAGGAAAATATAAACAGTGGCATTTATAATTATGCAAATCATATTCACATTCTATTTGGCAATGAATATAATACCGAATATTTCAAGGAGAATCCAGAATTCATAAGACACCCAAATTTTTTTATTACGACAGATGTCTTTACTAAGTTCGTGACACTGAATTACTATATATTACTAAAACTCTGTGTAGCAGATCCAGCAATTGAATTACATTCCATGAAAAATTACGCCGTCATAAATTCAAATTATAGTAATTGGGATGCAAATATTGGAGATACAACCGGAATCGAGTACTTTACAGAAGACGTGTCTCTTAATTCTTATTATTATGGAATTAGTCTTGCACATCCATTCTGGATGACTAATGAAGAAATGAGAGAAGTTAATCCAAGACACAATGAACAGTTTTATTTTTTGCACAAGCAGCTTGTATCTCGTTTTACTTTGGAATTGGATTCAAAAGAATTATGTGATTCTATATATGAATATCCTTACAACCCTAATTTGATTAATGACAATGGAATAGAGTTTCCGATCCGGCCAAGGTTTAATATCAACGCCACTGAGAAAAATCTAAATATCACTCCAATTGATACTGCTATCCGAGAATGTATGTCTAGAGGATTTGTATTATTGGTCAGTTAAACTACACAGTAGTTAGGTGTTATTTGTTTTAAAATGTTATTAAACTATTCTATTTATTTAAGGCAAACGGAACAAGAGTAAATTTGACTGAAAATAATAATATTGATCTACTCGTGAGTATGATTCGAAATAAACTAGATGGCTTTGAAATGGCAAACAAATTAAGAACCTATCTTGGTAGTGGAAGCTTACCTAGGTACGTTTCTCAATCTATTTCTAAATGTCAATGAATTATTCACAAAAATTTCTGTCTCATCTTATTAAATACGATGTATAAAAAAAGTTATTCGGTTATATAAATCTAATCAATAGGGAAACTTGGACAAGAAAGGTCTGAAAATTTGGAATTAACATTTTTAATAGAAACTCTTTAAAATATTCCACTAGTGGTTTTATCAGATAAAACCTATTTGCCAAATTGGGTGCACCTTAAAAATGTTTATATTAACTTTGGTACAAACAGACAATGCCGAATAATGATATGTTACGTTTAGATAGCTGACAGTCAATATCTAAATGTTATACATGATTGAGGATTAAATTTGAATAATAAAAGTATTAAGTACCAAATTTATGTTATTATAAATTAAGTGTATTATATGACTTATTATTTCTAGGCCATACGATATTCCAAGTGTTCTTCACTATCCTCAAACCATGCTAAGGGACCCTGGTGCATTTATGATGTTCTTTATGGGTTTAGACTATATCTATGATTACTTGGAGACACTTGAAGCTTACGACTTGAAACAATTGAACACAGAAGAATACAAGATAACTAATTTTAGTCATACAAGAATTGAAACTTTCTTCGAGAACTATTTATTTGATATAAATACGGGACTCGCTGAAAACCCAGTGTTCCTAAGACTAATACCTAATTTTAAAGCAGCAGTCAAACAAAGAAGATTAAACGTCAATGCATTTACATTTAATTTAAAAGTACACTCTAGAGTCGATAAAAATGTTACTGTTAGATATTTTATAGGACCGGATAGTAGTAGTATAAGTGAATGTTGTGGAAATTATTACCGCTTCTTTCAACTTGAACAACGTCGTGAGCATTTGGTTCCAGGAGAAAACCTATTGAAATGGGACTCGAGACACTGTTTTTCTTGTTCTAATGACGACTACTTTAATTTAAAGAAGACGAATCCTAAACAAAACGAATACAGTATATTTGATTTTCCTAGGCGTTTATTGATGCCTCGAGGTCACAAAAAAGGTATTGTTTACACCCTATTCGTTATAATCACTGAAGACGATACCTATGATGTTCCAAAGAATAATTATAACGAACAAGTTTTTAAGGTACAAAATTCTAGACCACTTGGTTTTCCTTTTCATAAACCTTTAAAAAACTGTATTGAAAAAGGCAATAACTTTGGTTTTTTTGACATAATTATCTATCACAAATCCGAAGAGAAAAAGAAAGTCACTAGTTTTTGGGGTACATTATCATCACTGTTTGGATAAACTGGTATTTATAGAAATAATAAACAAGTGCCAGTATGCGAATTGGACTTACACTTGGAGACCTGGAGGGTTGCTTTATGAAACACAGTAAGTACAAGTATTAAAAGTCTTAAGCAGTTCAACAACTATGATTACTTACAGCCATTAGAAAAAAGTTTTTTTATAATTAGCCGAAAATCAAATAAGCCAATTGCGTGTCTCTCAACACGCAGTAGTAAAGGGTTCCATAGATGTGATAAAGCCAATTTAGATTTTCTTATTTTCAGAAAGTTCTAAAATAGTATAAATAGAAAATACCCCATATTTCAAAATCCGCTCAACGAATCTCGTTCAAACTATATTTTATCGAAATTGTAGATATTTTAAGTTCTCAGTCACTATCTCAGTCTTTTTCAAAATCTACTACTCCATAGTTCAAAAATTTCTCACCATTTACTGCCTTATTTAAAAGTAGTCGATTGTTACACAAATATAAAAGCTACCTATCTAGGTAGCTTTCATCTATCTTAAACCATCTTAATTAGTCTTAAAAAGTCAACAAAGTCAGTAGTCACTAATCAATTGTAAATGAAGTCGGAACATGGCTCGCAATGTTTTTAAATTAATTGACGTCAGGGAACATCGTTTTCCTGTGAGGAAAAGTACTGTTTTCATCCCTGTGATCAGGTAACTTCAAGCATACTTTCCGATTACTAAAAATAGAAAAACTTTCAGTCGTAGGACTGCATAACGGAAGTGAAGACTTTGTATCTGCGCGTGACGGTCACATGAGTTTAATAAATACTTTCCCCATCCCAAAAGTACCCAACGCACCTAAAGAAGTTTTCACTTTAAAAGCAATCAGAAATATGGTTATTACTGCTTTATATTTATATGGATATGAATAGAATATTCATATCCGAATTCAGTCGAGGATGTTTGATATTTTTACGTATACTTGTGTATATATGTATGTATATGGATATATTTAAGTTTGTAATATCAATAGGTGCATTTATCTTATGTCTATTAAGTATAATTCTTACTTATAAGTAAGAATTAGCGATCTCGATCGAAAATATTATATATAATATTTTCGATCGAGATCGCTAACAATCCGGACCTCTCAGCGCTGCAAGGAGTCAGTGGCTGCAGTTGGTACAGGGGTGCTCCAACCCAATGGGAGCAGTACTCCATATGAGGACGGACTTGGGCTTTATATAATATAAGCCCATGTTCCGGTATGAAGTACCGCCTAGCCCTGTTGAGCACCCTAAGCTTTTTGAAGCGATCTTCGTTTTGCTCTCCAAACTACCCCGAAATTGCACCTCGCTCGATCGAGGCCCAGTAATATCGCGCAACCCTTGAAGAAGCTACAATTTACAGAAACTGGATTCAGCTGTGAAAGTATGATTCCGGTTTTGACAATGGTAGGGCGTACTAGCCTTAAAGACTTATTTCTTCAGTCAGTTCTAGTTCACTGTTGGAGGTAGACCTCCCCAAGTTTGCGCCACATATTCCGGTCTTCCACTAGCTCCATAGCCCGTTGAGTGAGTTTGAAGTTGTGGACCTGTCCCATCATCAGTGTCTATGTCTTAAAGGCGTACGCGAGCAAAACTTACGAAACTTCCCTAAGGGACTTAGATATCGTAGCTATAGAGTAGTAAACAAGTGCCTTTTGGGCCAACTTTTTTCAGCAGTCTCCGAAAATTATAAATGAGGTGTCATTCGATTTGGAATGGCATCTAGATGATTTTTGAAAAAATGAATTTCCGCTTGCAAACATTGTAAAATTTATTAACAATTAACTAAAAAAAGGGGGGGTTTCGTTTTTTGCAAATATCTCAAAAAGTAATAAAGATTTTTCAATTTTGAAAAAAAATTCGAAAAGAGGAGGAAATTTTCTAAAAAAAATCCTGACTCTTAAGACTGTAAGATTAATATTTATAATTTTTCCAGAGGGATGAAAATACGGCCGAAAACGGGTACTCTGGCTTACACAAGCCACACCCACATCGGCCCTTTAATGAATAAATATTATTTAAACATACTAAATATGAAAATAAAAAACTCAGGCACAAACTGAATAGACGAATGAACAATAATCTGCTTGAATTTTTTTTATAACAATTTTTAATTTAGTTATTCAATAGTTAATTAATATATTTTTTTTGCTTGAACATGAACATTGCAAGTGTGATAATTGTTAAACTGTAAATTTAAGATTTTTTTCCTTTCTTGGAGCAATTCTTGAAAGACTTTAGAATAGAACCCTGTTGGAAAAATTTGAAAATGTTTATTATTCATTTTTTTATTAATAATTTTCGTTGTTACAAAATATTTTTGTTTTGCTTGAACATAAACATTGCAAGTGTGATAATTGTTAAACTATAAATTTAAGATTATTTTTCCTTTCTTGGAGCAATTTTTGAAAGGCTTTAGAATAGAACCCCGTTGGAAAAATTAGAAAATGTTTATTATTCTTTTTTATCAATAATTTTCGTTGTTGCAAAATATTTTTGTGCTTGAACATAAACATTGCAAGTGTGATAATTGTTAAAATATAAATTTAAGATTGTTTTCCTTTCTTGGAGCAATTCTTGAAAGGCTTTAAAATAGAACCCCGTTGGAAAAATTAGGAAATGTTTATTTTTCATTTTTTTATTAATAATTTTCCTTGTTACAAAATTAAAAGTTTAAAACAACGAAAATTATTATTTATAAATCTTTTTTAGTTTAAAAATTATCACACTTGCAATGTTCATGTTCAAGCAAAAAAATATATTAATTAACTATTGAATAACTAAATGAAAAATTGTTGTAAAAAAAAATTTCAAGCAGATTATTGTTCATTCATCTATTCAGTTAGTGCCTGAATTTTTTCAATTTTTTATTTTCATATTTAGTAAGTTTAAATAATATTTATTCATTAAAGGGCCGATGTGGGTGTGGCTTGCGTAAGCCAGAGTACCCGTTTTCAGCCGTATTTTCATCCCTCTGAGAAAATTATAAATAATAATCTTACAGTTTCGGGATTCAAAACCTTTTTGAGGAAATTTCCTGTTCTTTTCGAATCTTCAAATTTGAAAAATATTTATTACTTTTTGAGATATTTGCAAAAACTAAACCCCCCTTTTTTAAATTAATTGTTAATATCTTTACAATTTTTGCAAGCGGAACTTCATTTTTTTCAAAAATCATCTACATAGATGCCATTCCAAATCGAATGACACCTTATTTATAATTTTCGGAGACTGGTGAAAAAAGTTGTTCCAAAAGGCACTTGTTTACTAGTCTACTAATAACTATCATAAATAAGTTTAAAAAATCTAATTTGTATAAGGCATTTTTAATTATTTTTACTAAAACGTGCTGTACTGTTAGAATTTGAATGAAATATAATAGAAGTTATTTATGTATATTTTGAAAGACTTTACTTCGAGTTAATCGAAAAATTTTCAAAAAAATATGCCCACCTTCTACAGGTATTTCAAAACTTCAGTTTATCAACATTTCAAAATGAATTATTTCAAGATACATTAGGGGGGCGGACAGTTAAATGATTGATTTCACTGTGAGATATCTTTTAAGGAAGTCAATTATATTGACTGTTTAAATTTACTGTTTAAACATTAAAAAAGCTCTCTTGCGCTTTTTATTGTTTAAATAGTGAATTGAGTTTTTATCCAGATATTTTAAAAGTCAGTTTCAAGATTGTATATTATTCTATATTATATAATTTTATTTTTCAGAAAACTGCCCTTTTTTATTTCATGAATTATTTATTGTATGTACTTTTAGAGTAACCTTTCACGTGTAAGTCAGACTTGCTGCACATGTTCAATTGTGTCATATTGTTTTAATTTACTTTATGTTCATGTAATAAATACGTATATATACGTAGTCATAACAAATTTTTTGTAAGAAAAAAGGAAATTTTAGATTATAATACTTGAATAAAACATATTGTATTTTTATTTATTTATTACTTTTAAGCATATTTTATTCATCACACTAGTCAAGAAGTTATTTCTCTCTCCTTTTAATGCTTAGGAACAACATTAGGCTTAGTGAAGTAAGAAGGAACATTCATAGTGTAGGGGTATACCTCGCCCTCGTGGTTAATGTGAACCTCCTTGAAATACATGTTGGGTTGTTTGAAGGAAGCATCGAGGACGGGCCGGTCGAGTGGGTAGCCGAAAGGTTTGTTTACTGGTAAGAACTCCTCGAAAGCTGCTAGATCCTTGCTTGCAGCTTCGTATGGGTAAACAACGACGAACAGTTCGAAAGGATATCCACCGGGTGTGCCCTTAGGCAACATCAACCTGTTTGGCATGGAGTAGAAGTACTCAGACATGTATTTAGGAATCTTTCCTTGGTCTAACAATTTAAATATTTCCGTCATAGGTACTGAGTCCTCCTTGAACATTACGAATTCATCACTCTTTCTAGTGATTTTGTTCTGACCATTGTTGAGTTTTTGAGTGAACCAATCAAGTTCATAGAAGTTCATCCAATCTTTCTCTAAGGACACTGGGAACCCATTTTCATTGTATTTAGGACCAATGAAGATCTTAACAACGGCATCAGAAGCAGTATCAGATTTTACATCAATAGTCACGGTAAAAGGCTTGTGGTTAAGACGTGGCTGACGAATTTTGAACGTGTGGGGATAAGATTTCATTTCTTCTTTGCTCAGGAAAATGCTGTCAGAAGCGTCAAAGTCATAGTATTCGAAGAACGTTGTCAACTTCGAAACTTCAATATCTGTAACTTCGACACCGGAGAAAAGAAGATTTTGGCTGGTGTAGGGTTCTTGGTACTCTTTGAATTCAATAATGTAGTCCATGATTCTGGCATAAAGCTGGTAGAAAACGGGGTCGCGCAAAGAAGTCTGGTAGAAATCAAGAGCACTTGGCATTACGGTATATCTGTAACAAATAACCAGAGATGTATATATAATTTCATTTGTTTACTTGTTTAAATATAATTCGAACTTAGTGTATAATGATAAAATGAAAAATATTAAATTAAATTAAAATATTTCTACTGGTTTCCAAAACCACGTTTATATGTCAATAAAATTGAAAGCTGTGTAATCTATACAAATACAATTTACAATACAACATTACATGATTACTGTTATGAAAAGTGTTTACTTACTTGTCAACCGTTTCTGGTCCAGCACCTAAGACTTGACGAGCGACAACTTCATATGAGCGTTGGAATTTCTTAGTAACTTCTTCATCGTAAAGATCAGCATTGTCTTGCCAGAAATTTCCTACGAAGTTAATAGCGCTGGGGTCAAAGAAGCTGATGGTCTTGTTGAACTGTAATGTATACATAAATCTTTAGTAAATACAGTAAAGAAAGTATAATGAACTAATTAATTATTGTATTATAACTTACAGCAGTGAACTGGCCCTCTTGAAGGTATTGATGGAAAGTCTTTTCATAAATATCCAGGAATCTGACCTTTTCATAATTCTTCTCTGTGTGTACAATATACGAATCGGGTCTTTGAACTAATGGGGTATAGTAAGTGGTCATCAGTGGATAAAATCCTGTTTTAATTGGAGAATACCACGAGAATTGAGGAATAGGTCCTAAACAGTTTGTTAAACGCTCCAAGTAGTATCTAGCCAAGAGCTGCTGATAGAAGTAGAAATAAACTTCTCCTCTGCGTTCTTTTAGAGGGCCATATTTGCTTGAACTCCACCAGAAAGGCAAGTGTGAATGGAAGTAGTAGTAGTAGGCGTTGAAGCCAACATCTTCTGTTAAGTATGCTAATTTTTGTTCCTCGCTGTTGAAAATAAAAGCACTCGAATAATTAGCATAGAAAACAAAATAGTCGTTTTCTTTGACAATTCCATATTGAGCAGCTGCATTACTATCCAAAATACCGTTTTGCATCTTTGCCTCATAAATCCTGTTGAAAACATCCATGTTGGCAAAAAACTGTGGATAAACTTCGTAGGGCGCAGGTAAAACATATCCATGTGTATCAGCTCGCTGAAGTACCGCAATGTAATAGGTGTATAAGAATAAGCCCTCGTTAAGGTATACTCTAGCGAATGCAGCAGTCTTGTAGAAAGTTTCAAAGTCTTTGGCATAATAAAACAGATGGAACAAAGCAATAGCCTGTTCCCTCATGCTTTCTTTAAAGATAGTGAATTCGTAGTACTTAGGTAGCATGGTGCCTGACTTGTACATCACTAAAAACTCTTCTACAGCTTTCTTGTTCTGTAAAGTGATAAAAATATTTAAACTTCCGATGAAATGTGTTAACGAATTGAGTAAGTTTACTTGGACGTTCCCGTACAACCGAGGAAACCGTAGAAGAGACATGTGCTTGTTTTTGATTTAGAGACTAATTCTTCTCTGACTAATTAGGGACTAATTTAATTAAAAACAGTTGCCAAATCTAATTTTAATTGGGCTTTGTATTTCTGTACCATAGCATAAAATTGGGCTGATTCAAACGCCCACGTCAAAATATTTGAATGGTTGTTAAAAGCGGCTGTCGCTGATATCACTAGTCTGAAAGGCTGTCAGCAGTATAGGTGAACAAATACAAAACACGTAAAACTTACGGTATAATTTTCAATGTTGGCTGCGATGTCATAATCCTTGCCAATTTTGTAATACTCGTCTTCAGTATTAATTTGTTCCACATCTTGGAACAGCGATAGGATCTTTCTTTGTACTTCCACAAATTTGGCATCCACTAAAATCAAAACAACATACAATATGATATATAAATCTCAAAGCAATTTTAGACAACATGTATTAGACATAAAATACTATATACATATAGATAGTGTTATTGGACAAGAATTAAGGAAACGCTCAAAACACGATATCAAAATTAAAAAGTAAAACGAGTTCTACAGAGTTGTCAGGAGGAAACGTTCCCAACAGGACGACCTACATGGCAACGCTAACATGTTGCCCGAGATATAAATCAGAAATTTGGATAAAGCGTGCTTCGGGACCCATGGTTCCAGGGTCTAAACCTCAGTCACAAATATAACATATAAATATGATACATATGTAGTTATTTCCGATAGCTGCATATATATATATATATATATATATATATATATATATATATATATATATATGTATATATTTATATTTATATATGTATATTTAAAGTCTTCTTATGCAGCAATTGTGTTGGCTCTAGTAGCTAGTTGAGACACTGCCAGAGTATCAACGCAATATACGTTGTTAAAATAGTATTCGTTGAAATAATTACCGTCCTTAGTCGTGTATTGGTGTTGATGCACAGGCACAACACTGCCCAGAGCCAGGGCCACAAGCCCTAATAGGATTATGACAGTCTTCATTATGCCCAAGACTGAAGCTCACTGTGCTTAATCGTTCGCAGTACCATCAATTTATACCCAAATATTATCATCGGTCTCTTATCTACTTGTTCCCAAACCACTGATTCCCTAGTAACCAATGTTTTGATTACCTTATCTTTACCTGTGACCTCATCTTTGTTATTAGTTCAGATGCCAGCCGGATTATTACTTTCAACTATCATGTGATTTCTGTAGGCATCAAAACAAAAAATATGTTTGATAAAATGTTACATTGTAAGTGATCGTAAAATAATAAAAGTTGAACTTAATCACTTAATTTGATTGAAAATTTCTGTAAACAAGTATTAGCTAAATAAACGTCCCATGACCAATAAATATATCTATGTATAATATTATAAAATTCTAATCATGGTGCGTGTGTACATTGAAGCCATTTAAAAAAACAACTGGATGGCGAAGAAAATGCATTTCTTTAGATTTCTTGTATGTTTGTCTGTTTGTTCGGGGTTCACGTTAAAAGTACTGGGCCGATTTCCATGCGATCTTCTCTGATCGACAGCAAATTCTTAGACTCAAAAAGTGTGCTACTTTTTATCCTGAAAATTCGCGGGAATTTTTTCTGGGAATTATGTAAATTGACCAGATTGAAATAAATCGAATTCCAATGCGAATTTTCACTAACAGAAAGCAAATTTTATGTAATAAAATATATAATATTAATTATTGTATAGTATACATTGATTATTGTTAAATTGTGTAAAGAAGACAAGTGTAGAAATTATCAATTAAATATAATAGATAGTAATAGCCTAAGATCCCGCTATGCAACGACCTTCACCGAGATGATTATTTGATGAAACCTATTTTATATTAAATTTAATGTGTCAATAAATATATTGCATACGGGTTGTCTAAAAAATTTCAGTCCAGTATATGATTAATTAATAATTTAAAAAAAATACATTTCACCGGTTTGTTTATTTAACAAATTCTATACCAATCGAAAGTATGTAACCCATAGAATATGCAAATGTTAGGTTTCCTATTCTTTTCCGGTCACAACTCTCGGGTAACGGGTATAAACAGGTAAATCGATACTAGCATTTTGCACCGGTCTAATTATTGAATTAAAACTAAATGAAAATAAAGATTATTTCAATATGAACACGGTAGTATAGGGTTGCCTGCGAAAAATCAGTCCCGAATTCCGGTTGTCGAATTTTGAAAAGTGAAATATTGCTGCAAGTGAATATGTGCGACTGAGAGGTACCAACCATTTTTACATACTATAAGTATAAACAAATATAGTATATAATAGATATTAAATATAATATATTAATAACATGAAATACGTGTAAAAACATTTTACATTAAAATAGAAAACTATATGTCATATCACAAGACGGATAATGCAGGCGATGAAAGAAAATACCATCGCTGAGGAAGATAGAGGTGACTGATATAGTCATTCACCCAAATCTTTACAGTGCACGGAGGGTTCCCCTGGTACTTCAATCGCTTCAAGTTGAAAAGAGACCCTTCGTGTCCATGTGAACCATGAACTCAGGAAACTCCCCTGCATTTCATTCTCGATTGCCTGCTGTTTGCGGCGGACAGGTACAATGCGGAAAATACCTCCCGTAAAGACATCACCCGCGAGAATATACGGGACATTCTCGGAAAGAGTCTACACGAAGAATTTATTACTTTCGCGGTTAAAATTGTTACAAAGGCGATCAATAAGGATCGGTCTATAAATAACGCTACAAGTGTATAGTAATTATACGCATCCACTAGCTTTGGTGTATTTTGTGTTTTAATATAATTGCAGTCAAAAGTTAGCCAGTAAAAAGTTCATGTAAGCAAGATAGAAAGATAAAAAAGTATGAAATATTGGTATAAATAAATATACATAATACATATATATACATATATATATATACATATATATATATATATATATATATATATATATATATATATATATATATATATACGAAGAAATATACCTCATTAATAATTATTGCTCATGATGGAGGAGAAGTTATGTATTATTTAAAAAAATATATACAACCGCTGCACAAAATACGGTGGTTTAAAAAGAAGACGGCGCAAGAAACTTTTCAGCAACATGCTTAGCTCTAGTAATTTTATAAAATACTAACTAACGGTCTCGGCAGATGTTGTTCTGCTTTGACAAAAATAAAAATTTAGAAACCGATTCCATCTACCGAATCTCATTGTGAATCTAAAGTACCTTGAGACCCACTCAAACACATACAATTTCATCAAAATTGCAAAACCCGATTCTACTGCTCTGTAATTTGTTTAGATTGTTAGGTGACATTATTGAAGTTATAGTAAGGATCCACAATTCTTATATAGCATCTATTAATCAAGGACAATGTAACATTCGAACAGTGAAAGAATTTTTCAAATCGGTATAGTAGTTTTTGAGTTCGTTACAAATATAGAAAAATACAATTCTTTACAGTATTAGGTATACTCGAAGATATATTAAAACGGACGGGAGGGAGGAAAAACAAAAAGTGAAATTGTCAATCCACTTGTTCAGATGCATGAATAATAAAAATATACGTTGCTGAAAATCATGGAAACGTAGTTTTACTTTGTGTATCAACTAGTCGTGAACACTTAAGAAAATACTAGGTCTTATTAGTTTAAGATACACTCCTTTAAAAATTCCATAACATGAATATTATTTTACATCAGCACGTGCCAGCGAAACTTCATTCGCCTTGTTATATGTTTGTTAGTGAATTGCAACGGCAGCGCAAATAAAACGCAATAACACAGTGCTACTTTCTTGGTCATATTTGACTAATCTCTTGAATGAATTAAAAAATAGGCAATAAACAATAATACATTAATACTATATATATATATATATATTAGCGGCCCCGGCAGACGTTGTCCTGCTCTGAAATAATAAAATTTAGGACCCGTTCCTAGCGCCACCTACCGGTTCCAACAAAATCACCAAAATCGCTCCCGGTGGTTAGGAGGATTCTATAACCCGATCTCAGCGCCACCTACCGGTTCCAATTATGGATTTTAATCATCCGGGGACCCACTCAAACACAGAAAAACAAAATCACCAAAATCGCTCCCGGTGGTTAGGAGGATTCTATAACCCGATCTCAGCGCCACCTACCGGTTCCAATTATGGATTTAAATCATCCGGGGACCCACTCAAACACACAAAAACAAAATCACCAAAATCGCTCCCGGTGGTTAGGAGGATTCTATAACCCGATCTCAGCGCCGCCTACCGGTTCCAATTATGGATTTTAATCATCCGGGGACCCACTCAAACACACAAAAACAAAATCACCAAAATCGCTCCCGGTGGTTAGGAGGATTCTATAACCCGATCTCAGCGCCACCTACCGGTTCCAATTATGGATTTTAATCATCCGGGTACTCACTCAAACACACAAAAACAAAATCGCTCCCCGTTGTTAAGAGGATTCTAGAACCCGATCTCAGCGCTACCTACCGGTTCCAACGGTATAAAAAGTATCCTATATTTCAAGTTGGATCAAACTGCACACGGTGTGCAAATTTGATTAAAATCGGTTGAGTAGTTTAGGAGTCCATCGCGGACAAACATCGTGACAGGAGATTTATATATATTAACATATATATATATATATATTAATTTATTCATACAAAAAAATACACAGTTGTGAAGGAAAATATTAGTCTTTAAAATAACCAAGAATAAACAGTATACTTATTATATAAACATATTTTAGAATTATTTTTTAAAGCAATGTTTTTTACCTTTCATACAAAAATCAAATTGCCACTCTACCTGTGTATAAAATACTTCATAAAATACGATATGTCAAGTTAATACTATGCATTTTTGTGTAATAAAGACCTTGATTTAATGTAGTTTCTGTATCAAAATTATTTTTTATGGGTTCTCATAATAAAATTTTAATTTAAAAGTGACAAACGTTTTAGTTACGTTTTATTTCTACTTCCATACGATTTCTCAATACATCCGTTAAATTAGGACACGGGCAACACTGGCTTCATTCTGATCGGTTGTTGGTCTGATGTCACAGCCATAAGTTTTAATGTGAAAACCAGTAAAAATGTATTTGTTGTGTTCAGTGGGACAACTTTTTCGTAACAGGAAATGTTATATCTTTTTCACAATACAGTAAATCTTGATTTATTCATCTTTTTGTGATAGGTGTGGTACAAACATGTGATAAGCTTATAACATTTGCAGTTTTAGGTTATAACAAACGATTGACTTTTTAGAACCCTGTTTTCTCTAATACTTACTAATAATTTCGTAACGGGTTTTATGAATTTCGTTACGTTACGAAAGGTACAACATAAAGATAAGTGCATACAGTCACAACTTGATGAATAATAGTAATGTAGTAGTATATTAATTTCTTCATTGTTCCTAATTAACTTAGACTATACAGAAAAGAAAAAAATGGTGCATTTAACAAAATCATGTCTTAAAAATATATTTTTTTATCCTTTATTTTAATTTTAAATTTCTTTATCCTGATAATACCACCTATAGAATAACATATTTTTTGTAAGTACTCTTTACAATAAATCCTGCCTTGTGGTTCCGGCTTAGAATGGAACTCTCCATATTCCCCTGGGTACTGCAAGGTGACTAAGGGAAAAGGTTTCAAGTGAAATATATTTGTGGACCACCCATCACCACTTACACGCCATTCCACCTTGAAACGTTTAAAGTGCGAAGTTAGCTTCCCTACAACTACATGTAAGATAGCCGGTAGTTGTGGCAAACTTTCTGACCACCTCGAGAGAGATTTTGCACGTGTCGTGAGTTATATGTATGTACATGTACAAGAAATAAATGAGAGAATAAATACACAAAAAATCATGAATTATAAAAATTAAATAAGTAATATAAATAACTATTATGTATTACAAGACTATGTTTACTATTTCGTTACATCCTAGGACTATGACGTAACAATCTTTCGTAACAACTTTTTCGTTACGTGCATATATTTATTTATATATATACTGAGCTATTGTCGATCCAGCTTTCCTTGATACAGTTAATGAATCTAAAATGACGAAACAGGACATCTAAAAAAATAATTGGTTCTTTATTTAAATTGGGAATGTATTATAAATAGTTGCCAAAAATTAAGGATAATGAAAAGTTGTTCATGTGTGCTAGAAGCACACAAAAATAGTGTCTCCAAGATAAGAAATAAATAAAATTATGAAAAATACTTTTTTACAGATACTTTATTTTTTCCCCACTGAAAAAATGTTAAAACGTTATTTTTCTCAAAATAGTTGGCAACCCTATCCACGCTTTACAGTTATTTTGCAAGTATTTAAATTCAAAAGGTATTTTCAGCAGGCAACGCATTTTTAGTATGAAAATACTGAATGAATAATAACTCTGAAGATTTCCATAAATTCTCGGGATAAGTAATGTTACTAGAGGCATACATCTGTTCTACTAACGATGTATAATTAATATAGATGATAGATGTATAACTGTCATATTAAGCAAGCCTTAATATCACCCTGTTTCAAAGTTAGGAAATCCCGGAAAATATAAATAGTACCAGATTTTATTGTTTTAGTATCAATCGGAATCAAATTAGCAAATTTTTATGTACAATATCCATAATAAAACATTCCCGGGAAAAATCCCGCGGGGTACTCGGTATATAAAATATCGCATCTTTTTTTTAAAAAAGACTTAAACTATCGTGGTAGTGAAATCGTGTCGATATTCTAACTAATTTTTGCCATTTATTTATTACATTAAATTTCATAAAACGATTACACCACATACATCATTATTGTTTATTATAATTGTGTTCATGTCACTGAAAAATATTCCATTATATTTGTTTTTTTTCCATAAGTAAATAATTTTATCTTAATAACTGATAATTTAGTTCAAAAGTCCAAGAAAGCGATTTGCGATTAAGGCTTATCGATTTCTCTTATGCCAATTAAAACATTTATACCAATAATTAAAATTTAAATGTCGGTTTGTAATCAGAACTACTATAAAATTGTAAAAATGCCGTGTCTGTACATTGAAGCTATTTAATAAAAGATTTTCGATCATAAGTCTTCTTGTCTTCTGACTTTTGAAAGACTTTATATCTGAGCGTGACGATCACGTGATTTCAGTGCTTTTCCCCATACCAAAAGTGGGGACAGCTAGTCTAATATATAAAATTCTCGTGTCACAGTTTTCGTTGCCATACTCCTCCGAAACGACTGGACCGATTCTCATGAAATTTTGTGTGCACATTGGGTAGGTTTGAGAATCGGCCAACATCTATTTTTCATCCCCCTAAATGTTAGGGGTAGTCCACCCCTAATTTTTTTTTACCGGGCAGGACGTCGTCTGCCGGGACAGCTAGTAATTTATAATATTGTTACGTAGAAAATACTCAATCAATACAAGGTTGTACTATGGTTGTATTATAGTAACTATTTCTTAATAATTGTTTAAAGGAGATTTTGTACTCCAGATATTGGGGATGTGCCATAAGGAGTACTGAAATAAAGAAACGTAACTGGCTCACTAATTGTTTTATTGAATAATATCCTCTAATATCATGAATCGCATCTCTATTGAAATTGATAAATCCATATTGTACAGAAAACTGTACAATATGGATTTATCAATTTCTGAAATAAATGAATTATTATTATTATCACATATTTATTTGTTTTCAAATTATTTACATTTTTCTTTATACATACATAAAAAAAATATATTTAAAAAAAAATGTAAAAAACCGATGTCCGCCGGCAGCAGGGCCTAGGGTCCAAGCTACCGGTGGTTAAGGTTCCAGAGATAGGAACCTCCTCACGATACGGGTCGTGTCCAGCAGGGCTGCTTTCTGCATCCGACCCTTCACCCAGGTACCAAGCGAGAGCCTTTCAAGGTGTCGGTCAAGGCTCTTCGCTATTAATCCATTCACTGACACAACTATCGGTACTATGATTGTAGAGTCCAAGTTCCACATGGCAGCAACCTCGTGAGCGAGATCAATATACTTTATTTGTTTTTCTTTCTCGGCTTTCACGAGGTTACCATCATGGGGAATCGCGACATCTACAATTATAGCACGTCTCGCAGACCGATCAACTATCACAATATCAGGCTTATTGGCGACAATAGTCCTATCTGTAATAATTGATCGGTCCCAGTAGAGCAGATATTGACCATTGTCAATATCTGCTCTATCTATTATTATTATTATTATTATTATTTGTTCCTTTTTACAGCGTTACGAATGAGCAATTATCATAATTATATACATATACTAAGATTTGCCTGCGACTTTGTCCACACTTGACAGGTAACATAGAAAATTGTTATTTTTCCAGTATTGAAACCAAAAGATATTTTCAGTAGGGCAACGGCTTTAGTATGATAACACATAAATTCCGAATATTTTCTTTAAAATTTGGGATAGCCACTGTAGGTAATGTTACTAAAGGTATACTTAGACAACTAAAGATATCTAATAAATATAAAAACTATTATATTTATTAGATATATTATATAAACGCGGTCGAGATGCGAGCACTGCGCAAAATCTGCGGAGTGACGCTCGCGGACCGCGTTCGTAATACCGAAGTAAGAAAGAGAGTTGGTCTGAAAGAGTGTCGGGGTGAAGGTAAGGAAAGGAATGCTCCGGTGGTTCGGGCATGTGGAAAGAATGTATGATGAAAGAATGACTAAACAGATATACAATGCAAAAGTGGATGGATGCCGAAGTCGCGGAAGGCCACGACACATCTTCCATGATCAAATCGATCGTGTACTAAGCAGAAGGTGATGTCAGGAGCCTTAAGAACAGACGAGCGTGCATGACAAGAGCTATGAATGTCAAAGAAGCAAGTGAGGTGTGTAAGAATAAGCCTGTATAGCGCTCTGTTGTTCGTGCCTACCCCGCAAGGCACTTGGCGTGAAGTTATGTATGTATGTATGCATGTATTATATCAAGCAAGTCCTAATATCACGCTTCGAAGTTAGGAAATCCCGAGGGATATAAAATATTCCGGATTATATTTTTTTAGTATCAATCGGGTCCAAAACACATAATTTTTATGTCTAATACCAATTTTAATACCCTCCCGTGAAAATTCCCGTGAAAGTTTCTGCCCATCCAAAGGTTGTCTGGAAGAAACAGAAAAAAGACCGCGAATTGTACTTGTTATTACGTTTGCATGTACGAATGTATTTTGCAAAATTGTGTCCAATATAGTATTCTATTCCATTCTATTCCTACGGGAATACTGGAATTTGGAGTGTATCATCACTTGGCAAGGCTTAAACTTTCGTTCTAGTAAAATCTTATTGATGTCAGCTGATATTTATACAATCTAATTTGTAACATACGCGAGAAAAATATCCGCAGACTTTCGAGGAGATAAAGTATTGCAGTATTTAAAGAATAATGTAAGCTATAGTTTTAGTGGAAACTGTTTCACAATTACATACATAATTATATATGCACCCGAACAACTTCAAACCGCTTCCGGGAAAATTCCTGCACGATTCTCGAAATAAAAAAGTGTTACATTTTATAACATAAAATTTACAATCGATCAGTGAAAAAAACCACATTGTTTTTTTCATCTGTTCAATTTAAATAAATGTATTTGGATAAGCACTGGATTAATTCTATAGTCTGTATTGTATATCTGTTTACTATCCTAAATAAATAAAATAGTTAAAAAATCCCACAAAAATCCCGCGGGATTTCCAGGATAAAATGTAGCGCAAATTTGAAGTCTAAGTAAGCTGTCGATCAGCAAAACCGCACCGAAATCGGCCCCGTCGTATTCAAATGAATCCTGGACAAATAGACAAACATACAAACAGACAAGAAATCTAAAAAAAAGGTGATCGTTCTTCGTCTCTTGTATTGTATAGTCTATTCCAGTTGAGTTGTTTTAATAGCTTCAAAGCACAGACACGGCATTTTCAGAATTTTATAATATTATATCTATAGATAATTTTATAATATTATATACGGTTTTTTTTCGATAATACAAAATAGTTAGGGATAGATAGATAACTCTTTATTGTACACCAATACAAACATGAACTTAAGACTAAAATTATATCTAGTTATGTACAAAGGGCGGTCTTATCGCTAAAAAGCGATCTCTTCCAAACAACCCCAAGTAGGGATACATTTTATACAGAAAACTAGGATAGTTGTCCCAGAATTTGATTGAATTCCACCATTTACCGCAGCCCTGGCTACAGCCGAATTGAAGGAAGCGTTAGCCGGTATTCCAGCAGAAGGTCGGCCTGTGTGGTGATTCAGCGTGGTCCCCCACACGGTGATGAGTAACCAAACGGATTTCCCCTCTTAAAAAAGGATATGTAGTCAAAAGGTATGCGAGCAGAGTTAACTTTTATCCGTGCAGGAACGGAGAAAGAATACAATTTCCTGCGGCTCGGCGGCCTGTCGTAAGAGGCGACAAAACAACCCACAGCCAGGTGGTAGGGCATTTGCCCAACTGGATGGCTACCACCCCTGGTCTAGAGTATGTCGCCATAACAACCTTGTGTTGTGTTCCGGCATTAGTGACCAGGTTCCAGGCTCCCTAAAGAGAGCAGCAGCGCATTCGTAGCACCTTTGGTGTTGCAAATGTCCGTAGGCGATGGTAACCGCTGTCCATCAAGTGGGCCGTCTGCCTGTCTGCTGATCTCCTGCTATAAAAAAAAAAAACTGAAACATTTTAATAAAATGTCTTCTATACATACTATATACTTAGCTATTATACTTTTGAGGACCGAGATGAACTATTTTTTTAAGTGAGTGTTATTTTGAAACTTCTTTAGAATCGTTGTGATTTGAAACTTGGTAAAACGAAAAAGCGACACTAAAAAGAGATAAATATAGGACTAATGATGCGAGAGAGTGCGGTAGAATAATAAAAAAAAATATATTTAATAACTAACTGTCCCGGCAGACGTCGTCCTGCCCAAAAAAATAGGAGTTGATCGTAGAGGGTTGAAAATTTAGGGTTGTATGTATTTTTAATGCTGTATCATAAAAAAAAATTAAAAGAGGAGTGGACTACCCTTAACATTTAGGGGAATGAAAAATAGATGTTGTCCGATTCTCGGACCTACCCAATATGCACGCAAAATGTCATGAAAATCGGTTAAGCCGTTTCGGAGGAGTTTAACTACAAACACCGCGACACGAGAATTTTATATATTAAGAATTATCATGGAGATAGAGTTGGAAATGTTTTGATTTTTTTTGTGATGTAAATTGTAATACTTGAAATGTCGTATTTCAAGGCTTATGTATATTATGATGGTAATAATACCAGCCCATAAATGTCCCACTGCTGGCCTCGGGCCTCCGATTATAAGGGGAACGGACAGTATAACCGCCACGCTTGTCCAAGGCGGCTTGGCAGGTATGACACATCGGTTATCTTGATGTGCAGGTTGCATCACGATGTTTTCCTTCACCGTTGTTAGAACTTGGTAATTGTAACAATGTTGCACATTAGATCAGAAATGTAAGTGGTGTATGCGTTCCGGTCAGCATTGAATCCGCGCCCTTTGATTTTGGGGCACGTGCGCTAGCCATTACGCTACCACGACTTGCTATAATCTATCTAATATATAAAATTCTCGTGTCACAGTTTTCGTTGCCATACTCCTCCGAAACGGCTTGACCGATTTTGATGAAATTTTTTGTGCTTATCCGGTATCTATGAGAATCGGCCAACATCTATTTTTCATCCCCCTAAATGTTAGGGGTAGTCCACCCCTAAATTTTTTTATTTATTTTTTAGACAAAATTTTTAATTTCTATTTTTTTATGATACAACATACAAAAATACATACAACCCTAGATTTTCAACCCTCTACGATCAACCCCTATTTTTTACCGGGCAGGACGACGTCTGCCGGGACAGCTAGTACATTATAAATGTATATTAAAGCGATTTAATATATTAAATGCAACGTCACGAAATTTAGAATTCCACCCACCCCTTATCACACTTTGTTTCTTTGGTAACGCGTGTAAATTGCATACATTTTTTTTATATACATTTTTACAGACCCGCTAAATGCTGTTATTAATATATATTATATATATCAGGAGCCTTAAGAACAGACGAGTGTGCATGACAAGAGCTATGAATGTCAAAGAAGCAAGTGAGGTGTGTAAGAATAAGCCTGAATGGCGCTCTGTTGTTCGTGCCAACCTCGCAAGGGACCTGGCGTGAAGTTGTGTATGTATATATGTATAATATATCCTTTATAGAATCGTAAACTATACATTTGACCATGTGATGATATTCAGAAAAGTAGTTGAGCATGAGTAGGTTTCTGAGTTGTTTCACAATTGGACCCAGTAGGTGGCGCTGCTGTCGGCATATCGATTGACGCTTTTCCGGGCAGGACAACGTCTGTCGGAACAGCTAGTATATAGCATAATGGTTATTCCCGATTTTCCTGGGATCCGATCCACTTATACAGGTCCGGACATGGTAACAATATGACCGATTCGGGAGTATATATAACCTTCCGATATATTTTATTGCAGGAATTCAGCAGACAGGCAGACGGCCCACTTAATGGTAAGCGGTTACCATCGCCTATGGACAATTGCAATACGAAAGGTGCTGCAAATGCGTTGCTGCTCTCTTAAGGGAGACTGAAACCTGGTTATTGACGCGGGAACACAAAAAAAGGTTGTTGTGGCAACATACTTTAGACCAGGGGTAGTAACCGCCCAGTCGGGCAAATGCCCTGTCACCCGGCCGCGGGAAATTGAATTCTTTCTCCGTTCTGCACGAATAAAAATAGACTGAGAAATTGAGTAAGGAACATAATAAAAAACAATACACACACGAATTGAGAACCTCCTCCTTTTTGAATCGGTTAAAAATAATATCATTATTATTATTCTCTCAATACCAAAGTACGTATTAATTAAGTCGATATATTTTGATATTTTGAGTCCGATAATTGGTTCACCTCGTGATACTTTCGCTTTGATAGCATGATCTGCCAATCTCCAATAGTGGTCGTTTATTTGACATTGTCATTCAGAGGTCAATAAAAATACACTCGATATGTACTATTACATAAGTTGTAACATTATATCATAAATATTATTATATTTATTATTATTATGATAAGAGCATTTTTTAGGAATCTATCGTGTAAATTATAATAATAATAATATCTATTTATTTGCTCTCACAACAAAAGATAAGCAATTGCTAGAATAAGGTTCCTAATTAATAAAAATTGGTGTGAGAGCTTGGTGTCAGTAGAAGGAAAAATCCTGTGTGACTGACTGATCACCAGCCTCTATCTCCCCGGAAGGCTGTAGGTATATATACAATTAGTTAGTAGTCTCTCAAAGGATTATCCTTTGTATCCAGCGAGGTAATGCTGCCAGCCAATGCCCCGCGTCAGTGGTCTGGTGGGGCTGGACTGGCTACAGGTTTTTATTTTTATTTTAGTTTTTTATTATTGCACCTATATATATTTTGAAGTTAGGTTTATTTATAGGATATTTTAGTTTTTATTTTATCTTGAAAATTGTTAATTCTGTTTGTATTATAATTCATTATATTATATACAAGTAGAGTCGATTATAATTGTAGATATAATGTATTGAGAGTTTACGTGATTTGAAATGAGAAGAATAGAATAGATTATAGTATGAGAATTACATTACAGAATATATGATTGAACATATCTATAAATATAATAAAATTGTAGAGGTCAAATTTCTGTACAAAGAAAAAATGCTCAAAACTGAGTCAGGGGGATGTAAGAAGTAAAATAGGACTAATTTAGATTATTTTCAAAATTTTTATTTCTCTGTTTGTCTGTCTGTTTGTACCGGCTAATCTCCGAAATGACTGGACCGATTTACATGTCATTTTATAAGGTGATAGCTTATATCCCTGGTCAACATAATTATAGGATACTTTTGATCCCGATTAATAACAAGTTCCCGTGGGATAGTTAAAAAATCTTTAATTACTTAAACAGCTTATATAACAGACTGAAAGTAATTTCTCTGCAACAGAACATAATAGAAGCGGAGATTTTGACAGGGTGTGGTGGTGAGAGAGTTTTATCTATATATATATTATATAATATAAAGCTGGTAAATTTGTTTCTTTGTTTGTTTGCTTGAACGCGCTAATCTCAAGAACTACTGCTCTTATTTGAAATTTTTTGTGTGTTACATAGCCCATTTATTGAAGAAGGTTATAGGCTATAAACCATCACGCTAAGAGCAATAGGAACGGAGCACCAATGAAGAATGTTTCAAAATCGCGGGTTTATAATTATATAAGTTAACTTATAAATTAATTAAATAATTATATAAATAATATTATATAAGTTAACTTATATTTTTTTAACTTTTCCACGCGAATGAAGTCGCGGGCAGAAGCTAGTATATAATACGTGTCAAACGCCTTACTTAGATCTAGAAATATGGCTATTACTTTCTGTTTTTTTATCAAGATTAGATGATATATAATTAGTTAATTCTTAAACTGCGGCAATAATAGATTTGCCAGATCGAAAACAAACGTGATGAGTAGAGATTAAATTATTATATTCTTCAATATTTAAATAATATATTATTGAGTAAACGTTCTATAACTTTTGATAAGCTGGGTAAAATAGAGATGTCTGTTACTATAGACGCGGCTTTTATCGCCAGATTTATGGAAGCGTGAAATAAAATTTGTGACACAAGAATTTAAGTTTTAAGATCTGACGAATTATATTTCAAAAATTAGCCGAAACATCCAAAGAGACTGATAAAAAAAGTTGAATTAAGTACCGTATATACTTTCATATTCCCCCAGGGGGTGCCGCCCTGGTCTCTTCTCCGACCAGGTAGCGGTACAAGGGGATGCGTCCCCGGGGCCCCGAGCGGCCACTGTCACATTCCCCCCTTCGCTCCGTGACAGTGGTGTCCCACCTTTCCGCCTCCAAATCCCAATGCCTGCCCTTCCTTACCAAACCTCCTCCCCAAACGCCCCTCCTTTCCGATGGTCAAAGACGGCGGTGGTGATGTCCACCCCACCACCGCCCTCCTGACAGGCGACCTATCCTCCCCGACCCCGTCTGCCAACGCAGCTGTGTGCGCGAGGCGACGGGAAAAGGGGAGGAAGGAGAGGGGGGAGGGGTGTTGGCGCAGGAGCAATCCTTCGCAGCCTCCCCCTCCCCCCATCGCGAAGCCCCCCCCGCCGCTGACGCTGCTTAGAGCGCGAGGCGGCGGAGGGGGAGAAAGGAGAGGGAGGGGTGATGGCGCAGGAGAAATCCTTCGCGGCCTCCCCCTCCCTCCTATCGCGAGGCCCCCCCCGCCGCTGACGCTGCCGATTGCGCGAGGCGGTGGGGGGGGCGGGGTGGAAGAAGAGGGGGGAGGGGTGTTGGCGCAGGAGAAATCCTTCGCAGCCTCCCCCTCCCCCCGCCGCGAAGCCCCCCCCCCCGCCGCTGACGCTGCTACGAGCTCGAGGCGGCGGAGGGGGAGAAAGGAGAGGGAGGGGTGATGGCGCAGGAGAAATCCTCCGCAGCCTCCCCCTCCCCCCCCATCGCGAAAACACTCCCCCCCGCCGCTGACGCTGCTGAGTGCGCGAGGCGGCGGGGGGAGGAGGAAGGAGAGGGAGGGGTGATGGCGCAGGAGTATTCCTTGCAGCCTCCCCCTCCCGGCGGCAGCGGGCGTCGAGGTCTGGGGGATCAACATAGACCTCCGCCCGCACTAATGCCGCGAGAGGGCGCGAGAGGTAGCCGCGCGTCCCTCTCAGGGCCGGGGACCACCATCTCCCCCGGCCCGCACACAGGAGAGGCCGCCTCTGTTTACGAGGCGGCCGGCCGCTGCCGGGGTTGCGGGTTAAGCTCACGCATGTACCGCGACCCCGGCGCTAGGCGGAAGGAAGGCTCCCATGGGGTTTTAGTGGGTATACCGGCAGCCGGTCGTATTGAACCGGCGTCGGGGAGCCCCACACACCGGCCGCGCATGATCCCCCGCGCGGCTGACGGTGCGGCAACGCATTTCCCCATGTAAAAAAAAAAAAAAAAAATATACTTTCATATGCATTTAGTGAAAAAGCTATAATTTTGACATTTAAAACTGACTCTTCCATTTTATTTATATACTACTATAGATAATCACAAAACAGTCAAAGAAAAACCAATGTTTTTACAAGTGTCTAGATGCAATTTTTGATAAAAGTGACATCTAGTGTTACATCCTCAAAATAACACGATGCTAAGGCACTGGAGTTTATTTTCCAAAAGTGGAAAGCTGAACACTGTTTTATATCTGGTCGCACTAAGTGATACTTATATTAATCGCTAGGTGGCTGTAGTAAGCATATTGTCGTTTTAATTTTATCAAGCTAGGATCATTGATATGGCAAGAACTATATTTAAAATCTATTACATAAATTTATAACATCACAAAGTATTTTCTTACGTTTTCGCGACTAGTACTTTATTTAGTTTTTATTTTGACTTTTCAACTTGAAATAACTAGTCTTTAAGTTATTAACTTATTCATTTCAATCATTTGCTTTTTATTTTTGTTTATGATTGTTATTTACTTAATGGGAGCATAATTTATTAACGCCACCCTTAAAACCGTTAAAATATAGTTTTAATTAAGACAGGACAAATTAAAATACGGGCCAACTCATTACAAAAAGCTAAAGTAAATACGTTTAAAAGAACGTTCAAAATCATTTAACAAACTTAGTTAAACTTCAGGTAATAATTAAAATTTAACAATACAACCACCAATTATGCTATAACGTCTTCGAAATATTTGTATCCGGTTCATATTTGGTTTGGCCATGTCTTTGAATTTCGTGATAATCTTAAATGGTTACCTATTTGCTTTCGCCGGAATGTTTGCTTACTTGCAGAAATTCATTACAATTCCTTTATCAATCTCATTCCTGTAATTTGCGTTCAAATGATATTTTTTTTGTTGACAATACCTGCACACATTTCTTCCTTCGTAGGAATTTTGCTCTACGGACTGTTCGATTGTGGAACTCCCTTCCCTTACCAAATAGACAAACTAAATGAATGACTAAGTTTAAACATATAATATGATTACTGAATATTAAATAAAATTATTCAATAAAATTTTGTCTTATTAGACTTCAGTAAGTGCGATTTATAATAAAACCTTAAAAAACGGAATAATAATAACTTGTAGAGCCATCTAGCCTTGTAACATTTAAGAGCTGGTCGAAGTTACACTGTTTATTGGGCCCCATTTTTCATATTATAGATTTTATCGATAGGTGACGAGAGGTTGAAAGAGATCTGGGTGATATCTACTAGATGCCTCCACAATCGCACTCCAAATACATTTGGAAAATTAAACGTTATTTTATAGAACAATGTAGCGGTCTTGGCAGACGTTGTTCGGCCCTAAAAATATAAAAATCTAGAACCCGATTCCAGCGCCACCTGCCGGCTCTAATTGTGAATCTTATCCACCACGAGACCCCACTCAAATACAAATAAATTTTCATCAAAATCGTAGAACCCGATTAAAGCGCCAAACATTTGGTTTAGATTGGCGGATTACATAATTGAAGTAGTAGTAGGAACCCCATTTTTTATAGCCCATATTAATCCGGGGTATTGTAGCATTCTAATTGTGAGAACATTTTTGAAATCGTTCCAATAGTTTTGAAGTTTATTCGTTCCAAACGTACAAAAATACAAATATTTCCTCTTTATAATATTACTATAGATAACTCCTTATTTGTATTTTTTATATTCTTATGTAAATACAACAATAAATAAAACTTACATATTACTCATTACTTGTATATTTAGTAAAAATAAAATAATACATTAACATTATAAAAACAAAATAAATACTAAAAACAATCAATACGTACACTAATAAAAAGCAATAAAAATATTTTTATCATACATAATATTTGTGCCAGTCTTTTAATATTTTAGTGAAACATTGGATATAATTATACTGTAACACATTTTACAATACGCCGGTTTGCTTATAAAGATTTAAATGAGAGAATAATAATTGTGAGTAGCTGTCACCCGCTAATTAGTCTTCATAGGATTTTATTGAAGTAAAATCTGTTTAGAATCCTTTGATTTGAAACTCGATGAAACAAAAATGCGACTTTAAAGCAGGATTAACACTTAAATCAATAGGCCTAATCCTGTGTGAGAATGGGATAAAATACATTATATTTTATCATTTATACATAGCGTTGGAATTGTTTTAAAGTTTTTCGTTAATACATCAAATTTCGTGTTTTAAGGCTTAAATATATTATAACGATATAATATATGAAATTTGACGTCACGTAATTTAAAATCCCGCCCAACCCTTGTCACAAATTTTTTAATGGAGTAAAGGACTAAAAGGCCATTTTCATGTAGTTTCTTGCCTCTGATACGATTGTCGAAAGCACGAAGAAAATCATGTAAACTAAACATATGATATCGTACGTAGAAGGGTGAGAATCGCATGGTTATTGAAAACCGACGTCTCTGTGTAAACAAAATACAAAATACCGAGCTCGACAGGCAAGTTTCGTAATCAAATCGGTTCAAGCTGAAGGATACGGGCATAATTTCAGTCAAAATTATACGGATTGAAACAAGAACTATATCTTAATATACACTGTATCCTACAGACATCTTGAAAAATTTAAAAGGTATGTCGCTGGAACAGCTAGTTACTAAATAAGAAGCTGAAAAAATTTACATAAAACAAAATTAATATATATAATTCCAAATATATAAGAACTTTGATGAATGATGGTATGTTACGAGATAATTCGCAAATACAACAATTAAATCTATTCAAGTTGTAGTCCGTATAAAATGTGTTTTAAAATCAATTTCTGATCTATTCGTGATGGGGAACGTGTATTTCAGGTGTATGCTTATGGTAGATCAAAAGATCTTCTAGGTGAATATTGTCGACTTTTTTAAGTAACCACGGGAACAAAGGTCTGTCGAGAGGGAAGCCATGTGCGTCGTCAGTAAGCCGATGAGCTCCTAAACCGTAGCCATATGAGGTTTCTGGATTGAAGCCTTGATTGAATGCAACCTTCGGTTCGCGATAATCGTTAATGTAAACCAGGAAGATAACTGGTAAGCCAGCCACATGACCTGTAAATTAAATATATGGTTATTTTGGTTGACAATAATAATAATAAGACTCAATTAACTCCACGACAAGTAATTGTATAAGATACTTCTGTACTTTATTAAAATAATAAAGAGCCCGAGAAAGATAAATATGAAGTAAAAGAATTTTTAGCTAGACATGTTGCTGGGGATTTTGTTGCCAGTACGTCTCCTTAAACAACGATAACTCGTTGCGACGCTGTCTGAATAGAATAAGAAGTAGATTTAATATTCAACTTCTATGTATGACCTTAAAAAACGTTATCTAGTGGAAGTTAGTTTGAATAAAAACATCAGAATTTGATAGTGACGAGAATTTTACGGTCTATATGATCCACTGACTTTAGCATTGGTCTACCCCATGCACTTTATAGGTAACGTATGGGGTATGCAGAGATATCAGATTCGAATATCGGCAAAATAGATTTGAAAAAGACTTGTTTATTTTTGTCAGATTGTCTGAGATAAACAATAAGCGTTGGAAATATACAATCTGTGTTATTCTGAAGATTTGTTATTTAGTATTTGAATTGTTAGTTGTCATATTTATCAGAAGTCCAATTGCTTGTAATACTCGGGTCTGTGGCTAGTGACATCACTTACCTTTAGGAAGCAATAGTCGCCTTGGGTACTTGTTGATATGCTGCGTAACCTTATGCACGAATGGTGCTTTTTCATGGGCAGCGTCATTAGCCTTGTCGTAAACAACGTGTCCCATTTCCCAATCATCGCTTAGGAATTGGTTGGCTGTAGATTCTCGAACAATAACAGACTCGCCTTTTGGTACTGAAACAGAAATAATAAAACTGGGTAAGTGCTTGGCTGTCCGCGGACAATAAAACGTCCGTAAATGTGGCAAACGTATGTTTACGTTATATTGCTACAGAACCACAAAAGAACATTTAATCAATATTAACCCCTATCTCAAAAAATATTGTTTGGACAGAAACTTCCTACTTTAAAAAAGTTGTCAATTATGTATATGCCCAAACGATAATAGGGTAAAGATCCTGATGAGTAAAGAATGAGATGATGAGATGCGTAAAGACTCGTTAAGTTTGGAAGTTAACTCTTAATAAATTTAATTCTACAAACGCAATTGTGTCAAGCAAAAAAATAAAACAAGGGAACAAAACAATTCATACGATGTTATAAAATAGGTATAAATAACAACGACTACTTACATTTGTGGACAAAGTGATCTAACAGGAAGAAATTCTTTGTATTCTCGTGTAGTGGTATCTCTTGGCCGTGGCTATCATATTTAGGTGCCAGGAAGAATTTAACAACAACCTTCCTAGATACTGGGGTATCTACATGAACCTGTGTGGTGAATGGTTTGTGATTCAAGCGAGGGTATTCAACTAGGACGCTCACCTCATCATGTCCGTGCTGTCCTATAAAATATTAAAATGTTTTAGAGTATACAACATAAAATAATTTATACAAAAAGGGCTGCCTCGTTACAATGCAGGATTCCGGCCAGCTCTAACTACATTATGAAAGTCCTGGCTGACAGATTTGACATGCCAGCATTTAGTTTTTATGCTAGCAAATGTAATGCTGGCCTAGTTCACCGAAACACCGGTCGACTCCTTCTGCAAGGTTGTTATGCTGTAGAAGGAGACGGCTGAGAGGCTTCTAGGGTGGAGGACGAGCTAGCGGATCCCCGTCACAGATGGTGATCAGTGGATTAAAGACGCCGTTACGCTTATCTCGGAGAGCTCTCCTCCCATTGACGTTGTGAAACCGGTGGTCATGAGACCCCCTTAGTGAGTCACACCCAAGGACAAGGAGTGTACTGATCCCGGGGACATCTCATCATGACTGTTTGTGTTAAAGTGTCGTATCGAACTGTGCTTGGAATACCTCATGGCACCCCTGAAAGACGCAGAGGGAAGTTGATAGGTTCAGTATGTAGTCTGGCGGCTGGCATCTCATAACACCTTTCTCTCACTTCGAGGTCCGAGGGGATGCTTAAATACATCGCCCCAGAGATATCAAAAATGAGTTAGTTGAAACAGAGGTTCTGTGTATAATTCCCGGTAGGATAGAAAAACTTTGCCTAGCATATTATAGTCCAGAAACGCCTGTGCAGTTATATATATACTTTTTGCATAGACATTCCTTTTTTATTATAATTATGATTGTTTGTTAGGCATCCAACAACATATTTACATTCTAGCTAAGGACCTGTCTATATAAATAAATATATGTTAAGTCTTAGTAATAAAAACTATAAAAAATGAAAAAGCTTACTTTCATGTTCGTTCATATGTAGAACAGAAGTGACGTTCATGTGATCAAGTTCGAAGTAAGTAACCAGTTTATCTACTTTTACTTGGTTAATTACAAGAGAAGGACATCGAATGTCTTGTTTTGTATAGTGAGGCAGTTTCTTCTGCCAGGTCCAGAACATATCCAAAACATGTTTCCAGATCATGTAAAATGCAGGGTCACGGAGAGTAGTCTGATGAACTTCCAAAACAGACGGCACTTCTAATGGCACAATACTGTAAATTATGTTACTAATATATTATCTAATGTATATCTAATATCATTTTGTTTGTTATTCTTTCACGCAAAAACTACTGTATGAGTTTTGATAGAAGGTGGGCAGACTTCGTTGATGCTTGTGCACATATTATGACTTTCAAGACTAATGTAGACGAAATCGTAAACAACTGATAGAATAATATAAACATGCTGAAAATATTTATCTATATACTAGCTGTCCCGGCATTCGTCGTCCTGCCCGGAAAAGCTTCAATCGATATGCCCACAGCAGCGCCACCTACCGGGTCCCATTGTGAACCAACTCAGAAACCTTCTTTGGCTCATACAACAACTTTGACAAAGACTATGACATGCATATGTATAGTTCACGATTCTATAAAGGACATACAGATAAACATTTATGTTTATATATCAAGATATGAATATGTTTTTTTTATTTTAAATGTCATAACGATAGATTATAAAGAAAAAATATAATTACTTATTGTGATAGTGCTCCTGGACAATCGAGTTTCCTAAAAGCTTCTTCCAAAGGCTGATGAAATCTTTGTAATAATGTACGTTCGGAGAATCTACGTTGGCTTCAATTAAACGCCAAATAACATCAATTGATTCGGAGGTATTATAAACTGGGACATTATGTCCATTCACCTGGAAAGGTTGAAGGAAAAATATATAATATATATAAATACATTACATTTTTACTTATACATAAAAGTGTTTATGATAAATAATTTATTTAGAAGACAGTAAAAAAATCAACACAAACAGAGTAAATCCAGTTAGAAGTGTAGTCGAAGATTTTCTTGACACTCTCTTTCCTTAAAACAATTGTTAATGTTTGGGAAAGTTTTGTGAACCCGATTAAAAACATCTAGAACTTTCAAAATATAGTGTACTAGAGTTTACCCCGCGGCTGCGCCGCGGGTTAACCTCTAGTGCGTGTCTCTTGTTTAAGAGCAAGTGCTACAGGTTATATTATATTACATTTTTATGTATTTGCGCACAGAAGATTCACTTCATTTTATATCGTTAATTATATATACCATCCCCCGTCTATCTGTCAACAAAATAAATTACAAAACTTGACCAAAAAGGCCAAAATGGTCTAAATGACCAAAAGACCACAGTGACCGACATGGCTAAAATGACGGAATAGGCAAAAACGACCAAAAAGGCCAAAATAATCAAAATGGTCAAAATGACCAAAAAGATCAAAATGATCAAAAAGGCCAAAATGACCAAATAGGCCAAAATGACCAAATTGGCCAAAATGACCAAAAAGGCCAAAATGACCAAATTGGCCAAAATGACCAAAAAGGCCAAAATGACCAAATAGGCCAAAATGATCAAAAAGGCCAAAATGACCAAATAGGCCAAAATGACCAAATTGGCCAAAATGACCAAAAGACCACAGTGACCGACATGGCTAAAATGACGGAATAGGCAAAAACGACCAAAAAGGCCAAAATAATCAAAATGGTCAAAATGACCAAAAAGGTTAAAATGATCAAAAAGGCCAAAATTACCAAATAGGCCAAAATGACCAAAAAGGTCAAAATCATCAAAAAGGTCAAAATGATCAAAAAGGCCAAAATGACCATTTAGGCCAAAATGACCAAATAGACCAAAAAGGTCAAAATGATCAAAAAGGCCAAAATGACCAAATAGACCAAAATGGTCAAAATGATCAAAAAGGCCAAAATGACCAAATAGACCAAAATGGTCAAAATGATCAAAAAGGCCAAAATGACCAAATAGGCCCAAATGACCAAATAGGCCAAAATGACCAAAAAGGAAAAATGACCAAATATGCCAAAATGACCAAAATGACCAAATAGGCCAAAATGACCAAATAGGCCAAAATGACCAAAAAGGTCAAAATGATCAAAAAGGCCAAAATGACCAAATAGGCCAAAATGACCAAATTGACCAAAATGACCAAAAAGGCCAAAATGACCAAATAGGCCAAAATGACCAAATAGGTCAAAATGACCAAAAAGGTCAAAATGATCAAAAAGGCCAAAATGACCAAATAGGCCAAAATGACCAAAAAGGTCAAAATGATCAAAAAGGCCAAAATGACCAAATAGGCCAAAATGACCAAATTGACCAAAATGACCAAAAAGGCCAAAATGACCAAATAGGCCAAAATGACCAAATATGTCAAAATGACCAAAAAGGTCAAAATGATCAAAAAGGCCAAAATGACCAAATATGCCAAATTGGCCAAAATGACCAAAAAGGCCAAAATGACCAAATAGGCCAAAATGACCAAATAGGCCAAAATGACCAAAAAGGAAAAATGACCAAATAGGCCAAAATGACCAAAAAGGTCAAAATGACCAAAAAGGCCAAAATGACCAAAAAGGCCAAAATGAAAATTACCCCTTGTCCATCCTCAGTATTTAATTTACATACGTACCGAATTTCAGCCAAATCGGTCCAGTAGGTTTTCCGTAAAAGCATAACAAACAAACAGACAAATATCATGTTATCCCGGAAACTATCCCATTTTTCGGGATAAAAAGTATCCTATGTTCATCCTCGGTATCGAAAATATATATATACTGAGTTTCAGCCAAATCGGATCAGTAGTTTTTACGTGAAAACGGAACAGACAGACAGACAGACAGACAGACAGACAGACAGACAGACAGACAGACAGACAGACAGAGTTACTTTCGCATTTATAATATTAATAGGGATTTTGTTAAGTTTTCGCGACTTCACAATAAAACTACGTTTAAAGTTTAAGTTAAGCGCGCTTAAAACCGTTAAAACGTAGTTTTATTATGCATACAAGTCGCGAAAACTTAAGAAAATATTATATGCCACGAAATGCTGGAACGATATTCCTCCACCCATTAGAGACGTAAAATCATTCTTCACATTTAAATTTCATTTTAAAAGATATTTACTACAATCACAGAAAGAGGACCTTAGATACGTTTAAAAAAATTTAGATATCGTGTTTTGACTTCTTTTGGTAATTAATGATGAGTATACTTTTCTGTAAAACTCATTTGTAAGAAGGGCAACTCAAATTTCCTAAGGATTTTAAGAATTTGATTTGATTTCCATTGAATTGATTTGTTTCTTTTTTTATTTAATTATTTGTTTCAATTAATAGTAATAAGATTGTTATTGTTTACCGTACTAGTTGGTATTTAATTAGTGAAGCTCTGTTTACGTATAAATTTTCTATTCTTTTTATTTTAATTTCTTTTATTTTTTATTACTATATAGGTGATGATTCTTTTATTCTGTGTGCACGTGTTTGTCTTATGTTTTTTTTATGTTTCATATAATGTGGTGTTGGGGGTCAAATATTTTTAAAATAAACGAGGCGGGGCGGCACTGAAAATCAGCGCTGTGATGGAGGAAACTCCAACACAGCATGAAGCTGAGTCGCCGACTTCATTTGTAGGAAATGCGGTGTAAAATATATATAATGTCATAAAAAAAATTACGTAATATTTTTGTATCATTGTATCGCTTTCCTTGCAAATAAATTATTTCTTTCTTTCTTTCATATGAACAAGTACGGCTAGGAAATCTCAAATAAAATTCGGCGGTGTGAGTGCCTAAAAACAAAACATGCGCGTTTAGTGACATTATTAAACTTCTTAAAAAGGTGTGGCGATAAAAATATCATACCGGTATGTGTAAAATTGACACCTAAAAACCGCGCTTCAAACCGTTAAAACGTAGTTTTATTATATATTGTATACCAGAATTTAGTTTAAATAAAATCGGTACTTACGTTAATATAATATCCTTTGTCCAAAACATCACGTATACGTAATTCTAAGGCAGTAATTTCCTCAAGTATTTCAACCCATACAGTGCGGTCTAGATGATAGTGATCGTTTCTGACAGGGAAGGGAATTCCATTAGGGTGCAATAGACCAGAATTGAACCCTCCTTCTACTACATGATGACTCAGGTCCGGAATTTCTCCAAGACCATTGGATAGTAGCTCCATATAGTAGCGAGCCAGTAGCTGTTTATGAAGAAACCATGTCCATTCACCACGTCTATCTTTCCACAACGTTACAACATTATTACCAAGCCATTTTGGATAAGCTAGTTGGTTGAAATAGTAAAAGGTATTTAAACCAAAATCATGAGTGTAGTACCAAACAGGTGTACTGTGACTGGTGTATGGCCAGATTGTTTCATTCCATTTGATAACTATATTTTCATCCCATTTATAGCATGTGGGATAGCGCTCGATGTGGTGGCTGGAGTGCACGTTTAGTCTCTGCGCAGTGGTTACTATCTCAGCATTGTTAAAATACGTTGGCAATACTTCATAGATAGGTGGTAAAACAAACTCTTTGGTTTCAGGGTGATGAAGTAAGACTATGCTTAAGACATATACGAATAAGCTCTCGTTGACTTTGTCTCGAAGATACAAAGCGGCATGGTAAAGAGTATCGTAGTTCTTAGCAGAAAACAATACGTGGAATAATGTAACAGCTTCATGTTCATGATAATAGTTTAAAACAGAGAATGGTACACCGCGCGGTAAAACCCATCCTTTTTGCAACATATCTGAATATTTCTTCACTACTGATTCGTTCTGAAAAATAAACAGTAACAGCGTTTTATTTCTCTAAAATCAAATTTAAATTTAAATGTTTTTATTCAAAATAAGTTCCACTGGGGAACAATTTTTAAAGGTCATACACATAAGTTAAATTTTAATTTTACTTCCTATTCTATATACATCGCTTCGCAACGTGTTTTTGCTGTTAAGGAGAAGAAGCAAGACAAGAAACTCCCCAGAAACATGACAGAATTACTATTTAGCAAACAGTGCATGCCATGCTGTGATACCAAAAATAGAGAGATAAATTCCAAAGTTAGGTCATAATATTTCTTTTTTACATTAAAATAACATATTGCGTCTGCGTGGTTTTTTTTTTCATAAAAGTATCCTATGTTACTTTTAATACCTCCAAGAATATATGTACAAAGTTTCATGATGATCGGTTCAGTGGTTTTTGCGTGAAAGCGTAACAAACAAACTTACATTCACATTTATAATATTAGTAGGGATAGCAATATACTTCATGTAGGTACTTACTTTAAATTGGTCAACATGGTCTTCTAGTTTCCATCCTCCTATATCGACACCGACTATAACTGGTTCATTGATGTGGAAAAACAATGTCATCAACTGAACCTGGCGCTCTCCGAAGGTTTTTTCCGCTGAAAACATATTACGTCATATTAATTACGTATATATTAGTACTAGCTGTACCCGGCAGACGTTGGCTTGCCCTACAAAATCTAAATAAAAAACCGATTGTAGCGCCATCAATCGGAATCAATTTTTAATATAAACCATTCTCGAATGTACTTGAAACACAAAAATTTCATTAAAATCGGTCCCACTGTTATAGAGCTGTTCAGCAGCGCCATCTACCAACTCCAATAGCGAATCTAAACCATCCCACGACCCAGTTGAAAACCCACACAAAAATAATTCACTTAAATCAAATACAAGAAATTGAGTTTAAATGCAGTCACTACTGCCGAAATCAGCCGGGGGTAGATCATAAGAAATTAATGGCTAGATTTATATTATTTTAATGTTAATTTTTTTTTGATAAATATCATATTTTAATACTTATTATCCGGGCGAAGACAATTCCAACAACACAAAAATCATAAAAGTGCAGCCTAAAGTTCTTGAGTTCTAAATGATGTTACTAACACGGCTTTGTTATATATATATATATATATATATATATATATATATATATATATATATATATATACATAGTATTAATATGTTATTGTTTATTGCTTATTTTTTAATTCATTTTAGGTCTATAAGTACTATGTGATATTTATATATCCTATTTGTATTTAATTTGCACAATTTGTAAAAAATAAAAACAATATATAAAATAACAAAAACAAACTTGCAAAATATAGTAATTTTTATAGCCAGGAGGTGCGGAATTTGGTCGCCTGGATCCATATCACCCCTAGTCTAGAGTACGCCGCCAGATAAACAATGGTAGCGCGTGTGGATATGCGAATGTTCTTAGGTTAATGTAACCACTTTCCATCACATCGGTCTGCCTGTACTCCAGCAATAAAAAATTGTAGTCCATGATACTCACTAATTGCCTTTAAGTATGATGGAGAGAAAACTTACCTTCACTAACCTTCTCAACAGGAGGGCTTCCGAGCCCTCCCGTCACAAGAAGGGCTACCGCACACAGCACTAACCGACCCATGACTAGTGTTGAACAAAACAAACACAACCTATATTTATAGTCCAGAATTCTGATAAAAAATACATAATTATTACATGATCTTCTAGTACTTTATTATCAGGTAGGGTCAGTCAATAATGCAATGGTCAACCTTATCAAACTCTGTGATAGAATATATAGAGTCCATTAAAGACATCCTTCATGTAATCAAAGGTGAATGTAGCATATTAATTGGGAATTAATCTTCTCTTATATATAAAAATGAATGTTTGTCTGTATGTCCTTTATAGAATCGTAAACACGTACATTTGATCATGTGATGATCTTCAGCAAAGTTGTTGTGCATAAGCCAGAGAAGGTTTCTGAGTTAGTTCACAATTGGACCCGGTAGGTGGCGCTGCTGTCAGCATATCGAGTGAAGCTTTTCTGGGCAGGACGACGTCTACCGGGACAGCTGGTTAAATATAAATTCCATATTTAATATCATAAGGTTTAAAATAAATTGTGTGCATGTATGCAGTTCGCACGCAGTAGAAGTAATACTTCAGAGAATATACTCATAGATAATTCTTCACTAACTTTTACTAATATGAATATAATTCCTTAATAAAAAAACTCAATCAAAATTATTATTAAGTTCAAGATTCAATGCACTGTTAGGCGCAATTACCTTTGATTTACATATAAAAGAATATCTGCCTTAAGTATATACATATAGAGCTAAAATTCATTTGAAATCCTTTAAGTTTTATTTAAATTTAAAATTAATACTAATGTGTAAAGAGAAATGTGTCTTACCCTGAATTAAATAAGGCTGAATTTTATGTGTATAATGTACACTTTATAGTGTCTGTCATCTTTTCATTTCATCGATTTTCAAATTGCAACGATTCAGAAGAAGTTTTACTTTAAAAAGCATCGTGTTTGTACCTACTTCCATATATAATGAACAATCTGTGTACCCGCTTTAATATTACTTTGGTGGTTAGTAGTTATTTACCTTGTGGCCAGTTACTATATTTCATTATTCATTTACTTGCCTTACTATTGGTTAAAAATTGACGCTACTTCTATGGAACTTATATTAAATTTTAACCGATACTAAGGGCAAATCAACCGTTATTGAGATATAGAAGCCGAGCATAAGTTGAGTATGCGTTTAAAGCCTAATTTACATTTCTATTAATTAAGGCTCCCGTTGGCGCAAGAGATCGAAAGTGGGTTGCAAAGTGTACTTTTGGTTGACAATTACTAATAGAATAGAATAGAATATCATTTATTGCATAAACTGTCACATAGGTACATATCCTTTAAAGATCTTGTGTTCTTTGTTGGAACGACAGTTTGTCCTTTCGAACGTGCAATACAGACAGTTTATAATGTTGCCAGGCCATTATTAATATAATTTTATTATTATCTTAATTGTTATTTAACCAAAAAAAAATATCTTAAATCTTCACGATATTAGAAGTAACGTGGTTTTTAGTAATGTTTTATAGATATTTTAAGTTAAGAAAAACATTCACCAAATCACCTCTAAATTATTAACATGAACCCATTTCACTCCAATTTTTTTTTAAATAAGATGAAAATATATAACATTTATAAAAGAGAAACAAACATTTTTACCAAATTGTTATTATATGTTTTAGTAATAGTTTATTTTATTCACAAAAAAATAATAATGTCTCTGAAAAACGACCGCGTCTATGAAATTTCTGCTGTCACCCGAAAAATCCTCAAGGACGTTGGCGTTGCTACAAGCCTTAAGTAACTGGGTAACTTTCGAAATTTGGCGAATCAAAACCTTATCATTCTTTGAATTACACATGCATCAAAGTCGGGTGTGTTTCACGTGTTATAATATAGATTCGAATCTTAGCCGGAAAGCATGCACCACCAGGCAGTCTTCTGTCCTAATGCGTGTTGTTCAATTATTACGTGCGTAAAATGATATATGGGGAAGTCCGAACTCAGCAGTGGCATGTTTACAGGCTAACATAATTTTCGATATCTACCAAAGAATTGAGGGAATAAACAAAAGAGTATCATTAAACCAGTTGCAAGTAATTAATAATAAAATTAAAGATACGTCGCTAACACCGCCAGCTCATTAGTAAAACGGTTCGTTCGAAATAAGCAATTTATTAATCAGGTTTCATATTAAAATTGTTAGGGAAAGGCACATCGTTGTGACAAGCGCCTATATATCACGGTGCCTCTTGAGCGCACGCCCGCCCGGCCACGTCCAATTTTTTGACATATGAGTAATTTATTGGATAAAAAAATAAATTACCGGATTGCCCACACATTTGTTGTGCTCAAGGTGCTTGATTTGGGTGTGTAAGCGCAAAAAATGAACACATCTACAGACCATAATAACTTACTTTGGTTAAATAGATTTAAAATACTTGCAAGCAAGTATTTGGTATTGCTTATTGAATTTGATAAAATTAATTTACAGAATTTGTATATACAGCGTGTTTCAGACCTTACGACAATAAATCAGACCACGTTTTCGTCATGACGTACTCTACCCAAATACAAAAACGAATCAAGGTAGCTTCTTTGGTTTAGCCACAGGACCTCATTTTGCATTTCAGAATTTTACAACAACATGTATCTGTTATTGAGACTAAATCGGTAGGTTAGTGACCAAATGTGTCATGTTGCCAGCTCGTCTCTTCATCATTAAACGCGGAAGATGTTCATTCTTACCAAGGTCAGTGAACCAATATTTACAAGATATTCTGTTTTTATTGTCTTTTTATCGTAATTAATTTGTTCGGAAATTGCTTTTTTAAAATTTTGACATTACGGTTGATTTAATAGTATCAAAAACTTTGTATGGAGTAAGACAGCTAAAATTATGATTTATTGTCATTTGAAATGAAACACGTTGTATATACTTTTTGAAGTAATTAACGTTATGAGGATGCAACCATATTCAGCGAGTTCTTCTTCGGATCTTCAGGTTTGCGTTTAACCACGATCACTTCTAATATTAGACGATGATGCGGCCAAAGATGGAGCTTACCTACAAAATACCTATTCACACGAAACTTGAACACTCCCGGAATGTACTTTTTGGGAAACACGGACAGCGCATTTCACTCCATTCCACAGCTCTATTTTACTCAGAAGAAATGTAGTGCCAAAACGTTTCGTTCACACTGGTGGTTTTTGTGATATTTTGCTACATACACCTAGTTGTTTAAAGTCTTATAATAACTAGTGGTCGCCGTGGTTGATATTAGACCATGATAATTAATGTCAAAAACTTTAGTTCTATAATAACAGATTTCGCCAAGGTTACGCTGTTAAATTGATTTAAACAATAAACAAAAGAGTATGCGTGTGTGTGTCAAATATATGTTAGTTTGTGTAATGTTAATTTTAAGTAAGTTTATTTATTTTTAATGCATAATCCGTGCAGGAACGGAGAAAGAATACAATTTCCTGCGGCCCGGCGGCCTGTCGTAAGAGGCGACAAAACAACCCACAGCCAGGTGGTAGGGCATTTGCCCGACTGGATGGCTACCACCCCTGGCGACATACTCTATGTCGCCATAACAACCTTGAGTTGTGTTCCGGCATTAGTGACCAGGTTCCAGGCTCCCTAAAGAGAGCAGCAGCGCATTCGTAGCACCTTTGGTGTTGCAAATGTCCATAGGCGATGGTAACCGCTGTCCATCAAGTGGGCCGTCTGCCTGTCTGCTGATCTCCTGCAATAATATATATATATATATATATATATATAGTATTCGTCGCTTCTTTTCTGTTTAAACTATAAATGTGCGAATTTTCATACGGTTGTATATCTTTTCCGCGCATTTTTCGTAAAAAGGTTTACAAAGTTTTTGCTTCACGTATTAACATATATTTAAAGTTATTCTAAAGAGTATATAGTTTATATTAGATCAATTGATTTATATTAGGAAAAAGGTGTGTTTGTGTAAAATATCTTAAATGTTTATAGAAATTCGTATTTTCCAGCTTTTACAAGATTTTTTTCTTTTGATAAGGAAGGAAGGAAGAAAAGTAACAGACGTAGAATTTGGTTAAGACCTCGGCTTGACGATCTTCAAATTTAAATAGATATTCATAAATACTTAACGTTGGAAAAATACACAAATCAATTATAAGACTAGTATAAAGCTCACCCTTGTAAACTTACAGCTCTCCAAATTTTCTAACACAACCCCATAAAGTCACGGCATTTAACAAAACCTCTTTAATCACCTTGATTTTTTACAATCTGTAAACCGCTTAAAGAGATGCAGTTGTAAAATGTTTATGAGTCTTATGTAATATATTTTTAATCAGCATGTAATATACAATTAAGGCTCAAAATTTTATTTTTAATATAAATTTTATCGTGTCCTCTTCAAGCTACCCAGCATAAACTATTTTATTTCCCTCAGGCTGATATTAACTATAGAAATTCTGTATATATCTAGACTTTGTGGAATTAGTTCTTTTACCTTTAATTAAAGTGTAATTAAACTGAAAAATAGAAACTAACCACTATTATCCAGCTAGGTCTTTTCCCGAGCCAGAACTGTCCCATTTTGCGGAACATTTTTTTTTCTTATTAACACAATTATTCTTACTTTAAATTCGCATCTAGAAAATGTCGTTAATTTTAATTTTCAGGTGAGCACTTTTAATAAATGTAGGTGAAGAGAAAGTTGTTTCTAAAGATCCATTGTTTTAGTCCACCCTTTTGAGAAACATGATAATATGGAAGTATGTTTGTATTGTTCACTTTAATCAAAGTCAGTTTTGAAAATAAAATGCTCGAATAAACTTTAACCTCAAAACCTTCAGTATTTTTATGATTTCTTTTCTATACCTACCTATAGGTAATAATAATTGGCAGACAAACACACGCATTGTATATTCCCAAATTCAGCAAGTTACGCTTATTTTATGGGTACAATTTATAAATGACTGAGATCTGAGACACCCAGGCCATAGTTAATAACGGAAAATTCGTTTACAAAATTTACCATGCAAGGAATTGAACCTGGAGCTTCTGTGTGTTGGGTAGGCTGGCAAAAGCTTAGCCCGCTCAAGCACAAAGGCCGCCGAATTCAGTAACTTTCATTATCTTAATATCAAATCATTAACGTATTATTATATGCTTTTATTATTTTCTCCTCTCTATAAGAACCCACCTGTGTAGCAATCGTAGCACTACTCTGTGTTTTAGGAAAATACATGACGTTGCTAAATTATGTGGTTGCTGAAAGCCAAATACTTGCTCTGGCTTTTCGTCGAGCGACGAGAAATGCCAGGTCGTACAATTTGAAACACGCTGTGCATAATAGCTAGAAATTTAGCACAGGTGTATAAAACATTGGTACTGTAAAACTAGTTTAATAAAAGCACGTTGAATATTATTTCCCTCGTAACATGTTTTACAGTTCACGAAGGATGGTGTACATACGTTTCGTCACGTTTTTCACATTCACACGTGGAAAATTATAAATTATACCTTAATATTTTTATTGCATGAGTTCAACAGACAGGCAAACGGTCCACCTGCGGTTACCATCACCTATAAACATTTCTAACAACAAAGGTGCTACCAATTGAAACCTAGCGTCTAATGCCGGAAGACAACTCAACGTTGTACACTAAAACAGGGGTGGTAGCCATCTAAACGCGCAAATAGCCTACCACTTGTTATGTTACATTGTCACCATAACAACCTTGAGCTGTGTTCCGGCAGTTGTCCAATTTCTTGTCTCCCTTTTGAGTACTGCAGCACATAGGTGTTACAAATGTCCATAAGCGATGGTAACCGCTTTCCATCAGGTATATCGTCTGCCTGTCTACTGAACTCAAGCAATAAATAATAAAAAATCTGATGATTGAAAAATCGGCCCTTAATATGTAAGTTTAAGTTGTCTTTTAGCCCGAAAATCGATAGTGGCATAAAAGCATGAATCATAAAAAGTACCACGATTTATATTCATATATTTACTTTAGAGACCATTTTGTCACAACGACTATCCCACACGTGAGTGTGCATATTGAATAAGTGCCCGGTTATATTATTATTTGAATAATAACAAGAATCTTGTTTGTACATTTTTATTGTATTTTAAATGCAGTTAAATGTAATATTGACCCTCTTGTAATTATTATCTTAATAACGACAGGGAACTTATTAATCTTTTGTAAATATAACTCATATTTATATTGGCTCATAGTTAGCAAGTATGGAAGAGATTCTATGCTTATAAATAAGAAACATTGTACTAATGGAACGATATTTTTTACAATATTATAAAGATAGATACATAGAGGATTGTTTATCGTACAGCATTAAATAAAACTTACCAACTAGTACTATTCTAATTATGTTCAAAGAGATCTCTTCCAGAAAACCGTTGGCTGGAATCTTACTGTAGGATAAGATCCTAATATAAAGACTACATAATAAATTAATATTTGTTTAAGACTTAGTTAATGATAATTATTATTCATTTATAAATCAAACACCAAATTTAAAAAAAAAACTAAATCTATATATAAAAAGAAAGCCAACACGGCTTTCTTTTTATATATAGATTTAGTTACACTATTTATAACTCCAAATCGGCTGTACCGATTTAGCTGAAAATTGGTGGGGCTTAGAACCAGGAGACGGACATAGGAACCCTTTTGTCCCGTTGAGATCGGGTTCTAAAATCCTCCTAATCACCTGGACTGATTTTGGTGATTTTGTTTTTGTGTGTTTGAGTGGGTCCCCAGATGGTTTAGATTCGCTATTAGAACCGGTAGGTGGCGCTGAGATCGGGTTCTAGAATCCTGATAATCACCTGGACCGATTTTGGTGATTTTGTTTTTGTGTGTTTGAGTGGGTTCCCGGATGGTTTAAATCCACAATTGGTGGCGCTGGGATCGGTTCCTAGATTTTTATTTTTTTCAGAGCAGAGCAACGTCTGCCAGGGCCGCTAGTACTGAATAAAAGATATTAGAAACATTGTAATAAATGATAAGAACTCTCGGTAAATATAACAAAGCAAATATTTGAAAAATCCTAATATCTTGCTAAAGAAACTGATCTCTTTGAACGCTTCATCTAACAACTGAACAAAAGCCAACGTAATCTCTTCTGAGTAGGGATTACTTGAAAATAAACAAGTGGATTTGCAAAATATTTTGTCAATTTTATGTCACAACTGGTGGTCTTATCTTCGAATTAATATTCATCCCTTTTGTCACAATAGAAACACTTTCTTTTTCAATCATGTTTGAGGGTAAGTAAAGCCAAAATTGGAATGTCAACATGACGTACTTAAGCGGTCTATCCTGTTAGTGACAACAATATATTTTTTCCAAGTGTTGATTTCACTTGAGTGTATTTGATTTGTGAAACTTATGCTTTAAGTTTTGGCACTCTAAACGACGATTTATCTTAATATTAATACATGAAGGAAAAACTTTGTATCCCTATTTACGAAAAGTGCGCGGACGGAGGAATTCAAAATTTCACACACTTATAGTTTATATAGACAAGAAGCGACTATTTTTTTTAAATTATGCATATAAAATTCATTAAATCAATAGAAAAAACATTAAATTCAAATTCAAAATTCAAAAGTTTTTATTCAAAATAAGTTCCACTGGAGAACACTTTTTGAAGGTCATACATATAGGTTAAAATTTAGTTTTACTTCCTAGTCTATGTACACCGCTTCGCAACGTGTTATTCGGCAAGAAACTCCCCAGCAACACGTCTAGCTAAAAATTGTTTTTCTTTATATTTGTTGTTCTATTTTTTATATTTAAGTGCTTTTTTTTAAAGATTTTATACAGAATTATGTTACAGAATAACTTTTGAAGATTTAATGGAGTTGTACCAAACAGTGCATATTCAATAAGACAAAGCGCAAATTTACACCCACAAAATTACACCCACTACCATGTATTTGCCACACACACGCGTATATACACTTTTGTTTATTGTTCAAGTCAAATTAAGAGTGTAGCCTTGCAAAATCTGTGATTATAGAAGTAGTCTTTGATATTAATTATTATGGTTGAATTTCGAACGGGCTACCACTAGTACTTATAAATTATTTAAAGGTTTTAATTAAATAGATCCATAATAAAACTACGTTTTAACGGTTTTGAGCGCGGTGCGGTTGCGTAGTATTATTATGTGTACAAATCGCGAAAACTTAAGGAAATAGATCCACTCGGATCGGTCTCATTAAAATCGTTAATTGTTAAAATGTACTAATTTAACATCTATAGTGACCAATCAAGTTTTTGACAATTGCCTATATTATTATTTAATTACACGTAGTCAATCCATGTCTTCCTTCGGAAATATATTAATTTTTTTTTAAAGGTGTATTAATTTTTTAGCTGTGGCATGCTAACAGACTGATGGCTTACTTGATGGAAGGTGGTTGCCTAAAGTGCTGCTATATCAGGGGCGTAACCAACGCGTTTCCAGCCTCTAAAAATTTCATAACTTCTTTCTAAAACTATCCCATGTTAGTTATGTAATTTAGCTCTGGAATCCTAAAAAATAATATTTATACGGTTAAACAGAAAGTAGCACATCGTTGTCCGTGGGAAGCATCTCTAGAAGTCTATCTGTACTGCTGTGCTGGATGATATACTTGTTACAATGGAATGATAATAGCAGGACTGACAATCACCCAGTAAAAGATATAACTTAAAAGTTTGTAAAGCCTACAGAAGGTGCCTCATTTCCTTCCCTAACTTCGACCTTTTAATATTTTTAGACCAAATCAGTTAAATAAATTCTTATCAATAATTTTTTACTAGTATGGTCTAAAAACATTATATATTTATGTCTACTTACTGACTTTTGGAGGGCTTGGCATGGCCCTACGCCATGAGAAGGCCAACACATAGAAGCCCCTTGACAAATTTAATATAAATATGGTGTGACACTGACCAGGGATTATCTCTGTCTACACCGTATAATAATGCACCCAAGGACAAACCCCGGCCAGTGTAGGACTATTGTTAGAAATAAGAACATAAAGTACCGGGCTATTGGGGTGAAGAGCTAGTGATACTAGGGGTCTGGGGATATGGGGACAATGGCGTCTGCCCGTCGCAAAGTTCGTGGATCATGGAAAAATGGGAAGGCCTCGCCATTCCCTGCATGGGCCCCAAACGATGGCATAGAAGACAGGGCAACATGTGTGTGACTGGTTAAGGGGTGTAGAGAGGTGTTGAGATCTTTTTAGTTCATAACAGGCTGGTTTATGTTAAATATATGTTAATCTGTTTACAACTGACTGTGTCAGTGAAACCGTATTGTAAAATATTAAAATTGTATTCTTTCTCTGTACAAACAACTCGTTTCCCTTCCATCTAAAATCTATACCACCAAAAAGAGGTGGCCTACAGGTTTACTGAAGCTACTTCTGACATGATACAATTTATCATTTCCACCCCTGGAGCTTGAGTCTTAGCTGGTCTAAAAACATTATTATTTTAATCAGCAACAAAAACGAAAGTAAATCATAATGGCACAACAAATTTAGCTGAGCTTTAAATTTGTGTTTAATTTATAATGTCTCGTAGGAGTCACATGATTTGAATATGAAGCCCAACTCCTGCGCAATCAAATGATATATCTGTTTAATGTCTTAAGCTTTTGAGCATCAAATTTTCCGATACTAAGCCATTCGCACGTCGGGATCTTAATTTTTTATTACCAAAAAGATCTCTTACGAGAATCCAATCGTGTCGGCCGGACATTAAGGTATCCCATTAAATTAACGGGAACAACTAAATACCAAAGATCGACTTTCGTGCTATATGACCATAACAATCTGAACTCGTTTATTACTCAAATTAACCATTATAAAGGAAAGAATTGCACATCATCGCCATATAAAAAATCTTTGTGAGTTTTTCCGATCGAAAAAGTTTATAGTTATCTTTTATAATTTGACTTTTTCATAGACCCTCTTTATATGTAGTTTCGTAACTTTTGGAAGCTTTGCATTTTGAGTTTTGTTAACAGATACTTAGGTATTTACCATATAAAAAGTAATCTCATTGTTATAGCAAGATAGATAACTTTTTATTGTAACTATATATAATTTTGTAGAAAATGCAGTCTTATCGCTAAAATGCCCTCTTCCTTACAAACCATGACAGGAATATGTTAGAGTGGAAATGGTGTTGGTGAAAACATATGTATAGTATACTTAGATACAAACTATAACAAAGTATATATTGCACATTGTACCGAATCTAAATGATATAAAATAATTAAAAGCGATGTTCTTTAATTATTTACTTTATTAGTTGCGAGACATTTTCTTTCAAAGTCTTGATCATTGTTCTTCACATACCCTATAGCTATTGAACTATAAAGTAAAAAAATCTGAAAAAAAATTGTACGTAGACGATTTAAGAAGGCTTTCAACAACCAATTTTTTAAGCAATATCGTTTGAGTCATTTTTGAGAAAACAATGAAAACAGTGGCATCTTTGTAACCTGTGTGCAACACATCTTAGTTCTTGGACTGTCATATGAAACTCAAGTATTAATAAATTGTCACCTTTGTTCGTTCACATTTGGGTCTATTATAAATTTATTTTTTGTCTAAGCTGCCAATTTCTATATTTTTACACGTTTCCGTATACCGCTATGAATATAAGTGGACTGCAACTACAAGAAATATCAAGTTAATTATAGTTTAATCTATAATATTTAGTGTGAACTCATACCTTCTTATCAATATCAATTCTGTATTTAATAAAGTACTTTTCTAAAACGTCTGAAATTAGTATGCTATCCGTACTATCCATGAAATTGAAACATCAAAACCATTCCGCGGACGACTTACACTGTAGATTTTGTATATGTACGAATACATGATATAAATTGTAGAACTGGAACGGTTTATTATTCCTAAAGAAACAATATGAAAACATTAAAAAAATCGCTTAAATAGTCCCATCTTTATTTGATATTCTTTGTGGTATACTTGAGTGCTCAATGGGCTATCAGAGGAAGAGGTATCACACACCTGTGCATCAAACGCACCGCCCCCGCACCACCTACCATCTCATCCCCCCTTACCATCTATCACAGTATCACACAAGCCGCCTCGCATATAAACATCCATGAGAACTAAAAAAACACCTGATCATTTCCCTGTTTAAATGGAAGTGGCTCGAGCGTACATCAAAAATGCAGGTATTTTTTTGTAAACTTTCCACAAAATGATGTATAAAAATAAAAAATATGCTAAAAAGTCTAGTTTGTGTTTAGGTATGGCCAATTCAGTACTCAAAAACCGTGATCGAAATCTACTGTTGATATTTCAAAAAAGCGAAAATAAATCAAAAGCAAATTATGATATTACAAACTACCTTCAATGTGATCCAGCAATGCTTAGCCCAGAGTAAGAAATGAAATTTTATTTATGAACAAACCGAACCATTGCTGAAGCCAGCTTACCATAGAAGCAATTAGACAAAAATCAACCCCTAAACCATATTTGAATAAAACAGATAGTAGGCCTACCATACTTAAATAAGATAGACTAATGAATTCCACACATCAGTAATGAATGAATTTACAGTTTTCTTCACGAATATGTCCTTCATGTCATCACGGGAATGTAAGTATTATAACTTACCTAAGTTGGAAATACTTAACGACCAGGATTCGAACCTATTATTAAAGCAAGCCCCAGCTGCGTTAGTTGATCAGCTTTAGAGTTAATAGTATTGATAGTAAATAATTAATAATTTAGTATTAACTATATTAATACAAAATGTAACTTATTATGTAATTATAATAACTATGTAAGCACGCATGTGTGAAATCTGTGAACAATATGAATAGGCTGTAATAATAAAATATATTATGCTTCTTCTGTAATGTTCAAAGAAAAATATAACTAACTTGATATTATTATGAAACAAATATGTGTAAATATATTAAAATGAGAAAAATACGTTGAATAATAAAAATAAAAGAACCTCATGAAAGCAACTACTATAATATATTACAACTTAAGCCATACTCCTTCTAGTTATTCAACATCACTATGAAGATCCAACCAATATTATGGGTCTTTCTGATTTTTATTGATTTGAAATACCTAATCCGCTGATTGATTTCTTTATTGCCCACCGATGCTTCGTCGTTATATTATGTTGATCGTATTGATGCTTGTCTAGCCGATAATTGCCAGTTAATTGATGGTTTTCACGCGTGTCAGGCCCTCGTTTTGGCACCTAATTACGTCCTATGGGAATATATACCTTGTTGCTATGTGTCTTTAACTTCGTGAGAATAGAATATACATTAACACTCTCATAGGTTTAATGTATTATTTTATAGTTATAATCAATTACTTTTCTGTAAAAATCTTATTTAATATCGTTTGATTTACCGACGATGGAATTTTCTTATCGTAACTTCTTGAAGTTTATATCTATGTATTTTTTATCATCTTTAAAAAAATATTTGTGCAGGAACGGAAAAAGAATACAATTTCCTGCGGCCGGGTGGACGTAAGAGGCGACAAAACAACTCACAGCCAGGTGATAAGGTATTTTCCCGTTTGGATGGCTACCACCCCTGGCCTAGAGTAGGCTACCATAACAACCTTGAGTTGTGTCCCGGTATTAGTGGCCAGGTTTCCAGGCTCCCTTAAAGAGCTGCAGCACATTGGTTTTAGCTTTACACTTGTGTAAAGTAAACAATTACTTTCATTATTGTTTGGAAATTTTAATATTAAATTTATTAATAAATTTTATATTATTTAATACATTTTAATAAATAATATTTTATATAAGATATTATATACAATATTATACTTAAAGTTTCACATGTAATAAATAAACCTAACACAGTATAAATATGTATCGCGTCTGCCAACATGAAAATAAAATGTAATGAATACCGTTTATATACAATTTTTGAATGAGATTTTGAATTATAATCTACACAATTACCACATCATAATAAATCATCAGGATAAATCATCATCATCATCCGAGCGTTAAATCCCGGTTGCATTCGGAGCGTTCACTCCGACGCCCAGGGTCCGCTTTCCTACTTTTTCTACTCCACTTCGTGCGGTCTTCAGCATCCCCCGTTTTGAGACCATTGGCACGCATGTCATCCTTCACGAGGTCAAGCCAGCATAATATAAAGGATAAATATTGTTAAATAAAATATGGTATATTTTAGACAATTACTATACAAAACAGGCGCTAACCAAAGAATAAATAAAAATATAACAAACATAAATATTTAATTAAGGAAATGGCGTATTGTATCGTTTAGCAAGAAGGAAGGTAAATAACAAAATTATTTATTAATTTTAAAAAGAGACCCGATAAGAACAACTATGCTACTAAATAACTGGAACATCAGGTCGCGGGTTTGATTGACAGTTGTATAGAATTTATTTTGCTTTCAATCAAAAGTATAAAAATACATGGGCCACCATCAGTGGTAAACGAATATGTAAAATAAGTACGTTACGGGTAATTTACTTAATTTGGAGAGTTTTGAAGCCCATCCTTATAATACGCATGAAATGTACGTAGAAGTATGTACTTTATTCGGGGTTCACACAATGACACTTCATTACATTTGACACATAGATAATATACAGAGATAAAATCAAATAACATATCCAAGATTCAAATCTGAATCACCCTCGAAAGTTTTCTTTTTTTCATAAATCGTAAACTTAATAAATAATAATTCCTAAATTATTACACTTTATCTTATTTTTACACATATTATTTGCTACTTTGTCTATTTTTTCTTACTGTTTTACTGTGTCTATAAGTTATGTTGAATCTATGTAGTTACTTGTTAGCTAAATATTAGACTTGTTTTGTTTATTTGTCTCAATTACTCAGCAATGGACTCATCTGATATTGCACTTCCATAACCAATAATGCATATCACACACGCTATTAGTCACCATTATTTTATATACTACTTTCAATATATTAGCGAGCGAGAAGCGAGAAAATGTCCACTAATCCTCTAAAATTGTACGAAAATCACTCTGAAGCTCGAGTACGATTTACACGTCGGTATGTTGGCTAAGGATTAAATATCGTCTGGATTTATCCTAATCTCGCTTTACTATTTAAAGACACGAGCTCAACGATTTTATACACTTACTTCAATCGCTATAAAACTTTAAAATATATTGAGGAACATTAAAATAATTAAAATGGCCATCTGACTATAACATACGAGGTGAGGAAATAGAAAAACTAAGCAAATACCATTTATTAAAAACTGAAGTCAGTTGCTAGTGGAATACACAGGCGACTGTCATCCCCATAGTTATAGATGCAACAGGGAGTAGCTAATAGCATAAATAAATACATAGAAAAACTAGACATTTCAATTGATATAACTATTTTACAGAAGCAAGCAGCGTTATATACTACAAACATTCTACGCAAGGCGTTAGGAGATACCGTATTTGTAAACAGCACAGACACCCTAGATTCAACCACACAGAACACAACTCAACAACTAGAACACACATCACAATCACCACACACATTACACCGAAGTGACACACACATAAGCCATGCAAACACAGACAGTTAGAGGAAGAGCAAGAGGAAGACAAAGAAGAGATACACACACGCACACCATCCAGAATCAATAGTGGGGACATAAATATCTTTTTTCCAGCGGGCAACGGGGCAGAATATTTATAAAAACCGTCAAAAGTCGTGAGAAATTTATTTCAGAAAAATTAAAATGCAAGATCCTCTGGGGTTTTCTCAGTTACAGTACCTACATAAACTACTTATTATTATGATTGAGTTTCACTACTTGATTCCTTTTTTTTATAGCCAGAGCACAGCAGACCGGCTGATGGCCCAACCGTAATGAAAAGTCGTTACCTTCGCCTCGCATTAGCAATTCCAGAGATCCTGCTAATGTGCTGCCGGCCTTGAAGGAGAAACTGGAACCTGGTCACTGATGCCGGAACACAAAATAAATATGTTATGGCGGCATAATCTAGACCGGGTTGTTACCATCCACTGGGGCAAATGCCCCTACTACCTGGCAATTTCATATTACTTATGATGTATTAAATTTTTTTTCGACTACCGCTACTGGTAGCATATAGATGTACTAAACGACATTTTGTAATACTTTCATATCTTATTTATAATTGTAATAAAATTCATACCAATACCAAGTATACCATTCACAAATCTGTTATACTTACGGTTCTTTTTAATTTATTTATTATCAAAAGGCTACAAGATTTAACAGACAAGTGATTGTCAAATCTAAAAAGTAAGTACTTTGCCAAACTGCAAAGCAGTTTCGGCATGTCATGAATTTCAACACAATTAAATTTGGGAACTAAGTTGCTGAGGAGAGTTAGCAAGCTAATGTGCATTATGTCATGCATGAGACGCCTTATGATAAGTCTTATGTCTTCATTATTATGAATATCACAGAAGAACCAGTAATCAGCGTAATCGGTCTCAAACAAGTCTGATTTGCTGCTTAAAAAATAATCTAATTTGCACATGGTAGTTATTATTCTTACATACTGTTAAGCAAGTTTTGCACGACATGGTAGTTTAATTAATTAATGAAATTGTAATAGCAGAGAAAATTTATATATATTTCAGAACATTTTAGATATGTTATTTTAGATATAATGGTTATATTATCCTTTGTTAATTTATCCTCTAGTACCAGAGGGATAACAGCGCCAGTCTTAGGTGATAACAATTATGATGAGTTTGGATCCAATTCTAAAATGTTTATAGTATTTCAAAAAACACAACCCAAATACGTGTCTTTGAACAATAACGAACTCTCTAATGCCGACAGACCTATTCCTTTTCTATCATTTGACTTCAGAATTATAATATATTAGTGTGATTAAAAAATAAACAAAAACATTAATATTACTTACTTTGTAATTCTACCCACCAATATTCCTAAATTAAATTTTACCAGTATTAAGTCATGTACTAACAACAAAAATTTTATCGGTCAAATTTGAGTTTTTTATTGATAGCCTAAAGCGAAATTCTTTGAACTCTAAATCTTTATTTTTGGAAGTGTTTCTGCGACGTAAATGTTTCTCTGTAGCTGGAAGTTTTACAAATATGTCCGTGTTATGAGGAAACATATGTAATTTGAGATGAAATGTGAACCGATTGATGTCTTTGTTCAAGTTTGCAAACGTTTTATGGCCTGCCGAAGGGCTGCTGACTAAACTTCATCTTACATTGTTCAAAGTCAAGCACTCGAAAGTTCAATGAACACTTGTTGGGTTGCCTTTTCGTTGTTTGTGAAGGATAAAGTTCTCATTGCTCGACTAGCTGGAGCCGCTACTTTGTTCGAATAGAATAGTGTTACACGCCGACAAAAGTTAATGCACACCTACAGTTTATTACCTTTCCCGCATTTGGACTTCTTTTGGTTACTTTGTGTTTCAAATTTGTAATTAGAAAAACATTCTATTGTTATTGTACTCGGCAAGACTTGTGACTCGATAAGCTATATAGTGACGGACTTTGCGCCTGTTATTGAATTATGCCGTTTGTACTGGTTGTGTCCAGTTCTATTTGTACCTATATTATACGTGTTTGTATAGTTCTCATAAACGTTATAGTAATTCCAACGGCATTTTTAATTCGAGTCCCGCACTCGAAACAATAGGTACTTCTAATTCATAACCTCTGAACCTTGAAGATATCGACACAAAACATACTAGGTACATAATATTCCTCTTTCAAATCTAAACATATTCAAAGATAGTCTGGATACGCTTGGGTCTCAGAGAGACTCTCTCTGCGTTTTCTGTCTGTATAAAAGGGAGTGTCCCAAGGAATTGTTCAGTGTGGTACCCTTATCTTCTTTCTAGTTGGCCATTTATCTTCACTTTCTTGAACCGTTACGCTCTTGTAAACAACGTTTCTTAAGAAAATTTCGCTGCACACCTTAGAAATCTGGAGCCAGTTCCTAGCAAAAGGTTATCCTGAGCCCTAGGAAATAGGACTTTAAAAAGAAAGCTGTTATTAATGTTCTTTGAGGTCGGCAGCATGTTCCCTTACCACTATGTAGAGTTATCTTCAGTACGCCACCAATAAAAAAAGTAAGTAAAAGAGGCGAAAGGTGTGTACCAGGACCGTACGGAGTGGAGATCCGTCGTCTCCGACCACCCCTATGAAAAGTAGACTTCATAATAAGTGTGTATTTAACATATTCAACGTTCAAAACTGTTATCGGCTTTTCTAAATTGTTTACAGGAACATGAACTCAATAAAAGATTATATAAGTAAATTTAAGCACGCTGCGTGAAAAACTAGAAAATATTCAGTTTATCACACCACAGTTACCCACGGGTATTGACATCTGATCCCTGTTGTAGCCACTGCCAAAAATCACTGCTGTTCGTCCGTGAACAACCAATTATTAATGCATTTTGCTAAGGTCAAGAGACAGGTTGCTGGTTTACCGTTTTCCATCGAATACTAGAGATTTCTTCAGCACCATCACTAATTACGTAGGCACTTACCTAGTCACAATTCTAAAAATTTTCCGCTTTGATAAATTTAATATCAAATATTAGCGACAGATGGATGAATCTGTATTAAGATATTATGCATTCTTTGCCTTATACTGGTTCAAATTTAATATAAACTATAAATCCTGAGTATATCAGTCATCATCATCACCATCCGAGCGTTAAATCCCGGTTGCGTTCAGAGCCTTCACCCAGGGTCCGCTTTCCTACTTTTTCTACTCCACTTCGCACAGGCTTCAGCATCCCCGGCTTTGAGACCATTGGCACGCATGTCATCCTTCACAACGTCAAGACAACATTTCTTGGGCCTTCCCCTTCGACCGGGACTTGACGGAGGCGGCTTAGGTAAACATTTGTTCCCCACATAATTGGATGGCCTCCGTAAAACGTGGCCGTACCAGCGTAAGAGACACTCTAGCAGTTTGTCTGCTATGTCACGGAAATGAAGACTGCCGCGCATGCGGGACTACCTGACCCGGTCTTTCCCCGTCACTCCAACATTCATCGCAGCATATTCATCTCCGCGACACGCAGCTCTTGCTTGTGTCGCTCAAATACAGGCCACACTTCACTGCCCTACAAAAGGACAGGTTTAATGATGGGTTTATAGACCTGTCCTTTTAATTTAACCGGCATTTTGAGAACATAAATGATACCTGTCACCTCATGCCACTTGGCTCAAGCTGCTGTGATAGGGGGGGCGTTGACGTCGTTACCTAAGTATATAGTATCAGTCAATATGTCAATTATATAACAATGGTTAAATAAAATAATAGATAGTAAGGTACAGATATAGGTTCTTCTATTCTACTTGTCCTCCACTGACACGGTCTTCGACGCGCCTTATTGATACTCTATTCGCAGGCGTATCACAAAGTCAACCCAGCAAAACTTGGACATCTACTTTTTACATGGGCCTGGCGGAGACGGCATAGTTAGACCATTTTTTCAACTGAACTAACCAGCTGGTTTCCATAAAATCACTCCTTACTAACATAAGAGTCTCTGATAAAATGTCATACATATATTACACATAAAAGTTGACAATACGCAGGAATGTATTATCTAGATTATGAACTGTTAAATAAAGTGATACTGAACTATAAAAATAACAAACTATTTTAGAACCCGAGTTTTGACCTAACAATAAGATTGTTTAGTAATTTTACAGAAACACAACTCAAAATCTACATGAATAGATAACGGCAGGTCATTCTTCTATTGCTTTTTGACGTGACTATTTAGAATATATGTTTAGACGAAATCAGTCAAAAACTCTGTCTCAATAAAAATCTTTACATCTAATTTTTTTTTCTTTTTTATTGCAGGGGTTCAGCAGACAGGCAGACGGCCCACTTGATGGAAAGAGGTTACCATCGCCTATGGACATTTATTACACCAAAGGTGCTGCAAATACGCTGCTGCTCTCTTAAGGGAGACTGGCACCTGGCCACTATTGTGGAAACATAACTCAAGGTGGTTATAGCGACATACTAGACTAGGGGTGGTAGCCATCCAGTCGGGCAAATGCCCCATCACCTGGCTGTGGGTTGTTTTGTCGCCTCTTACGACAGGCCGCCCGGCCGCAACAAAAAATATATTCTTTCTCCGTTCCTGCACGGATAAAACTGTCACAACCGAGAGAAGAATGACTTGTAGTGCCCTTGTCATACAAGTTTTAGTAACTTAATCATACTTACGATAATGTACTCTTTATTATTTACTTTAGGTCTTTCATTTCACATTTATCCATTGTATTATGAACGAAATAAACGTTTATTAGGCTTATTGTACAAACATGAACATGCAAACCGATTTTCACAATTACATTATGACTGTTGCTTTGTAGATAATATTTGCGTTTTTATGTATGTTTGTTATTTATTTGTAAATGACAGTTTGTTCAAATCATTATCTAAAAACTACCATGATTATTTTGTTATAAATTAAATTCTCATTTATTATACAAATATTTGTATATTTAATTTTCTAATTAATTTCTGAGCTACCTAGTTTATTAAACTTCTGTGTTAAGTGTTGGAAAAGTGCCTGTTCTTTCTACTGATACTTTTTTGTCGTTATTGAAATCCTCTAGAATCGGTTACATTTATCTTCTTGCTTCATACACCAGATTACACGACACGAATCTTTAGATGTCGGTGACATGAATAACTATAATAACACTATTACATATAAATTGGCAAAATCTTTTACTAGGCTTTTGTTAAAAGAAATCAATTTTCTATAGCAATTATTTATTCAATTTAAAATCAAATTAATATCAATGCACCTAATCTTATAACAGCTATTATTGAATTAGCTCTAAAGTATATCTGGAGAACTTTTTCTATCGAGTTGAATGATTTAAACTTTCGCCTTCCGCCTATTGCGATAGTTTTTTGCTTCCGCCGTTCTTTACACCAGAATATTGATTTGTCTAGTGTAATTGCATTTGTATTGTTTATTAATGGAGTTTCTCACTGTTTGAAAGTATTGATATTTGTCTGTAGTATCTTATTAACTGCATCCAATTCCCTGTAGCCCTCTTTCACTTATAGCACTACAAAAAAGATTAAAATAAAATCCATTTCAAACAGATTAAAGTTGTGTATAAGTAGTAGCGATTCTTTCTTTGGAATGTAATTTAAATTCTCAAACAGAAAAAAACCGATACAATAATATCTCTTTAAATGTTTCGAGTTTGTACAAAGCGTTTAAAAATGTGAAAAAAATCAGGGGGTCTAATTCGGACCAACGCATTTCGAAAATATATTTTTTAGAATTGTTGTATGTCTGTCTGTCTAACTGACTGAATGGATTTATATGAAACTCAATATAGAGCTAGCTTATATCCCGGGTTGTAACTTAGGTTCCTTTTTATCCTTATGACGTAATTTTTATTTCCATGGGATAGACGAAAATAGCAAAAAAAAAGCGCTGCGATCGCATGTTTTTTGAAACTACTGAACGTATATGAATGAAACTCGACACTGTGCTGGCTTATAACCCGGTTTAACACTTAGGATGCAAACATGTTGTCCCGATAGAGGATGTCCTTCCTTTCCTTAAAATAAACTGATTAGCAAAATAGATGGCGCTGCAATCACATTTTTTTCATATCATTTACAAATACTTACTTAGTCATAAACAACATGTCATTTTTTATATAACTTCCAACCAGGTTGGCTTTGACTCGCCTCTATGTTTTACTAGGCAGTTGTTGCGGTGTATGATTTAGTTTCTTTGTTATTTTAATGAATTTAACAAGAAATAGTAAATTAAGTTTCCATATAAATAACATAGAGCTACTAAGTAGGGTTTTGCACGTGACGTAGCCGCGGGATAAACTCCAGTATAATAATATATTTTTACATCTCAATAACGAAAGGTCTTTACTGAAGATTTGCATGTAAGCAATGGAAATTAATTAGAAATATTCAAGTTTTAGAATATTCGATACCAGATTCGTAAAACGCAGTCTCAGTTAAATTATAGGTTTTAGACTGACACCAAACATTGAAGTCGATGCAACTGAAAAAAAGTCACATTTCGATAATAATTGAATATTCATTTTACAAAAACCATATGTAAGATTTTCAAAATAAATCCGCGCAACGAAACCTCATTTTAAGTTACCATAGAAACCTTCCTACATTCGATTACAGCTTCATTACTACGATTTCTTTATATAGCATCGTAATTTAAGTTTTAAACGTCCCGAAAGTTCTATCGAAACGCCTCGTTCTATGAATTATCGGGTGATCAGAGGGCGGGTTCCTATCTCAGACAGCAGATCAGAATGGCTCTCCAGCGAGGTACCATAGTCAGCCTTCTGGGAACATTACCTATTGACTTGGATGACTTAGACTCAGTATTCTACTTATAGTCTTAAGAGTTATAGGTAGAATGCTACCTTAATAATTGTAACATAGTTTATAATTGAATGTATAGATAGTTTAATAATATGTAGATACCTTTAAAATAATAATATTGTTAATTTGTTTAAATTACTACAGATGTATACAATAAAAGTGACAGTATTATAAGAACATTTTTTGGGAATATATAAAAAACTAGCTGTCCCGGCAGACGTCGTCCTGCCCGGTAAAAATAGGGGTTTGTCGCAGAGGGTTAATAATTTAGGGTTGTATGTATTTTTGTATGTTGTATCATAAAAAAATAGAAATTAAAAATTTTGCCTAAAAAATAAATAAAAAAATTTAGGGGTGGACTACCCCTAACATTTAGGGGGATGAAAAATAGATGTTGGCCGACTCTCATAGATACCGGATAAACACAAAAAATTTCATCAAAATCGGTCAAGCCGTTTCGGAGGAGTATGGCAACGAAAACTGTGACAAGAATTTTATATATTAGAGATATGGAAACATTAATTAATCATTATAAATTAACAACTGTATCACAATTAGTAATTAATAGTCTATATTCATGGGGGCGAGATGTTCGAAATGCCTTCGACGCGTCCTCTATCATATCGAGACAACCACTCGAAATAAAATACCATCGGCTTCGGTAGACCTCCAGGTGTGAGTGCATAAATATACACACAGACAACCCGCTGGCACGCTCATGCCCGCTGTCATATTAACTGTTACATTAAATTACGGCCACGAAACTGATCGACCTTTCGTACTTATTATCTTAAACGTCAGCACTCAAAAACATACCCTAAAAATATTGCACCGAAAGTTGCAAGTGAATGGTATCTATCAGAGGATTTAGGTCCTTTGAAATCTGGATAGATCAATGCCGGCAATGTACCAGAGCTCGCACATTGATTTCGGCTCTTTCGAAAAGTTATATTTTTTGTTCGTTTGTTTGTTTTAATAATATTTTATCCGGTGTGATGGAGCGACCGCATTTGTCAGCATCGTGATATATATCCACGTCCTGAGTGAAGCCAGGCTAATTAATTAGCTAGAACATACGTATGTATACTAATGATGTGACACTAATGAGTTTTAAGAAGGAAGTGTTAGAAGCCTTAAGGCTGTTCTTAGTACGTTCAAGTTATATCTCCTGTAGAAAACTTAAGCCCTGCTTTATACCTTGTGAAAGTGACAAGCAATCAGCAATAATTAATTTATTAACTAGGACTTAAGTAGGCTAATGCCGTTTACCAGTGAATTTAAGCCCTTTCTGAATTTTGATGCACCTTTTTTCATTGTGTAGTCGGCAACCAGGCAGACGGCCCAGCTGACGGAAAGCGGTTACCGCCGCCTATTAAGACCTGAAATACCAGGAGTGAAGCCAACGCGTTACTGACCTCTAAGATGGGGGTAGGATTATGAGATAGCGAGATCAGACTGAAGTAACGGGATATGGCATTGGTATAGAAGAAGGGGAAAGTGGGCCATCGGCACCCTCACTTATCGCACAAAACCCAATTAGCACAAGATTAATAGTTTCACGCCGATATTCTGGGAGAGGGAGGTATCACAATGATCTAGCCGGGCCTAAGTGCTGGAAGCAAGGTAATGATTCCAGCATGGCTCTAGCCTTCTACCACGTCTATGGACGCTGGCATATTCAGGGATGATAAATAATTAGTTGCAAGTAAATTTCGTGAGAAATTAAACAATGGTTATTTCTATCCAAACATCACAATTTAAGGAATTATAAAGAACCTGGTTTCTTATATATATGTTACGGCTAATACCCGAAGTGCGGCTACACCTAGTTCTAGCCGGCTAAAACTAGGTGTAGCCGCACTTCGGTTTTTAAACCTAGGTGTAAAAGATTTGTTCACGGCTAATATTAGGTGTAGATTTTTGGTTTTGTCAAAATGGCCACGGAACCTCAAAAGACATTGTTTACAAAGATAAAACGTTTACTTTATAAAAAGCGTACATTTTTGTATTATTCAATAAAAAGATTCAGCCAGAAGGAACCTTTCAAGTAAGCGTCTGAACCTCATTTCGAATTATTAACAATATTTATATTGAGAGCTATCTTTGAAATGAAATTTCTCGAGTAATATTGTAACATTATAAGAATGTTGGAACAGACGACAGGGTACTTATTCCAATACGAAGATCACGTCCATGATATCGCGTCTCAGTATAAAAACGGGACAATGAAAATATTTAAAAGAAAATAATACAATAATGTGTTCTTCAGTGCTTCTTTGAATATTTTTTACCTAAAAGCGTAAACGACTGACTTTTTTTCATAAAATGAGGTAAACGATTGTAAGCGTCATCGAAACTTCGTATAATAAATAGATAAACACATATATTGTACCCACAGAAACATGAGAAAGAACCACTCTATTCAATTATTTGATAGTCACATGTTCATATTACTAAGATGACATAAAAATGAGCCCAAAACTGGCCCGATGTCCTCCACCAACCTCCCCTTCGAGTCACCTCAAGCCTCGCAATTAGAGTGTTTATATCATCTCAATTCTACACATTTATCAAATCATACAAAGACATTTCCATGATTAAACATTTACCTTACGCAGTTTTCCGAAGAGTGCAGCGCCTGGCGAATGGTAGAATAATCTGCCTGGCTTCACGCACCGCTTAGAATAAGTAAACTAACTATGGTAACCGCTTTCCGTCAAGTGGGGCGTCAGCCTGTCTACTTTACTTCAACTATTTACAAAAAATCAGATTACCAATAACTCAAGTGTAATTTGCTTTACTTGGGGATATACAATATGTGTGTTTGACTGCCGATTATTTATTTATAAACGTAAATTTAAAAAAAAAATACCCATCGGAATACGCCGAGACTGACCCCAGATACCCAAACTATAGTAAATAACGCAAGAAAAATTGTTTCTGAAATTTACCACCCCAGGAATCGAACCTCTGCGTTGCAGTGAAGTAGGCTGGCAAAGACGTAGTTCGTTCAACCACAGAAGCCATCATTTATATCGTCATCAGATATATCATTAATTGGGGTATTCGATGGGTTCGATTAAGCACCATAACATTTCTGGTCCGGTTTATGCCAAAATCTCTAGGGAACCCTAAAAGTAGTTTTTCATAATAGCAACTAATCGAACAAACTAAAAAACCAAAGCTGCTTAAATCACCCTAAAATGTAAGGTGAAGTTTAACATCAGCAATTCTTGGTGAAATTGGGTCAAAGTTATAACCGCTGACATACCGCCGCGTCAGACAAGCCCACAGAAACCTCGTAAACGGCTAACTGAAGACGACATGAAGTTTATTCTGAAGGACTTTGTTGGAGAATTTCCCTTCATCAAAGTTATGGATCTTGATAAAGTTTTGGAATTCTTTACAGAAATTCTTGATTGTAACTGTTAAAGCGCCAGGGTTCTGTTTGAAAAATAGAAAGCACTCATTAAAAAAAATATTAAAATAAATGTTGTTTTGAATTCTTGCAATATGTTTTATATTCAATAATTTTCATCTTAAATGAATAGTCCAAGTTCGTCTTCATTAAGAAATCAGGGGTTTAAAAATCTATGTCAATATTTTGTATTAACTTATTTTGACTTTTGTATCATGAGAATTTCACACAATTTCTAGCATAAATAGAAATAGATTTATTTTCAATCTCCAAGAAGTGTTCGTACGCACTCATAACATTAAAATAATTTTAAACACAAGAGCGTGGAACAATTTAAGAAACATAAGAACTCATAATACCTTTGGCCAACGAAAGAGTTGAATGAAGAAACAAATTTTAAAATTATATTCACGGTTGAAGAAACATAATTTTTAATTAAAAATAAATAGTTCAATAACAAATTTATTTGAATCTCAGTAATAAAAATTTAATTTTTAGAAATAAAAGAGATAACACGTTCTATCTAATTGTTAAAGTAACAGTTTTAAACCGAATCGACGGGTTTCAGAAAAAAAGGATGAAATGAAAAATTGTATGTAACCATTTAATCTACAATAAAGAAAGTAGGGTAAATGCAGTAGAAATAGAGCCTGGAGAAGTATATGTCAGATTAAATAGAAAGATATTATAAAGAAGAACAATGTGATTAGGGAAAGCTGTGGATTGAAAGAAGATATAATACAAGAGTGTAGAAAGAAGTGTGAATGTGATTTTGACATGACAATGAATGAAAGATATAAAAAAAACAAGTGTATGAAACCAGTGTGGGCGGTAGAGTTGGTACAAGTAAACAGCGTCGTACTTACCACGATTAAATCGCAAATGTATTAAAGACTGCTCAGGTAAATAGTATCTATAATAAGCGTGTTTGTTTGAAGAGATTAATGAAGGTAGATGAAGCAAAAGATGTGTGTCAAGATCGTAGCAAGGGAAAATTCATTGTCTCTGCCTACCCATATGGGAAAAAGGTATGATAATATTTATGTATGTTCTTTGAATATAAGTAATAAAAACTTAATCTCAAGAAATAAAAGATATAATACGTTCTATCTTTTAATTGTTAAAGTAACAGTTTTAATAATGGAATCGACGCGTTTCTCACACACTCGAATCATTAAACGGATCGGTTTGACGTCATACAATTATAGAAAGAGGTCCCGTAAACGCAGCGTGTCCAATACATTCGGCTTTGGTTCGTTACGATTCGTTTGACTAACAACATGTAATAGACGACTGTCATTAACTGCATTAACCCTAGTCTTAGTAATTTAAATTGCGAATATTGCAAGTCATTCGACCGGGCGTTTTGTCACTATCCCCACTTTATTCCTTTCAGAACAATGAAGAAAGGCGTAACTGCTCATAAAGTTGCTGACACTTACAACCTTTTATATCGTGATCTTGTATTATGGTGATCTTTCCTGATTATGAGATATGATGCAGGCGTCGGCGCTTATGATGTCTTTTTTATACCCCTTTATTCCACCAATCGTACAACTTTTTTATACATATTGTTAGTGACTATTTTTAACTTGTTCTTAATTATAGATTTTTTTTATTTTTAATATATATTACTTGGCTATTAATCAGTCTATTTCGTGATTTTTTTTCATTATAAAAAACTCTTTCTGCATAATTATGTTTGTCTATATATCCTATACTTCCTCCTAAGCCACGCAACGGATTTTTAAGCTCTTTCACCATCGGTTAGATAAATTTTCACTTAAGTTTTATAAAAATAATAATCCTGATCAAGTTTTTATAAAACGAAAATAAACCTATATGAGTTTTCGCTGTTACCGTCAAAAATTCAACCTTTATGTCACGAAGAATGCCATATATCTCGCGATAAATATTTTTTATATAATGAAAATTGAACAAGTCAAGGGAGGGGGTTTCGTCTGCGTTAGCGTTAAAGATTTTGGCCGCATCACGCAGATAATATAACGATGGGTTTAATGCGTTATTTAAGATGCGACATTTTTATTGACATTAAATATTGACAGATAGAGTATTATATACACTATTTGTAAACGGTGACATTTTAATAAAACGCACTCAGCCATAGCCTAAATCTTTAACACTAATGCAGATGAAACCCGAGCATCATAAATGACTTTTTCTTCATGATGGGTTAAAACCGATTATTTATTAAAGTATTCTATCCTCTATTTATTAGTAATCAAATCGTTGACCTTAGTTCACCAATTTCTCATTTACATAGGAATATCACGTTTAAGTCAGGACATATAACAACGGTGTATTATACTCGATTACATTATTATAGTCATCAAATCCCTGTCACGGCATGATGACACGATCTAACGTTTAAAGTGAATATTCTGATCTAAATAGTACAGTGTTTGCGAAACAACATTTTAGAGCTATATTTTAAACAATAATCATGCACAAACTTAGATTTGAGACTATTGTTTATTAAACAATATTTAATTTTAATATTATTTATTAACACAATTATAAAATTACATACTATTGAATACAATGTAAGAAAACTTAACTTATTTGTATTGTATTCTACCCATAGTCTCTCAAGACTATAAGTAGAATTTTTTAATTTCTTGAAAATTATTACTTCATACCCTAACCAATAATAACCCTTTAAGATCCCAGCAAAAAAGATGACGCTGAAATTTGTACAGACATTGCTGTATTTCAAATTACGAAACTAAGCTTGTACCTTTGTTAGCCAAGTGTTAAGTTATGATCTAAAAAAGTTTAAACAACAATTTTTTTTGTATGCACGAGTTCAGCAGACAGGCAGACGGCTCAGTTGATGGACAGCGGTAACCATCGCCTATGGACATTTGCAAAACCAAAGGTATTACAAATGCGTTGCTGCTCTCTTAAGGGAGACTGGAACCTAGTCACTAACTCCGGAACACAAGTCAAGGTGGTTATGGCGACACATTTTAGACCGTAGTCGAGCAAACGCCCTACCACCTGGCCGTGGGTTGTTTTGTCTCCTCTTACGACAGGCCGCCCGGCCGCAGGGATTTGTATTCTTACTCCGTTCCTGCACGGATAAAAGCAACCAATAGTCACCATAAAAACATATCGTCGGTATAAATACCTACAGAACCTTATAAGTATATTTTCAGTTGACATTATTTTTTTTCAAACTATTAACAAATATTACTATACCTACGTAACAATTTTGACGGAAAAAAACCATTTCACCAAAAAATGTAGTCACACGTTCCTGCACTGTGACGAAATAAAAAATCATCTCTCTGACACGAGAACTAAGTCCTTAGTATTGACATGAGTAAGTATGAAATATACAAATTTCCAACACGGCTCTTACTTTTAACACCAAACAAGATTACAAAGAGCAAGCGATCACTTTTATAGCGGTATTGTTTGAAATCGTCGAAGTCCATAGTCCTTAGTCGAAAGGGAACAGTACTCAATAAAGTCGACGGAACCCTTTTAAAATTTGCTTCACCTATTCACACAGTTTTGGATTGCAGAGTACATTGAAGTGTTGAAGTCAGACCACCTGAACAAGGTGCAGTGTTACCAGGTAACTAAGTCAAGAATCTCAGTTTTTGCGAAAATATAACTTTTGATCTGTATTATCGATTGAGTAAATATATAGTCGGGGTGGCACTAGCACCTCATGTATGAAGTGTCATCGCCACGCCACAGTTAGGGATGCCCACTAAAACCCCGGTCAGATTCTCAAGCGTCCTTTGTCCGGGCTGTGGGTTTGCTCGTGCTTTAACTTGGGATCTTGGCTTTCCCGGTTGCCTCGGGTCTCACCTCCAGGTGAAGGGGGGGGGGGGACGCCGATCGGTGCGCGTCCCTACTATCCGGGAAAACTATATGTACCTGGGGTTTTAGATTAGTTTAAGTTATTATATGTTTGTATTGATGTACAATATACACTTATATGTCTACTTACTTATTGAATAATTTGTAGGAAGCGTTTATTCAATTCTCTTTACATACATTTTAAATTCACACTCCCAAGAACTACTTGATTATAAATATCCAGGATAAAGTGTATTAGTGTGTGTAGTATATTTTATATTCGTGTCCATTATGAGCAATACATCAATGATATAATACTCAAAGAATTTTTAATTATTTAAGTAGTAATTCTGCATTTTTTCAAAATTATTGTAGCAACATTGGCAAACAGTCAAGTCAAAACTTTATGTTAAACATCATATCCCAAAGAATCGCGCATAATTTAGATCAGTAAGCCTTACACAAGAATTCATTACCTATATTCTGGAATGTTACAATCTCATACAATGTAAAATGCAAAATTAAATTATCTCAACCTTAAGAAATTGAGTAATCAAATCGTTGTGAATTCTAATAAGCAAATTTTGTTATTTCATCTTACTATTAAAACATACATTAACGTATGTATATTTCTGGATTACTTATATATAACTCAAGAAATTTAGAGTTATGCTGCCTCCGCCGAGAAATGCTGGCTCGAAATCGTAAAAGATGATATTATGGTTCCCAATGGTCTTAGAGTAAGCAATACTGCACATGTAATGTATATATGTATGTGTATGTAATTTACAAAGTGAATAGTTTTTAAGTTAAACTCATTAAAATATTCGGGTGGTATTAGTATTAAGTCAAAGGAAGGTTTGCACTGATAATCAGCACTGTGTCGGATATTATGCCGGCATAGCAACAAGCCGAGTGCAATACTTGTTTGCGGCAAATGCGGGGTACAAAATCTCAAAATATGTTATTTTTAATACATGTTAGCAATGTGAGTACTTCGCTATTTCTTCAAATAAACTCCTTCTTTCTTTTTCTTTATATTGCATAAAATGAAGAAGAAAAATTAGGAAAGTAAAATCTAGTCTTCGAAACAATCGCTCTGAATGTAACTGAGATTAATGTTAGGAACATGATGAGCTCAAGTAATCATAAACTGTCACAATTTTATATTTAGGGGTCTTGTATCATTCATCAAACAATAAGGTGTCGATTAATTAATTATAACTGAGTTGCTAAGCCACTCTCGTTTTATACAAATGACCTGTATTTGAATCCTAACAGATTTACATCAATAAATAGCCGTCAAAATATGACTTTATAAAAATATTAAAATCAACACAATAATATTTTAAAACAACAGTCAAAATCGGAGCCGCAATTCTGGAGACGCCAAAATATCCCTCTAACGTCGAAAATCCTATTAGCATTTTGTAAAATGTAAAAACACCTAGAGAATGCGCCTTTTGACACTCTGAACGTGTGTTTTGACGTCACGATTCAATTAGTGCATTCATTCTCTTGAGTTGCCTCATTCTACTACGGTTCTCTAGATCTTTTATTTTGCTTATAATAATCATCTGAACTCAATTTCCCGTCATGCTTTTCCTTCTACTCTACGACACGGGGCTGTTTAAGAAGGGCGTCATAAAATTTATTCAAATATAGGCGGCTGTGACCCCTTCCATCAGATGAGCTATCTGGTGGTTTGCCGACTTCAGCTAATCAAAAATATTAATTTGTACTTTTACAAAATTTTATTTATGTTGAGGTTCCAACAGACATTGCGTTTTGTAAAGGAAAATTTCACAGAAATGTTGTGAACTTAATTTAACATCAGACCCAATTTGACTTAATTTGCAGGTTGTTAACAGCAATTCTAAAGCTGCAAAGAGACTAAGCAATGACCGAACCAAAAAAATGTGCCATCAGGCCACTGTTGCCTCAATATTTAATTCTAAAATTTCGTTTATAGCAAATAACCGTAAAATAAAAGTTTCAAAATGTTATGGGTCGCTTGTGAAGACACGATTCATCTTTGCATACAGAACGCTTTGCCAAATGATATGCACTATTTACTCGAAGTACGAAATCCGAAGCTAGTATAATTATTTTCAGTGTTCATTTTTTGCTGAGCTTCGATCGTGAATCGCAGAACCGATTGCTCTACCAGCCGCGGCCGCTGTTCCCAAAAAAATCGCTAGTAAATTTACAGAAACACACAAAAATAAACATCGTTACTTTCCCACGGCTCTGGTGGCGGATGATTCACTCGAAAATAGTGTTTAACAATCATTTTTGGGCAATAAGAAACCGATTGATAGATATTAACAAAGAATTGCCGTCTCCGATATAAAAACAACGAGCTATTCTCCAAAACAAGTATCACTGTTGATATTACCAAAACCATACTAATATTAGGATTCCATAGACACTGTCTTTAAAACTCTTATACAAGCGTGACAAGGTGCATTGGTCCACTTGTTTATCCGTCTGTCAATGTATGTACTTTCCGCTTTATACATAATTATGAGATTTGCTAGGAATATGTTCGTATTGTATTCAATTGTATACACCGCTACACAATTGTAAAATAAAATGCGAATAACTTCAAATTAAGCCAAGTAGATATACAAAATGCTGGGTGCTATGTTGCTTTATAAATTTTTGCACAATTTCATAGATTGCTTGCCTCTTACTAACACTATTTGTTATTGCGTCCCAAGGACAGTGCTTAGACGCGCGGTTAAAACTGGGCGGCTTTTTTCTACGACTTCCTGTCGTACAAACGCAGGACTTCGTGCTCCAATGTACCAACTCGTCAACAACTACAATATATATTTTGAAAACATCGACATATTTGCACTTTCCTTGGGTGCTTTTAAAAAACATGTCATTAACGCCATTAAGGGCCAAACACTGTAATTAACTGTCAAATTGTATATCTGTTATTTTTATCCTCTACACATAATTAAATGTAAATTATGTATATAAGCGTGCTGATTTGTTTCTTTTGATTGAGAGTGTGAAAGTGTGTGTGTGCGTGTGTGTGTGTGTGTGTGTGCGCGTGTGCGCGCGCGTGTGTGTGTATGTGTGTGTATGTGTATGTGCGTGTGTGTATGTGTATATGTATGTGTGTGTGTGTGTGCGTGTGTGTGTGTGCGTTTGAGTTGTATTTGTTCCGTTTTCCTTTAAAAATTGTACACTACCAAATTGTTATTTGTGGATAATGTAGTAGGATAACACTGACTTTGTACCATTTACCTTTTTTTTATTGTAACTTTAGTGTATATCTGTTTATTGTCCTTAATAAATAAAATAAAATAAAATAAAATAAAAATATACCCTTTTGAAATGTGGTATTGGAATCTAATGCTCAGAATTCAGTGTATAAATACTCCATCTTAGAAGAGCTCGGGATTGGAGCTCAGCAGAGATTATCAGCAGTATACTAAGAACACACATTAGAATACTTTGGCCTACATAGCTAGCCTAGATTTTATAGATACTCGTAGTCAGCTGGAAACTTAAATAAGAAACTTAGAAGAAGATTTTAAAAAAGATCCCTTGCCCTCTACCTTTCTCAAAACCAATCAAGGAGGAAAACGGTTATTAACTGTCTTCAAAATCATGATCCTCAACAGTGAACGAACTACTGAGAAGAAGGATTAATATAAATATTACTAGTCAAATTATTCGAACTATATAGAAGAGTCGGTGTAAAAAGGAACTTAATTTCACGGCTTCCGAAAAATAATATCTACTTTTTGATGACCTGGTCGATCAAAGGGAAACATCTGCTGAAAATAATATTAAAAAGTCACAAAAAAGGCACCCAGCGTTAACTTTAAATAGGAGTTTTCATTCAACATTACAACAATAGCCCTTACTTCATTGGCACACTGACGGTTGATTACTGAACCTTAGTACGGATAGAAAAATACAACATTTCATTATATTTTTTATCCTCCTTTCCCTTCCAATTTTTTTTTACTAACAACTCTACGGACTCTAGTTCTATACCCTTTTTTTACAATTAAATTTAAGAAAAAGCTTAGAAGTTGTACGAGCCTATTTGTTATTATTGTTATTGTGAGTGACATTTAATGAAAGTATGTTTGTGTTGTGTACCTTAAGAATAACTTATTATATTAATTTATTCTTATTTTAATACTATACTTAATACTTATACTAATGTACTGTGTATCTGTTACATTCTGGTGTTGTGGGGAAGTGCATGTGTAGTGTGTGCCTTTTGTCTATACTTATATATATAAACTAACTAGTGCCATGTGTGTTGTTTTACTTTTCCCTTCCACTATTTATTTTGTCTAAGTTTATTCTCTTTTTATTTTTTAATGTCTAATGATGTCCGCCGTGTGTAATATCTAGTTTTGAATGTTAGTGGTGTGTTTAACACATAATGCTTCCGTTATAATAAAATAATAACTGAATATATAGCAACAGATGGCGTACGCATACCGCCACAAATTACGTTCCAAGGAAACGGATACGTTTTCGTACATTTTTAGGCACAGATCATAAAAAGGTGAGAGTGATTTTAAGATTGTTTTATAGCATTTTGATATTTTTTATAATTGTGAGGTTTTAATTTTGTGAATGAATTAATCATGTCGCGTGTTTTCATATTGCAAATGTCAAAATTCATTACTCGTTTTCAAGATAAAATTTACGGCTGATGTTTTCCGTTTTGTGACAGAATAATATATCGCTTTCTTAAACCATATCTAAACGAATTGCATTTCTAGCCCAGTCATTCCCGTCTCCTTTCAAAGAAGAACACTCAAAAATTTGATTTTAAACAATATTTAATATATATTTTTATTTATTGAATAAATCAAATCTATCAGTCCATATTTGTACTTTGTCTCCATGAAAAATTGTTTATAATTTTTTTTAAGTTATTGTATTAATTGAATGCAATAGATTTCTGCCGACCCTACACTCACACAAGCCAAGCTTATAGCTACACGTATGACGCGCACAACTAGTTAATTTCCTTTGTGACAAAGGCCCAGACGCGGCGGGGATGGATGCGTGGAAATCGCGATTCCACACGGTGATCCGCACGCACCGGACCGGGTGTATGCGAGTACACTGTACGGTTGCCGACAGTGTGAGGCCTAACGATTGAATGTACAAGGCCTTACAAATACTTTGTGTGACTTTCCGAATATACTCCTATCTACGTCGACCTTAATAATAGTTCGGTGATTTGTACTTCCATTTTTAACCGATTTCGAAAAAAGGAGGAGGATCTTTTTTTTTGTTCGACGCGGAATAGATTCCAATTGGTCCCCTAAAAATTTGACATAGTTTGGCCCAGTAATATTCACTTTACGATCATTTTTTATGTTCCCGTTTCTTGGGACCTATATTTTTTAAGAAGCGCGGCACCATTCGTAGGTCCACCCATACATAGCTAGACACTAAAAAGTAACAAATAAAAAATAAAAACTTCGTTTAAAAAACCGACACCGACTTCAAAAACTAAAAAACTAAAATGTATTAAATAACTTATTTCTAGAGCTATTATTATTAATATATATTATCTATAACATCTTGAAGTCAGTGCAAAGTAAAACATAAAAATTACTATATTTTGAAAATTACTAAACACCGACTTTAAGATGTTTTAGATAATATATATTAATAATAATAGCTTTAGAAATAAGTTGTTTATTTAAATATTTATAAAAGAAGTAACAAAAATCACTAAAGATATGTATACAATTTATCATTTAAATGGGATTTATTCCAGGACTACGCGGTTCAAAACACGCGTAATCGCGGCTAGCATTATTAACTAGCTTTATTATGATTACATTAAAAAAATGCTTTTATATGTATATTATAGTCAAAAATCGAAGCTCTGACGCTCCTAGGTTTGACTAGTCAAACCTCAGGTCTGACATTAAGTCTCCATATTATTCAATTCACTCTTTGCATTAAGTCTTAGGTAATGCCCAAATAAATGACTTTTTATTAGGTAGCGAATACGACTAACGAATTCTTGTCTGACCTATGAGAGATTAAATTTATACAGTCATTAAACATGTATGTTTGACTATAACATATACTACCTAAAATTTTAGTGAAAAAAATCTATTTGATAGTGAAATCCGCTCAAAAATTCGTTGCATGATTTAAAAAGAATGAGCAGACATTGTTTTATATTATCTAAAAAAGATTTAGAGATTACGTATCAATTTGAGTTAATGGCCATTCCATGACTCTGAGTGTGGCGGCAAGGTAGTTTAAAAAGATAGAGAACTTTTTATTGTACATGATTATCACCAAACTTGGAAATTACTCATATACTAATCTCAACAAAGAGCGGTACATACATACATACATAACTTCACGCCAGGTCCCTTGCGTGGTAGGCACGAACAACAGAGTGCTATACAGGCTTATTCTTACACACCCACTTGCTTCTTTGACATTCATAGCTCTTGTCATGCACGCTCGTCTATTCTTAAGGCTCCTGACATCACCTTCTGCTAATACACGATCAATTTAAATTTTTAATTTAATTTAAAAGAGCGGTTTTATTGCTAAACCACGATTTCTTCCAGATGGGGCAACCCGTGGCAGAAATAAAGCAGTTTGGAAATGAGTCGTATAATTGAAGCGAAACAATTTTAGTTTCCTTGTAATTTGAAACTTGATGAAATGAAAAAGCGACACTAAAACTAATAATAATATATTTTAGACTAAGACAGAGAAAAATTTAAAATGATACTTAAGAAGTATATTTGAATTATAATATATTGACGGATGTAGGCTAAAGAACTTGTACCCATATTAATAAAAGTTAGAGCACGCGCCCCTAAATCGAAGGGCACGGGTTCGATCCTGACCGGAACGCATGAACCTCTTAGTCAGTTTTCTGATCTAATGTGCATATTGTTACAATTACCACGTGCTAAAAAAACGGTGAAGGAAAAACATCGTGATGCAACCTGCACATCTAGATAACCGATGTGTCAAACCTGCCAAGCCGCCTTGGACAAGCGTGGCGGGTATACTGTCCGTTCCCCCTATAATGGGAGGCCCGAACCCAGCAGTGGGACATTTATGGGCTGAAATTATATATAATTTTTATTATGTTCTCTGATGTTTCACTTCTACTGCCTGTGAACTGCACATATACACATTTTTTTTATACAGCCAGAGAGAGACAGAGGTCATATGTCACAATAAAGAAGTATGGTAAGAAAGGAAAGGCGGTATAAGCAAAGAGAGAGTCACTTACGGTCTTTATATTGAGTTAAGGTAAGTTTGAAGTATTATTAAGAACCTAAAGAAATCTCTAAACTTACTCTAACTCGGTATGAATAAGATTAATGTGTATGTTCTGAATATAACATCAAAGGGTAGTTTAGTTCAAACGATGCCTCGGTAAAAGACTAATAAGAGCAAGCATGGTCCATTATTGCACATTTAGTCGTAGCACTAGTTTATAATGCCCAGTAATATGCACCGCGGTAATCGGTGCAAGAGATTTGCATTGCGCGAGCCGCACAGTCTACCGTCGCAGGCTCGCCGGCGGGCGCACACGCTCTCTTCCCAGAAAATAAACCGGGATTAATTGCGACACAAACTATTTCCGCTTAACCGAAACAAATTATAATTACTCCTTGGGGTTTACTCTTACGCACCCCCTTTGATGTTTTTATTCATACGGCCAACTTAAAACAAATAGAACGGCTCACGAGCGATTATACGTTTGCGTTAAAACGATTTGAAACGGTGATAGGTTTTGTTCAATTTCGCCCGTATTTTTGCCCCTGTGTGGTCCTGACGCTGAACGTTTAAGAACATTACTTGTTTGCTTTTTTTATTGATTTATTTGGTAAATAATGTGACTAGTCAGTCACGCGTGATGGTTTTTGAAGTGATAACCTCTTATGGGAGGGTAAACCGCTTCGTTACGTAACGCATTACGGCGCCAGTTTGTCTGGCTTCCCTTTCTCTCACATTAGATTAGTTTAAGTTATCACTTCTGTCGGGCGTCCCGAGACGCATACCATCTCTTTTTTTAATTAACAGCCGCTATCAATTTCGTATCATTTTACACGCAATATAGGCGACCAAAATCCTGTGTTTTTTAATTTGCCTACGGAATCCTAAAAAAACGAAATCTAAAGCATTTATCAAAACCTAACCTATAAGTAGATTTTAAAACAAAACAACATTTAAAAAACTATATATTTTGTACTTTTCAGTGCCAACTAAAGTTTTCTAATCTTCACTTTATCTTTGGATCCAATTTCGTGTAGGCTACGCAATTTAATCAGAAAATAACCTATATCGCAGAAGAAAAATAATGATGTCCTCCTACAGGATTACAGTGTTTTACGAATTAATTTTGTTACTAAAAACGTAACTTCTAACAAACTGTAATGACCATTGGACCCATCAGCTCCTTCTGTTTAAGAAAAAATAGCGATTTTTGTAGAAAGTCGTTTAAAGTCTTATTTATAATAGGTATTCTACAATTCTAAAAATGCCGTGTATTAACACTGAAGCTAATAAAAAAAACTGGAATAGACTATATAAACGATGGAGAACACTGAGCGTTTTTTAATTCTAGTCTGTTCGTTCGGGATTCACATAAAAAATACTGGGCGGATTTCGATGCGGTTTTCGCTGATCGATAGTAAATTTTATATAATAAAATGTATGATATTTTTTATCCGGGGACTCCCGTGGAAATTTTGCCAGGAACGGTTTGATGTTGTTCGGGTTCATAAAAATATCTTATTCCAACAAAGTTTTCACTAAAATGATACCGAATTTACTATAAATGAGCGTTTTTAAACTATTTCTCTGTCGATCGGTGCAATACAATGCAAATTTTCTGTTAAATAGATACCAAACATTATATTTGTAGTATAATATGATTTCCTTTCACATATCACTGTGTATTTTGGGTGCAGACAAGCGGCAGTACAGTCGCGCAGATACGACATCCGTCGGTCCCACGTGAAAATCGATTTTCCACGGTACGCCAGCTGTCGCCCGCGACAACTATAAATCCCAAACACTTTGCAGTCAACTGATACCACTAATGTGTTTTATTGCGTTTAAATTAAGTCGTATATTCCGTGAATATTTTTCTGTCATGTGTATTTAATGGTTTGTATTTAGCTTATGTACTATGAGAGTCGAAAAGCTCCTTTGTTGATATTTTTAATGTTTCGCACATTGTTGTCGGACCCACCGCGTTTGATCCGATTGCCGCTGTAATTTATGAACATTAGAATAGCGTGCCAATGGCGAATAATTAATTTTTACGTTTCTCTCTTTATTGTTGTGTCACGAAGTTGATGATGCTGATATATTGATATTAGTATTATAAATACCTGTTATAAATTATATTTGTCATTAAAATAGTAGTTTTAGTTACACATAGATTTCACAGAGTTCTGCTTAAATTAATTCTCATTTTGAATATTGAACATATCAATATATCGTTATTACTCATGAGCGATGTATTGAAGTCTTTTAGAGTATATCGATAATTTTTTCAATATCTTCGAAGCCAATTCCAATATTTCGACCTAATCGCACCGCCCTGCATAACAAAACCAAACAACCTATGATGCTTGTAATGTTGCTCTGCAATAGTATTGGATATCTATCTTGATTATCGTCACGAAATTTCTACAAAATAAAAATAAAATTTGGAAAAATTTGTTGTCTCGCTAGGGAATTTCTTATTCCATTTTCTAACATGGTGCCAAGCAGTGTACCTACGTGGAGTAGTACCTAAGTATATTTGAATATGTATGTGGAAATAATTAAGGAACATGCTGCAAGTCGAAGAAACAAGGTTTATTCTTAGTTTTGGTTAATAAAATAAATATTAATTTCTTAAGCTAAAGTTATTGTAACAAGGGTACCTACTGTTAGTCTTTTTCAATAGAGTATATTATAAAATTATTACCAAATTACAATAAAAGTTTTCCACTATATCTTCTTATGCACGTTAATTGAAGGTAAAGTGGAAGCAAGGAGAGGGAAGGGAGAACCAAGGCGAGCATTTATGGATCAAATAAAAGAAAAAGTGGGTGTCGTATCTTACACAGAAGTAAGACAACTGGTCCATAATAGAGAAGATGGAAGAGGCTGCACCGACAAGAGCATGCTCTTAAATCATAAATGAACTGAACTATACCTTAGTTTGAGCAAAACTTTGAGTTTCAAATTGTAATTACAACGCTATTAAACATTTTTGTAGCTCATCAAATTTAATTTTGTGCCTTAACCATAATCTTTTATAATAAATCTTAACTGAACGTTGTATTCGAATTTTTTTATTGAGTTTCAATATTCAAACGGGAAAACAAAATCTCAATCTGGGGCCTCACTGTGAGATGACTGACGAGCATAATATATCGCGCCTTCTTTATTCACAAAGTATAGTGTTGCTAGCGTCCGTAACATATATACCAGCGTCCATACTTGTAGCAAGAAGATATTATCTTCATTGTTTTGCAGTGTTATAGTGATGTAGCACGACCAGGGCTTTTCATAGGTTCTTTTCGTATACTTAAAACTTTCAATTCAGTTTCGTATTAAATAGATTTAAATAATAATTATTTCATATATGTATATATACATACATATATTATAACGCCTGTTTCCTATAGGAGTAGGCAGAGATGATGGATTTTTTAGATATTTTACTTCATCAGTTTTTTACCTGGCTATTCTTTACAACAAATACAACCAAGTAAATATAACCATTAATAAATGTATATGTAATTATATTATATATTATTAATTATACTTCATTATTTGCTCATTAAATTAAAGTATTATATATATATATAACTGGAATTTTAAAGTAAATACATTAAATTTCAAATGTCTCAAAACATATTATGCGATTAATATTAATAAAATCTATACTGGCAATATTATTAATAAATCTATTGCACCGTGCCATATAATTTATTACATTCTTTAAAAACAGTAAATATAAGATTATATTCGTGGCAACAGAAAGACTAAATTATCTAGATTTTTATTAAATTTATTTAGGTTCTGCCTTGTCCTGTTCAGTTAGATACTCAAATATAATTTACGAAGTAAAAATATCTACGGCTCATATTTAAAATGACAATATTAAACTGTTCTCTGTGTGTGTAAATATTAGATCTCGAATTCACAATATTCATCCATCCAAACATCTATGGATATTAATGTGTTTTAGCACAGATATCCGTTACATCTGGTATCACCAACAAAGACTGATTACAACCACTGCGGACATCTCAGAAACGTCAAACTTTGATTGGTGATTCCCATGTGTAATACTAGTAGTCTCATGACAACAATAGCTAAGGGAACACATTCAAAGAGACAATAATTATTCGTAGTGATGAAACACGACAAGCACTCGGAAATCCATCATTGTCCGCGCAAGGTCGTCAGCGAAACAATGACCCAACAAAGAATCACTTGACGGATTTCTATTCCGCCAAAAAAGAATAGGCTACGTAAATAGACACAGGTACAAACTGTTTTATTTGGATCCGGTTAAAATCTATAAAGAGAAGACAATTTTAACTGTCTTCAAAAAAGTAGGGGTTTCTCAATTCGTCGTGTAAATATATACATTTTTTAATGTATGTTCAGCAATAACTTTGTTGTTTCTGAATCGATTTTGATGATTCTTTCTGCGTTCGATTCAGCAAAGCTTCAAAATGGTCCCGTATAATTTTATAGTTATCAGACTTTGTATGACAGCAATAAAATTTATATGGGACCGACTTTCATACCATCCGAAACAATGTTTAGCTCAATATCTATTTATTTATACGTGAAGCAAAAACTTTGTACCCCTTTTTAAGAAGAAGCGACGAATGCTATTTTTTTATTATGTACAAAAAATACATTAAATCAATAAAAAAAAACATTATACACACTACCATGTATTTGACACACACACACGCATATACTTATATACTCTTTTGTTTATTGTTGCCTTGACGCAATCAGTGATTATAGAAGTTTAAGTTTTTTACGTTAATTATTATGGCCGAATTTCGACCACGGGCGACTACTAGTAATTATTATTGAGCAAATTTGCCGTCGATATTGAGTGAGAACGTAGTCCTACTAACACTGGCCAAGTCCACGTTCTTACAGAATATCGGTGTGAAACGGTTAGCCTTTAGCTCGTATTTTGTACGATGAGTAAGAGATCCGATGGCTCACTTCCCCTTTGCCCTATCAAATTTCTAGTCTGCTCCCTCTATCTCATCCCAGTACTTTCCACCAGGTGAACCGTCTGTCTTTTTATCAGCCTCGCAATGAAAATTATTTTCTGAATCTTAACATTAATCGAGTAATCCATTTGATCGCTTTTTACAACCACGACATAAATAAAGGTGTTTAAACTATTTAATGCGAATCCTGTTAAGGCGAGACCATCGATTGAGCACAGTTGAAATTAGTGTGATATAATTAGGCACATGACTCGATTTGTACGAGTATCACAATGGAACAAACGAAGCATAGAATTGTGATATGACGGCGTGTCAGATCCGTATCGGCCGTGCTCTATGCCAGAGATGTGACCGCTCAATCGTGCGCCCGCGCCGCTAAATACCTGCATCTAATCAGCATTTCTACACTCATTTTTAACACTTAATTTTACACGTATCTCAGCATTATACATTTAATTTTACGCGGTCGATATGTAGTGCTGTCTCTTAGGGTAACACGGTAGTAGTGATTGAGAGTATAACTAATTCTGTATAATGCATTCGTCTTGAAAATAATGTTAGATGTGTTATTCATTTGATTAATTGAATAAGCTTATCTAACTTCTTTATTAATTTATTTCGGGAATGAAATTTTGTGTTTATTTTCGTGGTCATGTTTATGAAGTGGTTTTCTTAGTTTGGTACATTGATCTATTACAAACTGATTGTTAACCTTTCACATTTTTTATATATTTAATTATACATTTAATTTATGCGTTCGATATGTAGTGCTGTCTCTTAGAGTAACACGGTAGTAGTGATTGAGAGTATAACTAATTCTGTATAATCCATTCGTCTTGAAAATAATGTTAGATGTGTTATTCATTTGATTAATTGAATAAGCTTATCTAACTTCTTTATTAATTTATTTCGGGAATGAAATTTTGTGTTTATTTTCGTGGTCATGTTTATGAAGTGGTTTTCTTAGTTTGGTACATTGATCTATTACAAACTGATTGTTAACCTTTCACATTTTTTATATATTTAATTATACATTTAATTTATGCGTTCGATATGTAGTGCTGTCTCTTAGAGTAACACGGTAGTAGTGATTGAGAGTATAACTAATTCTGTATAATGCATTCGTCTTGAAAATAATGTTAGATGTGTTATTCATTTGATTAATTGAATAAGCTTATCTAACTTCTTTATTAATTTATTTCGGGAATGAAATTTTGTGTTTATTTTCGTGGTCATGTTTATGAAGTGGTTTTCTTAGTTTGGTACATTGATCTATTACAAACTGATTGTTAACCTTTCACATTTTTTATATATTTAATTATACATTTAATTTATGCGTTCGATATGTAGTGCTGTCTCTTAGAGTAACACGGTAGTAGTGATTGAGAGTATAACTAATTCTGTATAATCCATTCGTCTTGAAAATAATGTTAGATGTGTTATTCATTTGATTAATTGAATAAGCTTATCTAACTTCTTTATTAATTTACTTCGAGAATTAAATTGTTTATTTATTTTCATGGTCTTGTTTATGAAGTGGCTTTCTTAGTTTGGTACATTGATCTTTTACAAATTGGTTGTTAACCTCTAACATTTTTTTTTGTTTAGGAAAATAAAAAAATTCTCGCGAGGTAAAAAATAGAATTTGATTGAAACGGGGAAAACCCCTGTTTCTGTTAATTGCGTTCTTTTTGCTTTTCGTAGGTACATTTTTTCTTTAAATAAAACAGATTTATAAGAAACTAATTTATTAGTTTTAAGAAATTCAAGTTATTTAAATTACTTAAACATGCTTGAAATGAAAATATATAAAATTAAAAAATGCTAAACTAGCTGTATCTGTACATTGAATATAATAAAAAAAAACGCTGGAATGCACTATGTAAAGGACGGAGAACACGAAACAACTATTTTAGATTTCTGTTTGTCGGTTCATCTGTTTATTCGAGATTCTCGTAAAAACTACTGGGCCGATTTCCATACGGCTTTTGCTGATCGACAGACATTTCCAGACTTGAAATCTGCGCTACTTTTATCCTAGGAATTCCGCTGGGATTTTTACTATGAATGATTTAAAATGACCAGAAAAAATTTATCTGAATTCCAATTTGATTTTTTCACTGATCGACAACACTTTTTTTGTAATTAAATATGTGATATCTTTTCCCGAGAACCCTGCGGGAATTTCCCGAAAGTGCTTTGAAGTTTTTCGGATGCATAGAAATAAGATAATTCCTACACAGTTTTGACTAAAACGGTAGATACATTCTTTTTCAATTCTTCGATACATTGTTTCGCGGGAATCACATGGGAATTTCAAGTCAAGCGTGGGTGAACTCGCAGGCATATCCTAGTACTAATATATAAATATGACGGTAACTTTGCTAGAATGTTTTTTCCTTCTTTACTGCTTTGGTTATAATACGATTCTGATATAGTTTGTACATTTACATGTAGGGATGTTAAAAATAGGTTGGATGTATATCGAAACTCAAGTGTAGATAGAATGAGATGAATGAACGGTGATCTGGTCTGTTGTGAGTTAAGCGTGTAAGAGGGTGGTTGGGTGGGAGTGTTAATTATAAGTGTGATTTTAAGGTGTTTCTATTTTCTAAGGTGTATAGATTAAAGTGTTTATTCGAAGTTTCGTTTTAATTTAAACGAGCCAATTTCTAAGACCCACGCCCCACCCTCATATAGGTCCATATATACACATATATAGTTATACTTACTTTCGAGAAACAGTTTAAACGTGTAAATAAAAATTTATGAAAATGTCACAGTTCACGTCTGATACCTGTGTTTATAGAATGGAAACTATGTTTATGTAAGTTAAACCGCGTGGAATACACTAGTTAAGAATAAAAATAATTAATAATATAACTTCCAAAGTCGTGAAAATGATATTACCCAATTTTATCTGGTTTAATTAATCTTGAAGTTATGTACTTCATTATTTTGAATAAACATTAATTAATTATTAGACAAGCAATCTAAGCGAAGGTTATTTTGAAACAGTTCGAAACTGTTATTTATTATAAATACAAACATTTTAAAGGTAAATTCCAAAAAGGTCTTTAGATAACAATTTTAGAGCGGAGCCTTGTTAATTAATTAATTTCCTTCTCACTGTGGAGCCCGGACGAAGGACGCTCGGGATCGGGAATTTTAGTGGATAACCCTAACCGCGCGTGCCAATAGCATCTCACACGTGAGGTGCTAATGCCAGCCATTATTTATTAATACATAATCTGGTATATGCAATTGTCAATTTATTCTGTTCAATTAAAATACGTATCTTATCCTGATATTAGACGAATCAAATTCTTTGAATATCACATAACACGACGGTATTCAATGACATTAGCTCTTTCAAGTTTCTATGGCTGAATCCTTTTGGTTGATTTATCTAAATTCAAAAACAGAAATGGTCCATTTAATTATCTAAGCTTAATTGATAAATTTATACATACATACATACATAACTTCACGACAGGTCCCTTGCGGGGTAGGTACGAACAACAGAGCGCCATTTAGGCTTATTCTTATACACCTGACTTGCTTCTTTGACATTCACAGCTGTTGTCATGCACGTCGTCTGTTCTTAAGGCTCCTGATATCACCTATATAGGTATAATATAAGTAAGAAAATTCGGTACAATATTACTTTTGTAATAAACAATATCGAAGTTATAATGGTAGGTATAAAACATAATCCACTATTACTCGATACCAACAGTCTACCCTACCTAAAACAAATCTGTTAAAAGCTTCTAGCTGATGGAAGGATTAATTTAATCCTAGAACGCTAATGCCATTCTAACACCGAAGTTGGCAATAATCTATGCTGCTTTTAGCTTCCCATATGCAATATGGTAAATAGGAATTAAAACTAAAGACATTGTATGAATAATTACTATTCTATTCAAGTTTAAATTTTTTTATTGCAGGAGTTCAGCAGATAGGCAGACGGACCACTTGGTGGAAATCGGTTATTATCGCCTATGGACATTTGCAACATTAAAGGTGCTACGAATGCGCTACTGCTCTCTTAAGGGAGATTGGATCCTGGTCACTAATACCGGAACACAACTACGGAACAACCGGTTGTTATGGCGACATACTTTGGACCAGGGGTGGTAGCCATCCAGTCGGGCCAATGTCCTACCACCTGGCTGTAGGGTGTTTTTTCGCCTCTTACTTAAATGAAGGTAGTTTAATAAAGTATTTCCTCTAGCTCTAGGAATATGACTACTTATATATACATATGAACGAGCAATGATTCATAAACTAATGTTACTTCTTAAAACCATATATACAATTGGACGTTGATGCAAAACTGTATATTAATTTTGGGATAATTAAGATTTTCATAAACCAAATCGATTGAGAAATTACGTTAAAAAAAACCTATAATAAACTTTAAACATAAGTTTGGACCTTAAGAGATTTTTTTCTATTTCTTCACATATTTTCTTCATTCTAATTAAATAAGTACTATTTGTGGCGGTTTCCTGCGCGGTATTTTATTCAATTTTAATTTCGACGTCTCGTCACGTTATGACCATTAAACCTGCCAAGAAGTCTTGGACAAGCGTGGCATGGTGAATATTCTGTCTGCTTCTCTATAGCAAGACGTCTGAGTTCAACAGTGAGACACATTTATAGGCTGTTATAATTATGAACACGTCATTTCAGCCAGGTGGTAGGATATTTGCCCATCTGGTAAACTACCACCCCTGGTCTAGAGTACTCTAGAGCATCCCACCATAACAAACTTCAGTTATGTTCCATCATTAGTGACGAGGTTCCATTCCCTTTTGTAGAGCGGCAGTACATTGGTAAGTACCTTTGGCGTTACATATATCCATAGGTGATGGTAACCGCTTTCCATCAGGTGGGCCGACTGCTGTCTACTGAACTCATGTAATAAAAAATACGCGATTCAGGGCTGTTCTGTATACTTAGCACAATATTACCAAACATAGGATGGTAGCCGTTTCAATAACCACGTCAGTAAATTTTGGGATTATATTAGAAGGGCTAAATGGGCTATGCTTGTGTATCACTTTTAAATAGCGTCCCCTATTCAACGAGGCATAACGGAACGTAACATACCCTCCTGAATAAGTCCTACACCCTAAAGTATAAATCTCAAAAAGTAAATAAACGGTCACCATTACTACCCCAAATATTTCACCCCTAAACTACTAAAGCGGCCATTTTGTATTTTTATTGGCCATTTTGTTACGCTCCGATAATATATGTGCATTTGAAAAATTTTTAATCTCGATTTTAAAACTTTGGATTATAGCAATATTTAATTAATTAATTATGTTCGATTTATAATTAGATCTCTCTGATCAGATACTATAAATATTAACCCGCCTAATTCACTGAATCAAAGAGTTCAGTTTCCACCGAAGAAAATTTCATAATCCAGTAATCTGGCCTGCACTGGGTGTATTGAGATTGGCTCCAGAGATTTCCAGTATCACTTTCTTATCTTGAAATTATACAATATCTATGTTTTTCAGCCAATTTACTAAAAATAAATTTAGGCCTTTTTCAAACACATTTTGCTATATGTAAAAACTAGGTTGTGCCTGCGACTTTTTCCACGCTTGTCTTGACATTCTCTTGGCACTCCCGGGACACAAAGTAGCGCAAACTTTAAATCTAAGAATTCATCAGCGAAAACCACATCGAATTCGGCCCTGTAGTTTTAGGTGAATCCCGAACAAACAGATAAGAAATCTAAAAAATTGCATCGTGTTTGTCTATTCTCTTTCTTTATAGTTTGTCTATTCCAGTTTCTTTTTAAACAGCTGCAATGTATATACACGACATGAATTTATTAATATTGTTACACGCCGACAAAAGTAAATGCACACCTGCAGTTTATTACCTTTTGGAATTTTGACTTCTTTTGTTTACTTTGTATTTAAAATTTGTAATTAGAAAAGCATCCTATTGTATATTGTAATCGTTTATGATAGTCATTAACCAAGTGTGATTCTTAGAAACTATTGTAATGCGTTGTGTCGAGACATATTGTATAGTTTAGTATAAAACAATTCCCGAACGGAGGGGTGAGGCAGTCAAGCGACGATTACGATGCAAGCAAAACGCGTGTACATTCGATAAGCTATATAGTGACGAACTTTGCGCGTGTTATTAAATCGTGCAGTTTGTACTGGTTGTGTCCAGATATATTTATTACCTGTGTTATACGTGTTTGTATAAGTTGTAATGAATTTTATAGTTATTCCATCGGCATTTTAATTCGAGTCTTGTAACTCGTAACAATATTATAGACTTTAAAAATGCTCGATTTTATTACGTAGGTACATACATAGTGTAGGCAAATTCTAAATTTCGCACTAAATGAATCATCCACAGGCAAATACAGGCTGACCCAACTTAAAAAATATTTTTATCAGAACTCCTTTTCATGCGTTTATATTTCAGACCTTCGTTTGTCACTGGACTTTAATTTCCTGTCTGTGTACTTTAAACCCTGAACAAATTTCTTCTTTAAAAAAGGTCTCGAGAATTTATCAAAGTGTTGCAGAAAGAGGTTATTTCCTGCAATTCTAGAACACCTTTTATCTTAAAAAATAGGCTACTTACCAAAGATATTAGTTAATATATAATTATATAATATATAAATACAATCAGTCAGTCATTACTTGACCACAATGACTGACTGATTAGCTGAGATATTCACGCAAAGCTAGACTACTGTAGCAAGACCGTGAAATTATATATGCTGGTTAATTCTATACTATAAGCCCGCATTTAAAACGGATTTTTGCGAATTATAAGGGAATGAAAGTTTTTATCAAAATCCGACATTATCAAAAATAGACGCACAAAATTATACATATTTTTTTTGAACTACTGAATAGTTTCGCGTTTGATCATTATCTCGCGCGGTTTCGAAAGGAGATATATTCCAAGATTGAACACGCTTAACTATACGAGACTTAATTTTGTTATTGAATAAATAAATAATCGGCAAACACATAAATTGTATATCCCCAAATTAAGCAAATTTCCGGTTAATATACAATAGACTAGTCTGGGGTTGATCCCTGACCATAGTAGATATTACGGAGAAAATTCGTTTCCGAAATTTATCATGCCAGAAATCGAACCCGGAGCCTCTACGTTACAGTGAGATAAGCTGTCAAAGGCCTAGCCTGCTCTATCACAGAGACCGTCGTATAATATCCGAAGAGCTGGTCGATGCCTATCAACTTCCTGGCTCTCCGCTCAACCTATTTTGTGCCTCGAGTTGGTATTTGGCTGAACTATAACAAACATGAGAATAGTACTCCATACATGCTCGCATTTATGCTTTATTAAATGCACACATATATCTTCATTTCCGAAAATTCAACTCGTGATGGGGTTAAAAACATGTATCACCTTTAAGGATGAAACCCCGAGCAAGAGCTAGTACCTAGTGTCAACACACGAAGCTCCCAGTGCTGAGCTCGCGCCTTCCATATTAAAGGAATGGACGGCATAAACTAACATGTCTAAGGCTGATTAGCGCGTTTACCTATCAATTATCTGTGTACAGTTTTCCTAACAGTATTTCCCTGTTCCATCAGCATAAGGTAATTGTAAAAATATGCATGTATATGGGATCAGAAAAACCAGGTTAGGATTCAATCCTTTGAATGAGATGCCGGTGCGTTAGATACTAGGAATGTAATAAATTAATTTTTCAGGGCAAATATAAAGATAGATAGATAACAATTTATTACACACCAAATAGATATAGAATTACAGAAACAGACAATATTTACATTATTTTCTAGGGAATACAACACGCGGCCTTATCGCTCAAAGCGATCTCTTCCAGGCAACTTAAATGAGAATAATTTGAATCAGTCGAAATAGCTGGTGCAGAAAAATGGCAATAGATACATAAATATTCATAACTAATAAACATAGACATAAACAACAGTTTATTGTTCACCATAACAAAGTTTACAAAAAAATGCACAACAAGACAATAATTACTGGATAAAACAAAAGGTCTTATCGCTAAAAGCGATCTCTTCCAGGCAACCTGTATATATATACGAATACATACATGTATAGATAATTATAAAGTACATTTCCAAGAATTATTGCTCTTTAATCGTGCTTACTGTTCTTGCAGATGTAAAGTGGATAACAAGATGTTATTCATGGTGTAGGGGGAAATATCGATTTTCGGTACCCCATGCCCTCGTTACTAGGGCAATATTAAGACTTGGAAAACTGAGAGGGTGTATTCCACATTTCCCTAATTTAATTCTCCTTTGTACAGCTCAAACAATTTAATTAATAACCCGTCTACGAGTTTGTACGTGTTAAGTCAACGGCGAGTTTGAGCGTCAAAACAATTATGGTTTATCAGAAGTGAAAATTTTGATCTTCCTGACCTTTGTATGAAAGTAGATAAACACAAGTCTATAGGACTAAGCCTGCGAGAGAGTGTGTTAGTAATGGTAGATAGTTATATTTAATCACTATGATCATACAGATAGTTAGTTGGAAATGTTTTGAGGTTTTTGGTTAATACTTCAAATTTCATATTTTAAAGCTTAAATATAATATAACGATATTAATATATGAAATTTGACGCCATGAAATTTGGAATCCCTCCCACCCCTTGTCACAATTTGTTTCTCTTCTACTGCGTGTATGCATACACAGACACACACACACAATTTTTTTTACTTACATACTTATTTCTTTCAATTACAATGTCATAACAGTCTTAGAACTAAAGCGACAATGTAAGCAGCTTATCTTTAGCCTATTGTATTAGTTATACACTTCAATACACTTTCTTTGTTCCTTTTCATGTAAAGTATATTTGTAGTAAGTTTCTCATTTTGCAAACTTCGTTTATAATAACAGCCCATAAATATCCCACTGCTGGACTCAGGCCCCCCATTTGAGTTTACCCACCACGCTGGTCCAAAACGGATTGCCGAGTTTAACACATCGGTTAACTCGATGTGCTATTTTTTTAAAATTTTTAGAGCATCGATCAATTACAACAATAAGAAAATTAAATGAAAATATAAACTATTGTTAAATATTATTTGTGGCGCAACCAGCGATGTTGCCGACAACTATTATATAAAAAAGAAATAGTTAGTTATTACACAGAGAATTACGAATTGATTTGATAAGATTTTTTTTATAGCAGGAGTTCAGCAGACAGACGGACGGCCCACTTGGTGGAAAGCGGTTACCATCGCTTATGGACACCTGGAACACCAAAGGTGCTACAAATGCGCTGCTGTTCTCTTAAAGGAGAAAGGAACCTGGTCACCAATGCCGGAACACAACACAAGGTTGTTATGGCGGCATACTCTAGACCAGGAGTGGTCGCCATCCAGTCGGGCAAATGCCCTACCACCTGGCTGTGGGTTGTTTTGTCGCCTCTTACGACAGGCCGCCCGGCCGCAGGAAATTGTATTCTTTCTCCGTGCAGGAACACAGAGGGAATAGTATACAGTCGTTAATTAATGGTAAATTCAGAACAGTATTTGGCTAATATCTGTTAGTGATGAGTAACAGGTACATCCATTGACAACTTTACAATTTTCTTTTTGTACAAAGAAGGGGTTAGAATAAATATATCAGCTTCTGTATAGTATTTATATAACATTGGAAGAGCGAGGTTTCCCAAGACAAGTATCATCTGATTACTTTCTGGGAAGCCCCAGCAACTTACATGTATGGACTTATTAAAATAAATACATTTTTATTTTTTATTTTTTATACATTGTATCGTTTCATTATCCCGTTAATAGGGGCACATTCATCTGCGTTAGTTCTAGGTATTTTAACCGCAAACATATTACGCGTACGGTTAAGGTTTCATCACAATACTTTCCTTCACCGCTATCACGTGGTAATTGTAACAATATTGACATGAAGTCAAAAAATTGCTAATTTGGTGAATGTTTTTTTGCCGATCAAGATTCGAATCCATGCCTTGTGAGTTCGGGACGCAAAAACATTAACCATTAAACTCTGTGGCTTCTTAAACTTAGTTAGTTTAATTAGTAAAATAAATTGCAAGCCAGTGCTGGTTGCGACTATCGCAGGATCAGGGCCGATGGAGCAGACGAGTCCCCGAGACTGCGACTTGGTAAAAATAGTTCAAGACACTGTTCGCCCTCGTTGGGGAAATCTGAGCGCAAGCATGAAGGGAATCAATCATCAAAAATTTGTGTGAACAAGATCCGTTATTACCGGAAAACACATTATTTACAGCTAAGAACATACTATTAAAATATCTATAAGCATTTAATTGTGTCTAGATCTGGCCCCAAATTTAAAAATTGTAAGTAAAAACAATTTGACCCTCCTTGGGGCACCTGTCTTCGAAGAATCTTTCACTCTTTCTATGACGACAAAATTCAAAATTTTACACACAAAGTAGACAACTTAAAAATAATAAGTAAACACAGTGCATATTTTATTCTTCGGCATTACTTATTTGTTCCAAATTTTGTTTACGTCCTACGGTGCTTTCCCCTGTGGAAGCACCCGAATATCCTAAATTTTTGGATTCCACCATTAGACAATCACACACTTCCATCTTAAATTTACCATTCGAATTTGAAGACCGCACGTGGACCCAAGCTATCCTGCCAATTAGGCTAGGTGGCTTGGGAATACGCAAAATTTCAGATATAGCTTTACCTGTTTTTCTGTCCTCAGTTTATAGTACTGTGGACCTCATCGGCAAACTAGTAAATCCGTCACTGAGTGACTTTGAGGTCCCATACTTGGCTGAGGCCAGAAACGCATGGTCACTTGCATGCCCGAGCCAAAATTACCCAGTAGAGCCCAAATCACAGAAGCTTTGGGACGGGCCGCTCAGCAAGTTGGTATATACAAACCTTTTATCCTCTAGTGTCAACGAAGCTGAGCGAGCCCGCCTCTTAGCAGTCTCAACATGGGAGTCAGGCTTGTGGCTTCAGCCGCTGCCCTCATCAAATTTAGGCACACTCCTAGATGACACTACTAGATTGCTGCTTCTATTCGACTGGGGGCACCAGCTGTAGTCCCTCATCACTGTCAGTGCGGAGATAAAGTCAGTGGTTCAGGTCACCATAGCTTGTCGTGCGTCAGAAGTGCCGGCACAATACCACGCCATGCTGCACTAAATGACATTATCCGCCGGGCTTTTGTCACCACCGGGACCCCAGCCATTTTAGAGCCAAATGGACTGTGTCGCGACGATGGCAAGAGACCGGATGGGATGTCTTTGGTGCCATGAAAGTTGGGACGACCATTAGTTTGGGACGCAACGTGCGTTGTCACTTTGGCAACGTCCCATCATGCCGATACTGCCGTGGCAGCTGGTGCAGCTGCCGCACGACAAGAGGATCTAAAACGCCCCAAATATGCATCCGTTGGTAGTGGATATATATTTGCGGCTTTTGATGTCGAAACTCTCGGGCCATGGGGTCCAGAAGCCTATCGCCTTTAACGAGACCTATCAAAACGGTTGATAGATGTCTCACGAACTTATCCGTGCAGGAACGGAGAAAGAATACAATTTCCTGCGGCCCGGCGGCCTGTCGTAAGAGGCGACAAAACAACCCACAGCCAGGTGGTAGGGCATTTGCCCGACTGGATGGCTACCACCCCTGTGTGACGTAAGGGAAATCGTCAGGTGTTCCCCCTTATCCACAGAATAAGTTTAGGTGGGTCAATGCACACTAGAAGACAACTATCATTCAATCGGTTCCGTAACAGCCGGTGGACTTCCCTACACAAAAGGTACACTGGCCTGTCGAAGCCCTGATTGAGCTTCAAGTTCCGATGTTCCACCGCTCTTGTTTTAGCTCGACTGGTAATTGTCCACGTCGGTATGTGTTGACTCGGTTTTTAGGGTTTCCTAGATATGTAAGGGTAACTTCGGTCCTGGAATTAGATGGTGAATAATAGGCATTAGGGTTTGACACAGTGTCCTCCGTTAGAAAACTAATCAGCTCAATTATATTTAGTTTTAAGTAGCAGAACAGTTACAATTTAGCTATATGAATAAGAACTCACCCCAGCGGGAACACGTAGTTATTTAATTAACTTTAAAAGAAGTTTTTAATAGTGCGGAGTAATATTTATAATAGATTTTTAGCAGTTGCTATATTTGAAGTTTTGAGCGAGTTTTTAAAATTAACCGCCGTCACAGTTTTTTTATTTGTCACTCTCTTGACATTGACATTGATTGTCATTGGCTATGTCTGGTTTTTCTTTTTAATGATGCAAGTGCAACGTTACACCTGGTCTAGAGTATGTCGCCATAACAACCTTGTGTTGTGTTCCGGCATTAGTGACCAGGTTCCAGGCTCCCTAAAGAGAGCAGCAGCGCATTCGTAGCACCTTTGGTGTTGCAAATGTCCATAGGCGATGGTAACCGCTGTCCATCAAGTGGGCCATCTGCCTGTCTGCTGATCTCCTGCAATAAAAAAAAAACAAAAAAACGAAACCATAACGCTGGTCTGTATTTTGCGCAACGCATAAGCGTTGCTATACAACGTGGTAATGCGGCTAGCGTTTTGGGGACGTTCCCAACTGACGGTGATTTGGGACCTATTTATTATTTGTAGTTTTTGTAAATTAAGTTTTATATATATTTTTAGAATAATTTAGATATATAAAAATTATGCTTGTTATTGTTTGAATAAAATTGCTGATTGTGTCTACATATTGTTATCCATAATGCTTGATAGTAATTTATATACTATTTTATAATTATTTAACAAAAGGAATTTAATAAACAGAATTGATTAGTTTAAGAGTGACCTATTAACTGAACCCGCTAGTATTCCGGCCAGTACCTTTTAGGTGGCCTGGCAGAGTGAAACAAGTTTTCTTTGTAATGCACAGTGGATATTTATTAGTGGTTTTATACTTATTATTTTTGGAAACACTTGATATGCATACAGTGAGACAGCGGTAACTTTACAACAAAGAACATAGATAAAACATGGACCTACCATTGACAACTGTCTTTTACTTTTTCAATTAATGGCATGGTACCAAATTAATATCCAACACTTTCAAGTCTTAACATTTTTTGGAATAGTATTAAACAAGTCTATGTCATGTGAAATAGCTAAAAGATTATAGTTAAATGTTAGACGATTCAAATAAGAATTTGCCCCATAATGACAAATTATCCGCCTATGAATTCCGGAATAATCTTGCTTGGCAGTTTTAATTATAAATATATTTTTGATAATATATTTTTTTTATTTATTGCAGGAGTTGACAGGCAGACGGCCCACTGGATGGAAAGCGGTTACCATTACCTATGGACATTAGCAACACCAAATGCGCTGCTGCTCTTTTAAGGAAGACTGAAGTGAGTTATGGGCTATTTTTGATTAAATTCTTTTTAGAATTTCGAAGTGACATGACGAAAATAGTAGATATTCTTCACTTCTACGGAATCTTTCGTTGTGTGATTTACATGGGCTTGATTGTTTTACATATAAAACAATAAGTACTCAAAACTCAAGCTTCATAAAATGACTACAATCCTAACAACATCAAATGAATAATGAAACAAACGAAGAAAAAATATTCTTCACACGCCACTAACTGAAACAAATTGGATATTCAGCTATGTGAAGGACCTTTAAGTTGTAGCGGACACGTAATGCTTTGGAAACATTCCGACCCGGGCGTACTTACAACAGATTCCATTGCGTCCGTTTCAAGGATTTCGATTTCTTTTTGAAAAGGGTACACTGTTACAATTAAATGGAAATCTTTATAGACAATCTTGTTGTATTCAAGTAAAAAAAGATTCTTGAATAATCGAAAAGGTCTGCATTTTTTTGATGAAATTTCAAGGCTGCTTTCTTTGCAGTTTTATTTCAAAATACAAATTCTAATTAAAAACTTGTAAATATATACCTCGGTGTATAATCCGTTATACTGAAAGATAATCTTATATTAATTTAGAATTTAAACTATTTTCATTGTAGACCTAAATAATATTTTCCGTATTATCTAGTATTCTTTGAATCCTAGGACTGTGAGGCGCTTTGTACGGTATTGTGGGAAGTAACACTTGTATTAAACCACGCCGAGTACGATTCACTGTATACAATACCTAGAGATTAAGTTTACAACAGAACACGTGTTGTAGGTAGTAAGAGTATTAAGAAATACACAAGGATAAGTTTTTACAAAAGTTTACGGGTAGTAGCAAATCTATATATTAATACATGAAGCAAAAACTTTGTACCCCTTTTTACAAACATTGCTTAGACGTCGGAGTATGGAATTTCGCACACTTATAGTTTATATAGAGAAGATGCGATGAATCCTATTTCTTTTTATTGCGCATAAGAAATACATTAAATCAATAAAAAAACCTTGTACAAACTACCATCTATTGACACAAACATGCATATACACTTTTTTGTTTATTGTTCAAGTCAAATTATCAGTGTAGCCTTAGTGAAATCTGTGATTATAGAAGTATAATAGTTTTGTACATTAATTATGGTCGAATTTCGACCGCGGGCGATCACTAGTATATAATATATAATTCCATATTTCTTCTGACTTTTACATGCACATAGGGCGCAGAAAAATTGTCAAATAAACAAAATCTCTAATGTGGCTTCGCGTATCAACAAGTTGCTGGTAATTTTTCCAGGGAACAGATGGAGGTTGATATAAAGTAAGAAGCTATTAGACGATTTCAATTGGTTGATGATATTGTTAGAGGGAATTTAGTAATAATTATTACATCCACCTTTTATGACCGACTTCCAAAAGGAGGAGGTTCTCAACTTGGCCGGTATATTTTTTTTAAATATGTACACCGATTACTCTGAGATTTATGACTCTGAATTACGTGATTCTTTTTTAGTTCGACGTGGAATAGTTGCTATTTGTTCTCCTAAAAATTTAACATACTTTGGCCACGTAGTTTTCATTGTATGAAAAAAAAATATTCCGTTCCATATGTACACCGATTACTCTGAGATTTATGATCCGATTTACGTGATTCTTCTTTGCAGAATAGTTGCCATTTGATCGTCTAAAAATTTAACATAGTTTGGCCCAGTAGTATTCATTTTACGAAGAATTTTTTTGTTCCCGTTTCTTGGGACCTATATTTTTTAAGGCGCGCGACACCTTTCGTAGCCCTACCCATAGCTAGACACTAAAAAGTAACGGCCGCCCCCGGCCGCAGGAAATTGCATTCTGTCTTCGTTCCTGTACGGATAAAACAAAGTCGCGTTCCACGTCTTTTTTTTTACATGGGGAAATGCGTTGTCGCATCGTCAGCCGCGCGGGGGATCTATGCGCGGCCGGTATGTGGGGCTCCCCGACGCCGATTAATCAATACGACCGGCGCCGGTATACCCACTAAAACCCCATGGGAGCCTTCTTTCCGCCTAGCGCCGGGGTCGCGGTACATGCGTGAACTTAACCCGCAACCCCGGCAGCGGCCGGCCGCCTCGTGAGCAGAGGCGGCCTCTCCTGTGTGCGGACCGGGGAATTACGTTTCCCCGGCCCTGAGAGGGACGCGCGGCTGCCTCTCGCGCCCTCTTGCGGCATTAGTGCGGGCGGAGGTCTATTTGGATCCCCCAGAGCTCGACGCCCGCTGCCGCACGCCCATGGCTTTTATTTGGCCACAGGCGTCTCCGTTCCGCTCTCTGCGACGGTTGGAGTGGCCGTCGCGGCCGTGGTTGCGCCTGGCGCCGTCCGGCTGGCCTTGGCTTCCCTCCTGGTGGGCTTCTTGGCCCCGCAGGGCTTTGAGCCCACCTGATGACCGGCCGGCCTGTCCGCGGCCTCGCACACATTGCAGTGCGGTTTCGCGGTGCAGGGGCCAGTCACCAGATGCCCAGTCTGGCCGCAGCGGTAACACATTCCGCTGCGGTCCACCTCTGACTTGCATACCGCCGCCACGTGACCAGTCTCGTGGCAACGGTAGCAGCGCTGGGCCCTATGGGGCAGGGCCTTCACGGAAGCTGAGGCCCATCCCACCAGGAGCTTCGTCCCCAAGGAAAGGAGCTGCTTGGCGGCCGCCACTGGGCAGGCCACCACCGTCTGGCCCATCCCATCGATGCCGGGACGGACCTTGGACGCCTTTATGGACGTCTGGGGGCATCCGGTGGACCGCGCAACGGCAGTGGCCACGTGCTCCTCGTCTGTTTGGTCCTCCAGGCCCGAGACCCGAAGACACACAGTCTTCTAGGGCCTGGAGACACGCACGTCCTCGGGGTAGAGGATGGTCCTCAATTTTTCGGCGAGGGCATCCGCCTGGGGGGCGCTGTCAGTACCTGGTACGACCAGCATTTGCGCCCCAGTGCGGGTCCTCTTCAACTGGAGGCCGCCCTTAATTCCGACGTCGGCTAGCCGGATGTTCGCCTTGGCCTTCGAGAGGAGGTCCGCATATGTTATCCCGCGGTCCGCCGCGCCTGGCTGGAGCATCAGGACGACGGCGATGGACCTGGGGGGGCGCAGACGCGGACTCCTCCTCTTTTCCGGCTCTTTCTTTTTGGGCGCTGAGGGTGCAGGAGGAGGGGGCTGCGAGGCTGGAGCCTGCGCCACATCACCCTGGCCTTTCCCCACACGGCCTCTCCTTCTTCGCCGCCTAGCGCGGGTGGGCTGCGCTTCGGCGGCAGTCGTGACCGGTTGAGTGCCGGACGACGGCTGGGCACTATTTTTGGCCCTCTTCTTACGGCTGACCGTCGTCCAGCCTTCAGCTGCCGTTGCAGCCGGGGGAGGGAGCGCCGGGCAGGCGGTTTGGGGCGGTATAGAAACCGCCGTCTCCGTTGAGACCCTTCTCGATGGCAGAGGAGGGAATTCTTCCGCCAAGCGCCCTGAGATAAGCGAGGGGCTTGGCGGGGTCGTCCTCAGAGGAGCGGGCCTTGGTGAACTGGCCAGACAAGGTGATATTGCTGGCCTCGCGGGCAGTATTCGCTCCTCCATGGCCGCGAACCTGCTCTCCATTAGGAGAGTTAGGCGTTCCAGGTTCGCGGCCACACCCGTGTCCGTACTGGGCGGTGGTGGGGCCAATGGCGCGGGGGGCGCTCGTGGCCGGGTGACCTCTTCATGGAGGCTCCTCAGCTCTCGTCGGAGGTCCGCGATTTCTGCCTCCATGCGGTTGTTGGCCGCACGGAGCAGAGCGACCTCCTTCGAACTGGTGCGGCTGAGGAGCTCCTCCGATGCCTCCTGTATGGAGGCCACCGCGTCTTTAAGGGCCTTTTGGAGCGTCCCCTTCAGACCCTTTGATACCTTGGTGACATTAGCCACCACCGCCAGGGATTCCTTTATCTGTTTTTGGAGGCCCTCTGCGTGCGCAGCACGAGCCTCAACATTAACAGTAGCATCGGGAGGGGCTGGGTCCTCGGCCCTAGGCCGTGTGGCCCTCGTGGACACCACGCTCGGCCTCAACAAGCTGTCTTTTGGCGGCCGCAAGGCCAACATACTCTCCCGTTGTGGGAGGACGGCCTCTGAAACTCTCGCCCGGCCACTGTGCCGCCGCCACCACAACGTCGTGCTGGGTGCGTGGGACAGAACCACGCATCCTCTCCTCGACGGTCAGCGGAGCGGAGCTCAACGCTCACGGTCGCTTCGGAAGGGAGGGGTGTTTGGGGAGGAGGTTTGGAAGGAAAGAAGGGAATACAAGGATTTGGAGAGTGGATAGGTGGGACACCACTGTCACGGAGTGAAGGGGGGAATGTGACAGTGGCCGCTCGGGGCCCCGGGGACGCATCCCCTTGTGCCGCTTCCTGGACGGAGGGGAGTCCAGGGCGGCACCCCCTGGGGGGGCGTTCCACGTCTGTCTGTATATCCGCTAACTCCTCCTACGCCACGCAACGGATTTTAAGCTGTCATTATTTTATATTTATATAAAACGCTTAAATAAGTTGTTATGAGGGTAAAATAGGGAGACACTCAATAAAGTTAGAACACATATAGAGAAGGCACCAGAGAAATTTCTACTATAAAAATATAGACGTGTAGAATGTTATCAGAAGTACATACTCTTGGAACTATGTAATCACATATACGTAGCTAATATTGTCAAGTAACTGTTAGTTTTATTCGGGTTTTCTACAAATAAACAGTAACGTGAGTATATATTTCAGAGGTGGTCCATAAATATCTGAATATTATTCGCATACCTCCTCTTACTTCAATACGTGTATTTAAAAGTAGACAACAATGGCAAAACACTTCACACCTATTAAAGATACACCCATCTCCCATTCACACCAGACGCCTCACACAATACACCAGACATAAATGTCAACTTTGTGCCGATTTTTACAAAACCGTACCGTCTTCATTCTCTCCCTTGCCACCATATGATGTACGAGCGACGAATTAGTCGGCTAGCTCTTTCTTGCACCACATATATTGTCTCGATACTATCTGAACTCATTCATAGATTGACAAAGTAGTTACGCCCATTGCTGTGTGTGGCAAAGCTTGGGTGGTTTCCTGACCAAAAGAAGATCGAAGTATGTAGTACCATCGTGCTTAATTCAAATTTTAAACTTTTTATTCAAAATGAGCACTTTTTTGGAAAGTTCTTGTTTTTTTTTCTCTGATAATCTTACATATTTATAAGTTAAGTACTATACTTTCCCTTCTATGTGTATCCCTTCGCAACGTGTTATTGTTTTTTTTAAGAAGAAGCATCAAAACCTCAACAGCAACCTGCTTAGCTAAGAATGTATATTAAACACATCAAACTCATGTTTAATCTGTTTTCTTATCTTTTTCTTTTTATAATAGGGAAGCAGACAGTCAAACCAACTGAGATACTGAGCGCGTACTTATGACGTCATGTGTAGGTATGTACATATAAAAGGAGTCAAATAACGCATCCATTTATTGTTTGAGGAGAGTATAATAAATAAGTATAATAACAGCCCATAAATGTCCCAGGAGTAATTAAAGTTATTTCTATCATAATGTTTTAAAAGTAAGATGATTAGATATTATTTTAATACCTATACTATATTATATATGTATATAATGTTAGAACTTACTATAATATATTATGTCCGTATCCCTATTGAAAATTAATCACTGCACTCAAGGTCACATAATGGGTCGTTAATCTTAGTTACAGTATGAGCTTTTTTTTAACTTGGTTGTATTTCGGCACAGAAAATCAGAAACTATATTGATTGATGATGAAATTTCGAACTTAATTTAATTACTAGCATACACCTCTTTATTGTTTAATACAAGGACCCCTTACATTGGTCATCTATTTTAAAAGTTTTTTAAATTAATATTCTAGCTGGATTATTTAATTTTTAATTCTTCCAGGCACGTATAATTAATGAATTACACTTTTTATATAATATATAACCAGAAATTAACCTTTTAAAAGCGCTATTATAAATTTCTGAATAATGCCGTGTACTTAGTTTTAAATTGGTTTTTATACTAAACTAGCTGTGGCCGCGACGTCTCGTCGTCCGCGTGGAATTTGTTTTCAAAACCCCCCGATTTTAAAATATTCTTCATTCGTACTCCACTCCTATAGGCCTTAGCGTGATGATATATAGCCTATAGCCTTCCTTTATAAATGGGCTAACACTGAAATAATTTTTCCAGTCAGACCGATAATTCCTGAGATCAGCGCGTTCAATGAAACAAACAAACTCTTCAGCTTTATATATTAGTATAAGATTTTATTTAACTAACAGTTTGTGCTCTGTACTTCTAGTGACACACTTGCGAAACGTTGCGTCCGGAAAGTTCCGCTAAATACGAACGTATTTAACGCAATATACGCTCATACGCAACGTTTTCGTACGTTGCGTATATCGCGGAAATTCCGCTCCATTCAGATTTGCGCCGATCTTTCCGTTGCCGATTTTCCGCAGGTATCTCACTAGACTAAACATTTATAAAGGAAGTTATCAATAACGTAGATCTTCGAAATCTGTCATCAGGTAACTGAGTGCACAATTTGACAATGGCAGCCACCCACCGGTAGCATTATAGTTTGGTTTACAACAATAAACTTTACTTAAGGGCAAAGACAAAGTATAAAGCATCCAGTGGTATATTTTTGAAGTACAGTGGAACTTAGTATCATGGTGTTAATTTTTAATCGCCTTAGGTGTATGATATATTTTCAATATATAAAGCGTCTAATCATTTTTAAAGTACTACTAAGTATTTATATATGGTTTACTATAAATTTTACATGTTTCAAATCAAGAATTTTAAATCTCGAATAAACACAAAATACCTACGCATTCATCAGTGTATATAGTATTATATTCAAATCAAATAATAATTTATTGCACAAAACGTGGTACATAAAAAAAATAGTAAGAACATTCCATAAGATCACGTATTTACTTTTTTCTTTACGGCGTGCAAACTACTATCATTTACTCAAATAATAAGTTATTAATTTTATTTATTTATATTTTTTATTGTCACTATTCTCTAGCAACTAGCCTCTAAAATATATTTATGTAAGTTAAAAGTGGTTTTTACAAATTTATTCCATCACAGATAATATTAAAAAAACTTAAGTAACTATCACGACTATGCATTAAAAATGCTTTGATGCTTTGCTTGCTGGAGTGGGTATTAATATTCAGGTTTGACGGTAGAAACTTGTTTGTGGTTTCAAATTGAACACCGCAACGTCGGGGGCCAGCTACTGAACAGTAGTGGACCATTCCTTTGTTCTTCCCTCAACATGAGGTCCAAGTTATGTATTTAGTGGTTACCCATACATTATTGAGTGATTTTCCACGCGTACAAAACAGAGCCTGAAACCTTTCTCAAAGGATTCTTTCGTGGAAGGTAAACAATCAAATCGTGGTAACTTATTCCAGTCACCTCGTAATTTGATTCGAAACAAAGCGTAATTGCTGAACTGTGTTTCAAAGTAAGGGTCTAAATAATTCGTATTTGCCATTTCAACCTAAAGTTTTAAAGTTTGTATAGAAACCAAACAATAGAGTTGACGATCAAAGCTTAATATATACTGCCAAGTTAAATAATAATCAAAATGTCGGACTTTACGATAAAGAGAATTAATAATGTTCGGTATTTCTCATACTTCATTCACAAAATTGGCCAATAAATTCTAAAACAAGGTTCAATATAAAAGAACGGGCGTTAAAATACTGTTATGAAAATACTTTCAGAATATTATGAATGAAAATAATTTTAATTATTATTTAAACAATAATAATTTCAGTGCTTTATTTGGCTCCTTACAGATATGATGTGATTTGATGTGGTGCAAAATAAAATAAAATAAAATGATCTAAGGTGATCCGACTATTAAATACATTTCGGCCTGTCGTAAGAGGCGACAAACAGCCAGAAGGTACGGTATTTTCTTTATTGGATGGCGCCCACCCTGGTCTAGAGTATGCCGCCATAACAATCTTGAGTTATGTTCCGGCGTTAATGACTAGCTTCCAGTCTCCCTTAAGAGAAAAGCAGCGCATTTGTAGCATCTTTCGTGTTGCTTTCCATCCAACGCGGGCCGTCTGCCAGTCTGGTGAACTCCTGCAATAAAAAAATAAAAAACTTATTGTGTGTGACGCGCACTAGAAGGTTCCGTAGAAGTAACTGACTTCTGGGCTCTTTTTTCATTTTGCCACGGAACCCTAAACACTATTTACATACCTCATAGGTCAAAAACGACACAACGGATCTTAGTCATGCTAATTTCAGTTAGTTCTGTTGGTTCAAGCCAAAGCGGTCTGGTCGGGCTGGACCGATTGTAGTTTATAGTATCTTATCTATCGTCGGCTATCGTAACTATACTCAAACTAATATCATATTTAAAAAAACATTAAACTTTGGTTTCGCTACAAATTCTCATCGAAAGCTGCTCTGGGGTTAATAAATAATTGTACATATACATATAAGTATATAAGATATTGATAAAGTATGTCTGATATCTGTTTTGTCTGCAGTCGTCTTACGAGTCGAAAATTCCAGATCAGTCGTAAAAGCGGCAAATAAAACTCGATAGACTTTTAAAAGAGAATTACTTTTGTAGAGTGATTTTTATTATTTTAACGATGCCATGAAAGTATTAACGTGATATCACGAAAAGCGAGAGTCATTCAATCTATCTATAGAAATGTGAGAGTGAGTTTTTTTATGTTTTTTATTTTCAGTAACAGGAAAGGACCATAGGATGTTTTTGTGTGACACGGATATAAAATATAAGATAAACATAATTGATGAAAAAAGTTCCAATACTCTTTGATAGGCAAAGATTCTATGTCAAAAGTGTTCAGTTAGTAAAAAAAATATATAACTTTGTTCGAAATCAAACCCTACCAGGTTAGCGGATTTTTATGTACAAAGTTATATTGATTTCAAAGTCTAAAAGAGTTATAGGTAAACGATATGAAAATGTATCATGTATACAGTATGTCTACTTCTTCGGGCAGTGGCGGATTTGCCATAAGGCCCAGGAGGCCCGGGCCTAGGCCGGCCAGATATTAGGGGCGGCCAACCGTGACACAAAATTCACTGATGATAACAAGAAATAACTCAAAGTAGGTAAATATTCTAAAGGCTCGCGCACATTATAGTGGGCCGTACTGTACCGGATCGTATAAAAATAATCTTCCTAAATCACTTATGTACTTTTTTAAATAAAACATAGTTAATGTAATGTGAAGTAATTATTTCGTTGAAGTATTATTATGTACTCAATATGATGGGTGCTGAGAAAGGGGTGGTTGGTACTTACTATATGGTCTGGGGCCTAGGGCGGCCAAGACTGCAAATCCGCCACTGTCTTCGGGTACCTAATATTTATTTTGCTGTAACTACTATACTGATACAAGTTATATAAAATACACTTAGAATAATTTGTGATTTCACATACCTATTTATGAATGCTTATTACAATGTTCTTTTTACATATATTCCTGCTCCACTTGCTTTAGTGATAGTGACTGTGATCAAATACGACTAACTTATTACATTCAAAACAGCGCGTTAACGATTAACTAGACTATTGTATAGTTCGACACATGATCAACGTAACGTCATTAACAATGTCGCATCTAAAATAACGCATCAAACTCTTGGCTACATCTGCACAACACACCTACTAACAGTCGTGTGTAGAGAAATTACAAGAACATTATTGACATTAGATGGTAGAGCCATGCTGGAATCATTATGATGATTACTTAGGGCCGGCTCGATCGGTGAAATACCAGGCTCTCATAGAATATCGGCGTGAAACGGTTAGTGTACGGCTGAGTGGTAAAGCGTCCGGCAGGTCAACCGGCGGGGCGGCATTCCCCTATTCCAGTTATATCCTACCCTATTCCTCCTGTCAGATTCCTCTATCTCATCCTCCAACTCATCATCTGTATCCCATCGTAAATCCTAAATACAAACTCGAAGTACGCGGGTACTTGAATCCTAGTCCGAATGCATGCACCAATTAGGCAGTATCTGACCTAATGTGCATATTGTTACAATTACCACGTGCTAACAACGGTGTAGGAAAACATCGTGATGAGACTTGCACATAAACATAATCGATCTATTAAACCTGCCAAGACGCCTTAGAAAAGCGTGGCGGGTATGCTGTCGGTTGCCCTATAGTGGGAGACTCGAGCCCAGCTGTGGGACGTTTATAGGCTGTAATTATTATTATATACCAATAGTTGAATATTGTATTGTACATTTATTATACATTATTACTTTTTAGTTACACGAAAATTTTCTAGTTATTACAATGAAATATATCAACATAATAGAGAACTGTTGAGCAGTAATCATTACAAATTCAACAATAATTATAAACAATAGCAGTTTCAAATGCGCGTCTCCTCGTTCCTGGAAAGTTGGTGACGGTTGTAAATCTATTTAATTGCCCGTATTTTCGAATTTTGAACGTTTTTACACAATATTTTGGGATGCTGCCTCCTGCGGCTTCAGAAGCCCGGTAGTAAAACAATAAAAACGTCCTATTTTACTGTTAGTTCTATTGTTTCGCAGTACAATCGGTTGACATTGGCCATAAATGCTTTGGCCATTGTTTCTCACTAACAAATGAAGACGTTGAACAACTTTGGAACTGTACAGGGTTGATACTAAGCAACTATGTTAGCAAGAATGTTTCAGAGTCCGAATATCGAATTCTTAGGGTCGTGCTGTAGAAATAGTTCAGCTATATTTATTTCAACCGTAATTGGTTAAAGCGTGTACCATTTAAACGGTTTTTCTAAACAGATTCACATATTATTCAAAGTAAGTCAAAGACCAGGGTATATTAATTGATAGCACGTTGTCTTAGGGTCCTCAGTTCCAAAAACTTAGTAGAAAAATGTTTGCGTCTGCAGCATCTTTGAGGAGATTGCGTAATTTTCTACCACATGCCACTAAAATTGCTCTTGCACAGTCCCTCCTTTTGCCGATCCTTGATTATGCAGATGTCAGCTATCTAGATCTCAATGAAAATCAGCTAAATAAACTTGAGCGATTGCAGAATTTCTGTATCCGATTCATCTTCGGATTGCGTAAATATGATCATATTTCTGAATTTCGGGATAAGCTCAAGTGACTTTCAATACGCCTTCGCCGGAATGCTCACATCCTATCCCTTCTCTACAATATATTGTTCAATCCTAAAACACCCTGGTATCTTAAAAGCCGTTTTCACTTTCTTCAAGACGGTCATTCGAGGATTCTGAGACCATCTTTGAATTACCGACTAAGAAATTCTACACATACTACACAGTTTTATGACAAATCTTTCACTGCGCAAGCTGTAAGGCTTTGAAACTCACTACCTCAAAACATAAAACAAGCTAAGTCTGTGCATTCGTTTAATGACCTCGTCAAACAACACTATCTTAAAATTGTAAATGAATAATAATTTTATTTAGTTGTGTGCTAGGGATAGTGTTGTTTTAAGACACACAACTTGAATATTTAGATAAATATGTATGTTTATATTATAATTTAGTAACATTTTCCGTGTATTTACGCATGTATAATATTTCTATTGCATACCTACCCCCATCCATACCGAGTTTCTGTCCATCCAGAGGTTGTCTGGAAGAAATCGCTCCCAGCGATAAGACCGCCCATTGTACTTATCATTATGATTGTATGTTTTGAATTTATTTTGTAACATTGTGTGCAATAAAGTATATTCTATTCTATTCTATTCTATTATTGGAATTGCCACGTGCCGGTGAAAAAAATTAACGTCATTACCGATGTATAAAACCCGACAATCTACCTAAGTGTAGGGAGCGTAGCATCGCTTTCCCAAAGAATGGAAAAGCCTGAGCCCAGCATTGGGATGCGTATGAGATGATATTTTTTTATTCATAAAATTTTAAGAATCAAAAGTAATTATTTTTAAACAAAAACAAAACCCACTTCAAACTGAAAACCAAAAAATAAATACTTAACCGCCTTCTGTCTACAACTTCTTGAAGTCGGTGCCAAATAAAACATAAAAGAACAACAAGTTTTATCTTTGGTTAAAAAAGTATTTATTGCGCAAATACTTCAACAGGTGTAAAAATAATATATGAGGCACCTGTAGAAATTGTACAACTGGTATAAAAAATTGCCATCTTACTCTTCGCTGTATATACTCTTCAAGAAGGGTTTGCTCTCGATTTCCTTCCAATCCACTAATCAGATCCTGACTTTGTAACTATGGGAATAAAGTAAAAATTTGAAAATTGGTCCTATGTGGACGTAACATGCCTACAAAAAATTAAGCGCCTGTAGAAAGTGGTACGCATACATTTTTTGAAAAAAATTAGGCTCTCGGCGTTTTTTTAATAACGACTACCCCAGTTATCGAAATTACACGTGTACCATCGAAATTGATTCAGTGATTTTCTAGTGCACACGTAGTAGTGTAACACGTAGATACATTTACTTATGCATTTATGATTATGATGATTATATCTTAAAAGCTCAAGTTTCAGATACTTTTTGAGATTAAATTAAAATTTTCATGGATCCTATAGTCATTATTAACGTCATATTTATCACTATATAATATACAGTATATTGAACGAGTAATTCAACTCAATTAGCAATATTGATTAATGTTGCAAAGCTATAAAAGGCTTTTATTTATTCCCTTCCAATCATAGAAACACTCAATCATTGTCATGAGAACAATATAGTAGTACACCTTCTAAAGAAGCCATTAAATACAACACCTCAATAAAATGTTTGTAAACACGCAAAGCCGTCCAGCTGCGCGGATCCTCGCTCCAAGACTCGTTGCGAACGCGAGTTAAGACAATATGGACGACTAATGGCTACCGATGACTCAGAATAGCTTATAAATAAATAATTGTTCCCATCAAAGGACTATGACGGTGCTTACAGGAATCAGCGAGCAATTGTTCCCTCCTCTATCTCAAACCAGACTAATAATTTGTCCAAAACAACGCACGATACACTTTCGTTTAAAGGGTCACAGTATGACGCCAGCAAAGCTATGAAAGTTATCTTTGTTGATTAGAAAACAAAACAGCCGTGTCGACACCCTCGTTCCTTTTATTCAGCACAAAATTACAATTCTTCGCACACTGTCAAAATGTGAAACAAAAACGTGGAACGAATGTGTGCTCTTTTGTAATGTTTATTTTGTGCGATAATGAAGAACGTTATTTATGTGTTATTATATTTTATTACAAAAACCGACTTCTAAATTGAATTCACAAACAAGAGTGTCTTTGATGGAAAGATGTAGGTTATTAAGGTCTAGACTAAAACAATTGTAGAACAATACCTACATTTAATAAATCTGGAGCTTTATATTAAATTGATAATTGTAATGTCGCCCTACTTGTTTGGCTCGACCTGAAGGGACAATAACCGCTTTAATATTAATTTCAAATAATCGTTTATTTCTTTTACTAATATAATGAAATAGCATACTTGCCAAAAATCACGAATAATGCTTATTTGAATTAAAATAATATATAGACCCCGCAGATACAAATTCGCTTTTAAAACCACTATGTCTTCATGGTTTACATGATTAATTTAATAATAAATCTTTATTATGCAAAATTACTACTTTCTGTTTAGTTTTGTGTTAAAAGTGTAGTCACCGCGAGTCACTGACTAGCTTTTATATAAATTTTAAACTTCAATACTAAAACACTGTGATGCCACTTGCATTATAATTATAATAGTTTTTGAAATGGAGGTAATAATGAAACCCTGATCAGTAGCTTTTTTTTACTTACACAATAACTTACTTCAGTTTTTTTATGTATAATAATAAAGAAACTAGTTCTATATATTATAGTCTACACAAATGCCTGGCAAAACATAGAGGCGCGTCGAAGCCAACCTGATTTAAAGTAATTCAATGAATGACATGTTGTTTATGACAACGTTAGTATTTGTTAGTGAATTAAAAAACGCGATTTCAGCGCCATATATTTTGCTAATCCGTCTATTCTAAGAAAACTTCCATTTATATATAAAACTAGCTGTCCCGGCAGACGTCGTCCTGCCCGGTAAAAAATAGGGGTTGATCGTAGAGGGTTGAAAATCTGGGGTTGTATGTATTTTTGTATGTTGTATCATAAAAAAATAGAAATTAAAAATTTTGTCTAAAAAATAAAAAATAAAAATTAGGGGTGGATTACCCTAACATTTAGGGGGATGAAAAATAGATGTTGGGCGATTCTCATAGATACCGGATAAGCACAAAAAATTTCATCAAAATCGGTCAAGCCGTTTCGGAGGAGTATGGCAACGAAAACTGTGACACGAGAATTTTATATATTAGATGTAATCCAAGTGTTGTCAAGTTTCAGTTATTTACGTTCAGTAATTTCCAAATAAATGCGATCCTAGTGTACGAAAGTAGTTCGTCGCTCCTATTAAAATGGCGTTATTTACATATTTGGATAATATAATTACTGATAATTTGTCTCAGCAACCTATTCCTAAAATATTCAAGCCTTGTAAATTCAAATAACTTTCAAATCTAATAAATATCAATAAAACACATAGAATTTTATACCAATTGTCTACAGAATTTAAGCTAGCAATTATTAATGTCATATCAAAATTGACGCTTACTCGAAGTTTACCAAGTAATAACAATCATCAATTCGTATAGATCAAAATTTGTGATTCTAGGTAAGATTCTAAAAAATAGGAAACGATGGCTGTGTCTTTTTTGGTCGAGTGACCAATGGATATGCACGACTTTCGCATTTGTTAGAGAATTCAGTGGACACTATCGGAATGCCGTCTGTCAATTTCTCGTGAGAACTATTAATAGTCAAGCCAGAGTCAAGTGCCGTCGTCAAATATTGCTGGGTGATTGTAAATTTCGCTAAGCAAATGGTTTCGCTACGCCACTATAGCTTTCTTGTGAAGCGATTTTTAGCAATTACAATGTCTTCTGGTATTTAAAATGTTATGTCGTGTCAAATAATGTTCTTGAGAACCATGAATGAACGAAGCTTCTATTTCATGTGTATCAAATAGAATACTTCAAGGTCGATAATGCATTATAGCTCAATAAAAAACATTTAAATTTCGTCATCTACCATCTCGAATATTTACAACGGGTCATTGTTTTAGCCTTCTTTATAACCTTGGTAATTTCATTATTCCCAGGACAAATTCCTTTATCAAACAGCTAATCATCAAATATCATTTTTTTAAATTTAAGAACTATTATTTTACCTAAGTTAGATTAACACATATATTCCGCAAAAAGGTAGCAAATACTCATTTCTAATTCCTAAAGTGATAAAAAAAATATCAGTCTAGTCAACTTTGAAGTGAGAGATGTAAATGAACTTTCTATCATAATATTAGTAGATAAACCCTTATTAGGTACACTAAATTAGGAACCTCTAGCAGAAAGATTGCGCGTGGCTTATCTACACATCTTGGCTCTCTTTTATTTGTTTTACCACTCCCAAAATCAGCTTTGGATAATAATCGCATTATGTCTAAGAATCTAATCGATTCGAAACCTTTTGATGACACGTAGCTACGTGAGTATGGTACGTCAATATTGTATATAGCTATATACAATATTGACGTACCATACTCATATTTTTAAAGAAATCAGAAAAATAAATGCCAAGAAATTCAATTACAAATCCAAACAACCTGTCACCAGTAGTGGAAGCTAGTGAAACGGTTGCAACTTAATCGGCAGTCACAGCGACAGTGTGTCGAATAGGCGTCAACAACGACACGACACGTGCGTGCATTATCCGCTGTGGAAATCGATCATATTTTCCCGAAAAACTTGAGCCAACGTCCGATTACTAACAATTTACGACGCCCCCAAATCCGAAAACCACGATCCACCTGCGATCACATCTAACCCGATATAACTGTCGCTGCCATTTTTAAATGTTTAATTGCCCAACAGTTAGCCTGTAATTCAATTTTCTGTATTTTCGTTTCTCACGCATTGTAGTGTGAGAACCGTCGAATAGAGAGTTTTACATGTTTCTGGTAGTCGTTAGACGCGATTAACATTGTCCGATACGCGAATATTATAATTAAAGAATCGGTAAGCATTGATAATACACCGACAAGTCGAGAACAAATCGCCCCTGTAATTGACATAGAAAAAATCAATACAACAATTAACAATTGCTCGTGTAAAGTTGGTTATGTTGGTAATATTTCTTTTATAATTGGTTGACTTTTCTTCATATTTAAGAGTCCACCCTAAGCACTCTATATTTATATACATTGGTTCAAACACGTATTGTGACAGCATTATCAGCCTCCACGTACTACAAAAGGGGATGTAGATAATACACACGCCTCAACAGCCAAATATCTTAAGCGTGGAATTAAACTTATTTATTTATAACATATTTTTTTTTAATTCAACATATAATTGAATACAACATTGTCTATCTTAAAAAGAAAATTTTCGTAAATTGTATATTTACATCCGAGAAAGTTATGATAAACAGTTATATGTGTATTGATTTTACAGACCCATCCTCGGACGTCGGCAGAATTCTATGTAAATTAGTCTATAAAAGAAAACAGTAATTACTTTGTTTTCTTTTAGATTGCAAACTTTAATTGTACTGACCAGGGCTGGTAGTCACTTAAACCACAGAACCCTTTAATTATTAATAAATTATGTAATACTTCAAACTTTTATACATATGAAGATATAGATTATTAAAAGCACTGTTGCATAGGGTGGGCTCTTAAATAAAAGAAGTTTAATGTGTCACACTAGGGTGACGACGGTTTTTGGTTGAATCAGACATGAGGGTTGTATTGAGTAGCACATTTAATCCACAGTGCCCGCCTAGTTTTTCAGATAAACTTGATTCGTCATGTTCAATTCAAACAGAGTCACGACTGTTATCATCACTAACTCTAGATAAAAGCTTGGGCTTTGTTGAAGTTCAAATTTTTGAAATGTTTTTTTTCCATTTCATATATTAATAATAAGTCATAAATGGTCTTGAGATTTTACTTTAATTTATAAACCGCCTAACATGTTTTATTAATAATAAATAAATGAACACACAGTTGATATTGTCATTCAAATTTAATGATATTATTATGTATTTAGCATACTTAAACAATGTTGAAATTACTATAAAATTACATTAATTGAGATAACGTAACTTTCATAACTAAAGTGTTGTCTATATAAAAAAATAAACACTTCAGTATGCCATTATTATTTATTCTAAATAGCAAGTATCAAAAATATATAAATAATTCATAAACCCTTTATTGTTACTCGTACGTTCCAACAACGAAGCGGTGGTAATTGTATAGATAGTCGATAGATGACAATCGTTAGCGGTATAAAGCTTATTTCACATATGTGCGGTGAAAGTCGCTGCGACTTTGTTGTTTTTACGTATTTGCGCTTGTAGCGTGTCAATCATAAAATTAATTTATACCGGCACACTGAAAACGGGTCTAGCTGCATAACAATTGTTATATTTACAATATAGATAGACAGATAACACTTTATTACGCACCATATAAACTAATACTAAAACACACTATAACAATATTGACTTGGTAAAGACAGTAGATGACCTTATCGCTTAAAAGCAATTATTTCTAGGCCACCAATTCTGCAATATAATTATGCAAAGGTAGTGGTTTTATGGGTGGTTCGTATATCTTACTATTCATTCACTTGCGCTACCATTGGTAGAAATTTGAGATTACATGTATGGTATGGAGCTAACTAGTAGTAAAGCAAATGAACAGTTAGTAAGATATAAAGACCAGTTCCTAGTTTCGTGAATTTTACCACATAATTATTGATATTGCGATCCACAAAAAATATAACCTAATCGTTTTAGTACATTTACAAGTAAGCATATTTTTAAGATCAGAATTAAGGTACGGTCTTCCCCTAGGAAATTAGCATGATTTTGTAGGTATAGCACACGCACGTTACACAGTAATTTTGAAAAGAGGCATATTACATTTTGTGTAATTAGTAATTAAGAGTGGCTCTAAGCATCAATATTGTTCTTAAAAATAAATCCTTCCCCTTGGTACCAATAGGTAATATAAATAATGTAATTTTGACTTTTTGACAATTAAGATTATCAAAGAAAAATTATTGTTATAGCCTTCCAAGAAAAATGTTCTCTTATTTAGAACGAATTTTTAAATCAGACTGATATGCAAAATAGACTTTTTGTAAATAACTGTAGTCGTAGGTATTATTAGTAGTGATGCTCGCGGACCGCGTTCGTAATACCGAAGTAAGAAAGAGAGTTGGTCTGAAAGAGAGTGTCGGGGTGAAGGTAAGGAAAGGAATGCTCCGGTGGTTCGGGCATGTGGAAAGAATGTATGATGAAAGAATGACTAAACAGATATACAATGCAAAAGTGGATGGATGCAGAAGTCGCGGAAGGCCACGACACACCTTCCATGATCAAATTGATCATGTATTAGCAGAAGGTGATGTCAGGAGCCTTAAGAACAGACGAGCGTGCATGACAACGGCTATGAATGTCAAAGAAGCAAGTGAGGTGTGTAAGAATGGGCCTGTGTGGCGCTCTGTTGTTCGTGTCTACCCCGCAAGGGACCTGGCGTGAAGTTATGTATGTATGTAGGTAGTATTAAAACTACAATCAGTGTTCCACTTACTTTCGTAGATTATATAATAGCGTTGGTACAGTAATATGCATGCGAAAAATCTAGTGCCTAGTAAACAGTGGGCTACAATTGCGGTCAACCAATCTTTGACAACAGATTTATAAACAAACACTAACAACAAAACTTATTAAAGAACACATGAACATTGTGTCCTCCCCGTTACAATAAAAAAGTGCTAATGGACACTTTCTTAGTTGAATACTTTTAGTTAATTTAGGTTATATTTAAATTATCTATTAGCCTTTTTAGATTAGATTGTAACATTAATGTGGTATTTTTAAATACAACATTTATGAAAAAGAAAACTGATATATAGTTCTTTAAATAGTCGCCTCGCTGAAAAATCGAAGTCGCTTTTTGCGTCAGTCTGAATGAGACCTAAACGTTCGACAGCGCGCCATCGTTCATCAGTATCGGTTCCCACGCGTGTGCCTTACCGAATACTTTTTGCGTTTAACTATCGGTTTTTGTGAAAAAACCGGGCTCGAATCACGTTTTCTATTCAAACTATGTACAACGCAGGCACTTACGCCTTCTTCACTGATTGGACGGCAGAAGATGGCAGCCAACTAAACAATTATATAACCGGTTTGAAGATACAAACAGCATATAAAACATTTGTTACTTATACAGTATTAGACTATTGATGGTCTAATTATATAGTTATTATACCTATGTTCAAAAATAATTTTCTTTGTTACCTACGCTTTAACAGTAATTCCACTGAAAGCTGATGATATTTGGTATATGTATATGTCGGAGGGAAGCTATAGTTAGTTATTGGATGTATTGTTGACTGGATGTATAACGCACAATATCATTTGTTTACATTTTAATTACTTCTAAAATTCTTAATTTAATTTAATTTGATTTGTTAAATGTTTCTATAACTAAAATATCGTTCTAACCTATTAAAAGTTTTTTTTTTTTTTTATTGCAGGAGATCAGCAGACAGGCAGACGGCCCACTTGATGGACAGCGGTTACCATCGCCTATGGACATTTGCAACACCAAAGGTGCTACGAATGCGCTGCTGCTCTCTTTGGGGAGCCTGGAACCTGGTCACTAATGCCGGAACACAACACAAGGTTGTTATGGCGACATACTCTAGACCAGGGGTGGTAGCCATCCAGTCGGGCAAATGCCCTACCACCTGGCTGTGGGTTGTTTTGTCGCCTCTTACGACAGGCCGCCGGGCCGCAGGAAATTGTATTCTTTCTCCGTTCCTGCACGGATATGAATATTGTAATTTAATAAACGACCAATCAGAGCAGAGCATATGGCGGAGCGGGATCAGACGCCCTCTATAATTTGAGTAGTATCTACTTAGGTAGACTGGGGAGTTTTTGTGACACATTTGGTTGTTGGCAACAGGTCGAATTGGACCATGGAGTATTTTAAAGAAAGTATTGAAGTTGGAAGTATGAGCGGTGCCCTGAACCCGCTGCTCGGTCTAAACTATGTTAAAATGTCTTTTAAATCTAAATTAAAAGTGTATAAACCATGGCTATCGTGTTTTATGCTCGCATTTTATCCTGATGACGCCCACTAAACCTGCAATAAATAAAGGGGATGTCGTGAGAACGAGGCCGTTCTGTGACATATATATATTATTTTGATAACGAAAATAAACATGAGATACTTTTTATTCTGAATGATAAAATATTATTTTTTTCGAAGAAGCTTAAGATGGTATTTTGTGATTATTTTAGATATACTTGATGTACTCACATCTAGATAGATCCTGAATCAAATACAAAGGAGACAGTGACATTTCGAAATCTGGCTTTGGGCCTGATACCTAATTCTGCTATTATTATCTCGTCAAAATCGGCAAATATTATTGTTCAATCGTAGTTCTGTCTTTTTATCACTCTATAAAATTTTGTTATTCTTCAATGTTCATTTGACGATGAAACCAATTTTTCTAATATTTTCCAACGCGACGATATTTAGAATACATCATGGTTTAGTAGAAAATGTTTTTTTGACACTATTGCAATGGAATTGTACTTTGAATATTGTCGCAAAGTCATAATGAAATAGCAGAATTGGGCCCTAGAACAAAGGTTTTTGGGGCTCCCTCTCCCATGTAACTTGCCACATAACCGTAGAGTAGGCCATTCTATTGCACCTTATTTACTATGTCACAAACATTAACCCTCTTATTCATAATCGATATGCGAAGTTCATCAATACATTAAAGACTTACAAAAAAAATACTATCACTTTATTGATTCAAATGTGAAAAAGATTTATTCATATCATTTTAACGAGCCGATAAACCGCTTATAACAATTACAAATAAGGAGATAAGGATTCTACGCTTTGATTATGTAGACAAGTACATTGTCCGAAGCTTCTCCGTATGCATTAATAGGGTGAGTCTCCCACGTACAACCACGCGCGCTATTAGTTCCAGGTTTTCCCTGCAAAATATTGTAGATTTTTAAGAATTTTTCTGCATCAACTCCTTTGTTGATACCAATGATGAGCACTAATCAGTTAATTGTAGTCAAACATAAATGATCTAGCACTAGTTTTATAAAAACTTGGTTGAGGCCAATGATGCGTGTTGGAAAACGATTTCTTGTCTTGTTCGGGCTTCCCGTAAAAATCACAAATTCTTTGAGTTAAAATCTGCGGTACTTTTTATCCCCACAATCCCAAGGAAATTTTTCTGGGCATGATTTAAAATGACCAGCTTAAAAAAAACGATTTCGAATGATATTTTACTGATCGATAGCAAATTTTATGTAATAAAATGTGTGATTTTTTATCCCGGGAATCCCGCGAGTATTTAATAACTTCAAATCCCGGAAGCGATTTGGAGTTATTCGGATTCTTCCATGATAAGTTACTCCGACACAGTTTCGACTAAAACGATATCTTACTAGATTCTTTTTTTAAATGCTGTGTTTGTGTTCCGGGAATCCCGTGGGAATTTCTAGTTAAGCGTGGATAAAGTCGCGGGCATATCCTAGTATTACAATAAGTACGTAAACAAACTTCACATTTAATTGTGAGAAAATAACTTTTAAACACTTTAACAGACGTTTACTACTTGAATGGCTATAACCATGGTATAACGATACTTTAATCAAATTAATTGGTTATTGTTATGACATTTTGTATTCCGGTTTTTAGTTTTAAACTCGTGAGAGGTTTTTCTACGCCTAAAGGTGAGTCGTATTGTAAGTTATTCATGTTAGATTTTTTTTCTTGTAATTCTCTGAAACTTTTACTGGCAGAGTTAAATGTGTCAGTATAAGTCAGTTCTACATCAGAAGGCCGTCAATAACGACAATAAAACTCAAGTACAAAGTCGCCCAATTAATAACAAGAAATATGCCAGCTATTTTTTTATATACACGTGCTATAAAGACATGGATACCATAAAACAGAATTCCATATAAGCTGTGGAATTTTTCCTTTTGTACCCGCCTACGTCGATTTAAACCGTACTTATTTCAACCCCTTCACAAACTTGCGTTTGTAAGCTACTTACCTATTTAGAGCTTTTCTTTATATCTCACAATGTGACCTTTTGTAAAGTTTGTGATGTTGTAGGGTGTAATGTGTGTAATCTCTGAATCTAATAATCAATAAACCGATTTTGAAAGTTCTTTCACCAGTGAAAAGCTACATTCTTCTTGAGTGACATAGGGTTTATTTGATTGTGATTAATATTATTTGTCTGATGCCCAGCGAAGTGTGCACGGGTCAGCTAGTATAGTATAAATCTAATTTATGTATGGCAAAATAGAAAATTTCAAAAAATAATATAAAAAAATAGAAAATTATCAAGTAAAATCTATAAAATAAAGATATTTGCTCTATTATAAAGACTTCATAGGAAGGCGTACGGTAATTGTTAAGATAAGAAAAACAGAAGACCGGGATATGTGGCGCTGATTTGGGGAGGCTTACATACAGAAGTGTACTTCGATTGACTGAAGTAAAAGAAGAAGAAAAGAGAACACGATAGCCAGCTGTACAATAAATACAAAACATAGACTACACTTTCTTTCTCTTTGCTCTGCTCTCCATGTCATTACAACCATTGTTTTAATCGGCGTGTGTGTGATGGAAATAATTTGCTTACTTGAAAATATGTTTTTATTTCTTTCAACGACATGTTTAAAGAGTTTCGAAGTACCTAATATAACAATCGATAACATAAAGCATGACAAAACAAAAATTTAATATAGGCTAAAAGAAACCGATGCCATACAAATATCGTTTGGGTTTTTCTTTGAAAAAGGTTGAAAAACAAAATTGCTGATGTAAGTACACTCGCTTGCGCTAATTTTACATATGTATTGTGAACCCAAACATGTGACTCGCTTTGTATTTGACAGTCAAATAACGTTACGTCGCCTTTAAAGACAATTCCTACTATTGTTGAGACTTCAAAGGAATTTAGACGATATCCCTTTTGTAAAGGCGACATACGTAGGTAGCTTTTCAACAAGAGGAATGTTATATGTAAGTATGTTGTTATATTCTTTTAATAAGACTCGTGGTTATAATACAATATATATAAGTACATTACGCCGGTCAACCAAAAATGTTATTCTCAACATCGAGTGAGAAATAAATATTTATTTAGGATACTTTTAAAGATTCCTTTTAACTTTTTCCTGCGATATTCTCTTGTTTTCTACAAAAGCAACTTTTAGTATAGTACTCGTTATGTTGTTTGTTTTATAAGAAATCAAAATTTAATACCGAGAAGACTAACTCAAAATTTCTGTTGATCGGTAGTATTCGTTACTGATAATTTTTATTTAGTTTAACTTAACTTTATCTTTTGTAATTTTTTCTATGCATTTATATGTATTTTTTTAAATTCTATATAACAAAACCCTGCTCTACCTTTTGTGCCAGGTTTCTCTCTTTATCCCAAGGTTGTCTGTAAGAGAGCGCCGCCAGCTTTAAGGCTGCGATTTGTACTTCTAAGCTGTTATTATTGTTTCTGTATATCCTTTAATATTTTTTATTGTACAACAAAATATATTCTATTCTATTCATGAAATCAACGCTGAATTTTTCTTTCGAGGTGAAATCTTTCATGGACATCCTACCATCCAGAGTTAGTAGTAGGGTAATGCTCGACTCCCAATTGCTTTCTCAGACTTATCTATTGAATCATCACAGTATCTTGTATATGTATGTATACCACCTTTGACAAATTGAATTTGTTGTATTCCTGCAACGGGTTGTCTGGGATAGATCGCTTCTTATCTTTTCTGTAATGATGTGGAATAAAATGTTATCTCTCTCTCTCTCTCTCTCTCTCTCTCTCTCTCTCTCTCTCTCTTGCTCGCTCTATCTTGTCAACGCAATGTAGGGGTTTTGAAAATCGAAAATCTTTTCGATAACCTTTATTATTGCGCATAAAGTATTGTGGGATCTAGCATAATTAAGTAAATTTTATATTGTGATGAAATACAAAATGCTACATTTTTATAGTAGCAACAGTATAAAGACGTATAATGTATTTAACATTATACGTTGTGTGTAATGTATGTTACTATTAAACAATACATAGACAAGTGATAACTTGCAATATGTCGCTAACATGAACGAGTCTGGTGACGACATACAAATGTAGTGGATAAGCGAAATGTAAGCGATGCATTTAGAATATTACCGTATAACATTCTCAGATGTAGTGCACCTGAGTTGGTCAGTAATTTGTTTGCCTTCATTTGCATACTAATCTCTTATACATTAGGTTACTTTAGCCGAAGGTCCGAATTAATTCGTCGAAGAGAGACTCGAATAATTATTTACTTATATCATACACAAATACAATGCCTACAGTGTACAAGCTAACCGTGTTCCATTTACTTAATTCCTTTTTCGTCTATGAATGAATAAATCTTACCTACTTGTGAATACGTAATGAATCTACTACTGCTTCCAAAGCAATGTTATTTTTAAACGAGAAGTAGCAGAATCTGAATAAAAATATCCTGTACAGCAATATATTTTGTTAAAATTCCCTTTTGTAATACTTATATAAATTTCCTATTTATTTTATGCGTTATATCGTTACTAGAAACCGTTAAAAATTAAGTTTTTTATGTATGATATCTGAAAAACGATTTCCATGTCAACTTACTAAAATTATCTTGTTTTATAAATAACAGTCAATGTGCTTGATGAACATTTAATAGCAAGAAGTCGTTCCCTAGTCTTTATATTGTAGGGTTAAAAAGAATTTCGAAGGTGGAAAAATGAAAAAGATACTCATAAATTAGCATTTATTTATTTTGAGTAAAATATTAAATATACAAAGCGCTTATTTTACTCCTCTTATTTCTTTAATCTAAATTATAATAAAACAATGATTTGTATAATAAATAATGTACAATATTTTTATAGTATAAATCACAACTTCATTTAAGGCATCTTTGTAGGACTGGGTTGTTTATGAGTTTTAACCTGCAGCCACATTTGTATCATCGTCCCGATACATCATAGCATATACAGCGTGTTTCATTTCAAATGACAATAAATCATAACTTTAGCGGTCGTCTCCATACAAATTTTTTGGTACTATTAAATCAACCGTAATGTCAAAAATAAAATTTTGAAATTTCCGAACAAATTAATTACGGAGAAAACAATGATCCCTACCTCCCGTAGCAGAGGCTGTATAGTATCTTGCGACGTTACTCTATAAGTTTCTACTACTACAGGTTGAAGGTTTTCTCTGCAATTGACTGCCGTTAAATTGAATAATATTGTACACTTTGGATTATTTTATCCTAAGTGTATGGTAATGTTGAATTATAAAAAATTCTAACCATCACCAAGCATGTGAGCGTCGTGCACCTGATGAGTCTAAACACCTAGAGACGAAACGCGTACACATGGGGGTGTTAACGTGGGGGTTATCGGGGTTCTATATGGGCCTCTCTCCATATCACATCCTCTGTATCGGTTCCTGAAAAGGGACCTTCATGCGAGCTTGTCTGCGAAGACAAGCTGTAGTTAGATAACGGTATATGATGGTACAGTAGTGACCTTCAACCTGTAGTAGTAGAAACTTATAGAGTAACGTCGCAAGATACTATACAGCCTCTGCTACGGGAGGTAGGGATCATTGTTTTCTCTGCAATTGACTGCCGTTAAATTGAATAATATTGTACACTTTGGATTATTTTATCCTAAGTGTATGGTAATGTTGAAATTAATTACGATAAAAAGGGAATAAAAACAGAACATCTTGTAAATATTGGTTCGCGAGCGAGAGCGTAAGAATGAACAACTTCCGCGTTTAATGATGAAGAGACGAGCTGGCAACATGATACATTGGTCACTAACCTACCGATTTAAACACAATAACTGATACATGTTGTTGTAATATTCTGAAATGAAAAATGAGGTCCTGTGGCTAAACCAAAGAAGTTACCTTGATTCATTTTTGTATTTGGGCAGAGTACGTCATGAAGAAAACGTGGTCTGATTTATTGTCATAAGGTCTGAAACACGCTGTATAATCGCAAGTCTTGCCCATAATTTACCGGATTTTATACAATTCCTTTCATGTATAGTCTGCACCAAACTTAATGGTCTCCGTAAATTAACGGCAAACAACTGAGCAATAAATGATTTTGTTATGAAAAACCCTTTTATTCCCCAGCCACTGCTTACAAGAAATTGCTTATACAGCTCCCGATCTTAGAATTGTGGATGCAGGTTTACAATTATAAAAATAACATTCATTATTGATGGTAATAAAATGAAAAACTATTTTCAATGCAATTGAAGATATACAATCAAATTCATGTTAATTTGCGGATAGTTACAACACTACAATCAACAACTTACAAAATGTAGCAACGCCCTTAAACTAAGCAATTTAATGCCTAAACACTTCAATAATTAGGAATAGGTAATTAAAATAAGTTCAGGAACCGTAAATAATACAATGAGATGTAATTAACATTAAATCTATGAACCATAACATTAATAAAGCTTTATAATACAAGTGAAGGTAAAAACTAATTTAGATTTGCGAAACATTTCACAGATGAAGTGACTTTAAATTGAACAGTATTGTATTTGCTAATAAAGTTAATTTTAAAGAAGTATACTTGACGTAAGGGCCATTGAAGTCTATATAGGTTATTCTGAAAACGGGTTTTCCTACTCTCTCTTGAAATCTCATGAGGGCAGAGTTGTGAATCTAGTTACTGCAGCACTACGTTAATTGGGTTACTTCTACCAAGTTTCAGTTGGCCCTCACACTTAGGGCAAGATGTATCTTCTATTACTGTCCTCATGTACGTTTTTCGTTCTATATAAATTTATACAAAATCAAATAGGATATGAAAATTGCGGGTAACTCTACATTTATGCAGTTCTGTTTTTTAAGGCTTGAACTGGCTAATAAAATGCCGTATCATTTTAAAAGGCCTAATTACCATTTGATAATTCAAGACACATCTGGATAAAGTTTTAATATGTTAATCGTTTTGTTCTATTCAGTCATATGAATACTGTAGTGAAATTCTTTTTATATTCTTTGCAGTCGATTTATATAAGATGCTTTATTAATTTAAATATAATTTTCAAGGCACTTCAAGATATGTTTCTAATTTAGGTAATACATACATAAATGATACAATTTCTATTCGTAATTACAATTATTTTATTCGTACAAAATGAGATAAATTCCTTCACTTAATGTACTCTTCCCATGTCCATGCCGCCAAGTTGACCTAAGTAAGGATATCCAGACTTAGCTTCGGTCGGTGAATGAGCGTGTGATGCGTAATGTGAGGGATTTGTGCCAAAAAATGAACTGCAAAAAAAGAAAATTGGTTAATCTTTTTTGAATACAGAAATGAGCATTCACTCTTAGAGCGCTTAAACAACAATTAATTTAATATTCGGGTTCGATTCCCGGTATAGTAAATTTCGGAAACGTATTTTCTCCGTTATTTACCATGGTCTGGGTGTCTGGGATCGGCCCCAGAGTGGTCCGTTGTATATTACCCATAACACAAACGTAACTTGCTTAATTTGGGGATATACAATGTGTGTGTTTGTCTGCCGATTATTATTATTATTATTATTAATAATAATAATAACTAAGAAACAAAGTCCTACATATTGACAATGATGCGTTTTATAATACGATCCTGTTTTTACGATACGATAATATCGAGGGCTTCATACAAAATGGGTGTATAAGCAAAAATGCAGTTTTTTTTTGTTAACTAAAATCTATGCATGTTACAATTTAGAAAGTCATACCAGTATGCAAGTGTACCTAAATAGAAGGGTAATCGAAATTTCAGCCTCATAAATCAACTAGTTTTGTTGTACTCCTAATTTTGTCCCTTATGTAAAACTGCACTTTTATCTGTACGCCCGTTTGTTATGAAGCCCTCGAATATGCTTTACTATAATCTGTGTATTCGTATATACCACTAGCTATCCCAGCAGACGTCGTCCTGCCCGGAAAAGCTTCAATCGATATGCCGACAGCATTAAAGTTTATAATTAACAAATAAAAAATAGGGGTTGATCGTAGAGGGTTGAAAATTTAGGGTTGTATGTATTTATTAATGTTGTATCATAAAAAAATATCTAAAAATTAAAAAAATAATAAGGATGGACTACCCTTAACATTTAGTGGGATGAAAAATAGATGTCCGATTTTCAGACCTACCCAATAGGCACACAGAATTTCATGAGAATCGGTCAAGCCGTTTCGGAGGAGTTTAACTACAAACACCGCGACACGAGAATTTTATATACAAGATATTAAAATACAACTATATTATACGACTATTAAAATAACCTTAAACAAAAGACTAAACATGATATATTCATAAACCGCTATACAATAAAACTAATAAGGGTAAAACAAAATAAGAAACTGTTGAATAATACGATAATAATGAAACATCGTATAAAATAAAACCGCTCAAAACTTTGACATCAAAAAGCAATAAATGAAAAATCCGCAATCATTTTTAATAACAAAATATCGATTATGCATCCAAATTATGACTATAATTGGTATGAACACGATTTTTTTGCATACTGAAACGATTCCGGTATCAAATTCAATAATGTATTATAGATCGAAAATTCAGTTTAAAAATAATAAAAACTAACCGTGGGATAGCTGGGAAAAGATGAAATCTAATTGATCGATCAGCTTCGAAACATCAAATATCTATTACAGATAGAATTTTAAATAATTACATACTGTAACCTGTAATAAGGTACGGTACAATTGATATGTATTTTGGCCTACCGGACTTATAATTTCTGTACATTGAAATACCGCGTTATGTGGATGCGCTATTTTTGTATCGAATCGTGACTTTGGCAGCTATAAAATGTGGATTTACATTAAATATAATGCCTAATTTTTATACAAAAAACTTTAATGTCGTAGACCAGTCATAAGCTAGCAAGGTCGAATTTGAATTGTCCAAAAAACAACATTATTATTATTAACGTTATGTTTATTCATAATTTTAGTGGTATTTTGACGTATAATAGATAACCGCGCCGATTGCGTTAATGTTGTTTAATGGTTTATGAGATTTGCATTGTAAATGGTCACATTCATAACTTAATTGACTTCTGGCACATCACACCAATTCTTCGGTTAAATATTTATAAAGTTTAGTTCACCTTGTAATAGCTAAAAACAAAAGTACCTGGGTGATAAATATAATTGCGAAGATAGATTCTAAAACGGTTTACAATATGAAGGCATCAAAATACAGTATTACTTTTAAAACTTTAGATATAAATTCTCATTATAAGTAGGATAAACCCGCGATTTCGTCCACGCTTGACTTGAAATTTCAGTGGGATTCCTAGGGCACAAAGTATCGCAGCATTTAAAAAACAATATATTATTATTTTGGGGAAACTGTGTCGGGATAAGCTAATATTTATGCATCCGAAAAATTTCAAACCGCTCTCGGGAAAATTACCGCAGAATTCCCGGGATAAAAAGTATCACACATTTTATTACATTAAATTTTCTGTCGACTAGCGAAAAACGGTGCATTAGCAAATTCCCGCGGGATTCTCGGGATAAAAATTAGCACAGTTTTAAGTCTCAGAATTTGCTGTCGATCAACGAAAACTGCATCGAAGTCGACTCTGTAGTTTTTACGTGAATCCCGAACAAACAGACGAAACAACAAGAAATCTAAAAATAATGTAGTGTTTACCGTGGTTTATGTAGTGTTTTCCAGTTTTTTTTTTGTAATATCTTCAATGTACAGACACTTAACACAAGGTTGAGGTTAATAATAATCTATCAAAAAAATGCGTATGCGCATGACATTTATGACATTAGTATGCCTTTCAAGAAGTAAAATTCTGAGTACATTTAACCTTATGAGAAAATATACAAACGTATATTTAATTATATATTCCTACTTTCACCAGCTGATACAATTAATAAATGAATAACAAGTAGGTAGTGAGTAATAATACGTCTGCGAAACAACTGACCGTTCGAAAGAGACCAGGCGCACGCGAGCCTTAGTGCAGTTTAGGAAGTTAAATGCAAATAGCTGTAGATAAGTTTTAATACTCGGTTCGAGTTAGTTTAATGTTTGGGTTCACTGCACTAATGTCACGTTCGGCCTCTTATTAATTGCTGTACGCCGCTACAATGAAACTAGTGTTTATATGTATCGTGCCTGCAATTTGCTTGACTCTTAAAAGGATTGTTTTAGGGTATGCTGGAAGATAAGCGAGCGGAAGAGCTCTTATGGTCATCCTAGCGTTGAATCCGGTTTATTCGTTCATTTCGGAACGTCCACTTAGGATCCCGGAATCCGCTTCCCTATTTACCCCTGTCCGTTTCGCGTAGTTTCCGGTATCTTGTATTATAACGCTCCAAGAGCTCACAAAATAGGCGTGGTAAACAAAAATGTGAAATCGATTCACAATTCTTTTCTCACGTTTTCGCTAGAATCTCGCATCAATATGGAGTAAATATTAGACCATAGGCATGGCATAATTATAACGTCAAGCCAACAACTCTTGGACCTAACACTTCTACTGGTACATTATACACCTCGACATATATATCCTATACGATTACCAGCGAAACAAATAGAAAAACTAAGTAGTAGCGAGTGGCTATCATTGCCCGTGCCGTGCCAAACAATCAATCAATTCTAAATATATATTAAGTCAGAAACAGACTCAATTGTATCTTTACGTCAGAGACCTGATATCGATGTAGATGAGTGAAAATAAATAGTGATTTTAGTCACATATGACTGCAATAATTGTTAAGCTTGCCGTGTCAAAATAAATAAGAAATAATAGCCTGCAAAATCTATTTTAAAACTAGCCATATAAGTAAGCGAGAATCTCTACACTATATATGGCTAACAGTTTATATTTAATTACATTACAGGTGAACAGCCTACATATAACTATTAATAGACAAGTTACGAATACCATGAGTCATTTATCGTAAGTTTTCTGGTCCAAATAACTCCCCATAAATGCACAGAATCATTGAAAACGCTCGTAAATTCAGCAATGGAAACGCAACAAGTGTCTGAGCCATGCCGCTACATTATTATGGATGCGATACAAAATACAGAATCTGATTCTTTTTCATTTATGATTCTGGCCAACGTATTATTAATGCGAACCTAAAACGATACTTCGCGTCAATCAAACACGCGTTCAGGCCTAGATAAGACAGGCCGACATACATAAACGTGGCTAACCCATATATTATTACTTTGTCATTGTGCAAGCAGGGATATTGTGTGTGGTCCAATGAGAGGTCTATAGGCGTCTTTTGTCTAGATAACATAGATAAATGTCGTTGCCGTATAGAGTACAATGCGACAATGTATTTGTCACATTCACTTTAGTAGTTACAATTTACTATCGACTGAACCACAACTCAATTTCTGTGTAGATATATCATTCTATGTCCTGTCAATGACGTCCTCTTAATACCGCGTGGTACCAAATCGATGCCTACCCTTCAAAAAGAGTCCCAATTTTTCGAGGTAACAAGTACTTTATATTTGTGTCCGTTATCGAAATCCCATCACGAAGGGTGAAATATTGACATAGCATTGTGGTATTGCATTTTATCGCAGAATGTTACAAGGGTACCAACATATAAACAACCTGAGTTATTCATTATATTCGTAGACGTTTGGTATATTCTAACAAATTACACAGTTGTTTTTCAGATGTTAATAGATTGTACGAAATATGACATGCTGACTTGTGGTATGAGAAGAAGAAAAAGGCTTTTATACCTACCTAGACTTTTGTACATGCTCCCAAACGATTGAGAGAAGATGAAGAAAACAGAGTTGATTTTATCTAGCTTGAACTTTAAACTACTGCTTATTTTACATTTGTATAAGTTCCAGTTTGCCGAGTAGATCAAGTGTAAGGTAGGTTAAGTGATGACGCGGTCTAAGATGCTGCACGCTTATCTGTTATTTGTAATAATTATTAATTGAAATGTCAATTAAACACGCTTCGACATATACTTGATTTCATGATAATCGACTTATTCTTAAATTAATAAAAAAGCAAACAGAAATGTTTATCCAGAGTAGTATGAATAGTAGAATGGACAAAATATTACTAGTCCAAAATTATTTGTAAGCAAACGGTTTACTAAAATTCGCAGCCCTATGCATTCACGATCATATCGGCGTATTACGATGCGCACGCTGTAATAACCACCCGCGCGGCGTATAATGGCCGACTTCTTACTCTCTTAATTGATTAGCGGTCGGTTGAGCTAATGATAAAGGAAGGTGAAAAGAAATAAAAGTACGCACCCCGATTTGTGTTTAAGCCTTGCTGTCTATAGCCACCGGACGTTATACAATATAACTTTGGTCTTTACATCATCGCCTATTAAATCCCACACACAATAAACTTCGCTAATGACAAATACTCAGTACCATAGAATGATCTCATCGCAAATGAACACCCTAAACGTACTATTAGTGCAACAGTCATGTCTTAATAAATACTTATTTAATCACCAACAATAAAGGTCAGTTTATTGTAATTGTATGTATATTCACTTGAACAATCTGACTCAAAATAAGCAGCATAGCATCAATAAATCATGAGACATCGGATTATTTTTAAATGTCGCAATTTCTCATTTTTAAAGGTTTGTTTACGTACCTATAATTTTCAGGCCATGCACTGACTTCAGCCAGTTTGTTTTGGGGATGTCCACTCAGTTGTCTGGATGTCCAATGGTTGTGGGCTGACATCGCGTGCTCTTGTTTCGAATAATCTCCATATGCATAAGGATGAGGCACAGTTTCATTTCCAGTGGCGTAACTTGAATGCTGATATGTGATTGCACTAGGCTGGTTAGCGGCAGGACTAGTGGATGAAGGACTTGTACTAGGAGGTGTAGCGTCAGTCGTGGGTTGTAATGGAGTAGCGAGATCTGACGAATGAGATAAAGGAGTCAAATTCCCGGATGAAAAGGAACTTGATGTAGGTGGATGCAATGACGAAGCAGCAAGAGCTGACTGACAAACTGAAGGGGCAGACAACGCTGACTGGTGTAGTGATGGAGCTAAAGCTGAGTTCAAAACTGAGCTGGTGCCCAAAGCAGATGAATAAGATTGCTGCCAAGATGCGCACTGTGCATTAAAAGTAGAGGGAGGTTCGTATTGCTGATGAACGGAAGGGAAGGCAGACTGTAATGACATTGTGTTAAAGGCACTCAGTTGTTGCGAATTAAGTTGCTTGCGAAGACGAGCTCTTCGGTTGGAAAACCAAACCTAAAAATAAAACAAAATATCAATTTTATGCTCATAAAATAATAAATTAAAATAAAACAGGTAAAATGAGTCATATAAGTTAATAAGTAGATTACATATAGAGAAGGGTTCTGTGGTATGGTAGAATGTTCACTGTTCTAGCCATTTTGCTAAAACACCTTTAAAAAAGGGGTAAATCATATCGACTATGCAAATTTTGTTAAAACTAATTGCAGTGTATATATTTTTTTAGATCAGCGCTAGTTGTAAAACTAGCATTATGCTGAGCAAGAGCCTTTTTAGGACATCACAATTAATTGTAATGTATATTATCATGTACTTGTCATGTCACTTTCTGTTTTTTGTCCTAAGTAAATACTTTTTCTTTCTTTCTTCTTTTAAATTTTATGACATTAACCGTTTAACACTTTTTACGCTATTTTTTTAAATGAGAAAGATAAACAACAAATTTTAAAGATTTAGAAAGAAGCGCATAATTTGTAACCAACCCCCAACTTATACAAAAAGGATTTTTAAAGTGATTTTTAAACACCTTTATAACGAAACCCCAAAAGCTATGCACACTTATATGTTTCCAATTTTGAGTTACAGGTATGCTGGACCCATAATGTCGTGTTTTTTTTAAATTGACAGAGTCATTGTAGTGGTATATAGAAGACATAATCTTTCTAAATTCAATCTATATAGTACCAATAGTGTACAAATAAATAGGCTGTTAGTTAAATGTAAAAAATAATTAAATCTAAAAAATAATTAAATCAAGATATCGCGCCAATACCTTACTTATCATGCAATCAACTAACAGTTTTCAGGGGCTTTCAAGATAATCCTCAAACGACAATCTAATAACTGTTTTGAGCGGTGTCTAAATAATTAATTTGTTTCGAGATCATTATCCGGTTTAACCACAAAAAGTTTGTTTATGCTCAATCGAATTACAAGGCGGTATCGATTACGGTTTGGGACCTATAATTACAAAGTTCTACAATGTTATTAACTTAACAAAAAGTGGGTAGAACAACGGTAGCTTCGTGTAACATATGGTAAGCTCAGTTACTATTATAATAATTAATCATAAATGTAATTCGATTTTTTACGCCTTGCTTTCAAGGGGCGGGAAGTGGACATGACATAACAATGTATTTGTTTGATTGCTACCATCCATTTTATTGATACACCTCACTGACTTTCCATCAATAGGGGTCAATGTTAACATACCTGAACTCTCGCTTCAGTTAGTTTGGTCTTTTGTGCTAGTTCTTCTCTTGTGTAAACATCAGGATATTGTGTCCTAGTGAAGGCACGTTCTAAGGCTTCTAACTGGTCCCCAGAGAAGGTCGTTCTGGATCTTCGTTGCTTCCTCTTCAAGGTTATTCCTGGCTCCGACTCCGTATCTGAGTCTTCACAAGATGATGGACCTTTTAAGATAAATTAAATTTGATGACGTATACACTACGATTATATACCTAAGTTATAACTAGGGGTTTTCACGCAGCTTTTATATCGCTTATATAAATTAAACTCCATATACCATGACAATGATTGTATTTTCCATGATTAAAGTTGTGGTATTTTCATTCCTTTTTCGGAAGTATACCTATATGTACAACATATTTCATTATAATTGATCAATACTGCTTCGTTTTTGCAAGATTTGTATCCAAATATTGGAAACTGCTCATTTTTGGCACTAAAAAGTATCCTAAGCTAAGATTACCTCTAATATTAGATAGCTATATAGTATATGGTACAGGATGACGTGAGGTTTTGTGACAGAGAACGTATACCACAACAAACGCAATTGGAAGAAAATATAATAATTTAGGTATCTAACTTAAAAAATTGGAAAATGGAGTTCATCTGCATGTGATTGAAGAACGGGGTCACCAATACCCTATTCGAATTCATTTTCTATCATATATTTTATTTATATTGTTCGCAAGTTTATGTCGCGATACTTCGAAAGATTTTTTTATCTCCATTATTTAATTCCCAATAAAGAACAAACAAACGGCAAAGTTACTTTCAGATTATATTATATACATAAGATCTATAAATTATTCAAATACCACAAACATCCGTTGCAATAATCATAACAAAATGAGATGAAATTTTATGACAAACATCACTTAGTCATGCTACAATTTGTTATATAAAATATTTTTGTCATCGTAATAAAATATTATAACTTTCTAGCCATTCAATTTGTTTTGTTTTACGTCCATTAAAATGGGACTACCGCTCAGACCACACGCGGCCTCGATTATATTAAACGTAACCACATTACATTACGTATATAGTAGCCTCTAATGAATTCTTTTGAGCTTCAATAAATATTACTTTACGCTTGTTGAAAATGGAAATATAATTATATTAGAACGATTGTGATAATACTTTAATATCCGATTTTATTGTCGCGTACATATATCTCTTAAAAACTTATTTTTACTGGAGTAAATTTATATCACAAATATTAATTACAACGTTGGCTTAAATGTGGGTATTAATTGAAATTTACTGTGGCCATAAATCTGAAAAGATATTTTACTAAAGGCCGTATGCAAATGTTTCCATCGAAACACTGATCGATTTTTACCGTTATACGTGGGCACAGGATAAGCACGGGCGGCGAGATTGAGCATCCACTATATACGATGCAGCTAGGACGTGGTAAAGGGGTATTTCCACTGTGGATATTACTTTAGCCGCGCACAACTTAATATGCATAATCTTATCGATGCTCAGAATCTCGCCGGCAAACCGCACTCCGTCACTGAACCGGGATATTAGGAGCGCCATTTTATATTGGATAGCTATACGGCACAGGACGTGCAGTACGGACAGATTGTCGTAATGCAAGCCCCGGGGCCAAACGCGATGGGATAATAACACCTTTGGATACTAATTTCATTTTTATAACCTACAATTTCGAAGCCGACACAGGGGGCGCTGCTGTGGCGTGCGCTCGCAACTCTCCCGCACCGCTAAAACGTGGATTATTATTGGAACTTTATACATCATTTTGCGAAGTTTGCAAACATTTAGGATTTCTGATTAAGAATAAATTTACAATAATAGTCGGGTTTGAGTTTATTAAGTGGTTATGGTCGTGAATTAACGCTAAGTACTATGATGACATGCCGCGTTATTTACGCGTCATTAGGCGGAAGGTCTGTTCGAAAAGTTTAAATATTACTTTTGAAGGATTTATCAATTGTTGCTTAATGCGTAAATCCGAACGCCTGGGGCGGCGACCTTGTGTGAAGAAATCATTGTGTTCAGAATAGACCACAATGCATACTTAATGCTTTATAAAATGAGCTGAACAGCAAACTAGAGCAATATAAAGTTTTATGCAAATAGAACACTGTATTTCTCTGCGAGAGGTTAAACGCTCGAACAAACTGTGCCACAAGTGGATTTAGTTATTACTCTTAAAAACAACCTTTTATGGGACATAAAATATTTCTTGATTCAATATGACAGAAGTCGTCAAAAGAAAAACTCGTTTTGTGTTTTAAGACGAACATAAAAAACTATTGAATTACGAAGTACCAGAACGATATTGATTATCAACTTTGTTCACTTTACATACATACATACATAACTTCACGCCAGGTCCCTTGCGGGGTAGGCACGAAAAACAGAGCGCCACACAGGCCCATTCTTACACACCTCACTTGCTTCTTTGACATTCATAGCTCTTGTCATGCACGCTCGTCGTTCTTAAGGCTCCTAACATCACCTTCTGCTAATACATGATCAATTTGATCATGGAAGGTGTGTCGTGGCATTCCGCGACTTCTGCATCCATCCACTTTTGCATTGTATATCTGTTTAGTCATTCTTTCATCATACATTCTTTCCACAAGCCCGAACCACCGGAGCATTACTTTCCTTACCTTCACCCCGACACTCACCTTGTTCACTTTATGTTAGTTAAATAATTGTTTTATTCCTTCAAGATTCCCAAGCAATAAAGTAATGCAGAATAGTATTCAGTATAGTCAATGAAATACTGTGTGTGCGCCATAATATAAAAAAGATACATAATATGATTTTTATGGTGATATTCAATCATTTAAATAATATTATAATAGTATTTGGTAGTCTAAATAATCTTACTTAATTTAATATACTGTTTTTTAAAACTTTTAAATTTTTATTTAAAACTTTCCTTCTATTTACAGGTAAAATTATTTAATGAAAGGTTATAAGTTATCCACTAACAATTAATAGATGTTTCGGATAAATAAATGAAATAGGTTAATGTAATACAAATTCAGATACCAAATTATTCTATTAAACGGAAGAAACAAATTAATGAACATGATAGTCGTGTATCCAACGAAAACTATCTCAGAAATAACCTAATTCTTGATAAAGCTTTCGTGTAAGTTTTCAGCTCGTAAAACACTAAATTTGGTAATGAGACAGAGACAAATCACAATTGTATAAACATTTACAGTCTAAGGTAAGTTAAACTTACCTAGAATACCATCAATGCTGTGATTTCTTCTAGGATCGGATTCGTCCCTTTTGCCTCCTCTTATTAATCTCGAAATTGAGCTGACTGATGGTGCCGTGTTTTTATCACATATGCCTTCTTTAATAAGTTTATCTCTAATTTCCCAGGAAAATATACCTGGGTTTTGTCTCTTGAGTTCTTCAATCCTGTTCTCAACTTCTGGAGTGGCCACTCTGGGTTTGGAGCCACCGATCACTCCTGGGCGGATGGAACCAGTCTCCTGTTGACAAAATAAAATTAGTTATAACTTGTTTAATTTTACCTATAGTAAATCTCTATCTGGAAGGAAAATTCTGTTGAGGATTTCCCGGTACACTGACCTCCATAATAGTAATAGTTAAAAGAGGTTTATACTCTCTCTCTAAAGCATTTTAAAGAAATGTTTTGTATTATTCATAATCGGATTCAGATGCGATTTTGAGTAATATTTTTTAAATCTATTTTAACGAGCCTATAAACTTCATATAAGTATTATGGATAAGGGGCCAAGACGTGGAGGTTGTTTAAGAATTTGAATTTTGAATTGAATTATGAATACCTAATAACATTTCTTCGATGCGGGCAACGCATTGGAGTTGATGTTTCGTACTTGACAAAGACGAATACTGTCCATCATGTTAACCGTTTGATTGTTACGCATAAATATAATCTTACTCAGCATTATGATTATATCAATAGGCACCGCTCAGATTTTAAAGCAATGATTAACAAAGATTAATCAAAATTCACTATTAACTGTTTTAAATTTCACAATTTGTGAATTCCTCAATTTGCTATAACCTGTAGCAAAATAATATATACCTCTAAATGCTATGCTTTTAGCGTAACATAAAATAATTGTACCCTAAATCTGACTCTAGATATAGTTAAAAGTGTAAATAAGTATTTTTTTAACTTCTGACTAAACTGTAAAATATATTATATTTAATAATGGACTGTTAAAAAAGAGAGTAAAATGATAATTATATAATGCTATTCAGTCTTGTAGAGTTCAGGGTAATCTCGGAGTTAATTTACAGGACGAAATTCATTACTACTGCTTTACTGGGCGAAAGTAATTACCTGACCAGACAGCAGTATTAGTATTATTAGGACTGCTTTCTGGGCCATTGTAATTACTAGTACCTACTTTACTTCCATGTTAGTATATTCGACTAACAACGGTAATTATTCACAAAACACACCATGTTTCTCTTACCTGATATCTATTGAGTATCTTGGAAACGCATCCATGAGAGACTCGAAGTTGCCTAGAAATGACGCAGGGACGAACTCCGGCAGCAGCCATTTCCACAATCTTCAGCCTTATGTGATTTGGAAGGGGTCGCCCATTTATAAAGACACCTCCCAATTGATTCATGCGACCTTGACCTGCAAAAAAAATGCTATTTTTATCATCGGCGCCTAATTAACCATAAGCACTAGGGTGCTAAAAAATTAACTTTATTCTTTAAAATCCACGGTTCCGTAATTATTTTGTAAAAAAGAACACTTTATGAAATCATATCCATCCTTGGCTGTCTATCTGTCGCATGGTACCTATACTCAATAAAGCAATACGCTTGCGCACAATAGGTCCCAACGCCCGGGTGTCATGTACCCCTAGTACACTCGGGTAAAGACGGACCTGTTTATCACTTAATCACTCTACTTTGAATAAGTATTTAAAAAAACAATAATTAGGACTAGGACTATAAGAACCGAAAATTAGGTACGAAACCAAAATCACATGGAAAATTAATTTTGTCTGAATGTTATAAAAATCGACCTCAAAGCGAATATTAGCTGATACAATGTGCTTTGTCTATCAAAAAATGATAGCAGAACTAAGTATTCGTTTGTATAAAAAATAACTTGTTTAAATAGGCCAATACCAGTAGCGGTATTATAACCAAATAATGCGTAAGTATCAATAGTACATTTCATTGTAACTTAACAAAGCAAGTTGCGGGCTTAGCGCGTCTTAAGGCGAGTATACACACATCCAAACAAGGCCAAATATCGATCGTTGGCGTTCGTTGGCTGTCCCTAACATCATTCGAGGCATTCGACCGAATGACGAAAATATATTTTCTATGGTTGCAATAAGTTACCTAAAGGCTAGGGAGATTTAAAATATGCAATAATATAAGCAATAATTAAGGAAAATAAATGCTAATGTGAATTAATGTACTTTTTAAAGAATACATTTTGACTATTTATAATTCTATAGACTCGTCTTATATTAATTAATATATTAATAAAATAATAATTGTAAATAATTAATCTAGTAATTGTTTTCATATTTAATTACATTGTTTTTGGATGATTAATATGACATTCTTTTTACGTCATTTTATTGTAGTTGTAATTAATCATTTTAATTTTTCTAATTGGTCAAACATAATAAATCTAAATTTACGTACCATCAAGTACACTCTGATATATCAAAGTAATCATTGATATGCCAAAAGTGACACACGAAATATATATAATTAATAAAACAAAACAATTTTAGAGTTGCATGCCTTAATTGGCCAAATAAGGTTACCACTCAGTATATACCGCGATTTAGTTACTCGATATTTATCTGGAAAGTATGTTTAAAAAATAATATTTAATTCTTTGTTTTTAACGAAACGTCTAATATATAGAGTCAAGAAAAGCAAACGTACACCATGGGTCGGGCTTCATTGGGCCTGTGTGTACACAGCCTTAGCCCAGCGATCCGTGTGCTCTACATAATATGTACATACGTCATCAGTAGCTCTCGATCACCTCGTAATTTTACGTTTCATTGCCAGTGTTCTCAAGCAAGAATATCCAATTTCTTTTAACACGAGTGCGGTCGAGCCGAAACGATAACACTTAAACTATTTCTGGCTTTTGTTGGTTCAACTTGCTACATTTTACGAGTATTTGTAGCAAAAAAATGGCCAAGTGCGTGTTTTTCTACGCTTTGTAAACGGTTCTCACACGGTTAGCACACTTATTACCGAAATATTTTTGCCACTTTGAAATTTTTCACACTATAGTTCAAAAGTTGGAGAGAGAAGGGTACAAATTTTATGTTTTTGGAAATTAATATATCATCAGCTATTAACCTTAATATGTGGTTAAGGTTTGGTTAAGTTTTCTTACATTTTATTCAATAGTATGTTATTTATAAAGATACAGTTAACAGAAATAATGGTTTATATTATAATAAGCAGGCAAATATGAAATGTGATTTTACTTTAATAGAAACTTAAAGAACATGCCTATGTACCACTTCTATTACAATTATTATTCTTTACACCATCTTATACTGGCATAGGTAAAGTAGATGTACTTGCCAATTGTCATCTATATAAAATAACTAGAGCTGTTTTTGAGAAAAATCACTTTGACTTACATAAAGAAACGTGGGAATATGTCAATTTTAAAGGATTCTGTTATTGCCAAAATTGATGCGGAACCCTCAAAGTTGTAATTCCTACATTAATTCTCCTGTAACTTCGCGCGGCATACGAACCGACCAGTCCATTACTTTCCGTGGCGAAAGAAAGTCATCAAAATTTTTTAATTAAAGTTTTATCGCGATGATTATCCGCAACAATAATTAAATCTGTACGTTCGGCGATAATTGTAAAATCTCATCATGTATAACATTTTGCATTTGTTGCGAGTATTATTAATGCATGTCAACTATTATGTTATTATAATAGCTTCATTGGGGCGGGTGGCTACTAGTAAGAGACCACCTAGCGACAAAGGAAAGCCGACTGCTAGAGATTTTTGCGACGCTTTTGTTATATCGCCAGCTGAATTCAATTGTGACACAAATTAAAATTTTGATATATTGAGTTATTGATGAAGGCATATTTTAAATTACCTTATCATCATCTAATAATGATACCTCATCATCATCTAGAGCCGATAGATACCTCATCGTCATCTAATGATGTTGATAAGTAATTTAAAGCATGCACCTGGGATTTACCGTTAGTAGGAATAATCCTGTAAAAAATTAACTCCCAAGTGCATTCAAAGCGTCCTATTACCAAATACTACTTCAATTCAACCGACCTTCAGCTTCCTTTGCAGGCTTGATTACTTTACGAAGTCGAAACAGCCTTTATTGAAACTATCCCTGCTACCATTTATGTCTTTGCTTTTATTTTTGTTTATTCCTTTTTTATGACCTTAGATATAGTTATTTATAAAAGTTATATATACTTTTTCGTAATAAGATGAGCATACGATAGATTTTATAGCTGTAAATCTGATACATTTAGAGGAACACGATGCTAAAGTATATGCAAGCGAAGCTATTTGGACTACGCAAGAAACTGGTAAAGTTTCTGTTTACAATAATAACGAACTAATGGAATTACGTTTAGCACTAAATCATACGCGACAATATATTATACATCAATGTGGCCTAATAACTGACATAATTTCGAAAGAAAAAAATATAACAGTGGCATGTTCCACTTGTAAAGGCATTTATAGATTATCAATTTCAAATAATTTCTCAAACGTTCCGCCACATGTAGGGTCGAAAACCCCTGCTGGGAACCACCAATCAATTAGACAACATGTCAACAAGTATGTCCTTTGATAAGGCGAAAGGCCTAGTCCTTTTAAATCAACCACTCGAGAATGCACCATAACGCAAACAACATACAGTAACTAATTGCGGTAAACAAAAACAAAGTTTGATAACCACAGCAAGGATGTTTGATAAACTGAATTGGTCTTAGTTTCTTTTGTACTAAGAATCTAAACCGTTTGATGGATCTTTAATCTTTTATGGTAAAGCCGGACCCAGTTCGTGGTTCTGCATGCGATCCTCTTATTTTTTTTGTCGGAACCCGTAGACGTTGCGGTGCCTCGAAAGGCCATGTTTTTGAGTGTTAATTTTATGTTCCCGAAATATTTATGACGCATAACGTGTCCATAATAACCCAGCTATACAAATGTGGGTGGCTTTGTATTTTTGTATCACTTCATTATATTTTTATGTGCGCAAATAGCTATTCCCGTTCATATTCCATTCCTAATTAATATCTATATATAAATCTGTAGATGAGTTGAGTTTGTACACTTATTTTAAAAATGAGAAAAGATACAAAGGGGTTAATTCGGATAAAGAAATTCCAAATGTGTTTTCTGATTTTTATCTGTCTGTCGTGAAATTTACTGAACGGACTTAAAGACATAGTTATAGAAGAATACAAGAAAGTGATGACGGCGCGGTCGCATTTTTCTGGTGCTTCGAATGAAATTCACTAACACATACATGGTCATCATGCCAATGCCAACAGAGCTTTATTGGCACATGCTACTGTGTAATGTGTAGATAATGAATAAATAATAAAAACAGTTATGGCGTTAAGTAAGGACCATTATATTAATGTGAAAAGGCCCTAACCGACTACAAATTATCCACGTTCTACTGGACACGTTGATATAATTATTAGAATGTTAAGTTAAAATGTAATTTATCAATACTACGTAAGTCTAGGGATTAGATTGTAAACAATGTATGGTGACGTAATCAAGGTTACTTCACATAAGAAAAAACATACATCTATACCGATGTAATATGGTTTCAAAATAAATACTCAAATTTAACTTAGTCTACTAATTATACGACACCTGATCATAAATGAACGGCTTTGGAGTTTCTCCCTGTCAGTCTCTCTGAAAGTTTGTTTCGGATATTCTCCGAAATAACTCAACGGATTTCGATGACAATTTTAGACATTAAAACAGAAACATCCGAAGTTTACGTTTATGTTTCATTCCTATATTTTACAGCATTCAGATGATATGAAAATTATTTAAATCTAAATCCTCCACTAGTGAAGTGGCGGGCACTGCTTTATCTCAATACACGGGGTACGACCTCCTACGTTCATAAAGGATTTTCGCTACAATGAGTAATTATTTGATTTCCTTTACTAAAATAACATATTGATTCCCCTCTCATAATATAACTCCAGTATAATGCTATCAATATAAAACCTATTGGAAATAACTCATTCACAAATCAATTGAGCACACAATGCGTAAATGCAACAATTGCATGAAAAGCTCAACTACACAATGCGTTAAAGAATCGGCAAACATTGTATCAAAATTAACGCAAAAGGAGGTGAAGTTAACAACAAATTTAAACACACATTGGTAGCTAATCGTCCGGAAGCTTTCTGGGCCATGCCCCGATTGCTTTTGACAATACAGACTACCAGGGTGGCATATTAATATGGGTACAAAGATATAATACGTTTAAAATGGTCTGAGAATATATGGACATGAGATTATACCTATATCACTTTATCATTGTAATTTTGCAACGAATACTGAAATCAACTAAGACGGTTTAACATTTTACAAAATGTTGTAGCCTACTTGATTTCATACCAGTGTTGAAGATATGACGTCAGAATTTAAACAAATCAAAGCGCAGTTTAATTTTGTATGTATCTGCAGAACACGGGCCATGAACATGGTCCGAACTTTTGGAGGGCTTGTGTGAGGCCATGGGAAGGCCAACACGTACAGGCCCCTGGACAAATTTAATCCAAATGTGGCGTGACACTAACCGGCGATTATCCCTGTGTACACCATATAAAAATACAACCAAGTGCATTGGCTTGTCAGTGTAGCACTACTGTAGGGAATGAGAACAAAAAGTACCGGGGGCTATCGGGATGAGTGCTAGTGGAACTACGGATCAGGGAACATGGGGACTGTGGCGTCTGCCCATCGCAATGTTCAAGGAACATGGAAAAAATAGGCACACGGTAACTCGCCACTCATTGCATGGGTCCCTAAAAATGCCGTACAAGATTGGCGAGAGGCTACATTGGTATGAGTGCCTAAGGGGTGTGAAGAGGTTGGCTGCTGGTTACCGAAGCTACTTCCAACATTATGCCATTTATCATTGCTACCCCTGGCGCTTAAGTCGTAGTTCTAGCGATCTCCACTCCCTGCCGGCTGGCTAAAGCAAGCACGGAGGCCTTGCCTTAGCCTCCCGGAGTCGGTTCCGAGGTGTCACTACTCACCTAAGGCTTCGGCATCAATCCTGTGGGTGCTGTGCTGGTCTCAACAAGTTTTAGTCCAAGAAATTAATTAGCTGATATATTTTAAACATAAATGCTTATCTATTATTAGATGTAAAAACAACTTGATTAACATGATCGTTTATTCTTTCTTCGCAGCCTTGTGAATCTACCAACCGTTGATAAAGTATGAATTTCTTTTTAATAATATGATGTTTCTATGCCCGGAAAAAGGTATCAGTGAAATATATTTGAAGTTAATGCAAGCAAGACTTCTTAGAAAAATTAATAATAAACAGGAAAAAATTCCATGTTAATAAATCACACCATAAAATATTTTTAGCTACATAAATGTATATTTTGCCTCTGCTTCATCTTGAAAATTGAAATTTTAGAAAAAAAATTACTCCCAAAAAATAATTGTATCCAAACGAATAACTTTTTAACTGTCAATCTACAATCAAATAAAATAATACATTGTTGGACTTATCACGTTATTAAAGCAAAGTGGCAAATTGTCTTGATAAATTAGATATTTGATTGGTACAGATCCGTTATAGACTTACGTATTTTATTCATAGTAAATTGTTGGTGTTTTCTAGGCAGCCCATAATCACACACTGGCCATTAAACAAAGACAGCATCTCTGTTAACGCATACAATTTCTCACAATCACATAAAGGTGTTGCAATTCGTTCAACTGCTACGTTCATGTTATACTAAATTGAAACCGAGTCAATCATTTAATGCTAAATGTAAGAGGCAAACCGTGACCGCATAGATGAAGATTTTGAATTCACCAATCGCATTTGTGTGTCAGTTTTAATTAACAATCACATTTTCATCAAGTTTAGAGTATTATCGTAAGTCATCAGTAACAGTCGGAATTATGCGATTTGTGTACTTGTGAAGATTTCATCAAACAAAATTATAAAATAGATATTCTTCATATTATTATTCATATACGGGATTTTAGTTTACTATTTGCAAAGTAATAACAATACATTTTAGTCTATCTAAAAATATCTAGTATAATATATTTATTATATCTATCTATCTATACTACAATAAATCTATAAATGGTTCGAGTTTGTATAATGCCCAATACTCCCAAACATTATTCATTTTTTTTTCAACAATTCTTTTACTGTACAGGCTACTCGACTCTGGAATGAGTTACCTGTTACTGTTAGACAAGCTAAATCTCTAACAATATTTAAGAATATGACAAAAAAGCACTACCTACAACTTAGTGATGTCTGATATTTCTACGTATGTTTATGTATGTGTATATATAATAATATATGTATCTATATATTTATGTATGTAATATCAATAGGAGTATTTATATATGTCTATTTAGTATAAAATTATGTAAGTAGCTGCATATCCTCTAATATTTATGTATACCATCTTTGACCAATTTAATATGTTTTTATTCCTGCCTCGGGTTGTCTGGAAGAGATCGCTTCTTAGCGATAAGACCGCCCATTGTGCACATATAGAATATTTTTAGGCTATAAGTTAATTTGTGTTTTCTGTAATGGTGTACGATAAAGTGTTATCTATCTATCTATCTAATGCCCTTAAAAATGTTGGAAGAAATCAGGGGAGCTAATTCGAACCAGCACTTTCCGAAAACATAATTTAAATATTAACAGATAACATACATGTATACAATAATCTAGCTATTTTTAAGCTATTTTCACCATCACTCAGATTTTTCATTGAAGGTTTATACATATATATAAACACCTAATTAGCTTTGTATGTAAATAACACAGAGCTATATAAAGTAATCGACTTGGCGCAGCCGCGAGGAACGCGCTAGTTTATTAATATGTTTAGTATTTGAATAATTGGGTTTTTTTAAATCTATTTCTGAAATGTCGATATAAAGCTAGAAACTATCACGATACATAAGATAGTAAATAAATAAAGTATTGGTAATAAATCAAATACAATAAACAACTATAGTATAAGTATGGGCTATGACGGGTCCCAGGGTTGATAGTTGTGAAAATTTTGCCATAAGCATGGATATTGCTGATATCCATGTTATATGATGATGATGATGATATCTATTTCGTTCCAAATTCAAAAAACAATATATAAGATATTAAATAAGTATGATAGGTATGGACAATGGATACGGGTTCGACAATTGATTGTTTATATAATGTTAATATGATATTGCCGATGTCCATGTTGACATCAACATTTCGTTCCAATTACAAAAATCACCTTACCTAATTCCAACATCTGGTTATCACCACCATTGTCGCGCGTGATTCAATTTAACAATCCATTGTTGAGATCTCGTTTCGTCTTGGATTTAGTTTCGTTATATCGAATAAGTGCCGGTGTCATTTGTTTTTTCTCTAATCTGTTTGGTAATAACGGTACGGTTTATTTCCGCATTGTTATTTCACTTCGCTAGCTAAACGTTTAATGTCATAGGTTATTGGTTTCGCACTGGCAGCCGTGCGACAGAGCTGTGGCTAATAAAAGTTACGATTGTAATAAGAACTGAAACTATAGCGCAATTAAATCGAGCGATTATGGTTTTAATTATTGACATTCATGTAATATTATGATCGTGTTATGACCTACACTCCCTCTAAAAATGACGAGGTCTTTATCCATAAGTGGGACGTTACAGCGTATTATCATTATATACCATACTCATAGACAGGTATCAGAATCACTAAGATATTGGTCTGTTACAGCCACAAGCCGTGTCCAACATGATGCTGTATGCGACCTACGACTGCTTATTATGAAAAGGCACTACAGAGTTCCCTCACACGCCTAAAGCGGCATATATACGTTGTGCTCAGCGTCCATACATCCGCCACGCCTGCTATCTTTCTGGACCATGCCAGTGTAAAAGCTGCATGGCGTAACTAACAAATCTGCCCAATCATAGAGGATGTTCGTAGAGAAAATGGACTCCCCTTTAGTTCGATGCTGGGTGAGGCTGTGCAGTGTCAATAGAGAGATGGCGCCTTTCTTTATGCTATTGTGTTCTGTTGTATCCGACCTATCAGCTAACAAATGGATTTGAAATGGAAATAAATGATTATTATTATAGAAAGTGCACGGGAAAAACAGAGGCGCGTCAGACCTTTTCACAGTGACCATCGATATACTGTCCATCCAATGCCGGAAGCGGCGTCCAACATTGATTGATGCTAGATACCTCTCAACAGCTGCGATGGACAACGGCCTGAACAACAATCAATAGCATCGTCAAGAAACTACATATCTATGAAAATGAAATGTGTTTTCAAAATAAAATAAAAACTAGAAAAACAGCTATTTATACGTCCGTTTTTATTTAGGAGTACTAAACATAAATAAAAAAATTCTAATTCTAAAAATGTTCTTTTTCAGAATTTTGTTTCTTTCAGTTATCTTCAAAGGTTAAGAAGATATGAATATAAATGCTAAGTCCCGTGCGGACTGAGTATTGACCACAGCTATACCTAAGTAACATGGTAATATAATTTAATCTATTAGGATATGATATGAAAATGGTTTTGAAATCGAACCTCCAAATGTTATCAAATATCGTATCTTTATGTACACTTTGACCTAGAAATTATGACTACGTATTAAGTAATTTGCAACATTGTTGCAAATGTTCATAGGTGACGGTAGCCACCTTCCGACACAGTTGGGGCGTCAGCCTGTCTGCTGTTCTCCAGCAATAAAAAAAGTAAAAATTGCTTTTTTTGGATGATAAGAGGTGATTTAGTCTTTAGAACCTTTAAAATAAATCGATTATCATGAAATTAAATGTGCCCAGTTCTGATAAAATATCGATAGTTGGATTTTTATTATCTTGGACAAGTAATGTAATTTCCACAAAAGACGAATTAATATAGCCAAAAACAAATTAAAGTAACCACCCGTGAACACATAACTACTTTTTCGCGTTTGATAGAGATTTAAAATTTCAACAATTTTACACCAATCGTAATACGTTAAATATATATTCATCACATGTTAGCGAATTTTCCACTTGTACTAGGTAACAGTGGTACAGTGATAGTTTATAATGTTAGAGTCGATATCGTATTGTGTAAATAAATCGTAAACCCCGTTTTCACAATCATAATATGTTTCTGCTTGCAAATCAATTTCACGTAGCGACATTAATGTGGCTATAGTAAAATTTATATGAGCTTTACGTCACATGCCACGCCGCTTTCCTTCCACATGACTTGAATATTGACGATAACTGCTCATATTCCCCTCCTATGGTTGTGCTTAGTTCAATTAATTTAATCTATGTATAATGTTATAAAATGCTAAAGATGCCGTATCTGTACATTGAAGCTATCAAAAAACAACTGGAATAGACTATATAAACGACGGAGAATACGATGCAATCTTTTTAATGCGCTTTTATTAGCTTCATAGTACGTATGTTAATATGTAACGGAATCTTTCAAGTTAAATGATCGACTTCTCGGTTTCCGATTGAGCTGAAATTTTGCACGTGTGTTGTATATCGCGTGCCAATATAATACCATGGAGCTGATCTGATGATGGAGTCGGAAGGTGGCCATAGGAACTCCTGTACTAAACAAGATAGACCCGTCGTGTTTGGGCTCATTTTACTTGCCTGGGTAACACTCAGGTTGTATCGCGTGGTTTCCTTCACCATTGTTAGCACATGGTGTAACAATATGCATATTAGGTTATAAAACTGCCTAAGTGGTGCATGCGTTATGACCAGGATCGAACCCGTGCCCTTTGAAATTGGGACGCCTGCGTTAGCCATTAAGCACTAAACACTAGACTAAGCAGCATTCTAAAATAAATAAGAATCTATCAATTGGCAGTTGCCTTACTCATTGACCATATATTAATTATTAGCATTTTTGAAGTAATAAAATGAATTCAATATTTGATTTACTTCTGACGTATAAAAGACGACAGCTAAACACATACACTTTAGTAAAAATAGAAAGTTGATTAATAATTGAAGAACTAAAGAAAGCATCGTTTTGAAGGTAGCAATAGATATCTTGATCTGTTTTTTACCTATGACACAAAATAAGTGCTTTAATCTATTCTAGGAAAGAGAAATCAAATTTAGTTTTAACAGTTAACAGGTTACCAATTGAAAAATCCGGTTCAATTCCGGTGCTAATGCAGTTTTTAACAAACTAACACAAAATCCATTTAAACGGCTATCACTTAAGCACTTGATCAAACACAACAATAGACTATCGAATTCTATCGGTGCAAGATTTCTTTTCCTGTTAAAAATTTATCTATACGGTAATAAAATAACCTATTACTATCCAAAATGAAGCAACAAAGAGAGGTGAAATGCCATCTGAATAGGCATTAGAGCTGGGCGGCGTTCACAAAGGCTGTGTCATTCCATTAAGCCTTCTTCAACTCTTCAAACTACTCTGTGTGGCCCGAAGTCGCGTGGCGCGGCCGCCGCCACGAGATGTAGCGCAATCGGATATCAAATCAATTCTATTATACATTCATACGATATAACACCACACAAAAATGTATCCCATACTTACACGGCTAAGAACATGTTATTTTATTTACATTGTTTATAGCACAATTTATATTCAAACTACTTACTTACGCTTCACGGGTGCGACTATAAATTCTATTTAGGGGAATTAGTTTTGATTCAATATACTGCAGTTAGTTAAAGTACATGTGTCGTCTTAAGAATAGCATTAAACTGAAGCAGTTTTTAGAAAGCGGCAAATGAAAAGACCAGAAATACCTTCGAATTATTTGTTTGAAAATACAAGTCCGCTCCCCACTTTTAACGCGTTGCCAACTGTTCAAACTCAGGCAACGCCTTTCTGTTTGTCACCGCCGAATATAATATACGTACCAACGTTAGTAATGAATGGAGCTGAATATTTTATTTCAATATAATAAGCTGTGTTTGAGAGTGCCCTGTTTGACCTCATTCCGTATTCATAACGCGTTATGTACTAATTTGACGGATTCTTTTCTTTTCTTATACGAAACGGACTCCTTTACGTGGCCACTTGCCGCTGTAAGGCTGACAAAGGCAATAGAAATTACGAAACTAATACATTCACTTTAAATCACGTTGTTATTAAGTTAGCCTTGAGTAGATAAGATCTGTCAAATAGGCTGAGCATATTCTGTAATTTCATGTACGGGTAAACTAAAAGGAATGATAATTATACTGATACGGTCAAATCTCGATAATTTAACACTCAAGAGACAATTAGTATAAAAGTAGTAGTAAGAAGTTGCCGATAACAATGAAGAAAATCGTAGTGAGTAAATTAGAACCAAACAAGTAAAACATAAGAAAGAATGTAACCTATAGAAAATAAGACAAAATGTTATTACATTAGATATAAGCTGTAAATAAAGATAAAAGGCATAAAAAGAAAATAAAAAGTAAAAATAATAAAAAAAACATAAAAAAGAGCAAGTAAATGCCCTGACATGTCGTGTTTGTCAGGGTCGAGGAGACAAAAAAAAACTCTCAAGACACCGGAGAAAAATATAAAAATATCAAAAGTTCAAAATAACAGGGATTTATAACCCAGAGGGAGGGAGGGAAAATCAAGTTTATTATTTTAAAATTTGTACAGTTATTCACAAATGTTCATTTTGAAAACAAATCCGTAATTTACTGTTGAGTGCTTACTCAAGACTTCAGTCTATCATTGTCAAATGAATTTTCAATAAGAGCTGAGAAGACATCATTATTGTTTCGATTCTGACGGTGTATAGAACCTTCAGGTAGAGCTTCAAATTATAGACAGTAAGGACGCCCGGACTTCAAATTATTGCATGTTGGCGGGCAAGATTATGTTCCTTCAACTTCAAATTACGGAGGGGACTAATTAAAAGTGATTATATTAAATTTATCAAGTATTTTTAAGGGACGAAAGAAAAAAATCAAACTATCGAGCGGTTGAAATTAGCGAGTATCAAATTATCAAGAGTCGACTGTATTGTGGTCATCAACTTTTATAAACATGTCTCTAATCAACAATAAGAGTGTGGGTGGTAGAGTTGTGCTAGTAGACCGCGACGTAGGTAATTACTTACCACGATCAATTCGCAGGTGTCTTAAGGAATGGCCAGATAAAAATCATCTATAATAAACGTATATATATGAAGAGATTAATGAATGTGGATAAACCACAAGATGTATGCTAAGACCTAGCAAGTACAATTCCATCGTCTCTTTCTACAACTATGGGAAACGGCAGTATTAATCTTATACTAATATATAAAGCTGAAAAATTATGTCCATGTTAGATAGTCTATTAACGTGGAAGACTTATATGCTACATATCATCACGCTAAGACCAATAAGAGTGGAGCACCAATTAATTCTATTTCAAAGTCGAGGGTTTAATTAACTTGCTTTTTTTTCCATTCCACACGGACCAAGTCGCGAGCAGAAGCTATATGTATATATACATGAACAGTTAAAGTATCTGAGGATCGAGATATAAATCAACCAAAACAATTGCCTCAATTTGCCATTCTAACAATACGGCACATATTTACATGTTGTAACCGAACTAATACCGAATTACATTATATATTTATAATATATTTAATATCAGTAAATTTAATGAAGGTTACATAAATCATGTTTATATTGGCCATAGCTCACATTTTGATTTATAAAGTATTTTAGAATGCGAGCGCTTAGTGTACAATTAAAAATAAATGCTCAGGTAAGTGATTCTAAAATAAAAAGATTTATTGCTAGCGTATAAATTAAAATAAATAAGTGCGAGAAGTCGTATAAGACAGACAACTATTAATTTACATATAGTTAAAATAGTAATAAAAGATTCATGTTCTAACATAAAATATTGTATTGCAATATCAGTAAGTCAATTTCAAACATTTCTTTGACATTATTTACAAACAAATAAAAAGATCCGATTAGGACCTGAAACATAAAATAAAATAGTAAAAAAAGATATAAAACAGTGAATAATTGTTTAAGAAAATCAGTGCAGTTACAGAAGTAAAGTTGACATAGCCTCGTTCCAGAGACTGGCATTACAGCCATGCGAAGGAATACCAGTCAATCCCATACATTTACTATTCTATTCATTTAGCACTAATGCCACTTGTCTACAAAGCTTGGGGTTTAGTTAGTGTTCCAATACTGCCCTACTGCTCTCCCGGGCGGCGGGGTGTCAATGATGAATTAAATTTTACAAGGTAAGTCTTTGAAATAATGTGTCGTTAACTTTCGTGAAATAGAAGACGGAAGAAAATCTCTTGTGAATAGTCTGGCCACGACCTAGTCGCTGTGAGCGACAACTAAGCGCAGCGCAAAACACAAAAAAATTTAAGACGTACAAGTCTTCGCTCTCGGCGCGAAGCATGGCACCGCTCTACGAATCAGCCGTTGCTGAGGGCAAAGTCGTGACCGGGCCCATAACATGTCACAAACTTGCGCGTAAATTTATTATGACTAAAAAAATTCTCAGCTCTGAAACAAAGCTTGCATTATTATCATAATTGTCAATATTATATGATTTTTTTTAAAGATGTTTAATATGGATTTTTAGTCGCTCGTCCCTTGGAAGATGGGGCGGCCGCTAGTGTGGGATGAGACCTGTATTGACACACTGGCCCCGTCACATCTTCCAATGACCGAGTCAGGGGTTGGCAACGGCGCCTCTTCAGCTGAAGATGTGTAACTGCTCAAATATGGAGCCTTAGGAAGGGTTTATATGTTTGTGTCGTTTGGGGTTGATTAGGCCCGTGGGGTCCGTCGGCACAGAATTTGTTTAAAGACATATGTAAGAAACTCTTCTCATACTTTACACAACAAATAAGTATTGCCATACAGGGTGGCAATGCAGCCAGCCTTCTGGGCATACATAATGTATTTTGCTTTAAATTAACAATTAAAAGTCTAAAATAAACAACATTTAAAAAAACTTAATTGTAAATCGTAGTTTGATATAATTTTCGAACAAAATAATATAAACCGTTCAGAACGTTGTACACTTTTAAAAACTGTAATATAAATAGAATGTTGAAAAAAAGAACTTAATTTATTTTAATTCTAAAGACTTAATTAAATTAATGTCGAAATATCGTCCAAACTACAAACAACAATAAAACAGGTAACATTTATCGTATTACAAATACTCTTAGTGTTGGAGAGAAGCTTATTTATAAATACACAATGTTTACCGAAGTGGAAACGTGATGAAATAAAAATAGTGTTTCATTATTCAGACCGCTCTTCGCGGCATATTGCAAGTCTGTTTGGTTAATTGCTACAAATCTCCGTTTCAGTTGGATAGTTTCACTTGGTAGTTCTTCAGTTCATTGCGGTTTTTATATTTTTATTTGTTTATAGTATCAGCCCATAAATGTCGCACTGCTGGGCTCGGGCCTCCCATTATAGGAGCAACGGACAGTATACAGTATAGGCGATAAATCCACCCACAGATAGGTGGTAGGGTATTTGTCTGACTGTACGGCTACCACCGTCTAGAGTATGCCACCTTGATTTATGTTCCGGTATTAGTGACCAGGTTCCAGTCGCCTTTAAGAGAGCAGCAGCGCATTGGTAGTACTTTTGGTGTTGCTAATGTCCATAGGCGATGGTAACCGCTTTTCATCAAGTTTCAATGTATTACGTTGTAATGTATAAGTTGTAATGTATTACCTGTCTAATGTAGACGAAGTCGCGAGCAAATGCTAGTCTAAGCATAATCTCAGACGAATAAAGTCTAGATGGAGCTTACTTTAGCAAAAGCGTCAAATAAAGTGGGTTTTTTTTACAAATTTACGTGCGTGAAATTTGTGTGGGTGGGTAATGGAAATGTTTCCATTACAACTACCACCGTTATCCGTCAAAACTTATTTACTTGATGCTAAGCTCTCGTAAAACAGTGCGGCACTATTGGCTTCCTTTAGTCAGTTACACCGTGAGAGTTCGGGGCTCTATCTACCTATTTTGTTAATCTGAGCATATAATATAGTATTCAAGACTCTTAGTCGGGTAATAATAGTGAATTTACGTACGTAATTTAATGGAACAATGATACCTTACTCAAGGATCGGATCGTGCATGAAAGTCTCTGTACATGAGGTCATACAGATGCAAAAGGGCACTTAGAAAAACAGACTTTCACGATAAATCATGTAGAAATGATTTATTAGTCTCAGACCTTGCTTTTGTTTGTAATATTGTATTTAATCACCCCATTTCATTGGGGATTAAGAGATTATTAACTTAATAGATAAAGAAGTATTAAAAGCTGATATTTCAAAGATTTCGCGAAAGACGTCCCCCGCAGCTATTTAGATTTCGATCGTTTATACGCTTTTAAGGTCTGATAATAATCACTTTACAGGTTTCAACATTTATTGACTTTCTTTTGTTTGAGGCTCTTTACAATAAATAGATATGAAGTTAATATTGTATTCTTCAAGAACCGAGATCTGATATTATGTCTAAATACAATAACGCAGAAGTGTCAAAGAGAGGTCAGGTAAAAGCATCTGAAATAAACGTGCATGTATAAAGAGGTTAATGAAAGTAGATGACGCGAAGGTTGTTTGTCAGGGTCGTCAGAAATGGAGATCCCATAGTCTCTGCATACCCCCATAGGAAACAGGTGTGATAATATGTATCTATGTACAATAACGTATATGGGACAAGGCTCGAAGAATATACAACACCAATCATTGTAAAATATCTCCCAGAGGACCTGCAATCAATGTACAAGAATAACCACAAATTGACATCTAAAAAGATCCTATATTAATACCCAAAGCGGATCATCGGACTCCCATGTGCAGACCTGGGTCTAAATCAGAACCATATACTAGCATAATGATAATTCCGCTTATTATTACTATCAAATTAGAATAATACACTTGAATGATAATAAAAATTCCTTGCTTCTACTTCTATGTTTTGATATACCATTAATATTGTGTCAATCAATTTTCAAAATTCACATAGTGACAATGTGTCATAACGCTATGTATTTTACATGACTGCGACACGCATAATCCCACGAGATTTATGTACCACAGACGAGTATGTTTTATGTATATGAAAATAAGTATTTTAGGGTTCTAAAATCAAATGGTAAGATAGTAACTCATATACTTTGTAATTTTACTGTCTATGTATCTCACAACATTTGAATAACGAAGTAAGTAAGTTATGAAAGATTTCAGTGTACATAGGCGAGTGGAGTAACATTGGAGAGATATTTCACTATATTTTCATTATCATATCGAATAAGAATAAGCCTGTATGGCGCTCTGTTGTTCGTGCCTACCCCGCAAGGGACCTGGCGTGAAGTTATGTATGTATCATATCGAATTCACCTAATGACTTTTTTGTTGTAATATATAGGGATGATGTAGTTTTATTTAATCATATAACTGTAGAGTAAGACAAATCTCTGATTGGAAAAGTAAAAGTCGAAAAACACTTTCATAGAAAATTTGTCTAAAGAAGATACATAGGTAGAGTAATTTGTGAAATAATAATACGAGTTATTTTCGCCACAATACGATGTTTTTTTATCGCTAGAGTACAGCAGACAGGCAGACGGCCCACCTGATGGAAAGCGGTTACCGTCGCCTATGGACGTTTGCAACACCAGAGGTGTCACCAACGCGCTGCCGGCCTCGAAGAAATCTTATGACACCCTGTTTAAAAAACCCCATGTCGAAGCGCTGTGGGAAAAATGAAAAATAAAAAAATAAAAACGATTCTTGATGCTCTGATATCAAATGTGATAAACAGTCAGTTAATACATTATATAGACGATTATAGGTAACATGGATGTTCAATCAGCTACTGCACTGATTGATAATTTGGAACTACTTACCTCTAAATAATTTTTGTTTCTAACGTTCAAGTTCTTTATTCTTTAATATTTAAATTGTTAAATAAATTCAATGATTAAGTAACTGTAAGGATCTAACATCTAAAAGACAGACTTCACCTAGTTTAGGTGTTAGCAAAAGGTAAAACAATCTTAATCCTAAGGCGAGTATGTAATTTTAGTGACAATAAAAAAATATTATTGCTACAGAACCCTTTATTGTTTGTGAACCGATACGTGCCTTTTTTCATTATAATCACAAATTAGTCTATAGGTGGAGAGCTGTCTTACTTCGACAAGCTTTGCTAAATGTTTCTACGAGTCAAAACAGAAAACCCACCTGACTAATAGGCCAATTTTTATTACACGAACGTTACCGGAGATCAAAGTTCCCGCTTTATACATCCGTTATATCAATTTGTTTATTAATAGATCGGCATAAGTAATGGCAAGTAAGCGCCCTGGAGGTTGAGCCGGTGAGGCATTTCGCCGGCGGCCGGGGAGAGGCGGGGGGCGCGTCATATTATGCGGCTAAAAGAGCCTGTCGGTGCCTTTGATCTGCGCGGGCGCGCCGCTGCGCTGTGTGCGTGTGCGATGTGCACCGCTTGTCGGCCCGTGATATGAATGTGACTAAACCTTGATTATGGTAGTGAACTCCTTATAAAGGTCAGATATCCAATGTATCGTGATGTAGGTAGTATAATTTTATAATTGGCCCTGTCCAAAATTCTTATTAAGCCTAATCGAGGGGGGAATTTATGATGCATCCAGATCATTGGAAACAATCATCATTATTGTTTCAAACTACGTTTGAAATAATCAGCAATCCTACCTACATAAAACCTTTATTAAAATAAGAAATACATATATTAATTAGTCTGCAATCCAATATAAGGGTTTATAAGTTAACGTCAGTATTCATTAAGTTTTAAGTCCTTAATTTGGACCCCAGAATATTATAATTTCAAAAATTGTGTGTAGAAATATTTTTTGAACATAATTTTAATTAGTTAAATGGGCCTTGTTTGAACTGAAACTTAGTGTATTCATCTACGTTTTAATATGGCAAGTCTTTTTTAAAATAGAGCAATAATAAATTAATGCTATTGCAGATTTAAACATTTTAGCCAAATTTCAAACTTTCGATCCAGTGTTCATAATGCTGATATTAGACGACTCAGCCATATGGAAACAATTTGATTAAAAATAAAGAAACTAAAGGACACAATTGTATTCAATGACATTGAATAATTCAATTTGTGTTTTTATGTATCACTTTGGTTTATTCATCCAAACTGAAAGACAAATTGACCGTCAAATATCGGTTTAAAGCTAAATAATATTATTCTCTTGAAAAATTCAATCCCAATGTTGAGACTACAGAATAGTATTGTTCCATATTGAAAAAAATCAGTCCAAATTTTCATTGACTACCATATTATTGTTGTTCTAAATTTGAAAAAATCGATGTGTGTTTTCACGGACTACAGAAGCTCTGTTCCACAAGAGACTTACAAATCTCACAACGAAAACATTCACGACCGCGAATTTTCTCGTTCCACTTACTTGCAGGCGTTACAATCATAAACTCGAGTAGAACGGATTATGGAGGTCTGATGATGTTAACGACGAAATACACAAATGTCAATGGTTAATTTGAAAATCGCGCGTTTTTTAATGTCAATCGATAGAGAGAGTTAATGCTTTGTGGCCAACGCCCACTTTTACCCGACTCTTGACATAGGTTATGAGAACTGTGTGATCGAAAATAATGACGTCATTATAGACGTTTTCGCCCCGACCGTAACGACCGTGGTCGTCATTTGGAACGGCAGATGAAGCATTTTGGGCGTTTTAATATACTACAAGAACGCGCCCAGAACAGAACAGAACAGAACAGAACAGAACATCGATTTGAAAAATTTGGGCTTGATATTCATAGACTACAAAAAATATTCTAATATAAATTTGACAAATTCCATCCCAGTCAGTGTTCATAGACTAAAAATAGTTTTGGTCTATATTTGAAAAATACGCTCCTAGTTTATATAGGCTACAGAACAATATCGTTCCAAATTTGAAAACTTCGGTCCTAGTGTTCATAGAGTACAGAATAGTTTTGTTCCATATTTGAAAAATTGCTTATCGATCTGAGAGTAAATTACAAGGCATGCTCGAGTCCGATCTGTATCGCTGCTCATCGCGTCCGTCACATCGCCTGAGGCGCATCTGATCGCACTCATCGAACACATTATGCGAACTAATATCGACGTTTATTTCCACACTTTGTCTAATTTGATGCTTGTATTAAAGGGTTCAAGCAAAACGTCAACACGTATGATCTTTATTGGATTCAAACTGAGAGGAGTCACTTTATCAAATATGCCTTCGCAAGCTTTATAGATTTATCCTGCGTTGTGTACAAAACTTGTAGCAAATAAACCCTAAGCGAAAGTTGGACTCACGTAACCTATAAGGGTTATATGCCCACTTCAGTCTCAGCAAAAAAACCGGCATTTAGCTGATTTTAAACTACACAGTTCGTGTAGGAACTCAAAAAGATTATTTAACTATTGGGATTTTGTACCATAATATAATTCTTGCATTAAAATAAATAATCTGTACCCTGCAACTACTTTTAATCATATTTATTATAATACAAAAAATAAACTTCAGAGCGAAACCCTTCAAGTTTCTGTAGAAGATACAGGAGTTATTTATAAAATGACTATGTAATATTTAAAGATGAACGCACACTACCTACTATTGCTTGGGCACCTAGTTGTGTATAATATGTAATTAAAATAAAATTTATATTAAAACGAATAATAACAGACCAGTTAACAGAACCTAGACGTCTTTGATGTTTTAAATGAAATTTAAATCGGTATTAATAATGAAGGTTTAATTCCAACAACTAAGCTGCGATTTTAATAAATAATCTCTCATCATCTTAAAGTATTAAACAAATGTTTTCTGATGTTAATTTTCGCAACGAAATTGCTTATGACATTAATCCCTTTTATAATCCTAAAAGTCGTATAATTTCGATGCGAATTTAAATTTTAAGGTCTTTTAATAACTTGATAAAGACCTTCGAAGAGTGCGGCGTGAAGGCGCCTGTTGCTGGAAAAGGTCGAAAGTGAGGTACAAACGAAACAACTTTTCGTTGGTATTCACTGATTAATAATTTACGATAACGTGTTTTTTTCTGAAATATCTCCCGAACTCTCACGTGTCTTAACTTTCATTTAACTGCCAAACGTGCGCTGCAAGATCTCCAATATCTAGCATGCGGGTCGATCAATTAATAAAAAAATAGAAAAAATAGAAACGTTACCCACCTAGGAGCCCTAGAGCATGGTAAACAGAAATCTTTTGCATATCTCATGCGGGTCCTAATGGCCAATGGAACATTTCCCGCATACGGCTTCTATGGCATGAGAGTAAAAAGAAATTTTTCCGCACCCCACATGCAGGCTTTAATGACTAATGACAGTGAAGACTAACACCACGTTCATGCTAAAATACTAATATTATTATGTTCACCTCTCGGTATTTATGTTGCTTATTACCGAAATTTATTATCTCAACGAAAGGGTTCAAGTATTTATGGCGTTGCAAGTGATCGGCTAATGACTTTAACCGATAGGCAAATGAACGGTTAATAAGATACATATATATAAAAACCGACCATAAATAAACGGAGCTTATCAATAATGATTTAGCTATAAGGTCACTAAGTCTGAATAGAAGTATTGATATGCATGCCATCGATCTGTGTGACACCAAACAAAAGACTTGAAAAAGTAAATTCTAAAATCCTAATCCTAAGACACTGCTCTAAAGGCAACTGCGAATTTAACGCTAGAATAATCATGAAGTAATCGGCTACAATTTACATCTAAACTAGCACGTAGCAGCAATGAGCAAAGCCACCGATGATCGAATCAATAGCCAGAATGACTCATAAGTCATAACCGTAACGAAAAAGTGCGTAACTATGTTTTTTTGAATTACTTTGTATTTCCAAATAGACTTTAATCTATGTTTTATCATTTTTTATGTATAAATGAGTCTGAAGTTATATTGGACATATTTTCGACTGACATCAATTGAATTTCATTCATTTCTATATTTTAAATTTATAAGAACACTAGCTTCTGCCAGCGACTTCGTCCGCTTGGTGCGGTTTTTTAACTATCCCATGGGAACTCTTTAATTTTTGGGATCAAAAGTATCGTATATGTTGACCAGGTATATAAGCTACCACCATACAAAATTCCATTTAAATTGGTCCAGTCGTTTCGGAGATTAGCCGGTACAAACAGACAGACAAACAGAGAAACAAAAAAATTGGAAAAGTCTAAATTAGTTTTATTTCACTTCTTAAAAATGATAAAAACCGAGTCAGGGGGTGCCCTGACTCGGTTTTTATCATTTTTTTCATTGTACAGAAATTTGACCTCTACAATTTTATTACATGTATAGATGTTTTACTCTTTGTTAAGTTTTTAAATTGTAATTTTATACACATGTTTAAATAAATAATACACTAATTTTATCTGTGCAGAAATGGAGATAGATTAGTAATTCCTGCGGCTAGGCGTCCTTTCCTAAGAGTTAACGAGACAACCCACAATCAGATGTTAGCGTATTGCCCTTCGAAAGCGGCAGCACATTATTATCACCTTTAGTATTGTAAATGTTCATAGGAAAGGTGATCAATCGTTCCATCAGGTGGGTAATCAGCTTGTCTGAAGTGCAGCATTTTTGAAGTCATAACTTCTTATGAGAGGGTAAACCGCTTCGTTACGTAACGCGTTACGGCGCCAGTTTATCTGGTTTCCCTTTCTCTCAGGCATACAGCAGCGGTAAGCAGAGTAAGTTATCCCTTATATCGGCTATCCTGAGACGTACACTTTTTTTAAAATAATGATTTTAGATCAATTCCTAAAAGAGAGCATGTACTGCTTGACAGATTTTCTGACCTTCATGATGCTAAATTTTAGCAATTCCCATCTACCCAAAAGTGCAAAAGAACATCATGAGGAAATCTGTATATGTGTAGGTATTAATTATGCGTGGAACCCGATAATCCATCTTAGATATACATGACAGGTGTAAGAAAATTCCCCTGAAATCAAGTAGTGGTTTTCAACTGACCTTAGCGATGTGTACGTACTGGTAGCATTACCTACAATTATAACTAACACGCACAAGTTTGTTATTATAAATGTATTTTACTCATATTAATATCTTCTTACACTTTCAGAAGGGAAGCAATCCGAATTCCAAGGTGAAAAAATCCGACTACATCATACCAATGTCGTCGGCATTCTTTAATGTTGCAACGTTCTCGTTCCCACCTAACTCTTCCACATACAACCGTCTCTCTTTTTAATTTAGCTTAGACGAAACAGGTCATAAGTCGAAGTGACACTTTTAACAATGCAGTCGAAATGTTTTCGTATGGTAATGATTTATGTGTTAAAAACGTCAGAGCTTTTTGGAGCAGTATTCGTTGTTATTTATATTTTATAAACGTTTAAGCCTTTGACGGGATGTTAAAGCTAAGCCTGAGGGGAAACAATGGAGTATGCAGGCAAGTATACTAGCTTGCTTATAAATTTATAATACATGGACACAGTTCAAAGAACCTAGTGCATTGCGTTTTGTTCTTAAACCTATTAACAAAGTACGACTGTTAAATTAAATTAACTTTCACTGTTTTCATTGTTTTAACTTTATAGAAGAATGCAAATAATATTAACTTAGAATCTCTAACTACATCACGTACACAAATCGTATTGATATTCAAATTAATAAAAAATACTTATAACTTACAGACGACAACGAAAGATAATATAATAATTATATACCACGTTTCTTATAATATTTATTTGTAACTAAGCCAACTCTAAGTCAGTTCACTCCTTCTTCACAGGAAACGTGTAGAAGTACTTATTACAAACGAAATCAAATAACAGTTGTTCAAATAAAAGATGCTATAAAAATGATTTATGGTTTGAAACAAAAACTACCGTCAAGAACAAACACAGTATTACGATTCTTGAAACTGTAAAAGTTTAACAAAAAGCTGTCACCCCCAATAAAATTGTCAATAAGAAGGATAATATTTGAGACAACAGTGGCTCAGATATTTTACGAGGGATAGTGATTTCTCCAAGTTTAAAGAGTTTGTAGAAACTGAATGTCTAATAAAGATTGAAACGGATACGCATATGTACATACGGAATCTACATATATTATAAAATTTGCAAGTTATTTTTAAAATATGAGACTAATCAAAACATTTCATGTATGGGCAGAATACAGTACACATAAGTTAAGTTTTTTGTTATTGTATTCGATTACAAGTTATTTTACGCGCAAAAAAATACTAGTATATTGACATTTGAATTGTAAATGCTGTGCACTCCTTTAATGAGTCCACACACCAGAACTTGTATATTAAACGATTTGTAATTATAATTTCTAATATTATTGCCAGAATCAATATTAAATTTATTATAAAATAAAGCCGATTTTCTAAATATGATCAATCATCAAGTCTATTCTCCAACAATTAAGTTCAAGATCGTATAGACACCGACTCACAACGACAATAGAACAGTCGTGACAGAAATTGCTTAAAGAGACAAAGTCAAGTCGCTTTCCAAAAGTTAAGAGGTCCTTGACCATTCCAGAAAGTGTAGCCTAAACAAGGTTCTGGTATTAAAAAAATAGATACAATAATATTTCTTACTCAAACCCGAGCCCCGACGCGTGAGGATGAAATATTGTTATATTGGTAGTTGTAAAAGGTTTTGTAATTCCCGCGTGATTTTATAGCTTTATGATCCTTGAGACCCTTCAGACTGAGATGAGCGGTGATTTGACTTCATTATGTCATATTTATCGAGATTCTACTTCTCATAATTGATCACTAATAATAAGCTGCTAAGTTTTTTTTATCGTAATATAACACTTAATAATTTATTGGCCGCGTTAGTGATGTCTTTAATTCTTTGCCGCTAAGGAAATGTACATAAAAGTAATTGGATGAACATATTTCAACATTTCATATAAAAATATCGGATTAAGAAATTACCTGGTTTATGAAATAAAAGGGTCGAGAATAATTAAGACTTATCAAAAAGAACTTTTTTGGGTCCGTCATGTATTTAATAGTAAGACTATAATAATAATGTTAATTAGAATTCGAATCATTTTCTTAATGAACCCAAAGTTTATACCAAAGGATAATATGTACCTTGCGTATCTTGTCAATACAACAATGTTTGATCTTCGTACCAAAAACGTCACTAGTTAAAATAGTGACAAAGATATTCAAATTAATTATATATATCTAGTAAAACTAAAGTAAACAAACATATCATAAACAATATTGATGAAAATCTGAAAATTAGTAAAAACAAATTACCTTGAAAAGAGTATCCTGTAAAGTACGGCGTCATGTTTAATGTTGATACCGCCATGGGCGCTGATGATTCAAGTTTTAAATACCTAGAGTAAAGCGCTCCAGCCACTGGACCAGTTCAAACACATACAAATGTCCCAGGAGATCACAATATCAGTCTTTCACTATCACAGCATGAACGCAGACATAATTACGTAAATGAAAACTACGTGTGTCTAATCCGTGCTACTTTGAAGACAGCTCAGTGCCCACTGACGTGTGATGTAAAGATGTATTTCGACTCTCAAGTGTAATCTTTCACAATCAGCGGTCCAACAAAAAATGGTCAAACTGGCCGCCTCCGCAGGCTTCGAAACGGCATCACCTGATTCTTTGTCTCTTTCTGCAGCTGCTTTATTCTTACGACTATCCCATAAGCCGGCCCCGAAATACTTATTATAAACAATCGTTTCATTGATAATATCATAGATATTCAATATTTTTTGGATTGAACCTAATTGAAATTCTCTGATATTTTACTGATGTCAATTGTTTTAGGAGAATTATCAGCATTAGATTTGAGAAGTGATTCAAAATGAGCCGGTGTGGAAGTGAGACAGCATGAAGCTTCGGATCCGGTATCTTCAAAGCGAGGCACGTTTATATTAACAATGTGTGAGTCGCGCCTGAGTCGCTGTTCCGTGACGAAAAGCATGAGGCGTGCTGCTACAGCGATCTGTGCCTGCACCGACCGCCGATTGGTCAAAATTTGAATAGGGCGGAGCAGTTCTGGTACCGTCGTAAACACACTAGGAAAATATTTGTGTGTGTTAATTGCAATACGGACTTGTGTCGTGTACAATACACATTTTGTTTGAAATGTAGTGTGATTTTTCATAAATATGATTGCAATACATTTTATATATGAATATCCTTTAAATAATAATAATATGTTATTATTTATTTTTTGTATCGCACATCTGAAGCCATTATTATAAAAATATAATTGCAGTTTTTATAGTCGTAGCATAAAAAGGATTAAATGAAGTCTATTAAACATTTTATGACGCAGCTACGTCCTTGTACTCGGTGGCCGTCCAATAACCTATTATTGTATTCGTGATACTGCCACCATTATACATACCTATCTAAATTTAATTATTTAAATTAATTAAATCGAATATAACTCGCTATAATCTAAGTTAAGCTTGATTAAGCTTAGAAATATATTTGAAATTTCTGTCTTTAAGTTTTATATAAATCCCAAAATTTAATTGGAATCTGTTATTTACGCAAATTCCGAGTCATGAGTGACCCTTTTTAGAATTGTCTGTCGGTCTGTCTGAAAGTTTGCTTCGAATAAGCTCCGAAACGACTCACCGATTTCGGATGAAAAGAACAAGAAAAAGACAAAATCTAAAAAATTCTTCATTTCGATATCTATCAGGGTATCTAAAGGAGATATGCATGTAAAATCTATACCAAATCTACGTCACGCGTGAAATATGTGACTGGTAGAACTTGTATAAAAAAATAGGTAATAAATATGATGTAGAACGTAACTAGTGTTAACAACATTTTTTCCTAGTAATGTCGTGTACTTAGGTGTAGTAGTAGTAGTGCCTCCATCTGTTATTAGATTATTATATTAAGTTGAATTACTAGTAAGATCATATTTGCGGGTAGTTTGTCATCACTGGCATATAAAAGCAAGCGGCCGTAGCAACGAACGATCAGAGAGTGAACGGGCACCGGAGAGCCGCCGGCCTAGGCCCACCCACACAACATTAAACCCACCAATCACACTCACTCATTACAGGCACAAAGTAATCACACAAGACTAGCTTAGACGTATTGCTGGAGAGTTTCTTCCGCCGCTTCTTCACGTGGCGAAGCGGTGGTAAAGATGAAGTAGGCTCGGCTCCACCGGCGGAGTCGACAACGCTTCCCTATTTGTATCACTTCAGCCTGATTGAATTGATTCAGCCTTTTACGGCTTAATCCGATTGTCATTCCAGTCGAGTCGAGGTCGAACCTCACAGGAGGTGCCTTCTCAAGCGCACTGCTTCTAGGCTGAACGCCTCCGTTCCCACGGAGTCGGGAAGCCCACCAAGGCCGGTATCGCTGAAACAGCCATCTGCAGCTATTCAGCTGGATCTTGCACAAAAAACGAACGATCATTTTCTCTTCAGCTTTAGTCGCTAATTATTGTGCGAGAATAACGACTTACAGTTAATAATCTTACTTATTATTTGTTCGGCATTCGATTAAATAGATTTTCCAATTTTCATACAGAACAGATCATACGGAACCGGTGAATAAATAGCACGAAGTAATTGCATTACGAACTTTACACAGTTTCTTCAATCATTACCTACTATATTTTTTTTTTATAGCTGGAGTACAGCAAACAGGCTGACGGCCCACCTGATGGAAAGCGGTTACCGTCGTCTATGGACGTTTGCAACATCAGAGATGTCACCAACGCGCTGCCGGCCTCGAAGAAATGTTATGACACCCTTTTTGAAAAACTCCATATCGTAGCGCTGTAGGAAAACCTCGGCTGGGAGCTCATTCCAAATCCCCACGGTACGCAAGAGAAACGTTCTACAGAACCGTTGCGTACATGAGCGAAGCGGCTCAAGGAAGTGGGGATGAACTCCCAACCGATGGCGAGCGGTGCGATGGTAGAAAGAGGAAAATATATATACAAAAAAATTAACCTACTTTATTTATAATCACTGCCTGTATCAGTCAAGTTGTAAACTCGATGAAATATGAATCAGGTCCGCTAATTGAATAGCAAAAGTTCTGAGTTCTACCCGCTGAACCTGCTGTGTCGAATGAAAGTAAATTCAATTTCAAAAGTTTTATTCAAACAACTTCTGATGAGGGACTCCAAGATGTTTAAAATTAAATTTACTTCGTAATCTAATTAATGTACTTTATCGTTAAGTATCATCGCTGTTCTGAACGGAATAAGCGGTAATGTCTTAATAATATCATCCCCTAAACATACTACTGCTGGACTCGACTGCTGCTCATTTTCATAGGGCATTGGGGAACAGACAGTATATACCCGTCAAGTAAGTCATTTTTAACATCACAGGTGCTACCAATGTGCCACTCTCTAAAGGGAGACTGGAATCTGGCCACCAATGCCGGAAAACAACTCATGGTTGCCATGGCGGCTTACTTTAGAGCAGGGGTAGTAGTTATCCAAACGGACAAATTACCACCTGGCTGTGGGATCCTTTGTCGCTTATTACGACAAGCCGCCCGGCCGTAGGAAATTGTCTTCGTTCTCCATTTCTGCACAAATAAAATTATCAATATGTCAATAATCATCAATATCTATTATACCCATTGTCTACAGTATCTTAAAGAGTAACTCAGTTGTTTCGGTTGCCACCATCCGTCTTCCTGTTGATAAAAGAAAGGTTTTACCCTAAGTTAACATTTGATCCCGAACTAAGACAGTTATCGATGAGAGGTCCCAATCAACCGTCTTATGATATAATCTATTTGCAAGCATTTTATAATAATTATAAGATCTCTTACATTTACAGTTAATAAAATTTTAGTGCAGTGACAATACCTTACGAATTTTAACGTGTAAAACTTACAAGAACAGATAGTGCACTATGTGCATCTATATAGATGACAAACATAGATTTATAGTCGTATTACAAGTAGATACGAATTATATAAATAGTATTATATAAGTAGTAGTAGTAGTAAAATTGTTTTAAAACAGTCAAAAATTAAAAGAAGATGGGGCCTTTGGTCCACAAAAATGTAATATGCATATATCAACTATATTGCTTTATAAAAGCGTATTGTAAATACAAAATGAAAAACATCAGCTCTAAATTCTATCTGGGAGACGAAAACCTTAAAAATAAGGTTACAAATAAAATGTATGTAATTAAATAATTGATTTATGTGATTGAATTTCAAAAATTAATAATATGAAAATACTTACACCAAACGATTAATTCATTCAAAATAACTAATCCCACTACAATTATACAAAATATCAGCATAATAAAACGAAATCTTAAAATTACTTTATCTTTTAACATTCTGGGCCCAATAATTTATGAATAATATTCGTCTCCTTTATCATTTAAGAAATCCTGAATACTATAATAACATTTGGTCAATAATCATTTTCTAAGACGTATCTCGAAAGCACTAAGGCAACCGACATAGTTCTCAAAATTAGCAAGTTCAAGTGCGATCCTGTCACGTCAACCGCAAGACCGATGGCGGATGGAGCAGACGAGTTCCTGAGTGGAGGCCGCGTCTCGGTAAACAGTGTCGAACGCCCAGCTCGATGGACTGACGACTTGCGTAAGATCGCCGATACGGGCTGCATGAGGAAATTGGAGGACAGGGATGAGTGGCGCTGACTTGGGAAGACTTACGTCCAGAAGTGGACTGCGATTGCCTGACGACAAAGTCTTGAAAGAGCTAATGTTCATTCCTCTCATATGTATTTGATCAAAAATAAAAATGATTAATTAGACGAAATCCAAAAATGAGTACACAATGCGAATTACACGGCTCTATTAGATTCAATCAATTTGTCTATGTTAACAAGAAACAATGAAATATTGTAATTAATCATGTCGCAATTGACAGTAACACAAAAGCATAGAGCCTAATTAAAAAACTTTAATTAATATTTAAGTGAACGTGTCATTTGACATTTGGTACAGGACAAGGCCACGGTTTCCTAAACGGCTTAGAGTAAACCTTCTGCCACATTTCAGGGTTTTTACATAGTCAGTCAATAAGGGGCGTTGCACTTGAGACTTTGAGACCTGGACCGTAATACTTTATTTAACTGACGCACTAATCATTATTACTTAATCATTATGTAACCAAGGTTTTAATGTGTTAGATTTTTTTTAGGTTTATGACTTGGCAGCTAGGTCTTTAAGCCAGATCTTAGTTTACAATATAGTTTCTTCATTTTCTTAAGCCTATATATAGCACAGCTGAACTGTAAGTTATCAGCTGGTGCCATTCAACGGAGTTCTTGTGACAAGTCAAAAGGTCACATTTCACTATACAGTTCACATTTCTCACAAAACACATAATTACTATTCAAAAACTATCAATATCCTACAACTATTGTTCATTTTAGAGTAATTTTACACATTTTTAGAAAATAAAACTGCACAGCACATCTCCTTTCAGTTCCCGCCAAAAACTTTCTAATTTGTTAGATGGGATGCGATATTCTTAATAACGTAAACATGACCCGACGAACCACGTGATAGTGGTAAACTTCACAAATACAGCGAATCGTTTAAGACGTATTCGGACACAGTCGTTAACAATGATATCAACGAAGGTGGAGCAGGGACATTATAATTGCTTTAACTTACAAAACTTAATACAACCCTTAAAAGTGTCGTCAATTTAGATGATCATTATAATCATTTACTTACTTACTTATTTTTTTAATGATTTTTTCTTACGATATTTGCCATGGTCTGGAATCGAAACTAGGACTCTGCGGTCCAGCAAACAGATCAATCATCTATATTCCATCAATATTTTTAAGACTTAAAACTTTTATGATCTTAACATCGTCATTCTCAAGTTGGCGGCACGCATATTTGCCGTCCTTTCAGTTCCTCATCCAGTTCTTAGTACCAAAAACTGCATACTTATTTATAATAAAAAACAGCATTCATTTCATTGATTAGCCCTTGCAATGAGGTGTCAAATACAAAATTTAAGATCGTTATATTTTATCCACTTCACATTTATATTAACTTCCTTGATAAGTATGTACCTAATTGTTTATAAATTGCTGCCCAAAATTGTATATATATTATACTGTGGTTTCAGAATATATGTTGATAAAATATCGACATCTGTCGTATACCTACTGTGAGTTCTAAAGTTGGGGTACTGTCTTGGAAAGAATAAGGCCGTGTTATTTCAAAACGGCTGGATTTAGCCTCCCTCGTTAAATGGATATAGATTTCCTAATAAACTAAGTATGCTTAGATGCTAAATATTATTATGTACTCATCTACACGCTACAAGCAAATAACTATTTAAATAATATGGGTAAGCAAAATAATGCTGACTCGTTGGGGATTAATATTTCGGGAGCCAATCAATGTCTAAACACTAATTTTTCTAAAGACCAGAATTATACATTAGTACACTGTATATCTGCGTGTTGATTAATTAACATATTATTCGAGAAAATCTGTAATTCGCTATTTAACAATAATTCTAAATGTTTATTCATGTGTACCTATTAGTAGTAATGGTCCGCATAAAAATAAAAAGCAACAAAAAATCACCGAATTTCCTTTCCATTAATCAAAACGCTTGCCAAAAGTATACTCATCTGTATAAAAGTAATTAAAAAAACCACCAATGTACACAACCCTTAACAAGTTAAATATAAAACAAATACAATAACGAAACGGGCCGAAATCGTCGACTCATTAACACGACAGCCTTGAGTGTTTACCAACGTTTTAATTAAAAACCAACCAACGCTTCATCGGTCTTGCGGTTTAAGAAAGCCTTATTAATTTTGTTACCAACCCACTTACCTGTACATAAATATTGTATAACAAGAATTAAACAATTCTGCGTTTAGAACTTACTTGTTAATGAACGGTTCTATAGCAGTCTTGGTTAAAGAGTAAATTGACAATTAATTTAGCTTAGTTCCTACAAAGGACGTTTCTACAAAAGCATTTCATTCGACTATAGTTTTGATTTAAACTACAATATATAATTATAATTTTAATAACGTATTTATTGCTTGTCTTGTATCTATATATATGTACGTATATATATTTATATGTGTAAATAATCAATATATTTTTATTACTATTTATACTTTTTTTTTGGCCAGGAGAAATCCGTTTCAAGACTAAGCCGCGGCAGGCATAGAAGCCTGGAGGGAAGTTCGCGACCCGTGTAGGATTCGCCAGATCGAGGGTGGCACTAGCGTGCCCAGTCAAAACTGGTGCCACGCTATTACCACTCCCCAGTTAAGGATACCCACTAAAACCCCTGGGTGTTCCGTCCTGCGCCTTATGCCAGGACTACAAGACTACGGGTTTCCCAATTTCTCGTGCCCTGGCAGGCGTGGGCCTTGCTCACTAGGCCTCTTCCAATGCCGGGGAAGCTTTTCCTCCGGCGCCTACTAGGTCTATTCCAGGTGTGGGGTGATCTGTAACGCGCCCCAAGGGTAAGAGAAGTGAGCGCGTGCGGAACTCTAGCGCTCCGGCATGTGCGGATGAGTGAGAAACCCTATACCCCAATTTACTATTTAGACTTTATCCATCTAAAGGTTGTCTGGAAGAGATTGCTTGAAATAATAAGACTGCTTATCGAACTATCTTATAGCATTAAAAATTTATCGTGTACTTTTTCTATCATCTTGGTATACAATAAATATTATTGTATTGTATTGTGTAATAAGAAAACTTAAAATTCAAAAACCAATAGCAAACATATTTAAGTAAATGTAAAAAATAATTGTGAGGAGCGTTGCCAAAATGCTAGCCCCATTTCCATGTTGTATTGCAATTCTGATCCGCTGCCCTAATTGCACGCCAGTCATAAAGACTTCTTTCAATCGCCTTGGAAATTCTCGATAGAGCTAATAAGCTACAGCGTATAACATAAAAGAGTGCTCAGCATATACGGTGGTTGACTGTCAAGTATTGAAGAACATCCTGTCGCCAGCAACAGGTGCAGTGGTAACGTGGGCAGGCATCAGCTTAAACAGCTCTTTAAAGAAATCCTCATTACACTGTTTGTGTCTCTACTATACACATCAAAAAAAAAATAACAATAAATAGCCTAAAATAATTTTGGCCAAAGAATTCGCATAGCTATCCAACGTTATAAAGATGTCAGCCTTTTGGGAACGCTACCAATAAATGACAGTGGTTTAAAGTCATTTTTTATCTAGGTATAGCTAAAACAATTTAAATCAGTATTTAATGTCTTTATTATGTAACATACCTAGAAGGCTGGCAATGTTTTAGATAATACAGTAATCAATAAAAATTGATCTTGTACTTATCTATGATAATATAATTAATTATACTCCATTCAAATTAATAAAATCTTCTGCAGACAATTAAAACTTCCGTAAAATTACTTAAATTGCCAATGAGTGTTTACATTAATGTTGCAATTAGGCTAAGAGTTGACACTTCATGCGCCATTTAATATCTTCATACGAACGATGCGCAGGCGCAGGCCGCACAAAAAAGGCGTGAAACGTGCGCTGAAATCGGTGCGCGCACGCTTCAGGGCCCATTGCTCACCAAAGACGCCGCTGAAACTATGCGTTGATGGGCCGCACACGACGCCACGTCTGTATTTCCTCGTTTAATACTTTTTTCAGTGAACCAATTTTATTTATTTGGACAAAAAATATCAATTCGCTCTGTATACAAAGTCACAGCTTTTGCAGAATGACATTTACTCGCAGGTGATAATTTAATTTATGGCTTTGCAAGATTTGTGAGTGTAGGAAGTATAAAGTATTTATGAACATTTAGGTTTTAGAATCATCTTCACACAATGATAGGGAGAGTACTTCAAAAAGGGTGTTGTAAATCCTCTTCATGGTCAGCAGCGCATTGGTAACATCTCCCATGTCAGTGTTGTAAACGTTCATAGGTGACGGTACCCGCTTTCCATCAGGTGGACCGTTAGCTTGTCTGCTGTACTCGAGCAATAAAAAAGAACAAAAAAAAAGCAGACAAAGTTCAAATCCTTATAACCCTGAACAGAGTTCTTGTGGCATCTCTAAAAATCTCCTTTCACTAATCAGTTTAGATTTTCCGCTCACAATACTTGTGTAAAACAGTAAACACAATTCTTGCATAGTAACAATTAATAACGTATCTACAACTAAAACTATTGTAAATTTTAAACAAACATTGAGCATTTTTTTAAATTAAATTAGAGAGCAAAATGTTAGGACGCTTGATGTTTTCGCCAAGAACGAAATACCCCATTAAGATTATCTAAATCGATTTGGTGCCTCTAAACAGCTTTTTTATCATCCTATTTTTCACAAATTATTCAAAGTATATATATATATCTTGTTTGTACCAGTTTTGGATGAAAATATTTCTTTTCGTTTCATGTACCTGTACCACCTTGACTTAATCAGAAAATTTTACCCAATAGTTCAAAAGTAACATGAGACGATCCTTTTTAAACTTTTCACTTTTCCGATTTCACTGTAACATTGTATAGCGATAAATAGAAGTATATACTCTATCAACATTATATTAAATTTCAATAACATGCTTCTAATTGTAATACCCTTCGCGTATAAACAACTGTGACATACAAAACTGACTCATTATCGTCAGAGGAAAGTTAAATCCCGGTTGCCCAGGGTCTGTTTTCCTTCCTTTTCTTCTCCATTTTGCACGATCTTCGGCATCACCAGTTTTAAGACCATTGGTATGCATGTTATCTTTCACTACGTCAAGCTAATATCTCTTGATTCTACCCCTTCGACCGGGACCTGGCGAAGATGCCATGGCTAGACATTTCTTATATATTGTCAAGATGGGTAAGTCCGTCAACGGAGTAAGGTTTTTACCTTTTTTAAAGTAATTTAACGCCAACTACAATTCAAACAGAGTTAACTGGCATTATAGCTTTACTGATCGATTTGTTGTCGTCATAGCTATTACAACACGGAAATATCTAAAGATGTACAGAGTTCCCCCACTGACGGACTTCACCATCTCGACTAATACATACATAATAAGCAGATCTCCGTAAAACATGGCCGTACCAGCATAAGCAACTCTCTGGCAGTTTGTCTGTCTATCTCACAGCCATGAAGACTACTGCGTGACTCCAAACGTCCATAGCAAGATATTTATCTCCGTGACATGTAGAGCCTGCTTTTGTCTCTCAAATACAAGGCACGCTTATCGAATCATAAAAACTGTATTCCTAGAACCTCTTGAAAGTACAAATACAAAAAAACAGGTTTGTATGACGGACGATTCGGTATTGCAAAGCAATATCTTTATGACCTAACAATTAATTTTTGCTTTAACTATGCGAACATTGTACATGCTTCAGTGAGATATTGTTTTAAATCGCAGCTCGTAATATTTGATTGGAGACGAGTGAGTCATAGTGCGAAAATAAAATGTTTAGTTTTTGCTGAGGCTACAGGCCACTAATGAGGGGCGGTTGGTGGTCTGCGGCGACGATAAATTATCAACGCGGATGCGTTGACGCCGACACGCGACTTCGCTAATTGCTGTTGAAAGACAAAAAAAGGATTTAGAATGCGATTATACACGGATTGGATTAAGTTTGTAATTTGTATACAATTTAACTTTGGCTAAAATAACTGTATTATGCGAGTATCCATGAAATCTTCGGTAACGTCATGAAGTTGGGATACTGCCTACAGGAGTTAGGCTAGATGGTGTAGACTTGTTTTCGTAAAAAAAGAGCTACGTCTTCGAGTTGCGGAACCTGCCCGCTGCCAAAATAGCAGAAGAAGGTTGTAGTGTCCGGGAAAATATCTTTTTTGTATTTCATTTAGTATGTAAAATATAAATCCTTGCTACAAAATTTTCAATTTCGATTATCCATAAGCAGTAATGTAAAGTTAAGCAACAAGATTTAATTCAATTAACCTGTCCGTAAATTGTGCAATTCCTGTTTGTCTACCGATTGCAGCAAGACTGTTAATAATATTGTCCTTTTTGAGATAGGTGTGAGGCATGTCCTATTAAATCCTTTCTATGGTTCCGTAGCCACTTAAGCAAATAACGAAACCAGTGAGCGTATGTGGAACGTTTTAAGTCATTTGGAATAAGACTGACCAATTTTTTAAAGAATAAATTCCGCTAAACACTCAAAACAGAATTGAATTGTTTGATCTGGTGCCAACGCAGATACACCGCTCGCCATCGACAGGATATTCACCCTTATTTCCTTGAGCTCCCACGCCGAACTGCGCAACGGTTCTCTAGAACATTTATTCCGCGTACAACAATGATCTAGAGAGAACTTCCCGGTTTCCCGCGGTTTTCCCTTTGCGCTATGACGCTTCTTTAAGAAAGGCGTTATAAAATTTCTTAGTGGTCAGCAACGCGTCGGCAACACCACTGGTATTGCAAAAGTCCATAGGCGACGGTAACCACTTTTCATCAGGTGGGGTGTCTGCCTTTTTGCCTGCTTAAGGCTATAAAAAAAACATATGTCGGTTAATTTGTACAACTGCACCGCCCAAGAAAAATCACGTGGCTCGCGTGATTTATAAAACAAAATGAGGTGTGTTGTTTTCCATTAAAATAAAGTCAAATGTCGTTTGTAGTAATACAGGCCACATGTCACAGCAGGTCTGTGGGCCCGTCCGGTAATTAGTTCAATTCGAGACGCCACATTCTGTTCCGGGGATATAATTTATAGGCACATATCATTTATACATATTATACACTGCACACTAATATTTGTGGCATGAGTTTCATATATAATATACACTCTAAGCGTTATATTTACCCAGAAAAACTTCAAAGAAAATTTGAACCAGTTTTTTTTAGATTATATTTGCATTGTTTTGCGAATTTTAAGTTTGTAGATATTATTTATTATTTTATTACAATATATGAGGTGATTTAGTATTTTTTTCATTAATTTTAACTTGGTTTGTTCATACATACATACATAACTTCACGCCAGGTCCCTTGCGGGGTAGGCACGACCAACAGAGCGCCACACAGGCCCATTCTTACACACCTCACTTGCTTCTTTGACATTCGTAGCTCTTGTCATGCACGCTGGTCTGTTCTTAAGGCTCCTAACATCACCTTCTGCTAACACATGATCAATTTGATCATGGAAGGTGTGTCGTGGCCTTCCGCGACTTCTGCATCCATCCACTTTTGCAATGTATATCTGTTTAATAATTCTTTCATTTGTTTGTTCATGTTAGTTTTATATCAATCGAGTAATAGAGTAATCCCTCCACATAAATTTCTAATAAAATTGTCGTTATGTAAGAACGGTTGCAACTAATATGTTTTATTATTTCGTCACAAATAATAAAAATAAACTTATTTATGACCGAATTTCAATACTAAGATTCATTGAGTCTACAAATTACATACATACATATAATCACGCCTTTTTCCCATGGAGTAGGCAGAGACTAAAAGCATAACAAATAAACGTGCATGTATGAAGAGGTTAATGAAAGTAGATGAAGCGAAAGTTGTTTGTCAGGATCGTCACAAGTGAACATCTATAGTCTACAAAGTTGTTTCACAAAATAATATGTCAAAGCGAGAGCAGAATCACTTATGACTTTATTAAGCCATATCATATAGCAGCTTTTCAGATTTGAGGTTTTAGATTATAATATCTGACACAGTTCTTCCATGACTATAAATACGCGTTTTCACATGTCTGAAATATAGATTAAAATCAGTCTTATATAGAAAACACGGCAATTTAACGCGGCGTGTGAAAAGGGCCCGCCCTGTGTGAAAAACAAACACTCATAAAAATAATGTCCAAATGACATGTAAAATTTTTCTACGTCACTATGAGATATTGTAATGATCCGTTACGAAAAGTGGTAATGACGTTTCATGCAACAGCGGCATTAGACCGCCCTTGAAGACATGTGGCCACGGATTAAGGCCCTCACACACTAGACAGCCTAGCTGAGTCAGATGGATAGCGACAGCCGTAATATTAAGTATCAGTTTTAACATAGTCCATCTCTTGTACAAATTTTTTCTTAGGAATCGGACGGCAGCGCAGCCGATATTTATGTGGATAAATGTTACAATGAAACAATATTATCTTTATATAATTATTTTTTTAAAATCTGTTCCTGTATATGTCACAGACATCCTAAACAGTTGGACCGATTTAATGATTTTTTGTGTGTTCAAGTGGGTCCCAGATAGTTTATATTCACACTAGTGCTCCGTACTAGCAGGACGCGCTACAATCTGATTTTAAATTTTATTTTTTTAGGTCATTATAACGTTTGTTAGGCACGCTTGTTAACATCTTATTATTTTACCTTAAAAATATTATGATAGAAATAATTCCAATGATATACTGCTTAAATAATAATTAATGAGTTGCTTGACGTATTTTACGTGTAGAAACTTATGACGCCATAAATTGGTATGCTCGTGCAAAAATTTATGTTATGATCATTCGCATCCCTATTCGCTGCCTTTTAATCATGGGTATTTTAATGGCTGCTTCAGCCAAATAATCTGGCCATCTAGTGCGTGACCTCCGATAAAACATTATATTGTACATGGGATTGGCTGCCGTAAACTAGCTTCATCAGACAAGTTGTCTAGTGCGTGGGGGCCCTTAGAGTACATTATGGCAAGGAACGGCCAATCTACTTTAGGGTGAATTAAATGGTTAATGGGCGTACATGGAAATAACATTCGTGGAAGCGACACAAATTCGATTCACTCGCGCGGTGTCCGCCACCTCAGATAATTGACTAAAAACCTGCCAAAACCAATTTATAATTCGCGAACTGTGCAGTCGTTAAAATATGTTTTACATAATAATTATCATTCAGATGCCGATGTTTTAATTGTTATTATCTTCTAAAATAATTCAGAATCTTAATTGATCGATCAAAGTATCTCTCGTCGTTTTTTCAAGCTACAGTTGTTTTTATTATAATACCCACTATTAGCTATTAGCTATTAATACAATTATTATTTGAACAACTAAGAGGTACGATAATCCATATTAATGTATTATTTATAAGTTTGGATGTTTGTTGGTACATTCATAGCGGTCCTCAAAACTAGCTTGTTATAATTAAGTATATCAGATACATACTTTTGGTATTGGGCTTTGGTAATAGAACGTTTTCTTGGAAAATTGAATTGTTTCTGTGGGATGTTGATTTTAGAACTTCTGCAAGCAAAGTTAGTGTTCTAGTATCTTTATAATTAAAGAAAATGACATATACATAATTTTGTTACATTTTACTATTACATGTAATATATATGATATACTTCATTTATTTCAATATATTGTATAAACAAATTGTCGTATAATTAAAATTACAATAATGGCTTTATTAAATAAGATATTTTATTTACCCGTGCAGGAACGGAGAAAGAATACATATTCATGCGGCCAGGCGGCCTGTCGTAAGAGGCGATAAAACCACCTACAGCCAGATGGTAGGGTATTTGCCCGTCTTGATGGCTACCACCCCTGTTCTAGAGTATGCCACCGTAACAACCTTGAGTTGTGTTCCGGCATTAGTGGCCAGGTTCCAGTCTCCCTTTAGAGAGCAGCAGCACATTAGTAGCGCCTTTGGTGTTGCATATATCCTTAGGCGATGGTAACCACTTTCTATCAAGTGGGCCGTCTGCCTGTCTGCTGAACTCCTGCAATTGAAAAAGTCGTTAAAAATCAATATTTCTTATTGAATTCGTAATGGTTATTTTTCTCCTCACTAAAAGCAATATATTAAAAAATGGTCATAATATCCTTATTATTCCTCCGATTTATTTGTCACATCTAGTATTTGGAGCTAAGTCAGTTCCGTTCAGCGTTCCATATTTAACACATTTGACTTGTTTCCACAAACATAGTGGCTGCGGCAGCGATCACACATTTTTTTCCGCTTTTTTCGTGTCGGCCTCCTCTGAGCTTTAGTCTCAGTTAATGACGGAAATTAACATGCTCATATTTTATTATCTGTGGAGATGACATTTAACTATGTTGAGAAAGGTCGTGGTTGTACGACAACTATTCAAACTGTTTTGACAACAATGTTCGTGTCAATTTTAAAGATGCTTTTATTATACACGTATTGCTTCAATTTTGATTTTACTAGGAACAATCAAATGAATGATCATAGTCGACCACTGAAATCCTAAAAAACATTTTTACTTTTGACCAGATTTGCATTATTTATAAATACTAGTGTTCGTCCTTTTTCGAAATTCGACCATAATAATTAATTTAAATTATACATACATACATACATAACTTCACGCCAGGTCCCTTGCGGGGTAGGCACGAACAACAGAGCGCCATTTAGGCTTATTCTTACACACCTCACTTGCTTCTTTGACATTCATAGTTATACATTTAAATTATAAGTTTGAATATTATTAAGGTTCTGTTGTCAAAGACTATATATATATAAATATATATATATATATATATATATATATATATATATATATATATATATATATATATATATATATATATATTTATATAATAACAGATTTCGCCAAGACTACACTGTTAATTTGACTTTATCAATAAACAAAAGAGTATATATGCGTGTGTGTGTGTCAAATACATGGTAGTGTGTTTATGCACTCCTTCTCCATATAAACTATCAGTGTGCGAAATTTCATACTCTTCCGTCCGCGCAATTTTCGTAAAAAGGGGTACAGTTTTTGTTGTATTTTGCTTCACGTCTTAATATACAAATAGATAAAGAAAAAAAACATCAATAATGCTTTTGAATGACGTTTTATTTTATTTACGCCATATTCTTATAAAAAAAATAATTTAAAGAGTTGTAGTGCTTTAATTTTGTACTAAAACTATATAGTCAATATTATAAGCACATCTAAATCAATTAGTGTCGGCTTATGTCACGTATTTGCATAATATTACAATATATGTGTTTTAGACGAGTCTTAGCTCCAGCCCACTATGTACAAAAGAAAGTAAAATCACAGCCCTAAAATAAATTTTTACGTTTGTTACGTCTTTCGGAAGACGGTGGGCTAGACGACTTGACCCCATAACACGTAAAATATTTGTTTGGAGGAGCAATCGGCACAGCCAGTAAGGCTCTTCTGAAAGACATAATATATTTAATTAACTAAATGCTTGCAGGATCAGTAAATAAATATGTTGTTCTGACTCTTATTACAGTGAATCGATATTACCGACATTAGCTAACAAAGAATTAACTATGAAATTAATACATTAAAGTACTGTGATTATCACAGGTGTTTATTCTCCTTCCATGCTAAAACTCAGTCCCACTGTTAAGTTGTATATGCGCTTGCCTATTGAAAAAGTTACAGTGCAGCCGGCGAGTGAAAGTTCTACAAACCTAGAAATCGTATGTAACATTGCCTTTATTTTCCTACCACTTAAATAACCGTATATACACGTATGCTTAAATACAGCGCTGGTAATATGCAACGCACACGGCTGATTTTTTGTCTACTAGCAAATAATTTATATGTATTAATTAGTTTTTTGGTTATCACTGATACTTCTTTATTTCTTACCATAAACCTAAATATGGAATTTTATATCCTTGCCTTATCTTGAGCAATTATGAATTTTCCATGTAAATTTTCATCTCCATTTCATCCCTTAAATAAAGAAACTGAGTTTCTTTCATATTTATATGAACATATATCAATATGGAGTTACAATTCGATATGAGCTGGTGGTCTTCAGCGTTAAGATAAATTGATAACACAAAAATAATCACAAGGGCTAGAAGGTAAATGATGCTGTCAAGCAGTGTGGCTTGGCAAAAAAAAAATATTACGAAAGAAGTAAAAGTAGATACATGTATCCTATCCGCGAGGTTTTCATTTTAAGATAAAATAATAGAATTAACATGTAATCAATATTATCTGCACAGGAACGGAGAAAGAATTCCTGCGGTCGGATGGTTTGTTGTAAGAGCCGACCAAAGAACTCACAGCCAGGTGGTACGGCATTTACCTGTGTGGATGGCTACACGTCTGGTTTAGTGTATAGCACCATAACAAACTTGAGTTCCAGAATTATTAGCCAGGTTCCCTTCTCCCCTCCGAGGACGGCAGCACATTGGTGCGGTGGTACCATGCAAATGTCCATAGTCGAAGGTTACCAATTTAGATCATCAGCCTGTCGGCTCAAAAATAGAACAATTAAATATGCACCTCTTAAAAATACTTCATTTAGTTACGATCCAAATAATTTGTTCGTTGAATGAATGAGTATGCTTTATTATGTGTTAAAAAATACATTTCACGGGAATAAAAATTTACAATACCATAGGTGGTCTTATAGCTATTAGCGATTTCTTCCAAACAGCCATTGAATGGACAGGAAGTAACTTAAGAACAGTAGTATGATGCACAATTGTCACTTCACTGAATTTAATATCTTATAATAAATGAATAAATGTATACATGATATAATATACATCAATCTTGATACATAAAAATGAATGTTTGTCTGTATGTCCTTTATAGAATCATAAACTATACATTTGATAATATTTTCTTAAGTTTTCGCGACTTGTACACATAATAAAACTACGTTTTAACGGTTTTAAGCGCGGTAATTTATTTTATTTAGGTTTATCCGACGTTTCGGCCGCTTTTCAGTTGCCGTGGTCACGGAAGACAAAGATGACATTTGTCAAACGTGTAGTGTCAAAGTTTTTATTCAGCCTACCGCCAACTTGTTCATTTTAATTATTTAAAGGAAGGAAAGGAAAGGAAGGAAAAAATATAAGAGAAGAAAAGAAAAAAAATTCCTTCCACTCATTTTAATATTATATAAAAAAATTTAGAACTAGGCATGTTTGCTGAAGAGTTTCTTGCGCCGCTTCTTCTCTTCAAGCCACAACATGTTGTGAAGCGGTGGTAAATTAGATTAGGCTCCCATAGAGTAAATAATATCCATAAACAAAATTAAAACTAAATAATTAAAATGAACAAGTTGGCGGTAGGCTGAATAAAAACTTTGACAATACACGTTTGACAAATGTCATCTTTGTCTTCCGTGACCACGGCAACTGAAAAGCGGCCGAAACGTCGGATAAACCTAAATAAAATAAATTACCGCGCTTAAAACCGTTAAAACGTAGTTTTATTATGTATACATTTGATCTTGTGCACGAACCAAAGAAGGTTTCTGAGTTGGTTCACGATTGGACCAGGTAGGTGGCGCTGCTGTCGGCATATAGATTGAAGCTTTTTCCGGGCAGGACGACGTTTGCCGGGACAGCTACTAATATATAAAAATAAGACTAGAAAGTTATAAATAAAATACAATACAATTACTTATTTCTGTATGTCTTTCAAGACCACGGGCCATAAAAATGGCCCGGATTTTTGGAGGGCTTGCGTGGGGCCATGGGGAGGCCAACACGTAGAGGCACCTTGACAAATTTAATGTAAATATGTGGCGTGACCCTGACCGGCGATTATCCCTGTCTACACTATACAATAATGCACCCGAGGACAAGCCCCGGCCAGTGTAGGACTATTGTGGGAAATGAAGACAAAAAGTACCGGGCTATTGGGGTGAACTGTTAGTGGTACTAGCAGTCTGGGAATATGGGGACTATGGCGTCTGCCCGTCGCAATGTTCGGGGAACATGGAAAATGGGCAGACAGTGACTCGCCACTCCCTGCATGGGCCCCAAAAAATGCCATAAAAGGCAGGGGCAACATGGGTATGAGTGGCTAAGGGGTGTAGAGAGGTGGGCTGCAGGTTCACCGAAGCTACTTCCGACATTAGGCCATTTATCACTTCCACCCCTGGAGCTTGAGTCTTAGCTCTAGCGATCTCCACTCCGTGCCGGCTGGCTAAGGCAAGCACGGAGGCGGGGGCCTTAAATTACTTAAATTATTATATTAAAAATAAAATGAAAACAACAACTGTAGGTGCATCCCTAACCTGTGTTATTTAACGACAGATAATACTCCTTCACAAGTCCATTAAAAGTTCTTTGATGTGAAAAGGTGTCACTATATATATTCAGTCTTGATAAGAGCTATAGTCTGACGTGTGCGTTGTGCACTAATGGTCATAATGCAATCGTGGCAAGTCCAGATTTGCATGCGAGCGGGTGAAAGTGGTCCCAGCCCAGCTTTCAAGTGCCCTGACGAGCACACAGTTTAAAAGAACAATAGGCAGTGGTCGATTGTTCAGCTTGCTATGCCTACATAGTCAAACAAAATAATAGACTTTCTATATTTAATGTCACGATAAGAGCGAATGAACATACATAGTATAATGTAAAGCTTAGTTTGACCGACATTTATTTTAAAAAAGCCATTGGTATACACTATATCAGTGTTTTTTAACCTGTGGGTCGCAGTGCCTTGCTCGGGGGGTCGCCAGCAAAAAGAAAAGGGAAATTTAAGTTTATACCTCATACTTAGGTAGGTACTTTCTTAACTCAGCAGCTTTTTTCAGATTATAGGCCGTAATAATGAATATGTATAGGCAACAAAATAGGATAACACATAACATAGTCATTTAAATTACTAACTTTTTCTCTGGCTAAGGGGGTCGCCAAAATTTTTCAACCTGTAAAGATGTCGCGTCTTCAAAATTTCGATGCGGTATTCAAAAAAGCGAATTGTAATGTGATATTTTCTTTTGCAACTTGTAAACAATAAAACTACATTTTAACGGTTTTAAGTGCCGTCGGAATAACCAAAAAATACACTACCCGCGCTTAAAACCGTTAAAACGTAGTTTTATTATGAATTCTAATGTGAATATTTTTTATACCTTTTTTTTTATGTTTGTAGTTTTTCGGGAGCGTAAAAATTAGCTTATTCCGACACAGTTTTCACTAAAGCGATGGTTAAAATTCTTTCGGTATATGCAGCTTTGACACTATTTTTATTAACTTAAATAAAATTATAAACGCTGAGTCACTGCTTTTTCTCACTACTTTCATTCACACAAGTGTTATGTAAAAAATGGACGAGCATTTTTGATTTGCTTATTGTAAGAAGATGTATTGGATATATCAACTTGACGTTCCAGTGGCGTGTATCATTTTGTCGCATTTGTTTTGTGTCACAACAAAATCGAGTGGTGTCTGGGGACCTTTGGAGTGGCAGTCGCGAAGGCACCGACTGAGTGTCACAATGAATATATCCACTCAAGTTTTTATTACAAAACATATTGTACTGTGAATAATTTCGATGTTCTGCAGAAAGCGTATGTCTTTAATATTTTATTATATTTTAAGTTATTTTTTATTGTTTTTAATTAATGTATTTTAGAAGTTGTGGCTACTTAGAATTGTCACTTTATGCCAAGGGCGTGGGTTTGAATCCTGGCCGAAGAACATGTACTGTTTAGGCAGTTTTTTTTCTGAATAAAGGTATATATTATTACAGCTTTCACTTGATGACAAAGAAAAAAATTTAATGAAAAAAACAAAAACACATTTAATAAGCTTTAATTAGCTTAAATTTTATACATTACAGCTTGAAGGATACTAATCTGTTATTGAGAGTTTGCTTCATAAACAACCTGCGCAATAAACAACCCTCAGTGAGGATATTTGTTTCTTCTGTTTGCTATTAAAACGCTTTAACCGTGGAGCCTTGAGGCCATGAGATTATTTAAAAAGCTCTTTTGACGCATAGTTTAGCTCATATAATTCGAGCTAGTACCTATATTGGTCAACGGATTAATATTCAAATCCTACCAATTAGCTTATTCAGTCTTTTTGCATCTAACCCAAAGATACCAATCACTTAAATTCACTACTCTACTTATAGTCTTAAAAAGGTAGAATATGTTAACTAATATTAAAAGGTAAGGGAATTAAATAAAGGTGGAATAACTAACTAATATTAATGAACAAGAGAATGAACTAAAGGTAAAATATGGTACTAATATTAATGAACAGGGGAATAAACTAAAGGTAAAATATGATACTAATATTAATGAACAGGGGAATAAACTAAAGTTAAAATATGATACTAATATTAATGAATAAGGAAATGAACTAAAGGTAGAATACCATACTAATACTAACGAACAAGGAATGCACTACAGGAAGAGCACGAAACTAATATTAATAAATAAGGGAGTTCTGTTAGCTCAGTGACCCAAAATGTACATTGGCCTCAGAAACCAGAATACGCAACCTTTACCTCTGTTGTGAGGTTTAGGATATTTTAAACAGCCAATAGGACGTCGACCTAAATATGCTTGCTTGGTGCTTTGATCATCTTCCATTCATTTTACACGATGAGCCAGAAATACCAGTAAATTTTAATTTCTTCTGTAATGTTGAACTTGGCTACAAGGTTCTTTACTTCGAGGGTGGTTCAGACCTTCCACCTACCACTGATACCACCTACTACTACCACCACTACACCTAACTTTATTTATATTAAGGTATTGTTTAGACAAAATTTTCTTTTTTGTATCAATTTATAAATTTGGTTATTAAGAGTACTGGACAAAAATATTTATCATGTATAAACTAGTTAATGAATTTAGCTTAAACGTTCTTCGGCAGACTTTGCTATCACCTTTCAAAACCCCGATCTTCTAGATCTTTAACATATCGTATACTGTAGCCTTAACCCTGAATAATACGGGCAACATAACGTTCATATATCTTAAGAATTATTAATAAGAATAAAAGCTACCCATCTTTTCAATCAAACATAACTTATCAATCAATCAATTTTTAAGTTTTTTTTTGTGGTGTAGTTTCATTTTTAGGATGATTTAACTTATCATTGAAGTAAATTATACATAGTCAAAACCATAATACGTCACAGTCTTAGGTATACAATTTAATAATAAACTATTTTCAGCTCTAATTAATCTAAACAGTACACAGTAATTAATAAAGTTCTGCGAAATGGGGATACGAAAATATTCTCTAATGATTTGCTGTTTATTAAGGATCTGGGCCGATTTTCCCAGATACTGGTTATTTAAAGTCAATCAGTTAGTCAGTTTAGTTAACATCATATTGAACAACGATCAAGTGTCGCTGTTCAAACACTATCTCATTACAAAAACTATAAATAGATTCCAACAACGTGAACAGGGTCTATAATTCAGACCAACCCTTTTTCATTTATTTTATTGCATCAGTTAAGCAGACAGGCAGACGGCTAACCTGATGGAAACCGGTTACCATCACCTATGGACTTTTGTCACACCAAAAGTACTACCAATGTCCTGCCACTCTCTAAAGAGAAACTAGATCCTGGTCACGAATGCTGGATTACAACTCAATGTTGTTATGGCGGCATACTCTACTCGCAAATGCCCTACTACCTGGTGTGGGTCTTTTTGTCATCTCTTACGGCAGGCCGCCCGGCCACAGGAAACCGTAGTAATTCTCCGTTCCTGGGCGGATGTTGCACAGATGCACTCAAAAGATATATGAAAATTTGAGACCTATAGACCGCACAGAAATGGGAATGAGAAGGTAGCTTAGAGCAGAGACGAAACAGCCAGAGCTTTCAACAGAAGTGATATACGACTCAACGAAAAATTCCGCCTTCCTACCATTATTTTGGTAGCGTTTTAACCAAAATGTAATTCACATTCTTCTTAATATTTTCTACTTATAAACATACTATATACGTATATTTACCACATATAATACATAACGTTAACTATAACTTAAATCGGTTAACACAGTGTAAGATGGTTGGGTATTTTTTTATGTTCACTACTGCTTCTTTTAATGCCCTTAAAAACGAGTGTAATAGAAATTCTAAGTTAGCGAAGGGAAACACTGTAATAAAACCTGCATAACAATATCACCGATTTGTGGAACTCTTGAATCTGCCTGAGAAAAGCGTTTTGGGTAGTTTTTTTGTCTGTTTCTCTAAAATGGGAAGACAAAAGCCTAGCAGTAGGATGTTTTAAATGATCTAATTATTAAATAAAAAATAATTTTAATAGAAAATGTAAAACCTTTTTACATTAAGATTAATTATAAATCAGCATAGGAAGAAAGTCACGTCTCATAGGTTAAAAATAGTTCCAATAGAGTGTTTCATATTCCCGGGCTCCATTTCAGATAATGTTATAGTTATCGACTATGACCATGCAAAAAATAACGCCGTTAATGAATTGCTACATTACTGTATATATACCATATATGTATCAATATTTAAGGTCATTAACAATTAATAACAACATTGTATCGCGAATAACGCATTAAACCCATTGCTACATCTGCATGAAACAGTCACTAATACTAACATTGGGATACCAATTGCAACAGTGGTATTATAATTAACAAAAACACAATATGAATATTTTCACGTTGTACAGAAGAAGGAAATACTGTCATAGACAGCTGTGTTCGGATTCTTTATTTGAATTTTGGCAAAGAACGCAGAGTGCAACGAATCGCGCGAGACATCCGCGTACGCAGGACAGTCGCATGCGTACAAACTCACGTTGCGAACAATAACACCGATACAAAAGTCGATAATTTGCATGACGATTTTTTATCGATACTATTGTGAGGGTGCAACTAGCAGCTGCAGGGCAAACTATGACTTGATGCCCTGGTTTATTAGAAAACGTTAACAGGTTTGTGTTGTTATTAGAAGTACATACAGTAATATTAGTAGATATATTTATTAAATGGAAAAGATTCCTTCTAATTGTGACGTATTGATGACATGAAGGAGTGTATGTAATGTAATATAAAACATATTAAGCAGATCTGAATATTAATAGTGCCTAAAATCACCATTCGACAAAATGAGAATTTTAAATCTGTTTTGTGATATTAGGAGAAAGAAGAAGGAAAGTAAGTATATAAGAGGATTTAGAAAGTTATCTCCAATAATGATGGGAGAAAATATTTAGGTTATGTGTTTATGTAATAAATACATAAAATTGTATACATATATACAAATAAATTAAAGTGTCAGTGTGTTATGCCAAAACAAAAATGTAAAAAAAATCAAGGGCGATAATTCGGGCCACGAAATTCCGAAAATGCATTTTTTTGTCTGTCTATATGTTTGGCTATCTGGATATTCCAGCTAATCGCTAAAACGGCTGTACGCATTTTGACGGGACTTTCACTGGCCAATAGCTGATGTTACAAGGAGTAACTTAGGTGACTATTAAAATTAACGTTACGCGAAAAATCCACGCGGACGAAGCCGCTGGCACAGCTAGTATTCTATAAAAAATTATAGTTTTGATGGGTCTCGGTCGTCTTCTAGGATGGTCTTCAAAGCTTAACTATTCCGTTTAAGACCATTTAAATAAAAGATTATTTAAAAATATTATTTATTATACTATAGGCTCATATTAAGTTACGATCTCGCTTAATATTTAGCAAAGTGTTGTCTATGGTGTGTCAAAGTATGGATGGTGCTCGCTTACCCAAAAAAAGTGTGGGTCTCGGGAGGCCCGACAGAAGGGATAACTTGCGTGAGAGAAAGGGAAGCCAGACAGACTGGCGTCGTAACACGTTACGTAACGCGGTTTATCCTCCCCTAAGAAGTTATCACTTCAAAATACTTATTCACACTGACTTAAAGACATCTAAATTCCACTATTATGTGATACGCATTATGAAAATGAAACACATCATTTGTACAAATTTTATTTCAGCATCGGGACAGTTTTCTAAAGATATATTACGAGTTTCTCACGATATCACAATAACACCACTGAAAAAAACTACATACTTTGTTCATAAACAACATACACATTAACCTCTTACTTGTAACCGTATTGTACACGGTACCTACCGTAATGACGATATTTGCAACACCTAGTCGTAGATTTATAATAAAGCATCGATCTCCGTCCAATGTATTTCGACACATCAAACGAGCATAGTAAACAAAAATCATTTCATGTAACGATTATTTTATGCAGACAGTCGCCGAGAACATTCAGCGTAGTAGTAAAACGTTAGTACATAAATTTACACCCTTTTTATACGGGAGACCTTTGACGCTGTACACATACGTGACTGCCGGTGATTTACTATTATTACTGGTAAATAAAAAGTGGAAGGGGGAGTTAGAGGTGGAGCGAAATGCTATTGTAATGACGCCATGAGTAGGGTCCGAAAAATAATACACAATCCCTACATCGACTTTGTAATTGATTCACTTACGCCCTGCTCGAGAACATATCACTTCCTCAGTACGGCATTTGTGTTAAATTTAATATGTATCGTTAAAACTTGTTTCTAGTGAAAATAGAATGCTTACTAAGCTTGTACGTAATAACTTTTCTGTAAAATAAGTGTGGACTATTCATGTGAGCGTGGGAGAAAAAAACAAAGTGATTTGAAAAATAACGTGGAATTTTGTAAGAACGCTGTGAAGATTAGTGCAGTGAGAGATTATCGGATTGTAATTAAAAACATAAAAATGGATTACACAGGAACTACGTCTTCTATGAACAATATGAGACCAATTTTCGGCGCGTACGCCTTTCAAGGTGAGTCTCGAACCATAATAGTCAATAGACACGAAAGGATCCAGAAAGATGAGAAAAAAGGCCCGATATGGTTAATTACAATGTTCCCAGGTACCAATAAAACAAGCAATAATACGTTGGAATCAAAGACCCGAAATCAATATCGGCTATTGCCTAAACAATAAAAAATTGGGCACAGCGCATTACGTTTATACCCCATGAACGGTTCCGTAAAGAATTGTTATGACATTCCGCTCACAGAACGATCCTATTTCAGATGCGAATGTCTCTGAACTGCTATTGCAAATGGCGACTGCTAAATCTCATAGGATTGGTGACTCACAACTGTCTAAATCTAATCTTTAAACGGTTTATCACCCAACCCAATTATAAATTTTAATCAGAACGTTTATCATATTTATAACCCTTAAAGGATAAATTTTAGTTAGTAAACTATACGCAACCCTAATAAAAATCACCACAACGCAGACATAGTCATATTCTTATTACCTATTAACGCGGAACTCTAAAAAACGTAGATACCTTTCAAAGTGCCGCTTATTAACCTCTCATCGAATCCGACCGTAAAATGTAAACTCGATAAAGCCACCAATTAAAACTAAATATGAGAATTTCGACAATCAAAGCTCGAGCCGCTACATCTGACACCGAAAAACATTTCTCCAAAAAATAAATCGCGTTTTTTGTATCGAACGCAAGGTCGCAAGCGCAGCGTGATTTTCGCCTTTCGACAACCGCGATTACCGACCGACCACCCCGACTTTGTTCCGGCTTTGATCGAAGCACGATTCACGGCCTTGAGTTGGAAGCGAGGAACAAAAACGCCTGTAATGATGTACGAAACGTAGTTTGTCGATACGTATAAGACGGGGTAGGTGGTGATAATAACAATGCTTTATGAAAAGGTTTAGCCAACTAATTTGTTTTTTCTCAGCTACTGTCGATCTCGGTAGCGATGCAGCCTTTTTTGTGTAAGAGGAGATCAATCAGTCAAAATAACAGTATGATACCGCCTTTGATGCGATCCGGCCGGCCTGTTTTAATCTCGACTGATACATGATTAGTTCACCAATGATGCAGCAAAGCCGGGCGACCGATCTGGAATTGGACGAATCTGACGTTTTATTCGTAGATTAACTGATGGAATCTGTATTATACCAACAGTTCCTATTGTAGAGAAATTCAATTATAAATACAAAATAGTTCAGTTGTTGTTGACGATAAGACCGTCATGCTCATGATCATAGGTCAGCCCTCTTATTATACGGCTCGTGTGGCATGATATTAATAATATAAATAAATTATTTTTATTAAACTTCTATATAATATATGATATTTTTCAGCTTTACTATTGAAATTAAACCTTTACAAAAACAGCTTAATATAGTTAATTATACAAGTCGCTGATGTATAACTTTCAATCTTAACGTTATAGCATAGTAGAATAATAAATATGGACATAAGAATCTCTAATCTCTAAATCCAACATTCCTACAAAAGGTACCAAGGTACCACCAAGGTGTAAATTTATGATAATTGAAGATCAATTAACCAGTTTATAAAATTGTAAACAATACTGTTCTTAAGTAGGGGGTAAACGAGCAAAATGTACATCTTTAATTTTAATAGCTTTCCTATATGAATAGACTCAGCAGCAACAGTCAATTGCATTAGTGTTCATACGAGTGCATTATACTAAAATATTTATTAAGCCGCCTGTAGTAAGAAAGCAAAACAAAAATGAGTCAAGTTGATTGTGATTTGAAATTAAATCGGGAGTTTGAGTCATCACTACGGTTTCGGCCCATTGAGAAACATACAATGGTAATCAAAAGGAGAAATGCAGAAGCTTGTATGATTAATTATACTCGTACATGCCCCGAAGTCAGTGTCAGGTGTTTCATTTGTCTGATTATAGTTCGCGGCGCATAAGTTGAATACGTTCGGTAGACAATAGTCCTGCCTTACTCAGAGTTATTTAATGAATTATTAATCTTATATAGTTCATTTGGACTTTCTTGCTTTAGTCTATTACAATTGAGATCGTTTTTCGTGATCGTTTGAATTAGTTAAACAGAAGAGATAATGAATGAATGAATGAATGAATGAAAACTCTTTATTGTTCACCATAACTTAAACCTAGATATTTAATATAAACATATTACAATTAGAACAATGGGCGGCCTTATCGCTTATAGCGATCTCTTCCAGACAACCCGGTGTCTAAGGAGATATTACAAGAAAATTAAGTAATTGGTGGTTTAACTAAATTCTAAATAATGTTGTCAATGTCAATTTAATTTCTACTATAATGTGTATAATTGATGGCATGTTTGCTACTACAAATCTTACTATACTCAAACTAACATTCAATCTTGCAATTGAGAGCAATAACTCTATTTGCCTGGAAAGTGGTAGTATAAATAATTTTCGTATGTGCATTAATAGTAATTGGTTTGAATGGTTAGGTATAGGCCACAATTACAACAAATGAAGTTGTCACTCTTTCTTAAACCATGAAAGAGGTTACATTGAAAAGAGAATAGAGAAAAAAAAACAAATGAAGTTTGTAACGTAGTTTATTTCTGTAAGAGAAACTCACCTTATTAATTTTCAGTGGTAATTCTGTCTTTCGTTTATTATGCTATTTCGACCAACGTAATAGTAAATAAAGATAATTAGTATAATAAATATCATTAGACCGCTCACATTTATCCGTAGCCCTTTGACCTCGATATGACAAATGCATAAATACCAAATTTCAATTTGTTTATTTCTCAAAAGCGTAAAGGGAGAATAAATAAAGACATAAAATAAATAGTTTTCAAATTATTACTTGTATCAGTATTAAAACGTTTCACGCGGCTAAGTTCTCGTAAACGTCCCATTTCTATCTCGAGAAGACTATTCATTTTTCATCGAAATAAAAATTATGTATACTATATTCGTCTTCGGTTTTCAAAAATATACCTTATGCATTAAGTAAGCCAAATCTTGTGAAGATTGATTCATTCTAATCGAGGAAACGAGAACAAAAGACATATTATAAACGGAACAAATTCACCTTTATGCCGATGAAATTAGAGAAGTAACTATAGTTGAGTTTCTTAGAACGCTAAGAAGGTCTATTTGAAGTTTCGTTTAAATATTGACGAATTAACTTTGTAACAATATCAAAATAATTTATGTCAAATTAAAACACCATAATTCTCTTATTTCTTTATAAACATAACCCATGACAATGTTATATTTGTCAAAACTCTTATTTCTTAAATATTGTTGACGTGATCTGGAGATTAATGTACAGTTAAAAAGTTTTACCATAAATCGTAATTAATTAATTTAGTATATAAACTACATTTTAAAGATAATAATGGCAACGAAACGGAAATACATTTTTATTAAATAATAAATCGTTTTATGTAAATCCATTTGGTAATGTGTGACTTCTTATATAGATACCAATTTATTAATCGTATCATCATTAATAGTTCACTGACAGCTAAAATTAGTTTGACAGATGCTAAATGTGACTTAATAGAACGACCTAAATATACTGAACACGTTTAATTCTTATCAAGAACCTAAATTTATTATGTTCATATCCTTAACTCGAGTTTCCCTATTTTACACCTTTTACAAGATTTTGAAATAAAAGTGACAAATTGCTTTCTCTAGGATGCAATATCTCTCTTTACCAAATATTAAGACCCCGTCAACCTTTTAATGGCAAAAAGCTAACAAATCGACAGAGTTACTTTCGCATTTGTATCTTAGTATGGATGGTTTTTATACACCTCTAGGCATCTTAGGAATTTTTCTCATCTCGTACCATACGATGTTCTTGAAGCGTTAACTTGTCAATGTCTGACGCCTGTCGTCTTAGGAATGCAGTAATGGTTGAAAAAGTATAAAATTTCTAGAACCTTACTCGCCTTCGTTTGCCTTTGATTGAGTTATAAGCTATAATGACAATTCTCTTTAGTTTTTGCACCGTTTTTCATTCGTATGGTACGTAGTGATTATTCATGTTTAATGTAAACTAAAGTTTATTTTTCGTATTTCGATCTGGTTTGTTATCTGTTGGTATACTTGTATTGTTTGTTTTGACTTGTTATATTTGATTTGATGACGATTTAGCTTTCAGGGTTAGATTTTGACAGCGCGTCCCTCACATGTCCTCTCATGCTCTCTTGGATTGCATCAACTCTGTTAAAATAAATTATAACAGCCCATAAATGTCCCACTGCTGGGCTCGGGCCTCCTATCATAAGGAGAACGGAAGGTTTGACACATAGGTTATATCGATGTGCAGGTTGCATCACGATGTTTTCCTTCACCGTTGTTAGCACGTGGTAATTGTAATCTACACATTAGGTCAGAAAATTGCCAAGTGGTGCATGCGTTCCGGCCAGGATCTAACGACGACGCATGCGCCAGCCATTACGCTTCCATGACTTAGAGCATCAACTCTATTTTGGGCAAATTGTATAAAATTGTTTATGACGACTCTGTCACCACATGTGCTGAAATTAAAATCAAAATGGGCAACATAATTCGATCATACAACAATATATGCCTCTTGTGTATGTAATAATATGTGTGGGGTGATATCGCGGACACGATCTTTTTGTAATACACCAATATATTAGAAATTCACCAGTAATGTAGTGCTTATCAATTCATTCCATTGCAAACCCTGGAAGCTCAAGGAGATCATGAATAATTTTTCTGTTGATAATATACTAGTGTTGCTGAATATAAAGTAAAGCGTACATTGACATGGTTATATATGCGATAATAGCTAATAATTATTTATCAGCCCATAAATGTCCCGCTGGAACCCTCAGACTGCCTTGTAAGTGAATGAACAGTATTAACCTGCCACGTGTACACTACAATTACCTAGCTAGGTATTTATGTATGAAACTTTAAGCAAGAGTTATCTGGAGATGTAGATTTACTGAGTTTTTCGACGAATTTTTTTGTCTTATTTGTAAGAACATGTATAATAGGTTAAATAGGTCAGAATAATTGCTTTACTGGTGCAAGATTCCCGACCAGGATTCAAACACATATATTGTGAACACGCTTGAGTGTCAGCTCAGTACTTTAAATGCTGAGCTAACACGATTATATGGAAACAACTATTAATAGACAATAACAAACTTCTTAGTACAATAAGAAATTTTCAAATTCAAACAAAACTTAAATCAACCAACTTTAATCAAATAAATCTTAAGTAGATTAATTTGTTGTTGAGAGACTTTGATTAGATATTATAAAATGTAACAAATTAAATAGTGAACTTAATACAGGTTCAAATCAAATCAAATCAAAATAATCTATCTATATATATATATATATATATATATATATATATATATATATATATATATATATATATATATATATATATAAGCAAAGTTTGTTTTCTTTGTCCGAGGTAAACTCGAAAACTACTGGACCGATCAGCATGAAACCACAACCATTCGCCGCGGAATTAATCGTAGATGGTTATAGGCTATATATTTTTTAAATTCTATGAGCCTTTTGCCATGTTTTCTCAATTTGTTTGTTTATTAATTTATTTGCTCCCATAAAACAAAAGAGAGACATTTATCCTTGGTTCATTTGTTTTCTAGCTCATAAAAGAGGAACATGATTTAACATAACCTCTATGTTAGAAACAACTATAGTCATTTGTTCATGTTTACACTACCTTTTTTATGTGAACCTCATAGGAAAAAATTAATTACGAATTTCACGTTGCCTAATTTTTTAGCTACTTAAATAGCGCTCTCCATGCGGATGGTTTTCACTCATAACAAACCGTGATCCGTTTTTAAAAATTCTATAATGTCATTCGCCCGGCGAAGCAGGCGGGAACGGCTAGTTTATTGTATAAAAACATGGTTTTACAATAGGTCTTGTTGTTATACATTGAGCACATGTTTTTGCCGGTTGGGCGTACAAATTTTTTTAATGTTATATTATAAACCTATATACTATTTGAAAAATGTTATATTGTTATAATCACTAATATTTTAATCTTAAAATTATACCTATAAATATTATGCCTTAAATTTACAAATACTAAACGACGCACAATTTAAATTTAGATTTGTTTGTAATGATATTTACATAGTACAATTATTATAATATATTTAAACACTTAATATTCTAACTTATCATTTACATTTAAAACTCATCATTAAGGAACTCAGTTACACTATAGTAGCTTTTTCTTATTAGCACTTACTCTAATATAAACATTGACAAGCTATTAAACATAATAGAGGAAAAGTCTCTTAGCAAGGGAGTAGTAATTTATCATTTTACACGTCCGTATCTGAACGAATAATCGTGTTTCACTTAACCAATACTTATTAGTGTTAGAGTTTGTATATCTAGACTCTTTATAGTGAACCTCATTAGATTAAAGGAATATGCTTTGACATCTTTAAAAGAATAAACCAAAACTGATGGTGTCACTTTTTTGAATTTTGTATTCTATGTAAAACATCTAAGCTACAAATAAAACTCATATTATAAATTTATACCTTTATTAGTTTTATTTTAATAATTAGTAAATTGTTACACGATAGGTAAAAGTGATTTATTTAGGCATGAGATAGTTTGGCGCACGTGTGTAACGAGGGCGGTAATAGTTCGGTACCTAATTAGGCAAATGCTCATTTAGGCATTTCACCCGAAGTTACCTTTCTGCTGTTCATTACGAATAGTAAATAAAGTAAATAAAAACTTATTACTAAAACAAACAACTACTTCTCTAATAAAATCAGGCGTTAAATTCATATCTAAATCTGATGAACAACGTCATCACTAGCAGACGTTTCATACGTCACATACGAAACGTTTAGTAAATTTCTTGTGGTATTTTCTACTAGCCACCATTTTTTTATCACTTATGAGAAATATTTAGCTCAAATTTATGTAAATTAAATAATAATTTAATAAAAAGTAATTTATAAGTATAAAATGATGTTGATGACAAAATTGTTAAATTTTTTTATTACAATTTATGCCTACATTTAACAGTGCAAAAAAGTTGGGACATAAGTCGCATCTATTATCGTATCGTATGGTTTTATAGTTTTTTACAGCAGGGTAAAACATATCCCGGGGTAGTGTTATTATCAACTCTGTGATCAAGCAACTCCAAACGTTTGTTTTCAGAATATGACAAATGAAAAGCTTTGAAATATTAAATACATATAATTTTTTCAGGAATCTTAATATATTTCATGGTAAATACATTTTTAATAATAATAATTATGTTATTTTTAAAAATCAGCGAAATTTAAGCAGCGTCGCAAAAACGACTTTATACTAATGTTTCTTAAATTGAGTTAACTTTAAAAAGTAAATTATGACAGTTGATTTTTATTCATATTTCTTTTAGCTTTCCCTGCGATTTTGTTGGCGGAAGATTACAAATATTATAATCACATCTTCTGTAGACCGCAAGATAATAAAGCAGAATACGTAAATTTAAGATTAATTTTCATTTAATCTCTAAAAAATATATTAAAATTCGTTAAGCCTTTTCGGAGCATATTCGAGACCAACTTTTAGACTGATAAATAAAAAATCTAAAAACGGTGACTTGATTACCGATATGTCGTCGTAAAAAGTTTTCACTTCAATTTTGTGATTTATTTTGAAATCACAGACATATATTTTAAATTTCTTGGTGTTGATAAATAATACTTGCTTCAGCGTGCTTGTCGAATATTGTCCGAGAGTATAGTGTGAGCTTAATGTTCACGTATAAAAACAGTATCAAGACTCGAGACATCCAGTCGCCAGAATTTGTCGGCAAACCTTGTATTAAGCGTATTACTGAGTAATAAGGTCGTTTTTCGCTTGTTTAAAGAAAATTCGTTATGTCAAGTTCAATGGCAGGTAGGCAGGGTACACAAAGCCGGGTAGCCGCGTCTTATAATCGAGAGTGCCTCCGGTTTGATAGTTAATTAAAGAAGTGAATAACATGCGGCAATGCAAGTCAGCTGCAATCTTCGACAATGTATCGGATAGTAAAAGAGCAGATAAAACCCGTTATATTTATGAAAAACTTGACAAAACATGCTATTTTCAAGTATATAATAAATTACTATTAGATATAAAAACATGTGTTAAAGTTTATTAATATAAGTTATTTTTATATTCACTGGAATATTTTATTCTGTACGATATTTTAAGACAATATAATCTACTGTCGGTCTGATCACGTCAAAATTACTGAGCAGATTCAAATTAAACTTGCCAAGAAGCTAGCCTATATATCTGGTCAACACTTTGGATACTTTTTATCCTGATGAAAGAGTTTGTTTCCATGAGATAGACTAAAATGGCAATTAGATGACGCTGTAGTCACGTTTTTTTCGTCGTGGCAACGCAGCAGAAGTCTCGCTGGCACATGTTATTAAAAAAATGAAGTATAGTATTATACACAAGTAAGAAACAAAAGTTAAATAATAATTAATTATACTAAGATGAATTATTCAAGTGTAAGAATAATTAAAACTTATACTAGTTTATAATCTGATAAACGCTGTTGGATTAATCCATCTACACTGGATGCAAGTTCTCTATCGGCGACTTACAGACTAACATAGTTCTAAATTCAATGTCAGTAAAACCTCTAAAGCCGTATGCAGACCTTTGGTGACGTATGCTGCCGTATGCTGCCGTATGCTGCCGTATGCTGCCGTATGCTGACGTATGCTGCCGTATGCTGACGTTGACGTTGCTGACGTTGGCACCTCCAAACTAACCTCGATGCAAAACAATTCAATTAGGTACCTCTCTCTACAATAATTTACTATTATAACTACTTTTGTTTATCAGTGTATTGTCTCGTGTGTTTCAATCGCTCTTGTTATATAATTATTTTCTGCGACGATGGTCCAGCTCAGTGCTAAGATGAATCTGTATTTTGTAAGTAGGATGATTAGAAATTTGCTCCACATACTTTCTAAATTTATTCCTATACCAAAATAATTACATAAATTAGTCATAATTTTCTGACTAGAGCATTACTCGTGGCTTTACTTATTTAAATTTTGATCCATATCAAGTGGAGACAATACCACTTTTCGAGACGATAAATATCATATATTAATACGAAATTTCATAATAGTCGATTCATTTCTAAAGCATTGAAAACTAAGTAACGAAATATCCAGTAATAACAATTACATTTATATATACGTATGGCTGAATAAGGTTTTCTAGCAACCTAATATATTTTTTAAACAAAAAGAAACATTGGCTACACAAATAAGTAATATTTGAAGCAATAAAACCCTTATCGGAAAAGTTATCGCTGCGCGACGGAGCGCATTTTGCACGCTTCTAATGAACGCCATATGAAACAGGCAATTTATCACATATGCCTTTATCACAAAATGCACTGATAATTTTCATATGAGAAGAAACTTAATTCAACAATAGGATTAAATTTGTATTCTAAAGTTTATTTGCAATGCTGAGTGCCGAATATTGTCGACGATACCGAACCTACAGACGGTCTAGAAGTCTTTTCTTTCCGATCTCGGCTCTCTACGGTCTCGGCTCTCTACGTTCTCGGCTCTCTACGGCCTCGACTGTCTACAGTCTCGGTACTTTCGGTAATGAAAAATGATCTGAAGAACTAGTTGATTTGATGCTTATATCACCTTTCATTTTCCGCATCACTTCCAGACGATAACAACTCAACGTGTTCTCCATCTTTTATATAGTCTATTCCAGTTTATAGATTCAATTTGCAGACACGACATGTTTATAATTTTATATTATTATAGCTAGATAATAGGAATAAATTCATTTTCAGTGTCACCACGTCGTACTGTGTATCATAACTTTTATGTATTTGACACGATTCCCTGCGTCACGTATAAGACTATGAGGTTTATGTGCTAAAGTCGAATATAATTTATGTACATGAATATAAGCATATTGGAAAAATAACTAAAGAAACAAAATACTTACGGAGCCCTAAAATGCTAATATTATGCCATTTGTGAAAATCTATTTTTCCAAGCATTAGCATGGATAAACTAAAACGCAAAATACCCAGGACTTTGGGATCATCAGATTTGTTAATTCTATAGTTCACAACACAAGAATAACTTGCTTAGATATTATTCAAAAGTAGCTGTCCCGACAGACGTTGGCCTGCCCGGAAAAGCTTCAATCGATATGCCGACAGCAGCACCACCTACCGGGTCCAATTGTGAACCAACTCAGAAACCTTCTTTGGCTCATGCAGAACAACTTTGCTAAAGATCATCACATGATTAATGTTTAATTTTCGATTCTATAAAGGACATACAGACAAACATTCACTTTATATATTCAAAATGAAGGTATGTATATGTATTTAATACACAAATGACTCTGTGGCTATTTCTTTTCCAAATTCAAAATCCCTTTAAACAATTATCCAGTTTCACTTTATGTGGCCAGTACGTGACTTGTAACTTTGTTATTTTGTAACATTTTACATACAATCTCATTACAAATTCTAAAAAGATGTTATTTCAAAAGGACCGTGTTTGTCGGCGCCTTGTATCTTCAATGCGACCATGAATAAATCAATGAAAACAAATAGTATTCGGCTACTAGTGTTCCTAAAAGCTTTTTTCAATGATGTATGATCTGCTATTGTTTCAACTGCCGTTTTGTTAAGCGAACCAAGTATGTTAATTTATTCACTAAGAAATAATAGGTAGAGCATATTTTCCTGCCAAGATCCAAAGCGCTGTACATGTATATAGGTTGAAGGCGTAATTTGGTAGACACCGAAACTAATTTATTTAACAAAGGACGGACCGAAAGATAGAGCACTTTTTATGCGTATACAAACATATTATTACGTTCACCTGCCTTTCTATATGTGTATACTGACATAACCACAAGTAGATATTGATAAAAATGATTAGCTTCATTTCTTATATAAAACTCCTCATTGTTCATTAGGAAAACTTATAAAACAAACACATGAAGCATGGGCGGTCTTATCGCTTCTTCCAGACTAGCAGTTACTATGGAAAAAATACAAAACTACATACATAATATAAAAAATAATTTAAGCTCTTCACATTTAATTATTGTTAACGATTTACTTAATTAAAACTAATAATGTCTTAATTTCCCTGATATTGAGGGTATCTCTTTCTCATTATATCTTAATTTCTTACTTGAATTTCTATTGTTTATCTTAATTCGAACTTTATTATGTATAAAAAAATGAATCAAGTATTATCGTGCATAATTTATCAAGTATTATTTTAACTAGTTCATGTTCATGAATATCGAATGATATTACTTATATTAGATATTAAATTAATACATCTTTCAGTGTGATCTGGACCCACTCATCGACATAACCTATAGATATATTATGACCTGTCCAAAGCTCGATCGTAAAATAAGTCTCTGTAATAAAACTTAGGCAGTAGTGACGTAGTATGGAAACCACGAATGCTTACTATGAAAATGCACTAGAGTGGTCTCTCTGCCCGTAAGTCGTAGGCGGCGTTCGCAGTCATTCTTGAGTACTGGCATACTCAAAATACTCGTAAATAGATAACCGAATGCTCATGTAAACACATTGCGTTTTTGACGATAATTAACAAATTTCTCCAATACTTTAGAAGGCACGTGAAAAATAGACACGTGTTTAGACGTGTACTAAGTGACAATTTTTACAACATCCATCCGACGCTGAAAACGATGTCTACAGACGCGTCTTTCAGCATCTATGACGAACCGCGACCGAAATTTTCTAATACATAATATTTTTAACCATGAACCTTAGTCCCTTCATGCAATTAGGATCGTGACCGCACTAATTCCAAGAAACTCACAATTAATACTGACCGGAAATTAAAAATTCCTAATATGGACTCAAGAGAGGATAAAAACGTCTCGCTTTTTACGGCGACACCTAAATAATGTCACAAAAAACACGGTTGTAACTCAAATATAATTTACTAGTGCATTGTCAGCGTAATGACTCTTATATTACTTTCTTTCAGAATTTGATTTTGTATTGCTAAGAAATTTGTTATTCTTGCCAAATAAGGCTTCGCATGTTCTATAGTTGCAGCCAGTGTCAAAAGGTCATAATCGAGTTTTATGAATCTTCAATAAAAAGACTCTTGGTGATTAATTAACGTTGCTTGACTAATAACGGCAGTATTGTGGCAACTTGAGAAATCACATTTCACTTAAACAGTTGATATTTTTTAGACAAACGAATACTGTTTAAAACCATAGCTTCGATTTTTTAACGAACTATGCTTAATCTAGTGCTTTTAACTGGTCTTTCCACATACGATACCATAATATATACCAACCAACATCCAGCAATACTTTTTTTGGCAAAAGGAGCATAGTAGGCACCATACGGTAAAACAAAAGTACGTTATTTAATAATATTGCGTCAAGAATGTTCTTTCCACAAAATCTGTAAAGCTTTTTACAATGTTTTGTAAAATACCTGTGATAAATTATTTATAGCAAATGAGATTTTAAGTTTAGAAGGAAAAAATTGTGAGGAAATGAGTCAGGATTCATCAAATGAGGGTCGGTAACGAGCTCGTAGCGCTCCAGTGACCATAGTGGGGCTTCCGGCGAACCGACATTGTACCTACTATTTTGTAATTAGAGTATATACCTAATTTCACACCTGTTGTGTTGGTACATTTTTTTATTAGACTCCTGTTACATCAATTAATAAAAATCTTTTTTTGGTGGTCTTCTTCCTCTTAGCCATTTGAGGCGGCGAGGAGGTTGGGGCTTGAGGAAAACCTCTTTGCCTCGGTTTCTACTCGACGGACAACTATCTGTCGGTGGCGGAGCTTGGAGCCATTGGAGCCTTCCTGACGGCAGGCTCTCAACGGCTTTCGTTGGCCAGTCTGCGGCATCCGATGGCCTTCGCGAGCTTTGCGTTGGCTTCGTTTGTGGCTTAGTTGGCCATTCCTTGGTGTTCGGTGGCCATCACGGGCTTTGGATGGCCATCTGTGGCTTCTGGTGGCCTGTCAGCGGCTTAGTGATCTTCGCGATGTCGTAGCACCATCCTGATCAAGCGAGCGTATGAGATCTCGAGGGATCGGCAGCCAAGTGAGTTGATAGTCCTGTGGCCGCACGTGTAGGAGAGCGATACCGTAGAGTGATTTGTGGCCGCCGTTGTCAGCACGGTCAACATCGGTCAACGGATTCCGCACCAAACATTTTCCGCACCAAAATAAAAATCACGTCTATGTATTATCTTCATTTGTAAAAGTAAACCGTAGCCAATACTACAATACTTTACTTGTATCAACGTATAGTGCCATTCGGGTCATCATAAATGAATTTAAATAATTTATGTTCGTTTCGTATTGAAAACAATGCAGTTATAAGTGAAACTTTAAAAATTATAATAAAATCAATTAATACCCTTTAATTAATTAACAACTGTGTTAAATAAGAAAAATCTATAAATGTAATTGTTAATATCAACATTCTTGCAGCTTTACTGTCAGTTTGTTGTAGATATGTTGACAATGGAATCAATCAAAAATCTTGACTGCAAAATAATCAAAAACTTCAATTCCAAGACCCCTTCCAGCAAGCCTCAATAAACAAATATATTGAGCTAATCGTAGATTGCATGACACGACGACCACACAATAGATGTTCGCATACACAATAGAGGTTAATACATATATTTTTTGCACTCAAATTAACTTAGCAAATTAATCTCCCTGTGTCATAGCGTATCGTTCAGTTACAAATTGAACGAATCACTAGGAAGCTAATAAAACGACACAGGATACCTACTCAGGAATGCCGACAGAAATAAAAAAGTTAAAACTTAGTTTTTAATCGCATATAAAAAAGTGACAATAAAAAATTCGGCGCTAAGAAGAATAACACCGTGAGTCTATTACTCGTATAGCATGTCATCGACGGTTCATTAAAATGCGATGACTTAACATAAACACCATAGTGGACTTCATTGATAGCCTCTGACGTAGGTTGAAGTGCATAAAAACGTTCATCCCGAGCCAGCCGAACATAATTCTTATTACAAACAAATAAGAGCTACTTTGATAGTTTAGGTCAAAAGAAATATTCACTGTTTCGTTTTGGTATGAAAGATCGTCCACAATAGCATTTCATTCCGTGGAATCCATTGATAAGTCAGATGCTACCAGTGTTACAAGAAGTTGATCTCACGAGCGGTTGACAGAAATTCCGAAGGCAATACTGAAAAGTGAAAACAAGATTGAATTTCCGAATACCAACGACCTTACGTAAAGATACTACAGCGCTATAAAAGTCAGACAATAATTTCCTTTGGCCGAGTTATAAGTTTGAAACATTGAGATAATATTTTCTTACTATTGAGAAACATCCTTTTTCATTCCATATATTTTAAGTGTCTCTGAATCTGTGGCTTGTATGCTGTTGAACTATGAACATTTATTAGATTTCTGGTCAATGAGATCTTGAAGCTTTGAAGCTTTATAAAGAGCTTCTAAAGCACCTGATCGTTAGATGCTCAGATTGCTGGTGCTCAGAAAACGTATCATTATTGTGACCGATCGATGTAATTCTGCAAGTCTTCTCTTAAAAGATGAACTAAATCACGTACTTCCTTATTGCCTTGCAGAGATGTTTTTGGTCCTTTAGGTGGACTTAGATATTTTTTTATATCCCGTTTAAGATTGAAATTTACGTTATTGACAAAATTTGAGAAAAAAACATACGACATTTCAAAATGGTTTTATAGAATTCTTGTGAAGACAAAGTGATATTTTACATACATACATACATACATAACTTCACGCCAGGTCCCTTGCGGGGTAGGCACGAACAACAGAGCGCCATTTAGGATTATTCTTACACACCTCACTTGCTTCTTTGACATTTATAGTTCTTGTCATGCACGCTCGTCTGTTCTTAAGGCTCCTGACATCACCTTCTGCTAGTACACGATCAATTTAATCATGGAAGGTGTGTCGTGGCCTTCCGCGACTTCTGCATCCATCCACTTTTGCATTGTATATCTGTTTAGTCATTCTTTCATCATACATTCTTTCCACATGCCCGAACCACCGGAGCATTCCTTTCCTTACCTTCACCCCGACACTCTCTTTCAGACCAACTCTCTTTCTTACTTCGGTATTACGAACGCGGTCCGCGAGCGTCACTCCGCAGATTTTGCGCAGTACTCGCATCTCGACCGCGTTTACTCTATTTTAGTGATATTTTCTTAAATAAAAATTTAATACAATAATCAAACCTTTATTCTATATAAAAAGATAAAACCTACGAATGAAAACTGCACTATACGATCAGTATAAAGTAGCAAATTAGTGTAAAATTGTATTGTTCGACATATTTCGGTCTCGCAACGAGGCTCAGCTTGTCTACACAAAACAATCTCTTCAGTATGCTGTATAACAGCTAACTAAATAAAGTTGTTGCTGGAAGTATATGAAATATTTGGCAGTAACAATTTTACAATAAAAGAAATAATAGTATCTATTAAAATTACTTCATAAATTGCATATATATTCTTCTATCAACAGAATGGTATGCCTACTGCGTACTTTACAGTTAAATCTAAATGTGATATACATCATGGTTCTAAACAAGTATTACCATCAAAAACATAGCAAAACATTCCCATAGTAATGGAATTAAACTTGCTCTCCCACAGTTTTCACAAAATTATCAAAGTAAAACAAAATACAGAACTTCTTTTTTGAGAATTTACTCAAGTGGAAATTGTCCAAAATAACAAACTGTAGTAATGCGATTATCCATATTGTTGATTGGTAAAAAGAAAGTTAGATTAACTATTGACTTTCCAAAACCGTGAGAAAATAATTTCAGCAGAAGGTTTACCTGGTCTTCACCTGCTTGAACAAGAAAAAACAGTAAACCGCAATGATACAGTTACAAATTATTGTGCCGTGGAAATTACAAATTCAATGCAAAATTGAATGCTTTGAAAGCTATTTGTGAGGCCGATTCTGTTTGGAATAAATTAATTATGGCAATTTAAGTCGATTTTCCATCGTCAGTTGCAGCCGACACCGTTTAAATTACAATTTTGTACTGTGCCGTCTCGTTATTGTTCAGTTTACAGTAAATATTTGATTTCAAATAACTTTATATTATTGCAATTTAATACTAAATTTATATTATTATTTAACTTGGAGTGCTTCCCGTTTGCCAGGAAATGAAATGCTCATAACTTTCAAGTTTGTTTGTATTTTATATTAAATCAATAGAACATTTTGCAGAAGAGAGAGTTATAACTTGTAAAAAGAATTAGTAAATACAGATCTTTACTGTACACAAATAAACTAATTTGTAATTTATTTTATTTTATGATATATATGATATATATTTATGTCTCTTCAGACCACGTACCATAAAAATGGCCCCGACTTTTGGGCTTGCGTGGGCCCATGGGAAGGCCAACACGTAGAGGTCTCTTGACAAGTTTAATCTAAATGTGTCGTGACTGCTAGTGAAGTTACAGGTCGGGGATTATAGGGACTATGGGGTCTGCCCGTTGCAATGTTCAAGGAACACGAAAAAAATGGGCAGACAGTGACTTGCCACTCACTACATGGGCTCCTAAAAATATTAAGTTTGGGAGGGGTAAAAGATGTGTAAGGCTAAAGGATGTGGAGAGGTGAAATGCAGATTCACCGAAGTTACTTCCGACGTTATGACATTTATCACTTCCACCCCCGGAGCTTGAGAGTCTTAGCTCGAGCGATCTGCACTCCGTGCCGGGTGGCTAAGGCAAGTACGGAGGCTGGGCCCTTGCCTTGGCCCCCAGAGTCAGGTCCGAGGTGTTGCTACTCACTAAAGGCTTCGCCATAAAGGCCCCTGCGGGTAATAATGTATTAACACTAAATAAATTATTGTTAATAAATGAGTATACGAACAAAAACGCCCTCTATTTGAAAGAACGCTTTGAGTTCTTTCAAGACAGTAGTACAAGGCTCTTAATCTTAAGATCATTGGCAAATGTGCGTCTAATGATGCCACATTCTACACACGACATTCTACGCAATTTTGACAGAAATCTTTTACTGTGCAGGCTGTAAGGTTGTAGTACGCATTAGCAACGAGCTTCAGAAGTGCAAACTCACTGACATCTTTTAACAAACTCCTCAAAGATCACTATCTAATTTTTTAAACAGTAATGTATATATGTTTGTGTAACTCTATGTACATTTGTATATTTAAATATCTGTGTGTATTTTTATTTAATATCGATATATGTATATATGATTGTATATATTTTAAACTGTGCGCACTGAATACCAACCCTCTATTAGGAATATTAAATTATCTCCAGAAGGTTGGCTGGAAGTAATCGCTGTTAGCGATAAGACCGCCGATTGTACATGATTGTTAACTGATGTGTATTATTTTATTGTATGCAATAAAGTATTTTCATACGTTATAACTAATATACGCATAGTGCAACATTTAATCAGAATTAAAATAGAAATGTAATTTAGGCGAAACATATATTATGTACCTAATTTACAACACCTTGTACCTCCAGGTTTCCGGCAAATAAAAAAATATAAATTTTATTGATAGGTTACCGTTTATAAATAAATATAATATATGTAAGCAATTGATATTCGTAATTATCTTGACGTTAGCAAACATTATAGTGGGCATCATAATTATCTTATAAAAAATACTATCCCCTTTCTTCAAACTGAATTAGGACCTAATTTCAATTTCTGTCTATTTTAATTCCAAATAGACATGAATTAAAGTTAATTTAACATAAACGTAATGTTTCAAATATAAGAAGAAAATAATAAGATTAATGTTAAAACTAAGCCGGTTGAATACCACGTATATTTCATTAGAAAGGGACACGTATATTTCCCTCAGTTCGTTCGGAGTGAGTGGGCAGAACTCAACCCCTCCAGCTGCGCAAGCGCCTGTTTTGGTACGATACGAGGGTGACAAACATTTTAAAAACTTTCGGTACTTTTACTTATTCAACAAAATTGTAATATAATAACTAATTTAAACATCAGTAGAGATTAAAAGCAAAAATAATCATAAATGTTTTTATTTTATCTTAGACGAAAGCTTTCAAATTTCTTATGAAAAAGTTTGAACCTAAACAAAAATATTTCATATTACTGTATTGCTGCTATACGAATTTTGATTATATTTTTCAATTTTTAGGATATTTATAATTTAAAAATATAATATAATTTAACAACTCTTTTATCACATATCATCACGTTGCACTAAATATCCGTAACTTAATAACTTTTTAATATTTAAAACTTTTGAAATTTATGTTTCTGACGTTAATATTTTCCGTAATGCAGATATTAATTAATGTTTCAATCACTATTTTAAAACATACTTTACTAATTGTAATTTAATAAAAAGACGCTATAATATCCGTAAATTAAAATTATTTCGTGCTATAGCTATGCACAGTATAACGGTCAATTTTCGGGCCAATCCTAATAACATGTCATTTATTACCGTTTCTAAAGGTTAATTTAAATATCAAGTTGTGTTAAGCACCTGGACTACTAAATTATGAATATCAAATTATTAATGAAATAATCATCGTCGTTATCCAGTCACAGTCCACTGCTGAACATAAACGTCGTGATATTTGTACATACATGGCCTCTACTTATTTTATCCTTCTAAAGGGCAAGCCATAAACAATGCTTACAATACAGCTTACTAATAACAGCCTCCACTCCAAGACTCGTTTGTTCTATCGGCCATTGGCCTTGCCACAGATGTAGCTCCAGCCCACCACCACTTCGAGACTGTAAAAATCTTGCTCCATAACCTCTAAGCTGTTGACATAAATCTATAGAAATGTTAAGAAATATCAATGAATGAATAATCCTTAACATTACATTAGTATGGTTACAGTAGGGGTTTCACACTTGTACAGTGGGAGTAAACCATGCACTCACTCACACATGGGTAGGAGCCCTCAACACAGCCTCTGCGGCTTGAACACTCACACCAGCAAACGCCGCCCTATCCGCACGAAGACAACACAGCGGCACTCTCAGTTCACGAAACAACCTCCTCTACTGCACTCACGCGCACTAAAAAAAGATAAAGCGATCTATCGATCTTACTTCAAATCCAAAAAACACCGTCCGATAGGCTTCATGACTATAGTTGGACAACTAACGTCTACAAACGAACGCGTCGCCCCAAACCGTACATTTATTCCGATCACAGTATTTATGGCACCGTAATTAATTAAACATGTCATTTTAATTATGTAAATATGAATGGGTGATAATCAATTCAAATTATGTGTTTCGATCGCTTAATCTAATGTAAACAGATATAAATCGGCGTCCGTGACGTTTTTACGGTGTTCAACATTTAACGCTCCGATGACATAGAGCTTTATGCAATGCCTTTTGTTGGAAGCAAGTTGATTGTAGTGCCGCAGTAAAATGTTTGAACTACGACCTGTGTGGGATTGACTGTTTGTGATAGTATAATTTCTGATGGAAACGTAAAAACCTCATACCATTATGGAACGACACCAAAATGGTATGGATGTGTGGGTAGGTAAGGGTATATAAGTTTTTGTTTTACTTAACAATATTTCTTTTAATTTAAATGGCACTACCAGCTTCACTTCTTTCGTGTAGCCACAACGACCTCTTTTTTAGTAATTTCCAGCGGTAACAACAAAACATAAATGCGACCCCAGCGGCAAAATTTTCTATTAAAAAATACAACTTTTAATAAACAATAGAAATGTATTGTCCATTTGAATGAAGATAAAACTGCACATCAAAACATTCCTCTTCAAGTTCCCACCAAAAACCATGCCTTCCTTGATTTTGTATGCATGTAACGAGTAAAGTCATAATTCTAAAGAACAACTAAACTAGGAATAACGTTTTAATTAATGTGTAAATAGTAAGATGATACCAGCATATATTCACGCTGGCTTTTATGAATATGGACTCTTAGAATTTACTATAAAATTCATCATACATTCAGTTCCAACTTATTGCCAGTTCCCATAACTTACTATTCACTTGCCTGAATACGTTTAGAAATTTGACTTAATTTGCATGGAGCTTATGTCAATTTCTAACAGATGGTAAGGCACATGAACGGTTAGTAATATAATAAGAACTGCTGTTAAAAATAATATTATATAAGGATAAATAATATTTCTAATTGATTTTATTTTAATCAGTTTTATATACAGTCACGTATATACAATTACAGGATACTAAATATTTTCTGAAATCGATCAAAATAATTATAAGTCCAAACTTATTAGGATTCGTCCTTTCTTACACAGTCCACTTTGAAAAACATAGGTACTTCAGGGAACTTATTCTTTTTAAAATAAGTCTCCTAATAAGAATTAATTAAAAAGTTAACAATTAAAAAGCTTTTTAATAATGTTATTCCTAGTAATATTATTTAAAGTTTTTATAAGAACTATATAGTATTTAACAGTAGTCTAGACACTAAATAAGTATGTTTTAAAGTAATAAAAACTTCGTTTAAAAAAAACCGACTTCAAAAACCAAAAAACTAAAATGTATAAAATAACTTATTTCTAATGCTATTATTATTAATATACATTATCTAAAACATCTTAAAGTCGCTGCTTAGTAATTTTAAAAATATAGTAATTTTTATGTTTTACTTTGCACCGACTTCAAGATGTTTTAGATAATATATATTAATAATAATAGCTTTAGAAATAAGTTATTTTATACATTTTAGTTTTTGAAGTCGGTTTTTTTAAACGAAGTTTTTATTTATTATTTGTTACTTTTTAGTGTTTAGCTATGTATGGGTGGACCTACGAATGGTGCCGCGCTTGTTAAAAAATGTAGGTCCCAAGAAACGGGAACAAAAAAATGTTCGTAAAATGAAAACTACTAGACCAAACTATGTAAATTTTTAGGGGAGCACATGGCAGCTATTCCGCGTCGAACAAAAAAAGAATCACGTAAATGGAATCATAAATCTCAGAGTAATCGGTGTAAATATGGAAAGAAAAGGATTTTTTTTTCATAAAAAATGTTCATAAAATGAAAACTACTGGGCCAAACTATGTAAATTTTTAGGGGAGCACATGGCAGCTATTCCGCGTCGAACAAAAAAAGAATCACGTAAATCGAATCATAAATCTCAGAGTAATCGGTGAACATACATAAAAAAAAAACAAAAAAAAGATCCCGACGAATTGAGAACCTCCTCCTTTTTCGAAGTCGGTTAAAAATAGATTTATACGAAGTTGTGCCTTTTAAATAGCTGAGTACACACGACTCTGTTCCTGGACTAAAATAATTACAATAGCGAGACATAGCATATATTATTTCCTCTTTAGGTTTATGTGTGATTGTGCGGTAAAACACATCGGTATAATGAAACTCCTAAACTAGAATTTTATTGATTTGGATCTTAAATGTCCAAATACATGGAGTATTTGGATTAAGACTATTAATTCCATCACTTTTTTTTCAATCTTCTACTCTTTTGAATCTCAGGCAGACTGAAGAGTCTTTTAAAATAAAGCATTTGAACAAAACCTGTTAATACCCTATAAAATCGTAAAGGAATCGTTGCTTTTATCAGTCTATCCGTAAATTTGTTTTAAATAGGCTGCGAAAGATACTAACGTATTTCAATGAATATTTTAGGGACATTTTATATTAAATCTTTTCGACATTTTTCAGGGTTCAAAAAATGTGTTATACATTTTGAGACCCGCGCTAACGTAATGGCAGGCACAGTTAGTTGCTAAATAATAATAAAACCAACGAAATAATGTCAGATTCTCAGTGATATTGAGGCCTATTTACACGTTAATTTTTTAATTTCGGCCCATTAACCTATTCCGTCAACTCTACATTTTAGGACTCCTTGCAGGCGAACGGGCAGATAGTCGTCCACCTTATAGTCTGGCTACCCCCCTCATAAACGACCGCAATAGATACTAAGGAGCCGACAGGTTAGCTACGTCTTCGAAACGAAATATCTGTTCACGACCTTGTTGCCATGCTTCCATAAACCATCCCTCGTTTCTGCCAACCACGAAATTTCAATACATTTATGACCTTCCACAGTTCATACATTCTTTTCTACCACAGCCAATGATCAAACGACATTTCAATACACTCATGAATAGAATGTTCTTCTCCGCCAGGACAGGGTCGCGTCAATCAACTAGGTGGTTTGTTCATAAATGGACGACCTCTCCCGAACCACATCAGGCTGAAGATTGTTGAGATGGCAGCCGCTGGAGTCCGGCCCTGTGTTATTTCAAGGCAGCTTCGAGTCTCCCATGGCTGCGTTTCCAAGATACTCAACAGGTATCAGGTGAGGATATGACTCTTTTCTACACAAGTAATAATTAAGCCTTCGGAGTTGAGTCCTAAGTCTTTGTGGGCCTAGCTTTCTGGAATGCAGAGTCCCAGGTTCAATTATGGATATGATGAATTCTTTAAGGCTCTTAAAAAAGCCTACAAATCATTTTTTTAGGTAATGGAAAACCGAGTGAGGACAATAGGCCGCATAGGGCAGAACCTTGTGGGGATAATTCACACCCCGTGAGTGGGATTCACCAGATCGGGGGTGGCACTAGCACTCCTAGACAGAACTAGAGATGCCATTGTCACTCTCCAGTTAGAGATACCTACTAAAACCCCTGGGTGTTTTGTCCTGCGCCTTATGCCAGGGCTATGAGAGAGCGGAAACTATCTCAACTCCGCGTGCTCTGGCAGCGGAAGCCTCAAGGGCGACATCTACTGCTGGGGGACTAATTTTTTTTCCCGAGCATCTTCCAGGCCTTAAGCCAACAAATCTATTCTGACTCAATATGAATAAGACGGTCGGTCGGGTCGGATCGGCCCCAGTGTAGCCTGTTGTATACTGCCTATATAGTACAATCATAATTTTCCTAGATTGAGGATACAAGTGTCAGTGTAAAACTAGTCGTTTAGTACTGCTAATTAACATAGGTTATCGAGTATAATTTTTTACTGTTCTGTGTGTTGTATCTGTTTGTAAACACCTATTTGTATATTCAGTGAAAAGTACGTTATAAAATAAAATTTTGAAGTTTTTGACGGAAACCTGAAGGAAAATGTATTTATTATGCAGTTTTAATTTCCAAAAATTTAAACCTTATAAATATTTCGATTTAAACCAAACGATGGTCAAAAAATATTCATGAATTTAATCAAAGAAGAAAGAGTTTAGTTTAGAAAAGTTGTTTTATGTTTGTTTCACAGCAAAACAATATTTTTACTTTTCAACTTTTATTTTTTAACATTTTTTTGTGTAAATTTAAAAAGTAAAACGATTTTATAACCGGTATATATTTTTCATATTAAAAAGTGAATCTCAAAACAATATCAAATAGCTTCATCGGGGATTAAGGTTTATTATGATCAAGCACAGAAACTACCCAAAACAGTCAAACAAATCCACTATACTTGACAGTTCAAAAAATAAAAAATCTACAAGATGATACTTTCATGTTGTCTTTCCTATACTATGATTATTTTGATTTTTTAACTTCGTTCAACATATTTATTAACTGTATGGTATAATTTTATAAATTCCGCGGCAAAGTGGAGCTGTTAGTTCATGATATTTATTCAATATAGTCATATAGTATGTACAAATATAATTATATATATTCGAATCAATAGAGAAACAATCGCCATTGATCCGGTGAGCAGCGAACCCTGAAGGTTGTTTTCCACTTCAATCCTATAGGTGGCGCTGCTTTACAATAATGGCAATTGTTCAACCCAGGAAATGTTTCACCACGCTTAGCTCGAAGGGAATGACCTTTACGACCTGTTTACCTATGGGCACCATTGTAATTCACAGCTGCTTTCAGAGTTTACATTCATGAAAAGAATCGAATGATCAAATTATTATTGTAATACTTTTTTACTAGGAGATCGTCATTCGTTCTTATTCTTCCATGATAATATCGTTAAAAATCATATTTGTTTAAAAAATGTATTCGCAAGATTCATTTTTTTGGTGGGGTGCAGCAGACAGTCTGATGGAAAGAGGTTGCCGTCATCTATTAGCTTTTGTAACACATAATGTGCTCCCAATGTGCTACAGGACTCGTAGATGGAACCTGGCCACTAATGCCGGAACACAACTCAAGGTTGTCATGGCGGCATACTCTAGACGAGGGGTGCTATGGGTTTTTGTCGACAGGCCGCCTGACCGCAGGAATTAGTATTCTTTCTCTGTTCCTGCACAGATAATATATTTGTCATATTTCCACTTTTTCTAATTATAAAAATCAAAATCCCACACATAATATTTCAGACATTTAATTTTATTGCCATCCTTAAATTAATAATCGATTCTAAATTCATTGGAAAATAATTATAATTTTTCAATCTCAAATAGGTCAACAAAGTAATCACTCTAATCAAATATACATATTTTAATAAATTTATGTGAAAAACTTCTTTATACTAAAATATAATTTTCAAAAAGGATTGATGTTTGTCCAACAAAATGTTCTTGATGTAGTTCTTGTGGTTATACAATTCGCCAAAATATCATACAAAATACCGAATCCAAAAAACCTACTCAGATCTAAAAAAATACGTTTCAACGGTTCCAAGCTCGGTAACTTATTTGATTTCTATTATTCCGACGTTTTGGCCACTTTTCAGTAGCCGTCATCACGAAAGACACAGATTTCAATCTTAAGAATATATAGATATATATATATAAATAACACAGATGTATTAATTAATTATATGAATAGGTATCAGGTCATCAAATTATACGACTAAGTCTGCTTCGACTGACGGCAAACAGCGCAGATCTGTCGCAGTTTAAAATACACATTCTAAACTGTTAAAATCTTGTACACATAACAAAATATTATAAAATAGTCAACAGTCTAAACCTATTTTTGAAAATACATCGCAAAACATCATTCATCAATTTCTGTCAAAAAATATTAAATGTCAGTATATAATTAAAAATCTTTTACAGTTTTATTATAGATCAAAATACGCCTTTCTTCTTATGTTTTTAGGGTAGAGTTAATACTACCATCTTAAGCATATGGGGTTCAAACTGAAAGTATCCAGCTGAAAACAGTAAACAACCATTTAAGATGGCAGCGGGCTGTCAAATCAACTGAGATACTTTTTTTATAAAATAACATACGTCACAGCCTCATAGATGTTGTACGAACGTATCTACTTATTATGTCATAAAGGAGTCAAATAGCACATTAATTATTGTTTGAAAGTAATGAAAATTATTTATATCATGATAATATATTAAAAGTTAGCTTATAAGATGTTATTTTCACTCCTGTGCTTGATGTGTAAAAATATTAGAATAACTTAGTTTTTGTTGTTTTTTTATTGCATGAATTCAGCAAACAAGCAGACGGCCCAGCTGATGGAAAGTGGGTACCATCGCTTATGGACATTTGCAATAACAAATGTGTGGCTGCTCTCTAAAGGGAGACTGGAACCTAGCACTAATACCGGAACACCATTCAAAGTTATTATGGCGGCATACTGTAGACCAGTAGGATGGATGAGGAAGACGACAGACCGGGATATGTGGCGCGCACTGGGGGAGGACTACGTCCAGCAGTGGACTGAGATGGGCTGAAGAAGAAGACTGCAGACCAGAGGTGATAGCCATCCAGTCAAGCAAATGCTCTACCACCTGGCTGTGGATTGTTTTGTCGCCTATTAGGACCGGCCGCCTGACCGCAGGCAATTGTATTTTTTATCACGTATAGGTTCGCATTTGACCATTATCTCGCTCGATTTGAGTGGAGATTATGGTCTAAGATCGAGCACGCTTACCTAGAAGGTACCTATTCACACGAGACTTGAAGACAACCAGGTTGTAGGTTTCGGGAAAACCAGACTCCGGCAGTGTGTTCCACTCCTTTGCGGTGCGTATAATGAAGGTGGACTTGTATTCTTTTCCGTTCCTGCACGGATGTTGTACGGACGTATATTGTATCATGGGTCCGCTCCTCAAAGAGGATATAGGCTAAGGTAGCGCCACATTAATTAAATCACATATACAGACATCGTCCACATATTCACCATCCACACTCTACCCTCATATGTGTAATATTTACAAGTTATATAGAAATACTAATTAATAAGATCAATACATAAAACTTATAAAACCTGCTTTATGTCTAGGAGACGGGGTCAATTAGACCAGGCGTGATTGGTGGATCAAAACCTAGAGTCGCCACACCTGAGGTCGAAGCAAGAATAGAAGAACTGAAGCGGCAAAACCCTGGAATATTTTCATGGGAAATAAGAGAAAAGCTTATTAAGGTATTTTTACATAATTATAAATTGTGTGGCTTCGTGGCAAGTAAAACCCTTGAAGTACTTTTGTGTTAAAACTCTATTGCAGTTACAATCTTAATTTTCGCATTAAAAATCAGGTATCTTAAATTTGTTTGGCGAGCATCAAATCAATAAAAATATATTTCATATCAAAATATTTGATTTCATTTTTCGTTTATAAAAAAAATAATTTTTAATTCCCCTGACTAACCCTCCTGAGTGAAAATGAATTCTTTAAAAAGAACTATTTGAGAAAGAATTATCTGAGAAAATTAAGGTCCAAGTTTAAATAACATATTTTCTTATACAATAAAACATATGATTTTTTTCATATTTATCAAAACCAAGGCCTAGTGTTAAGGTGGATTTTTGGTCCAGGAGAGCTACTACTGGGTAAAATAAAAGATTTGGATAAAATTTACTAATGTATTGCAAAACCGAAACTTGACATAACAGTGACATGTCTGTATAAAACTTATAAAAAGAACTACATCCTAGAGGATCATTACAAACACCTAGCTAACAAAATTAGCATAACGTTATTATGTTATTGCCGAGTTATTTTACACGTAAACTCTATAATTGTAGAATTAAAGCTACTCGTAGTGAAAATAATTTGAAGTATAATTATGATTATTGCATTAGACATTTAAATTAGCAAAACTCTTTAAAATCATAATTTCGTTGTAATACACCTAGGTCATAAGCAAGAAAGTGAAACCAGCCGCGACCTCTAGACACTAGGTATTGCAACGCTGATTGCCCAGCGGGGTGCATAATATTGCGTTACTATCTAGTTACTCTTAAACATACAAAATGCAAATATTATTCATCCATTAACAAAAGAAAACTTTACAACAATAGTGACAATTATAATAACCTAATGCACTGACAATTTTTTTTTATTTGAAAGTTTTGGTTTTGCGGAATACTTCGAAGGTTGAATATTTCTTTATTACATATTGTATGCTACAACCTGTTAGGTTAGGTGGTATTTGTTGCATATAAGTAAAACACTATTTGTTTGGCTGCAGTGCCTACATCCATAGTTTCTAAAATTGAAAAAAAATCTGAAGTGTGCAACAAATAAACTGCATTTTTCTTTGTAATCAAACAAAGTCTGCCAAAGTCGTCACTCTCTTATATGTACATTACTAGCAAATTGCTGTACTATTAATTTTTCACAGTTACAACTCAAACGCCACTATTTTGCGTTAATTCTAATCTGTATAAATATTAAAAACACGAAAGTTTGTGAGAATGTATGTTTGTTACTCTTTTTCGCAAAAACTACTGAATGGATTTTGATGAAACTTTATAGTAATATAGCTTACACATCAGAATAAACTGAACATAGGCTATAATTAATAAAGATATAGGAAACGTAGCCAATCTTCTGGGCACCTTACCCATAGGAGACGGTGATCTGGGCTCAGTATTCTACTTATTCTATTATTATTCTACCCATAGTCTTGAGGGACTATGGGTAGAATACAATACAAATAAGTTAAGTTTTCTTACATTGTATTGTATGTAATTTATATTTAATGTAAACTTGACTTTCTGACAAGATATAGTGTGAATTATCCAAAATATAACGATTTTCCACCCATTTACGATTCCATTTCCATCCACGATTTCCAAATATATTAAACCAAAAACCTTCACGTAACTGTCAATAATAACTGTGCAAAATATTAATTTACACTGCGTTTCCTTATCCATCCATATTTTATTAGCCATTGCATGCCGTGTTTGCATAAACAGAATATAGTTTAAGCTATGAAACGGTTTCATGAAGATAAAAAACATATGACTAAAATCTATATTAAACTTTGCAGACCAATAAAAAAAATACCTTACCGTTGTTAAAAAAATTATATCACTTGTATGGACTTTGGCTTAAATTTTAACAGTAGCAAAGTAACTTAATGGATATTGTGAAATAGGAAACAAATAGACAAATGCTAGATTGCAAACGAATTTGCATCAACATAGTTATCATGAAACACATAAAAGTATGTGCTTAAGGCTGATTGAAATTTCAAAATAAAAGTATAGAACAATTTAATCGCAAAATATTTATTAAAGTTTGCTAATGAGCTGATGAAACACAATGGCTCTCGGTTACAGGAAGGCGTGTCGGACCCGCCCAGCATTTCGTCCATATCTCGACTGCTGCGCGGCGGGGCTCGAGACCCCGATGGCAAGAAAGATTATAGTATCGACGGCATACTTGGAGGTGAGTACAGTTCCAAACAAAAATACATTAAGTTAAACAGACAGCCTACCTGATGGAAAATAGTCCACATCACCTAAAAACATATTTAACCTTCTACTAAAATCAGAATTACGATATTTAATGAGTGTAAAAGTGAGTTAGTTTATTCCGCATTCACAGCTACGAATAGATACCTTTTTCATAAATTTTGGCTTGATATTACACATATATTGCAAATCAAAATAAGATAATAAGTACATGTTATGTATACTTCTATACTAATATAAGAAAGAGGTAAGGTTTGTGACGTTGTAGGGGTAATCTCTGGATCTACTAAACCAATTTTGAAACTTGGAAAACTACATTATTTTGAGCGAAGTGATTGTGATAAGCATTTTTTATTTTTTTTCTGATGCCCAGCGAAGTGGGCACGGGTCAGCTAGTATACAATAATTAGAAACTTTTCTAAGACACGTCTTATCTCTAATATTATAAAATTCTAAATATAAACATGAAGCTATTTAAAAAAAACTGGACTATAAAAATAAACAGTACAATAATGTAGTATGTATATAAAATAGACTATATAAATGATGGAGAACACGATGCATTTTTTTATATTTCTTGTCTGTTTGTTCGAGATTCATGTAAAAACTACTGGACCGATTTCTATGCGGCTTTCACTGATCATCAGAAAATTCTTAGATTTAAAATTTGCGCTTTTTTCTTGGGAATCCTGTGGCAATTTTTCTGGGAATTATTTAAAATGGCCAGATTGAAAAATCTCGAATTCTATAGGTATTTTTTCTGAGAGATAGCAAATTTGATGTAATAATTATTACCCGGGGAGCGGTTTGTTGTTCGAGTGCATAAAAATAGCCTAATTCAACACAGTTTTTACTAAAATAGTAGGTTACATTCTTTCTAAATGCTGCGATGCTTTGTGTCCCGGGAATCTCGCGTGAATTTCAAGTCAAGTCAAGTCATATCCTAGTATTGTATAATTATAGATTATATGGACAAAAATATATGATTTATTTCAAACACTCTTTAATTTTTATAATGAATGATAACAAGATCTTGTGATCTTCAAAGAACAAAAATAATTTAATTAATCAAATTTCTGAAGCCTAATTAATTAGTTACCCCGATGAAATGGATGAAATTAAAAGGTTATGACATTAATTAATACGTCGCATAAAATCTTTGTAAATTAGAAAAATCTAGTTAATTATTTCCGATAATTTTTTTTCGCCTTACGTGGTCGGCGCCGTCAGAACTTTACTAACTTCCCATACATCCTGAATGTTTCGCAATGTTAATAGCCTCAACCTGTCAAAGCTTTCTCACGAGAGGTGCAGTCGAGAAATCAATTTCCGCACACAAATCTTGCATAGTCATTGTTGACGTTTGAAATATTGGAGGTTATTCTTGACGCGCCAAAGGGCGGCATACGTTTTGCGGTGTGAGCAAAGTGACCGACAAAGTGCACTGCGAACGCCTGCAGTGCCTCTCAACGGTGCTGAAACGACAACAAACGACATAACATGTTTGGGCGTTGTATCATTGTTGCATTATACTCTTGCTCTATTTATTCGCGCCGTTAATTGTGCTTTGAATTTTGCCGGTGATTGTACCTGTTGCCCGAGGGACTGCCCGTGTTGTTGTATTTTTCACTTAAGATACTTGTTTTTGTCACTACCCACATTTGAATACAAATATCATTTACTTACACTTGATTCTTTGCATACATATATCATTTACATTTGATTCCTAAAATTATTACGACATTCAATATATGCAGTCAGTACAAGCGATTATAGAAAGAAAGAAAAACTCTATTTGAAGAAATAGCGACGTAACTATTTAATATATCCGACACAGTGCTGATTTTCAGTGCAAATCTTTCTTCATTTTGGCGTAAGACCAAAAATACCCAAATGTGTTAAAAAATAATTAACAAAGTTAATTCTACTTATATAATATTTCATTCGTTAAACCAACAAAAACATACTTTATTACTTCAAAATTAAAATAAAATAATAACAATATGTACTTCAGGTCAGAAAAATGGTCCATTTGCATATGCAAATGAAAAGCCGATGCATTAGCCACGACTTGAAGAGATCCAATTATTTCATTTAAGCCATTCTTTAATAGAACCTTACTTAAATCAAAAATGTAATATTTATTTTTATGAGGTTTGACCTTCAAATTTCAGATAGCTCTATTTTAGTTCAGCTATGTATGTATAATACAGCTTATATAATATAAATAGATACCCAAAATAGGCGTAAAGCATTATGGATGGTTTTAGTAAGAAGCATAAGGCTGTGCAACTAATCTGTCCGTTTTTCTAAATATTAGAGGTGACAATCTAACGGATGTGAATATTTTAATTCACATAGTATAATTAGTTTGATTTTAAAATCAAAGCGAAATTTTTTCATGTTTTTTTTTTAATTATATATTAGGTAGGATCCACTTACAAGGAAGGTATTCCTTGTAAGTGACGGGTCGTTGAAGAAATAAATACCCGTTCATTTATAAAATATGTAATTTCGAACACTTATTTACATATCCGAAAGAGGTAACATTAAATAAATAATGTGATTTAAAGGGATGAAAATATATACATTTTGAAGACGACTTTTTTCTCTGTCTCTCTTGTCACATCACACTTGACAATCCTTCATTCTAAAAATATCGCCTGCCAGGCAGTGGGCAAAAAGGTTTGTTTCGCCACATAAGTATTAAAAAAATGTATTATCTTCTCTAACTTTTCAACTGTAAATGTATCGAAAAAAATCGATATAATTTAAGAAATATTATTAATTAAAACTGCCTTGAACAAGATTTGTTACCAGTTTTTACATTTGTCTTATTCAAAAATTTTTAGGTTCTATAGCCTCTTGACAATAATTAAATAGTTGAACTTCGTCATCTCAACGGAATCCTTCGTATGAATGAACAAACACGCATTTTGTAATAAATAATAATAACAAGAAAAGTATATTTTGATTTATTTGCAATCTAATTGAATATTATATTGATACTATGATATTAATCCCATACTAAGTCTAGAACAGCCAACAAACACATAAAGCTCTTTGAGGGATTAATTCAGTAATGGTCTTTCATCTTTTATGCAAATGGATAATGGATATTATCATTTTAAGTCAGCTAGCTTTTTTGTTATATCAAGAGACTTTATTAGTTTATTCGAGACCGAGGTTTTATTGAAAAATTATGAATAGGACTGAATAAACATAACATAAACTTTTATAATACTAATAAGAGTGCACTTTTTTGTTTTTAAGCTCATTTTTGTAATATATATATTAAAAAAATTGTACAAAAACTGACTACTGTATTTTTATATGATTTTCGTCTGACATATGTCAAATTTCAGAGTTTCTTCAGTTTAATCTATCATGAGAATTCTGTATGGGGACTTTATGATATTGTCTCTATTTTTGAAGTGTAATAATAAAGCTAATTCATTCATAAACTATACATGCCCGCTATTCTATTTGCATGGGATTTGCAATTTTTCATTATCTTCAGAACTCAGGAAGAAATCAAAATGAAACATAAAAGAATTAAGATATACGAGTAATTGATATTCGTTGTAAAATCTATTCAAGACAAAATTTAAAAACAGACTGACAAACAAAACCTATAAAAACGATACTTTGTGATAGTTGTTGTATACCAGTACCAGCTTTCATTTATTTTAAACTAACAGATAGATAATACGTCCTTAATGAAATTGAAAATATATTCCACATCACTAGTCAATTTCATTTAAAATTTTCAGAGATTAGCAGCCTATCTGTAACTCCAAGAATATCTACTTACCATCCATCTGCTTACTTATAATGCTGATATAAAACACAAATTATAAAGAACACGACGATCTTCAATGTCATTAAATAATTTAAGTTTGCGTTTATATGGATCACTTTGGTTGATTCATTCAAATTGAAACACAGAAATGAATCGTCTAATATTAGCTTCAACATAAAGAATGTTTCTTTGCCAGGAACAAATTCAAAGTACCTACTATCGTCATTGAACGAAATCTAGGCAAATGACTTGCATTACTAAGGGGAAGTGCTTATAGTAATAGTTGCGAGCGTAGATATAAATGTTAATGGTCGCAAACTTAACCGAGCAATCTACTTTCATGGCGTGGCCTTCCCAGGAAAACAATAGCGATAAAATCACGGACATTTGTTTAATAACATCGGTCGTTAGATACTAATGTCGCGGTGGCCACCTGGTGGTAATTGACGTGCCACCACGAAGAAAAAGTCATGTCATACATTGGATGCGTTTGTGTTTAGCTTACATGCCGCTGGAAATGTCTTATCAATTAGAATTTGCTGACTTCAAATAAAATGAAGCAGCTTATTGAAATATTGTTTACATGTATCTTTCTTTATGAGCTTAAAAAAATATGAAATCTCGGGGATTTTAAGGAATAATTGAAATTACGTTTTGACTAATATTTTATTCCAATCAAAAGTTTCCGCTACTTTTCTTTCCAATGGTGGATGGCTATGAAGAAATAGCCGAGACGTAGACGAATGTTCTAAGCTTTTGCAATATAGCAAAGTGATTGTGTTAATATAATTAGCATAGTTATTGCTGTCCTAACACGACTAACTGTCTTTTTCTTCTACAATAATTAGATGTCTTCAAGTCCCGCGTGAATAAGTAAACGTCCACCATCTTAGACCAATTTTTGCTCAACATCGAGTGAGATCATGGTCAAACGCGAACCTGCACTGTAAATAAATACATCATTGTCATAAAAGTTTCTTTTTAGAATGGAATATACTTTATTGCATAGATTATTAAACTTTCATAGAACAATTCTAAAATTACTTATTATCGAATACAATCCAAGAAAACTTAACTTATTTGTATTGTATTCTACCAATAGTCGCTCAGGGCCATAAGTAGAACTACTGTAAGTACTACATACTGAGCACAGATCACCGTCTTCTATGGGTAAGGTGGCCAGGAAGCTGGCTACGTTTCCGCGCTGGATCGCCATACTGATCCGTTGGCCAAGGTAAGCACCAGCCTTCTGATCACTTGAAGAATCAATGAGTCGTTTCAACAAATTTTGGTACAGGCTCATGGCCTCAGAACCCTACGGTTCAAGCGTCTTGACAGATGCAATTTTGAATTAATAAAAATAAATCTAATTTGCAAATGCATATCTTATTTATTTAAACATTTCATCTCCATGTAAACCCGGCCTAATTCTAACACCAGAGCTATTTAGTGAGCATTTATTACCCAGCGTCTTATGGAAGACAATTTTTGTGTCATCACATAATTCAATGAGAGCCCTCCCAGAAAGACACATGACGACCTCCGGAAGTATTCGGAGAGCCGACAAAGGCATTCGCTTCAATAGGCCTTAACAAGCATACAAGTATATGGCTTGTTAAATTCTTTCATACACTTTGACTTTATATTCAATTATAATGTTGTATTCTTAGTAGAGTTGGTAATATTTATAGTGAACATTATTGATTAAAGATGTGTGTGATATATCTAACTTTACCCGTATACTTAAATACATAATTTTGATGTACAAAATAGAGTCATTAATTTGTCTGTAGGTATTCTGTTGAATTCAATTCCGAGAATGTGCCTTAGAATAGCGCAATTAAATACAGCTTTTCATTTCTGGAGCCAGAGCCAGACAAACAGACCAATGAGTTCATACCGTTGGTAAGTAGGTATGCATGGGTATAATAAATAACATGATTCACTTAAAAAATATAATATTCTTCTTGAGCCATCTGCTGATCCCCCATCTAGAATATCTTGAAGTCACTTGTGAATAATCTAGGTAACTTATTAACTGAATATCATAGTTACTTTACGACAGGTGTGACGACCATAAATTATGAACATTACTGCTTTTATTTATTTGACTGATAAATTTAATAGTGCTCTTACCATATCCTCCTCGCTCTCCTCTCTCTCTCTCTCTTGATATAGCAAACAAGTAACTGCCTTTTGAGTTATGTTGATGATAGAGTAAGAAAAGAGTCAACAAAGTTTGAGAAGGGGGTAAAAAGACTAGAAAATAAAAGAATTTTTAGTATATTTCTAGATTGTGTTGATACACAGAAAAGCCTTTGACCGCTGATACAATAAGTAGTAAAAGTATTTATTATTTTCGTGATTGATTTATTTAGAAATTTAAAATATATAAAACAGATTGTTTTTTTAAATAAACGCCCCATGTTATTTTAGTATAATGTTAAAAAATATTGTTATGATAATTATTATTTGATAATTTGGAAAAAAACGTTATGGTGTTTTTGTAAGCTATTGTTGTCAAAAGTAAATATCTATTTACTATTGTCGTCAAATATGTAAAACAAATGAGGATTTGTGTATCAAAATACTTAAGTATAATACCACTATACATTGAAAATATGTTATACAAGTGTTATATGTGTTAATTAGCGACAGATAAGATGTTAGAGAAATCACTTTTGATCGTTCGTTTAAAGAAACTGTGTGGAAGCGTGGCATGCTAACGACTTACGCCCACAGAACGCAGACGTGCTAATCCGGCCATCTGTTAATATCGAAACAATCTGCTGAAACAAAGGCGAGCCGAACATTTTAATGAACCCAGATTATGAAGGTGTTAAACCGCCGCCTTCGTTCTTTCAACTTCCAAATTATGACTTTTGAACGGTGCCGCAAAACGGGCCAACACCTCTTCACGGGGTCACATTTCGGCAATCACCAAAGTTTCGCTCGCCCTCTCCCACGTACCAGATGGTAATAAACCTCTCCTTCCATCGAACATTAAACCCTTGATAGTTTTGTTTAGTACTGGGCCAAAATGAGAACGAAGAAAATAAACTTTATGACTCTGCCTTAAGGTTTTGAATCACGGTTGAACTTTGTGTTTTTGATTTGTATTTGTCTCATACGTTATGATCAGGGTTCGAGAACAAAAAAGGCAAACAAATATGTCGTTGCCTCGCAAGTCAGTCGGAGAATTTGAGCAGTGTAAATCATTTTATTACATTACTTTGTCTTTAGGGTTCGGTAGGTATTTCGCATAAACTAAACCTTTTTAAAATCAATATGTCCCTATCTATATACTACAGCTATTTTGCTCAGTAACTATTGAGTACATTTTCATTGTATTATATATAGTCGTGGTATGTAAAAGTTGGCCAGTTTCAAATTGATTCATTAAACGTTCTGCGAGCACACGTTAACTTTTCAAACTAAGTCACAGAACAAACTGTTCCACAGAGAATTATGTTTGTTTGTCAATAAAGTTTAAAAGTACTTAGATCAAAGTTGTTTGATTTTCTATCTTGTCTAAAAAGATTGTTTAGATATGTCAAACCTTTTTATTGGTTTCTATATTTATGATAAGCGTAGTGATTATATCATCTTTGTTTTGATGATTAAAACTTTTGCTAGCTCAGTGTCTGTCAGGATCAATATTGCAATTTTCTTTGTTCACGTTTCTATATTATAAACACAGCAAAACGTAACATTTGCACATTGCACTCGTGCAAACAAAAGTCGACGTTTAGGAGACTAACCTTTTCATACCGGAGTGTAATTAGAGACGTGTAACGTATGTGGTTTCGTTAGACGTACGTATAATAATATTTCTTAGTGACTAATTTATAGTAACTAATAAATAAATAACCAGTAAATTATAAGTCCGCTTCCAAATTTTTATACACATAATTTATATATTAGACTTTCAAGAGCTTACAAAACAGTGTCAACCATAATTATTCAATTATATCAACTATGGGACACTAAAAAAAAACTGTTCGCGAATAAATCCTTTATTAAGGGTACTGATCCTTTACTGTATGTCGTCTGGACGCACTTAGCTGATTTTAATCCATGTCGTACTTGCCCGTCTGGATTAACATACGATCATGTTGATCTATGATAAAATATTACATCAAATAAAATTTATCATCATTTTTAAGTTCGTTCTATACAAACTGCAAAGGAACTTAATACCTTACCTACAATATTATAATTTAAATATTTATTAGGTACACGCTATCAGTTTCATCTTAACAACAGTGTCACTGTTTACACTATTAAATAAAATATAATTAATATTAATAAAAATATAAGTAAAATCTAGAGCACTGCTTTTGGTTAAAAAATATTTCACGAGAAGTCTGGACCAAAATCTCCTATTAAAGAAATACAATAAGTTTGTAAATACTGAAAGGCATTACTCATTTTATAATGTTCATTCATAACATTTAATTAGGTCTTGAAGGTATAACACTTTCTAAGAGTTCTAAGCTTCTTTTATATAATATGTCAGCTGTTTGACTTCTTTTTACCACACATAAATATTTTCACATACTAGTACTAACGGCCATCTCGAATTTCTCTTCTCTCTCCTAACTTCTATTAACCATATTTCGATTAAATTTCTTTAAAGCGACATACAGTTCGAATTAGGCGACACTTTCGTTTTATACATGTCATAAATCGAGATCAGGGCAGCAAAATATTGAATGGTGCCAAAATGTCACCGCAGTGCCAAAGAAGCCGACAAAGGCACCGCCTCGCTGGGTGTTCTTACAGCACGCCACGCTGAGCCTCTATTTTTTCATTTCATTCAATTTTGACTTCTTTCAAAAGGCTATTAATATAAGCCGAATTTTTAAAAATCAGTTTTAAGGCCAAAGCCGTGCATTGTTGTGGCCGTTTTTTAATGTTTCCGTAGGATACCGCTACCGATTTATAAATGAGATCGGCCAGTCGTGAGCCCGACGGCTCTTGATTTAGCTGAATTAAAACATGATGTGGGTTTTCACAAAAAACACATTGTTAATAAATAACTCGTGTTTGAAAAAAGAAAGAGATGAAGACAAATTGCTGGGCTATGACGTCAAATAAATTATAAACAGCCTCGAGATCGGTATTAATGCTGGGATTTTTTGTTTCTGGCGTCTAATTTCGCTCATCTAGTTAATATTAATCACAAGTCATAGATCTAATCATTCAATTTTGATTTAGAACGTATACTTACGCACATATTTTATAATCCATCTAATATTGATTTGAGGATTTAGCACCTTCCTTTGAACATTGATTTTAAATACAACAACCCTTATTTACAATTACGAGAACCCGTATTACCAAGCCTCTTGTGTGCACACACAAATCTAAATAAGTATTTCAATAAGTACTCTCCCAATAATTTGTAATCTTCATTTATAAATTGACTGTGTGTGTATCTAATTAGTGTCATGAATTCGTGATCATTCTAATCATAACACATAATAACTCCTACCTCACTTCAACATCGTGTCAAGTAAAGGCGTGGTTGTGGCAACTCCACAAGTCATATTTTACCAAACAGTTAAGATTTCTACACAAACATACAATTTCTTCTTTTAGAAAATGCCTCAACAAAAGTAAAATAGAATAGTAAACACTTTATTGTTCACCAAAATAAACAATTACAGAATAAATAATTACAATAATTAAAGGCAAAACAAAAGGCCTTACCGCTTAAAGCGATCTCTTCCAGGCAACCTGACTGAGAGGACACTTTTAACAACTTATGTCTAGGTATTAATTAAATTAAAAACACGTAAAATAAAAAGAAAGAACAGTACAGTGTGGACAGTAAACAGCTAACTTAAGAAAGAACAATAGAAAATATATATTTTAGTATGATCTAACGTAATAGTTTTTGACAGATTTTTTAAATATGGAAAGTGATTTAGCTTTTCTGACATCTACTGGCAAAGAGTTCCAAAGGCAGACAGCCTAGTAGTAACTATTCTTCCAATTCCTGCCAAATATCTGAATTTATGATTACTCTTCGAATAGGTCTAAACATTATTCCAATCATAAGACTACTACAATATACCTTAAGTATGTTATAAATCAATTGTCCACTTACTATTTCGTCACATAATTCAATTTCAACACCTTAATCTATTATACCTTTTAAAAATAAGTAATAATGTAAAGCGTTCTACGGAAATATTCAGAATGATGCCCTTATTGTCTTTCTACCACCGCACTGTTTGCCATTGGCTGGGTGTTCATCAGCAATTCCTTAAGCCGTATTCATGTTTAATGTCTGTCTTGCGCAATTTGCCAATTTGTAACATTGTAACTGATTTTTTTCCACGACGTTCAATATAGTGTGTTTTTAAAAAAGGCGTTTTGGTTATAGGTGTCTGGTAGGCCCTCAATCTGTCTGCTGTATTCCAGTTATAAAATATTAATTCATTTTTTTCAGGTCGTGGATCAGATTCATCAGACATCGAGTCAGAACCGGGACTAACCCTTAAAAGGAAACAACGCCGTTCCCGCACTACGTTCACTGGTGAACAATTAGATGCCTTGGAGAGAGCATTCCACCGTACACAATATCCTGATGTCTATACCAGAGAGGAGCTTGCTTTACAAACTGGGCTTACTGAAGCTAGAATACAGGTATTAGGCATATGTGCCTTATTGACTAAAATTTCGAAAAAGCTGCGATTTTCGGAGAGATTGCATCTTCTCTTCTGCGCTTTAACGAGGGTCTATTTAAAAGTGCGTTAAAAAAGTTCTTCGCTGCCGACAACGCCCGTAATATGGCAAATAACCATAGGCCATAGAAGGAAATTGGGATAAACATTTCGCGGATGGCAAGCGATGGGGTTTCAACACTCGATAATAGATATTGGAAGATGAAAACATTCTTCAGGACATTCCGTTATACAATAATCGTTGTTTAACAAATGTATTAAAATCAATCAGTACGTTCCACATAATTATCATCGGCATCAGTGCAGTACCCTGTAATTTTTAATGACCTTATTTTTTTCGTCAGAGTTGTTACATATAACCTGACCATAGAGTTTAGAACGATAACTATTTTTTTTATCTTCTACAAATATTCTCTTTTATTTGTAGTCAAGGTCAGTGAATCATAAACAAAGCGAATTTATCCATGTTATTTTCATTTTAACGTTGATACGAGTCTAAAATTCGCTGAAAAAATAACTAAATACTCATACCAAGTTTCAAATGAACAGTTATTGTTAAAGTTTACCAAGTATGTCTAGTGAATATGAAGCAAAAATATTTTCGATAATTCGACGATATTAACCAAAGAACAGCAGACATAACAGGTGACATAATGGTTAGTTTAGCTTCTTTTAATCAAATAATACTTGTTCTGGTACAAAAAATTATAGTCATTATTATTAAAGTAAACATACCATCGCCTATGTTTTCAATATACGTACGTCGTAACTAAAGCAGCTGGATGCTTGCACGATGTTTGATGTCGCACTAAAAGTCTGAAAATCACTTTTGACCTAATAGTTGAGTTGCTAAAGTTTAGACAAATTTGCGAAAGTGGCGCCCCTATAATTTTCTATTATTTGTGCCACCTGTATATATAATAATTTTGATGCAAAAATAATGTCACCAAAAAATGAAGCTACAAGTCCTGCATTGACGCAGACGATATGCCAGGTTAAATTATGTTAAATCACGTCTAGTGACAATTAGGGAAAAACGGAAATATAACTCAACTAAATAGTTATCTTTAAGTATAGTAAATAAATATCTCCTTCTTTGTCTTCATATTTGTCAAGTTACAGGTCAATATTCAACATAATATATCATTTGTTATTACGTAGGAGTAACATACAATACGGATTCTTTTGTTTAAACAAATAAAATAAAGGTTTGATAACGGTTATTTCTTTGTTATATGAAACAAAGAGGCTGTAAAAAGAACAGTGATATGAAATGACTACGTCGATAGGAAATTACTATGTTATTTACATAACAGTCAATATAAAAGATGTTCGTGCTCATTTCTCAAACAAGTAGATAGATTTCAAAATAAGTAGATTTACTTTTCCATTTTTACTCTTTAGTCCTTTGAATGGTAAAGGTAAATTCAATGATTCTAAAAAGAACTGCGATTTTACTAATAATGTTTCAATTGTAACTCTAACCTTACAACCAGTAACCATTTTCACGGCTATAAGATTTATTAAATTGTTTCGTTTTGTTTATAATTCCAATGTGCTGTTAGTATTTATATATCACTTTAAAATTGCAGGTTTGGTTTTCAAACCGGAGAGCACGGCTTCGCAAGCATACGGGTTCTAATGCAACGCCGGGTATCGCCGGGTATTCACCACTACCGATGCCTCAAATACCATGTCCTTACCCAGGAGGAGATATACCGTCTCTATCTCAACACCATCCTCAGCACCCAGATGCTTGGCATCACCAAAAATACGCCAACTATAACCAACTAATGGCACAGTCGCAGCACTTAAATCAAGCTTTCCAAAACGCCGCATTCCCTAGCACATCAGGAACGACATTTAGCCACTTAGTTACCGGTACAAGTAGTACCCATAGCCAAATATTGGAAAGCGGTGTCCCCAGAAATGATTATGCTCGTTATCCTACTAATGATGTCTATAACAAACCTATAAGTTACTTACACAAAGAATCAGATGCTGACGATAAGGTACCTAGTGAAGAAGTAATAGAACCGAGGGATGAGACTTTTGTAAAACCAAATGGTGATGATTATAGCAAAGCTTTACCGACGGTTGAATATCCAAAAGTTCCTGCTGATTATTCCAAAGTATCCGTTGACCCTGCTGCTAATTGGAGTCCGTCGCATAATTCGTTAAACATGAGCTTAGCTGGGTTGTCAAATGAATATAAGTACATGAACGATCCATATGCATTCCCTAATGTAACAGATCCACTTGTTCAACATAATTATCCTAACCCTCCTAATGGAAATAATAAGTATTGGATTTGACGTATCCTGGTGGCAATTTTATTAATATATTTTAGTAAATCTATGTTAAGTTAATATTATCATTCTAAATTATTAAATTAGGAAGATTTTAAGTATATTTTTGTATATTTGAATGGACAGTGAGAATTTAAATACCTCTATTTAACATTCCTTCAATATATTATAAAGTATCATAAACCAAACGTTTGTATAAAGTTAATCAGAAAGTCATTAGTAAATATATTAGATTTAAATGTTGTTTTGTTAATTATATATTCTTCCTCAATATAATTCCTCATTTCTGAAATTTAAATATCAATATACTAGGTATTTTTTCGATAATTACGCAATAGGTTAAATTGTTTGTTTTCGTTTATTTACCATCCAAATAAAATGATTTTGTTTTATATAAGTTTGCTGTTGTTATACAAGTATGGTACATATATAGTTGGCTTTCCACAAGCCCTAGATTTTTTAAATAAAACAAAATATTGTATTGCTGCATATTCTTCTATTTCTCTAAAAATAATAAAAACATTTATAAATTTACAAATTATTTTTAAACTCTTAAACTGTTTTAACCTATTGTGGTATTATTTCAAGTACTGTTGCACCATACTCTGGAGGTATTACAATTGTTGTATTTGTTTCACTGGTAGCAGCAGTAGACTGCTCTTGTTGAGATACCTCAACAACCTCTGTCTGAGTGACTGGTGAAGCATTATTTTCTGTCACCACTTCTTGAGGTTCTTCACTGACTACTGGACCAACAGTATTCACTAAAGGTAAGTCAGTTACAACTAAAGTGTCTGTAGCAATATTATTATCTACTGCAGATATACTAACCGGTGTGTCAGAATTAACTAAGGGACCCTGAGAGGTAACGTTACTGTCTGAGATGCTGATTTCTTGAGTTGTTAAATCCGATGGTGACGAAGAGCTTGAAGCAACTGGCTCAACATTTGTACTTGAAATTGATATAGCTTCACTAGGAGTTACAGTAATAGGAACATCAATAGAGACAGAAGATTCTGACCGGCAGCTGATGTTTTTTGTGAATTCATACTATCTTCTGTAGTAACGTCTATGGGAATTGCTGAATTTGGGAGTGAGTTACCCGCAAATGAAGTACTGCTGTTAGTCGGCATTCTGTATTATTTACGGATATGACTTCAACTTCTTCAGGTGTACCTGTACTATCTACAAGAATGCCTGCATCGACACCGACTGAATCAACTATATTATCTGATGATGTGGCTGTATTATCATAAGGAATCACTAAACTAGTCGGCGGTGCTTCTGTATTATCTACGACAGCAACTGCCCTATCCACAGCTATAATTGAACCATCTACAGACACTGGCTTATCTGAAAGCGTAACTGCATTATAGATGTTATAGTTTTGTCTGCAAAATCTGTAGAAGAGCCTGTCGTTGTAATGACACTATCTGTAGCAACAACCTATAGTTAGCCGTTGATTCAGCATTATCTACAGATACTGGAGTAGAGGCACTGTCTGCGGTTTCTACTATGTTGGTGGTATTGTCAGCAGATTCAAACACATTGACTACGGATGATATACCAGATTCAGTAGCACCTGTAGATTCTGAAGCAGATACACCGATTCCTGTATCTTCGCCATTATTTGGTGATCCATCTGGTATTAAATAATTACCAGAGCCTTCAGTCCCAGAAGTGGACCCCAATATAGATTCAGTTGTTCCTGCGCTAGAATCAGCACCATCAGCATTCAGATCACCACCAACAGGTCCAGATGGTACAAGATTGTCCAGCGGTTTCTGGGATTCAGAAACTACAGTACTAATAATTGAATAGCTATCGTTAGGATTGGTATTTTGTGATCCATCAGCAGCAGTATCAGAACTAGGTGTTGAACCAATATTCAATGGACTCTCAGATCCAGAACTAATAGCACCTGAGGTTGTAGAGCCATCATTAGAACTAATAATTTGTGATTCGCTAGTAGTATCAGACCCATGTGATCCAGAGGATGAATCACTATCGACGGGTTTTCCAGATGCCGAACTATCGGTACGAGAAGTTGAAGATGCATCATTAGACCCAGTGCTTTGTGATTCTTCAGTAATGATATCTACACTGGATGATCCAGTAGATGAATCACTGTTCACTGGACTCTCAGACCCAGAATTTATAGCGCTCGAGGTTAAAGAACCATCATTGGAATTTGTGATTTGTGATCCGCCAGTAATAGTATCAGACCCAGGTAATCCAGGTGATGAATCACTATCGACGGGTTTTCCAGATGCCGAACTACCGGTACGAGAAGTTGAAGATGCATCATTAGACCCAGTGCTTTGTGATTCTTCAGTAATGATATCTACACTGGATGATCCAGTAGATGAATCACTGTTCACTGGACTCTCAGACCCAGAATTTATAGCGCTCGAGGTTAAAGAACCATCATTGGAATTTGTGATTTGTGATCCGCCAGGAATAGTATCAGACCTAGGTAATCCAGGTGATGAAACACTATCGACGGGTTTTCTAGATGCCGAACCATTGGTACCAGAAGTTGAAGATGCATCATTAGACCCAGTGCTTTGTGATTCTCCAGTAATGATATCTTCACTGGATGATCCAGTAGTTGAACCAATATTCAATGGACTCTCAGATCCAGAACTAATAGCACCTGAGGTTGTAGAGCCATCATTAGAACTAATAATTTGTGATTCGCTAGTAGTATCAGACCCATGTGATCCAGAGGATGAATCACTATCGACGGGTTTTCCAGAAGCCGAACCATTGGTACCACAAGTTAAAGATGCATCATTAGACCCAATGCTTTGTGATTCTCCAGTAATAATATCTACACTGGATGATCCAGAAGTTGAATCACTGTTCACTGGACTCTCATACCCAGAATTTATAGCGTTCGAGGTTAACGAACTATCATTGAAATTTGTGATTTGTGATCCGCCAGTAATAGTATCAGACCCAGGTGAGCCAGGTGATGAAACACTACCTACAGGCTTTCTAGAATCTGAACCATCGGTACCAGAAGTTAAAGATACATCATTAGACCCAGTGGTTTGTGATCCTCCAGTTATGGTATCAATGACAGAAGATCCAGATGATGTAGCACTGTTTATTGGATTATCATAAATTAAAGTTCCGTCATTGGAGTAATGCTTTGCAACTCTCCTTCATCAGTTCCGGATGGTTTGGGCAGGCAAAGATGTTCCACTGTCACTATTGGTGGATCCAGATTGTAAACTTGTACCTTCTTGGCCAGACAAATTGGACTGATTGCCATTTACCCAATTAGGCAGTAAACGTGTCAAAAACAGGGATACTGATTTAATCGTGTCTTTTTCTCTTCAATATCTTGTTTTTCTGCTTCTACCCAGGGCAGGGTGATATTATTTAATAAGACAATTTCATTATCTAATTTAGCAATTTTCCTCTCAAGCTTAACTTGTAACTCTTCTATTGCAGCCGCATGAATGTGTTTCAATAAATAAGCCTGGAAGTCAGTTTTTGTCGAAACATTATTTTGGACACTTTCTTGAATTGTATTTATAAAAGCCTGGTGGGATTCTGATTTCGTACTCTTGTCGTTTAATCCAAACTTCTCATGCAGATATGTGCTTCCATCAGTAAATCCGTATTTTTCATGTACGAAATTCTCCCAAATATCTTCCAGATCCAATGCATCAGGTGACTCATTAGACTCCTTTGACACATCATTGATCTCTTTTTCTAATTTCTGCAGATCCTTTTTGATTTTCTCTTCGCGTTTTCTCTCCTCTTTTTCTAATTTTTCCTGGTGTTTAAGTTCTTCCTCTTCCTGTTTTCTCCTTTGCTTTCCAAGCGCTCCAATCGTTTTCGTTCTTCTTTTTCAAGTTTTTCTTGGTGTTTGCGTTCCTCTTTAAGCCGTTTCTCTTCAATTTTACGTTCATGTTCTTCTTGTTTCCTACGTTCATGCTCTAATTTTTCAAGCCGTTTTCTTTCTACAGAGCTACTGTCCCCACTGTTGTTATTATCAAGGTCATCATCGTTATCACTATCGTTTTCATTGCTGTTACTTTCATTTGACACATCTGATAGATCACGTATTTGCCTTTGATGGTGCCGATGTAAGTCCCTCGATTCACTTTCGTAGGGCAAATATTTCGCACTCACCAAACACATGCATACCTGAAAATATTCGAAAACAATAAGTTAGTAATAATAAAATTTCAAACGTTTTTATTTAAACAAGTTTCACTGAAGGACATATTTCGAAGGTCATATAACTTCATATAATATTCTGAGATTATTACACCTTTTCTATTTCGAAATATTCTATCGATCTTATTCATATTAAGTGAGAGTAAGTTTGTAGGCTTCTTTAAGGTTCTTAAAGAAGTGTACAAACTTACTCTAACTCAATATGAATAAGACCGTAAGTATATAAAGCAAAAGGCAGTTTATTGAATTATAATGTAGCTAGATATTGATTGAAAAATTCGACATTGAAATAAGAATTAATAATTATGTTTTTTTATTATATCTTTGACACTCTTCTTTAACATTCGCCGTAATTTGCTTAATTCCCCAAATTCAAATATTCCCCAATTTTTAAGACCCTGAATGCATAATTATTAGACTTGTTAAGAATTAAACGTAAAAAAATACATACTTATTTTTAGTATATCATCTTAGAATATGTTAAATTATATGTATACAACATATCAAATATTTTTTTCACATACTTAAATGTGGTTTATTAAATCTATATTTGAAGAAAAGAAAGTTAATTTCTATTTAAGTTTCTGCCACTGCGTACATAATGTACATAAAATGAAAATTACTTTTGAATGTGTACACAAATGTTTACTTTATTTTTTTTTTAATAGACTGACTGCAATAGCTCTAATATAATGAGTTTATAATAATATAATATAATAATATTAGGCGCTAAAAGTCCCACTGCTATTAGAATAGACATCTGCATCGCTTGTCCAAGTTGGATTGGCAGGCTTCCCATATGATTATCTTTGTATGCAGATACCCTCACGATATTTTCTTCACTGTCATCAGCACGTGTCAAATATACCATGCACATATATACATATACTATAACAGTAGACAAAGTCAGAAAAAGTGCCTAGAGGCTTCTACTTCCTAGCTAAAACTTAAACGTGCGTAATTAGAATGAGACGTGGGTGCGATAACCACTAACCCCCTTATTAATAATTATATGAAAATTATAGACCTTTAAAAAAAAATTTTTTCATAATCGCATTCTGAATGACACTTTTTGATTAAGAAAAATAAGGAATTTATAAACCTCGTATAACTATTATGAATAAGGGAATAGGTTACCACATTTTTAATAAGCTTGGTAACTTAAAAGGAGATTACTAGGAATGATAATCCCTCAGTATGAAAGTAACTCAGAAAGATTCCTGAATCCCCATAACTAGAGCCTCCAATCAGATTTTTAGATCAAATAAGTTAAAAATTAAAATTTGATTAGTTATTACCAATTTCATGCTTGAACAGTATAGTTCTTACAGGTAGGTTCTCCAGATTGGTGAATTTAATTACCAAAAAATTTTTTTGATATTTTTTCAGGGATTGGTATAAAGTTTGGCTTTAAGATGTAAAAATTTGAGCAAGCTCAAAAATGTACCTAAAACTGAAGACGACCTAGATGTCATGTTACTTCTGGTACAATAAATTGATAAAATTAGGGAAATTTCCAAAACTCAATCTTATTCAAGATGTTTCAGCAAACGGAACACCTACTTAAATGGTTGAAAGGGCACACACAAACAAGGAAAAATTCTTAAATAAATAGTTTTAGAGTAAAACCGTAAAACCAGGTGGAACATGTTAAGGGGATCCTATCAAAAGTACGTCGCTGCTGAAGTTAGTTGTCATGCGTTTTTTCAATACTGGATGAATAAATTTGAAAAGAAAAAATATCTTCGATTTAAAATCTTATACTGTACATATTCCACCTGGTTTTATGCGAAATTATGGTGATAAGAAGTGAAAGTTCAAACAATCATAATACCAAAACTAAATTCTTAAGATTTCTTTTCTTTTCGTATCTGTACGCTAATGTTATGCCCATTCACTCATATAAGTAGGTGTTCCGTTTGTTGAAACATTCTGTATAGTATAATAATGTATAAGATAGTGAAGAATTAACTCTAGGCAAAATCTTCGCGCAATTATTCACTAAAACACACTAATCGCTTTGTCATTTTAGGTAGTGTTTTTCAATAATTAAATTTAATTATTATTAAAATCGTACTCACAATCAGAAGCAAATATATAACCCTCATTTTGTATGTTTAACTGATAGCGAATTTCGTTCGTAACAACACATCAAAATTAAATGAACACTTGTGTTTCGTATACTCGTTTCGTTAGTAATTCGTCTAAGAATCTTCGAACACGTCCTTATATAGTCGTTACAGCAATTACTGAGATAACATTAGATAATTAGCTCCTGCTGTGATAACCAGCAGAGGTAAGTCTACGTTAAACAAGATGTTTTCGCGATGTCTGACTCAAAGCAAACATAGTTAATAATTTTATGAAGGCAAAAATCACCGCAGTATCTCTGGAAAGTCCTAATTAAATCTAATAAACAACCGGATATTTGAACAATGTCAGTATCACAGGAAATGGGTTTTGTTTCACAATACTTTATATCCTATTTTAATTGTTCTATGATGACGTATTTATTTGTTTCACTTGGCGGGTGAGGTAGACCGGGCAATTCGTTTTGATAAAGCGCGTCTGCGTACATAAGGCGCAAGCCAGGGGATCCTGTGCTCAGAGTGCGACATGGAAAAGATGTGTTTGACAATATTGGTCCCTGTGCTTATATGTTTCAAAGTTGTTCATAGTTGTATGGCAAACAATGCAACACTTAATGTGTTACGGTAAAAGATTTATGATTTTTTGCACATAGACAAATCTGTCTCTCTCTCGCTCTCTCTCTTTTCCTTCACCATATCCCAATTAATTGTGGTCTGCACAATATGTCTTTTCTTTCCACACTCCTCTATTGTGACATACATCTTCTGTCACACCACATATTATCATATCATCCTTCACACATTCCATCCATCTTTATTTTTCTCTACCTTTACATTTGTACCCATCCATTTTATAGTTTAACATTCTTTTTGTCACATGACTTATATCCTTCCTCATTATATGAACATACCAACTTAATCTTCTTACTCTCAATTTTTCAATCACGGCTGCAACTTTCAAAGATCCCCCTCATTAGAAAATCAGCATACGTATTTATCTATACAAGCTGTCAGTCATACGAAAATAAATAATTACCTTTTGTGTGAACACAAATTACTATAAGTATAATACGATTTATGGATTCTAGACGGGCTGCCCTCCCTCAAAATTTCCGGACATTTCCAGTAATTTTGATATTTGTCTGGTATAAGTAAGAGAACTTTGAACCGTCACAAGCTAATCTAGAAAGTGAGAGTTGCGATGGCCCGCTTCCCCCTCCCCCCATCCCATCTTCCCCATTCCATCTTCTCTATGGCATCTTCCCTACCTCATCCTCTTATTCCATTACCATCTCCCCCGGTGTTGCAAAAGCTTATAAGCGACGGTGTTTTAACCACTTTTCATTACCCGGGCTGTCTGTTTCGTCGTCGTCAGCCATATGCAGTCCACTGCTGGACGTAGGCCTCCCCAATACGGCACCACTCATACTTGTCCTCCGATTTGCTAATCCAGCGCCTACCGGCGATCTTGCATAGGTCGTCGGTCCATCGGGCTGGAGGGCGTCCGACACTACGTTTACCGAGTCGGGGTCTTCACTCCAGAACTCGTTTGCTCCATCGGCCATCGTTCCTGCAACAGACGTGACCGGCCCACTGCCACTTCAACTTGCTAATTTTGCGAGCTATGTCGGTTACCTTGGCTCTCCTACGGATATCCTCATTTCTAATTTTATCCCTAAGAAAAACACAACAAACATTGCTCGCTCCACAGCCCGTTGAACGACTTGAAACTTGTGGACCAATCCTGCCGTCAATGTCCATGTCTCGGGCCCGTAGGTCAGGACGGGGAGTACGCACTGCTCGAAGACTTTTGTCTTCAAGCATTGCGGGCTACAAATATCTACATTTCTTTCCTGGTTTTTTGAACTAATAAGAAAATCTATATAATAGTCGAGCGACGCTTGGCACTTATCTCATCAATTACATACGAAAAGCCAAAATCAAAATACAAATTTTCATTTACAAGTTTCAAAGCCACTGTGTCCCAAAGTATTTTGCGTAAAACGTAACTTTCAGGGAGATAGATGTTTGAGATAATTCAATAACTTTTCGTCTCGTCACTCCATTTTATTACTTGACAACCTCGGCGTGTATTGTATTTAATTTCATCAAACACCACATCATGCTTAGAGTAAGATAAGGATCTGTTAATGTTAAATAACAAATGAACTAATTTAAGAAAATGTCAATTTTCTTTCTGTATGTTTTTTTTCTACTTCATTTATGGCTTCCATTTTCTTATATCTTAGGTACTATTCATTCAATTGCCTTACCGTCGCTTGTATTTTGACATTAGTTATATGGAACTTTAACCAATAGTAAAGCACATGAACGGTCGGAAGTATTAAGGCACCAGCCATCATACGCTTTCTTATTGCAGTCTTAGTTTATTTTCATCATAAAATGTGGCTTGAAATTGCTACTACATATTTGTAGTATTATTACAGACCAGTGAAGAGTATGTATGTACTTTAGAATAGTACGTACTACGTAATTTGGGCTTCTTTTTCTTTTTTAAATAAGGTTTTTAGAGTTAGTTTCAGTTAAGCTGAAAATTATACTTAAGTTTCTTTAATATATTAAAAAATGTAAATTTATCATCACCTACGAGGCTAAATAAAAAAGAAATGGTTTTGCATGTTTTGAATATTTCTCTAGTCTCAAGTACTCATGACTATTCTATAAAATAATCTATAAGTAAACAGGCACCAGATGACAGCTAGACGTATGTAACAGTAGTCAAGGCCAATTTGTAGGCCTTTGACTGAAGATAAAACGACAGACAACCTTTCCGCCTCCTCATCCTAAAAGCCTTCCCTTCCTTCCAAACCTCCTCCCAAAACACTCTTCCCTTCCGAAGCTAGGTGGCCTCCCCGACTCCGACCGCTGACGCTGCTGTAAGCGCGAGGCGGCGGGGAAAAGGGAGGAAGGAGAGGAGGGTTGATGGCGCAGGAGCAATCCTCGCAGCCTCCCCTCCCCTATCGCGAAGCCCCCCCACCGCTGACACTGCTGAGAGCGCGAAGCGGCGAGGAAGGAGAGGAGGGGTGATGGCGCAGGAGCAATCCTCGCAGCCTCCCCCTCCCCCTATCGCGAAGCCCCCCCCGCCGCTGACGCTGCTGAGAGCGCGAGGCAGCGAGGGGGGGAGGAAGGAGAGGGAGGGGTGAAGGCGCAGGAGCAATCCTCGCAGCCTCCCCCTCCCCCACCGAAGGAGGATAGCGCCCGTGACTCCTGGCAGCCACGGGTGGGCGGCAGCGGGCGTCGAGGTCTGGGGGATCAACATGACCTCCGCCCGCACTGATGCCGCGAGAGGGCGCGAGAGGAAGCCGCGCGTCCCTCTCAGGGCCGGGGAAACGTCATTCCCCGGCCCGCACACAGGAGAGGCCGCCTCTGTTTACGAGGCGGCCAGTCGCTGCCGGGGTTGCGGGTTAAGCTCGCGCATGTACCACGACCCCGGCGCTAGGCGCAAAGAAGGCTCCCATGGGGTTTTAGTGGGTATACCGGCGCCGGTCGTATTGATTAATCGGCGTCGGGGAGCCCCACATACCGGCCGCGCATGATCCCCCGCGCGGCTGACGATGCGACAACGCATTTCCCCATGTAAAAAAAAAGTAATTCTTATGAGTAGAACTCAGAGATACAGTTGAGATTGTTAACACAAAGACAATTCCTACTTAAAAACAATCACTAACCTACCACTCCTTTATATATAACTAGCTGTCCCGGCAAACATCGTCCTGCCCGGAAAAGCTTCAATCGATATGCTGACAGCAGTGCCACCTACCGGGTCCAATTGTGAACCAACTCAGAAACCTTCTCTGGCTCATGCACACCAACTTTGCTAAAGATCATCATGATCAAATGTATAGTTTACGATTCTATAAAGGACATACAGACAAACATTCTTTTTTATATATAAGAAGATAAGGCCCGGTTCCAATTTCTTACGGACTGTTCATTTACCTTACAATTGGTTATATTTCTTTTTTAAATTATTTGACATAAGCTCCATATAAGTAATGTTAAAATTCAACCGATGGTAAAGCAAGCGGAATAGTAAGATATAGGAACTGGCTATAAATTTAGTTTCAATGAATGACTTTATTGTTCACCAAAAATTAAAAAAACGTTCTTAAAAACTAGGTACCTACATTAAATTTTGAACAAAAGCCTGCTCATAAATGTTTCTAACAATTCCCTTCAAACTTTCCAGCTTGAAGCAATAGCAGAAGTCTTTTCGAATACATCAGTCGCTTACAAAGTCGCAGCAGATATTAATTTTACCGATACTGCATTTGAATTTGGTGAAAGGTGAAGTCACATATAGACTATCTGATTGAAGTTTGGGGAACAGCAGCAAAATCTAACCTAAAAACACTACAAATAGCACAAAATAGAATAATAAAAATACTTTTCCAACATACCTATCTTACTCCTACAATTAAAATTTATAAAGAAACAAAGTTATTGAATATAAAGCAAACTTACATATACAAAACATGTATTTTAATAAGAAAAATTCTACACAAAGACATACACACACAAATATTGTTTACTAAAAATAAAGATCATTCCACTGCAAAACTACGAACTAGGCAAGCAATAACATTTAATCAATATACCAGAACAAACTACGGAAAAAAGAATATAACTCATGAAGGCGCTGTACTATACAATAATCTACCGAAAAACATTAAAGAAGTAAAATCATTCTTACTGTTCAAAAAACTATTGAAAAACCACGTTCTAAAGGACTTCTCTCTACTTGACTAAATTATTATTCTAATTTGAAAGTTACTTATACTAAAATAAATCTATCCATCTGTTTGCACTGCACCATTTGTTATTGTAAAGCTATTTAGTAATTAACAGACAGACCGACTGACAAAAACACCTAACCTTACTTTCAAATCGCTGTACGCGTTTTAATAAGCCCGTTGCCTTAATGAACAACATGCTGTGCTCCGACTTTTGTCTCAAGACTACCCTCACATATTATAAATAATTCACTAACTCACTCGGAAACAAAATGTTTTAAATATTACAATAATAAATGGACAGATGCGCTAATGGGGGTTAATGTTAATTAAATATAACTAGTTATTTCTCTGTAAGTGAATTGTAAATTCTTTTGAGAAATAAATGTTTTAAACCTTAAACCTTGAATTTTGACCCAAATCTGATTTCGATCTGATAGTACTACCACATTTAAAAACAGTTGCAGTATTTTAGATTCATTCCGACGTATATTTGCCTACATGTCATGCTGTATTTCACAAACAAACTTCAAATCACAGTCCTTATCATCTTCATAACATACGCACTTTGATATTATAACCATGATAACAGAACAGTTTGACAAAAATAACACTAACTAATTTCCATCTAGTTAAGTCATTAGGCAATAAATGACCCAAACGGGCTCACGGTAGGTTGAAGTGGCTCTAATAATTTTAAGAGAATTTCACTTCGTGTCCTAATGGCCGGGGTTAAGCCAAAATTACGCAATTAGGATCACGCGCATATTTTAGCGATGTATTCAAACTTATCTCAGAGATTATAATGTTTACATTCCTTGTCTATTGTTTGCAACTGTTAGAGGAAATTGCGATTGAAATTTTTGGAATACATTGATAACTATGTTTTTGAGAAGTTAATTAACCCTACCATGTTCGACTATTGATATCTTCTAGTAACTGCTTAACTTTTATCCTTTTAAATATACTAAAAGTCACGTAAAAAATGAGTACGTCCTAATCTTCTTATATAAATAAAACTGAATCGTAAAAGTGTATGTACGCGCATAACTTGAGAACGAATTTATCGCTTTTGAAGAAATTTTTATGTGTTCTTGAGTGAGTCCCCGGCATATTTAGATTCGCAATTAAATCCGATAGGTCACGTTGGGTGTTGGTTCTAGGATTCTCCTAATTTCCTGACCGATTTTAATTATTTCTTTTGCTTGTTTGAGTGGGTCCCCGGATAGTTTACATTCACAATTGGAACCAGTAGGCACCGCTGGGATCGAGTATTAGATTTTTATTTTTTCAAGCAGGACTACGTCTGGCGGAACCTATAGTTAATATTATAATTGCGAATATCAGTTTGCTTATGACGCTGTATTACGTAACAGATTGTCACAACATTGCATACGCGTCAGGGGTATAAAATACACAGGGTACATTTCATTTAAAAAAGTGCTGGTCCTGAAGAATAGATAAACAGAGCCGAAGAGACGGCGCTTCTATTACATTTGATTGGCATCACCGTTGCAATTTATTTACAAATGCATCGTTATTAAAGGACAATTTTAATATGTTGCTCTCATGAATAGTTAGTATCACCTTCGCTAGATGGTGTTACAGGTATTCATGATTAGTAGTACTTTGAATTAAACATTAAGATCGACATTTTAATAACACCGATCCGAGATTTTCTCTGCGCTATGAAATGGGTTCTTTAAGAAGGGCGTTATAACATTTGTTAGAGGCCAGCAACGCATTGGCAACGACCCAGGTATTGGAAGGTATGTCATGAAGTTGGTCTGTTATAATTACACTGATCTGTACTTTTGACCAGACCCATCTTATGTATTTCAATGCACTGAATCCGATTCTAAGGTCTTTGGATTTTGATTTTCCCTACAAGAACTTTTGGCCATCTCATGGACAAAATTGATTCTTCCAACTGCTTAATGTGTGGAATTCGTGATAATGTGGAATATCTTTAAATGGAATATAGCTGAAATAAAGATAACAGAGAACAACTGATGAGGGATTTGGGACTGGATCGTTTTGATGTAGGTATTTTTATAGGGATTTTAATACAGGCAGCCTCAAAAAGGCTAGTTTGTTAGCCAGTTTATTCTTTAAATTTAAAACACATAGGTTAGTGTACATGGTTAGATGATGGGGCCGACATGTCAGTGTGACAAAGTGCCAAATAAATATATAGAAAAAATATTCAAGTATGCCTATCAAAAACTCAGTCAGTCCCATCATTATGAATATTTCTGGCTTTAAAATAACATAAGGCACTCTTTTAAATATTCTATTTAGCTATATTCGGTTCCAGGTTTGATTTCTGGCATAGGAGATTTCGTAAACGAATTTTCTGTTATTTACTATGATTCAGGTGTTTGAGATCAACCATGTGGTGGTTCGTTGTATAATACCCATAAGACAGGCAGACGTAGACACGTAACGTGACTTGTTGCACACTATTTATTTATTCAAACTAGAAATCGTGCCTAGATTCACATCGCTTCACATCATTCTTAGGACGGCTTGAAATCAAAGGGTGGTAAAGATTCAATTTGCCACACCCCGACATTCTATGACAGTTTGGTTTGTGACGCTGTTGATGACTAGGTCCCCAATCTGACGCGCGGGGCAGGTGTCACGTATGAAAAGAAACTTCACTCCTGTACTCTTCGGTAATATTAAGGGCCTTACTTATAATAATCTTGTTAAGAAAGGATTAGCCATCTCTTAAATAAGGACTCTTAAGCACCTAAACAATGACTGCTTCAAATAAAACTTGCCATCTTGCCTCTTAGCAGTCACTTAAACCTCGCAGTTGGTTATTTTTGACAATTATTTATGTGTTACTTCACCACTACGTCTTATCCTTGAGAGGAGTTTATGGGTAAGATTTCCGTTAATCAGTTGCTGAGCAATTTCTTATAATTTAACAAACGATTCTAAGTAAGGCCATTAATGTTCAGTACCAACGTATAACGCGATACCTTGTAATTTTTCGATAAAAAATGTGAAGTACTCAACGAATCGATACCAAATAATTTTCCATTTTATTTTTACACATTCAGATTCCATAGGTACAGATTTCTATCGCTTAATTTTTTTATATATCGTTTAATTTTAATAAGAGTATTTTTATATACGTAAGTACTTCTTATTCAGAAGTTGTCAAGGCAACAGGAAATTTTAAATTTATATTAATATTAATTTTAAACAGCCTATAATAATCAGGGATAACGTAGCATTCGAATGGTGAAAGAGTTTTTGAGTTCATAGACAGACAAAAATCCAAATGTTTCCTCTTTATAATATCAGTATAAATTTCCCACATCGTTCGCCTTGCTTACACTTACTCTTCTATCGCATATTGGGCAGGCGTTTCATTAATGTGATTCCCTGGATTTAGAAGTGAAATGAGTCACGTGACAGAGAAAGACAAGAAGACGAATATAATGAGAACATAAAACTTCTGTTCTTGCTAAAATTCCTACGAATCCTGAAATAGAACTACCTTAATAAGTGTTACGCAAATTTCGATACATGACGTCTTGCCCCCCATGATATAAGTAAACAAAACATGCTCACACAAGGAATTGTATATCAAAATTTTCCTAAGATTACACAAATGGGAAAACATTTCTATACAAACAAAATGTAAGTACAATCAGCAAAAAGCAAATACATATAATATTATAATTTACTTTATATTTGAAATGCTCTTAGTTTTGTTAACATGACTAAAAGATAAGAGGCCTTCCCAAATTTTTAGTCCACAATTAATTTTATGTATCCGTTAATAAATATACTAATCAACTATACATTGTTTTTCCGCGGATCATTTTCCTATATTAAAAACAGGATTTTTGCAAGACAACTTAAGACACATCTAAAGTTAGATATTACAGAAACCAAGGTACCAAGCTACCTACCTACAAGGTTTATTATATATATTAGACTAGCTGTCCCGGCAGACGTTGTCCTGCCCTAATTTAGAAATAAAATTTAGAACCCGACTGCAGCACCATCTGCCGGGCTTATTTGTGAATCTAAACCATCCTCGAATTGAACATGAACTTGAACACACACAAAAAATCATTCAAATCGGTCTAGCCGTTTAGGAGGAGTTCATTGTCAACACACGTACAGAATAATTATATATATAAAGATATATTACTAACATTCGAATTAACGAAAATCAACATACTTGAAAATATAAAATAAGATTACCAACAAAATTTCTAGACGAAGTGGTTTCTATGATAATATTCGTCGTTTTTGTCAGACAATTGGTGCCCACTACTGGATGTAGACCTCCCTTGTTTTGCGCCAAAACTATGGTACAGGTCTTGCGTCCACCGGGCTTAAGGCCGATCACTAGACCGATACCATATTGCCGAGACGCGGACTCCATTCCAAGACTCACCCATCAGTCCTGCGTTAAATAAATGTATTTTGCGACCCCTTTACCGTACTAATTTTGCGATGTAAGTTGGCGAGGTTCTCTCATTAATACCAAATTTGTAATCTTACCTGCCCTGGTGACAGACTTCGTGTCACTGTCAATGTCTGAGATTGGAAATATAACGATAGTTTTTAATTTAAATAGACAAAATATGTATTAAAAAAATAATAGAAAAGTCGGATATTTCGTCATCTATCTCCAAAACCCCCAAAACAATATAAAATAAAAATAGCTCAAAAACTTCTCAGCTAGACAATTGTCATTTAGACAATTTTCATTGAAACTGTTTTTAGTTCCAGTACATTGAATTTCTCTAAGGCTTCCCGTATAATTGTTGAAAAGTTAGAGATAAAGCCACTTCCGTGGTCTTTATTTAAAGAGTCCCTCAGAGCTATGAATGTCAAAGAAGCAAGTGAGGCGTGTAAGAATGGGCCTTTGTGGCGCTCTGTTGTTCATGCCTACCCCGCAAGGGACCTGGCGTGAAGTTATGTATGTATGTATGTGTACAGTATAGTATGCGTTTTCTAATACTTCTTCCTTTCTGTCAAATTGCATCTAGAAAGATCCATTTTTGACTAAATGTATATATAATATATTCCGATTTGCCCAAAATGTCCTATCCGTGCAGGAACGGAGAAAGAATACAAATTCCTGCGGCCGGGCGGCCAACAATAACCCACAGCCAGGTGGTAGGGCATTTGTCCGACTGGATGGCTACCAGCCCTGGTCTAAAGTATGTCGCCATAACAAGCCTTAGTTGTGTTCCGGCATTAGTGACCAGGCTCCAGTCTCCTTCAAGAGAGCAGCAGCGCATTAGTAGTACCTTTGGTGTTACAAATGTCCATAGGCGATGGTAACCGCTATCCATCAAGTGGGCCGTCTGCCTGTCTGCTGAACTTCTGCAATAAAAAAAATAAAAAAAATGTCCAGGGACCCCTAAAACTAGATGGAATAAAAATTTGACTCAAATTTGTCATAATACAAACAATGAATATTAAAAGAACTCTCTATAAACCCGAAAAAAAATCCTACTAAAACTTCAGATAGGTAAAATTAGTCAATGTAATATAATGATATTAAATTATTCACCGCATTAATTTGTACTTTGTAGACAGTACATTATCTGCTGCTGACATGTATGTATATTAGTTAAGGGGAAAACCTATTGTTCGAACAATCAGAGTCATATAATATAATCCTTATAATAAACAGTAGCTCCTATATAATGCCGAAGTACTGGAAAAACAAGTACAGTCGTAATTTGGGTTAATTAAAATTTGTTTTCCAACGAAGTACATAGACAAACGAAATATGGTCTCGAAAGTTACTTTAACACTTTTGTTTGTGGTAAGTTGTTTTAATACTTATAAGAGATCACCTTATTTCATGATTTTCGCTAATACATACATAATCCAATATTATATCTACCTAATTTCACGAAGATTTGCTTATTGTGTGATCTGACATTGTTGTGATCTGCTTTTATTACGTCTTATTTGCAAATAAATCAAATATTTGTGACGTCAAGTGTTCCATTTTGTAAGATAAAGAGTATTATCTTACATTCATCTCTATTAATAATAATTATGCCGTTTAATTTCGGATTTTCTCATTATAATCACTTCCTGATTATTATGAGCATTCTGATGCAATTCTGATTTATTTTGGCTAAGTTTCAAACGATGCCAAATGTAATATAAAAATATATAGGAGTACATACCTATTACGCCTAAAACATAAAATGAAACTAAAACTGTATTGTCGTAGTAATTTCAAATTATTACATGCAACACTCTGGTAACCATAATATTAATATAAACCCTAGACGTTTCCAATAAAAAAAAACATACCGATCAAATTGAGAACCTCTCCTTTTTGAAGTCGGTTAATTATGTATAAATCGATCAATTCTTATATCTTTGTTATTTTGATAAATAAATTTAAAAAAACATTTATATACAGTGTAATGTAATAAAGACAACTCTTGTAGCTGGCAGCAGCAACAGCGATCCCACAGCCAGGAGGCGGTGCCTGGCCTGCCGCAGGTGGCTGGGGTACAGGTGGAGCCAATCCATGGATACCTCCATGGATCGCGTCAGCTCCCTGGTACCCACAATGGTCCGCATGTACCACCATCGGCGCCACATGTGTCGACTGCAATACTAAACTCGTCTGTACCAAAGTTGGAGGCATACAACGTGCTTGTGCGGACCCCACCATGCCATACTGCAAACTTGGCGAATGCTCGGATACTCCCACCGTCGAATGCGCGCCATCTGCAGCACCTGAAGATATTGCTGCTTAAGCGTTACTGAAATCTGTATTGCGTTCAACAATCTCATAAACTAACATACATAACATAATAACATACATCTCTACGAGTATGTATTTGTACGTAGTAAAATATAAAACCTTTTTTTTAACAGAATCGATGTGATATTTGCGGACTGAATTTATTGAAAATCTTCTTTTGTGTCCATGTCACGAGTATACTAACATTTTATTATATTTTCCATTTTTTTTATTTGGCCTTTTAGACCAATTAATACACTAATACAAAAATGACTTAGAACTGTTGGTTTTTTTGTTTAATTCATTTTCCTCATAACAACAAATCAATGTAAGTTTATTTAGTGCAGATGACGAAGATAACGTTATATTTGTACCCATATGTGCAACATCTTAGTCTTCGTTTGAGACGTTTAAAGTGAAGTATGTATAACATTTTACGTATACCAACTTAGATTTTATAGTTATTAAGTATCTTACAGATTTCCTTTGATTTGTCAATTGTTCACAGAAGTACCTATTTACTTACGTTTCATGATCATTATTAACTAGCTTCTGCCCGCGACTGCGTCTGCGTGGAATAGTTCAAAAAAGTTTGGTTTGGTATGATGATATATAGCTTATAGCCTTCCGCTATCAATGGGCTATCTAACACTGAAAGAAGTTTTCAAATCAGACCAGTAGTTCCTGAGATTAGCGCGCAAACAAATAAACAAACAAACTCTTCAGCTTTATACATAAGTATAAGAAGGGTATTAGATATTCATTCAATAACTAAAGAATAAAGAGCTCAAATATAGGTACATTTATTTTACTTGTACACCATTTAGACATACACGATTAAAATATAAATTTATTATATACAAGCTTAGGAAATATTTTTAAAGGTCCGTCAAAATCGGTCCAGCTGTTTTATAGATTACCCGGAAGATCCAGACAGACTGCCTTAACGTACTGTAGACCTTTTGCTTACTTAATTTTTAATTCGGTCATCAAGCATAAATTATTACACAAACTAATAAACATTTTGCAACGCTCTCTCTGTAAAAGTGAAAAACCAACCCAGAAGGTCTTATCTATAAAAGTTTTCTTGTTGTTCCCACATACAGTTTCCACTTCGGTAAACAAACAATTTATCTATTTTCCACCACAGGAAAAACCTATCTGTGTACTTTTTCCTTGCTGCACTTCTATGGCTTGAGAGCTCTGATAACAGACTGATAAGTCATATAAAAACAGGTGAATCAGTTTTAAGTTGTACCTTGATCAATAGTAAAGTACCTAACAATGGCCCAGATAAACATGTTTTTAAATTCATTGTATTGTTAAGAAAATTTGTTTTAGTAACAGTTTCGGCGTATTTGTGTATAAGACAATGGACAAACACTGTAAGCAATAGATTATTTTTTTTTGCATGAGTTCAGCAGACAGGCAGACGGCCCACTTAATTGAAAACGGTTACCTTCGCCTATGGACATTTGCAACACCAAAGATGCTACAAATGCGCTGCTGCTCTCTTAAGGGACTGGAACCTGGTCACTAATGCCGGAACACAACTCAAGGGTTCTATGGAGCCATACTCTAGACCAGAGGTGGTAGTCATCCAATCGGGCGAAATAAATATCGGAGATCTATAAATAATATATTAAAAAATAAAATATCAACTAGCTCTCCTTTAAAATTTATGTCCCTTACCACTTTCTTCTATAATACCAACTATCACTCCATTCTCACTGAACTTCCACTTGAAACAGAAAATTTTTTAAGAAGATATAAGACTATAAAAAACCTGGTTACGGCTAATAAAAGTGCTCGAGAGATTCACGCTGCATCAGTTTTTTGGGAAGTCAAGGCATGGGTAACGCGAGCATAACATGTTTATATACTGCACATGCACACTTGTCGCCGAACGTTCTGACATTTAACAACTACGGACAACTATAATTAAAACACTTAAATAATAAAATTAGATAAACTTATTATACAAAGCGTTGAAGCTACAACTATTAAAATTAATTCCCGCAGTGCGAACAGCAGCGGCAATATGTTGGATAATGGCACCGCTCTTACTTTGCCTCGCATGCATGCTGAATTTGTTAAATAAAATCATACGAATTTTTGTTTGTTCGGTTTAACGATATGGTTTAAAAATGTGTGAAAAACAACATCTGCGTATAATAAATAGGTACAAGAAAAAACAAAAAACCTCGACTAACCAAAAATATCTTTCGCTCACTCAGTTCGTAACAACGACTATCGTTGTGTTTGTGTAACAAATTAAAAATTGTGCTTTTGACTTTGAAGATTAACACGAGAAGAAGATTAACATTAACGTTAATGTCGTAGATGCACACGGAAAGACTGTCAGTTTGCAAAATATTAAATATTTAAAAAAAAAATTTTTGAATACAATATACCTCAAATTGCCTTCTTTATTTGAAGGTTAGTGAATGAAATTAACAGTGAGGTCTCACAAAGCTTTCTTGTCTTTGTAAATATGATTCCATTTAGTAATGAAATTTACCTGAAGTGTATCAGATCCATTGTGCCCATAATAATATCACTTTATATTTTTTACTAGGCAAGCCTTTTCAATTATTATAGTGTATCAAACTTTTTCGAATATACACTAAAATACTAACATCTTTCTTTTATATCTTGGTAAAAATAATTTAATTACTTATAGGTAATAATTAACTGCTTAAACAATTACTTGATGATTACTTACAAACTACATTACATTACTACAATCTTATAAACGCTAAGAGGATGCAACGTTTTTTAAATTATAAAAATGTTTGATTTAGTTCTACGAACATTTATATAAGCTAATATTATCTGCTTTCGATAACGCACCATAATTTTAGTACCTAAAGAAATAGTATGAATGCAAATAATAATGTTTTAGCTGCAATGGCTTTTTATCTAGCTTCACTTATTCAAGGAAACTAACATTTATACTTTAGCATTTATTACGCATCTGTTAGATAAAGCACCAGATTGTCATTAGAATTATTTATAAGCTATATAATATAATTATCACCTTTTCTTTCCAATCCATAATTGCAAAAGCTTCTATAAACTATAAACACTAGAACTCAAGTATCCACTTTAATTACAGGAAATTGTTATTACAGTTCGCTGTCATATCTTCGGCGATAGATGAAGATACTAAAGAACACATCCTAAACGTTGCAGAAACTACAATAGTTTTAGACAAGTAGAAACTTTTGATATAGTAACTGAAGATTCAGAAGATGAGGAACTTCTCACATCTTTAGATGATAACGCTGGATGGACATCCTGCAATATAACTTCGGATCCATTCCTTTCTTGCTATTATTGTCATAAGCGTGGTGTTTGCCTTCCACAAAGAGGTCAGATAAAGCCATACGGACCTTTCAAAGCTTTCTGTTACTATGGATTCTGTACCCATTTTCCAACTACAGAATGCCTTACAACTACTGAATCCAAAAAGTATGAGTAATTGTGATATATTTCCTGCTCTTTTAAGTGATTTCGGATCACTTATTCCATAAGGTTTTGTAAATTTATGAAATAAACAAATTATTTTGCCATAATTTGTGTTTATTTTTTGTTAAATATTCTTCGAGACGCTTACGCTTTAAATGATTAAAACTATAGCTTAAGATTTGTTCATGAACGCCCACTTGAAAAATTCACCTGTATACATACATGATATAACATACATTAGTAAAATACACTTAATTAAATTATACTAATAAAGAGAAAATAAAGCCAATTAAAACAACAACTGTGGGTGCATCTCTAACCTGTGTATTTAACGACAGGTAATACTCCTTCATAAGTCCATTAAAAATAAGAAGTGACTTGACTAGTCTGATATTAACAGGTAGCGAGTTCCAGACACGAACTGCTTGAACTGTGAAAGATTCATCATAGAAGCAAGTTATATACAGAAGAGTTCTTAGTAAGAAGTTTCACACGTATTTTTTTTTTTTTTTTTTTATTGCGGGAGTTCAGCAGACAGGCAGACGGCCCACTTTATGGAAAGCGGTTACCATCGCCTATGGACATATGCAACACCAAAGGTGCTACAAATGCGCTGCTGCCCTCTTAAGGGAGACTGGAACCTGGCCACTAATGCCGGAACACAACACAAGGTTGTTATGGCGACATACTCCAGACCAGGGGTGGTAGCCATCCAGTCGGGCAAGTGCCCTACCACCTGGCTGTGGGTTGTTTTGTCGCCTCTTACGACAGGCCGCCCGGCCGCAGGAAATTGTATTCTTTCTCCGTTCCTGCACAGATAGACGTGCACGTATCTGGAAGACTAAGTTACCGGAATAAAGGTGATGACATTGTAGCTTAAGATATGAAGGGGTTTGAAGATTAAATAATGTACTATAAAGAAGAGTTTGATTTTTTGGACTTGAGTTTGGCGCGAAAATCCGTTACCCGATTTTGAAATTGCTCAAGTTTAGGTAGTTGACTTTCAGTAAGATTAGAAAGTTCAAGTAAGTTAATATTCGGAGCTATGAATATGCAACGCCTTTATTACAAAATAATAAAATAAATATATTTTGAATTAGAATAGAAATTAGATTAGAATACATGTATGATGAAAGGATGACTAAACAGATATACAATGCAAAAGTGGATGGATGCAGAAGTCGCGCAAATTGATCGTGTATTAGCAGAAGGTGATGTCAGGAGCCTTAAGAACAGACGAGCGTGCATGACAAGAGCTATGAACGTCAAAGAAGCAAGTGAGGTGTGTAATAATAAGCCTGATTGGCGCTCGGTTGTTCGTGCCTACCCCGCAAGGGACCTGGCGTGAAGTTATGTATGTATGTATGTATATTTTGAATCAGATAATACAATAGAAGGGACTGACATGGGTACAAAATCCTAAATCTGTGCCGACCCAAACACTGTAAGGACGAAAATTATCATATTTTTCATGAGTTTCGCATTTATTTACTCGGCCCAGGCTAATATTTCCAACCATGCCTGCCTAATGTAAATGAAATCTCAAATTTGAACCCTCTTGCAACGAATCATGGCTGAAAATCAAAAGGTACTTAACTAAAGGGTGATGAATTGTAAAAGACAATAAAACTTAGAAGAGGATAATAATCTATCACTTTGTACGCAGCGGCTTGTGTAAACACTGAAATTTAATAATTATTAAGTAGAGTACACAGCAACATAAAAAAGTTCTTAAATTTTATTATAAAAATATAAAAAAAAATTTAAAGAATAATTTTTATATTTCTTACTAAATAACCTAATACACCTCCTAATAATCTAACATAAATTACTATTATTTTTATATTGAAAGGTAAGTAAATTGGAGTATGTGCGGACCATAGTGAAACAATGTATTAGAAGTGATTGGATTTTTGATGGTCAAATCAGCAGGGATAACCTTTGCCACTGAATTGTCTATTAAATAACGTGTTAAGTGAGATATTTGCTTATGTATATGATGTGAGATGAAGCAGTTATTATCCGTTCATCCCTTCTTATTTGGGAAAATGCCAATTTCGAAAAAATCAAGCTATTAAAATTGTATTCAACGAAAATTGATTTGAACAAAATCCGTTCAGTAGATTTTTAGATGTTTTTTATTGCCTGAAACAGGCAAGCAGGCGGACGGCCACTTGATGGAAGGTGGACGTTTGCAACACCAGGGGCGTTGCCAACGCGTTGCCAATCTCTATGAAATTTTATAACGCCCTTCTTAAACGACCTCAACGTAGTGTCTGTCATCGTACTATGTTGTGTGTGTGCAGGAACGGAGAAAGAATACAATTTTCTGCAGCCGGTCGGCCTGAAGCGACAAATCAACCCACAGCCAGGTAGTAGGATATTTGCCCGACTGGATGGTCACTACCCCTAGTCTAAAGTAGGTCGCCAGAACAACCTTGAGTTGTGTTCCAGCATTAGTGGCCAGGTTCCACTCTCCTTTACGAGAGCAGCAGCGCATTTGTAACACTTTTGGTAATGCAAATGTCCATGGGCGATAGTAACCGCTTTCCATCAAGTGGGCCATCTGCCTGTCGCCTGCATTAAAAACTTACACATCTTATAATATTACACTTACATAAAGTAGGATAAACATCAAGCTTCTATATTTCATAATTATTTTCCGGTATTATATATCTGGCGCAGTCAAAGGTCTTAAGTTTGTCGACATACGATATTTATGGCGGGCTCGTAGAATTTATTCTCTGTGAAATGAAAAAGAAACCACCATAAAAGTAACATTGTCTTTTTACACAAGGGAGTTCGCGCATTAAATTATAGCTGGAGCAGGATAGGCAATGCTTCCTTGAGAATTTATTAACGTTGTTTATTTTTTACAAATTCTATGGTACGTTGTTCTACATTGAACTACGTGTAACATAAAATATGGCCCAATTTTTCTATTTTAAAATGTCTTACTTGTTTAATATAAACTACTAAAAAGTTAAAGAATCAAAAAAGTGTAATGATATTTTTTAAATGATTTCTCTCAGTGGTCATTCTCATGGTCGGGTCAAAGTAAAAGAAATCATTTTAAGCAACAAATTCCTAGTCTTAAGAAAAATCTTCATTCGAACCGATTCCACGCAATTCTAAAAAGACTACAAAAAAATGATATTTGTTTTGGGCCCACGTGCTAGGGATTTTTTTTACTAAACCACTGCTTTTCTCTGATATGAATACTTTTGTCTTTGATCACCGACAGGAGTTCACGAGTTGAAAACTTGAATAATTTTTATTTATTTAAAACAACCAATACTTTTGAAAAATATAAAATCCGTCCGTACCGATCTATCAATAACTCACTGCCATTATATATGTACGTTTAATTATACTTACATACCGGACAACTTTAGATAATTAATAATCGAATTTCTAAATATCGTTCTCACCTACATAATATATAGGTAATGTGTGCCTAAATGAATGAATGAAATGACTAAACAGATATATACAATGCAAAAGTTGTTGGATGCAGAAGTCGCGGAAGGCCACGACACACCTTCCATGATCAAATTGATCATGTACGAAGGTGATGTCAGGAGCCGTAAGAACAGACGAGCGTGCATGACAAGAGCTATGAATGTCAAAAAAGCAAGTGAGGTGTGTAAGAATAAGCATAAATGGTGCTCTGTTGTTCGTGCCTACCCCGCAAGGGACCTGGCGTGAAGTTATGTATGTATGTACGTGCCAAGTTCTTAGTTATTTATTTTCAGTTTTCAGAGTTCCCATTTATGAAATGGTCTTGACCGTCCATCCGTCCGCTCGTCTGTCTGTCGTCATTATCATGTTCTCTGGAACTATACCTGGATGAATCTTACAGAAGCGTAATCTATATATTTTAAACAGCCAAAAAAAAAATAAAAAGGGGTGAAACAAAGATTGGCCTAAAAGTGGCGACATAAGTACAATTTCTATAATTTTTAAGCTTTTCCAAAATTATATTCATTTCTGTCCGACTGTTATTCAAAGTATTATTCATCCATTATTAACCAGAATGAGCATTAACAAAAATCATTAAAAAATATAAAACAAATCTTATTTATTTCAATATTTTAAATTACATTATACTTACTGCGTTTTCTTGGATGAAAATCCCACTATTGAGGTCATTCCCAACACTACGTTTATTTTACTAAAAGAAACGTGATACGATGTGCCATGCTTATAGAGACAAGACACGACTTTCATTCTCTATTGCTTCAAGACTAATACAAGCTGTGTTTACTATGGAAGAACGACATAAAAGACAACAAAGTAAATAATTATTCACTTTGTCTTAAAACTGACATACACGATTCAGCCAAATTGAATCAACTTAGTTCAAGGATTCAAAAATGAAAGGGAACAATATCATTCAATGACATTATATGATTCAACTTTATATTTATGCATAAAACCCAACATTTAAATATATACTAATATTATGAAGAGGTATAGTTTGTCAGTTTGTTTGTAGGAAGTAATCTCTTGAACTACTATACCGATTTTGAAATTTTTTTCGCCATTAGAACGCTCTATTATTCCAGAGTAACATAGGTTATATTTGATTGTTATTGCTGTATTTTTTCATGATGCCCAACGAAGGGGGCAAGGATCAGCTAGTTACTACATATGTATACATATTTTAAAAAAATATAGCAGTCTTGTGCAGCAGCTGAAGATGAACACCCAACCCGTGGCAAGCGGTGCGGTGGTAGAAAGCAGACGAAGGCACAATCCACGGAACAACCCCCACACTGTGAAATCGGTAGATTTCACAGAGAAACACGAAGTCATTCCCACGACAAAGCTTGTCTAAAACGTCTATGAGTTTAGGAATCACTTTGGTTGATTTATACAAATTGAAAGAAATAAGTGAACCATGTAATATAATAATTTTTAACCACTCAAGACATTCTACAAAATATCTTTATTAAGTATGCAGGTGTAAAAACGGTAAAGTCATAAATAAAGTCAGTTTGTCTGTGTATCGCACAACCATTTTTCTGAAAAACTAGCAGGTCTATTAAAAGTAAATTTATCACCAACGAGTGTTCTTATGCTATGCAATAGTCTCTCCAAAGTCTTCACTACACGTGTAATGACTCGACTTAGATGATTCTTAGGATTCCGCATTTATTATGACAGAAACAAAACCCTACTAAAATTGTTATGCATGTTCGTCCATCCTCTGTTTTTGTATAACAGCTATTTTTCTCAGAAATCACTCACACTGTCTGTATGGATGATATTTGACAAGAAGATGTAGGTGTTATTTATTATATGCCATAAAGATGTAGTGAAACAACGTGATACCGTAAATTAGTGGTGGCTGTCATACATACAGAAGCCCTTTTTTTCAGTAAATGTAAATAATCGTATAGGTATCGGCAGTAGGCTTTTCAAATCTTTTAAAATTAAAATATACTTTTAATGGCTTTTAATAAACTTGGTATGGAGATCTGTTTAGTAATTTTTAAGGTTTTCGAAAACCATGTTGTATTCAAATAACAAATACAGTTGAGTTTGGACACCTCTACGGCACCCTTCTACTAGTCTAATAAGTCTGTAACCACACACTCACTCGTTTCACTTGTACACACATACACATCACATATACACACATACACACCACAAACATACATCTATGCATTTCCACATACATTACAAATATTAACACGAACATTTGTATGTGTTCAGGATAAATGTATATAAACTTTAAAAATATGTGGGCGCTAACAACTGCAACACAGTATTATACACTACAATACAACAGTTGTTTGCGATACCAAATTGCTACTATGTTATTGGTTTCGAATAAATTCTTTAAATTCTCTTCATTGCACGTGAAGTGTAAGTAAGCAAGCACATTAAGTGCACTTGGCCAATTTTTCCGCGCTCATAATGCTTTAAGCTAATCGTTTTTAGAAATTATTTCCGTTGTACTTCTCACATGTACAATTAACATATTTATGCATAATTATGACTTTAATATAATATTTATTAGCAATACCCTCAACGTTGTAATCTTGAGAAAAAGTCCAATTGTTTTAATGGTTGTATTGCCAAGCAGTTTATTTTTTTTTATATCATATCTTATTATTATCTTAATATTCCTTAGATGGTGGCGACGTAGTGGTCCTTATCAGTTCTCTCACAAGTAGGGCACAAATTTATTCCCTTCTGAATGCCAATATAGTCTTAATTATAATCTTATTATTATTCGACGACAAATGATATTTTGTATCGCAAAACGTAACTTAAAGGATATATAGCTTAGAATTCATATTAGGAGCGTGTACTATTTAGGCATTTATCTAACCTTACAAAGATAGACTTACAATAACAATGTGTTATGGTATGTTAGGGTAAAACAAAATCGAAGATAGGTCAAACCCGTTAATTTGTCTCGCCAGGTTTGGTAGGCATACATCAGTAGATAAGATATATTGTATGAATATAGAGCAAAGTCACAGCAGAAACTAGATCTTTGTTAACAATATAATAACTGTTTTACATACAGACAATTTTATCTTTAGTAGTAGGAATATTTACATAATAATTGCATTTTATACAGTATAGGTACGGTATATATAGCATATGTAAGCAGTGGACATTAGTTTTGCATTATTTTTCCTATCACCGTGATTCATACACAAAATGTTTAAAAAATATTTTCTCTGTTTATACGCAATATCGGTAAGAGTTTGCAAATCTTAAATGTAAGAATATCCCTACTAGTTGTTACCGGCAACTTTAATTGTATGAAGAGTTTATTAGAAGAAAATCTCATAATTTTAGTCTACCCTATTTTTCTCCTTCATGAATAATTTTCCAAAAACACTAAAAAGATGCTTGTTTCTGTCACCATAAATATTCGGTTGAAGAAACGATGAAGATTTGATTGCCATCAAGATTGACTTTAAAACAATATTTATCTCCTTGCCAAATTCAATTAAGATCTTCATTATTATTGTTTCAGGTTTCTTTAGAACTAGCATTTGCACAAGAGTCAACTTCAGCAGGCGCAGATATTGAAACCTCCCTTTTGCCTGAATTATTTTTACATATGAAACCACATATACCACACCATCACGGCTCTGATGTCTCCAAATCTAGGTTTGGATTCCTTGGCCTTCCAAGTTTTGGAGATTTTGGATTACCTGACAGCTTTATAGGATCTCTTAACAAACGAGCAGTTACTTGGCAATCTTGTAATCACACGGCTCATGTAAGTCCTATCATAGAGCTTTATACATTATTAATAATTGATTTCATAGTCTTTAATAGTTATATAAAAGGTCGCTAAGGACCTAGTGTCAGGTAACATTGAGGCCTTCCAGGAATTACTTAATAGTATTTACTATTGATTAGAGATTAATTGAAATTATTTCTACCATTATTTATAAGTGTTTATATTCTTCCTCTTTTATGTAATAGTAGATATTATAGACGAGAGGTGAAAGCGCGAGACAGTTTGGCCATGGGCGTAGCCAAGACGTTATTAGTATGAGTACCTAAATAGGCCTTTCACCTGGGGCTAACCACTCTGCTTTTCATTTCGAATGAGAGGAAAGTAAATGAAATCTGATAAGATATATAAACAACTAGTTCTGTAATGAAATCAGGTTTTAAGACAATTATCTGAATCTGATGAACTCATTAAATACGTCACATATGAAATGTCAAGTAAATTTCTTTTTCTGTAGTATTCTACCAGCCAGTCTTTTTTTGTCTCTAATGATAATAAATATTTAACTGAGATTTCAGTAATTTAAATAATAATTTAGAAAAAGTAATTTAGAAGTATAAAATGGTGTTACTGAATTGTAGATATTTTTGTTACAATTTATGCCGCGATTTAATAGTATCTGTAAAAAATTTGGCGCATGTCCCGCAAGGATTATCTGTGATCCGCATAGTTTTTTAATTTTTTTGACACTGAGGAAAATTGTTTCCCAAGGACGTAAACTACTGTTTTCATCCCTATAATCAGGCAACTCCAAGCGTACTTTCAACACATAAGAAACAATATTTAAATGTATATTACACACACACACAATACACATACACAATACACAAGTCATTTAATCAATTTCAGAGATACCCCACATGTGCAGACTGTCGTACAATTCTAAAATGTTACTCTTCACGACATGTGGAATCTGTTGAACGGTGCACATTACTGCCTTGGTGCAACAAGGGCGTTGTACTGCAAGGAAAAATCCTAACTGCGATGCTACATCTACGTCATCGAGCTCATCAACCAGTTCGACCTCTACTTCGTCGTCCACTTCTTCAACATCAACAACGACTAGAGCTCAACCTTGAATAAGTTCTGATTGGTCCAACTTTTGAACTATCTTAACGACTGGTAATTTGACTATAGTCCCTTGACTGTCTGAATAATTTACTTATAATTTAAGCCGATATTGAAGAGTTCATATCTGTGTTTCAGTGAAATTAATCAACTAAAGTAATCCTTCTAGATATAAACTTAAATATTATTGATTGTTGTCGTAACCTTTTATATCAATTACTTTCAACCTTTCCTATTAATAAACAGTATTTACTTTAAGAATTAACAACTGTTAAAAAAATATTATAGATGGATAATTTTTAATCTTTGATCAAATTTGAACGTAACTGTGTGTGTGTAACTGTAATGCATTATAGGATATTTATAATATTACATACGACGTATTAGATAATCAAGTTTTATTATGAATAAATTTCGAATTTAATCTACTTTGATGCAAACAAAGTATTATTATTGTTTATATTAATCCGTAAATCAATGAAAATGTATATATATTATTGAATTTAAGTAATCAATTTTGTTTATATGAACATGCCTATTTCCCTCCATCGAATGGGAATTATCACAAAAAAAATGTAGAACTAATCTCTTTTTTATTATACAAAAAGAGTTTTCAAAGGCAAACTTACTGTAAGATTTTCCTTCCAGATGCGAGTTTATCTGCGAAAGTGCTCAAATATAACCCACGTCACGCAGTTATGGCAATGGGTTTAATGTATTATTTGAGATGCAACATTCTTAATAACATTAAATATTGTCAGATAAATATGTATATACATTAATGTAGGTATGCGTTAACGTGTACTTTTTACGCTTTCAAGGACACGTATTCGGCAACAGCCAGAATCTTTCACACTAAAGAAATAAAACAGGGTTGAGTAATTCTAAAATTTTACTTATTGGGATTGTTCACTTTTTTTCAATCTAGCTATTTGAAAAACCATTTGGAGGAATAATCATTTCTGTCTAGTTAAAATTCCAAAAACGTACGATCTTCTTGTATTTTGTAAGAAATGCCTGTATGCCTGCTTCGGGTGTAAAAAACTATGCTATATATAGATAAAACTTGCTTTTATTTTTTTTGTTTTCTAGGCAACGAAATCAATGTAAATTTGTCCCTCATGACGTCATTTTCAAATCGAATTATAAAAAAACTAACGCTTAAAATACAAAAATATTCAAATTAGTATCTTTAAATACCCTATATTACATAATAAAAATATAAAATCAGAGGGTAATTTTTTGTGAACAATCCCCATTGTTCTCCACATATTATAAATCTCGCAATAAAAACTTAATCATATACTGCATGAGGACGCATATCGCACTAGTGTAATATTACGAACTGAAGCGCGTCTGGCGTACCTACTTTTCTGTAACTGATGATATAATTATGTAATCAATGTACGTAGATATATGCTTTTTTATTAAGCCTTTCTATCTACTTCACTCCAACCATTGAAAATTTTCTTTTTAGAGAAGATAAAATAAAACAATGACATGTGTTGGTTTTATTTATTTACAGTTTACAATAAACATATGGGTATACTAAAATCGAACAATCCACAATAATATTCCTTTTAAAAATATGTTATTAAGAGATTGAGTAAGTATAACATTTTATCCAATAAATCGATTAATATGAATGTAAATTCTACTACTATATTATCTACAATATATTTAAATTATTATCATTTTATGGCCACAATTTCATTAATTTATTGTCTGAAATGTGTTAAATGTCTTAAACATTAATTTGGTCTAAAAATCTGAAAAGACATTTTCTATGCAATATCAAAATATACACAAAGTTATTTGTCAAACACAGCTAATTCAATTTAAAGATTTAGATGTTTTTTTTAATATTTAAGAATAAACAAAATTAAAAATTAGAATAAGAGAAACTTAATTTATCGGTGGTGAATAGCATATTACATTATAAGGCAAGAATTAAAATAATTAAAAATTTAATCACAGCATTATATCCGTAAACCCACCGTTATATTCGATTTGTAAATACCCCTTCTCCAAACAATAATTCGAAATGGGTAAAAATATATCTAAAGATATACTAATATTTGCGATTGACATCTTAAAATCTAAACCTCAACATTTAACATCTAATATTTTAAATTATTATTTGTCAAGTTTGCCAAGTCGTTATTATAAAACTGAGATCGCTTATACGAATTTAACAATTATTTCAAAGTACGATTATGATAATCACAACATGCAACATCAATTCAATTTAAGAAATTAATTTAATACTTATTTATCATTATCTATAAAGATTATTGTCTATTTTTATTCAAAATCCGTGGCCCATGCGTTTAGAAGTCTTAACAATGGTAGATCAAAATGATAAGTTCAATAGCAAGCTGCTGGTTATGCTTTAAAACTAGATGTTCATAAGCATTACTACGATCCCAAATATATCTTCGTTGGATAACTATCGAAATTAGTAGTTGCTTGTGCCCATTTAATTTCTAAGGTCGTTAAGGCTAGAATATCCTGTGCTGGTCGAGGTTGCTTTGCCCAGTGGGCAACCGCATAGCTACTGGTTCTTACGACGACTCGGTAAACTGCTGTTGCGGTAAGCCTTCCTCAAGAGAATGTTATCCACAGCCGGCAACAACAAATAACGTTTACCAGATGTGTGATATGGAACCTTCAACGATCGAAAGTAATAGAACTTTTGCGCATCCTTAGTGTTTGATTGCCAGCGATTTTTGTTTAACGAGTCAATGAAGTGTGGCAGCGGTAGAGGTGGAGATGCCATAGGTGGTCCGGGGATACTTGGTATGTCGTTGCTTAGCGGTCTGTTGAGGATGCGGCCGGTCGGGTGCGAGTGAGGAGGTACTGCCGGCGGCGGTATGTCGGAGTCGTCTGAATCGATTGCTGTGTCAGTTTCGGGAGCAGAGATATATTTCCTTAAACAAACGCACTTGTTAATAATGTCTATAATCAAAACGTAAGATGAAAAGGTATTTTAGGTGACCTAATCTGCCTACTGTAGAGAAATATTACCAATAGTTTCTTGGAGAGGCCTACTAAAAGGCATCTGAGGGTTTACTCTCAAAGGTCTTTCCCGAAAAATTAAACGAAATTTAAGAAGAAATAAGAAAATCTGTATATATTTAAGTAAAACTACAACAAAAAACTCTGTATAAGTTAAAAATAAATAAAACACAGAATGGAAAATGTATTTAAATATAAGAGAAATAAGCAAAAGCAGTTCTGAATTGGTTACTTCAATGAAAACAAACGATGAAAGACGTTTGAGAGTACCTAAGCCTTCAGATGTTGGCAATCTCACACAACGTTGGGTCGCAACCCTAGCGTAAAATAACTGTGATTGATTCAACTCAATCAATTATACTTGAAAAACCTTTCTAAAGATACAAGATTATGTACAGCGAAGAAAATCATTTTTCCCGGTATGAGAATAACCGATAATGTTTACTTTTTTACGATTTCACTATACCATTGTGTACCAGCATATAGAATACACACTTTCGTAACTTTCATACATTTAGATCCAATAGTTTCTGAGAAACATAAATGTGACATACGAGAGACAGACAATATAACGATTTTATTTCAATTTTGTCGAAACTTTTTCCCGAGATCTTATTAAAACTTAAGTACCTACTACATATTCACTTTTAAAGCATACTCTTTAAAATCTCATTACTTATATACGTATGTTACAAAATATAGAAAACATGTCGCTCGACACTACGTTTAATATTATGCAGTTTCCTGGAACACGACGCGACGCTTCCCAACATCCGGAGAACTTAAGTAACCTTGCAGGGAATAGACTACTCATTTCATAGTGAATGCACCGAGATAACATTATTAAGACTTAATAGAATTGTGAATGGAGGAACAAGGCTGAATCTTAATTACTTCTAGTGCACGCGAAACAAAAAGTGTATGATGAATAGAGTTCAAAATACCTATTAGAATCAAATTCACTCACCTAATTCCGAAATTCTCGTCAGTGGAATGCTTCCTGCAAACATAAAGAGTTGTATTGGTAAATTTTACAGTTGTTTTTTTGTACATTAACATTGCCTATATTTATTATCTGTGGTCTATCGGAAATGTCTTCTATTTATTAAAATTTTACTTCTTGAGTTGCAACAGAAACTATTAATACTGTTTATACATGGTATTGTATTTAAAAATATTTACGTATTAACGGATGATAAAATTGCAAGCAAGTACCCATACTTATGGCTAAATGAGTTTTTTCGCCCGTATATAATACAGTATAGTCATAAGAACACATACTTGACCGCACATCTAACAGCCAGTCTGTTTTTGATACCTACATTAGTTAACGTCACAAACCGTATAGAATCATACTCAACCATAATCATACGATTTCCATCAAATGACACATAAAAACCTATTAGTAATCGTTGCACGCTAAACATGCTATCTAAACATCCAAAGAAGAATTCTATAAAAGTTAAATCTTCAGCCTTCATAGTAGGTAATAACCTACGAAACAACGAAATATTCATGCGATAAAAACCATCGCATCTTACATCTAATAATACAACACGAATAAATTTTGATTTATATTCTTTGATAAGCCAATAAGATCTCCACAAAAGATTGCACTAACACTGATCATGCGTCTATCGTTTGCTCCCAATACCTATATCATAAGCACTAAAGCACATCACATTTATTCTTCTAAACATTGACGTCTAACAATCGTTCTCTACGAGACCTGTACATTTCCTGGCTAGGTAGCAATAGCCTAGCTCGGCCCGACCGACTATAACGTCCACCTGTGAACCTAAACGATGGTAGTAAGCCTAAACGTGCTAAAGAACCAATATGCCGTTTCTCAAAATTATCGCGTGCTTCATCTGCAACAAAGCAATTTCGTTTTATTACCTATCTTTATTCTTTAAATTCCGTCATTGCAAGTGTGGTAGCGTGATGTCATATCTACAAACACAATTAATACGATTACAAATATTTTTACACGTCTTTATTGACTTACCTACTGATCGTTTATCTTCATTCTCGTTATTTTCGTTTTCATGTATATCATTTGTTTCTAGTACATCAGGAAGCGACAGTATATATCTCTTAGTCCTACTAGTCGGGCTTGCATACATAGGCCTGTATAATCCATGAACAGGCATTCCCATCGCACCTCTTTTAAAATACCAGTTATTATCCACATTGCCCCTTTGGTAATCGTATTCATTTTGCAAAGGCCCAAATGCGCTACGCTTGTATACTTGAGATAAGGGTGGGAACATATCCGGATTTACGGACTGTTGGAAATCGTACATTTCATTAATATCGAATGGCCCGTCGATCTCTGATAACGGTGGGATGGAATTCTGGTAAAATGGATAATAATATTCCTCTCCGTTGTTATCATCCTTTTTGTGGATCAGGCCATTACGCGCTAAAGCGGCGATGTTTCGTTTGTCGTTCGGCTGATTATATTGTCCCCTACCCACACGATAACCATCCCGCGCTAAAGCCTGAATGTTTCTTTTCATGGCTGAATAACTACGAAGGCGGGCTATAGAGGCTATGTTCCTTTTTTCCTGTATTTCTTCTTCATCTTGGTCATGTTTATCAGCGTCAACATAAGGCGAACGATACGTCGGCAGTAAACCATTTTTGGCAAGCACCGAAACACTTCTTTTGTAACTTGATGCACCATTTTTCAGATAGCCACCTCTAGCTAAAGCAGCTATATTACGACGAGGAAATGTGGGCCATTGATTATCAGTATCTGCAGGCATACTCGTCACCTAAGACAGAAATGAAAATTTCTAAAGACATCAATTACACACGTAGTCGAGACTAATGAATTCTTTCAACGCTCTCCACATACTTTTATGTTTCAGACATACGGTTTCCAACGTTCATTAACAGTTACGCAGTGGGGTGGTATTCTAGAAATTTAATTTTGTTTGCCCGAACGTCGGTTTTGAAACTAATTACTTGATGCGAGCGAACATTTGGAAATTCCTCCATGTCCATGTTCGTGCTATTGAAAAATATAACCTTTTCTTACCTGTTCAATATAAGTTGATACGGTCAATGTTAGGAAAGCGATCAATAATAAATAGCCATGACGATGTGCAACACGTAGTCCTATGGTGTCCCGCATCTAATAACAATAAATAATACGCGTTTTGTAGACATAATATGCATCTGTATATGTTGCAAATAGAATATACGTACTTGAATATCAAAGTATATTATAATTTATTTATTTTTATTGCAGGAGTTTATCGGACAGACGGCCCACTTTATGAAAATCGGTTACCATTTCCTGAAGACATTTGCAACTCTAAAGGTGTACAAATACGCTGCTGCTTTCTTAAGGGAGACTGGAACCTGGTCACTAACGCCGAAACACAACTCAAGGTTGTTATGGCGGCATACTCTAAACCAGGGGTGGTAGCCATCCAGTCGGGTAAATACCCTACCACCTGGCTGTGGGTTGTTTTGTCGCCTCTTACGACAGGCCGCCCCGCCGCAGGAAATTGTATTCTTTCTCCATTCCTGCATGGATTGTAATTATATAATTAGTCACACATTCCTTTCCAAACTTTTTTTAAACTTGTTCCGATTGATCTAAAAAGGAGTCGCTTGGTTGACTTGCGATTAAAATGAATTTGAATGTTCGAATGAAACTACAATAAGCAATGTGAAGGACATCTGTACAATGAAATTACCAATATAAGAAACCTTCCAACCTATCTTGAAGAAATATGACGCATATACCAATATGCCCGATCCAGTAACGAATATATGAATGGGCTAGTCTATAATTTTACCTACTATGAGTTAGTCAATATATTAAATTGTATTGTCAATGTGTGGACACCGTGTTAGCAACATAAAACATAGATATCCCATGTTTCAAATATCGATCAATGTCTTACCACGCCACCGAGTAGAATAATCGATTAATAATTCTATTGCATAATTGCGTTACAGACCCTGAATGAAATGATTTCTAAAACCTCGAATATACTTAGTTTAAATTACATAAAATGTTAAATGGCCTGAAGTCAAACGAATAAAACTACAAACGGAGCTTACATCTGCAAAAGCGTTAAAAGAAGTGAAGATTTTTTATACTGTGTGCGTAAACTTATATGGCCTTACTTATAATCGTTTGTTAATATTAAGAAACTGCTCAGCAACTGATGAACGAAAATCTTACCCATAAACTTGTCTTAAGGATAAGAGGTGGTGGTAAAGTAACTCATAAATAACTGTTGAAAATAACCAACATCGAGAGGTAGTTTAAGTGACTGCTCAGAGGCAAGATGGCAAGTTTTATTTGAAACCGCCATTGTTTAGGGGCTTAAGAATCTCGTATTTAAGAGATGGTTAATTCTTTCTTAACGAGATTATTATAAGTAAGGCAAATATAGTATACACATGATTTACGTTTGTGTAGTTATAGGTAAATGTATCCACTGGAAACTATTTCTCTTTTATCCGTATTCATGCGTTTACTCATGTATTGCGGCCTTTCGGCTTTCTTTAGTCAACTCCAGTTTGGGAGTTAGACACTCCGTATTGTTGAGTATACGCAGGACTCAAATTAAAATCCCATTAGGATTACTATAGAATTTATTAGAAATATACAATCACGTGTGAAACGGGTACAAATATAACTAGACGCTACTAGTACAAACTGCATGATTCAATAACCCGCGCAAAGTCCATCATTATATCGGTCATCAAATCTACATCTTGCTCGTATCGTAATCCTCGCTTGACTGCCCCACCCCTCCGTTCGGGCATTGTTATATACTAACTATACAGTACAAAAATATCGCCCGCGTGCACTGGGGTTTCCGAGAAATAGTATTTTGCACACCTGGTTAGTTATTCCTGCGAGCGGCCTACAAAGTCGAAAACAATACCAATAGGCTAATTGCAAATTTGAAATACGAAGTAAACAAAAAAACTCCGAATGCTAGAGGGGTAAACCAGGTACGCGTTCCTTTGTCGGTATGTAACAGTATTTTCTATTAATGTTCCAAAAGCTTTAAAGGATATTTGTTTAGGAAACATTCTATTTAAAAGTTTTATTAATTCCTACAACTATCATCATCATCATCATCCGAGCGTTAAATCCCGGTTTCGTTCGGAGCGTTCACTCCGACGCCCAGGGTCCGCTTTCCTACTTTTTCTACTCCACTTCGCGCGGTCTTCGGCATCCCCCGTTTTAAGACCATTGGCACGCATGTCATCCTTCACGACGTCAAGCCAACATTTCTTGGGCCTTCCCCTTCGACCGGGACCTGGCGGAGGTGGCATGGCTAGACATTTGTTCCCCACATAATAAGCCGGTCTCCGTAAAACGTGGCCGTACCAACGTAAGCGACACTCTTGCAGTTTGTCTGCTATGTCACGGACATGAAGACTGCCTCGGATGCGGGATCTTTCCGCGTCACTCCACACATCCAACACAGCATATTCATCTCCGTGACACGCAGTTCTTGCTTGTGTCGCTCAAGTACAGGCCACGCTTCACTGCCATACAAAAGGACAGGTCTAATGATAGATTTATAGACCTGCCCTTTTAATTGGACCGGCATTTTGGGGTCACAAATGACACCTGTCACCGCACGCCACTTGGCCCAAGCTGCTGTAATACGGGCCTTGGCGTCGAAGTCGATATCCCCGGACGCACTAAGGACAAACCCCAAGTACTTAAACTGATCCGTGCGCTCGACCGTGTCTTCACCTATGCGCACGGATGTGCGTAATTCCTACAACTATATTCTTTACCAAACAATTTAGTCGACTCTGATCGCTCTAAGCTTAAAAATAGACTCATATTTTCCAGAAGATGATACAAAACAATTTAAATTGATTATTCACCAATCCATAATACAGACAATCGATAATCTTTGTCGTTGAGGTCAACAGTGCATGAATAACTAAGAGGTCGCTGCCGCTTCGCGCAAATTTTAATAGGGTGTCGTTAAGTTGGATATGAAGATGGCAGATTCAATTACGAAGGCGCCTTGGACGGAGATACACCTGAGCTTCATTCGTGTTCCAGTTTAGATGTATAATAAGGTAGGAAATAAATTTTCCAGTGAAATGACTTTATTATTTAAAATGAATGCCTAAAATGTATCAAGCTAACGAAGAACATTAAGGATAAAATTACCACTTTATCAGATTCGTATCATGAATATGCCATGTCTTGAATTAAAATAGAACTCTGTGCTGTATCTCATTGTACCTACATATGTTAGATTCGCAATACGATTGTCTAAATAAGACCAAATTCCTCGATTAGCTTTCCCCAATACATTTGAATATAGCTCTTCCTGTGTCGTTGAGATACCTTGGATATCCGTACAAAATAAGCCTTGACTCTAAAGTTCTGTAGCAGAAACCATTATTAATCCATTGAAATCTTACAATTTAAGGACCGAATATTGCATTTTTTAGAGGACACAATTTTATTTTTGGGACATGTGTGGGGGGTCAATAGAAGCTTAACGTCAAGTTTGTGGGATCGCCACCCTTGTCCCCCGGCCTCCATCTTGGAAAAAGTGCTGAAAACACTCTTTTCGCTATATCTCGGAAACTATGCGTCTTACAAAGAATTTGCAAAATCATAATTTGTAGCAAATTGTTTTACCTACAAATATGTTTATGTACCTTCTTGCCCTAAATTAAAAATTAAAGAAGTTATAAGCAAAAAAGTGAGAAATTTTTTAATCATTCCTAACTCTTTTCTTTACCATAGAACTTACCAAATTTAACTTATCGAATGTTAAGCAGGTAGAAAAGGTCCCCCGTTTTCCCCGCGACCTATGAGGTAGAGTCCGTAGGCGCGTAGTCTTAGAATTTTATTGAGACATAATTTCTGTAAGACAATTTAAATATTGCCCTCAAATTTGCCGCCCTAGTAAGACCCGGCTCCAGCGTACTCAGCTTATTGGTAAATCCGCTACTGAATAATCATCTTAAAATTGTAGTAATTTTTATTATACTTTCTGATGTTGAGGCTTCACCTGCGGTAATGTTTCAGTTATAGCTTTCACGCAGATGTGACATTGCGTTAATTAAAGGCGTTATTTCAGACTCTATAAATAATGATGGGGGCCTCATCTGTGATAACTTTAATATTACAGGCTGTTTCATGCAGATGTGACGATGGGTGTAATGCGTTATTTGTAATGCGATATTATTTTTAATTGTTTAAATATCGTTTACAATAGTAATAAATAACAGAGTTATTTTAACGCTTTAAATAAGACTTATTCAGCCACAGTTAATATCTTTAACATTATCGCAGCATAAGACACATTTGTCCACAGTCAAAAACTTTAATAAAGAAGACCCCGCCTTAAAAAAGATAAAATGTTCATGTACATTGTTTAACCTAATAGATGTAATATACAGTTCATTACTTAATATTACAATACATTAGCACAAGTGTTCATTAATTAAAAAATATTAAGCCCAAAGGTGAGACCTCATTCATCACAAAGTAGAGCAGTTGACATCAAAGAGCTTGCTCCGGCGAACTATCGTGTAGACGCTTTGTATACGAAAGTCAAAACCCCATGAAGCTTTTACACCTAATGAGGGGTGAGACCTGACACTTTGCTGTATTAAACTGTTTCACAAAACAAATTTCAAAAGAGTGAAATGTTAGATAGATAAATAGATGGATAACACTTTATTGCACACCAAAGTTAGATTAATTTTAAAAATAATAATTTGGATGCCCGGGTTTCTCCTACGATAAAATTGACTGAGGTCAATTGCCTCTTAATAAACTACTTAAAATAACGCTCTTCACGAATAGTCACATTAGTGTATGTACATACGTTATCTGTCGATATTTATCGTAATTAACAATAATAACAATCATCATCATCCGAGCATTAAATCCCGGTTACGTTCGGAGCGATCACATCGACGCCCAGAGTCCGCTTTCCTACTTTCTTCACCACTTCGCGCGATCTTCGGCATCCCTTGTGTTGAGACCGTTGCTACGCATGTCATCCATCACAACGTCAAGCCAGCATTTCTTGGGCCTTCCCCTTCGACCGGGACCTGGCGGAGGCGGCATGGCTAGACATTTGTTCCCTACGTACGTAACAATAATAACAATATCCTAAAACTCATCGCTACATTTACGCGAAACGGCCTATAACCATAACGCTATCTCAGATGAAGCCTACTTTGAAAAAAATATTATTTTTACGCAAATTAATATTTTCCGATGTTTCCCACATATATAATTATTTTTAATCGAATGATAGTTTTAATCATTATATAAGAAATTAATAATAATTAAAAGTGCTTTTTTTTAATTTTTAAGCATGTTATTTGATTTTTAATTTATGATGATTTTCCGATCATGATTCAGCAATTTAGATCGAATTAAAATTCGCTTAAAAATTAGTTTTAAATAAATTACAATCTAGTCGGAAGGAAATTTAAATTTACAGACCTGTCAAAAAATTATTAAGAAAATGTTAGATTACAATAAATGTTTGTCTTTTGCTTTATTAAAATCAACAGATGGGGAGAAATTCATTTTAAATGCGAAAAATATACACCGTCCGGGGATTCCCTCTCACGTGAATTATAAGTTGGGAAAATTCAAGGTTAAAAATTGTTTCGACGAAAATTGGTTTGAACAGCATCTGTTAAATAAATATCAATAACCTAACAGTTGCAGATCATCACCTCCACGGAAACCTTCATTTTGCGTCGAATGATTCGCATTTGGCTAATTCTTACAACATTAGCGCGTCACTCTTTATAAAGTCAAGTCAGCGTTTCTTCAGCCCGCTGCCGGAACTGGCGAAGGTAACATGACTTGACATTTATTCCTAAATTACTGATACCAGTCATGTATCTAAACTAAAAAAACCATAATAAAATTGAAGTTCGCTTGATATTTATAATAAATTAATAATCGACAGACAAACACACAGGTTCTATATCCCTAAAGTAAACTCCTCTTGTGTTATTGATAATATACAACGGACCACTCTAGGACCGATTCCAGATACCTACCCAGATACCTTAGAAAAAACGAAAAGTTCGATTGTGTAATTTACCAAGCCAGGAATAAAACCTGAAACCTCTGTGCAGCGGTGAGGTAGGCCTGCATAGACTTAGCCCACTCTACCGAGAGGATGTCAGAATAATTAATACAAAGCATGGCCTTATTTACAATATGTATAAGTATATCATTATGCTTCCGAGTTCCTTGAAATAAAAACTTACTTAAACTTCTTACATAAATACACACATTATTTTCACGCCTGTTCCACGTGGAGTAGGTTCAAACTATTGATTTCCATTGGCGACGGTCCTGACAAGCAACTGTCGCTTCATCTACTCGTACTTTCATTAAACCCGTCATACATGCAAATTTATTTGATCTTTTTACGTGGCCTCTTTTTTAAACTTCTGCTATTTAGGGTCGATTGCATAACAATCGCCTTGAAATAAAATTAGTTAATCATATTAAACTGCCTAAATACGTTTTGCTTCAAATGTATTGACAGTTCTTTAAACATATTTAGCGTTAAATTTTGCATTATGCAAGACGCTAATTGTATAGAGTATTAAATGCGTTTAGTGTTTCTTAAATAAATTTTGCAAGCCTAATCATGGTGTGCAAATTGCGGTCTACCGGCATCTGAACTTGTAAGTAGGTTTTTTAATGATTATCCAGATATTTTTTAAGATGAAATTTTGAAAAATGATTTGTTTCACACAATTTATTTGTTTTGATTATAAAGGTTCTAATGAAATAGAGCTAATTTTAGAATGTTTTTATATTAAAAATGCCGGAGATATTTTTATTTTAGGATAAGTTTTCAGTTCTATTACCAATATTTTACACTTTAACCAAATTGTATCAATAATCAAAAGGCTTTTTTGTATCTCACTCAGCGAATTAGCAGCTTTGCCATACAATGTAGCAATGCTACCAACCTTCTAAGCACGCTTCGCGCTGGCAATGATTTGTTACGTAGATACATTATATTAATTTATTTAAAACTTAATTTACTTTTAGTATTCAAATATTGACTTTTTGTTCTTTTCGTATTTAATTGTATTCCTTCTAAAGTTACCAATAATAATCAAGATCGCATATTTTAAAATAATTTTCCTAAGTGGCACTTATTCTAAATCCATGGAAGGTATAATATTCTTTCCTTTCCAGTGCTATATTTCAAACAACGGTTATTATGTTTACACTATTTGGGGTGGAAAATCTAGAACCAGGTAACTCCAGACTATATGCCAAGATGCTAATAAATAATTCCATACATGAAAGAACAATAATTGTTATCTATATGTAGATATTATCAAGCGGTGTATGAAATGTATTTATTTAAAAATATACATTATTCAATTACATATTATCAGAAAATTCATTGCACATACTTGGAAGCTTCGGTTATATAATAGATTTAATAAAATATATTTTTAAAGAGACCTTTCTGGATTTTAATATATAAGTCAATGCGATTTAATATGAAAATCATTACTAATATCATCTTACGCGTAAGACAGGTGAAATTAAAATGCGTTACGCCTGGTGACTCAGATATTCATTAAAGGTTATTTTTATTTATATCGGTTATAATATCTTATCGGTCAATTAATGACTGCAAATTGTTATAAAAATAATCCATAAATTACTATCTAATAATACTCACGATGAGCGGCTTGAAAATGGGCCACAGTGAACTTTAAAACTTTGCTCCAACTTTGAATGGAGCAAAAGCTCGTTCTGTTACTACTTTGGGTTCTGGCGGGAATGCTGTTCTGAAACTGTGTTTCAGTTTATATACTGGTTCAACCAAAACGCACATGCGCGGTAAAAATAAGGGAGGAGTCTAATCACTGTATCATATGCACTTTAATTGAGACGCTTAAGGTCAAAGGGCTTTAAAGCGATAGAGGGAACTGAATAATTGATTAGTCATTTAATATCTTTGGTTATTTATATCAGTTTTTACTATGTTTATTACATATACTTAATTAAAGTATTTTAAAAATAAATCTTCCATATAGAACTTAGGGCTGTTGGTTTCCATTTATGTAATACAAAAATATAACGCATCTTTAAGCCACATCTCAACTCACTTCTTTGGTTCGTAATTCCCACTCTCCTTTTCAAATAGAGAATTAATTACGACCTACAATATAACAATAGGTTGACTGAAAATTTGTATTTAAGTTTTCTGTATGATATAATTATATCTCTCAAAAACATCAATGTTGTAAGATGTAGCATCGACAATACATTTTTTTTTGTTGTAGACGGCCTACTTGATGGAAAGCGGTTACCATCACTACAAAGAAAATATAATAAATGAATAAAAAAATAAAGTAGCTACCTATTTGCTGCCGTTCTCTAAAAGGAGACTGGCACCTGGCCGCTAATGTGGAACATAACTCAAGGTTGTTATGGCAGCATACTCTAGACCAGGAGGGCATAGCCATCCACAAGTCAAATACTCTACCGGTGGCTGTATGTTTTGTTGCCTCAACAAACCGCCCCCGGCTACAGAAAATTGTATTCTCTCTCCGTTCCTGCACGGAGCCCTATACTTCATATAATTTATATCACATTATATCAAGAATAGGTATTATAAAGGATGTTTTACAAACAATTTACATGAGACTTAGATCACATAAACGTTATATCTCAATCATAAGAGATATGACTAAAACATGCTGGTAAGAGAACGTTGTGGATTGAAAGAAGAATGTTAACGTGGTTTGGGCATGTAGAGAGAATGAATAGAAGTTAAGTCACAAGATAAGTATATTGTAGCAATGTAACTGGTAGAATCCATACCGGTAAACCGCGACGTATACCACCATAATCAAATTGAAGATATTTTGAAGATAAGTCAGGTAAAAAGTACTTAAAATAAGCATACAGGTATTTCTGAAGAGACTAACGAAAGTTAATAAGGTAAAAAGTGTTTGTCAGGATCGTATTAAGAGGAGGTCCATCGTCTCTGCTACCCTAATGGGAAACAGGCGTGACATCACCAATTTATTCAATCAATCAGTTTATTTGCAAAAACATAGGTACATGAATAGGTGTTACATAATATAAAGTTTCCAGTGTGTTTTGTCATTTACATGAAGTGCAAATGCACTCGCATAACCCTAAACTAATGTTTATTTAATTAATGTTTATAAATTAATTTAATTAAATATACATGTCAAAAAAATAAAAATGAATTGTTAAACATTTTAAAAACAAAATTTAAATTAGTGAAAATATTAAACTTAAAAATGTTAATGTTACTATTATATTACTTATATTTTACTCCTATAGGGCCTGTACATATCGAATCCCTTGATGTGTGATATGATAGCAGTAATCAATGTAGATTGGTCGTATAGGGACCGATTCCAGCTCACGTTACAGACTTCCACTGGTCCGTAGCATAAATCTTACTTAACCTTTTTACCTAAAGCATGGTCTAGCCGTATTGAAATGTCGCAGTTTAATACTGTATACTTAATAAGATACTTTTTTTAAGCATTAGGAAAACATTTCGTAGAATTTTGTGGGGGTTAGACTACGCGGCGAGACTAAGCGCCGCACAGTTTGTATGGGACTCTGATAACGGCGTTCTCAAATACACCACTATTCCTGAACCTGCCTCCCATGTGCCCGCACTCGTGGTTGGAAGAATGTGAGACTTAGAACGAAGTTACATCATGTTCATTCGCGCATCAAGGCTTGAGACTACCCCGGGAAGCAGAGTAACTCACTTCACCAACAGAGGTTTAGTTCCACCGAAACCCCAATGCAAATGAACTCCTGTGACGGAATCACGGGAGGAGATTTTAAGTATCTCAACGCCTCCGGACACCTGATGTCGGTACCCGTGAGTCTTATGCGCACCTCTCTCCCTCACTTATTACGATACTAACCTAACCGACACCTTTTTTAACGAAGGGACATCTTTTTGGGAACTATAGCGGTAAATGCGTTGGGAAACGTGGGATTCACCATGTTAAGGTGGCACTACTACCGCAAACAAGAAAGGCTATTACTAAACGGCTTGGTTCTCTGTCCTTCGTCTTATGCCAGGGTAACAAGTATTTCACCTTCCCATTTTCTTAGACCCTGGCAGAAAATGTACCCAAAACTAAATCAAGTTAAATTTTGAAGGACATAAGGTATAGGGGTCGCTTGACAGTCAAATCAATTGATACAGTATTAATTTTCTCGGTACAGGAATAGAGAAAGAATTCTACCTTTGGTATTACAAATGTCCATAGGTTATGATAACAGCTCGAAAAGCTACAAGTGGGCTGTCTGCAAGCTTCCTGAACTCACAATGGTAAAACGTAACTTTAATTCCTCCTCGATAAATGCCCAAACCAACTTAGTCTTCAGTCAATTTTTCAGTCATTGAAAAATTACTCCTAACTATTAATATCGAATAATGTTGGATTCTAGCTTCTCGCTTTGAGTTACAAGATTTTCAACGTCCTTTATTATCAGTCCATTGACTCGTATATCCGGCTTTTACGATATTCATCTATCAATATAGAACGCCCAGAAACTTTGTTAAAGTTGTCCTGAAACCAACTCAAACAACGCTATTGAAGTTTATTCACCACGTTCCAGATATCCACTGTCTCGGATAAATATGTTACACAATACTCCCACTACAATTTTCATATCTCCGCAAATACTTTCGGAGTAGCTATTGAACATAATCCAAGTATATCCCTATTACTACACGTACAGTGATCTCCAGGATAATGTGGACCAATACGCAATATTAAGTCCAATTGGAGACATTGCGACGAATAAAACGACCGATACTTTTTATTAAATCTTTACAAATAACATTGAATCTAACTACAAGTAGGTATATTAAATTCAAATTATCATTTGACTCCAATAACCTTAAGGGATGTTTAGTGCTTGTCGTCAAAAACGAAATGTGGGTACTGTTGATTTTATTTGTCGATACTTTGATTTCAGTCTGTATTGTTATTGTATTTTTAACACAGTATTTGGTACTACAGAGTACGGTGTAGTTTTAATAGGAAATTACCCATTACCCAATAATTAAGACTCTAGTACCTATACTCTGATTTTTAATTACCTGGACTAAGATGACTGCGTTCGACCTTTTTTATGTTGCAAGGTTGAAGCAACTCACAAAACTCACTTTCAAAAAAGGGTCTATCACAACTGTCATTTTAGTCCAGGTAATTAAAAATCAGAGTAGTTGTGCATTAAGGGTAAGTTCCATTTATGACCCGTTCTTATATCTTACTAACCATTCATTTGCTTTATACTATCGAATTAATTTTGACTTAAACTCCATACAAGTAAAGTCATAATTCAACCGATGGTAAGTGGGCCAAGTGAATAACTAGTAAGATATAGGAACCGACATGGGCACTCAGAACAACGAAGAATGGATTATGGAGCGTTGATGTAGTTTAATGAAGTACCAAATGCCATTGGTTGATATATGAATTTGAAAATCGTTCTGTTGCCGTCTCAATAGAGAGATGTTGATCAACATCCGCCTCGTCCCACCACTTCATACCTATGGATCGTTGTGAATAATGTGTGAGCGAAAATTACAACGTCGTTAGTGCCGTTTTTGCCAAGACCATAACGACTTGTCGCTATGTGCATCGGCTGAAAGAGCATTTTAAGCCACTAGTGGAACGCATTATTTTATTTCACGACTACTGTGCTTGAGAGGGCTACGCCTTTAGTTTGCCGCACTGCAGCACAGACGCTCCGGATTCGATTCCTAGCACGGTAAATTTCGTAAAAAAACAAACTGCGTTATTTACTATGATCTGGGTGTTTGGGATCGGCCCCAGCATAACACAAGCAAAGTTTTTTAGTTTGGGGCTATACAATGCGTGTATATTATCTACCGATCTATTTATTATAGAATATCATGTCATTACAATTATTTAAAAATATTGCGAGCGTATGTAGTCGAACTTTCCGCAGGTGTTGCTAGAGTTAGCGTAGAGTTCAATGTGCATTTTATATCATTGTGTAAACAGCGAGTAAATAAATAGCCGAGTGTGTAGAAGGATATAAGTACATAATTAAGTTAAAAGTTACATTTTTTGCAGCTTCTCATAATCATAATTTATTTTTATAGAAATGTCGTTGCCATTGTATGCTTGAATTTACATAGTCATTTCACACACGTGGCATTTAAATTTAAACACAAACTTCGTAGTTGGGAATTTTCATTCGATACTCGACGGGAATAGTTTACGGTGGATATAAAACGATTGTTAAATTTAATTTACGCTTTCACGTTTCTGACTAGACTTAAATATTAAATCAAAGATACCTATTACTTTTGTGACTCATTTTATGATGTCTTTGTATTTAATTATTTTTGAACAAATGCAACCGCAACGCTGCTATAAATAAGGTCATCTAGAGCAAGCATTCCTTTTTCAGTAAATTCACCTATAAAATTATTCAAAATTTCTTTAATATAATTTTAAGCTCATTCAGTGTAACTTCCTAATATTTAAACAAACAACGTCCAAAGAAGTTTAGGTATGCGATAGTTATCTTTTAGGTATTAGAAGGCTTAATGCGGCCGATCCGCAGGTTCCTACTATGATCATAACAAGATTTGAAATAAAACGAAACTTCATGCTATAGTGGCGACGTTAGTCCCAACATCATAAGCAAGCGCGAAACCGATATTGATCTATGCCTTCAAAATAGCGCGCAGTTTTAAGAGCTTACGCGCGCACACATTCGCGCCGTATTTTCATTATTCTATAGGCGCGAAAACACTACCAAAGACTAAACGACAGTACGGGACAGTTCATCCATAGTAATTTGTGAGTTCAACCCAAAACCCAGAGTACATTGAATATATAAAGATTCAACCCTCGATAGAAGGTACTTGTATTCTGAGGTTCATCCCACGCATTCAACACGGATACACGAAATTCGTGGGAGACTCAAAACTCAATTCACGCATCTGCTGCATTCTCAATAACATATAATACATAGTGTGTGATTAAAACTGTATAAGACTGAAGTACCGTAGTAGGAATTATCCTATCCATGCTGAAGAGGGACATACAGCGCTCAACGGCGACACAAACAATCCAACATAACCCTCACTATATCTGTCAGTATACCTATTAATGTGTTAATTTGACCAAACTATTGTCTAAACTCTACAAGAGGCTGCTTTAAGCCGCGTTGTCACAATAAGAGTTGGCTCGGACCGAGTGCACTCGGATATCTACTCGGACGATACTCGTATTATGTAAACACCTAATCAGAACATACTCAGACGCCGGCATCTAATCCGAGTAGACCCGGACTTTATTCCCCCAGTTCAGCCACGTAGTGTTCTATTTTGCCTTATTACGAACATCCTAGTTTTATGTGTTATTTGGAAAGATAATATTCAAACAAAACTCCGAAACTCCCCCGGCGCGCCACGGAGACTTAGGAATATAATAAAATCACCATTTCAAAGTACCAAAATTTATTTATTTTTCTTATTACCTACATAAAAAATCACACAAAGGACGGATTAATCACATTAAGTATAATTATGAGGATAGAAGTTGAACATAGAACTACTATAGCTGTGGATTCCACATGAACACTAAAAACCTTCCCTCCAGTCGAACCTGATTAATTAGTTTACAATATAATAAAGTTACACGCCAAAAATTATACAGATTCTAAAATTTCTACCATCACCTGACTGACATTTGTTTGACAACTAGCATTGTATTATACTTTTAAGTTAAATGAAAGCGCTTTATTACTGACCCTTTAGCAATACGAAATATTGATTGATTGAGTCTAATGCATTCAGTTCAAACACGCGTATCGATTAGATCCCCTTAAAATAAGACATAAACCATAAACACCATAAGAAATTTAACAAAAACCCTTAAGCTATCACTTAGATTATAGACTCGTCTCTAATTGTGATTTCAAACTGTTTAATTTACTTTCAACCAAATCGAGGTCACTTATTCTCTCCAAAGTAGTCACATGAGAGGGTTGGGTTATGTTCAAGGCGCTGCAACTAGCCACAGTCTCCTCTAAAGCCATTTCCACTGTACTAGCATTATCGGGAATATTCCAGATATGCTTTGATGTTGTTGCATTTCGATTGTTAATATCACTAATTAGTGTTTTATTTGTTTTATAATTCTGTTTAGTATCCATCAAGACGTTTTTAAATGGTCGACTGTAATTTTGTGTAGGTTTCTTTATTGAAAATGTTGTTGTTATATCGTTCATTTCGTTCAATACATCTGTAAAGTAAATACAAAATGAGTACAATATACGCATTATAGTAGAGTTCATAGCTTGTTAAAAATATACATTCGGACTCGCAGAGACTTAATGCTGATTAATTCTAAGGTCACTAAAAAAATATCCTTCGAACCAGATTATGCCCGCGACGTCGTTTACGCTTGACTTAAAATATCCGCGGGATTCCCGGGATAGAAAGTACCGCAGCATTTAAATAAAGAATGTTAGTTATCGTTCTAGTGAAAACTGTGTCGGAATAAACTAATATTTTTATCCACCCAAAATGCAAACCGCTCCAGAAGTACTCCCGCGGGAATATCGGGATAAAAAATATCACACATTTATTACATAAATTTGCTATCGATCAAAGAAAAAAATCGATTGGAATTCGATTTTTTCTAATCTGGCCATTTTAAATCATTTTCAGAAAAATTCACGTGGGATTCCCAAGATAAGGGATTCCCAGGATAAAAATTAACGCTGGTTTTAAGTCTAAAAATTTTCTATCGATCAGCGAAAATCGTACTACAATCGGCGCCATCCATTTTAAGTGAATCCTGAAGAAACAGACAAGAAATCTAAAAATATAGTCTATTCAAATTGAAATTTTTAAATAGTTTCAATGTTCAAACACGGCATATTGAGAATTTTATAAAATTGTAGTTATACTAGAAAAAAAAATATTCGTTAATATAATTGTAATTGTTGATAATTCTATTTAATTTTCGTATAGATTCGCGTTAGACCGCTGTCTCACCAGATGTTGAGTGATGACGCGGCCTAAGATGGAGTATGCTTACCTAGAAGCATACTCCATCTATTATATTTACTCCTGACTTGAAAACTCCTAGATTTTACAAATTAAATTACATATAAATCTTGGGCGGTAAGGTTTATTATACGACGAAATCGAATCGTGAGCGCATTAATTTTTTGGGGTTCCAACTTAAATATAAAAATGAACCACATTAATTATGATATCTACTTATACCTGTGTACAAATCACAGCTGCTGATTGTTTCAGAAATAGCTAAGGTTAAACATTCGAAATTTAGCAAAAGTAGTCTCGTAAGTCTATGAGATTGTTTTCAAACAAAACAAAAAAAAGAAACACTGTTCCCATTATCTCCGAAATTTACCATCTGAAAATCTAACAAATTATGAAGTATTCCTACGTGATCTATAGCTGGGGCTTAAAGTAAGGAATATATTTGAAAAATAATTAGATTTTCACGGCCAATGTCCACATGTTAACAAACTAATATGAGAATACCTGTAATTTGCAGACTAGTGGCATCATCCAAAAGACTTTCCTTCTCCGAACTATAGTATCCACATCGTCCTCCAACAACACTTGACTATTCAACTTTGAATGTCTATCTAACACTGCTCTGCGTAAAGACGACCTCTTTTTAATTGGCGAGAACTTATAAAGGAGCGAACTCTCACGGGTTCGTTCCAAATGCTTATTGAGACAAAATGTCCCATCTTTAATATCTGATTGTTTGTTTCTGAACCATTAAATAACTTATCCAACTGAACAGAAAAACTTAGCTCTTTATTATGTAAATGTTTAGTTAATTTTGCAAGGGGAAAATTTCTTGTAGAGGATCGTACATTACGCGTCCTAACAAAGCCACTTTTAGACATATTAACTTTCCTTGGAGAATTGATATAGGTATTGAAATTATCTACAGTGTGAGTTGCATTGTTAAGCCTGTTCTTCCTCGCAAAAGAAAAGATTCTCTTCATTGTCTTTTGGTTGTAATAATGAGTTTATTCTTGTAATTATTGTATATAGAAGTTTAAGTCTTTTTAGCAATTGGTCGTTTGATACTGTTTTCTTTAATGGTGTTTTTATGTCGTAGATAAAATCACCGTCTGAACTGAGGAGGTTGGATACAATCTTGCACTCTTCTTGTACTGAAAAAACGTGACATTTTGAAGATGAACGTAAAAAACACGGAAGAAAATATAAAATGACAAATCAATAACCATCTACTAAACAACTTTGAAAAACACAATCCTGATGTATATTTGCATAAGTAGTTAATTTGTCCCAATAAGTCCTTATTGTCCTTGGGACAGACGTTTACTTTATCGACAACTTTGTACTTAACAAGCGAATTTCTGTCGAAATTATGATACGCCGTAATGATTGAAAATATAAATCAAACTTTAAATGCTACATTTCTACTTTATCCAGAAGCATTAACAGTCCATTCTTCTCCCGTTTTTGTTACATAAAAACGTCAGAACTAATTTAATAAGTTCCAACACAAATACTGCACACAACCACACGTAAAATCAATAACAGCGACATCTAGCAAACAAGGTGGAATTAATTATCAAAACAATGGTTTAGAATACTGAGATTGTTTTCCAGTATTCCTGGTACTCCTCCCTTAGTTGTAGACGCGTAAGGTAGATGTACCACTAGTTAAAACCTTAAGGAATTTTATCCATTTATTCACATAGCTCAAGTACCTATACCAAACCAAATTTAAAAAGGAAATATTATTTATTTTAAATCTCTATTATCTATCACTCAATAACTAGCCAACACGAGAAACTGTAGTAGTTGACACCTTCTTGTAGCGCAGTGTCAACTACTAGTAGTGATTTACCTTATTTTTGTATATTTACCTTTTCCTAAATCTACTAGCAATGGTGCCAACTTATCTTGTTCACTCAAAGCATCAGGTTCATATTTATTATAAACACTAAAGAAATCATACACAACACCGCCAATGTTTATCACCGTACAAACATCACTATTATTATAGGTATTGCTCTTCAATAATTCCAATAATTTTAAATGCATCATTTGTTTTGTTCTCTGAAAAAGAAACCACTTACAATGGTCGCTAAACTTTATAGCAGTCAAAAATAGTTATGACGCAGCTAGTATGGAGATGACATATTTTTCACAACTTCCAATAAGATAGTTTTTTTAACACATCTAAAAATAATTACCTCCGAGAATGCTGGCGGATCCACAATCAGAAAACATTATCCCGAATTTCTTGGACTTCCTGTCGCCATGAATTAATCAGAAGCATTGAATGGTGGCTATCTGGAGACATCATCAGCGCTGGTACCAAGTGAGGGTCCAACGCCTCTAAGCTTGCTAGCCCACTACGAAGATTAAGTTTCCTGCTAAAGTTCTGAACTTTGATAACAATACACAAAACAAAAAGAAAATGACCTTTGTTTCTAATAAAAGATTACAATTGCCTCTTCATAAAGGAGATGCAACTTCCTTAAAGTTCCTTAATATGTTCATCCCATCATTTATACTGTCCTCATTTTTTTTTCACCCCATGGTACCCTCTGTTACCTTGTGTCAAACAAGACACAGGACAGAAATTAAATTCTTCCAAAATATCTTCATTCTTGAAATAATAAAACTATATGAATCAGATAACCAATATGATTCATCTAGTCTTATTATAGGCATAAGAATTGTCATAATCCCTTTCACCCATTTCACTTGAATTATAATGGTGAAAATTTGAAGGTGATAAATTTTTTTATCGAAATCTGTTAATAAAGATCCATAGTGAGATTTTTTTATATATTATTCGATTATATACTTTTAAGTCTAAGTGTTCATTATGTTCACACACACACACACACAGAGAGACTTGTGTGTGTGAACATAATGAAAATAGCATAATAAAATTTTGTGAAGTGTGTGTACACTTCACCAATTTTTGATTACCTTTAATATGAACACTAGACTGAAAAACACAAACAATATCTAACTTACTATTTTTCTCAGAAGAACATGAAAGAGCAAACGAACCAATTTGCAACAGCCTCTCATTGTACAAATCAAACTCTTTAACAAAAGAACAGTCCTCCGCATCATCCGAACCAATTTGCTCGAGACATTTACAGATGCCCTTACTGCCTTCACTGAAATGTTTTTTCAGTACATCAACCGGTGATGTACCAGGACTAAAACAATGTATAAGCAAAGCTAGTAGCGCAGTATTCGTATTAGTCTCAAGAGCATATAAAACATCTTTCAATACATCAATTAAAACATTGACATTGGAAGGCATTATTGGCAGTTTCAAGGACTCTACTGAAGCCTTGATTGTTGAACTTAGGTCGCCTTGTACTAATTCACCTAGTAATGCTTTTGTTTCTCTCAAAACCTGAAATTGAAATTGTCAACTATTATTTATTGATATCAAGTCTATATATGTTTTTCCATGTACAATAATGATTGGAGGAAACTTCATGTTTTCTCTTTATGACATGGGGTTGTTTAACAATTCGGTAGTTGACAGTTTTTGGGAAACAGGTTTATTTTGAGCCTTATGGTCTATTTTAGCCAAATATTAGTATTTCAGCAAAAAAAACAACATGTACATAATTTTGCAATTTTATAAATATTTTGACAATTCGTCACAAAAACGTGTCAAGCTGTTATGGCGTCTTCGCATGACGTCACAGTGTGCAAAACAAACATCTGTTTCATTAAAGTGTTATCTGAAAAGTCATTGATAACTTCTTGTGTTTTGCACACTATGACGTCACGCGCTCTGATCGGCATTCATTGTCACGTGGCTAATGGTTGCAATATAACAATTTTATTTCTCAAAAATATCAATTAATATTTAATATTTTATTAAAACAGTTTATTTTTGTTATACTTAGATCGTAATCTACGATATATATTAAAATCACCTATATTTTTCATACTGTCAACTACCGAATTATAAAATATGTAATGTCTTATATAAACTTACAACTTGGCATCTGCTTTAACAATGTGCTGGTCGCTGGGTAGACTGTACTTGCACAGTGTCATAGCCGATAGTAACAACTCGTCTATTGAGATATGAAGTTCTGTCACACATTCTAACATCTGGAAAATATTTATCAATAGTCATTAAATATTAATATGTCGGAGAAAGCCAACGAGGCTTGATCATGACATCTCCTTTAGTTATTGCAGGTTTAGTGGGCGTCATCAGGGTAAAATGCGAGCATAAAACACAATAGCCACGGTTTATACATTTTTAATTTAGATTCGATCAACATTTTGACATAGCTTAGACCGACAGCGGGTTCAGGGCACCGCTCATACTTCCAACTTCAATACTATTTTAAAATTCTCAAAGGTCCAATTCGACCTGTTGCCACCAACCAAATACGCCACAAAAACTCCTCCGTCTACCGAAGTAGATACTACTCAAGTATAGAGGGCGTCTTGACCCCGCTCAAGACATGCTCTGCTCTGGTCGTTTATTAAATTGCAATATTCATAACCTTTATTAGGTTAGAACGATCTTTAAGTTATAGAAACATTTAACAAATAAAATAAATTAGAATTAAGAATTTTAAAATAATAATGTGCGTTATAAATCCAATCAACAATTATCTGATTTATATCTTCCCTCCGACAAATGTATGTAGGTACTACATTTATTTACAAATTAGAATCCACACACACTTGCCATGTCCATCTGTTTGTGTATATACTAGCTTTTCTAGCACTGATTTCAAACACGTTTTCTGGGCACTGACAATGTGGTTTTTAAATATTACTCAATCCAGATTTGCCTATTATTATCACTATTATGGTGATCATCACTGTTTACTGTGCTTAGTTGATTTTTACAAACTTCTTTATATTTATATATTTCTATAATAATAATAGTAGCCCATAGACATCCCATTTTTATAAGGGCTACTCATTTTTATAAGTGGCATGGACAGTACACCTGCAACACTTGTCCAAGGTGGTTGGAAGTTTGGCACATTGGTTATCTCAATTTGCAGGTTTCATCACAATATTGTCTATCACCGTTAACAAGTGGTAATTATAACAATGTGCACATTTCACTACCTAAGTGGTACATATTTTCCAGTATGAACCTGTCCTTTGATTTGGGATGTGGGCATTAAGCACAAGCCACAACGGCATAAGGCTTTGTAAAGAAAGAGTAAAATAGTAATCAAAGAAATATTCACTAACATCATTCCTCCATGTTTCATATAGCTCATCATTTTCTTTATAATCCATTCTCTGTGTGACATAAGCCAATTTCGGGAGCACATCCAATGTCATATGGTCAATCCAATTTACAAAATACATTATGGTGACATTAATCGAGTCATCAAAAGAATCATCCTTGCCAGATCCGTTGTGTGTTGTCAAATAATTAGTAATTGATGACAACCTCTTCATACACCATTGCAATCTTTCCAAATTACATTGACGGCTTTCCTGAAGGAATATCAAGCAAATTTTTAGGAAACTTTTCATTTTGTATTTTTTAAGCTAGGTTTTTTTATACTTTGATAACACTGTGTGTACTCATAAGCTGATAAAATTGATTCCCTCTACCAAAGTCTGTGTCTTTGCAATGCGACATTCAGAGCTGGACACTCAAGTAGGAGACATGGATTTTCATGAAATTATCGTTCTTTTTATTTGATTTTATAAATGCAATCAAAGAACTATCCCAATTGTTCTTTATTATTTTTAGTACTTGCTGTTTATTAAAATGTCTTGAATAGTTTTACTAAAGAAAATATATGTGTATTCATATGCCACTTATTATTAAATAATGTTAATAATTACTATCATAATAAAGGCAAAAGTGTTCCTATGATATATTAATTTTATTATATTTATGTATAATAAAATGTATTTATGTATATATATATATACATCAATTTAAAGTAATATACTAATTCTTACATATTCTTTCTTTTATAGATATGGAAACTATTATATATATTATAGGGATGCTCCATGTGTTGGCCAAGGTTATATAACTGACTGTAGACTGTACTATGGGAGTTTATCCCATTGATTGCAGATAGCAATAAGAAACAATTATCAATGGACAGGACAGAATTATGTAGTCAATTGTCTACTTTGGTGGTATAAAACTATATTACCAAAACATAAACAATGCTATAGTAGAAATATTTTCTCCATGCATTTGGGTCATAAATAATCCGAGTGGTGAAGTGAATATTTCACTCTCTCTTCCACTCACAGGCCTTATGGACAGGCCTAGTGATACACATTATTATTGTCGATAAGCATTATTGATAGTGTATTTAGTTTTGTCATTTTGTGGGTTAGTATAGTATATAAATGAATGAAAAAAAATAGATAAAACAATGTATTTATTAAAATAAGAATAATAATGATTTAAAATAAATTATTAATTAGGTATCTATATATTAAAAAACTATAAGTACAAAAGTTTAGAATGTAACAAGTTATATTAAAAATAAGTATAAATACTTATATGCAAGTTTAAAATAAACAACAAAAACGATAATAATGATTTTTATAAGAATGATAATCTTTCTTTGATAAGAATGAGTTTTTATCGATTATGGCATTGCACTGAGGCCGAGTTTGATTTATGACCCAAACTGCATGAAGAAAATAATTCTACTATAGGCTAATAATAAGTATAATTTATAATAATACTAGCCAGGATATCCACCAGCAACTTGCTCTTAAATATGGACTTGTCTCATCAGAGTTAACATATTACCAATACAAGCCCGAGCCAGTTCTGACAATGGTCAATATCTGCTCTACTGGGAAAACTGGAAAAAAATCTGGGTAAGAGTAGGATGCTGAAGGCAGCCATGCTGTACACAAGCCATATTGGAGGTTGCTTTCTCTAGACCCTTAACCATCGGTAGCCTGGACCAGTGTTGGGTGGATCAGTGTTTTGTAATGCTTTTATAAACACATATATATATATATATTATTATAAGATATTTAATAAAAGGAAAATTTAAAAGATTTGAAGATAAGTATAATTATATTATATACCTGCAAGCAAATACGTTGAGTGTACTCTAGACGAAATATGTCTAGTAAATTTATAAAACATTTTTTGACTTGATTACAACACAATGTGAATATATCTCGAAGTTTGATCATTTCAGACCCATCAGTGTCTAATAAGGCTAGTTCATTTCTTATTTGGATTATTTGTGGATGAATGTTTTGCAGTAGTAATTTCTGAAACATATTTTGTTTTTCATTATTAAAACTCCACAGAAAATAGCATAAAATAAACTAAATTACAATAGGTAGATATATGTATACCGTTATCTTTTCTATAGCATTTCGAGTGTCATTTGGTAAATTATCCAAACCCATTTGTGATAATTTCTAGTAAGATAAAATACTATTGAGGAAAACAAATTGACAAAAACTTAAAATCTTATAGAATTAGAAACTAGAAGTTATAATAAAGTATAAAGTATTGAAAAAAAACCGTTGTTCAATTTTCATTTATTTACTTATTTAGATTTATGGCTTGGCGGCTAAGCCTTTAAGCCAGATCTTAGTTTACAATATTTTTCTTCATTTTCTTATAAATAGTTCAGTGTGGCGTTTTTGGGAAACCTTTTTTAAGGACTTTGGGCGTTCAAAATCGAGAAAGCGTTGCAAAATCTGGGCGTTAGGAGAAGAAAACAAAAATTACATATAGCTATCAAGTTTCCAAAAACCTTTGACCTTGACTTTAATTGTTCCAGCGGAAAGAAGTCCATTTGATCACTATATAGACAGCAGATAATAACGCCTCATCTGACACAATACCGGCACGTCCAGGCGTCTAGTATAATAATAACTAAATGCATTAATAATTTCCTGCTTCCAGCCCAAAAATGTTTTTGTTAGTTCCAATTTAGTGTGCGGTTTATTATGTTCCTTTATCAATATTCAAGGCATACATTTCATAACATCATTGTATCCACATCTAATCTGGTGCCGTTAGGATGATTTACTTACAAGTTTTACCACATCTGGGCACACAACAACCTCTTTCACAAGAAGCCATAATCCAAGTCATCAGAAAACAGTGTTCAGGGTACATGCGTAAGTCCAACGTGATCACAGAACACTAGTAAACGTGATAAGCGAAGTCTTTGGAGTCCAGGAATCAAACAAAGTTATCGAAAAATAATCAAAACACAAACAAAGTACATACGTTCACGAATGTAACTTGTATCAGCCGGAATGTCATTTTGGTTTTGACATAATTGACATCTTTGAAATAAGTTTTTGGTAAATCGACAATTCATCAAAAATCTATTAATTAAAGTTAAAAAGAGCTTTATAATTTGAAAAAGGTGAGGACTAGAATTTACACACTTTAAAATATATTTATTAGCTGCTATTGCTTGCAAAAACCTAAAAACATATCAAATATTTCTTAAACAAGTATTAAAACAACTGCGTATAAAGAAACATAATTATTATATTCTTCATTTGGTGTTTAATTGGAAAAATCTCTATATTATATGTTTTAATTTTGTGTCCCGTGTCGGTGAAAATTTTATTTTCAAAGAACTAAAGAAGTAAGTCAAGATGAGTGAATTGGTTTGGGGTATTAAAAACGGCGATATAGATCAAGTGAAAGACATTATAGAAAACAAGGTGCGTTGTTTGTTTGTTAGAGAAGTATATTGACAAAGTAAATATGGAAATTTTACAGTAGCTGGCAGGAGAAAGTGATACAGTCGAGCAGTATCTACACCCAGTCTATAAATTTATTAAAATTGATATGTAAATATTGTTCATGTATGTTTATTTTTGACATTAAAACAGTGAATAGGGCTGCGACTCAGCCTTCCAGTGCACGAATTTTAAGTAGTGGGTAAGGGCGAAGGTATACTTACTTACCCTTTCTTCCACTCCTACGATCCGGAATTCTTGAAATATTAATTTTTAGAAAACATAACCTCACCTATTTTTTCACTAACATTATTGTCATGGCTGGTGAAAGATCGTGACCAGTCATTAGAACTACGATTTAGGTCTAAGTTAGGTTTGCTCGGACCAAAGCGCACAAGTCGAGCGAGCTAGCTGAGGCAGTGATCGGCGAGTGCCAGAACCAATTGTAACCATTTATTTTCTAAACACGATTTATAATTTTGTCTTTATTAGCCACTATTAACCATTCCACCACCTCACTACTTAAAACTCATGCACAGGGTAGCTATAGATTTACCTAGAATAGCAATAGTTATTCCAGTTATTGTAATTATTGCAACTAATTAATATAGATCTCTTTCAGAAAATTGATGTCAATGCCTTAATTGATGGCCGAGTACCACTTCACTATGCAGCTGATTATGGTCAGACTGCTGTATTGAATTATTTGTTGGATAAAGGAGCTGACCCAAATGTAAGTCTGCCAAAAAAAGTTAAGCTGATAAATACAAGTAGATAGAATTCAAAAAAAAAACACATATTATATCCCTAAACTAAACAAGTTAGTTATGTTTATATTATGGGTAAATTATTTAAATTAAATAATTATATGACATTGTAAATAAAAATAGAAAGTTCCAGATGGGCAGTATCTTATACAAATATACGACATGACCAGAGAGAAAATACAGTAGTAAATATGAGTCCATAAATGACAGTGTACCAGGTGAGGATGGATGGATTTCCACCGCCCCTTATCTAGACTATGTCACTATAACAACCTTAACTATTATTTGGACCTACTTATGCAAAATGGAACCAACCCATATACTGACAGTTTTGAGAAAAAGCCATATTTATTAAAATTTTGTTAAAAAAAAATTTTGAATATTGTATATCTAATGTACAATATTCTAAATATTGTTTTTCCAAAATATACACACATTATTTGTATGCAAAATTTTTAATAAAAATTGCTTTTTCACAAAACTGTCACTATGTCGGTTGGTTCCATTTTGCATAAGTAGGTCCATTTTAACACAAGTGGCCAAGTTTTAATCTCCCCTTAAGGACCAGCAGCAATTGGTATCACCACCATTGGTGTCAAATTGTCCATAGGCCATGATAACTACTCACCTACATGTGGATCATCGGCTTGTTTGGTATTTTGATACTCCAACAGTAAATCCAGTTATTGTAGGGCAGTCTTTACAAGTGATATAAGCGGTATAGATATAGAGCACATTTATGTATTATTTGAGATATAAATTTAATTTTGGGTGGTTATAAAAAATAACCCACCCATGATGGAAATTACAGCTACCTTAATGATAAGTTAGTTCATTTTTTCATCATTGCTATTTTGCTGGTAAAGCAACCACCACAGACCCTCCCCTCCCCCCTATTTTAGAAGTGATGGTAAAATTACAGTATTATGAGAATCCTGGTGCAATGATTATTGGAACTGTGAAATGATATAATATGTTGCACTCTCAATATTACTTCAGGCATTATAATAAACACAAGCAAATGAATAACTACATTTTAATAATAAGTTTCAATTTTTCTCACATAAGTTTCTACTGTATTGTCTTGACTATCTACTTTAGGTATTTTGTACTGCATGACATAATGGCTTGTCATTCTTGTAAGAGGAGTAAAAAGTGATTTATTTTATATCACCATTATTTTACTGGTGACCAGTGAAATCTGCCCTCACTGGTTAACTTATCAGGACACTGTATACACTAACAGCTGGTACCTATATCTTACTATTTACTCACTTTCTTTACCATCAGTAGAAATTTGTCATTACACAAATGCAGCTTATTGTTATTTTAACCTAAGCTGGTATGGCAAATGAATAGATGATAGAAGCATCTGTAAGTCATATGAAATATAACACTATACACAAAAATTTTCATAATAAATATAATAAGGAGTTAAAACAAAGTAAACAACTCTACTCAACTCTCAAATATATAACATAGAGTATAAATATTGCATGTAGGAAATTATGTGTGTTTGCATTGTCCAATGTGCATCATTGGCTGTAACCAGATTTTTTTAAACTAGTGCTAGATCATTCATGTTTGATTACAATTAACTGATTAGCATTCATTATTTTGTTATAAACAAAGCACTTGAAAAGGAAAGATTCTTATAAAGCTATATTTAAAAAAAATGTTTGCAGCACATGATACACACATTTGGATGTGGGAAAATCACCCATCTTCAGGATTAATGCTTTTTTATAAAATGAAGACATGAGTGGATGAAGGTGATAAGTCGCATAATTCCAATTCTGAGTAAATCGAGATAAAAGTTTTACTTTTATTTTAAACTGACTGAACTTAACACCTTTTTCAATTTTTATTTTTTAAATATGCCTTATATCTATGGTCTAAGGTCTGTAGTCATTTGGTATGACTTACAACCTTCATCTATGCAAAAAAAAAGCAAAAACCGAATATGTGACATATCACCTTCATCCACTCACGTCTTCAAATATTCTTTATCTTTATTAACAAACAAAACATCAATGACTAAGGCTTTTTACTAATTTTGTTTTCAGATGATTGATAAACATGGCATATCAGTAATTTTGGCTGCTATATGGGAGGGACATACAGACTGCGTGAAGACTTTACTGAAAAATGTAGGTATTTATTCCACTTGAAACTATGTGCTGCTAGTATTTGATGGACAGTAACACCCTCAGAAATGAAGTTCAGCAATTACATCCAAGTTTTTCCTTTTAATAGATTTTCCTATTTTCCCCTTCATCAACTACTGTCGAGTTTATACTGAAGGCGTATAAAAAAACGAAGGCATAGCATATCATAAGGCCATAAGACCTTATATTAGATAGGCTTTATATTGGGTTAGGCCTTTTAAATAACAAAAGGCCTAATCCTTTCTGTCATATCACATTAAAACCCACCAAGCCGTCAGACAGGAGTGTCGGCATATTGTCCGTTCTTCTAAAAATTGGAGGTCTGAGTCCAGCAGTAGAAGGTTGTGGTGTGGTAATTATAGTAAATTCAGTTTTTCTTATTTACAGGGTGCGTCGAAAACTGGTAAAGCCCCAGACGGCACGCCTTACCTTCAAGCTGCCGAAAAAGACGAAATCAAAGAACTTCTCACATAGAATAATATTAAGTTATCCAGAATCTTTATAGTCATGGATTCGCTCATTAATTTTAAAAACGCTAAGATAAAATTATCCCCATAAAATATTTTTACATGCATTTATTTACATTATATTGAATTATTTTTATATGCTCAAGATGTTGAATTATACAAAAAATGTATTTTGATTGTGCATTAAACTAGAAACAAATATATGCAATAAAGGCCTAGGACCTTTCTGGCAACCCTGTTATTGCATGATATACTTTAATGTAATCTTCTAACTTCATGCTTGCATAAGACTTATAACAAACGGCATACTATAAATTTAGCACATAAACTATTTACTTATAAGATGTAATTCCAGCAAGTGAATGTAATTATTATTGCTAAAATAATAAACTGATAAAATTACAAAACAATTTATTTCAATACACAACGAAACAATAAAAAAATAACTGTCTAGTCTTTTGCCTTACTTTTGCTTGGTAGAAAATTTATGGAGTTTTCATCAAATTTTAACCTTTAGGAGTAAAGAAAATGTCAGTAATAGTATTCTAAGGCTTTAAGTAAGGCAACAACAAAAAATACAGGGGCAGTTTTCCAATTACTAAAATGGAAAACATAATGTTTTATGTTTGATAGAAAAAATTAAATTACTGTTGTTTATTTAATTTTTTCTATCTTGTTACATATTAGAGATGTGAACTCATGAGTGATTGATTTAAAAGATGTATAATCTTTCAAAATTTGAAATCACTCTTTAAATCTTTGGTTTGGAAAATACATCTTTAACTCACTACGTTAAGATTGATTTTAGTCACATGGAATGATGAAAACTAACAAATCAGATACTTCGATGTAGTATGAGACGATACATACAGGATATTGTGAATTGAAATGAGATAACATGCCCCCTCTAAGAAATACAATGATGATACACAGTAAATTAGACTCTCTGGCGTTAGTGTAAAGCTTAAAACCGGTCAACTGAATGAATTGTGTCATTCGAAACCAAAGATTTAAAGAGTGATTTAAATCTTTCAAGAAAAAAGATTTATAAATCACTGATCTCATTGGTGATTTAGTTTGCGCATCGCTATTAAATATAATTAAATCCTACAGCCTCAAATAATGAAGGAAGTTTGCAAATGTTTGTACTGTTGTTCCTGACAAATAGTTAATTTAAATTAGAGGAACATGAGGTTTATCGTCTCCGAAAGTGCCACAACTTTACACTCAAATTAAAAAAAAAAACAAATAAAAAGTAACCGATTTCCAAAGTGATAAAAACGTAAATTCGGTATAAAAAAATATTAGAGTGTGAAGTATAATAAGCAAATACTTTAAACCTCTAAATAAACTTGCAAATCTAGCGAGTTGCTCAACAGTATTAAAATAATATGTTGACTACCCACACCGAGAACTAGATAATGTCCATGAACACATGTAATACATATCTGCCTTGCAATCCAGTACAAAAAAATATTCCTTTTACACACCAATAATAGGTTACTACTGTACTAAGATTCCAGGGCGCTAGTGGAGAATGCAATAGGAAAGATATAGATCAAGGCAAGCACAATTGGGAAATATGTGAAACGAAGACTTCTAATTGTAGTAGATTTAGTAGAATTCGAAGATGTAGTGAGAGTCTGAAATTGGTAGAAATCGAGAAGTAAAAGATCAAAAGAATTAATCACTAAAAATCTTTTAGTTCACCAAAATCATAATAAATAATACAATAATAACTGTAAAATGTTTAGAAGAAATTTTTCACAAATGAACACTCTTTATGGCAACAACCAAATAAAGCTTTATTGTGTTCAAACGCCTGACTTAATTTAGTTTGAACTAAAAATGCCAACTGAATGTGAAAGGAATACTGTAACAAAAGAGTAAAAATATTTCCACCTCAACAAAAACTGTTTGCCAATGTTTCAAAAAACTTGTCAGTGATTTGGTCAAACTCTCTTAAGCTTAACAATGAATGCTCTTAGAACCATTTTTTTTACAAACATAGACAAATCATTTTTATCTAAGTACATGGCAACATTAGCAAGCATTTTAAATAATAATAACTGTTCTAACTCAAGCTTCAGGGGTGGAAGTGATAAATGGCATCACGTCAGAAGTAGCTTCAGTGAACCTGCAGCCCACCACTCTACACCCTTTAGCCACTCACACCAATGTTGCCCCCGTTTTTTATGGCATTTTTAGGGGCCCATGCAGGAAGTGGCGAGTCACCGTCTGCCCATTTTTCCATGTTCCCCAAACATTGCGATGGGCAGACACCATAGTTCCCGTATTCCCAGGCGGCTAGTACCACTTAACAGTTCACCCCAATAGCCTGGTACTTTCTCTTCTCATTTCCCACAATAGTCCTACACTGGCCAGGGCTTGTCCTTGGGCGCATTGTTACATGGTGTAGACAAGGATAATCACCCGTCAGTGTCACGCCATATTTAGATCAAATTTATCAAGGGGTCTCTATATGTTGGCCTTCCCATGGCTCCATGCAAGCACTCCAAAAGTCCGGACCATTTTTATGGCTCATGGTAATTGAAAGACTGTACTAAAGGAAAAATGTTCGATTTTGGACAGAAAACTCTTCTTGCATGATAATACATTATTTGGCTTGCTTCATAGAATATAATTATTAACACTAAAAACACTGGGTATATAAAATTACAGTTTTGTATAGCACATTATAATACTGGCAAGAACAGCTACAAGTCACCACTGCCTGGATATTTCTTATACTTTCCATTTTTGGATGGTGGACAATAACATGCTTTTTTCTGTGCATCTAAGTATGATTTGCATCCAAGTGTTAAAGTTCCAGTAAACAGTAGTTTTGCAGCAGCTTTACAACCTGTTGAAAAATGAAAACATTGCTTTAGTTAGTTTAAAGATGAGTCTAAGGGTCACTAGATGCATAAGTTAACCACTTGTATTAAATAACATTGTGAGGTTTGATTTTTATGTTATTCTTATTCAAATGTATAATATGATGCATCTAAAAATAGATAACTAGTTTTTTTCAGAAAATTATTAATTTTAAATTATGTCTGGAAATGTTGCTAATATACCACTTAAATCAGACGGCCCTTAAAATAATAATATTCTTTTAGTGTGAAATTTTGTGACTGGCTAATCAAAAATAAGTAACTGAAGCACACACTATCTGAGCATACACTAGCCAATATTTTACAGATACTTTCATCAATCATGTCCACTGGTAGTGACCACATATTATAATATGGCCGGCGTAACTTGGCGAATGTGAACATAGGTTCTGCGAACTTTAGCGCATGTAAACTCGTGAAGAAAATACAGTGGTCAACTAGTAAAAGCAATGAAAAAATACAGGGATGAAGGGTGACCAATTGTATTCACTGACGAGTCGTATGCCCACTCATCACACGAGTGTACATGCTCTAAAGTTCGCAGAGCCTATGTTGTCATTTGCCAAGTTACACTGGCCGCACTATATGTGTGGCGAGTCCATATAAGATGTAAGAAAAAGTATGTGAATTGCTCAAAGCTGGCCACCAATGGCTGTCTTTGGTGACCTGTTTATGCCCAGCCTTAAAGAGTACTTTTACATTAGTGAAAGCATAAACTATACTTCACGATCTACTGATATACTAATATTAACATGATACCAGTTAAACAGACCTTTAGTAATTGTCTCTCCACCCATGTTCAAACTTTTGTATGTATCACAGTAATTGTAAAGACATCTTTTAAATTCCAAATCACATACTTCCTTCCCACTGTTGCATGTGTCATAGCATATGTCATGAGTGTCACAGCATTTCGTCATTTGTTCCAGTGGCAAATATTCTGAAGATATATCAAATCCTAAAGAACCACATCCATCAGACTTTGGCAAATGATTTCTGTTCTTCACTGGTTTTTGTCCTAAAATCAATTAAAAAAATTATTACAGGTTAAAGCATAACATGATTTTTATTTAATTTTAATATTGGTTTGATTATAATTCAACTCCAGCTCTTACTGTTCAGATGCATTCTTATTTAAATTACAAATAATTTGCAGCATGTGCTATTAAATGTAAAGAAAATTATCTGACTTAACAATAATTGAAGATATAACAATTTTTGGATGGAGAAATCGTGTTGCGTGTGGTATAGATATATTCCAGGGCATAGATATATTATATATGTGGTATAGATATATTATAAGTAATAAACACATTCAACATTAAATTCATCCAGGGATATATTTATACACAACCCATCATGTTTCTAAATCTAATATATTAGATTACAATATATTGTACATGTAAAGATTCTAGTATTTAGCATAGAAATAACAAAAGTTTACCTTCTGGGCAAGTGAAAATACATTCCTCTTCTACAGCTGCATCAAAGACGTCGTGCAAAGATTTGAATCTTTCGGCAACTGTTATAACATTACGAAGCATATCGCCGAAAACGGATTCCGCTGAAAGAACTGCATCTTTTAAATTTCTTAGCATACTTGACCCTATCCCTGTGTATGCATAAGCAGCAAAAGTCAGAAGGTAAATTAAAATCTTGCGGTATGGAATATCCATCTTGATTTCACCTTAGCGGTGTTACTAAATTTATATTCATTTTATAAATGTTCCTAGTCACCAGTACTTATAGTACACGTAATAATTGTAGTAAATTTATTATTATAAAATTATAAATTTTTTTGGTTGTTTTGGATGACAGCCAAAATAACAATATTTTTTTTAATTTACGGCTTGGCATTTTGGCAACTAGACATTTAAGAGGCCCATTCTCTATCCTGCATGGCAGTCTTACTGAGGTCGGATTTTGCAGAATCAAAAGGTATCCTGTTCTGTGTTGCCGGACGCAGTGCAGGCTACAACAATGTTCACAAATCTGAATTTGCGGCTGACTGCCATGCAGGATAGTAAATATAATAGTGAGTGACTTTTAATTAGAGTAGTAACTGAACCAAGTAAATTAATTTTGAGTATTAGTAGTAGAATTCGCCATAAAGGCAGGCAAAGGAATCTTAATCCATACAGCCAATCTAATGAATACCTAAGTCTTTGTATAGTAGTGCAGTTGTATTGTAGGCTACAACCGACGCCATTCAACGGAGTTTTTGAGAAAGCTCGAAAGGACACATTTGACTATACAGTTCACATTTCTGTCAAAAACGCATAATTACTACTCAAAAACTATCCTACAACTATTGTTCATTTTAGAATATTTTTATACATTTTTAGAAAATGTAACTGCATAGCACATCGTCCCCGTTCAGTTCCCGCCAAAAACAATTAATTTCGAATTACGACATCTCTATTGTGCAAGTTTTTCTCCACTAGTAATATTATATTGATATCCGGTAGCCATATTGTTTTAAAAAAGCAGCCTTTTCCGTTTTGTGGTACTAAATATGACGGGCTTTAGTAATAAGGTGAGAGTAAAAAATATAAATCTGCATATAAATATACAAGAAAATGCATTTTCGAGCCTAAAATACCTTTAGGAATCGTATTGTAAAAATATTTGGTCTGTAATTATAATGACCATCTGCAACAGGAGATATTACACGTGCATGCTTAGTTGTTAGAGTTGCATGCTGGTTTGACTAGTGTAATTAATGTAATTTCATTACTTTATATTATTATTTTAACAGTTGTTACACTTAAAATAGTTACTATTGGCCAAATATTTTATTCATTTTCATGTTGCACTGTATTTTTAGGTTAAGCGGTACGTCACCTTTACTGGTCTAACCTAAGCGTTGTGTTCAATTCCAGGCCATAGTAATAGATGGCCGAGGCCACTTGCTCGGCCGTCTGGCCGCTGTCATCGCTAAAGTTCTCTTGGAAGGAAACAAAGTTGTCGTTGTACGTTGTGAACAGTTGAACATATCGGGCAACTTCTTCAGGTAAGTGCTAATAAGCTTTATAACCCTAAACAGAGTGTAGATTTTTTTAGTTCCTTAGTCAAATTACTGATTTTTTTACACTAAAGCGTGAGTGGACGAGTGATGAGCATAGTAGGTTGGTGTCATAAAATAATAAATAGCTAAAAAAATAGATGCCGGAAGAGTATGAATTGCTCTTTAGGATACCTCCTAACTTGGTCATTCATATAATTACTAAGTACAATAATTTTAAAAATTGTATTTATTAAGCAATTCCAAGTATTTCACAGTTCAATTTGCTTTATAAATAAGTGTATTGTTATATTTTACTATGTGTCCACATTTTAGGAACAAATTAAAATTCATGTCATTCCTGCGCAAGAGGTGTAATGTGAACCCAGCTCGTGGTCCGTTCCACTTCAGAGCACCCTCTAAAATCCTGTGGAAAACTGTCAGAGGTAAATAAACTCATTGTAATTTAAGAAAAAAAGCATATTAAGTCACTATTGCTTAGTATGCATTCTGTTTATACCAGCAAGTCTTGCTTATCTTTACATAGTATAAAACAAACACACTTTCAATGTCTGTCTGTCTATATATCAGCTAACTTCTAAATCATATAATGAATTTTTACGATGTTTCACCATCTGTTAGATAATTTTTCAAGGAAGTTCTATATGTTATCATCATTAGCTTTCACCCATGGCTTTGCTTGCAATATATGAAATTTAATTTAGTTATTTTGTAATAGAATAGAGCTAGTTACCAGGGTTTGATTGTGTGGGATCTGATAGTGATTTTATTCTTGTTTTATTTTACTACTTTCATATACAAAGCACTAATTTAGTTAATATTCAGAATAAAATCTAAAGCTAGTGATAGTATTTAGTAACTAAATAATGTGGGATATGTTATTACTGCTACTTTACTAAAGACAAACTTAATATTTTTCAACAAATACACAACAACTACAAATATTTAATCGATATTATTGGTGGGCCAAATTTTATTTTGCAATTTTGAACATTGTTTCATCAAATAATTTGGCAGAATTACAAAAATTAAATACTGGGTAATATAGTAGAGTTACATACATACATAACTTCACACTAGGTCCTTGCGGGGTAGGCACGAACAACAGAGCGCCACACAGGCCATTCTTACACACCTCACTTGCTTCTTTGACATTCATAGTAGTCTTCATTCATACATATAGTAGTGTTACTTACAAAATTAAGCCTTTACACCTAGTAGTAAATAAACTTAGACAGACTAACAAAAATATGATTTAATTAGGCAATTATTTTTGTCTTAAGTGATCTGGAACTTAACCTATACTCTGATTTTTAATTACTTTGACTAAATTTATGTGCTCCAATTACCCTTTTTTTATATTGTAGTATAGCTCATTTGAAGTTAGTTGAATATGAATAAATGACTCGCACAACTCAATTATGAGTAGTATATACCACAAACAAGGGTAGGCAAGGGGATCTTAGTCCATACAACCAATTCTGATGTAAGTAAGGTAGCCTCAGGTATATAGCTCAGGCGAATTATGGGTCTTCAACTGACGCCATTCAATGGAGTTCTTGTGAAAATTTAAAGGCTACATTTGAGTAAACAGTTGACATTCTCATAAAAAGTCATAATTACTACTCAAAAACTATCAATATCCTACTACTATTGTTCATTTAAAAGCAATTTTACACATTTTTAGAAAACAAAACTAAACAATAAAACATCCCCTTTCAGTTCCCCTCAAAATCTCGACTCACTTATGAATGAGCTTGCAACATAAAAGGTCACTCAAAGCTGTCTTTTTAATTCGAGTATTTAAAAATCGAGTATAGTATACCATAATCAATATAAACAAAGTTGACACCCTTGTATATTTGCTATACTAGATAGGTTATTATGGGAACAGACTTCAATAAAGATCTGGTTTTTCTTATTAAAAACTAATGATTATTCAATTTTTTTACCTACATTATTTGATATCTATGATAAGTCACAGTATATGAAGTTATTACTATTACTCAGTTAAATGGGAGCTGTTGGAATAATTTGTAACGAAGTCCTGTTGGATGTGTACATAATAGGTATGATCCCCCACAAGACCGAGCGTGGCAAGAGCGCCTTGAGGAGGCTCCGCGCATACGACGGCTGCCCTCCCCCCTACGACAACCGCCGTCGCGTGGTCGTGCCTGCTGCTCTCAGGGTCTTCTGCCTCAAACCTGGCCGCAAGGTAATTTTTCCTTACAGGTTTCTGCATCTCAACAATATAGTACTTTTATATGTGAGGGTAGTAAGTGGCTACTTCAGCGAACTCGGCACTTCTAGGAGCCATTTTCCATATTTTATAGCTGAATACAACCACCTCACTCTCTAATGGTAATGTTTGTTCAAATCATAGCAGTTTGCACATTTAGACAGTTTTAGGCTTGCAAAATTTTAATTGAATCCAGGACATCATTAAAAAAAAATATATATATATATATATATATATATTTCTATTCTTGTTGGTAATGGCTCCAACACCTTTAGCATTGATTTTGCCAAAAAGATAATATTAATTATTTATATCAGTTTCTCTATTTTATCAAAGCTGCTGAAAAAATCTTTTGGATATATTTATTTGTTGAATAATAAAATGGTTGCTATGTGTTGAACTGATAGAATTATTTTCAATGATGTTATTTTTGGGTAATTTGCGACTGAAAGCATAAATGTTGTAAATATTATAATTCTGAGAATTCTTTTAAATATTGTGGTGTTTTTACCTAAAAAAATATCCTTTTGTAATTGATGTTTATTGTATAATTGTTTTAGTACTGTCATGTGGGCCGTCTTTCACACGAAGTCGGCTGGAAGTACCGCGAAGTTGTCCGCAAACTTGAAGACAAGAGAAAGATCAAGTCCATCAAGAGGGTGGCATATGAAAAGAAACTTAAGGTAAAAATCTTTATTTACTGTATAAGGAAGGTTATTCAGATTGAGAATGTGGAGTCTCTCTTTCTTTCCCAACTCCTATGTTCAATATTCAAAGAAATATTACGCAACTTATTAAACAGACCTTACAAAGATATGCCTAATTTCATATATTTAACTTTAGTCATTACTAAAGCCTAAATATATGAAATTAGGCATAGTCACTACTAATAAAATCCTATATAACGCACACTAGTGTTTAAGTAAGGATCCGTTTCACCTTTAGGAATTTGAACAATGCCCTTTCCAAACTTTTATTTTACTTTTGCCAGCTCAATGACGGATCAATTAATAATTTCCTAATGCATTATTTATTATAAAAATCGACTTTATTTACAAATATATTTTAATCAATTTATCTTAGATATTTTTCTAATAATAAATTCTATATATATCGTTTAATAAATATACCTACATTTCAGTAAACATATTTTACATATATTAACTTATCTATATATTTTAAAATAATAATTACAAAAAAGAAGTAATTTAAAAGCACTTATAATAATTGCGGTATTATTATTTTTTAAAGTAGAACATTTTTTTTCGAAATGATTTTTGATTTCATTTGTTTCATGTGGGCTTTACTGTCAAGAAATATATAGCTATTTGCGTTGTTTGAAGTCAAAAGTAAAATTAACGCTTGGAAACCCTTTTTTTTTTAAATAAAACTACGTTTTAACGGTTTTAAGCACGGTAATTTATTTGATTTGCTTATTCCGATGTTTCGGCCACTTTTCAGCGGCCGAAATCACGGAAGTCTTCCGTGGCGTGGTGACTTGTGTACATAATAAAACTAAGTCGCGTACACTTTATTACAAAGCAGGCAAACTGGCAGATGGCCCACCTAATAGAAAGTTTATCTTGCCTATAGAAATTCACAACACCCACTGGGGGACCCACATCTTCCCAACCTACATTTGAAATAAGGGAATGATACAGAGACAAACCTGAAGTTCTGAGATTCTTCGGCTTTGGGATATTTGACGGCATCAGTACTAAAGCGGCCTAACCCTCAATTTATTATATTCGGAGATAAATACTGGAAATTATGTAGTAAAGTCTTTGGAACGCCATCTATTATCAAATGACAAAACCCAAGATAGGCCATTCTTGCATTATATTTTAGCACGTTGTACATAATTTCCGGTATTTATCCCCGAATATAATAAATTGAGGGTTAGGCCGCTTTGGCGCTGATGGCCTCATTTATCCTTCATGATGATTGTTACTAACTTACCTACATTATTTGATGTTTATGAAAAGGAAACATAACTGACTACATATTATAATAGCATAGTAAATGATTTATTATATTGTGATTACAATAATATTATGTGGTTTCAGAAAATCACAAAGGAGTCCGACAAGAAGGTTGCGAAGGCGACGGCGCCGTTCACCGCGATCATGCAATCCTATGGATACAATTAGGACTAAGATTTAATAAACAATAAACCTTTGGTTAACCATACTTTCGTTTTGATTGCCTTACCCTACTCTACTCTTTATCAAGCATAGCAAATTTGGCCGCTTCTCTGGAAAATACTAGGAACAACAAAAACGCTCAGTAAAAAAATATGTTAGGGCGCGTTCACACTATGTCGTGACGACAGGTAGTCGTGTAGTTTTAAGTGTCGTGGTTATATGTTTAATGAAGGTGTTCACATTTAGAACGACACGACTTGGCTAGCAAGACAGTCGTAAAAGATAAAGATCGTGAAACATTTTTGACGACAAACAGTCGTTGTAATGGGAACAGCTAGAGACAGTCGTCCAACGATGAATTAATCGCTACGACATAGTGGGAACGCGCCCTTAGTGAAACGCCATCGCGTCTGACGGGGCTTCGAATCCTGACCGAAAAGCAGGCACCACTTAAGTTTTGCTGTGTGCATAGTATGTATTACGATTACTACGTGCTGACGTTGAATCACTGAAAACACTGATGAAACTGTCCACATTGAGATGTGTCAAAGGTTCAAAGCCGCTTTGACAAGCGTAGTGGGTAGTCTGTCCGTCTCTTAAATAAAAAACGGGGTCGAGCCTTGATACCGAGGATGAACGGAATATATCCATGAAGTGCAATAATTTGTACTCAGTACGATTATGAAATTTTACTCAAATACAACTCATGGCCGGTTCCTGTATCTTACCGACCATTCATTTTTGATATAAGTAATATCAAATTCAACCGATAATAAAACAAGTGAATGAATAGAAGAATATAATGATTAGGAACCGGCCATTAATAGTCATAAAAAGCTTAATTGTATAATAATCTGGCCGGATAGAGTGGGATTGGCAACTGGCTCATCGTACTTGGACTGTCAGCATCATGACGTTTATATGATTTAAGATCAGCATACATATGCCATAGCTAATAAAAATGGATAAGTGTTTACTTAAACCGTGTTACGTTATTTGCTGGTTGCCTATTACCAGGCCTTTTTTGTAACTTCTGTTTTGGGGCCACGCTAGTTCTCGAAAGTTGTAAATGTTTTGTTTGTACCTCCACTCCAAAAAACCTATTAAAAAATCCTAGTTTTTGTAAAAGTTACCAAAATTAAGTCGCTGGCGCACGCGCCTCTGAATCGAAAGGCGCGAGTTCGATCCTGACCGGAACGCACGCACCTCTTAGTCTTTTTAGTTTTCTGATCTAATGTGCATATTGTTACAATTACCACGTGCTAAAAACGGTGAAGGGAAACATCGAGATAACCGATGTGTCGAACCTGCCAAGCCGCCTTGGACAAGCGTGGCGGGTATACTGTCCGTTCCCCCTATAATGGGGAGGCCCGAGCCCAGCAGTGAGACATTTATGGGCTGACATTATTATACCAAAATTGACTTTTTTTCAATTATTATTATTTTTAATTTTCTTTAAGGACAATGCCCCCACAAAAAAGCCCTGCCTATTACCAAGAAATCAGCAGATTAAAGTTTCAAAGAGAAAATGTTTATTTATTTACTCCCACTTTAATCACTCAGGTAACCTAACAAGGAATAGGATCAGAATCAACTGGGAATCGCCTCTAAATGAAGGATCAATATTACCACAGGGCCAAATAGGAAATTACTGTTCCCTGTACGACTGACCGCTGCAATATAAGTCAGTCAGTCGTATGTAAGCCTCTTCAACATAAACGATACACTATATATAAAACACTTCAAGTTTATACGCCGAAAACGCATATTTGTACAGCGAAATCAGACCTATGGTGGTTATATTATATTGTTACGAGTTAACGGGACTCGAATTAAAATGCAATTAGAATTACTATAGAGTTTATACAACTATACAAACACGTATAACACAAATATAACCGAACACAACAAATCCAAACGTAACGCAGAAGGTCGTAATTCGTCGCTATTAGATTCCCGAATGTACACACGTCGCGCCCTTATCGAAGTCGTGGCTCAACTGCCTCCTCTCTCCATCAGGCCGTCGTTTTAACCTTCACAAATGCAAATGTGCCCGCCCGGCAACGTCAACAATTTCCTAGAATTAGCTTGTAAGACCTGACTAATGATGCTAATAAGCGAGGATAATAGGCTATTCTCCACTAGAAACGTATGCCAATACATAAGTGAACAAAAGAAGACGATCATAAACGGATTACAATTAGGTCAAATGCCGACAGTAATAAAATGTGGTTTTACAGATTTATACGTGGAATTTATCTTTGTTGGGGCCTAGGTTGTAACAATATCAATAAAACTGAAATCTATTCGGTTTATTTATATGACATTTTATTGTTCAAATCAAGGAGTATAATGAACATTATGATTATATATATTTGATCAAGGCAATAGCGTTGTTTTTCTAACTGTACATTTCTAAAAATTGCTATAGACATCAAACAACATTGCAACATTACCAAAGGCTGTTTTAAAATTCTGAAAAATGCTATTTACATTACAAGCTCGTTTTACGTCATAGGAAATCAGTTTAAGGGGTTCATTTCGTAGCTCAATGAATTCGATCGGATAAATAATAAATAAGCGTGGGGACAAATAGCCTTGTGCAGCTGGGGTCCGCGATAATACTTTCGGTCTTCTAGAGGATTAGTACAAAAGTATTTGATACTTGGAATTTACACTGTTCCAAATAAAATCAATTGTAAGTCCTATTTTTGCGAAACACTGAGTTTTACCTGTAACATTTATTTCGGTACCTTATAATAAACACCTTGAAGAGATAATGTATGGTTTAAACAGATATTGCAAAACAAACAAAAACACAATTCTGAAAGCGGGCCATTTTAAAAACGAAGACTGGCGTAGACTGTCCAGATTTACACTCTTCTACAGGGTAGAAATGGAATTTTCCTAGGCAAATCTTATAAAAATACTTTTTGAACATCGTAAGCTTAATCTACTTTTTGTTTAATGTTCAGATAAAATGTAATTATGGTGAGTTGACCCATCTTATGTAAGTATTAGATATTAGATGGGTCAACTAAATATAATCAATTTGGTTGAAAGATAAAGCTAAAAGGATACTACGGTATTCAATCATAAGGAATGATTCGAGTATATGTTTCTATCGATCACTTTGGTTGATTCATCCGAATTGAAAGACAGAAATGACTTTCTAGTATAGGCTGAAACCAAATAATCATTCTCTCACGGCATTAAGTAAAGCGTCATACACAAGATGGAGTTTTGTTGAACTATTTTATCATTATTATAAACATAAAGAAGACTTCTGCAAAAAAAAAATACCAAATACTTTGATTAATGGAATCAATGACCATATGCCAAAGTAACAGAAGTTCCAGAATATATTGTAGTAGTAAGTATCAAAACTATTAAATTCTAGTAAGGAGAAAAGTAATTGCGTGGGATGGTGAAAATTGAATGCATTCTAGCGCTTAATACATGATCGATTTCAGCCGCTTCGATTTAGTATATAAGCTGAACCAAGACAGACCAGACTTCAGTTCGGAAGCAGCCTTCAAAGGTCCACTTCTAACACACATTCGGAAGAGGAAAGACATACAACTAAAGAGCACAGTTACTATGCATAACTGGCGTTTACTGCTACTTGCTCTCATCGCGATTCTACAGCCTATTGCGTCTTTTACTGAACGCAGTATCGTTGATGGAAGGCAACAGTGTTGCGATCGGCAACAAGATTTTCTATTTCGGGACACTCGGCTTTCTTTAGAGGCATCACGCCGCATCACCAGGGACAGACGACTTGAACAAAGAGATGGTATTTACGCTGGGCGTCGTCTTGATACAAAACGCTTGACTGTATCAATAAGGGATAGAGCTAATCCCAACAAGGATAAACACGAAGACGTTCGTTTATCACGTACTGACTATAGACTTACAGCAGCAGCTACCGATCGTCGAACCTTACGGCACTTTGATAAAGAGAATTTAAATCAAAGAACAACTGGACAACGAGTCCCAATAAATTCTGCTCTGAGTCGCAATGACGTCGAGTCTTCACTGCGCTCCTCTCGAAATAAACGGTCAACACTTGCCGATGGTAAAAATATTCGTAGAACCGCCTCAGACTCGAGGATTAACTTCTTACGGGAACAAAGCTACGCGTCTAAGTTTCGCACTAATACTGCGATTGAACAAGAATTCCAAACATCCAAATATGAGGTAGAACAAGAGAGATTACCTAATAGAAATAATGAGCGTATTGCTCAAGAGATAAGGTCAGTGAATAGACTATCTACTCCCATGAAATCAAGATATGACAATAATAGAGAAAGTCGTTCTAGGGAAATTGCTACTGAATTTAGGTCAATAGTCTCTCCAACTATTGAAGCTGCAAGTAGCCGTCGAGAACACCGACAAAATGGGCTGAATGCAATTACAGTAGACCATCGGGTAGGGTATAAGAGAATAAATAGCAGAAATACGACCCCTGAAAGACGTTTCGCAAGATTTGCTGATGGTTCTAATGATCGGGATGCAAAACTTAATGAAATTCGAAGAAAAGTAATAACAAGAACGCAGCAACTTGAATCTGACGAGAGTCCTCATTTTAAACTTGATGAAAACAGAAAACGTGTTTCTGACATTAAAGCAACACGTAGGGTTGTAAGAAACTTTTACGTAGATTACAGGGAAAACAGGAGAGACATTCCAAACAATGAAATGTCTCGGAGAGTTATTGTCAAAAACCAAGATCGCGGCTCAATGTATACGGCACGAGATATATCGAATAATCAAAGAGTTGAAAGTACACCAGTTACAAAAGAAATTTCTTATCCCAGCAATAATTACAGGTATGTCGTGAGTAAAGACCGAATTCAAAATAGCAACGCGAGAGATGAAAGACATAAATCCTATTCAGTTAGAAAAGACACTGCCAGACGTGAAGTAACCCGAAGGCAAATTAATGTTGTGGAATGGGAACCATCATCTGATTTACGTAATGTAGAATCCGACGTGGTCAGAGGAGACAATGTACGTCGCGAATTCTCCCAAAGACATATAGGTACTGAGGACCGTAAACGCCAAACTAAGTTTGAAATTGAAAGGCGCCAACTAGCACGTCGGGTTGTTTCACAATTAACTCGAAGAAATAGCGTCGATCATGAGTCTGCTCGTAAGGATACTAGAACAGACCAGATGCGCAGAACTGAAAGGGGGCAAAACACACGAGATTCTGTTATTCAGCAGTTTAACATAAGAAACACAAGGGATGAAGAAAGAAGCAAACCTGCACAAAGACAGGCACAAGATACGCGCCGAGTTGAGTCTGCAAGTCATAACACCAGAGTTGTTAGTCGGGACACAATACGTAGAGATACGAGGCATGAAGATAGACCTCGTCAACAATATGTACAAGATTCTTCAAGAAGACTATCGAAAGATATGCGTCATACCATTCTCAACATCAACAGGAAAGATACAATTACGCGTGATATGACTGAAAGGGAAAGAACAGAAGACAAACTGCGCACAGGAGACGTAAGACGACACACAGAAATTACGCGTAGAGTAGAAATGAGAGAAAATAGGAGAGACACAAACGATCGCGAATCTAATCATAGGGCTCGATCACTTGATCGAATTAACTTCCATGAATCTATCCGCATAGAGAGATTTACCAGATTTCTGAAAGATTTAATACACGGCAGCTAGTATCTAATGCAAAGAATGAAAACCGTGATCGTAGATCAACAGATTCTCGCCTTCACAGTTCTGAAATTGTTAGAAACCGACACATTAATACTGAATTAAGCAAAATCAATTCTGAAGAACAAACAACTGGTAACTGGCAAATGCTCTTCTACATTTTGCAGGGAATCTATATGTGGAGTATTATTGCGCAGGCATTCAAGGAAAATGGATCTACAAAGCCTAAGTAAGTTAAAAAACGTACTTGAGGTGCACAATAATAGACCAATATATTGTATGTATGAATTAGTTTCTTAGAACGGAATTAATGGCTGTAGCTAAGATATTCCCTGGCATCTTTAGTAAACAAAATTTGGCTATGAAATTGATTAAGTCCAAAAATCCTCACATAAATCTTAGATATACACATGCTTATACTTAAATGTCATAAAAATAATGTAATTCTTTAATTTTCAGAATCCATTATTGGTCGACCTTGGCTTCCCAGCGCCTCATCAAATTGGACTAGGAAACAGAATTATGATGCATTATTTAGATACATTTTAGTATTAGACCTGTAGTCGTGTGTTTAAAATATTTATAGAGAATGTAATCATAAAATAAATTATTTGATGTTACAAAAACAATTCTTTCTCTTTTAAAATCCTTTAAAAATATTTTTGTTTTAATACATGTAGTTTGAAATGAAAGGCAATTGAAAAATTATGATTTTATTGTTACTTTAACCACTTAATACTTACTTTATAATGTAAGCATTTATATGTTAAATTAGATTAGAAGAGCTTACAAATCTAATGTATCGGTTTTCTTTTTTTGTTGTCCTTCATACCAGGCCTTTGAGATCATTCTCTTCATTTCATCATCGCCAGTTTCATACCTAGAAAACACAGATTCCATATTAAATGTCCTAGTTACTGAGTTTGCTACAATGGTAGGCAAAGGATCAAGTCCATACAGATTTATTAATTATCAATATATATTTAAATTAATTCAGTAAATTAAAAGAAACTAACTCAGCATGCTTGTATTCTTGTGGTATATTCAACTTGAGTCAATAAGTAATCCACGGAAAAAATGATTGGCAGTTTTTTTATGAACGAATTTCATAATCGAAGTGTTTGTTTATCTTTGATTTGAAAATAAACACTAAAATATGACTGAAAACTGCTATTTATATGATACCTATTTTATAAATTATGGTTATTAGCATTTTTGTCATCTGGCTGAAAGTTTGTTTGGAATAGGCTTCAAAACAGCTAAATGAATTTCTATATAAATTTCAAACATTAAAATAAGCATTTTGGCTTAAATATTCTATTTCCATATCTAGTAGGATTTCGAAGATATTATAAATATTTATAACTATTATGGCCATCTATTGTCTATTATGGTCATCATGCTACACCATAAGGGCAAGAGCTAGCATTAGTCTAATAATTCTTAGACACCAACTGTTTAATTTTATTTGGCCTAAATAAATAAAAAGTGCAATTTTTTTGAGTCCTGTACAAAGAAAGCACCAGACACTTAATATCTAACACTCACATGTTCTTCATAAGACTCATAATAGACTCTTGAGGGTCCTTTTTCTCCATTTCATCTGGCTTGAACCTGCTGTTGCGCTGATCTTCAAACTTTTTCTCTATTTCAGTCATGTGAGACCATTTTGTATTCGGACGAGACTTGGCCAAGAAAATTACTACCATATCTACAAAAAAGTTAACAATTATTATTGTAACTAGTTTAGCGGGACTCGAATTAAAATATCCTTAGAATATAACACAGGTACAAATATAACCGAAAACAACAAATGCAAATGTAATTCAGAAGGGCGTAATTCAATAAAACGCACAAAGGCCGTCACTGTTAGATTCCCGAATGTGCCCGTATCGTAATCGTCGCTCAACTACCCCCTCAAACCATCAGGTCGTCATTTTATACTCCACAAATGCAAAACAATCCGCTACACCTGGCTCATGAGCAATTCTAATGGCTAATTCTCCACAATAATTAGAAATGTATGGCAATAAATAAGTGAACAGAAGAAGTCGATCATAAAAGGATTACAATTAGTTCAAATGCCTGCACATAATAAAATATGCTTTTACAGTCTGTATTACGTTGAATTGTCTTTGTCGGCGCGTAGGTTGTAATATTATTAATATGTCTACTTATAGGGTGGTAATAACATGGAAGATTAGAAAAAAATTAAACTGAAAAAAAATACTACATGATTAAATGACACCAATGTATTTTCCATTTGCTTTTTTTTTTTTTTTTTTTTTATTGCAGAGATAGCAACAGCGACGCCACTGATGAGGTTACATCGCTATGCATTTGCAACCAGTACATGCCTGCTTCTTAGGAACTGAATGTCACAACAACACACAATTTATCCATCTAAATTACTTTGCAAAAACACAAACTAATACTTAATCAAATATAATAGGAATAATGAAAAGGATAAAAATAAATGTTGTTCCTTTTTATACAATCTATATTGTTCTATATCTAAAAAACTTTTTAATGTTTGTTTAACGGAGTTTCAAATTAATTCTGAACCAAAAAGTTGCATAAATAAAATCCAACTTCAAGATCTATTTATTTATTAAATAGATGTGGTAGAAAATATTTATTTTTTACTTCGTTTAGTTACTTCTAAAGTAGGTTTTCCTTTTTGCTAGAAAATGTTATTACATCTGTTTAAAAACTTCACCTGTCTTTTGTTTCCAATGGCTATCTTCAACACTGATTGGTTCAAGAAGTTTATTGATTACAAGCAGATAATCCTTATTCTCCAAATTTTCAACATGCAGCTCCATGGACCTATCAGTCAGTTTGCAATACACTTGATCTTTGGGTAAGTTCTGGACATTTTTCAATGTGACAAAGACCTTTATGTATTTATCTGATTGATCCCAACCTGTATATTAAAAAAAATAACAAATAATAGTAAATAATAAGCAAACCAAAACACATATTTTATTCCCAATCAAGCAATAATAATATGGACCACTCTGGGACTAATCCCAGAACATATACTGTGTTTTATATAATGGAAAGTTCATTTATTACACATAAAAAAGTGTATTGGTCTATTGACAACTGCATACTGTAGTGCATTAGTAAAGTTTACTGTTACATTTTCAGGTTTACATATTGATTATTGCAAAAAGAAACCGTTGTAAAATTGCCTTGTCTGTCTGTCAAGGGTGACTTACTGTCCTACATAGGGATGTAGGACAGTAATTTCACCTGCTATTCAGACTATATTTCACCAATATGCCACGATACAATGTTGTAGGGAAATTTCTAAAATGTGAAGGTGGAAAACAAAGAAGTAACTGCAATATATCTAATTGAGGTCTGAAAGAAATTTCTTCAGTGTACATAGTCATGAGGGTTATATGCATTAGTCAAATCTTCCATTCTTCTATCTGTGCAGGAACAGAGAAAGAATCAAATTTCCTGCCTGTTGTAAGATACGACAAAACAATCCACAGACAGGTGGTAGGGTATTAGCCCATCTGGATGGTTACCACCCCTGGTCTAGAGAATGCCGCCATAAAAACCTTGTTGTGTTACGGTATTAGTGGCCAGGTTCCAGTCAGGTTTTTGAGAGCAGCAACACATTGTTCACACCAATGTCCATAAGCGATGGTAACTGCTTTCCATCAGATGGGTCATCTGCCTGCCTGCTGAACTTATGCAATAAAAAACAACTTTGATTTTATACATTTTATTTATACAAGAACATTATCACTTTCACTTGATAACTTTTGAAACTGTATCAATAGGCAGTGATTTATTTATTTCCAACATCATAAAATTGTGTGTCCCTCTAACTTTTGAACTATTAAGTGAGAGAATGAGTGACATAAACCTAATACTTACCATAACCATTTAATTTGACTTGATATCGTTTTGCAGGAACAGAGGACGAAGTTGTAGGTACAGGCGCAGCTTCCATTGGAGTTACCTTTGTGTCTTCCTTTTCCTTTAAGCTGATAAATTCAGTCTCTAGTTTCCGAATCTCCAGTGCCAATAAATCCTGAACCTTTCTTCTAGTTGCTTGTTTCAGTAAGATATTTAGTTCATCAATATCGCCTTTTAACTATAAAAATAAACATACAAATTGATGGCGGAAAATAAAAAGCTATCAGTGAAACAACGATCAGCATTTAGTGCAAGTTTTCATAAATTTATTTTACAATGTTTTATTGGTTTTATAAATTTGTTTTACAATGTTTTATTGGTAACATAAATAACATAATGTCAGTCTCATTACCAATTCAAGTTACATGCGTCACATCACATATGCCCTTTCTAGTCCAGAGCATATTTGTAATTTAGATGTACACTACTAGGAAGTGCATAATTTTTTAGGTTTTAGTCACTTACTGTTTAGGTTAATGCAAATAAATAGTGAATAACATCAGTGACATGAGAAGTAAGTATATAATACATTGTCACTAGAGTGATTGTCACTGATTCGATTCCATAGTTTGGACCACTGTTGGTGACACTACATCATATAACCATCGGAGTGCACCAGGGATCTATCCTCAGTCTGTTTCTGTTCAGCGTGATATTAGACGAAGTGTCAAACAACATCAAAGACTGATATGAGCAACCACCATGGTTGCTTGTATATGCGGATGACATCGCATTGGCAGATGCGGATAGGGCATTGCACAGACCAGTCTAAGTACCTGGGATCTGTACTCAGCGCGTCCGGGGACATCGACCATGACGTCAAGGCCCGAATATCAGCAGCTTGGGCTAAGAGGCGTGAGGTGACAGGTGTCATTGTAAAAAAACGCGTAATTTTCTCGTTCCGCGTTATACCTCCCTTCCTACTCCATCCATCCACTACTTAAAATTCATCTATCGGATATCTAAGCAGCGTATTTATCTCGCGCGAATAAAACTCGTGCGGTGAGATTTCGCAGTGCGGACTAGGCCTTATTGTAAGTAAATGTCGAAATAAAATGGAGTAATATCTACATTAAATATCTGTATTATAAAATTTACAACTACAGTTGTCATATTTAAAGAAATGCATATTGAATGAATTTTAGGCAGAATCCATAAAAACAAAATGAAATAAAAAGTTAGGTAAAAATGTAAAACTACTATTGATTCTATGTGGAATGTTCAAACAATATAATTATCACAAAATATTTTCATACGTACCTCCTTAATCTTTGTTTCAGACATTTTCCTGTTATTATAAACTAAACTTATGTGTCCACAAAATCTAATATAATCTTAAAAAGAAATTCACGGCACAAACTAGTACTATTTCCCGGAAACAGTTCTTTTCTTTGTTTGACATATGACAGTCCCAGTCAAAAATAACCTATGGTTTCTAGAATATACCCAAATGCGTTCAAGTTTGTAAAAATAATAATAAATGCAAGTTTATTTATGAAATAAAATATGAATAAATATATAGACACAGTGAAAGTAAGACGTAGAGCGCAAAAATCAATGAGATAATATTATAATTTTTTAAAAATGCAATTTTTTTTTTTTTTTTTTTTATATATTTTTCAGTTAGTTTTAACTTTACAGTACGCTACAATTTATTACTGTTATCATTTTTTTTAGAGTGCATGTTATTTTTATTCAATATCTGTATTATGTTCATATACATCTAGTATCTGATTGTTATCATCATGTGACTAAATCATCTACGTAGTGAGTAAGATCCCAAGATTAAGATGATTCGATTGAAGATACATTTTAATCATAGTTACATTTTAGAGCCTCTGTAGTTGAGCGAGCTAAGTCTTTGCCGTCCGGCCTCAGTGCAACGTTCGGAAGCAAATTTCTTTGTTTTTTACTATCGTCTGGATGTCTGATATCATCATGACTGAATATTATGATAGAAATAATTTAATACAATAATTATTATTGCTATTCCTAGAGCTTACCCCGTGGCCGTGCCGCGGGATAATCTCTAATCTGTGCTTCTTGTTTGAAGAGGTCACAATACATGTTTTATTTTATTTTGTGTTACTGCTATTTACCCCGGAAGAATCATTTAATTTTATATCGCAAACTATCCCATCTCCCGGATGAAAAGTATTTATGACTATTTTCGGTATTAAAACTATAATATGTACATCAAAATGATCAAAACGACCACATCGACTACACCAACCAAATCGACCACATCTCCCACTTCGACCACCAAAATGGCAAATCACAAAACAAAAACCAATATTACTTTTTGGGATAACCTTTACATAAATCTATCCCATTATTCGGGATAAAAAATATCCTTTGTCCACCCTCGGTATTAAAATTACATATAAACCGAATTCAATCAAATCGCTCCAATAGTTTTTCTGTAAAAGCGTAACAAACCGAGAGACAAATATATTTTTATCCCGGAAACTATTCCATTTTTCAGGATGAATAGTATCCTATGTTCATTCTCGGCATCAAAAATGACGTCACAACTAGTAACTCTTACAAGATCTAAGCAGCTTCGGTGTTTTGTATGATGATAAAAAGTATCTATCTCAATCTATTTAACTGTCAACTAGTGTCAGTCACAGTGATCACTTGATGCTCGCAGACTTTAGCACCTAATCTCAATAAGGAAAGGATAAGAAAACAATTATTATAATTTGGTATTTTATTACTTTCAGATTAAAAGATGCATTATTATTAACACACATAAGAAAACATTCAAAGTATTCAGACCTACACATTATAAATGCCAGTATCATAATCTAGCTTAAAAAATAAGTTTTCAAACAATTTCACAACTTCACAGTGCTGTAATTGTGAAAAGAGACTTATACTAGCTTTCCGATTAATTAGACCCTGATTAGAAAAAGTGGCAAAGTGTGATACTGTCATGGAAGCATGTGTAAGATAAGAATCAGAATTAAAAATTTATTCTGTAACTCTGAAATGCAGGTACATCCTACATTTCCAAAGGGCAAAATATATTTATTTCCTTGCATTTCGATATAGCAAACATCTCAAACCTTTAACTAAAATTCTGTTTAATAGCATATATAGTTTAGACAATATCTGTCAATTTTTTTGGTCCTAAGGGATTACCTATATGGAAGTAGCGAACTCATCCCCAAATTATCATATCTTTGAATATATAAATTGATTGTGTTTACTTATGGTACGGATTGATCTGCGATAATGTTAAAGATTTAGACTGTGGCCGAATGCTCATTTAAGGCATTAAAAATAACGCTGTTAATGAATAACTACACGAGTGTATATAGATATGTTATCTATCAATATTTAACGTCTTAACAGTGTCGCATCTCATAACGCATTAAATCAATGGCCATATTTGCGTGAAACGCACAATTATACCTTAATATTATCGCAGATGAAGCCCCCACCTTATGACAAAATATTTCTATGAATAATCTATGAATCTCAAAAATAATAATACGAATGTGTCACAATAATTCGATTTTGGTTTGTATACATTCTGTATACAATATTCAGTTGTAGTGAAAAAGAAATGTTATTTTTTTTTCATTTAATGTTTTAACTGTAATGGCGGGGCTTCATCTGCGTTAATGTTACAGATAACCGTTTCACGCAGACATGAGGAAGAGTTTAATGCATTACTTGATATGCGACATTGTTAACGACATGTAATAAATAATAATAGTATCTAATAGTCTAGTCTAGTAATAACATCTTCATGGGGAATGAAGATGTTATTTACTTACATAGCTCTATGCATTATTTCTATGTTTATTATTTATTTATGTCTATTAATTTTATTAATATTGCAAAACCTACATGTTACACATTTTTTCTAATCCATCTTAAGGTTGTCTGGAAGAAATTGCTTTTAGTGATAAGACCGCCTATTGTCTTCTGTAGTTAAACTTCTTAAATTGTATGTGAACGTTATGCAATAATAGTACATTATGGTATTAGTGTGTAACATTGGTGATTACCGCCGAGGCGCCATTGAGACTCGAGCCGTAGGCGAGGGTCTTAAGAGAGCCGAGGACGGTAATCATCAATACACACATGTATCACACGACGTTTTTCAACACACTTGTCAATAAAATAACAACAAAAACTCATTTTATTTAGTAGATAAAAAGTTTATTTAGAGAAACAATTAGTAAATGTGCAGTCAGTAAAAAAGTTATATATGAGTGAAAGTTTTATTTATTAAACACGTACGAGTTAAAATTATCTATTTAAATAAGCAGTTGCATGAAATGAGCAAGCAATAGGAACATTCATTTATTTGTTCTATAGAACACGATCTTTTTTTTTAATAAAATCTTTTTTAAGAATTAAGCAAATCAACCAATAAAATTTAAAAAAAATCTATAACTCACTAGTGAGTTATAATTTTTTTCACTCAGTTTGATTTTGGGTGTCATTCTGTGCTTAATTGCGGTGACCATAGAGCCACTTTATGAGCAAGTGTGTTGAAAAGTATATTCTATTCTATAAAATGTATGTATGCACTAAAGTGGCTATGCGATACATTCGACCTATCAATATTTTTAACACTATCACAGATGTGGCTGTACCATTTTGATTTAAAAAATAATTAATACCATTTGGTTGAAAGTCTGGATGGATTTTTACATTAAAAAGCAAAAGAAGAATAACGTGTACTACCCATCTACAAAAGTACGATTTATGGGCTTCTTTAGAGTTACATTTCTTGCTGGAATATTGTAATTTTCTTCCATTACTCCTATTAACCGCTATACCTCGCAGCACTGTCTGCTACTTTAATTATTATTCCTGTATTAAACCGTGTAAATATTCCAGTAACTTAATGTGGTGTATTTATGATAAATTTTACATATTTTGTTCACTAGATGTAATAGACATACGTACATCAGTTTTACTTAGCAACTGCGGAAACGTATTATTATTATTAATCTTCTGTGATTATTTAAACATGAAATAAACAAATTCATTAAACCTTAAAAGTTTTGACTGTTTTCATTTCACATAAAAGCTTTCAGTCGTATGTACACATTTCTCATTACTACTCTTTAACGCTTAATTTATTAAGATTTGTTTTCTGCATCTACCTACTGTATTTTTTTATATTTTAACCAAAGTTATTACAACATCGAAAGTGTCATTTTATATTGTACCATCTTTATAGTTAAGAATATATGACACTGACAAAATCCGCAAACCGTGCGAAGCCACATGAAAAAAAGTTTAGTATATTCCTTAGACCATAGACCAGTACAATCATATTATATAAGCCAATTTTATGATTTTTAGGCGTCCCGTGGTCTCAGTTCTTCCGGTGAGCTCGATTGCGACGCATGTTGGTCTGGCATTGTGGGCAGTACCACTTGCCCTTAGGCGGCGCGGTGATGCCAACACACGGATAATGGAACCATTCGTATGGGCACTATAAACAAAAAAATCACATATTATTCCGTTTCGAATAAGACAGTATGGGAAAAATGACATAAGCGGCCATCCATAAATCACAAGAATTTCATGATTTTCTGACCCCGCCCCATCCTTGTCACAGTTGGTCACATTCGTGAGAGGAGAGTCCCGTCTCTATTGTGCATCACATATTTTGCACATCAAGAAATTATTAAATTAAAACAGAAGTTCCGTTTTTTAATTATTTAAACACTACTCCCTTATAGATAGTGTCGGAAATATATTGAAATTTTTAGTTAATAGTTCGAATTTTGTGTTTTAAAACCTGAATATTATATTAGATTTTGAAATGTGACGTCAAGAAATTATCTTAGTTATTATAAAATTAAGAAATTAGGACTGGAACTTGGCCAGTAAAGCCGGTACAGAACAAACGCTTGTTAGGGCGGTATACTCTACACCAGGGGTGGAAGTTACCCAGATGGGCAAGTTCCCTGCGGCTTTGGGTTTTTATATCACCTTCGACTATAAGCTGCCTAGCCACGTCAATTTTTTTCTCCATTCCTACACGGATAAAGTTTATAAAAAAAATATTTTATATACAATAATAGTTAAAAGTGGAACATTTTCTTCTTGAAACCTAACCGCGCTTGGCTTCAGACAAAAATATATACAAATCGGCCAAGGCGCTTTGCTTGCAGTTTCTAAAATTTGAATATTCATAAATACTCGAATGTCTAAATGCTCAAATCGTGCAGAACTATATCTAATAAGCACAATAATAGTATGAGAGGATGTTATGGCATTTTTAGGGGCCCATGCCATTGGAGTGGCGAGTCACCGTCTCCCATTTTTCCATGTTCCCCGAACATTGAGACGGGCAGAAACTATAGTCCCCATATTCTCAGACCCCTAGTACCACTAACAGTTCACCCCAATAGCCCGATACTTTTTGTCCTCTTTTCCCGCAATAGTCCTACACTGACCAGGGCTTGTCCTTGGGTACATTATTATATGGTGTAGACTGGGATAATGGCCGGCCAGTGTCACGCCACATTTACATTAAAATTGTCAAAGGGCCAATACGTAAGCCCTCCAAAAGTCCGGGCCATTTTCATGGCCCTGGGTCTTTAAAGACATACAAAAAAATATGACAGGATGTTACTCTTTGTTGAAGGTATTTATGACTCACGTCTTGGTTATCGCAGGCGACCATATCCCCGTAGGAGACTTGGTTACAAATGCAGTATCTCGGTTCGTTGGGGTCATAGGTCCACTCTTCCTCCATAGGTTCCTCTATTGTTACGTTATTCACTACACTGTTCATGCTGAAACAATATTACAATACAACAGATAACACTTTATTGCTCACCAAATACAGTGAAACCTCTGTAAATCGAACCGGAAGGGAGACCCGAAAAATTCGAGTTACGGAGTTTTCGACTTATGGAGGTTTTCGGCTTAGCGAATTTTGTAAGGAAACATTCATCTTGTAGAGGTTAACGTGTACTCTAATAGATAAAGAGGTAAAATAACTAAAAGTCCTACTTATTATAGAGCTAAAAAGCATTTTTAAATATTGCTATGTTCGAGATACAGAGATCTAGTTTATTTTTTGGAGTTATAGAAGGAAAATGAGTACTGAATTTGCTTATAGGAATTCACTAATTATTTCAACTTATTAACTAAACTTCAGATTTCGAGCAACCGAGGTTTTAGGCGTTAAAGGGAAGGGAACATGAGTATATTTCGAGTTTGGGAGGTTTTCGGCTTATCGAGGTTCGACTTAAAGAGGTTCAACCGTATACAATTACGAAAATAAGCGATTACAATATTGTCATGGTAGAAACAATATGCGGCCCTATTCGTTTTAAGCAATCTCTTTCAGGCAACCTAACTTAAGGAATAATTTAACGCAATCAGACGATGTGGGTGGCGCATATTATTAGGTAGAACTTAAAACTTAAAAAAGGAAAATCGTAAAAGGTGAAACATAAATGTGTACAGTATCGGTGTATAGTTTGCCGTTATTATTTCAGACTTTGTGTCATTAAATATAATATTCAATTATAATTAATAAAATATACGTAATCTACAACATCTATAGTAAGTCAAAATCTGATCCTAAAATCCAATCAATCAAGACTTGTATATAATTGATACTTTGTCGAAACGAAGATTTCCTTCACGGTCCAGTTAAACGATACACAAAATCATCCAATTCGTCTTCAATAGTATCAAATATGTCCATCTCTTAAATATTCCTTCACAAAATAACTAAACTTTCATCAGTAATTATTCGAATCACATCTGTTAACCACATTTTATGGCTGACAACTAATGTATATGGCAGATAGATTGGCTATTGGCCACTTTATCTGACATATCGTTTACACGGTATTTTATTTGCCAGAGAAACGCTAACGTTGTCTTTATTTGATAAATAAGTTGCAAGTAGCTTATGTGGAACTTTATTTAAACTTCGTCAAACAGGCCCTTAATGTAACAATTTTTATTTAATAGACCAATAATGGTCAGTGATCATAATATGTATAAGTAGACATTGATTTAGCTTGTCTGATTGATAAGGGAGAAGATCTACAGGCGAACAGCCTGTATACAATAATTTCTACAAAGGAAGAAGTGTATGCTGGTAAATATTACTTATAATTTTTCCTTTTTAATTTTTATATCACTTTGATAATTTATATTTTTTCTGGTTAACTCATTTACGACTTACATTTACTACAGTATTTATATACACTGATTTCGTACAATTTGCATTTGGCCCTGACTTGTAAAATTCAACCTGTATAAGACAATGTACATACACGACTGTAGGTGATGAGGACCGGCTGGCCGCTGCGGCGACGGATTGCGTGTGTGAAACCGACGAAGCCGACGAACCGCCGTAACTGCTCTTCCTAAAAAAAATAAACAATCGCAGCCCATAAACATCCCACTGTTGGGAAAATAATAATAGAAATTACTGTAGGCCAGTGTTTTTCAATCCGTGGGTGTGCGACACCCCTAAGGGGTCGCCGGCAAAAAGAGAAAAGGCAATTTATACCTCATATTTGGCTACTTTCTAAATTCAGCCGCTTTTTGCAGAGTATACAGGCCGTAACAATGAATATAGGTAACAAAATAGAGAAAGACATAAACATTTAAAATACTAACTATTTGACTGTCCATGGCTCAAGGGGGTCGCCAAAATTTTTCAACCCGTAAAGGGGTTAAGTGTTCAAAAAGATTGAAAATAACTACTAATTACTATATATTTGAGAAAAGTTATATTAAGTATTTTATTTTTTACCTATTATACCATGTAAGCAATAACACGTTGCGAAGCGGTGTACATAGACTAGCAAGTAAAATTAAATTTTAACCTTCAAATAGTATTCTCCGGTGGAACTTATTTTGAATAAAAACTTTTGAATTTGAATTTAAAGAAGGAATGAAAATTGCCTTGTAAAATAATATAAGACTAGCCACACACTTGCAGAAATTACGGTGTTGACAATTCGTCTAAATACGATCGCACTATTTTTTAAGTAACCTATGACACATCAGCTGTAATTCCGAACCTCTGTATTGTTCACTGCGCAAGTACTTCGGGAAGAATAATTATTAGTTGTGTAAAACTGTACAAGTCTTTTTACTATTGAGTTATGATATAGTCTAATAATATTATTAACTTTAAAAATATATTTGAGTATAAAATAATAACATTTTACATAATTATGTAAACTACGACTAAAAAGAATTAAATAATATAATTATCACTTACTTTTGTTTATTACGTTTATTCGTAGAAGTTGTGCTGGAGTGGCCATGGGCAGTCGTATGATGTCCATGTACGCTACTGCTCTGGCTCATCCCTGATGGTAACCCGTGTCCTGAAGAAAATCATATCGAATATTTAGCTGTACCTAAGGTCTATATCAGGAGTCTACACTATTCTGGTCAAGGGCCACATAATAACAGAACTCCAAAAAATATTTAGGCACAAACCCCTAAATATGGCACAATTACTTGAAAACTCCCCTAACAAAAGATCCATTTATGTATTGTTATATTCTTTATTCATAAGCTGTTTTAAGAGGTAAAAGTTTCGTATTAAGGCACATGATGGATTGGCGCACGAGTGTAGTGAGGGCTCTAATAATTCGAGTGTCTAAATAGGCTTTCCACCCGTGGTTAACACTCTGCTTTTCATTTCGAATATGAGGAAAGTAAATAAAAACTAGTTAGTTAAACAAACAACTATTTTTCGAATAAAAGCAGGCGTAATCTTTATATTATTCAATGTATACTCTTTGACCACATCTAAATTTGATGAAACGTCCTCATGTATGTCACATACGAAACGTCGTAGGTTTTTTATCTCGGGCATTTTACCAGCCAGTATTTTATTGTCATTGATGATAGTAAATATTTAGCTGAAACTTATGTAAATTAAATAATAATTTAGTGAAAAGTAATTTATACGTATAAAACGAGTTTAATTAAAAAACTGTTCATATTTTTTATTACAATGTATGCCTCGTTTTACCACTGGCTGTAAAAGAAGTTACGGCATGATATTATCTATGGTTCGTATAGTTTTCTAAATTTTGACAATAGGGAGAATCGTTACCCAGGGACGGAAAGTGTTATTTATTTATTTTATTTATTTGAGAAACATACAATAATTACTAGCTGTCCCGGCAGACGTCGTCCTGCCCGGTAAAAAATAGGGGTTGATCGTAGAGGGTTGAAAATCTAGGGTTGTATGTATTTTTGTATGTTGTATCATAAAAAAATAGATATTAAAAATTTTGACTAAAAAATAAATAAAAAATTTAGGGGTGGACTACCCCTAACATTTAGGGGGATGAAAAATAGATGTTGGCCGATTCTCATAGATACCGGATAAGCACAAAAAAATATCATCAAAATCGGTCAAGCCGTTTCGGAGGATTATGGCAACGAAAACTGTGACACGAGAATTTTATATATTAGATAATTCATAAAATATAAATCACACAAATTAGTACACAAATCAACTAAGTTTCCACAAAAAAAAAATTCATGTTAAGCATTTGGCTCGTACTATAAAAAATTATAATATATTTGATACAATATTGTAAAATTAGATTAAAAAAAAAGAAATTAAATAATACGAGAACACCCAAAAAAAACAACAACTATACAATATGTCTATTTTCATCCCTGTGATAAGGCAATTCCGAACGTACTTTCAAAATGTAAGAAATGAAAAATTCTTACCATGGTCATGATGAGTGGTGTGATGGGTTTGCAGTGCATGGTGTGCGAGGTCCCCGCCGGCGACCGCTTCGTAGGAAGCCTTCAGCGACGCAGTGCGTCTCCCGTGCTGCATCTACATCAGACAACTACACTAAGAATCTTTGACACGGAGTGATTTAACATGAACAAATCAGTACGATCGGATTGATGGCCGTTCCTATATCTTACTACTATAGTAGAATTATTTGATCCGTGCAGTTTGGGTCATAAAATAAAGCGAGTATTTCGCTCTCTCTTCCACTCACGGGCCTTATGGGCGGGCATAGTGATGCGCATTATTGTTGTCGATAAGCGTTATCGATAGTGTATTTAGTTTTGTCATTTTGTGGGTTAGTTATAAAAATGAAAAAAAAATAGCATAGCATAGCATAACAACGTATTTATTAAAATAAGAATAATAATGACTTATAATAAATTATTAATTAGGTATCCATGTTAAAAAAAACTATAAGTACAAAAGTTTAGAATGTAACAAGTTATATTAAAAATAAATATAAACACTTTCATCTTAGTTTAAAATTAACAGCCAAAAAGATAATAATGATTTTTATAAGATTGATAATCTTTCTTTGATAAGAATGAGTTTTTATCGATAATGGCGTTGCGCCCGCGCAACACGCTCACCGCCTTGGCCGGGCTGAGGCCGAGCTTGATTTATGACCCAAACTGCTCGGACAAAATAATTCTACTATAGCTTACCCGGAAAACCTTGTACCGCCACAGAATCACTAAATAAAAAACTTTGATTTCTGAACGACGAGACGAACGTCAAACGTTTGACATTCAAAACCAAAAAAATGAAAAACTTGAATTTTAAATTTAATTTGATTTATAAACGACGGGATGAACATCAAATGTTTGACAGGTAGGAATAGTTTGTAAGGGAAAGCGAAATTGTTTTTGCTATATTCCAAGCATTTTTTTTTTGTATCTACTCACCTTTAAAACCTTCCCTGGACTTCCACTAATAATTCAAAACCAAAATTAACCAAATCAGTCCAGCCGTTTTCGAGTTTTAGCGAGACTAACGAACAATTGATTTTCATATATATAGATTCATTCGTTTGCCCCACTATAGATTGAATTTTAACATCACTCGTATGGAGCATATATCAAAATTTAACCGATAATAAGGCAAATGAAGACTCCGTAAGATATAGGAACCGGCCATTATTAGAATGAAGAATGGGTTTGTACACTTTAAAACGAACCATTATCAAATTAGCGTTTTATTTATAATGTTATTAATGCCCAATGATTTTATTTTTGGTCCGATCAAAGCCCTAGATTGTTGAAGATAGTGGTGTAATGACTGGTACCTAGGACCTACCTATTTGTTTTTAGCTTTTAGTACACAATCTACACCATATTTTTTTTCAATAAAATATTTTTTCTTTATTAATACACAAATGTTATTTAATGATGAAGATAAATTATGTAGAACCCATTATCTTATGTGTTAATGAAAATGGTTAAGTTGTAGTTAATACCTGCTGTGTGGCAGCGATTGCTTGACTGGCCGCCGCGGCGATCGCGCTGCCCGCGTGGCCCAAGGAATACGAGTCCCGGCCGAGGGCAGCCTGACAACAACATATTCACCGAATACAACATCACCCTATACGTTCATACAAAAAAGTAGAAAAAAAACATTTTCTAAATTATTATCCTGTACGTCCAGTGATTTTATAACACGCTTTTATTATCTTCAACTGTATGTCTAATGAGCGAATATCAATATGGTCGCCATAACAACCTTCAGTTGTTCCGGCATCAGTAGCCAGATCCCAGTCCCCCTTGTGCGGTGCTGCATTTGTAGCACTTTGGTGTTACAAATGTCCCTAGGCGATGGTAATCGCTTTCCATCAGGTGGGCCGCCTGCTTGTCGGCTGAACTCAAGGGGAAAAAAGATAAGTTGCGTGAAAGAAAGGGAAGTTAGACAGACTGGCGCAATAACGCGTTGCGCAACGAAGCGATTTACCCTCCCATATGAAGTTCATCACTTCAGAGGTTGTACGTCATTCCTTTACATTTTCATTGTATTCGTTAAATGCTAATGGCGCTTGTCTAGGGCATTAGGACCGAAACGTATTAGTATGAATGTTCACTAAGAAGACCGAATAAGGGCGGGCCCCCATTAGACGAACAGTGAGCGGCTGACTGTTCGTTGGTTGACTCTGAACAGCGTATCGGTCACTAACTCAATGTCGACGAAACGCTTGCGAACTCTTGGGAAGGAAGGTAAGCAGTTGGTATATACCAGTGTTCTGAGAGGAGTGGTTGTGTTTAATGCCACGGATATTCTCCAGTAATGGCTTGGTTGGAGGCATTAATAAATAATAAAGAAATAACAGTCAGTAAACGTCCCACTGCTGTGCTTGGGCCTCCTATTACAGGGGAACGGACAGTATACCCGCCACGTTATCTAAGGCGGCTTGGCGGGTTTGACATATCGGTTATTTCGATGCGCACGTTTCATCATAATGTTTCCCTTCACCGTTGTAAGCATGTGGTAATTGTAACAATATGCACATTACGTCAGAAAACTGCCTAAGTGGTGCATGCGTTCCGGCCAAGATTCGAACCAGCAGCCTTTGCGTTTGGGACACGTGCGCTGCTATTACGCTATTACGACTCTTGGAGACATTAAATAAAAATAATTATTAAAAAAACACACTGGATCCATCCAAACAAACACAACTGAGTGTTCCGCTAGTCCCAGTCCAATCGCTATGATCGCAATGATAGCGAGCATCGTTCGCTGCTAATAAGCCGCTCACTGAATGACAAGCTGCTGTCCGCAACCGCGTCCGCGTGAAATAGTTACTTTGGACTAACGCAAACTTTAACCCTTTAACTTTAAGGAAAAAAACCCGGCTTTGAAACATTCTTCATTGGTTGTAAAATCATTAATGTCATAATCAAAACATATTAATTTGTGGAATACAGTTTTAAATTCAAACATACTTCAATAGAAACTGTCGAACAGTTAACACAATCTTTTACTGGAAGATATTTTCCAACAGGTGCTCAGCTCCTATTGGTCTTAGCGTGATGATATATAGCCTAAAACCTTCCTCGATAAATGGGCTATCTAACACTGAAAGAATTTTTCAAAGTGGACCAATAATTTCCGACATTAGCGCGTTCAAACAACGTTTTATCCGTGCAGGAACGAGAAAGAATACAATTTCCTGCGGCCCGGCGGCCTGTCGTAAGAGGCGACAAAACAACCCACAGCCAGGTGTAGGCATTTGCCCGACTGGATGGCGACCACCCTGGTCTAGAGTATGCCGCCATAATAACCTGTGTTGTGTTCCGCATTAGTGACCAGGTTCCAGGCTCCCTAAAGAGAGCAGCAGCGCATTCGTAGCACCTTTGGTGTTGCAAATGTCCATAGGCGATGGTAACCGCTGTCCATCAAGTGGGCCGTCTGCCTGTCTGCTGATCTCCAAAGCAAACAGTTAGTCGCTCGCTGCTCGTAATGGGGACACGGCCTAAGCACAGCGCTGTTACCTGTATAGCGGAATCGGTTCTGGAGAGATTGGCCGAGGAGTGGGCGCGCGACTCACGACTGCCCCAGCTGTCGCGGCGCTTCTCCGCGCGGATGCGGTACCTGGGCATTAGGGGAGTGGACAAATCAAATAACCGAGATACTTTAAATCAAATAAATGATGAAGTTTCGAATTCACCAAATTGTACTGAATGCCAAAAAAAGTGTGTGTGTACTTATGTACACGCGTTAGGAGTTATAACTTCTTTGGCGTATCAAGATTTAACCGACCGTATTGAAAAATACAATCGAACCTGAGGTTACCTGTAAATAACTTAGAAAAATAAATATCACAATCACACCTAAGTATTAGAAAAAGCGATATAATATTTTTTTTGGAAATTCACTGGAATTAGAATTAAAATAAATCCATTGATTTTGCTGATCATTTTAATATATATATGTAGGATACTAAATAAATGATTTATAAATCATCAAACTCGTATATTAATTAAAACACAATAAAGAAATATTACAATGCTCGTCTCACAAATTCACAATCCATCCTATCAACAACTCATTGCTACGCAACCACCATACTACACTCGGCCATCCTGAAAAACTAAAATGTTGACTATAGCTAACTTCATGGTGTAGCTTTTTCGTGTGACGGTGTACGCGCGCATCTTAAAAATTTACTCTCATCGCGCCTAAAGAATTATAACTTTAAAAATTTAAGATATCTATCACGTATTATACGTATTACCCATATTATAATGTGGGTAACTGGACGATTATTCTGTCTTTTCCATTTTCAGTGCTCGTTCAGTTATTATATCAGTGTACTTAGTTTAAGGAAGTAGAAATAATTGTAAGACTGGACAGGGTGACATTGCCACAAAGTGACAAAAGCCCATTTATGTAATAAAGATAAAAAAACTTCAAAGCGTCATATAGTTGTAATCAGCGCATTTACTTATGACGTCATAAGTGAAAGGAGTTGAATTTTTACTTCGCAACGCGTTATCGTTGTTTAAAAGAAGAAAAAGAAGAAGTGGCACGAAATTCCGCATCAACACGATTAGCTAAAAATTGAAATATAATATCTCAGGCTCTTTAAAAAAAATACTGAATGCATGGAGTTGTAACAAACAAAAAATATCATTACCATCGCAATAACCACACACTAATAATTCGTACTGAGAAACATCTCCATAGATTCCTTACATGTTGTGAAAAATATAAATGTTATAAAGTAGACAGTATAGAAAAAAGACAGAGCAGGTGCTCGCTCCAGCCTTTTTGCATATCTTTAGTAAATGCAATTTTGTCACTTAAATGTTCTTCAATAGTATAGTATCTCACTTTAACCAAGGTAATTTTACATCAAATGTTAGCAATATATACATTACAGTGACTGAAAACAGACATCCTATGTCCTTCTGGGTGTTACTTTTACGAATGAATTTTGCTTTACTTACTGCTTACCACAACATAAAGATTAATTTAATTAACTTAGGCATATACATTACACAAACTGACTGCCGGTTTATTATGTTTAAAGAACAAAATGAACTGAAGAAAAGTTGTTATTCTTTGCATAGCAGTTGGTCTAGATTTGTATCAAGCTAGATACTGACATACTTGGAATTATTATACTCAACTAGAATTTCCAGGATATTACTTTACCTATTCTCCTTATAATGGTTGTTGTTAGATGTGCTTGTGTGGTTAGTGTTGATATCTAATTCCAACGATCTCTTCTCCAATAACTCGGTGATTCCCTTGTTGTCTGCCTCCAACTCACACTTGAACTTATGTAGTTCCGTATCTGTTGAGAACGTAATAAAAAATTGTCAACAAAAGTTTTTCTGTCAGTTTTATTCATATACATTTCTAGAAGCATGAATTTAAACTTGAAAGAATCTTTTTTGACATGATAATAACTCTCACGGATGTTAAAATGCACATATAAATGTAAATAATATCACATTTAAGTCTAAAGAATAATAATTTTGGAGATCCATAACAAAAGCCAGAGGAAAGACACTACATTCTGAGCTCGATGTAATTAGAGGCAAGAATGAATGCATTACTAAAATATAAGAATGTATACGAAATTGATGGAAAGAATATTTTAACTGATGTAAGGGAGGAAAGAGAGGAGAAAAGCGATAGTATAGATAGAATGAAATTGTGACAGAATTAAATAGTATGAAATTAGATTAGAAGGCTGTGGAATATGATAGGAGTACCATAGAACTGCCTTTTCAACATTGCTGGTGTAAAAGCGTAATTGTTCCACTTTAGAAGGGAAAAGGGTCACAACAACACAGCAAAAATTATTGAGGCATTAACCTTCTCAGCGTTATCGGAAGATTATATGTTAAATTATTGATGAATGGGTTTTGGTAACGACAGAAGAAAGTATGAGATGTGCAAGCGGGTTTTTAAGGTAATGGGATGTACGGAGCAAGTCTATCATACAACGCATAACCGAATAGTTTTTGGCCTAATATCAAAATGTTGGTTGAGAATTTATAGATTTGGAGAAAGCTTATGATAGGGTTATAAGAAGTGAACTGTGGTCAGCTCTGTCCAGGTATAGGGAACGGATAACCTGATACAATCACTAAAGTCTCTCCATGACCATTCCAGTGCTTGTATTAGGATCAACGGCATTTACTCTGGATGGTTTAGCACCGGAAAAGGTGCTAAACAGTATGACTTTTTGGACAGTTGCTTGGATGATTTGAAAGAAAGTGGAAATGGTTTAAGAATGAATAGGTTACTCATCAAATGTGTACTCTACGCCCATAATCAGGTTATACTTGCATAGTCGGTAAAAGAGTTAAAGGACGTGGTAACAAATATGGACAAATCCTTTAAGAACAAGGGTATGCAAATTAATGTGAATAAGACAAGAGTTATGGTGCTTGAAAGAGATGGATGGCAATGTGTAACATACAAATAGGGAAAGAAAAACTAGAGCAAGTTAAAGAGTTTGTATACCTAGGGTGCATGTTTACAAGAGAGGGAAACAATGTGAGTAATATTGAAAGGAGAGTAACAGCAGATAATGAGGTGAATGGTGCGCTTAACTCTTTTATGAACAGCTGAAAAATATCTGTAAGGGCATGCCTGGCTTGTTAGGTATGGCAGAAGAAGTACTTAAATAAGCATGTACATATGAAAAAACAAATTAATGTTAATGAATCAAAAGTGTTTGTCAGGATCATAGCAGTTGAAAATCCATCATCTCTGCCTACCCCTACATCACTTTTCACTTCATTAATAATTTTATATATGGACATAGGTTTAAAGTGTATAAAACATGAAAACATTTTTTACCAAGTCTCCGCAGGTAACGGTCAACCAGATCATACATCTGGTTGGCCAGCGTAGTTTTCTCATCAGCTTCCTCCAAGGTCTTGTTGTACCCTCTCTTGATATCGGCGAATTCTGTATTAGCTTGTTCTGTGTTGATCTCACCGCGTCTACAACCACCGAACAATGTACGGACCCTTTTTTCTAAGGTGTCCATATTATCTAAAATAAAATAATAAAATGCATTATGCATCTAAAGCAGGAGTCGGCAACATGCGGCTCGCGAGCCACATGTGCCTCTTTGGGTGTAGAGCTGCGGCTCTTTAGTTATACATCGCTTCCTACCAAATGGACATACAGACAAAAGTGCAGTTTTACACAATGCACAAAATTGTGAAAAAAACAAAAGTAGTTGATAGTATAAAGCTGAAATCCAGAATACCCTACTTCTTCGGCACACTTGCTGGTAAGACCTCCTAAATTGTAACATGCATATTTTTTGTAAACAAAAAATTTCATTTTTGTGTATACCCCTATATGTTATGTAAAAAAAGACATTGTTATGTCCCAATTGTTTGTTATTGAAGCACAAGTTAGTCTTGTAAGTTAATTGTTTTTAGTTTTGTATTTAATAATAAGTAATTATCTAATAATGTCACATAAACATTATCTTTTTGTTGTGAAAAACATTACTTATATATGAATAAATAGATATGTGTTATTATCAAACACTTAATTTATGCAAGTAATATTTATTGTTGGCAACAAAAAAAATGTGGCTCTTTAAAAACTTAGAAATTTCATAATTTGTATTTTGGACTCTTCCAACTCAAAAGGTTGCTGACCCTGATCTAAAGTATACAATGGTAGTTTTGTTACTTGCATTAAGGATGACTTACATGTTTTGGATAAGATATTTTCTTTTTATTCCTCATCTGACTTTAGATATTTTGCAAGATTCTTTTATTGTCATTTTAATCTAACATTATTTAAACACCATAGGGATGTAGCCATTTGTAGTTTATGACTTTATCTATTTATACAAATTTTTATTATATCTATTACAACTGGAATATATTAACAAAGATGAAGTTGCTAATATTTAACATAAAAACTATATAATTTCAAAATACTTACTTTGGACTGACAAATCCATTTCTCGCATTTCAGTAAATCTATCCCGCAACTCCTGAGGAAGATGCTCAATCACTGAAAGATTTAATGCATAACATTTCAATTATTTGAGGTCAAGTGCTGCAATGTATTTTTTATATTAAATAAGGCTGTCATTAAAGCTTTCATATCTAAGTCTAGCCAGCCCTGTCAGAATAACTTAGCTTCCATTTTTATTAAGCAACTTCCAGTGTCAAATCTAGAACTTTTTAAGGTAGGCGAGGCTTTTTAAACTAAGTGTAAATAGCCCAAAGACAGTATGTAGAGTCACTACGGTTTTATTATTATAGCAACACTAGAGTATAAAATAAATGTTTTTTCTGAGGATTCTCACAATATTAGTTTTAACATTCAACACAGATGACAGCTCTGGTGCTGGAACCTTATAACCACTTTTAGTTAGTTAGCAACAGATGATGAAGTAATAGACGAGTTTTAGAAACCTGAAAACTACCTGTTATGTCCCATTTACCAAAAAACTAAATATAACTACTATAATAATACATATGATTTACACTAAAGAAACAAAAAGAAGTTTATACAAAATCAATTGTCATATACAGTAATTTCTAGCTAATATAGAAAAGTAATGGTGTCAAAACAATTTAATAACATTGGCCTATTGCATATGGAATAAATTAATTGTTAATATGTTCATCCACAGTAATTATTTATAATCTTTTGTATGTTTAATTCGGTACTAGAAACAATATACTCGTTTCTACTTGCCGGGCTTCTGTAAAGAATTGTCAAAAGTAAATACTTTAAATTAAGCGCCTTTACAAATTCATGAAAATGCTACAATACTACCAACTTAAAATGTATTACGTCATCGGAAAAAATCAAAGGCGACTTACTTTCCAAATAATCTTCGAGATATAACATATTGGTAAGTTTTTTTTAGAATATAATTGTATTTTGTTTATTGTCTTCTGAATACTTCGATTACTAGTTTATTAAGAATACTAAAGTTGGTCTAACGCCTACAATATAGACAATATTGATGTATTTTTGCACCACGTCACAAAACGACAAACGCTATCGCCAAATGCCAACTACTAAATAGTGTTGTACTATTTCCAGTTCCATTAACATATCGATATATCTTCGAGGAAATTTTAATTTGCTTATTCTTTGATACTCTGTCCTTCATTTTGTACTTGTACTCACTAGGCTATCATGTCAACCGTTTTGATAACTGGTTTTGTAATCTCGAGTTTTTCTTTTCGTAAATTCGATTTACGTTTCGAGCTAGGTTTGCATAATAGGTATTAAGACAGAATAGAAGAGAAGCTATTTTATTATTAGAGTAAGATGGCACTGTGTTAATATCAGTACTAGTGTCCATTTATTGTTTATAGTGTAATGTAATCGTGTATGAATGATTAAGGATTCATACTAGATGTCTTTAAAATCTATTTACACAATTATGTTATAAACTTTTGAAAAGAGAATAAATAATAAATTAACAAGCACTTGACGTTTTTAATGTATGAATGAATGAATGAAAACTCTTTATTGTTCATTATAACTTAAACCTGGACATTTAATATACTTAAATACATTTCCATTAGAACAATGGGCGGCCTTATCGCTTATAGCGATCTCTTCCAGGTAACCCGGTATCTAAGGAAACATTTCATTTTTTTTGTTTTTTTATTTGTTCTTATTATTATTATTAAATTAGATAGAACCAATCATCCTGCGGCTCATCTCACGGACGTTGTCTTGACTGGGCGCTCCCGCTGGCTTAGTGGTTTACCACAACTCGTGGCCTGTGTAAAACTTTTTAGCGAGGTCTTAAATTTGACCTTATTTTTTGTACTTTAAATTAGCAAATATTGCAGTAAGTTTAACGTAAAGTATATTAAATTTTGTCTTGCTTATTTCTAAACAAGTGCCAAAATGCCTTTCAACTTAATTTCGATAATTTTGTTATAATTAGACATCACTATTACGCCACCCGCTGCCATTGCTGCCAATAGCAGAATAAAATGCGTTCAAATTAATTGTTTATTAATTTTATATTTCATTCATTTTAAGGTTTCAACTACTTGAAAATGATTCGAAGACCTCTTACAGAAATTACCTTAAAATTAGACGATTTGCAAGAGTATGAAACGTTTCGCCAAGAACAGATTCATTGTACACACTTAGCAACAGAAATGCAAGACGCTACTCCTAAACCATTAATTGGAGGTCCAAAGACTACTGAAGAGATACATAACAGGATCGGTTACGCTCCAAAAAAGAAACCCAGTGGCCCAAGTACAGTATAAAAGGGTAAAATAAAAGAAATATTAAATAAGATAATTTTTATATTTTATTTCAAATGTCCCATGTAAATAAAGACAATATTAAACAGTTTTAATAATATTTAAATTACATAGACATCAAAAGAAATGTTCATCAATAAAATCTTATAATAATTATGATTGATTATAAGGGAATAACATTACATTTATGGTTTTAATCAAAGGCATGTTTATTAAGTTTGAGGGCAGCGTTACCGTCGTCTTCTATTGGATTCACGTTGTATTTTTTGTTGTGTTTACGCCAACATATACAGCCAAATCTGAAATTAAATGTTTTCAAGCGTTATAAGAAAGTATCTAAGCGGAGTTCGGAAATTTAAAAATAATGTTAGTCCCAAAAATAAAATTAACATAGAATAATACCTAAAGCCTTTGAGATTCATACGTACTTTTAAATGGAAAATACAATATACCGCCGGGAATGAGGATAAAATAATAAATTGAGTACTTCATGATGAAAAAAACATGATTCGGCTTTGCGTTATGAAATTATATTTCATGTAATCTACAAGAGAAACATTACACAAATGTCGAGTGTGTATGGTCCAGGATCTTTGCCTGTTCTTCAAATAATGAAGAGCAAAAATACTACTAGGTACTACTCATGTTAATTTTTATAACAATTTGGTTTAGTCAAGTTACCCCTATATTTCTTCATATAAATTGAAAATGAATTTATAGTAAAAACTTATATGCAAGCTTTTTAATAGATAAAGTTCAAACTCTTTTCGAATTTTGTACCTTATCAGATCTGAAATGTAAACAATTTAATATTTCGACCCTAAGGCGACCACTAGTATTAATAAAAACATACTATAGATAAACATTATGGTACTGGCAGGCATTACAGTACAGTAAGAAAGAGAACTCTATAATCTCCGTGCAGGAGCGGAAAAAGAATACTAATTCCTGCGGCCGGGCGGCTTGTCACTAGAGGTGCCAAAACAACCCACAACCAGGTGGTAGGCTATTTTACCAACTGGATGGCTACCACCCCTGGTCTAGAGTATGCCGCCGTAATAAGCGAATTGTGTTCCAGCATTAGTGGCCAGGTTCTAGGTTCTCCTTTAAAGCCGGCAGCACATTGGCAGCACTTCTTGTATTGCTAATGTCCATAGGCGACGGTAATATCTTTCCATCACAGTTGGGCCGTAAGCCTATCAGCTGTGCTTTAGCAATAATAAAAAGAGAGAGACCCGTGAGACAATTTTTTTATAAAGATTTACTTATACTATAAGATAAACTGCTTATATTTTAAGTCAATTTAATAATTATCAATAAGATAAATAAAAAGTCATAGCCACATTAGTATGTCAAAACGTAGCGATAGAAGAAGCGAGATATTACTTTTATATTTAAAAAAGTAAATTTCTTTTGCACGATATTAACGTTTACGAGCTAAAATATTTACAAAAATGAACGAACAGGGTTACATATAAACGACGTCGTAGCATATATTCTAGTATGGTCATGGTAGAAGACAATAACCTTTTTTTAGTGTTAGAAAATAAAGTGAGTTTCTATATTATATCTATTATTATCAATTTCGACAGTATCCTAAACTAGCTTAATTCACCTCTTTCCCTTATATATAAAGATTAGATAAAAAATTAAACTTATGTTACCGTGTTTTGAAAGATTCCATTACATCGCTAGATTCTTTAATGTACACCAATACAAAAATAAACTTACAGCTCACAACTACACCTAATTACGCACAAAGGGCGGTCTTATCACTAAAAAGTAAAAAGCCATCTCTTCCAGACAACTCCAGGAATTGTTACCTTAAGGTGATAAAGTAGAATATCTCCACGAGACTTAATATAGAGAAGCCCATGAAGAGACCAAGTAAACCACCACAATTTGCCAGAAAGTCGGTTTGTCCATACAGCTCCGACCTTTTTGAAGTTATAAACTGACCCTCTTTGAAAAATATCATAACACGTGCTATTTTCATCCTGTAATAGAAAAGTTCAAATAAATGCTATGTTTTTTAAAAGTATATGTCGTCATATTTAGGGTACAGTCTTAAAGTATTAAACCATCTTAGTCGAAACAGTAGTTGGCAGAGTAAAACATTCTACGCTCTTAAGCACAACAACTGTATTACCTATATAAATATATTTGTTTGTTTTGATATTTTTAAACGATAAATACTGAAGTATAAACCTCGTCAAACTTTAGACACGTTTCTAAAGCAAATGGCGTAATAGGTGAACGGGAAGTGCACGGTTCAGGGGCCTTACTGTCAAACGGCTTACGTCGTTCGTTTTAGATCATTTTTTGATTTTATTTATATTTAAGTGTATAAGTCATTTCCATTGAATGTTCTATTAATTTTTGTGTTTTATATACATTATTATTGTAGTTTTAAACCAATATTTGCTCTTTCTGTCTTGTATTTAAAATTTCATCGACTCTTTTGGGTTAATTGAGCCATTTTAGAGGTAGGCCTTAGACCCCTAGGGCATTAGGACTGAACGAATAGAATGAAAATGTATGGTAATGACTCAATATTTAGCGTAACGATATGTCATTCCTGTACATTTTCCATTCTATTCGTACAGCGGTAATGCCACTTGTTTATACTCTGATTTTTAATTACTTGGACTAAAATGACACCTGCGTTCGACCTCTTATATGTTTTGTTGCAAGCTTGGAGCATAGTGTTGTAGTAGGTATGCCTCAATGCCTCATTCATAAGTGAGTCGTGTGAGTTGTTAATTCAACTCACCAATGTTTAAGTTGAATCCTATAGAATTTAAATACAAAGTATGCTTGAAACATACAACATATATAAAAGGTCGATTGCAGCTGTCATTTTATCCTGCTAATTAAAAATCTGAGTAAATTCTATAGGATTTAACTCACTTACAAATTAGTCATACACAACACTATGCCCCAAGCTTGTAACATACTCGTAAAAAAGTTGTAATTTCAGTCCAAGTAATTAAAAATCAGACTATAAGGGTCAGAACAGTCAAATCAACTAACCTACGTTTTTACAAACTTACTAGCGGCCCGGCGCGGTTTCACCCGCGCTCTGTCCCGCTCTCGTCATACAAAGCGTCATGTTATATAGCCCTTACACAGTAACAGAATTTTTAAAATCGGTTTAGTAGATCCAGAGATTACCCCCCTGAAATAAGTTCTGATGTTTTAAGTTCTCTTGTGATTTCGCTTATAATTCATCAACACTTATGATCGACATTCTGAAGTAATTTAAAAGAATTCTTCATCTTCGCACAATAATGTATAAAGTAGTGGATACCCCTTGCTCTTTGTTCGACGATTGGGTGGGTGAATGTGATATATTTTTTTCCGATAATAATCAAGACAATAATTAGCAATTAAACTATTTACAAACGCGTCCATTTCGTGTACAGACTTTACCATCCCGGTCAGTTTGTTGAGCAGGAGAGCAGTGAACGTAAAAAACAGACAGTCAGAACGGACCGTACGCACTGACGGTCGGTGGAGCACTGTAACCGGTCTTAGGTTCAAAAAGTCATATTTTTATTTCATTTTATAAGTATAAAGATATGGATATGGTGCATTACCAAAATACTGTGTTTTACTTAATAAATAAGCTTATTAGGTATAACACAGTATTTTGGTAATGCTTTAGGACCTCACGAATTGATCAATCATCTACCTGTCAAAAAGAAAATAAATTGCTGGACAAAGTGTTATTTAGAGAGATTTATAAGCTTTTACTATAAAAACAGAGAGCATGAAAGTAGAGTAAACGCGGTCGAGATGCGAGCACTGCGCAAAATCTGCGGAGTGACGCTCGCGGACCGCGTTTGTAATACCGAAGTAAGAGAGTTGGTCTGAAAGAGAGTGTCGGGGTAAAGGTAAGGAAAGGAATGCTCCGGTGGTTCAGGCATCTGGAAAGAATGTATGATGAAAGAATGACTAAACAGATATACAATGCAAAAGTGGATGGATGCAGAAGTCGCGGAAGGCCATGACACACCTTCCATGATCAAATTGATCGTGTATTAGCAGAAGGTGATGTCAGGAGCCTTAAGAATAGACGAGCGTGCATGACAAGAGCTATGAATGTCAAAGAAGCAAGTGAGGTGTGTAAGAATAAGCCAGTATGGCACTCTGTTGTTCGTGCCTACCCCGCAAGGGACCTGGCGTGAAGTTATGTATGTATGTATGTACTATAAAAAAGACGAACCCTATGAAATCGGGGTCACTGAGGTTCATTTTCCACGACATAAAAAGAGATTTCCAATCATAATAGGCTTGCGATATTTCTGGCTCGTATTCTATGGAGTTGCAAGCTGGTAAGCATTTGCATTGTCTAGACACTTCACGTGCTTTAAACAGATTTTCAGTTTCGTTGTCGTCTTTATGTTGATCGAGTCCAGTCTCTATCTCTATTGTCACTAATTCCACTGAAACATTATAATTAATTGTATGTTATCTCCTACTTTATATACCAATGTATATGCAGGTATATGGAAAGAAAGAAAAACAAGTTTCCTAAATTTGTACGCCGCATTTTCAGCAAGCAAGGTTGTTGCTGTGTCGAAACTTTATCTGACAAAACGCTGATTTTCAGTGCAAACCTTTCGTTTGTTTGTTGTGTTATCAAAAACAACCCAATTAAGTCTGGTGTGCACCGACATTTAACCGGTGATTAAAATAAAATAATCGATCAAAATGTATGCATAAACAGCGATTATTTTATTTTAACCGCGGTTAAATGTTGGTGCACACCAGCCTAAATTTATTAACTACGAGGGTGAATCAAAACTGTTCCTGAAATCAATATTTTAAAAAAGCAAAAATTTTAACAAAACGTTTTTATTTTTGTACATAACCTCCTTCCAATGCAATGCGTTAAGAATAACGCGTTTCTAACTTCCTTATTCCTTGCGAAAAAAAATGTTTTTTTGAATCTCGTAAAACTCGTCTCGTAAAGCTTATCTTTCAATTTTTCTTATATTTTTAGTTTTAACTTGAATCGTCGTGAGGCACGTGTTGTCTTGACTTGAAAAAAATATTTAAAAAAATCCCAGTGTTTTTTCATTAAAAGGAAGCTTTTTAGGGGGCGCCGCAAGAAATTTAATTTTTAACGACAACCCTAATATACACTGAGGCGAAGCCAGCACTAAAATTATTATCAAGTACAATACTGGTACCGCAATAACTCAAATGCCAACCATACAATCTCTCAAGCTAGGTAAAATTAAAATAAGTTTCTACTTTATTCATTTGTACTTCTCTTTGTAGGCAAATACGATCGTCTTTTTAATGATTATTTATATTATTAGAAATTGAAATTCATTAAAGCAATATGATGATAAATCTCGAGGATGTATCTGTCAATACATTGGTGCCCTGAGTAGATTACTGAAGCTATTGTATTTTATACGGAAACCAAGGCCGGAAACTCCGTGTTTCTTGGAAACAAATATGGATAGGCTAATTAACAATCAAATTCACGTTTAATCACTGGTCTATTGGAGATTAAAGCAGAAGTATTTATGAAAAATGTAACTAGAAATATTTTGAAATCTTACTTTGTGCCTTGTTTAAGCAACCCATGTTCGCAGCTGAGCAGACAGTCATATTTTGCGAATCTGTGAAACAAAAATATAGTTCAAGTATAAAGCAAAAAGTAACCAAATACACAATAACGTAGGTACTGAAATGCTGCTATTAGTCTTCTTACAATAAATATATTATATACAGAAATGTCAGTAGTGCAGTATGATCATAATATCATAACTAATTTGCAAATCATGATTACAGTTGGTGCATTGACGGCCTGTGTGTTTGAGCGGGCCTACATCACTGTAACGCAGAGGTTCCGAGTTCGATTCCTGGTATGGTAAATTTTGGAAACTAATTTTCTCCGATATTTACTATGGTCTGTCATGTCTACTATGGTAGTCCCGTTGTATATTACCCATAACACAGGCGTGACTTGCTTGATTTGAGGATATACAATGTGTGTATGTCTGCTGATTTGCCGAAAATTTCAGCTCAATCGCAGGCCAGGAAGTTGGTCAAATTTAACTTGTAAGATTTCACCCTAATTTACATACATAGGTATTGTTGCCAGGTAAATAAAAGCTTGTGAAGCGTAGGAAATCTTCAATGAAGCACCTTTTGCTTGAAATATGCGTATATTTTAATTTTATGCGATTTACAATTACCTTTTCTTGCGCGTACAATAAATCGTCGTTGATCGTAGTGAATATTTCGAACATTGGCGGTTGGCCGTAGACAAAAAGAGCGTTTGTCATAGACAATTTTTGATATGGCGCGTACACACTGGCGCGAGCGTACTGATTTCATACTCGGCTGGACCGGTGTGTACCTTCCGTAGGTAAATCGTGTCGCAACAGGCTGTAAATTTTTTCTATCTAACCACGACACTATGCGAGCTTTTGTAACATTTGTCAACTTTTTATCCATATTGTGAATTACGGAATAGTTTCTAATTTTTCAATAGCATTACAAAAGCAAAGAGATTATACAAGCATACCATCACGATAACCTCACTTTGTGTTCCGGCATCAGTGACCAGCTTCCAGTCCCCTTAGTGGCCGGTTACCCATTGGTAACGACCCTAGTGTTGCAAACATTCATGGTACCAACGGTACCCACTTTTCAAGCCGCTTGTCTGTTTACTTGCTTCAAGCTTAGACCATTCAACGTCAAGTGTTAAAAAAGCACCCGAAGCATCTCTTAATTTTATGTGGATAATATCGCTTTTGTATAAACTCACATGGCATTCCGAAATGAACGCATCCGCATCGGGTGTACGAGAAATTGGACAGACATTCCATCTCGCAGTTTGCTTGTGTGTAGACCTTGAAGTATTTCAGATAACGGTCGTCTTGGAAATAGCATTGCCGCCTGGGGAATAGTTTCGCTTAGTTAGTATTTCACGTTGTCGCGTGATAGTAGAAGAAAAGTAATGAGGTATCTTTGGGACACTATATTAGAACGAAGTTCTCGAAGACCATAAAAAAGTCTTAAAAACTTATCGTCCATATCGAATATACAGAGTTACATCCAAATCGGTTCAGGAGATTTACGTGAAAGCGTAATTGACAGACAGAGTTGCTTTCGCGTTTATAATATTAATAGAGATTAATACCAAAATAATGAACATCAAAGTATAGTATTATCGCGCAGAATCTACACATGGCATAAAGTGACATACACTACATAGCCGTCAGATTTTTTATGCCGGTTAACACTAGCTCCCTTCCGCCGAGTAATAAATAAAAATATTCTTAAATGTACATACATCACCTCTTATCCGTAACAGTTATAGGAGGCCTCGTTAGAAAAATATTTTTCGAAATCTTGGTTATATGTACGGCTGTCACCCATAATATTTCCCTACTCTTCAAATTTCACTCATATAGACCCAGCATTTTCTAAGAAAATGACAGTTTTTCCAAAATGTCTACGGTATCCTAAAAATAACGGTATAACTGTTATATCACTCACCTCTCTGCTTTATAAAGTCGGAGTCCTTCTGACGTGGTCATCATATTCGGTTTTACGGCCACAACTGCTTCGTGATCGATGGGCACTCTGAAATATTGCTGTGAAAGACGCGGAAGTTCTGCTGGATTGTGTAGCAGCACCTAAACCACGATAATAGGGAATAATTATGCATTGAATTCTAACACAGGTGAGACAGGGATAAACGTGCACCTACAATAAGACATGATAAAATTATTCGGAGAGTTTAATCGCAAAATGTGCTTATTCGATTGTTGTTTTTTTTTTGTAATAAATTGAAAGATCATACCAGGCCACTCAGAAAGTATAGTAAACCAAGTTTTTATTTATTTATTTATTTATTTGGCACACAAAAAAAATACAGTTATTACAAATTTAATATTATATATAAAAAATCAGGTCTAAGCTGTAACTCTAAACATGTGAGCACATAATGTACCATACATTGACAATATATCTAGGGGTTAGTATGACTGAATATAATTTTAGATATACAGTGGTAAGGTAACAAAATTATTATGTAATTATGCCAGAAGTATTGGTGCAAATAATAGCTCGAATTTCGCGTTTAAATTTAAAGAAGGAGGAATTAAAAATATCAACGTATTTGTACTTGCAATCTCATTATAAAGCCTGCACATTCTTGTGATTGGACTATACAAGGATGTGTTATTTTTAAAAACTTGAAGGGAAAAGAGTCTAGGCGAAGGGTTACGAGTTTTGTATCTAGTGTTAAAATTAATGAAGGAAAGTATGTCTGGACAGTCAATTGAGCCATTTAAGAGCTTAAATAAACAAAGTAGTTCATTACATTCACGTCGTGATTTGAGTGAGTCAATTTTAAATTTCACTAGTCTTTTTATGTAAGATCTGTATTCGCGGCCAAGACGGAATCTATAATAGAGAATATTTAACATTTTTTTCTGCACTCTTTCTATTTTATCGCTATGCACAGCGTAAAAGGGAGACCAGGTTATTGAGGCATATTCCAGTATTGATCGAACGAGAGAACAGAAGAGGTAAACGATTGTATGTTGGTTTTTGAAATCCTTAGTTGAACGCGAAATGAATCCAATTAGCTGGTTACATTTGGTAATTTTTCGTCAAAATACACACCTAAATCCCTAATAACAGTTTTTCTTTCTAAAGTTAAACCACTGAGCGTATATGAATAACATACTTTTTGTGTTTTAGTCGAGAAAGAAATGACAGAGCATTTTTCTATATTGAGATACATCCGGTTAGCAGAACACCATTTTTCAACACGAGTAAGGTCGTCTTGAACATCTTGGCAGTCATTGTCATTTAAAAATTGTACGATATATCTTAAGATCATCCGCATATAATAGGCACGGACATGATAATTGCTTGATCAAGTCATTTATAAATATTACAAAAAACAAGGGTCCTAAATGCGATCCTTGAGGGATTCCAGAAGTTATTTTATGTGGATGTGATAAATGACCTTTAATGCTAACCAATTGGCTTCTGTTATTTAAATATGATTGAGTCCAGCGTAGTAAATTACCGTGAATACCATATTCTTTAAGCTTAAAACAAAGTATCCAATGATTGACTTTATCAAAAGCTTTTGCGAAGTCTGTATAAATCGAGTCTACTTGACATATTTTAGCAAATGCAGAACAGAGATAATTTTTGTAGACTAAGAGGTTGCTGACAGTCGACTTTTTAGAGACAAAACCATGTTGAGAAGATGATAGTATATATTTAAAATGTGTATAAAATGTGTTATAGAGAAGCGATTCGAATAGTTTTTATGTATGAGAGACTGGCCACTGGCTAGTTATAATCTATTTGGTATGGTTATTTATAACTAAAAATAGGTATGTTCCAATTTCAAAATTTCCCTACAATGTGTAGGGAATGTACAATGTTTGCGAGCTAATTTAAATTATCGAGTCTCATTGTAAAATAGATCTGCACCGGGAACATTTTCGCACTATAATTTTTTACGATTTCAAGTGTTGCCTGAAACCGGACGAAATACGATATACTTTAAATGGCATTCATGGATGAAGGTCCTTCTAAGGCAACCGTGTATCGTTGGTACAACGAATTCAAGCGCGGTCGACTAACTTTGGGGGATGAAGAAAGAAGTGGTCGCCCTTTGACGGCTGTTATGTAACAAAATGTGCTAGCAGTACACGTATAAAATTTAATCCAAAATAATAGGCGAGTTACGTATTAAGAGATTCAGCACGTACTGCAGATTGGATCGGGAAGCCTTCGCGAGATTCTACATGTGCATTTTCGCGTTAAGAGGATATATTCATGCTGGGGCTGGTGGAGAGAACTTTGCAAAGATATAATAATAAATATTTACCTTTAGAACATTTTTTATTATCGAATAACTTTCTGAGTATTCTACGTATATAAGTTTTATAATAAACAATTTTTATTTATTTTTCGTTATAATTAAAAAGTTAAAAATAATAATTTTGAGCCTGAAGTACCTACCCGTGCCAAAAATACGCCAAGACATTTTTGTTTCCTTAAGTTTTGTAAATAGTTAAAAAAATATATCGATGGGTGAAAGGCTATTTGTTTTAAACGACACTTTTATAAATTGTCGGGAGAAAAGTTTAAAGTGTCTAATGACCCAGAAAAACACATCACTAATGAACTATGTCCCATATTTAAAAAAAAAGAACATCTGTAGACTGAAATAAGGGATCAGGTTCTTTATATTTCTTTAAGTTGAGATATTAGGATGAAAAATCCATCGTGTTGAGTATCACACAAAATGTCGCTTAAAACAAATAGCCTTTCACCCCTCGATATTATCCGCAAGAATTATTCTAAGACCAGAGCGGAATGCGCTCTCCCCGCCCGACCCCTCTCTTACCGCTCTCGCCGTCGACGCGTCAGTATACCTCACTTCGCTCACTGACACACAAGCACTCACCTCGCTCACGTCATCCGAGCGAAGTCTCAAGTTAACTCTTGCGGGTTGTAAGTACATATTACTACATCCCTATTACGTAAATCATATTATAATATGCACTTAATTTTTTATGAAGATCTTAAAAGTTTATATTTACCTTAAAACCTTGTACTGGTCCCTTGCATAAATAATCTAGGTCGTAATCGAAAGCCGACAATAAAAATATCAATCCAGACTGTGCGCCGTACCCCTGCAATAGGGACGGGAACACACATTTCAATACATGCTAGCTGTACAGTCCCTAGCACGATTCTTGAGCGGTCACATTGGCCTACATTTATTACCATTTAATCACAGATATTTCGGTTCTTTTACGAGGCATAATATATTAACCCTTTCGAGTAAAGGGACAAAACTAATGTGATATTTATGTCGATAGATCGCAGGACATCGGCTACATTCAATGCGCAACACAATCCCCAACATTATGCCGACCGCTCATGATCCGTGCCAGAAAGTATACATAATTATAAAGAACAGATGTTTAAATAACATTTTGAGACACTGTTCAATCATTATTTGATGCCTTATGAGTATTTTTTCAAACAACGTTATGATGATGATGATGATGATAATGACAAAGTTATGATGTCATAAAAACGGAAACATTTGACCCGAAGAAATATAATGAGTTGAGATATGGATTAAAAATGCGTAATATTTTTCTATCCCACACTGTATAACATCTTACATCTCAGTTGTTTTGACTTTCCACTACCCCCTGGTATTAACGAATGTCTATAATAAAGATTATAAACGCAAAAGTTTGTAAGAATTTATGTATGGATGTATGCTTGTTACTCTTTCACGCAAAAACTACTGAATGGATTTTAATGAAACTTTACAATAATATAAGCTTACACATCAGAATAACACATAGGCTATAATTGAAGACATGAGTGGATGAAGCTGATAAGTCGCATAATTCCAATTCTGAGTAAATCGAGATAAAAGTTTTACTTTTATCTCGATAAATTTTAACTGAACTGAACTTAACACCTTTTTCAACTTTTTATTTTTTAAATATGCTTTATATCTATGGTCTAAGGTCTGTAGTCATTTGGTATCCACTTACAACCTTCATCTACGCAAAAAACCGAATATGCGACATATCACCTTCATCCACACACGTCTTCAATTTATAAAGATGAATGAATGAATGAATGAAAACTCTTTATTGTTCACCATAAACTTAAATCTAGACAATTAATATGGATACATTTGTATTAGAACAATGGGCGGCCTAATCGCTTATAGCGATCTCTTCCAGGCAACCCACATATGGGGTGAATTATCCAAAATATAACGGTTTTCATCGAGTTCACATCGAGTTGTGTAATATGTACAGCGTATGAGTTAAATGATATGTTATATGGTTTTTAAAATTTCGTTGTAGCTCTTTAGCGATATATAACCGTTTTGACAAAAACAGACCCCTTATAAAACCGCTACGTCCGTCCGTTCATTTGTCCGTTTTACTTCTTATGTATAGTCATTAAATCTGGGAAGTATACATTGATGAAATTTGGGAAGATGTCTTTGGAAGAAATCTTAATACATACATAACTTCACGCCAGGTCCCTTGCGGGGTAGGCACGAACAACAGAAGAAATCTTAATACAGGTTATTAAGGTATTTTTTACTGATTGAAACAATTGAAAGAGAAATTATGCTTTTAATGCATAATATCATAATATATTCAACATCTATGCTGATACTTACAGAGCCTCTATGAGGATAAGTTTCCACTGAAGCATCTGCTGTATACCCTTTGTCGAGACTCCATGATTCTGTTTCCCTCTCAAATTCCAAATAAGGGTAGTCTGCCTGAAGACTGAAACATTTTTTTTATAAATAAATGTGTATTATTACTTATTTAGGCTATATGTAATTAGTTGCATGATTGTTTTGTCTACACGGCCTTGGAAATGAACAATGATCCAAAAAGTTTTTGAGAGTCTTTGTTTATTTAAATTATTGTTTAATTACCCCTCACTAACTGGGGAACGAACCGATTTTCACGAGATTAGGTATAATATGTACACATGATAACGCTCAATAAAAAAGGATAACTAATCTGAAGAAAAGGAATTGTCCCCATTGGATACCGATTCAAGAACTCTGAGGTGATAATGTTTTATAAAAAAAGAAACCGGCAAAAAAAACGTCTACAACATCTTGAAGTCGGTGCTGAGTGAAACGTAGAAATTACGATATACTGTTAAAACAACAAAATATAGTTATTTTTATGATTTACATGCCATCGACTTCAAGATGTAGACAATTTATTTTTTGGTTTTTAGTTACTATTGAAATCGGTTGTTTATTTGTTAGAATTTTTTATTTGAAGTCCGTTAAAAATGTCTTTTTTATATTATTGTTTGATTGTCCTTTACTGCCTTAGGAATGAACTGATTACCATGATGCATATATCCACGTATTGTAACAGATATGAATAAAGGATGCGGGTATCCGGGTGGATGTTTGTTTGTTGTAATTTTGGGAATGAATGGCTTATCGCCAAACATTGATAAACATAAAATCTCTTTAAGAAACGATTAGGCATCTTTTAAGTAAGAGAATCAGAATCAGACCCTAATCAATGAATATCTTTTTGTTCACTTATAAACGTGTATTACCTGTAGTTTATCTAAGAGGAACACACATAAACGAAATTTGAATGATTAACGTAGATTGTACCTAAAATATTCGACTAAAGAGGAGTTTATGGGTAAGCTTTTCATTAATTAGTGACTGAGCAGTTTCTTTAAATTTAAGAAACGATTATAAGTAAGGCCCTAAGTATTATAATCCATTTAAACTGAAGATTTTTTTATCATATCGAGCGCTTCATAACAAATGGGCGTATACGGTAAAAATGCCAATTTTTCGTTGTTTACTGAAATCTATGCATGTTACAATTTAGAAAGTCTTACCAGTATGCAAGTGTACGTAAAGAAGGGTATTCAGAATTTCAGCCTTATTCAATCAATTAGTTTTGTTTTATTCATAATTTTGTTCCTCGTGTAAAACTGCACTTTTGTCTGTATACCCATTTGTTACAAAGCCCTCGATTATAAAATAAATAATTTGTGAAATACAGAAAAAGACAAAAGTTCTATTATGAAATAAAATACTTTTCTTGTCTTAGTAATTCTTGGGATCCCATTATGTTGAAAGTATAGCAAAGTCCTTCTTCGGTCAATATTGGATAAAACAAGTCCGTGCAGTTCTGAGTAGGTACGCCCTGCCATTTGCATCCAAAAATTGCTTCTGTTAGATTTGGTGCAACCTGCAACGTACATTAGGTACATACAAGACGTTTTATAAATGTGTCTTTATGCAGGACATAAATAGTATTTTTATCATTTTATGGCTAATTTTTTACACCATACATTATTAAAGTTTTAGTAGGGATCCCTAATTTTTCTAGTAATAAATATAGCCTGTGTTACTCAGGCATGATGAGCACTCTAATGGGGAAAGAATTTTAAAATCGCTCCAGTAGTTTTGGAATTTATTCTTTACAAAAATGCAAATCTTTCCTCTTAAAAGAGGAAAGATTTGTATATTTGTATACCAGTATAGTATTGTTACGTGTTGCAGGACTCGAATTAAAATGCCATTGGAAGTATTATAGACTTTATTAGATCTATAGACGCCGATCTATAGACGACGCTATCGATAGACGCCGCTTATAGGCGAGCGTCACGAAGTTGTTCTTCCCCTCTGTTTACGCGGCACGCCGTATACTCAAGGACATTTAATTAACGACACATTGGTGCCAAGCATTCACCGGATATGGAGGGTTCGCGGCCTACTTACACCGATTTAAATTAAAAAATAACCCGGTATGCGTATGTGACAGTGGGGGCGATGAGACTATCCAACACCTCATGCTCGAGTGCCTCATGTATGATCGACTCAGGTGCTGCTTCGAGACGGCTACACGTATTAAGATCACCGAGGAGACTATTTTTGATTTGATCTCGGGCAAGGACTCGAGGCCATACCTGGAGAGGTTCTGCGTGCGGCTGGTAGAGGAGGCCATAGAACGCAATAAGACGAGGTGATGGGTAGTTTTATCGTCCTTGCTGGAGAACAAAGTACAACAAATATATATATAATAACGTATAGCAGCGCTCTACTTAGATATGAGCAAAGCATTTGATCTGGTTCACCACGACAGATTGCTGACGAAACTGTATAAATATGGAATACGTGGAAGTGCATGGGATTGGTGTAAAAGCTATCTTGAAAATAGGCAGCAATGTACTGAAACAATGAAAATGTTACGGTCTAGGTTAGTAGCTTGTAGGTCAGATTATAAGCTAAATTCAACTGGCGTGCCCCAAGGCAGCATATTAGGACCGATTATGTTTCTGCTGTATATCAATGACCTACCCAATTAAATATATATTAATTATATGCAGATGACACAACAATATTAAAATCAGCAAATAACAACATAAACTTAAAAAAGATTATTGATACGACATTGCAGAATATCACTTCATGGTTAGGGGATAATAATTTAAAAGTAAATATTTCAAAAACTAAGCTAATGCAATTTCAACTCTACCGAAGCAAATTTCCTACAATAATAAGTCACACACAATGATCAAAAAGTAGAAGAAGTTGATTCTGCGAAATTATTAGGAGTCATGATAGACAACAGATGTAACTGGAAACGCCAAATTGAAGAAATTTGCTCTAAGCTTAATAGATTTGTTTTCGTTCTGCGTAGATTAGCTCAAAATGTATCAACAGAAGTAGCTTTGCAAGCTTATCATGGCTATGTAGGCTCAGTATTACAATACGGTATCGTTCTTTGGGCACAGATGTAGAGTTTTCAAGGTTCAAAAGAAGTGTCTACGTGCTATGGTTTACATTTTTTGGAATCATGTAAACCTCTCTTCAAAGAACACAAAATTCTTACGGTACCCTCTGTCTACATTAGGGATTTAGCAATTTTCGTATAACAGAATTCAGATTTCTTCCCTACGTACGGAGAATCAAGTCAGAGACCGTATATATATATATATCCGTCGTGCAAACTGTCCTTACAAAAAAATTCTAATTTTATGGGTGTTAAAATATTTAATAATTTGCCTGGCTTGCCTGCCTGCCATAAAAAGTGCTAATTTTAATTTATTTAAAGTCAGTCTTCACAATTGGTTATTGGAGAGATGTTTTTACTCGGTGCATGAATATTTTAATTGGGACAAGACCTAGATGAGGCTGTATGACATTTATATGAATTTAATTATTTGACATTATTATCTTTTGACATCAACACTTTAATTTAATTTTCCATGGTCAACGTAAATAATATTTTAATTTAAGTCTATGTAATATTTGTACACCCTATGGGTAATGACATGTGATCTCATATATGTAAAACTTAAGGCCTGTATTTTTATGTACCATGACATATGCAAATAAATTTTATTTCAAAAAACTTATACATTGAAGTTTCACTTCTAATATGTGTCCCAGCACACATTTCGATTTGTCGCAGATTTACTGCAAATTATGATTTGGTTAGGTTAGGTACATTTTAATGAATGCATTTTTTATTTAAAAATATTTTATTTTATCAAACAAAAAACTGAATTCAATCCGGAACCAAATAAACATTTAGTTAAATGCGCATCTTCGTCATCAACTTCATTCGGACATCAAAATAAAAGAAGAAAAAAGAAAAATATTCAAAAAAAATATAACTCAATAAAATTTCGTTTTGCTTCATGTTTTCAGGCTTTCAGGCTCCGAAACTATTGAACCGATTTCAAAATTCTTTCACTGTTGGCAAGCTACACTATTCGCGGGTGACATAGGGTATATTATATTTACAAATAACTTAGGGGTCCTTATTAAAACTCCAATAATGTAACCCAAGGTGATTTTTTTTCCTTAAATCGCTTGCGCTGCGAAAACTATTGATGATAGAATAAAATAATGTACTGCGATTTTGTAGAACACATCATTATTTACAAAAAGTGTCTCGACACTATATATCTAACTATTATAGTTATGCCACAATAAGTGTTCTTTTATTTTAAAATTTTAATTTATATGCCGCCCCTAGAAAAAGATCTTTATTTGTATATGTTATATGATTGTATATACTAATCCTCAACAAATAAATTACTTCATATTCAAAACTGCTTCAGTACCCTTATACAACTCTTTGAATTATTCAATTTGGACATTCCATTCTAAAGATATCACGAGTTTAAAAAGGGAAAAGTTAGACTACGTGACCGTGAGCGAAAAATCGTAAGACCCCGTCTATATAGAAGTTTCACTTCAATAAGACAGAAGTATAGAGAGTATACGAACTAATACAATAAAAAGAATAAAAATAAATCTATTGGTAAACTAAATACAGCAAAACAAATTTAAAGAAGAACGCAATACACCGGAAACTGTTAAGAAAAGAATTTAAACTTTGTCAAGATGGATTAAGTGTTCTTAAAATATCATAATTTGGGTACGATTATTACCAGGTAAGATCAGATAAACAAATTAATAAAGGACCTTAGTAAACTTAAAAACCTTTTATTTAGATTTGACCAATAACATATAATTTGTATAAGGCACAAGGCACTGCACATGCACTTCCTCATAACACCAGCATGTTACAGATACACTCTATATTAGTAAGAGTTTAGCATTGAAATTAGAATAAATTAATAAGTTATTCGTAAGGTACACATCTCAACACAAAAATTAATGTCACACACACAAGAACCAAAATAACTAATAAGCGTGTTTAAATTCTAAAAATTAAATCTACAAAATTAAGTTGTAAAAAAGGATACGGAACCGAGTCCGGAGAGTTGTTAAAAAAAACATATATTTGTAGTTTAATGTGTTCTATGCTCTAAGGCTGGTGTGCACCGACTTTTAACCGATGGTTAAAATAAATAACCGTCAAAAATGTATGGAAAGACAGTGATTATTTTTGGTTAATCGTCGGTTAAATTTCGATGCACACCTTAGATATCAGATTCGTTACAGGATTGTCAGTTGTTACAATTTTGAAATGTACGCTTTTTCGGATGCATATGCATGCCGCTACACAACGTTGCTCTGAATTTGTGAATGAGATATGGATTAACTAAGGGTCGAAAACATGTTATTTTAGTAGACTAGGCTGGTGGTGGTTTAAAAATTAATCGCTAAAAATGTGTGCATGAACAGTGATTATTTTATTATAACCGCCAGTTAAATGTCGGTGCACACCAGCATAAGTCATGTGGAATATTTTAATGAGATCTTGATAAATCGTAACGATCTTCCGTAACGACTTTTTTATTTAAGTCTATAGATGATGAAGCCTAGCCCCCAAAGTCCTAAAAAATGTATCCTGCCCTTCGAATTTTGAATTATACAATGATAAATTCACCAAGAAAATGAAAATGAAAATTGGTTTGAACAAGATAAGTTTAGCAGATTTTAAGAGTATTTGGATTTTATTTAGCTAGGGTTTCGTAGCAAAATGACCTTCACTTTGCTTGGGTTAACAGATTTTCATAAATTGTTTGTATTAAACTACGAAAAGTTTGTATAATTACCTCTTTCAGATGATCTAAGATTTCTGGACCGGGTGCAAATTTTCGACCTTTAAATGGAGCAAGATGTGCATCGCACACCATCGCTATATCTTCGAGCCGATGCATTCTATAAAAAGTAGAAATAGATTCGCACCTAGCTTCTCAAACTAAACCGCCCATAAATCGTCTATTGTTGAAATTTTGTGGTTGTTTTAGTGCCAGCTAATAACCACTAGTACTTTGAGAAAATTTCAACCATTGTCTGTATGCTCTTGGTCTTGGGTTAGGCGGTTTATAGCCATTTTTTACGTTGTTTTCGGAAGCAGTAGTAGGTAGTTTATAGATCGACAGTACCTACTACGGCTTTGAGTAGTCCAACCGCTCAACGTGTTTCTCCTAAAATGCGGTTGGACACCGTGGCGATTAGCGGCTTATTGTAACCATTTCGGACGACTAGCCGGTCAAACGAACTGGCCAGGCAACCAATCGCTGGTACGTGTGAAGCCTTGATCTCAAAAGTGCAGTGGGAAGTTTGTTTTTGTCTCATTCTCTGTTCAATATGGATTTTATAAAAAAGTGAAAGTAAATAAAACGACTTCTTCAGCCAATCAATATCCACTGATGGACGTTGGCCTCCCCAAGTCTGCGCCACATATCCCCGTCTTCCGCCTTCCTCATACCGTGCGAGCGTCCTACGCTACAATAAAACGTAGTAAGAGAACATTTTCGTTTATGAAATCACGGGGCGCGTTTCTCTATTAAAAATGGTGTCAGTTTCAGAGTCCAAGGGACGCCCCACAGTTGTCAAAACGGAGTCAACTAGTATGGGCCATGAGCTTTATGCCTATCATATGTACATGTGATAATACAGTAATATGACACGAAACTTACTCCTCTTCAGTTAAATTTCCGTCGTTGTATGCATGGAATGCTTCGGTGAAATTATATTTGCTGGCCTTTGCTTTGGTTTCTAAACACACTGTAACAGCTGGGTACGGAATCTGAAATTTGTTTGTTTTTGAAGTAGAGTAAGTAGATTGACAGCCTACCTGGGTGGAAAGTGTTTACCGATGCTTATGGACATTTGCAATATCAGAGGTGTCTCAGTGTCAGAGGATTGTAACCGATAACTGATGCCGAAAAACAACTCAAGGTTATTATAGCGGTATGGTCTTCACCAGGAGTACTAGCCACGCAGACGAGCAGATGCCCTACCATCTGGCTGAGGGTTGTTAGTCGCGTCATATCTCCGAAAGGGCGCTCCGCCAAAGTTATTTCTATTCTTGCTCTATTGCTGCACAATATTTAACAATTTTGGTTGAATTATCAAGCAAATCTGTTACCCATGGTTTCATCCGCATTTATTTTTTTACACTCTCCGTTAGAAGTGCATTTAAAGATAACCCATAATTTTAAATAAGACATATAACCCTATATTGTACACCGTTTACATAAAAACTTAAAGATTAGTAGTACTACTCCAATTATGTAATAAAGGGTGGTCTTTTTATTAAAAAGCGATTACTTCCAGACTACCCACCTAATCCCCCCCACCTTTAATTCCCTACCACCATTTTACCTTCTTGTTAGGTGATTTTATAAAAATGATAAAACAGGTAGATTCCTGTATTTATTCAAAAGCGTAAATATGTATCCCTAACTTTAGTAATTACGGGCTAACTATTAAAAATAACAATATAGTACACTAATTTAAAGCACAAACCGTATTCAGAATACAGTATATCTTTGCCGATTGATTAATTCAACTGAAGTTGGAGTTGAAACATTAGGTCCGTGGGGTCCAGCGGCAAAGAGTTTCTTCAAAGAGATCTGTAAGAAACTCTTTGATGCCACCCGTGATCAGAAGGCTGGCTCATATTTCGCCCAACAAATAAGCATCGCCATACAGCGCGGCAATGCAGCCAGCCTTCTGGGCACGCTCCCATCTGGCAGCGATTTGTTACACAGTCTATAATCGCTTGTATTTTATAACTTAGTTTATTTTAGCTTTTACTCTACATAGTTAAATAAATTTAATTTTTAAAAACATATGAGTGAAAAATATATAGAGGTTTTTAGATTTTTCAATACATTGTACAGGCATGATATTTGAGCTATACGTGAATATACCAAGATTAGTTTCAAATAATTTTGTCTTAAATATTCAACTGATATATTTTTTATTGCAGAAGTTCAGCACACAGGCAGATGGGATACTTGATGGAAAGCAATTACCATCGCCTATGGACATTTGCAACACCAAAGATATTACAAATGCGCTGCTGCTCTCTGAAGGGAGGCTAGAACCTGGTTACTAATGCCGGAACACAACTCAAAGTTGTTATGGCGACATGGTTTAGACCAGGGGCGGTAGCCATCCAGTCGGGCAAATGCCATACCACCTGGCTGTGGATTGTTTTGTTTGATATTATGGGACAAGCATCAAAGTGTGTTTTCGAATTTATTTTATTATGCATATTAACGAAAAATATTAAAGTATAATCATAAATGCAATTTCAACTGGTGCATGTGCATTTTAATGGCATCTAACCCCTTAAGTTTGCCGAGTGGTAACCTCTAAGGGTAAACATTCACACGAGTGGCTCGAGAGTCCAGTTGTGAGTGAGGAATCCGAAAGTACAAAAAAACCCGGATATGCCGTAGACACGAAGCCGCTGAAGATAAATTTTAGTTGCCTTCAGTTGTTGTGTACATGTTTGTCGAATAATAACTAAATATATTTATTTATTTATATATATTTAATGAATTGATGAACATTATAGACTTCGCTTAAAAGTCTTGTTTCCAAACCAGAATGAAGAAAACAAAACATAATAGTACCACGTCGTGACTGTTTCGCTATACTTATTTTAATTTCCAAATTCAAATTTATTTAACCAAACTTCTCATTACATGACAATGCTTTAACATAAGATTGTGCTAAGGTACGTTATTCTAGATGTCACATTCTGAGCGAGATATGGCTCCTGAAGAACTCTGCACTAGGCAAAGCCTGTATCGCATGGATAGTATAATTTTACAAATGCATAAAATGCATATTTATAGTATGGAAGTGTGAGCGCTTGTGTATGTGTGTGTGTGCGTTTGTGTGAATGTGTGCGTGTGCATGTATTTGTATATTTAAGACACAAAACGCAGTAGTTCTTCTGTTTGAAAGTACGTAAGAGAATGTAAGAGTTTGAATGTAAACTTCTTTGCCTGTTTTGATGTTAATCTAATCATTTAACCTTTGCTTAGCATAGCTATACTGTTATATATAATAGGGTACCTGAACGCGGGAAACCGCTGAAATAATAATAATAAAGAAATGAAAATGAATAAGATAGACTCGAGCAAACCCTCGTCGACTAAGAAAGAAACCGCCTTAGCTTCAGAAGTAGATATCATACATGCTTGGAAGTTAAAACCCCCTTAACCAATAGCAATCAATTTTCAGGGCGGTATTCATTTAGTTTGTTTCAACAACTCCATGCATTTGCCAAAAATCTTATTCTTTCTCACTTGTATGTCTTTTAACACCACAAACAAATCCGACAAGGCATATTTGGGGGAATAGAGATAGGTATATATACACACACTATTATATAACTAGACAAGGAGGTAACATGACTTGAAAACCATAGTCCAACATTAAATAATAAACACTGGCATTAATAAACTTGTAGGTCACATTTCATCTTAGAGACTTATATGAACAAAATTTGCAGATGATTACAGATGTGAGGCTGGGTCTGGCTGGCTAGAGTCAAGAAATAATAGAACTTTACCTGCCAAACCGGAGTGGTGGTTTCTGCAAAACTCACAATTACCGGGGTTTCATCCCACTTTATCCATAGATTTTTTATAAGGTACGCACAAAATCCTATGCTGATTGTGATGGCGACCAACCAAAAGACTCTAGAATAGGAAAATAATTTATATAAAAATTCATCAGGTGTCCCGACCTATTAAGTACCGCACCTTTTTCAAATGAAAAAGAAATTAAGCTATCATTTTAATTTTAAATTCGTTTCAGAGCCAGCTAATTTTTATGCGCCTTAAAAAAATAACATCATTCATGGGGATTATATAATTATTTTAAACCACTCCTGGAAAGAGTCTCATAGAACCAGAACATAAAGTAGCGTAGCGTCTAAAAATAACGTAAGCAATCATTTTAAGCACTTGAAACAGCTCTCGGCATATCGTCGGCGTCAGTGCAGGACCTTGTAACTACAATTTAGTAGTTGCAAGGTCTTGCACTGCCGCCGAATATATTATAATGTATAATAGATACTAGAGTTTACCCCGCGGCTGCGCCGCGGGTTAACCTCTAGTGCGTCTCTTGTTTAAAGAGCAAGTGCTATAGGTTATATTATATTACATTTTTATGTGTTTGCCCACGGAAGATTCACTTCATTTTATATCGCTAATTATATATATACTATCCCCCGTCTATCTGTCAACAAAATAAATTACAGAACTTGACCAAAAAGGCCAAAATGGTCTAAATGACCAAAAGACCACAGTGACCGACATGGCTAAAATGACGGAATAGGCAAAAGACAAAAACAAAATGACCAAAAGGCAAAATGACCAAATAGGCCAAAATGACCAAATAGGCCAAATGACCAAATAGGCCAAAATGACCAAAAAGGTCAAAATGATCAAAAAGGCCAAAATGACCAAATAGACCAAAATGACCAAAAAGGCCAAAATGACCAAATAGGCCAAAATGAAAATTATCCCTTGTCCATCCTCAGTATTTAATTTACATACGTGCCGAATTTCAGCCAAATCGGTCCAGTAGTTTTTCCGTAAAAGCATAACAAACAAACAGACAAATATCATTTTATCCCGGAAACTATCCCATTTTTCGGGATAAAAATCCTCTGTTCATCCTCGGTATCGAAAATATATATATATACTGAGTTTCAGCCAAATCGGTCCAGTAGTTTTTACGTGAAAACGGAACAGACAGACAGACAGACAGACAGAGTTACTTTCGCATTTATAATATTAATAGGGATTATCAAGGCCAACAATTTGCTATCGAAAAATCGCATGGAAATCAGAATGTTTGTCATCCTTTTCATTTTAAACCGTTCCTGGAAAAATCCCTCGAGATTTCCGATATATAAAGCCGAAAATCAAAAATCGACAAATCAAAAAATGTTATCAGACCTTTTTTGTAGAGCGTTCAATTCTCTATAAAGATTGGAACAGCGATTTATCAGTCAACCAGTCGTTTGAACGGTACAAAAATCAGAAGAAGCAAAAAAAATAAATCCTGTGTTATTCTTATGGGAATTTAAAAAATGCGATGAGGACTATCTTAATATTAATAATTATTATGGGCTCATCTTTTCACATAAATTTTTTTACACCCAAAAGAACTTTTTTTTTATTTTTTTTGGATCACCCTAATATATAAAATTCTCGTGTCACAGTTTTCGTTGCCATACTCCTCCGAAACGGCTTGACCGATTTTGATGAAATTTTTTGTGCTTATCCGGTATCTATGAGAATCGGCCAACATCTATTTTTCATCCCCTAAATGTTAGGGGTAGTCCACCCCTAAATTTTTTATTTATTTTTTAGACAAAATTTTTAATTTCTATTTTTTTATGATACAACATACAAAAATACATACAACCCTAAATTTTCAACCCTCTACGATCAACCCCTATTTTTTACCGAGCAGGACGACGTCTGCCGGGACAGCTAGTAATATGTAATAATATATAATTTATGTAAAAGTTATCCCAGAAAGTAGGAAAGATTTTGTTGTTTGCCATTTATGTAATTTTGGTAGTTTTTGTTGTTCATGTACTTTACAGATAGACAGCCAGGGTATTGATAAATAAAACTAGAACGGGTTGAAATAAGGGATGAAAGGTCGTATGCGAGATCAATTATTTCTCATGTTTATATAAAGATATAATAATTCATAATCTATAAAAAAATGCGATAATAACTCGACATGTCTGTCTGAATATCGAAAATAGATATAAATAGTTTTCAATTCGAGAAATAGGATACTTTGCGGTATAAAATGAAATAAATCTTCCGTGGGCAAACAGCACCAATATAAAAAATATACACTGTTCACTGTATATGCCTGCTCTATAAAGAGGAGGTACACTCTATACATCGGCGGCGCAGTCGCGGGTCAAACTCTACTTATTCATAACTATAGTCCATTCCAGTTATTTATTTAAACAACTAAAATTTACAGACACATGACAAATTTTTATAATAAAATTATTACAGATATTAAATTAATTTACTTCTCTACAAGGGTTCGCTCCTTTTCGCCTAAGTACTTCAGGCCATGAAGATTAGAATTAGCTGTGTAATCTACAAGATAATCTACAGCAAAGATTTTCTTCGTTTTATTTCGTTGTTCTGAATAGTTATTTCCATCATTCAAATGAAACTTCTCAACGTCCTTATCAGGGTACCTCCCGAGGCTCTCACTCCTAGAAAAGTTACGAATTTATGTTTTCGTTCTTATTATAAAAAAAATATTTAAAAAGCAAACAAGGTATTTATTCTTTGGCTCTTTGAAGTTTTAACCAATACAGTTTAATATCCTTGTTCATATATTCTTAGATGCAATTGATATGTGGCGTAAGTACAAAAGGTTTGGATCACAAAAATCCTAGAAACAAACATTAGAGTAAACAGTAATTAACAAATAAATTAACATATATTTATTGTTATTTTTTTTATAAAACACGATATTCCACGTACCTCGAGTGTCGCCTCATGCTGTTCACAAATAACTAAATCGAATGACTGTTTGGACAGTTTAGTATATTTGGGCTTGGCGAGTACAAAGGCATAATACGTCTAACTTCCCAAGAGACGCACATATGCCAATTATGAAATTAAAATTAGTAGAACTGAAAAGTGTGTAGACAACACATTATTAAAAAAAATTGCACGGCAAAGGGAATTTAAATATTGTTATACTTTCCAATACGCCTAATGCACTGGAAGGAAATGAGTAAGAACTGGCTAAATTTCAATCAAAGTTTACATTTTAATAAATAAGTTGAAAGAAATACATCCAAATTCAAGAAAAACGATTTTATATTGTACTAAGCACCCATTTCAAATTTATGTATAATAATCAAATAATTATTAAATTGTTATAAGTTGAAAACACTTATAAAACTCCTTTGTGTTTTTATTACAAGCTTTTATTTAAATTGCAATGAATGTACCTACTCGTATGTAAGTTAGGGTGGAATCTTGCAAGTTAAATATGATCAACTTCCCGGTTTCCAATTGAGATGACATTTTGCAAGCATATGTATATCGCGTGACAATGCAATTAAATGGTACTATGGAGCTGATCTGGCGATAGAGTCGGAAGGTGGCTATAGAAACTCTTGTACTAAACAAGATAAACCCGTCGTGTTTGGGCTCGTTTAACTTGTCTTGGTTAGCACTCTGCTGCTACATGATATCCAGTATCTCAAAATCTTGTATTTAAAAACCTTTTTGAAAAAGCTCATTTTTTAATTACCTTTGTGTTTCTTGAAGTCTGTTTTGTTTTTTTAAATGCTATTTAAGTGTTTATATTCTCTCTGTATCTCACAAACGATTAAGTCTATTATCTAATACATAAGTGGAGTTGGATCACTCTGAAGGAGCACTAAACAAATAATAGCCCAAGGAAGATTATGTCATAACCTTGATCCGTGTATCGTTTAATAATAACGGCAATGCGGACACGCCCGGCGCCACAATGCTATTGTATAGTTCAGTCAAATTAGGGAATGCATACTAATAAGCCATATACTTGTAAAAATCTTTATTTGCTATTCTAAAGGTGGACTCAAAAGTCTCATATAATCACGTGTCTATGTTTTAAGATATTTAAGTTTAAAGGTTTTCTGTAAATATCTCGTATTCTATACATTAAAGGATATTCGAATGTACATTACATTACATTTATCTATAACATTCTAAACATGCCGTGTCTGTATATTGAAAAAATATTTGGAAAATCCAACTGGATGTAACTGGACACTATTAAAATTTTTTTTGGTTTGCTTTCTGTTTATTCGGGTCTTACGTAAAAACTACTGAGCCAATTTCGAAGCGGTTTTCGATATTATTACACTTAATCGATGCCCTACTTTTTATCCTGGGTCTCTTTTTCTGGGACTTGATTAAAATGGCCAGGATAAAAAAATGGAATTCCAAAGTGATTTTTTTACTGATCGATAGCAAGTTCAATGTAATAACATATGTGATTTTTTCACTTCAGACGGTGCCCGGGAACAGTCCCGGGCGTCGTTTGAAGTTGCTCGGGTGCATAAAAATAGTTTATTATTTCGACACAGTTTCTAATAAAACGATAGCTTACTTTTTTAAATGCTGAGAAACTTTGTGGCTCGGGAATTTCAAGTCAAACCCGGAGTAAGTGGGCATATAGTAGTAGATAATAATATAGTATAAAATTTTTGTTTTAAACAATTTTCTATACATTCAAACGTTTTAACATCGCTATCATACAAGCCAGATTTGACTGTTGCGCAAACGGAAACTGAGTATTTAGTATTTATCTTTTAGGTAGATATTATTTCGGTATTTTTTTAAATCAAATGGAACATGTTTTGTATCGCTTGTTCTCGAATGTGAATGAATGAATGAATATATGTAATGGAAAATTTCAACCTTTTTCCTTGATTTGCCGTTTGACATTCCTTTACAGCAGATATGGGCAACCTTTGACATGTTGAGGGCCAAACTTTAGCGTGCAAATACGCTCGCGGGCCGTGTTTAAAATAGTATAATTTATTAAAATACTAAAATGAAATTTAAAAAAATGGTACATTATAATTAAATCGTTAAATTAGCAATTGTTACACACTACAAAAGTTAAACACACCGAAATACACGCCCTCACTGTCACTCCCGTGAGTATAAGTACCTAATGTAATATTTTTTAATTGGGTTTTTTCAAAATGTCTCGCGGGCTGGATCATACTTTACAGCGGGCCGGATGCGGTGGTTGGCCATAAATATGCTTTATAGGATTAGATTTTGCAAAAATCTTACGATACCACTTTTGTTTTCGTCAAAAATCGCCTCGAGGCTCCTTTAGTCTTTTTCACTGCTTTGTATAATTTAGGATTTGGCACTGAAGGTACTAAAGCCTTTGCCGGCCTACCTCACTGCAACGCAGAGGCTCCGGATTCGATTCCTGGTATTGTAAATTTCGGAAACGTATTTCTCCGTTATTTACCTTGGTCTGGGTGTCTGGGATCGGCCCCCGAGTGGTCTGTTGAATTTATCCATAACACAAGCGTAACTTGCTTAATTTAATATACAATGTGTGTGTTTATCTGCCGATTATTATTATTATTTATTATTCAAATTTTATTGATAGGAAACTGCTTTACGATTAAGAAAACTATAGCAGCTTGAAGCAGGAGATGAAAGATGGAAAAGCTTAAAAAAGCAGAAGTCTTATATGTATTCAGCATTGCTCCTATTAATTTATTCGAAACATTTGTAATGTGTTTAGATCAAGGGTTCAGTTCTGCAAATTCAAAGGCCAATGTCTACTAAAACAACGAAATTAAATTGAATGACACTGTTTATTGAACCGAAAGCCTAAAATCATTACAATCGTTTTACTAATAATCACTAAAATACACGAACACCAATAGAAAAGATAGATCAATAAATTTTTACAGCGATTGGCAATTTCTTACTTTTTAGGATTGGTTAAAAAATAAAATTTCAAAACGGTTTAAATTTCAATTGACCTCAAAGAAAAACAGCAGTTTCTAGACTTAAACTCTACTTGATTTACATTTGCTTACAGCTAGACTTACTTCATTTGAATGTAGCAATAATAAATCTGCCATGTTATAAAACGCAATAATTATGTGATTTATCTATAGTAAACTAATTGTCCCGGCAGACGTTGTCCTGCCCGGAAAAGCTTCAATCGATATGCCGACAGCAGCGCCACCTACGGGGTCAAATTGTGAACCAACTCACAAACCTTTGTCTCATGCACAACAACTTTGCTAAAGATCATCACATTATCAAATGTATAGTTTAGGATTCTATAAAAGACATACAGTCAAATATTCATTTTTATAAATAAGACAAGCTGTCCCGGCAGACGACGTCCTGCCTGGAAAAGCTTCAATCGATATACCGACAGCAACGCCACCTACCGGGTCCAATTGTGAACCTAGAAATGAATGAAATTGTGAACTTAGAAACCTTCTCTGGCTCATGGACAACAGCTTTGCAGAACATAATCATAGTTTACGATTCTATAAAAGACATATAGACAACCTTTCATTTTTATATATAAGAAAAGAAGATATAACACCGTTCCTGCATGGATAAAATTATTATTCGTGCAGGAACAGCCAGGTGGTAAGGCATTTGCCCGACTGGATGGCTACCAACCCTGGCATAAAGTATATCAGCATAATAACCTTGACTTGTGTTGCGGTATTAGTGACCAGGTTCCAGGCTCCCTTAAGAGAGCAGCAGCGCATTTGTAGCACCTCTGGTGTTGCAAATGTCCATAGGCGTTGGTAACCGTTTTCCATCAAGTGTGCCGTCTGCCTATCTGCTGAACTTCTGCAAAAAAAAAATCTGTTTGCAACACTGTTTTTGCGGTGCTTTAAGTTTATGTACTACCACCATATTTTGTAGTCGTTGAAGTGTTGCAAAGTGAACACGTATATAATAATAAAACTGTAGAGGTCGAATTTCTGTACAATGAATAAAAACGCTAGAAACCGCGTCAGGGAAGAAGAGAGGTAAGAAGCGAAATAGAAATAATTTAGTTTTTTTTTTCCAATATTTTGTTTGTCTGTTTGTTTGTACGGGCTAATCTACGAAACGAATCTACGAGCTTATATCTCTCGCAACATATAGGATACTTTTGATCCCGAAAAATTAAAGAGTTCCCGTGGGATAGTTAAGAAAACTTAATTACTTAAACAGCTTATTATACAACTTATGCACCTTATTAAGTATTGTATCATCATACAATATCTTTTATTGTTATACATTAAAAAAACAATTTGTACAGTAATACTAATTTGTATGTATAGAACTATGAATGTCAAAGAAGCAAGTGAGGAGTGTAAGAATAAGCTTAAATGGCGCTCTGTTGTTCGTGCCTACCCCGCAAGGGACCTGGCGTGAAGTTATGTATGTATGTATGTAATACTAATTTATAAAGCTGAAGAGTTTGTTTGAACGCGCTAATCTCAGGAACTACTGGTCGGATTTAATCTTTCAGTGTTAGATAGCCCATTTGTCGAGGAAGGCTATAGGCTATATATCATTACGCTAAGACCAATAGGGGCCGAGTACTAATGAAGAATGTTTCAAATCTTGTTACTTACTTATTAATAAGTATTCCACACGGATGAAGTCGTGGGCAGAAGCTAGTTTAGTTATATTTTTGCAGTTTTTATTGATTAAATTATTTAGTGAAATACTTAAACAATTTTTCATAGCTAAGTGTCGTAACTGTTTCTGTTACCTGCCACTAGATGTTATTTCCGTAAATTTTAAAGATTAAAACACAATAGTGCTCGCATGGAAACAATGGATTCCTTCAAACAACCTCTGATGGAAATCACGGATATGTTTCATAAAAAGATTGCAACCTTTGAAAAGAGTTGCAGAAGGTTTCCAGCATGCCATCTACGTCTTGATCCTTAACTACAGAGTTTGCTGCTTTCAAAGTATTTGTTTTACATGCATTAAAATCTCTCCAACAGCAATATGAACTCCTGGCTCACTACAAAATCGGCAGCATGTGCACAGCCGATACTACTACATGGTATACCCGAAGTCAAGAATGAGGATTCCGCAAAAGTGGTTATTGATATGATTAATAAGCACCTCAAGTAAGACCTCAAGCTTTCTGAGTTTTCTACTGATTGTATCCGCAGATGTCATCGATTAAGAAGGAATTCTAAAAGAAAATTGCGCGGAAAATTAGAAAATATAAGGAACCCTTAACCGCCATATAAAATTATTTCTAATCTGACCTTAGCGTAGCGCTTTGGACAATATAATGTTTTTAATGTAACCTTATGACATTTAACATAGAATTGGTAGAATGGGTGCTGCAAATGTCGTCAGAGGGTGTAATAAAACTGAATATAGTTACGACAGGACAACGTCTGCCGGATCAGCTATATATATCTCTATATGTATGTAAATTATAACTTTGTCTTATTTTAATGTTTATGTGACTTCCTATTTTTTTGTATACATTCTGTTTTATTTTTATATCTTGGACATATTGCAAACCCAACAAGTCTCACAAACACTATTATGATTTTAAGGCCGATAATGTATCTATTTTAAACAAATTTTTAGGCCGATACAAAAATAAAAAAATTCGAAACGGTAATTCACAATTATTATTGTGTGTGTGCTTTCACTTAATTTTATTTGTTGGTTAGATATGGACGTTTGTCGACTATGACAATCCATTTCCCCTTGATGATATTAAGTGAAAATTATTAAATTACATTAATATTTTTACTTCGTATTTGTTATAGTTATTTATTAGTATAGTTGTTTTTGTCATGTTTCCATTTAAAGTTAATAATTAATTTTGTTATGAATCCGCTTATTTTAAACGACACCATCGGTCATTTCCTTAATTTGATAATAATATTATATTTTATTTATTCGGTGATTAGCGCCTGTTTTGTATAGAGTAAATAGCACTCTATAATTTAACATAATTTTATGTAATAATATTTATCTGTAATATGTGGTAATTGTGTACAGATTATTATTCAAAATCTCTCAATTGTATATAGACGGTATTCACTACATTTTATTCTCATATTTGAAAATTTGTGCTATATGTTATATAGAATAAAATAGATAGATTTAATAGTATAAAAATGCTACATAAAATCAATAAAGTACCATCGACGGTCTCATCGCCCATGGCGATTTCTTCCAGACAACCTTTGGATGGAGTATAGCAAAGACAGCACTCGCACAATAATTCAGTTTATTAAATAATTAATAGTAATATATATGATAATATATATACATAAATAAATACACATAATATATTATATACATACAAAAGTAAACAATAACACTATAGCTTGAGGTAGTAATCTTTAACTAATCTGTTAAAAGGTGGTAATGATCGTGTCTGCTTGATATTTAGTGGTAGTGCATTCCAGAGTTGAATGGCCTGGACGGTAAAAGACTTGTTGTAAAAACTTGTTCAGTTGACAGGCGTTTTCAGTTTCAAATTCTCTGACCATCTAAGAATCTTGAATCACTGTAATTAAGGAACTCAAAGCGTTCCTTGAGGTAAGCAGGGGGATTAAACAAAATGTGAAGAAGAGACAGGATATGCGCATTCCGGCGAAGGCGCATGGGAAGCCACATGAGTTTAATGTGAAATTCAGATATATGATCATATTTGCGTAGCTGAAATATGGAACTGGATACGTTTTGAATAAAGTTTTGAAGCCGCTCAAGTTTATCAAGTTGATATTCTGCGAGGTCAAGAGATAGCCGATATCAGATTAGTCGAGGATGGGAAGGAGAAGACACTGAGCCAGTGAGATCTTGATGGTACACGGTAAAAAGTTCCGTAAGCGCCTCAAACTAGCAGCCGATATATTAGATCTTATATAAAATATTATCTAAAATTTCCAAACAATAATGTATTAAGTTATTTTTATTCATAACCTTTTACTTAAAATAGTTTATCAATAACTTCATTCCGCTATCGGTTGTGCCAATTTCCTAAGTTTTTTTACTGTAAAATTGTTGGCGGGATGGCGAGGTGTTCTAAAAATGCTTATCGATTGTCAGTAAGTCGTCAGTAAGTAAGTCAGTATATAAAATAAGTTAAAACCTAAGGTTCTCTGATTATAAATGTAGTGACTAGATGCTGTTCTTACGTATTATGTTGCTGGTACGGGCACGTTTTACGCAGACCGGCCAATTACGTGGGGAACAAATGTCTAGCCATGCCGCCTCCGCCAGGTCCCGTTCGAAGGGGAAGGCCCAAGAAATGCTGGCTTGACGTCGTGAAGGATGACATGCGTGCCAATGGTGTCAAAACGGGGGATGCTGAAGACCGCGCGAAGTGGAGTAGAAAAAGCAGGAAAGCGGACCCTGGGCGTCGGAGTGAACGCTCCGAACGCAACCGGGATTTAACGCTCGGATGATGATGATGATGATGACTAGATGCTGTTCTTTTATTGCGATAAACCTTTCTGAGTTGTTGCAAGTATTACATATTATTAATGTAATTGAGTAATTTTTACTTAATAATTTTAATATTTAAATTTAATTTTAGTAATTTTCATTTCCCCTTGATGATAGTAAGTAAAAATGATTAAATTACACTAATTATTATTTACGTTAACATTTGGTGTTACACCCTATATTATTATATAAAATTGTATTACTCTAGAGATTCAGTTTAATTATATCGTGTTTCATTATTTAAATTAATGGAGTGGGTACATAACTGTGGGTGGGTTACATTGACTGATGTATAAACGTTTAGCGCAGTAAAAGTTATTGATGTTGCCTGTATTTTGATGTAATTTTTTATTGCAGAAGTTCAGCAGGCAGGCAGACGGCCCACTTGATAGAAAGCTGTTACCATCGCCTATGGACATTTGCAACACCAAAGGTGCCTTAATTTGATAGTGACTAGCTATAGTGACATACTCTAGACCAAGGGTGGTAGCCATCCAGTATCAAATGCCCTATCATCTGGGTGTGGGTTGTTTCGTCGCCTCTTACGAACGGCCGCCTGGCCGCAGGAAATTGTATTCTTTCTCCGTTCTTGCTCGGATTGAAGATTTTAGTCTGACTGTTATAAATGATCGGTCTGATGTAGGTATATTTCAAGTTTATATATATATATATATATATATATATATATATATGAGCATTTACATAAATTCTTGTTTAAACAAATGATTTTTGAATTTATATGGTAAACATATAATAATTATCATTCTTACAATGATGGGGACCGGTAGCAAGGTTCAAGGGGGTTCACTTGCACCCCTTGTCCTGAAAAAAACTTATTTGATACATTTAATTTTTCATTGTTAAGTTACTGTTTGAATAAAATCTGAAAGTTGTGGTCCAAATTTGTTCATCGCGCCATTTCAATAAATTCAGTATCCTTCTCTATTCATGCATGCTGCATGGACAAGCCACTTGGTCTAGAGTCTCCCATCCTATTTGAATTTGACATTACATTTATCTATATAAGGCTCAAAGTCAGTATATATTTTCGATGCCAAGAATGAACATAGAATACTTTTCATCCTGAAAAATGGAATAGTTTCCGGGATATATTTGTTTCTCTGTTTGTTACGCTTTTACGGTAAAACTACTGAACCGATTTGATTGAATTCGGTATATATGTAATTTTAATAGCGAGGGTGGACAAGGGATACTTTTTATCCCGGATAATGGGATAGATTATTGTAAAAGTTATTCCAAAAAGTATGATAGGTTCTTTGTGAAGCTATTTAAAAAAACAACTGGAATAGACTATAATTATAAACGATGGAGAATACGATGCATTTTTTTTAGATTAATTGTCTCTTTGCTGGTATGTTTAATCGGGATTCACGGAAAAACTACCGGGCTGATTTCGATGCGGTGTTCATTTCGCTGATCGACAGGTAATTGTCAGACTTGAAATTTGCGCTGCATTTTATCCCGGGAATCTCGCGATAATTTGTCTGGTTAAGGGACGTCCCTACTAGGTGGAGGACCGAGATAGAATGCTCCTCTATCTCAAAGAAAGATCTTCCAGCGGCGATATATATTAAGGTTAATAGTATGATGTAGCTGGCAGATGCAACTCTCCTGAAGTAATTCTGGCGGCGCCCATGCTAACAATATAAAATATCATAATATCACCAAAGTATCCACTAAAAATGTAACGGAATAACTCTCCTAATGTAATAAGCGCTCCGGATTGTCGCGAGAACATCACGAGAGTACAAAAAGAATGTAGAGGACTCTTAAGTGAATCAAATTTTTATCTTTGTTTCGTATATTGAATATCATGTTTCGCATTTCGCAATATACATTAGTCACTTTTGCAACTAGCATAAATAACTAATGCTAGTGTGCACCGACATTTAACTGGTGGTTAAAATAAAATAATCGGTGTTCATGCATACAATTTGATAGATTATTTTATTTTAACTACCTACCGATTAAACGTCAGTGCACACCAGCCTTAGAAAATAAACATCATAGTTCTGGTATCCTTTATATTGACCACTTGTTTTGCGGTTTTATGCATTGAGTAAACAAATTTACAAAAATAAGAATACACTAAAGTTCATTTGTTACTGGGAATAGTAATTACTATTAGTAGATACTCTATAAATAAAATAATAAAAAATAACAAAAAATAAAGCCGACGTCAAAAGTAACTAAGTCGTTGTTATTTTTTGTTTTATTTGGCACCGACTTCAAGCTGTAGTAAATATTATTTTTTTGCTTTTTAGTTAGGTACCTCCTCCTTTTTGTAAGAATATGCCAATATTCAAGGGCCATTGTCGGCTGACAATTGCCTGTATAGTGCTTATCGCTAGGATTTTTGGTTTCATAGCCAATCTCACGAAATTGAACCATTATAAAAACTTTAAGCTGTGGTAACTTAGTGATTAGCCAAAGCGTCAGAAACCTAAAGGGCACGGATTTGAATCTTGCTCAGAAAGAGTGCAACACTTAGGCACCTATTTAACCTAATGTTTAGCCGGCGTTACAATCGTAAGCCTAAGTGGAACGGCTATTCGACCCACCTCTTGACATGGTTCGTTGTGAGAGTTGTGTGAAAATGATGACATCATTAGTGACGTTTTCGTCACGACCACTACGTCCGCGGTCGCCTTGTGGAAGGGCTAACTGAGCATTTTGGGCGTTGTGAGCTACAAATGGAACGCCCTGATAGTGTTCAAATGTATCTTGTTTATGTTGGGGCTTTATCTCCATCAATGCTAAAGATTTGGGCTGTATCCGAATGCGTCTTATTTAAAGCGTTATAAATAACGCCCTTAAGACATAGCCACATCAATGTATATAATATACGTTATATGTCAATATTTAACGTCATAAACAAAGTCGTATCTCAATTAACGCATTATACCCATCGTCACATTTGCTTGAAACGGCCTATGTGTGTAACATTACCCCAGATGAAGCCCCACTTTCATAGTATTAAAAACAACGCCGTAAATGATTAACTATATTTGTGTATATATGTATATACGTTATCTATTTACGTAATTACCTAGGTGTAGCAACATTAGCCTAAAAAATAAAATATAATAAAGAGAGATAGTTGATTACTAAGTCATAAAAATCGACCCTCTGTAACTAACTTTAGAATTATGAACTAGTAAAATCTGAAAAAATCAAGATGATGAAACTCAAAAAATATTTTAAATAAAAGTTTGGATAAGATCTACTCTGACGTTCTGCAATATGAGGTATTTTGCTTGACTGCATGTAAGGATTTCATAGGCAAATGGTGGTCCAATATGCGTGGTCCTGCACATATGACATAACATGAATAAATTGAGAATGTTCAGAAAAAATTCTACGTGCTATGCATTATAGGTGTAACAAACGATATCTGACATACACTTTACTACTTGATAAATATAAAATGCTAACACTTGAATCTAGACGACGGCATTTGGAAGTTATGACCACAGAGTACTTTATATATACTGGTAGTTATGACTCTCTATAAGATAGTCAACAACTACTTCGATTGCATAAACCTTGTTAGAAACATATGCTATGCATATATACCTATATATATGCATGATGTACCTATGTATGTATGTATGTTAGTTCGGGTGGAATCTTGCAAGTTAAATAAAAGCTTATAAAACAAATTATACTCCCTTGTTTCGTCTTCGATGATAGTGGACAATTGTAGTATCGGCTGAAGTCTATGGCATCACATAAGTTTAAAAGTAAAAAAGTAGCATATCCTGTTCCGCCTGCGACGTGCATTTGTAATTAACTACATTCGGTTTTTATGTCAAACGGCGTCACATTAGTTCTTTTCCCATTAAACGAATTAATTCAAGAATATTGTTTAAAAACTCATTTACCATGGGAAAAACATCAAGAGAAGGAAAGAGAGAACGATTATATAAAAAACTCGAAAAGAAAATTCGAAGATTATCTAATTTTGAGTCCGACGAAGAAGGTACGTATTTCGACTGGATCGCCATTTTCTTTGTTTGTTATTTTATAACATTTAAAACTAACAAAAAAAATTTAAATACTATGTGAAACTAAAGAACATGTGATATGTTTTTACTTTAAAACTAAATATAGACCTATCGTTCTGTGGGATCGCATATGGTCATTATACATCCAAGGAAGTTCTGCGGGAACTTATACGGTTATGAAATTTTTAAAATACACCTTGGGCGTTCTGTGCGAACGTACATAGTAAATTCCAAGTAATTAATATAACTTTATATAACCTAAATATGGTTATAATTTTTTTTTTTTTAAATGTACCTAGGGCGTTCTGTGGGAACGTACATGGTAAATTACAAGTACTTAATATATTACTTTATATAACCTAAATATGGTTATGAAATTTTAAAATGTACCTACGGCGTTCTGTGGGAACGTACATGGTAAATTACAAGTAATTAATATATTACTTTATATAACCTAAATATGGTTATGAAATTTTAAAAATATACCTAGGGCGTTCTGTGGGAACGTACATGGTAAATTACAAGTAATTAATATATTACTTTATATAACCTAAATATGGTTATGAAATTTTAAAATGTACCTAGGGCGTTCTGTGGGAACGTACATGGTAAAGTACAAGTAATTAATATATTACTTTATATAACCTAAATATGGTTATGAAATTTTAAAAATATACCTAGGGCGTTCTGTGGGAACGTACATGGTAAATTACAAGTAATTAATATATTACTTTATATAACCTAAATATGGTTATGAAATTTTAAAAATATACCTAGGGCGTTCTGTGGGAACGTACATGGTAAATTACAAGTAATTAATATATTACTTTATATAACCTAAATATGGTTATGAAATTTTAAAAATATACCTAGGGTGTTCTGTGGGAACGTACATGGTAAATTACAAGTAATTAATATATTACTTTATATAACCTAAATATGGTTATGAAATTTTAAAAATATACCTAGGGCGTTCTGTGAGAACGTACATGGTAAAGTACAAGTAATTAATGTATTACTTTATATAACCTAAAGTGGTCATAACATATTTAATGACCAAAAATTCAGTGATTATAAATTATTCAAGTACTTAAACTAGGTACTTTTTTCCTTAATATAATATCACTAGAAGGTATGGGTTTTTACAGATCCAGGTGAGTCTGATCGATTGAAGATATGAAATCATAAAGTCTGCCTTATGAACAAATCGTTGAATTAGTTGATGGAAAACCTGAAAAAACAGGAAGATAACCCATTAACAAAAGAATTACATATAAAGTATCTCCCATTGGGTGTAACCATACCACAAAAAGAAAAATGGTTTACAGAAAACTGAGAAATAAGAAATATTTGAAAATAATGTACAAGTTGTTGATTATCCACCAATGTCAGCCCCAAAGTTAAATCTGGAGGTAAAGGCTGCCATAACTGATACCTCAAAGAAGAGGTACACAATAATTGAAAAACAAGTTATCTACTATTCTATCATACCTAGGCAATGCCCTACAGTTATGTTCAAAAGAACATTCTGATGAAAATAAACAAATGATCAAGAAGATAAATGACAGTTGCAGGCTGCTCTGTCACTTCTTATTTATAGACACCCGTGATTGAAGATCTCTCATCTTATCAACTTGAAAAACAACCAAGAGAACTTTAAACTTGCGGGGCCCTCCTTATCCACGGACAGCAGGGGGCTGAACACCAACACAAAACATTCCTGAAACAAATGGAATCCCCAACCTACAACGAGAAATAACTTGAGGTGAGCGTTGACAGGTTATTAGTAGAGTATTTTACTCATCAATGGAAAAATATTACCAATACCATTTTGAAATGGGTTAAAGGTATATATATATATGGTATTTCATTGAAAACAAAACCACACCAAAGCTCAGTTTATTTGAATAATAAATTTCAAAAAGTGTTCTTAAACATATTTGTCTTGAAATTATAAATCTACTAGAGAAGATAGCTATAGAATTAAGCATACTAAAATTAAAGAATTTTGTTCACCTATATTTTTAGTTTAGAAAGTGAATGTTTCCTTTAGGTTTATATTAAACCTTAACGGACTGAATATGTTCACCGCCACTGAGCATTTCAAATTAGATGACCATAGAACAGTTATCTTGCTTCACTAGATTTAAAAGATGTTTAATACATTATATCAATCCATAAATAGAGTAGAAAGTACCTTAAGTTCTTTTTTGAAGGAAATTACTACCAATTTAATGTTCTACCTTTTGGGTTATGTACAGCACCATTCATTTTCACCAAGATCATGGAACCAGTGATAGCTCACCTTTATAAAAAAGGTATTGTTCAATAGTTTATTTAGATGGCTTTTGTTAATAGACAAAACATCTACAATGTGTTGCACACATATAAATACAATATTCACACTTTAATCATTTAAGTTTTTTGCTCATAACAGAGACAAATGTGAATTTGTGTTCAAACAAAATTGTACATTTTTAGGATTAGTTTTCAATTCAATTGACAATATGACTGTTGGCATATCTTACCAAAAAAAATAAAAATAAATAAATAAATAAATTTGGAAACTAAAACAATAAGATACATGTATATATTTAGCCAAAGTATAGGTAACCTTATTTCTGTTTGCCCAGCAATAAAATATGGAATTGTATACACTAAAAAAGTGGATCTTGGACCTTGTTAGAAAGTGAATTATATATAAATTATTTGAAACTTAGCAGCATATTTTGGCTTAAAATGTTCATACAAAATAGCTTAGGGGTCATGAAATATTACTTAAAATTGACAACATCACCGCTATATCTTATTTTAATAGACAAGGAGGAGTACAATATCCACCAACATAAATAAAATTATTTGGCTATGGTGTGAAAATAGGAACTTCTGGGTTGTTACTAGATATATAAACATTAAAGATAATGTTACTGCTAATTTTGAATTAAGAAAGCAGTTATATATTACAGAGTGGGAATTAGGATTCAAATATTTTCATATATTCTGACAACCCATGTATAGATTTATTTGTACCAAGAACAAATAGTGTTCAGTATGTGTCTTGGCGTTCAATTCCAAATGCAGCTTCAGTAGATGCATTAACCATATGCTGGATAGATATATTCCTTATATTTTTTTTCTCTCTTCTGTATGCTCCTTAAAGTATTTATTTAGGTGATGTCATAGCGCCATATTGGATAACGCAAACTTGGTTTCCAATTTACAGTGAACTTGTAACCACTGAAATTAAAAAATTGTAAACCAACAAAAGATTACAAATACAGAACTCGAGATTGTTACACCATCCTCATCGAAAGATATCATTGATGTCAGGAGTGTTAAGAAGGAAGCCTTGTTACATAGGTTCAGGAATCAACTTTGAAGAAGTTGTCATTTTGTTATCATCTTTTTACTTTTACATTAAAACAATACTTACAATATTGTTGAACAAAAGAAAAATATTACCATGTAAATAATTTAAGTATATATGCATCAAATATATCTCAAATTATTATATATTTTATCAAAATATTTAAACCTTTTTCATATGGTAGACTAAACATAATTAGGTCTGCATTTTCATTATTTATCATCTCACACATAGGTAACAATGACAAAATTAAAAGGTTGTTTACAGGTTTTTAACAGACTTAAACCTACAACACTAAAATATAATAATATATCGGATCATTACTATGGAACTATATAGAAAATAATTATGTTAACACTAATAATTTAGACACTAACACAAAAAAGACTGTCATTATTAGCATTAGCCACAGGCCAAAGAGCTCAGACAATATCACTAATAGCAATTTTAAAATATCTATGTTAAAGATGACTGTATAGTATTAAAATAGAAAAATATGTGAAAACATCAGCAGCTAATAGATGTCAACTTCTTCTTACATTACCATTTTTTAATAAACATGTAAATATTTGTCCTGCAAGAGCAGTGACTAAGTATATGAAAATTACTTAGGTAGAAAGAAAAAATTATTATTGTTTATATCTACCAGAAAACTTCATAAGAATTTTAAAGCCAGTACATTAGTCGTTGGATAAAGAAAGTTATGGAAGAGAGTGATATAGATACAACTGTATTTACTGCACATAGCACCCGCCATGCATATGTTCAGTGGCTTTCAAGAGAAACGTTAACATAGATGACTGGTTGTACAGGTAATTCAAATATGTTTGCTACATTTTATAATAGACCTATTATTAATAATACAACATTTTCTCAAGCAGTATTTGAATAAAAATTAATAGTGCTAAGTAAATATTAATTAAGTATAATGTTGTTTTTTAGTTCAATTGTTAATTATGTTAATTAATAAAGATGTACAAAATACTAAAAATACCAAGTATTATTTCAATAAGTTTATTAACATTTTTAGAATAATTGATAAAACAAAAAAAAAAAAAAACAAAAGTATTTTCCTTGTGCGATTATAAATAAGCTTAGGACATAAAAACATAATTTTGTACCAATATGTACATAATTGTGACAAATTAAAGAGCTGATTTTACAACTAGTCTTTGAACATCTACAATTGTCCACTATCATCGAAGACGAAACAAGGGAGTATAATTGAACAGTCAAACGAACTTACCTGTAAGTGAAGTTCGACTGCAATTATGCGACCCTTGTTTCGTCTGAAGATGATAGGGTCCCACCCTACCCTATATAAATAAATATATTATTATACCCAAATTGTAAAATCAGTTATCTACTGTAAAATAAATGAAGTTAATTACAAATGCACGTCGCAGGCGGAACAGGATATGCTACTTTTTTACTTTTAAACTTATGTGATGCCATAGACTTCAGCCGATACTACAATTGTCCACTATCATCTTCAGACGAAACAAGGGTCGCATAATTGCAGTCGAACTTCACTTACAGGTAAGTTCGTTTGACTGTTCAATTATATAGGTAATTAAAAAAAACTTCACTATGTAAATAGTAGTCTTCTATCTGATAACGCCATCTCGTAAGTTTTTGTGGCACTGCATTGTTAGCACTTTGGAATGTTATCTATGTGGCCAATGGATGATAACTGGTACCTCAGAATTTTGTTAGATGGCATTATATGACATTATCCGAAAACGGCCAACTAAAGCTGGGTTGCGCCTTTACAAAGTGGGAAAGATGAGAATGGACCAATTATAATGAAATAAAAAATAATTAATACCTGGGAATAGCATACTTTCAAAACACACGCAAGTGCAGCTGTGACTAACTTATGACACTAGATAAAGTAATGTTATTTGCTTGCAATTTATTTTTGGGGTTTTTTATTTTTCACCAGTTTTTATGTTCTGGTATAAAGTGTAAATTATGCTTATAAAGTTTATATCTTTATATATAAAATCCTTCTGTTCGTGTAAATGTAAGTGTCGGGAGTGGTTCAGATTTACAATTGGACCCAGTAGGTGGCGCTTCAATCGTGAGTTAGATTTTTATTTTTCAAGACAGGATAACATCTGACGAGATCGCTAGTGTATCTATAACATTTACATAAGGTCAAGGTGGCAAAGTCAGTAACTCCATATACCTTTCATTATTTCCGTGTATGAATTGATGACGACAAATCACTTAGTGAAGCTAAGACACCATTAGGCATAATCATTGTCCAAAAAGGTAATTCTACATTAATTGTCTATGTACCTGTTACGTGCGTAATAAAACACGCTCCGGGTTGCCCGGGTGTCTGAAGTCCTGGGGACAGATTAGCTCAAGGTTATTGTGTCCTGGGATGGTTGCTCTGCAAGATACAGACGGCGTGCGCGGCACACACGCGCGCCGATTTATCCTCTCGCTACTCGATTACGAATCGTCTGAGTGAGCGAGTGCGAAGCACTGAGCCCTGACTAGTGCCGGCAAACCGGCCGTATTACACCTCACCAGTGTTTGTAAGGTCGCAGCCGTGAATAGCCTCTCGTGCCGTCGAACGCTCGGTGATTTACGAAAAAACGACATTTGAAAACGTTATTTTGGCGCGTAAATAACAACTATGGCAGCGACGGAAGAATTAAGTGGCATCCTTTCAAGGAGACAGGAGATTAACGACAAATTGGAAGAAGGACTCGAGATTAAACCCAAATATAAATTCGTCAATGTTTACACAGAATTTCATGAGTTCTCCAGGAAGGAAATAAAACAATACGAACAGACCTTTACCAAGTAAGTATTATAATACTATATTTAATCATTTGCCATTTAATATATATACCTTTCGCATCATAGTATAACGTGACAATTATGTACTACTGCTTAACATTACCTTCCAACTTTGGAAATTATTTAGGTACCGTCAATCTATAAAAAATATTTATTAGTGTATAGAATAAATTTTACGTCATTCATTAATAAAAACTTATCTTTAAACTTTTGCATTGCAGTACTTAAATTAGTAAATAATTGTTAATAAGTTTTTAATCGATTTTGTCATTTTTTACATCTGTTTTAGCAGCTTGGTTAAACGTAAAAAATAAAAAACTTAATTCTCACTCTGGTCCGATTTTCTGTGTTTATTTATTTAAAGTTGTACTTTCTTTCTCTCTCTATTTCTATTTACCTATTGGTAGTCATTTTGGGTCCGTCATACTACTTATATATGTATTTTCCTCCCATAATCCGCTAATGTGGCTCTTTCCACACTGTCAGAGCACAAATAGTCATATCAATCTCCGCATAAATAAATAATAATTTTCTTATTGTCTTTATCCTTATACTTATTAATCTTTCAGTTTAATATTATTTTCATACCTTTCATCCGTATTCATTACGCCAATATTTCTTCATCTCAATTATTTGGTCACGGGTGTAATGGTTAATATTCTCCTAATCTAAAACTTATCTCTTTATTCATTTCTCACGTTCGTTAAATCTCGTCATACCGCTCGTCCATCTCAACATTCTCACCCTATCGGAGGAGAAACTTCTTGGTCTATATCCTTAGTACTAAGACCCATATACCGTAACTGGCTTTGTTGCAATATAACATATCTAATTAAAGTGAACTATTACCCTAATACTACTAACGAATTAATTGCAGATTAAAAAGTTTTGTGCATGAAAACCCAAAATCTAATTATGTTTTAATTGGTTCAATTTTTTCACATATTTCGGCTCCGATGTATGTTAGACAAAAACGTTAAAACAAAAAGTGTTTCTATTACTGTATCAAGCCACTTTTACTCATACCCTTTTAAATATATTTGTACTTTTAAATTGTGGCTTTAAATCGTTTTTGTTCGTATTTGAGCAGCAATAAGATTGCGGAATAAGGGATTCATTTACATTCTAACACGGGTGTATTTCGCGTGGGTCGAAAAATTATGTGTAACACATCCAGCTCCAATCTTATCTCCAGCCTAACTGCAGTATATTGCGTATACATAGTACCTGCTTTTCCATGAAAAAGCCTCTGTTCTATGGCCCTAGCATCTTTCACTAACTAATAGCGGTTATAGCTTACAATTACTTTCTACTCGAAAAATCCTTAAAATTGATAAGGTTAAACAGAAATACTTAACATTTATCATGATGAGAAAACATAACCGTTATCAATAGTTTCGATTTATATAACTAGAAACCTATTGTATCTTAATTTATAATCATTTAACACTTACTGCCCTTACTGTTATATCGATATGAGCAAATAACATTTTATTTTATTGCAATTATACCTATAAAAATATCATAATATTTCAATTCATATCGAGTCATACATTTATGTAAATAATTACGTATGTACTCATTCGAGATTGTTTGTATGTTTATTTGTTCCTTCTTCACAGCGTTGGGAAAAACCAATTGCCATTTACGCGAGCGACATAAATATTAAAATAAATATTATTATTTTTACTTTCAATTATTAATTTACACTATTGTAAACGTAATACAAAAATACCTATTAAAGTTTTAAATTTGAGTTATAGAAGCAATAGAAATACACAGACATGATGTATGCTCAGATGCACTTGGAGTACAACTTATCCGTTACATAGAAGGAATTAAATTCAAAATCGAAATTAGGCATATTCCTGGGTAGGTTCGCGCTATTTCTCCTTAAAACAGCAATATATGTTTCGAATAAGTGCTCATAGAGTAGACAAGAATTTAGATCTCGATGTCTCAAAAGTTTTGAAGTGATAACTTCTTATGGGAGGGTAAACCGCTTCGTTACGTAACGCGTTATGGCTCCAGTCTGGCAGGCTTCTCTTTCTCACGTTAGATTAGTTTAAGTTATCACTTCTGTCGGGCGTCTTTTTTTTACCAAAATTTACTTACAGTTTAAATAAAACTTGAATTTCATTTTAAAATAAAACTATATTATTGTTTTACTTATAGCCAAGGTAAAACAATATGAAAATAATTGAGTTTTAACTAAATACAGTGGATATTATCATAATAAAGTAATTTATTATTCAAAATGACAGCACATCGTCGTGGGAGACAAAAATGAATAGGAGACACGCCATATTTACACAATAATATTTTTACATCATCGCAACTTTCATTAACTTTGAAGTTACTGGTACTCGAAATAAAGTAAGGCACGCATTCTAGAACGTTCTTTTATGTATGGCTTCACATATTAAATGTTGTATGCCGCAATTGGATAAAGGACGCTGACACTCAGTATATTGCTATGCCGAAAGTTAATTCGACACAGCACTGATTTTCAGTACCTACCTTAGTCTATACACATTACATTTAAACCCGTATTAGAAATATATATAGTCTGTAACATAATTTGGCGATTTGGATAATCTAGTGTTTATATATAAATTATTTAATAATGTTCAAGCAAATAGGCACCAGACGGAGATCGGACGTACTCTTATATACTGTCATAAGGATCTCAGACAATTATTTTTATCACCTGTAAAGTGTATTGTTCTTATACTTCAACAATCTGAATCCGATTATAGTTTTTTTACAGGAATATATAATAATTTACTTTACAAAAATGTTAACACAAACGACATCTTCTAAAAGCCACCTTAAAACCATTCTAGAAAAATAGATATTAATAAAGAAATTAAAAATAGAAGTACTGTTGTGTTTAGCCAATAATTTTCGCTGTCAAAACCCAAATGTGTTTAATGCAATCCACATTAAATGCTTAAAATATAAAATTACAAAACTGTCTTACATTACAATTTACATTTAATAATACTTGGATGCAAACCGTACTGAGATTTGATAACGTTTATGTTAATTTCAAGATGATAAAATCGTTTGTAGGTGCACTTTATTTAGGGCAAGTGTATAAGTAGTGTTTCACAGTTACGTACCAAAACAAAGTGTAATTGTATCATGTTGAAGTTCATTTTACTGAACTAATATAATTACATTGCCTGTATAAAATATTACAATAAAAGAAAACTTCATTACATTGTATTCTACCCATAGTCCCACAAGACTATAAGTAGATTCGATTTCGAAATTATAACGTTTCACTTGATGTTCATTAAATATGGTCTAGTACTTTTCCATATAAATTACATTCATTTCTATACAATAAAAAGTAACTTAAAGAATAACTTAAATAGTAAGTTAATATATATATATATATATAACCTTCCTATAAGTGGAATACTGAGCCTAGATCACTGTCTTCTATGGGTAGGGTACCCATACAACTGGCTATGTTACCTCATTAGATTGCCATACCAATCCGTTGTCCGAAGTGGGCACAGTAAGTATTTATGTGGTAAATGGGATGCTGGTAACATATCCACGTGGATTCCTATTCATACCAGAGACTTACTAAATCGCCAGTGATTCCAGCCACTGCTTATATCTTACTAGCTTGTGCCCGCGACTTTGTCCGCGTGGAAATGTTAAAAAAACCTCGAAAATTTCTTCATTGGTGCTCCGCTCCTATAGTTTTCCTCAATATGCTGTGGGTTATCTAACACTGAAAGAATTTTTCAAATCAGAGTAGTTCCTCAGATTAGTGCATTCAATCAAAAAAAAAACTCTTCAGCTTTATTATATATTAGTATAAGATTATCCTGTCATTTGTCTTAATGGGCCTGGCCTCAATTCTGCATTTTATTATCGTCACAATGGCTGACCACATTTTTTAATAGCTAATCGGTCCCTAGCTTCATACAACTGATGTCATTTTTCTACCAATAGTAAAAGTAAAAGAACCTATAGTATAATATAAAAATTCTACTTCCACCAGTACGTTATGCACACCAATTTGTAGAATAGGATAATGGACATGTTATCATTTTCAAACCGATATCAGAGCGTGGGTACCAGAACCAAATGCGATAAAGGATACCGGAAGTAAATATTCATTTTGAATACATCACTACATAATATTCGGTCTATGAAACTCCTCTCTGTTAACATACTTTGAAACAACACTAATATGTAATAACATTGATTAGAAGAACGTCAACGCCTCTGTAATGTGTATGTATTTGTATGGCCTTATGTTGTAAACATACTTTTGAGAATACCACTTGTATGTTTCTAAAACGTCAGAGCAAAGATGATTAAGGGCGGCTTTACGCGTTCAAGCAAACAAACTCTTCAGCTTTATATATTAAATTCAAATTCTTAGACTTAAAATCACTGCTAATTTTTATCCTGGGTATCCGGCGGGAAATCTTCTAGAAATTATTTAATTTATTTTTTGACTTATCGAGAACAAATTTTATGTAATAAAATGTGTCATATTTATATTCCGGGAATCCCGGGTGATTTCAAATTAGACCTAGTTTTTAGTTCCTGAGATTAGCGCAATCAAGCAAACAAACAAAGAATGTGACCAAACAAACAATGAATGATCAGGGATATAAGCTATCACCATACAAAATTTCATGTAAATTGGTCCAGTCGTTCTGGAGGTCTGCCGGTACAGACAGAACAACAGAGAAACAAAAAAAATGAAAAAAGTCTAAATTAGTTTTATTTCACTTCTAACATCCCCTGACTCGGTTTATAGTATTTTTTTCATTGTGCAGAAATTTGACCTCTACAATTTTATTATATGTATTGATAATTAAAACAGTATTATTACTAAAATAGTGATACAATGATTAAATGATCAAGATTATAATTTATCTGGTACAGTTGGCGACAATAAACACAATCAGATCAACTGCAGTGAACAGTTGTTTTAAACAAACATGTTTGTCAGTTATTGTTTTTCAGCGTAATGGCTTATTGTTCTTTATTCAGTTAAAACAAAAACAGGGTATAATAATTTATTCTGTTATCATCGCTTAAAAACGATAATAATAGGAGTTACACGACTTTTGCAACTACTCCATTAGAGCCGGTTCATCTGGTCCGCTGAAAGATTCTTACTTATTTCACGGCGATTAGTCACGTGTATTAGAATAATTTGACTTGTATATTATATGTACCATTTTTAGGGTTCAGTAATCTATATATAAAAGAAAGTTGTGTTAGTTACACTATTTATAACTCAAGAACGGCTGTACCGATTGGCTGGCAATTGGTGGGGATGTAGCTTAGAACCAGGAGACGGATATAGGATACTTTTATACCGTTGGAACCGGTAGGTGGCACTGAGATCGGGTTCTAAAATCCTCCTAAACAGCGGGAGCGATTTTGGTGATTTTGTTTTTGTGTGTTTGAGTGGGTTCCCGGATGGTTAAGAGTCGCAATTAGAACCGGTAGGTGGCGCTGAGTTCGGGTTCTAGAATCCTCCTAATCACCTGGACCGATTTTGGTGATTTTGTTTTTGTGTCTTTGAGTGGGTCCCTAGATGGTTTAAATCCATAATTGGAACCGGTAGGTGGTGCTGGGATCGGGCCCTAGATTATTATTTTTTCAGAGTAGGACAACGTCTGCCGGGGCAGCTAGTTATTTTATAAAAATAACGAAGCTTCTTAAATGTGTGTGTCATGTTTGTCTATATACACCGTTTTTCTTATAAATTACTGAGTCTATATTCATGCATGCTGCTACATGAAATCTCGAAAAAACGTTACTATCTAGGGATGAAAAATGTCTAACTGTACCCAGGCGGGTGGTGTGAGTATGGACAGAACCTAAAAAATGTTAACAATGATAACCTTTTAATTTACCTATGTAAATTGAAGGTATCAATAATATGTAATTTTCCATTTCTGTTGATTAGGTCTAAAATATATTTAAGACTCTGAATCTTACCAGAGTTACATTTTTAGTGGGAGATTGTCATTCATAATATTTTTCTACCATGATAGCTTAGTAGCGTAATGTTCATGTTGGACAAAATAGCGCGTATGGTTCAACGCGTTTTGTAAAAATTCGCTTACTTACGGTGATAGGTGCACTAAAAAGGTAGCCAAGAAGGTAAGTACATATGTGTACTTACTTGCACGTCTATTATTCACTTAATATCTTTAAATAGACCAAGTATTTTTTTGTTCAACTAACGCGATTAAATTATGGTGTCTATATCTTATTAAACGTTTGCCTTACGAGCTATTAAATTTAAAATTAAGCTTATTTTGCATGAATAGCATCAACATTCTAGCGGTTGTAAGGCAAGTGAAAGAATAATAAGATATAAGTAACGAATAATAATATATAAAACTTCATGTAAAATGTTAACGATAAAGGATATTACATAACAATGTAAACTTCCCCACACTTCATCAATGAATTGATTAATGTCAAAGGAAGTGCATTGTATACTCATGCCGGAGATGAGACAACGCGACAAAATCAATGCAGGGTACAACGAGCAGCGTGATTCATAAATGCGATAACTGTTTTATTATTCTCAGAAAAAAAATCATTTGAGAATTGTTATAAAAACCTCAAAATACTGTTCAAATTATTGGAAATCAGTTCAGTAACTGCAACAACAGTAATAAATCATTCGAGATACTTATATCAGTCTTTATAAATTTCTCGGTTGTTTAATTATTCGCTTAAGATACAAGCGAATTATGCATTAGACGTGGTAATTACTAATTTTCATTTTTTTTTGGTTTCGATTGAGGCACTCATATGTATCTACTGTTTACTATTCAAAACTTAAAAATCATAATAGTGTCGAAATATTAAAATAATAAAGTTCTACTAGGATCTAGACAATCACGTGCTGTATTTACGTGAAATCAGCACCGTACCAACTACTAACATCACATCAATTTATTTAATTTTGACCATTATTAGCGTCCTAGCTCCAAGCTACCTTCCATAAATTACGTCACACCTCACAGATTGTTCCTCCACTAAGTGTGGCATTGTGTGACAAGGGGTGGAAGGGATCCAGAATTTCGCGACCTTACATTTCAAAATCTAATATATTTAAGCTTTAAAACACGAAATTTGAACTATTAAAGAACTAAAAAACTTCAAAATATTTCCGACTCTATCTGTGTTTACATGATTAAAAATAATTTAAATTGATATAAAACTAATTACGAAACTGCTGTTTTATTTTAATCATTTCTTGGTGTTAAATTGCAAAATATGTGATGTCACATTAAGGCGGCAGAAGTCTCACGAATGTGACAAGTGACCTGTGACAAGGACGGGGGAGGGATAATTTGTAGATGGCCCCTTGTTAGAAGTTTTTAATCCAAAAACCTAAGCTGAGCTCAGCTTACTCTACTCTAACTGGCTCTAGTTAGAGTAAGTTTGAACGCTTCTTTATGTTTCATAAAGAGCTTAATAAGAGCGTTATAATTTTAACTTAAATATTTATCAAGATATTTAGTGAAAAAAATCTTTTGAATAGTAATCAAAGAACGCTTTAAATAGTCTTTACAAACTATCACGGTTAAACTGTCCAATTACAACGACATTTATTTTTAATTTCCATTTGACTTATACAAATCAAGCACCTGAAGATTATCTATTCATCATTTGTTGAGTTGAGTTGCATAATAAATCATTGATCTTATATAGTCTCTGCATGCTAACTTAAAGATTTTACAGATTTCAGTGTGAGTTATTTGTCTTTTTCTTGCAAAGCGATGTATAAATTACTACCAGTAAGAAGTTTGTAACGACAATAAAGTTTTGTTTATTCTAAAAATGTTTAAAGGTGAAACGCCTACTCTGTAAAAGGTACCTACGCCTACCTAGTTATCCACGATAATTTTAGATGCAAATTAATGTGGGCACGCAATTACATTTAAGACATCTAAAGAATACATACATTAAACGTAGATTCAAAACACATCACTTGAGCGATTAAAATTATTACAAATCATATATATATAAACTGAATTAACTGATAGGCACCAACCGACTATTCGATGAAAGGCTTCAGAGCCTAAGTAATCGACGTAAAGTCGCTAGTTTGTCGGTATTTTATAGGATACACTTCGGGGAGTGTGCCTCGGAACTTCATGAGTTGGTTCCTCCCTCACTATTCTATCATCGGACAAGCAGACGTACGTACTTACGCCACCGATATATGGTGGAAATACCGACGAAGCGGACGAAACGCTATGCTTCCACATTCATCATACGCACCGCTGAAGAATGGAACTCTTTACCGTCGTCTGTTTTTCCCGAAAAATACAATCTAGGTGTCTTTAAGTCTCGCGTGAACAGGTACCTTCTAGGTAAGCGTGCTCCACCTTAGACTGCATTTCCGCCTGACATCAGGCGCAATGTCGGTCAAACGCGAACCTACTCTTTATAAAAAAAAATGTACCAGGTCACTGTCCGCGGGAAACGTGCTCAGAAGGCTGGCTGCATTGCCACCCTGTATAGCAATGCTAATTCTCTGGGTAAAACATGAATATGTCCTTAAAGAAACTCCCCTGTCTTGTTCCTGAACTTCATAGGACTAATGTTTCAGGGCACAAATATGTTACCTGGCTCCATATTTGTGCGTTTGACGTCTTCAGCTAAAGCGGTTAGAAGATGTGATGGGGTCAGTGTGTCAGCAAAAGTTGCATCACACTCCAGCGGCCGCCCCATCTTCCAAGGGACAAGTAACATCCCGTCCGGTCTCTTGCCATCGGTGCGCACCAAGCAATTCGATTCTAAAATGGCTGGTACGCCAACGCTTTAGTGAAGGGGTGTTACTTGTAGTTGAGTTTTAATTTTGGTCGTTCTATTTCTCATATGAACTTATTGGTCATAGTATGGCCACCTGTGTACTGTATACAATTATAAATATCGAAGACACTAATTATATAAACGTGAGCTAAATATTCACTATCATCAATGACAAAATACTGACTGATAAGATGCCACAGAAAAAAAATGACGTTTCATATGTGACGTACCTACTGAATGAGTTCATCAGATTTAGATAAGGATTTAACTCCTGATTTCATTGCAGAATTAGTTTTTTTTATCGAATCACTTTTTATTTACTTTACGCATATTCGAAATGCACCTTGCACCTTGGGTGAGAGGCCTATTTAGGCACTCGAACTGTTGCTCTTGCTACGCTGGTGCGCCAAACTATCCCATGCCTAAATAGGCACTTTCACCTCTCGTCTAACAACCTACTATTACAGTAGGTACTAAAGAGAAACAACCTCAAAGGAATTTTAAATAGAGTATTCCATTACTTTCTGAGCTTATATTTCGAAACAAACATTGTGTATGGGTAAAAAGCGATTACAGTTTTAGTACTCATTAAGAAATTAATTATTAATCATAAAATTTTAATAAAATATTTTCTCAGAACACCACGGCGTCAGGTTTGTATAATCGTTATCTTAATTTTGAGAAAGGATATATAGATTCCATATTGTATTGAGTCATTATTTTACGTTTTACTTTATATACGACGGATGAAGTATGACATTGAATCGTTAAGGTGTTTATACAGTGATTCAACTTTATTAACATATCACCATTAAAGTGAATATGAATAACGTATCCGGTGTCCAGGGGCCGTATAGTGATTGTGTCACGTAATAGGAACATTGTGTCATATTACTGAACAAGTATTTACTCGGAATTGTTGTTAGATTAATAATAATAACACTTTATTTAAGTTTCTTTACTTAAAGTTTTTATTTAGTTTGCTTCTCGAGTGCAGCAGACACTTTCTTCTTATCTATAAAGTTCAAAATTATTATGTTCGTGTGTAGGTATGATACTGAACTCCTCTGGATAAATTTTGTTATGTGTGAAGTTAATTGAACCCGATAGGTAGCGCTGCAATCGGGACCATATTGTTATTTTCCAGAGCAGGACAACTTCTGCCGGGCCCGTTAGTATATATAAGATATAACATGATCTGGGCTCAGTATTCTACTTATAGTCTTGAGGGACTATGGGTAGAATACAATATAAATAAGTTAAGTTTTCTTACATTGTATTCAATAGCATGTAATTTATATAATATTTATAGATTTTAAATAAAACATTAATTAGATATAGACTATATATAAAGATGAAGAGTTTGTTTGCTTGAACGTGCTAATCTCAGGAACTACTGGTCTGATAAAAATTCTTTCAGTGTTAGATCGCCCATTTATCGAGGACGGCTATAGGCTATCATAACGCTAAGGCAAAACTTTTTTTAACTATTCCACGCGGAAGAAATCGCGGGCAGAAGCTAGTTTGTTATATGATCTTCACGTAACTTTCCTTAAAGCATGGCCTTACCAGAGTAGGTGACTCTTATGTGTTACTAAATATGTCAAAGTATTGACTATTGCTAACTTAATAGTCAAAAGCGCAATAGGTGTGGTAATTGCTGTTATTGGTACACACTAGGAACTGGATATTGCCTATTGAAGTTTTATTATGGTTGTTGAAAACGGTAACAATTCATGCAATTAATCCATTAGTTATTGCAGCTAAACAAGGTGTAGTGGCAATTTGTACACAATTTATACACAGTTATTTATTAACAACACCGTTTAAAATAGTAGTATTTCATAAGATCTAAAGATATTTTTCGATAATTCAGGTTTTACAAAACAATAAATTTATACATGATTGCGATTTCTATCTTATTCTTACTTACATACCTAAAATTTGTTTATACTTTTGAACTTACTATTACATATTAGATATTCCAGGTCTAGAGTATGTCGCCATAATAACCTTAGGTTCTGTTCCAGCATTAGTATCCAGGTTCTAGTCTCCCTCCCTTAAGAGAGCGGCAGCGCATTTGTAGCACCTTTGCTGTTGCAAATTTCCATAGGCGATGGTAACCACTTTCCATCTCGTGGGCCGTCTGCCTGTCTGCTGAACTCTTTCCAGTTGTTGCAGTCCATGTCCTAGAATGCTAGAACGTGGACCGTTTTACTCAGAGTTTTAATGACGGTCAACTTCAATATTAACTAAAAACTACATGTTTCTGTAGATAAAATTGACATGTCATATAATTATAGTATTCGTGACTTACTTTTTTTATATGACAGAAAAATTATATATTTTATCGATGTAAATAAAGGAGAAAAGAAATTCATGTACCTATGTAAATTTGTTGTTAGGTGTTAGTAAGATATTATTCAACATTGTGGTAGAAAGAATCAGAGCAGGAAAATTAACGCAGGTCGTGGATTAGTCATAAAAACTATATTAAAAATAAATTATATATGTATATAATGATATATGAATCAACTAATTACATTACAGACTAGCAGATGTTTGTAATGCCGTTGGAATTATCACAAAGTTTATTATAAGTAAACACACGTAATTCACAGCTCTTACAAGTATAGGCGAATACAACTAAACCAAACCGTAGGGCAGAAATCGTTATCACACAAAGCGCGCAAAGTTCGTCGTTATAAGATACTTGCTCGGAAAGTCCACTAGGTAACGTCTCGTTCGCGAACATGGACTGGCGCATTTCCCGGCTGACCGACCCTCATTAATTTGTAGATCATACATGGCCTCCTAGGAAAATGCCGCCCACTAGTTACTGAAATAGTTAATTGGTTAGCCTTGGCTTCCAAGAATTCACATGAAATACCAACAAAGGAAAGAAGGTTTTATGACGTTGCAGTGGCGTGAACAAAAAGACCAACGCGAACAATAGTCTACTTAAATTAAAGGGTTAATAAGACACCTGCAAAGGATTACTATCCGCTTGCAACAATATCAATATGCGATAATTCAAAAGCATAATTCAAATTGAAACAGAAAGGCGACGATCTTTTTGTCAGGGGAAATGTTATTTGATTCGAAATAAAAACGTGGAACACAGAAAAGTTAAGAAAGAGTTTCACAGACAATTTGCATTGTAATTGTTTCGCAACCACGGTAGTGTGTGTTGCGATATCTGTTCAACACGTGCATATTGCACTTCACTTGCAATAAGGAAGAGCAACTACTTTTATTAACAATATAACACTTTCAATATAGCAAATTTAGTCACACTCATCTATTATTCAATACGAAGTTTTCGATAGTCTGGTTATGCATATACGGACATTCACAGGTTTAGAAAGACCTCTAAATTGGTAAATCCATGACATTTACCAATTGGTAACTGATAACGAAATACCTTTCACTGCTGGAACAATTTGTTTAATACATGTTTTAAAAATCTAAGAAGTGCGTGAAAGTCCTTGAATTATGAAGGGTTCTGTAGACGCAAACGTCTACAGAAAAAGAGAAACTAAAATACACATAATTATTTTAAATACCTTATATGAGATCTCGATTAAAGTAGATTTTGATGAAAATATTTCTCTCCAAACCATTATTTTCTGGCCGTACATAATTATCATGAACCTGTCACCTGCCTTTAAGACTAACTCACTAATAAACTAATACAACCAAATTAAATATGAATCATTGGGTATTATCCTTCCTTTATAAATCTTGTATACCGAAAAACTACATAAGACACCGAAAAAAATATCAACTTTCTTTATATTTATGACCCCTCCCTGTGTGCCACCCTTAATCGTCTTTGCACTATAGCATTGTATAGCGGTATATCGATTACATAATCCAAATCCATAACCTATTATGCTTATATATAGATCAATTACCCAGTAGCTGTGCATAAAAATGACTGTGACGTACAGACAAATGGACGGACATGATATTACGAAAACATAAAGGTTCCAATTGTTTATATAATATGTTTTTTTTTTTGTTTTTATTTTTCTTTCTCATATTTTTATTTTTTTATAAATGGCCCACCGGAACTCTAAAAGTTTTCACACCCAAATATTTGGGGACATTTTTACAATTCTTTACAAATACGTACATTTGATTGTGCTTCAAGGGTCGAGCAAAGATTTTCTGTTAAGTGCAATCTTTTGGAATCGTGCCAAACGTCGAAAATATTCAAAGTGTTCTGATATAACATATGATATCGATAGATTCTGAGTACTCAAATTATTATGTAACACAAATTATTCGTTTACCTATTTATTTGCGCGAGGTCTTTGCCCATAAATGATGTTTCTAATGGACCTGATAAAGTGTGTCGCATTTAATTGCTTCCAAGAGCAGAGATATGTGGACGGAATACATTGCAAAATTTATTGGACGTCTGGATAGCAACGTTGGAGATATAAAAACGTCTATTAACATCATTTTATTGACGGACGACGGGAGACGACAGTTGGACTAAATTCCACGACCTTTTTTATTGCAAATTATCATTGTACAATTGTGTATTGACCCCATCCGTTGCTTATTTATTCACTGTCCATTTTTTTATTACCTTGCCATCAGTAAAAAACATTTCATTATTTATTTGTCTCTTTTCTTTCTCCATATCCCAATTATTTGGTCGGCACGATATGTCTTATCTTTCCACACTCCTCTAATCTGACATACATCTTCTGTCACACCACATATTATCATATCATCATTCACAAAACCCATCTATCTTTTTTTTGGTCTTAACATTATTTTTGTCACGTGACTTTCATCCCTCCTCCTTATATGCCCATACCAACTTAATCTTCTTCTTCTCATTTTTTTGTGTGGAGTTAAAATTTGATGTTTATTAAATTTTAACTCCACACAAATGAAAATCAAATTTTGGAACCAGACGTGAAAAAATTAGATATATTTACTTTTGATTACTCAAGAAGTAAGTACTCAATGTATGTTGTTATTGAACAATATTCACTGGTTTCAGAGCTGAGGTCTCTTTTCCTATTTTTTGGTCCTGTAAGTATATTAACAAATACGGAACTGTAAGAAAAAATCCTCTGTTCGGCCATCAATTCATCAGTCTTTGTATGTCACAGTCCTGTTTCTCAGATACTACTGTACTGTGTCTATATGGATAAAAAATTAGTGAAGTTGGCAAACCTACAATTGAGGCGAAAGTCTTCATCATTTTTACGAGAAAGTAATAGTACTCGTAGAATTGGACTTCAGGAATTTGCGATAAGTATAACATAGGCGTTTCAAAAGAAAAAATTTTTTGAATCACTCTATTTATTAGGTGTGATTTGATATTTTTTCATATATTGGCTGATATTTTATATCCACTTGCGCGACTTACCCGTCTCTTGTATTTGAAACCATTAGCATGCATATCATCTGTCAAACGTCGTGTCAACATTTCTCCGCTCTATTCCCATTCTCGAAATAATATTGAGTTAGCATGTACAAACAATTTAGTGTCGAACATTACTTACATAAGTTAGTTAGTAAGTAAAGTTGTTGTTTATTTTTAGATAGATGACGTGCGTACTAAATAATTATTAGGCGTGGCCCCCAAAGGTTAACAATTATTGTCAGCGAGTCTAGGTTATTGGCACACAACATTTTTATCATCGTGGCCTTTTTATGTGAAATAATCCAATATTCGTTTTATTGGGTCATCCACATACTATTACGCTTGTAATGAGGTATGGATGTCTTTATTATGCCCCTTCTCAATTTGGGATAATGTTAATATTATTGACTATGGCCAAATGTGTTTTGTTTATAGTATAAAAAATAAGGCCGTCAAAGATTAGCTACATTTGTGTACATACCTTATCTGCCAAAGTTTAACGCCATATAACAGTAATAATTAAATCACATCGCAAATAACGCATTAAACGCTTAACTACGTTTACGTGAGACAGTCACTAACACTAACAATATCCCAGGTGTAGCAGAAACAGTATGGAGATAAAATATGGTTATTGTATTGTATTATTTTAAATAATGTATTATTTATATATCCATGTTTAGTTCAGTATGTGTGTATGTCAGGAAAAATATTAATTCTATGTCAAAAATTAATATGTATTTTATAACAGGTATATCTAATAAACCTTGTACATTTTTATATTGAAGCATTATATCCATAACGAGTCCGTTTATACAAAATAACGTTTCAATTAATTTTATAGTTACGCAGTATTGAGTAAGAAATAATCCATTGAAATGTTTGAAATTAATTACAGACGTCAAAACCAATATAATGATACATAATGTAAATAACAGTTCATTTGTTACGTAGAGATATTGTTACTCCTTAACTTTAATGTGACCAGCAAAACATTAATCGTCATTAGTCACCCATGTTATACACTTAAATATTTTTAAACCGGTACGGTTGACGCACGGCGCGTGCTTGTTATGCCAAAACAAGTGACTCCCGCTGAGTTGCTGTAAACATCGACCATGTTTAAGGAAGTGTGTTTAATCTGAACATTAAAGTAACCAGATTACTTCTTTAATTTATTAGAGTGCTTTGTAGATTTTTAATGAAGTCATGTTTGTGTATGTTCTCCTATATACAGCGGTGTGGTATATCATTAGTCAGGTTTTAAAATTATAATGATGTTTCTTAATGACTGTTTTATTTAGGTTAGGAGCAAAATTTGCTTTGAATTTGTTAGAATGTGCGTCTCTTCAAATTACTTAAAATATTTTTCGTAAAATTGGTTTGACCGAGATCTGTTGAGTAATTTTTGAGACATGGAGAATTTTCTATTTAATGCTTTTTTAGATTTCCGTTATCTTCTTTTTGCATGAACTGCTACTCGTTGGCCTGTTATTTTCCATATGACAATACTGGTTAGTATGACATTAAAAAAATTGCAAAATTACACCTATGTTTGCAACATACTGTTTGATATTTTTACGTATATTTATGTGTATGTATATATATTTATATATATGTCTTTTAGATATAATTCTTACTTATATAATATTTTACATACTTATATGTTTATAAATGAATATAATATATGTATGTAAGTAACTGCATATCCTCTAATATTTATGCATACCACCACCTTTGACCAATATAATGTTTTAATCCTGCCTCGGGTCGTCTGGAAGAGATCTCTTTTTAGCGATAAGACCGCCCATTGTGCACATCTAGAATATTTATAAGTTTTTCTGTGTTTTCTGTAATGGTGTATAAAAAAAGTATTATATAACTACCTAAGTTTGTCTGCAGACGGATTTAGGCTTTAACTCACTTCTTCATAATAATTATACGATATATATAAGCTCGTTAAAAGCCATTATGAATAAGGATGATAGGAAATTCCCGCTGTAGTCTTCACGGAAAATACCACCCAAAAACCTTCAAGCCGATGGCAAAAGGACTTAATTTTAACCATATTTCACATTCATTCATTCATTGGAATTCCAAACTACAATTAAAAATTTACTTAAAAAGGTTACTACACCGTTGAAGAATATGTTAATGGCAAAGCTGTATTTCCATAGTAGCTCGCTCCAACTTTTTTTATTCTACTACCTATCTGTGTTACGTTTTATTTTACATTTATATCGATTGCATTGTGAATTTTTAATATATCATTCATAATTACGACAATTTCTTTTATTTATTTTTATGATCTGTTTGCTGCAATACTATTAATACTTTCAAGAAGAACTGTGCAAGTTACTTATATTATGTTGAATAAAAAATGAGACAGATAAAAATAAATTAAAGGTTTAGTTAGACGTGTTGCTTTGGAGTTGCTGTTTGCTAAGCAGTGTAAATTAGGGTATAAAGTAGAGTTAATTATTAACTTATATGTAGGAACTTCAAAAAATGTACTTTAGTGAAACTTATTTTGAATAATAAGTTTCAATTTGAACCGGGTCGATCCTTTAGACCCGGTATTCGTATATCTAACCGACCATTCAATCGGCTTACTATCGATTTAAATTTGATATAAGCTAACATACAAGTATTGTCAACACTAAACCGATGGTAAAGCAAGTGAATGAATAGTAAAATTTAGGACTGGCCCTTAGTCGATAATGATTTTTCAAATACAAATAAGTTTAGCCTTTATAAAGAAAATAGTTTGAACTCATGCTGACATTTCAATAAAGAGTTTCGCTTTGATTGCTGTAACATATCACTCACTATAAAATGTTAGCATGTTCCACTTTTTGGATAATCTTATGCAACTGTTTACATTGAACATAGTTTTAATACATGCTTTAACGGATAAACATGTAGGTGATGAAAGCATATCAAATGATTCTGTGTGTTATATGCTTATGTGTGATATGTGCTTAAATTGCTTATAATATTAAACAATTATGTTACCGTCATTAGGAATTTTTCAACTTTAATTATGAATTTATGATCTTAATTTGCCACTTAGAGCGAAACAATTACTGTCTAGTATATATCTGTTGATGTTATACTTGCATATCGAGGGCTCATAACATATAGGCGTATACGCAAAAATGCATTTTTTTTTGTTTACTAAAACATGCATGTTATAATTTAGAAAGTCTTATCAGTATGCAAGTTGTACCTAAAAAGAAGGGTATTCCAAATTTCAGCCTTATACAATCGACTAGTTTTGTATTATTCACAATATTGTCCCTTGTGTAAAACTGCATTGTATGCACATTTGTTATGAAGCCCTCGATATATTAGGCATTTTTTTATAAATTAACTGTGGTTAAACAGTTTAAAAACAAGGGGCATAAAGCTCGCTTTTGGAAATCGCATGGTGAAATTGATACCTGACTAGATTATGATGGTAGGTGAAAGACAACGCTGAATTTCCACTTTATTTTAATATTTGATATATTCGTACCACGTACCACGAGGTTGCAAACGCTTTAGGTAAGAGTTGTAGGTATTATTACTATTATCATTTACCGCACATGTCTAATAGGCGAAATATATACTACACAATATAATTTTCGTTTATCTATTAATTATTAGCATCAGTTCGCACAAATTAACTAATGCCAAACTACCGATTGTTTGTGGCAAACTCAAAAGGGCAAATTACACTAATGAATTCATATTTTTACATAGATACATAATTACTACTTAAAAACAATTTAAGTAATTGTTATTTTAATTAATGTGATAAGTACTTACAGTTTTAGAAAATAACATTGCACATGATAAATACCTACTGCTCAGGTCCAGCCAAAAACTTTAAAAAAAATGTAGTAAGTACCCTACAAAGGTAGGCATGTTATCTGATATATGTAGCATAAACAATACTATATATATATAAATGTACTTCGGCCAAAACGTAGGTTCTTTTACTGACACCAGTTAATGAAGGAAGTTCTTGTCATAACTCGAAAGGCCACATTTACTACACAGTTTATGTTTCTCCAAAAACACATAATTACCACTCAAAAACTATCAATACCCTATAACAATTCTTCAATTATTTTTCGAAAAATAAAACTACATAATAACACCAGTCTTCAGTTCCCCATAAATTCTAAGTAGTAGTAGAATTCGCCACAAAGTACAGTTCACATTTCTCACAAAAACACATAATTATTACTCAAAAACTATGAATATCCTACAACTATTGTTCATTTTAGAGTATTTTTATACATTTTTAGAAAATAAAACTGGACAGCACTACGTCCTCTTTCAGTTCCCGCCAAAAATCTATAAATTCTAAGATTTTGACATTCCACTTTTGAAATGTTTATTTACCATCGTACTGGTCACTAAACATATCTACACTGTTCATATTAAAACTTTTTAAATTATAAATGAAGTAATAACATAATCAAATACCTATTTTCCAGAGAGAGAAATTTTTAGAAATATCACAAAATATTAACACTATTTATTTAAAATAATATTTATCAGACATCCTCCTACTTAGTAGCCACTAAATACTATTATAGTATGTAGTTTGAATATACTAAGTTACCACAATTAATAATTATTATTGAAGATGTTATAGATAAATTTGGATTCGTTTAGTATCTAATTAGAAAACCTTTTACACTCGCAGACATAAGCGAAGTCTCTCTTGCATGACATGACATTATATTATACACTACTATATTTATTCCAGAGACATTATATTTTTTTAAATGAAGATTCTGATGATAAGGTAACTGTTGTTATTTGTTGTTTATTTTACAAGTAATTTTGGTTAATTTCAGTTGTTTTTAACTTTAGCTTTAAGGAGTGCATCTCTAAATCTAAAGACAAAACATAATATGAGTATGTAGTTTTTGGCGGGAACTGAAAGGAAATGTTGTGCTGGTGTAAAATTACTCTAAAATGATCAATAGTTGGAGGATATTGATAGTGTATGAGTAATAATTATGTGTTTTTGTGAGAAATGTCAACTTTATAGTCAAATCTGGCCTTTTGAGTTCTCCCAAGAATTCCGTTGAATGGGTTCAGTTGATAACCTACAGTTCAGCTGAGCTATAAATAGGCTTAAGAAAATAAAGATACTATATTGTAATCTAAGATCTGGCATAAATCTGGCCTAGCTGCCAAGCCATAAACCTAAATCAAAATATAACATCATATTATGAGTATTTTTGAATACAAGTATTTTTGATAGTTGGTATCAGGCTATCGTGAACGCGATTTTTATTAAACAGAAGATGCAAAATAAGATCCATCGAGAAATAAAAACACTTCAAACCTGAATTCTACTAATAGGTTCTGCTTCGTGCTACCTGTGTAGGTTAACAGGTTGCCTTCTCTTACCTTGAAAAACAACTAAGGCAAGACAATGATCATAATCCGCCCGCTGGCAATGCGCAGTTACGTAAAATCCATATTCAGTATTGTCGCTGAGCTAATGACACCCACAAATAAAAATTGGTCATATAAGGTCTTATTCATAGAGAACTAGAGTAAGTTTGAACGCTGTTTTACAGTTCTTAACCCTTTTCGTAGAAAGATTGTTTTTTGAAGAAAAGCTAATAAATATATATAGGTAGCTTCTTTAGGCTAAAAAACATCAAAAAATAAATAAAAAATCGTATAATGAAAATTTCGGAAAAACAAGATGTTTACTATTCTATACATTGCCACACGTACAGTGATTGTCGCATTTTTAGGAATGTATATTATGCTTTACATTGCTCTGTTTAGGAAGAGTTGGAATGTTACTGGTAGTTATTATAATGGCCTGGCAACATTATAAACTGCCTGTATTGTACGGAGTTTTTGGCGGGAACTGAAAGGAGACGTTGTGCTGTGCAGTTTTATTTTCTAAAAATGTGTATAATTACTCTAAAATGAACAATAGTTGCAGTATATTGATAATTTTTGAGTAGAAATTATGTATTTTTGTGAGAAATGTGAACTGTATAGTCAGATGTGATCTTTCGAGTTTTCACAAGAACTCCATTGAATGGCGTCGGTTGTAGACTGCAATACAACTGCGCTACTATACGAAGACCTATTAATTAACATGTTTCCGACTGAAAGACTTTGATTCTATGGTCATGAATAAATTAATAAATAAAAATAAAAAACCTGTATTGTACGTTCGGAAGCACAAACTGTCGTTCCAACAAAGAACACAACATCTTTAAATTATATGTATGTAACAGTTTATGCAATAAATGATATTCTATTCTTTTCTATTAACAACACCAAAAGATTATTGTGAATAACATAATTTTAAAGAAGCGTTCAAACTTACTCTAACGCTATAGAGAGTTAATTTTTATATGTCATTAGATAGCCACTTTCAGCGTGCATCAAATGATGGTACAAACATAATGACTACGTTCCATCACAGTCTCACAACGACCACGTTCACGACCGGTATTTTTCCCGTTCCACTTGCTTACTGGCGTTACAATCGTAAACCCAAGTGGAACTGTAATTCGACCTACCTCTTGACATGGGTCGTTGTGAGCGCTGTGTGATCGAAAATGATAACGTCATAAGTGACGTTTTCGCGACGACCGGTCACCTTTGCGGAACGGCTAACGGACCGTTTTAGGCGTTGTGAGCTACAAATGGAACGCGCTGGTAGTGTCCAACTTTTGACTTGTACGGTATTACCTAAGCGACGATATGTTACTCCATGCGTTTTAATTCTAAAAAAAATTTCCACTCAGCAAACCATACATATAGACTGTTTTTCCTCGTAAGATCATTTTCATACATACATTACAAACAAGATTTTTGCAATGAATTATCCTTTTTAATTATGTTTAAGCGTTTTAAGGCTGATTTTTCAATCATAACATAAAAATTATCAGTCGAATAAATTGTAACTTGACTGAATTCAAAAGTGGAACAATTCAAGTGTCATTAATACAATACTCATTTTTAAATTTTTCGTGTATTTTATCCTGCGAATAACTTTTATTTCTTGATTGAAAATCGGCCCTTAGACCACTTAAGCCACAGATCTACATATAAAGTTGGATATTACAGTAGGTTTTTTTTAGATATCATTTAAAAATACAATTTACTTATGTTTTATCCAAAAAAATATCTTGTAAGAAAAAACAAAATATACATTTGTTTATTGTGTTTAATTTGTTATAATAAGCTAGTTGTCAGTACTTAAGTACCTATATTAACTCATTATTTTATATTTAGTAAATATAAAAGAATTCGGTTTTTTATGCAGAAAATGTAGAAAGTGAACTTAAATTGTATTTGATATAGAAGAGTATTTAATATTTTAAAGAAATAAATGATTAAAAATGAAGACTAATCGAGGGTCATAAAACACATATTAGAGCGCAGGATGTCATGCCTTTGAGAATATGAAAAAAATTTAAATAGCAGTGAAGTTTTCCCTCACTGTCAACTGGTGGTAAATGTAACAATATGCAGAAAACTGTTTAAGTGTGCTTGTCTTTTTTATTTTTATTGCAGGAGCTTAGCAGACAGGCAGACGCCCCACTTGATGGAAAGCGGTTACCATCTCCTATGGACATATTTGCAACATCAAAGGTGCTACAAAAGCGCTGCAACTCTCCAAAGGGAGACTGCAACCTGGTCACTAATGCCGGAACACAACTCAAGGTCGTTATGGCGGCATACTGTAGACCAGGGGTGGTAGTCATCCAGTCAGGCAAATACCCTACCACCTGGCTGTGGGTTGCTTTGTCTCCTCTTAGGTCAGCCGGTCGCAGGAAATTATATTCTTTCTCAATTCCTGCACTGATAAAACGGCACGGCTTTCCGGCAAGATTTGATTTTGATATGCCAGTTTGCCACTCGTAAGCATTACCCACTACTATTGACTTACAAGCGTCAAAGATCATCGTTTTCTAGATTTTCAATAACTGACGTTTTCATAAATAAAATATATTTTTATTACTAAAATAACAACAGCCCATAACTGTCCCACTGCTGGGCTCGGGCCTCCCACTGTAGGGCAATGGACAGTATACCCGCCACGCTTGTCCAAGGCGGCTTGGCAGGTTTGACACATCGGTTATCTCGATGTGCAGGTTGCATCACGATGTTTCCCTTCACCGTTTTTAGCACGTGGTAATTGTAACAATATGCACATTAGGTCGGTATTATATATATTATATACAATAATTTTACTATCTATCTATTAGAACGTTGCGACAGACGTGAAATGACGATGAATAGTTATATGTTACATACTAGTGACATCTAGCGATCAAACTGGAATAGTTTTCATCTAATTGTAGTCGTTAGCGGTTACTTGTTGAGAAACTCATAATAATTGTAAGCATTATTTGTAATAAAATAGCCTAAGTAGGCCGCGACGTAAGCCATGTCGCCGTACGTTGAACCGTACACAATGGTTATTATATACAAAGTCAAAACAATATTGAGTTGATTTTCAGCAACTTGTTGAACAGGCTCACATTTGTTAATAAAATAGTTATTCATAACGCTTCCTGTATTATTCTGAGAAACATATATCACAGTTAAATGTATGAGGTGGTGTGGCCTTCACAGGCGATTGCAACTTACGCTTCTTGTCATTATAGATACGTACTATTATGTAGACGACAATCTGCGTAAATGACTTACTTGTTTCGTTCGTTTTCCTTTAATTTTTAAGTAGATATATTTTTCGTCAAAGGGATACGTAAATAAAAAATTTCTATATATTAATTAACTGCTTAATTATTTAAATAAGCAAGTGGTTTAGAGCGTCTTAATGCTAATATGCGATTATCAATAACATTTTTGACTATAAAGCCGATAAATTATAAACAGTTTATTATGAACAAATTAAATATAATTATCGGGAAATTAAAGAGCGTTTTAATGAAGACTATAAACTTCGCATAACTTAATATGAGAACACCTTTAGTGTAAAGCTAAGTAAAGGCCTTTCATGTCTTATTTGTTCCTATGGCCATTGATTTCTTACATTACACCTGCCGCAAGTGGCGACCTTGCAAAGGTCGTCCGACTGGTTTCGAGGGCGACTTACGCGCTGTCTTGGAGAAAATGTTATACAAAAGATTTATTGTTCTATTATGAAAATAGTATCCAAGTAAAAATTCCGTAATTATTTCTCAAGCTAGTTAACATTGCGAGCTGAATTATTTCAACTTCATTTAATAACGACACTGTAAGTCGTGCGCAGAAAGTTTGCCTATGACAACCATTCCCGCCTCCCACAACTGTGACCCGCGGTCCGCTAGAACTAGACGACAATCGTAAAATTAATGTAATTTTATATACCTTTGTAAAGAAAATGATATAGACACTATCTTTCGTTATCATGTTATCAAACATTATCTTGTAATCATATTACGCACATTGTAAGACGAGTGTCGGTACAATGAACTTCGCACTGAATAATAAACATATGAAGAACGTCGAGTAGACTTTTAAAACTGTGTCAGTCGTGATGTAACTAGAAATTGTATGCGATATTATATATTTTATCATTTATGTATTGAATTAAACAAACATTTGTGTTAATCTATCGAATAGAAATTGAAGTATGTATAAATATGTATTGAAAAATGTAAACATACTTAGGAATTTTGGTTTTCTTTTTGTCATTATATAACATAGAATTCAATGAGGCGTAGCTGCCTCACTTACATACATTTTAAATAAATAATGTAGATTTAATATTTCAAATCCTAGCAAGGCTTAGGTAGTTTTTCGAATTTATTGCATATTGTTATACAGTGAAACCTGGTCAAGTGAGACATCGAGGGATCTGTAATGTGGTTTCACTTATAGAAATATTCCACTTACAGACGGTACCATTAAAAAAGGTCAGAATACAGGATATTTCAGTTGTAGAGGTGCGATTATTAAATAAAATAACGTGTTATGTAAACTAAAACTGGAGGTCATTGAGGCTGAAAATTACTTACGTAGTTAAGTGCGGAATTTGCGGGTAGAATAAGATTAAGTAAGTAAACAAACAAAACGATTTTATCTCAGTTACAGAGCTCTATGCATATAAAATTCACTCGCTGCCTCAGTTATATAGGTAACTATGATGATAAATCGAAAGAAAGAATCCCAGATATAGAGGTTTGCTTCCTCCCACAAGGGTAATTCCGTGCCAAAGCGTTGGGACCTCAGCATGAGTTCCAGTTATGGAGGTTGCTCACTTATCCAGGTCCTACTTCACCAAGTTTCACTGTATATACCACTGTATATATTTGAAGGTGGAGGGAAAACGTAATGAAGCAACGAAAGCATATAGAGTACTGATCTGAGAAAATAGCAAATCTACTTAAGACACATGTGGCGAATATACCATTTTTCTCCTATAATGGGGAACTTGGTGTCTAGTAGTTTTATGGTTCTTTATCACATTCCGACAAAAAAGAAGTAAAAAGACTACAAGCGTCAAATTAGATTATTAAGAAGCATCAGAGAGAAAAAATTAGTTGATAATTACGTTCTGTACTGGATAGTTACATTATCACCCTAGCGTTAACTTCTGGTTGTTTCTGGAGCAAACCCTCTTTGGAGCGTGTTTCTACTTTTCTTATCCACTGAGATGTCTACAGCAAATACTGAATAGTTACTTACGGTTTTATTAAAGTGGGCTAAAAACACAATGACTAAAACTGGTTCATGGTTTGCATACAAATTAACCCTTAGACTGATACGTGTCTCGTTTGAGTAACCGACGAGCTATTACGGTACTTAGACTAAATATGATGCATGCCCCAAATGACCTGCCATAGCAAAACAATGTAACCAAAAAAAAAGGCGTAGACAGACAGATCTTTATATATAAAATGAATGATTTTCTGTATGTCCTTTATAGAATCGTAAACTATACATTTGATCATGTGATGATCTTTAGTAAAGTTGTTGTGCATGAGCCAAAGAAGGTTTCTGAGTTGGTTCACTATTGGACCAGGTAGGTGGCGCTACTGTTGGCATATCGATTGAAGCTTTTCCGGGCAGGACGACGTCTGCCGGGACAGCTAGTTGTACATATATATCTGTCTACGCTACATTGTACATACATGTCCATGTAATTAAAAACAGTATTAGCCCATAAACGTTCCATTACTGAGCTCCGGCCTAGCCATGTTTAGAGGAAGGGACCAGGTATCATGCTTGACTTAAAAGATACATTTTATTAAACAGTTTAGATTTTCAATACGAGCACATTATTCTTATCGAATTCTTAAACCCCTGGACCAATCTTGATCAATTTTTGTGAGTGTTTGAGTGGATCCCCGGATGGTTTAGATTTAATTGGAGCCGGTAAGTAGCGCTGCTGAGCCCCTAAATGGTTAGACCGATATTCATGAAATGTTTTGTGTGGTTTCAACTGGACCCGGTAAGGGGCGCTAGAGTTGGGTTCTTGGATTTAGATAAAAATATTTTTATTTCTGTGCGTAGATCCCGGAATTGAATCCGGTAGGTGACGCTGCAATCGGGTTATAGATTTTTATTTTTTCAAAGCAGGACAACGTTTGTCGGGCCCGCTAGTACACTTATAAAAACGGGCACTTGCCCGTTTTTATATGTATGTATGTCCGTCCTCTTTACAGTGAAGTGTTCTGTACAGACAAGAAAATCAACTATTTATGTTTTGTCATTTTGCTACACAATCATAAAAAAAAATCCAAAAGTATTTTGAAACCACCTTGCATTTTTCAGAATTTACTTATTGCTACTTCAAAGTTTAAAAATTAAAATTTGTACACTTTCGTTATTTACCAAAGCCACGAGTCAAGATTTTTAGTAGCTAATAGTATGTACCTGTTGTAAGATGCATGCGTACAACATTTTTGTTCTTATACCTCTACTATTACAATAGTCATCAAGGAAGAATACTTACATACATACATAACTTCACGCCAGGTCCCTTGCGGGGTAGGCACGAATAACACTTCTTCGAAGAATACTTCTTCCATGATATTAATCCTTACGAGGTTTATTGTAGATAATATACACCAAGTAACAAGCGTCATAAAACAACGACTTTTTTTTGTCAACTCGCTTAATTTAATTCTAATTAAACAGATATAAAAAAATCCAAATGTATGTCATATACCTACCTATAAGTAATAAGTAAATGAATAAAAACTGAAAACTGGATAGTAAAAAGTTTGTAACTGGTTTCTAATGACATCAGTCACTCATAACCCGCTTTACCAACGTATTAATAGGTATTGATAACATTCATCCTGTTTCGGTAAACCAACTGAAAGAATTATAACAGCATGTGTTTTAAACAGTGAAACCCAAATAATATTTTGATTAAAAGGTTTATCTCAAATATTATTTATACATATTTCGCAAACAGAAACCTTGTTTGAAATTTATTTATTTAAAATTAACAAAGATCACACAGCTTTAGATAATACATTAAAAAAAAGTGTGTGCGTCTCGGGACGCCCGACAGAAATGATAACTTAAATTAATCTAAGTTGAACAATTTAATATTGAAATTGTTTAACTTGAGAAAAGCTTAGGTTATTACTCAAATTTTATGTATATTAATATGATAATGTAAGGAAAGGTTATTTATTAATAAAATCTTTTATTGATTAAAATATATATTTTATTCTTGGTTACAATTAAATATGTACATTCGAATTTTGTGTACATTATTAGCATCATTATTTAATTTAATTACCGAAATACGGACAGCCCTGTGCGTTAGAGTTAGAGAGGAGGAGTCTGCCTACGGTAGGCAGACTCCTTCTCTTGAAAGGGAAGCCAGACAGACTGGCGTCGTAACGCGTTACGTAACGAAGCTGTTTACTCTCCCGTAAGAAGTTATCACTTCAAAATACGAAACATTTCACAACAGCACATAAGCCAATAATAGATCTTAATTTACTGGCCTTTATTTATCAATTTTTTACCACATGCTGGTTGACACTTATTGACTTCGATAAATATCCTAATTATTTTTCAAGATCGCACTAACGATTTATACCTCACACGATCCATCTTTGGTATTTTTTCGTGATTACACTACACTTTTGTGTAGCAACAATTTACAGACGGATAGTGAATATAAAAAAATACGTATAGGAAATGTAAGTAACTTAAATACGATTATATAACCCTCACACAGCAGTCAGCTCGGTTATTTAAAGATTAGATAAAAAGTTATATTAACGATACGAGATTATCTGATTAATTGAATCCGATGGGCAAGTAAGCAAAAAGGGTGTCATCGTATTGTAACTAAACAAAGTGAAAGTGTTGGGTATTTTAATGCTTACGCATAATATAAATTAAATTAGCATTCCCTACTAGTCACTGTCACATTGTATTATAGGTAACGTAACGGTTGATACTTGAATATGATTTACTAAGCATACAATTAAAGTTACGTAAATAAATACCTCTCTCTTTTTTACTTTTGGAAAAAGAAAACATTGTTAGATTAGGGACGGTTGCGAAATTACAGTCCGTGATCCTTTTTATATTTGTTGTTTCGCTTTATTAGAAAACATATATTTTATTCGGGATACGTTATCTTTAAATAAGAAAAGCTATAAAAAGTAATATTCAGTGAAGGAGTGATCGACGTGCGAGTTGGATGCGTACGCGGTTAAAACAATAATGTTACATGCCGGCAAAGGTGAAGGCACATCTGCCTGTCATAAAAAGCAGTTTATTACCTTTGTCGCATTTGAAGTTATTTTGTTTACTTTGTGTTTAAAATTTGTAATTAGACAGTAGCTTATTGTTATTGTTTTCGACTTTGTTGGCCGTTCGCAGGAATAATTAATTCTAGGAAAAACTCAGCCCACGCAGGCGATTGTTGTATTATACAGTTTATACTATAAAACAATGTCCGAGCGCAGGGGTGAGGCAGTCAAGCGAGGATTACGATATGAGCAAGACATAGATTTGACGAGCGATACAGTGACTTTGTGCGTGTGTATTGAATCGTGCAGTTTGTACTAATAGTGACAAGTTATACTTGTACTTATGTTATACGTGTTTGTATAGTTCCAATAAATTCTATAGTTATTCCAACGGCATTTTAATTCGAGTCCTATGTAGATCGTAACAATAATTTGAGTATATACTAAAACAGGTTTTTCCTCCTATGTATTAAGTAAGACTCAAATAAATGAGTGCCTTATGATTTTAGCTGCAGGTTTAGTAGGAACCATTTGGCAGCGAACTAATATTTAATTTGTAGGTACAATGATTTTGGTATTCTGTAAACTAGTTTTAAACTCATTAGTTGAAGCACACTTGCACAACACGTGTATTATTATCGCAGTTAAACGTTTTTGACACCAAATTCAATATCTTCTTATTATTACAATTTCAGATTCGATGAAGGGCGCGACGGTTTTCTTGATTTAACAGAAGTAAAACGCATGATGGAGCGACTCGGTGCACCGCAGACCCATCTTGGACTAAAGGCCATGATATCTGAAGTAGACGAAGATGGTGATAATAAAATTAGCTTCAGGGAATTTTTACTCATCTACAGGTAACTTCCTATTTTTACATACCATAGCAACTTGCTTATAACAGGTATTATCGTATCGAATGTATCACAGCATATCACAGTACATTGGTACAAGGTTTGATCTTTATTGCTAAAGTACAACAGACATGTTATTATCCCCGCAAATTGCTATTGCGCCTGGCCGCCATTTTGGTGACATAACCGTAGCCGAACACTTAGTACTGTTATCATCAACGGCTGGCGAGTACACATACATATCGAGTTGCGGATGACTTCACGTGAATGTTAATTGACAAGGTTCCAGTGCATTAGCAATTTGCGGGGATAATACTGCAACCTCCACCTTACGAGAAATGGCTTCTATTGGCTATAGTCAATTGTAATACTGTATTACCACCTTGCTTTCTGTGTCGAAGAACTTTTATGACTCTTATAAAGCCTCATACATAAGGAGATCAATATGAGGTGGATATACCAAAATCATTGCCTGATGTGGCACGGTACGGGTATGCGTCGGCTTGAAAATTAAGCGATAAGGGTTGCCTATCCATACTGCCTTAGCCTGGTCCCGTTAGATGAGTTAACCTCAAGAGATGATAGTTGACGTTGTGAAGGATAACTGTGTGCAACGGATCCAGTAGCAAACTGGGAGTGTATAATTAGGAGAACAGTCCCCAGGTATCCAGGTGTCAGCGAACGCTCCAAATTAAACTGGTTTTTAAAGATAGGATGATGATGATGATGAACTTAAAATATCTTAGCTAGGCGCGTTTCTTGTTGCCTGTTCGTAAAACAGTGACAATACGTTGCTAAACAGTGTGTAAAAGATAAGAAATAGTTTTGTTTTTAAATTTATTACCTTCGCAAAACGGTTTTCTTAGTTGAGTGAAAAAAACATACGCTTGCCATATCCAAAGATTCTACCATTAAACTTCACACGTGGAGTGTGACCTACACTTCGTTAATCTTCACACTTCTCGTTTACTGTGAGCAAGTGGATAGATGATACAAAACAAAAAAGGACATTACACAAATAATAATGTATTTCAAATGTCCTTCTGTATTATCGTATGGGGCGTAGATGCGTAATAGGAAAATCCACCACATAAAGAATAACAGTCGTGGTTTGAAAAATTAATTAAAATAATGTCAAACAATATGTGTCTATAGAAACCTACTTATAGACAAAGTTTTAATATAAAACTCCCTTGCTATTTTCCATAAGGCGTATCGTCACCATATGGGAAAAAACAGGGGAATTTTAAAATGAAATCACCCTACAAACTGTAAAACAAAGTCGGGCATATGAATTATACACTTATGGAACTTTTTTATCGCAGAAGTTCAGCAGACAGGCAGACAGTCCACTTGATGGAAAGTGGTTTCCGTCGCCTACGGACATTTGCAGAACTTAAGATGCTACAAATGCGCTGCTGCTCTCTTAAGGGAGACTGGAACCTGGTCACTAATACCGGAACACAACTCAAGGTTGTTATGGTGACATACTTTAAATCAGGGGTGGTAGCCATCCAGTCGAGCAAATACCCTACCACCTGTAGGCTGTGGGTTCTGTTGTCGCCTCTTTCGACAGGCCGCAAGAAATTGTATTCTTATTCCGTTCCTGCACGGATGGAAACTATTAAACTGTTATGATTAAACTGCGTTCTGTTTAATCATAATATACCTCCGTAGATACCAAATAGGTCATGTGCGTAATAGTCCATGTACGGTAAAGGGTTCTGTAGACGAGACGACCGTCCAGTGTATTTGTCGTTTGGGTAAACCTTGGGTGAACCTTATAGAATAAAACTACACGGGTCTCGTTTAAAATAATTTTCATTGAAGCCATTTTTTAAGATTGTTAAATATTTAAAATGGTTAGATTAAAAAAAAACAAATATTTGTGATTTTTTTTATTGATCGATAGCAATTAAATTTGCTATCGTAAATTAGGCATGTTAAAAAAAATAATTCCAGTATAACTTTTCGATCGATACGTAATCGTAATAAAATGTGTAATATTTTTTATCCCGGGAGTCCCGCGGGAATTTCAAGTTCAATCCTAGTAGTATTTACTTGTTTCTAGTTGGAAGTTTTTTTTTAAATTTATTCCACAATAGCTACGGACCCTAAAAAAAATTGGCATTTATAAATGGGTTTCTTTATTATTTTAATCATTATTTTGTGATTAACTTAGCACTGAGTCACTTGTCCATCCTTAATCACTTCATGCATATTTATTTCGTTGTTATTTGCCTAGTAAAATAATTTCCGACGATGAGTCATTTTTGAATACTTTATAAGGGTATTGGTGTTTTTGCCTTTGTTCTATTGTTGATTGGGTATTATTTTATATATTACAGGAAAGCTCGAGCCGGTGAACTCGAAAGCGATTCCGGATTAGACGCTTTGGCGAGGTTGACAGAAATAAACGTCGACCAAGTCGGCGTGAATGGAGCCAAGAACTTTTTTGAAGCGAAAATCGAAGAGCTCGCGAAAAGTAACAAATTCCATAGCGAGATTGTACAAGAGCAAGAGGAGAAACGGCGGGAGGCCGAAGAGAAAGCGCTTAGGAGACAACAATTCAAAGAAAAAGCCGCCTTGTTTCAACTCTAATGTATTTTAGTTTTATTTGTCAAATCTAGTCTGTAAGTTGTTACCATGTCTTAAATACAATACAGCTCACAAACTTCCCGCGGTGTCCCATAATTACATTCTTATAGGCTAAGATCCCGCTGTACAACGACCTTCACCGAGTGCTATCTTGATGAAACCTATTTTATATATAATTAAAGGTGTCAATAAATATATTGCATATGGGTTGCCTAAAATCAATTCAGTCCAGTATATGATTAATTAATAATTTGAAAAAAACAACTAACATTTCACCGGTTCGTTTATTAAACAAATTCAATACCAATCCCATACAACATGCAAATGTTAGGTTGCCTATTCTTTTCCGATCACAACTCTCGGGTAGCCAGGTATAAACAGGTAAATCAATACTAGCATTTTGCACCGGTCTGATTATTGAATTAAAATTAAATGTTGTTCTATGGGCTACATACATACTTTCGATTGGTATAGAATTTGTTTAATAAACAAACCGGTGAAATGTTAATTTTTTTTTAAATTATTAATTAATCATATACTGGACTGAATTTTTTTAAGCAACCCATATGCAATATATTTATTGACACATTAAATTAAATATAAAATAGGTTTCATCAAATAAGCATCTCGGTGAAGGTCGTTGTATAGCGGGATCCTATACTATTATTCATAGAGTTAGAGTTTGTTTGAATGCTTCTTTAAGAACCATAAAGAAGCGTTCAAACTTACGCTTACTCTCTGTGAATAAGACCGTTAAACTTCACTATGTAATTTGTGTGAGAAAACTGAAACAGAATCCTTGTCTATGTCCAGAACAATAGGAACTATAGTCAAGCTGGGCAAGTCCGTCAGTCGGGTATGTTCGTATACCTCTCATTTTTACCTTTTTTAAACGGAATTTAACACCAACTACCATTCGAACATAGAGTTAAACGGTGTCTTAGCTTCACTAACCTATTTGTTGTTGTCGCGGCTATTCAAACGCGGAAATAACAAGAGATGTACGGAGTTCCCCCACTGACGGACTTCCTCATCTTGACTATATACCAATATACCATGAAAACCAGCTCATTTACTAAGCGATTAATGGTAATAAACTGATTTTTCAAGATCTAAACAACAGGTTTTAACTAGATGGCGCTGTAATTAGTATATCCACATTAACTTTTTTTAACCAGTTAGATCCATGTTCTTTGAGTCATTATAGGAACGCATGAATCGTAGAAGTATCACTGTCACATTAAAGTTCCGAAAATGATATGTTTAACTACTTACGTGCTTATTCATATTGAGTAAAAGTAAATTTATAGGTTTCATTATGATTGTTAAAGAAGCTTTCAAGCTTACTTTATTACAATATGAATAAGACCTTTTTTTATAAATCCCTTGCGCTGGACGAACAGGTTTATTCGGCCTTATTTATCTTATTTGGGAGTTTTTTTTATAATTTGTTTTTATTTCTTTATTTGTTTTTTCTTAATTCTTTTTACCCTTAAATTAGATCTCGCCCGGGATTGAACAGGACATCGGAAAATAATGTAGGAAACACTCTCGATCTAATCGGGATTACAAAAGCGCGAGGGGTTTTCTTTGCACCCGAAACGGTTCAGGTACTCCGAGAACTCCCTGTGCCCGGTAAAGAATTGGGTGCGCAGACCGATGAATAAGATCGTTATATATAATTATTTACCGATTAAGGAATTTTAAAACTGTTCCTCATAAATTGTTACACAAATATAACTATGAAACAATGATGTATAATATATTACATATTACTAAATGGTATGAATCTTCTTAAAATGAAATTTGTCAAAATGCAGGGAATATTTTTTAATGTAAATATATAACTTGTTTCAAATTATATTAATTACCTGTCGTATATGAATAAGAACGTTTGAATTTAAGGCCATATAAAAATAATGTTCGCAATTAATTTTTATAAGTGTGAATGGATTTTTATGTCAGAACAACACATGAGAATGAAAATTATAACATCTAGCATTGTAATAATCATATATCTAATTATTTATAATTCGTATTGTACTACCTATATCAAGATCTGGTTAACAAGGTTAAGTACTTATAAGAATCACAAAATAAGAAGCCCGATTTGACACTTAAGAAAGTCAATAGAACTTATAAATAATACAGCCGATAATACTATTATATAGTGTTATAAAACTTATTCTAAATATTTTTTAACAAGAATTAAAGAAATAACATTAAATTTTTAATAATTTCTAAGGCATCCTATTTTTATTTTTAATGTTGCTTCCATTCGATTCGGGAACTGTATACCTACATATTTATTCCAGTCTTAAATTATTTACTTGTTTATAGTAAAATAATGCTACATCATTGTATGTATATTGTATGTATGTATTGAAAACAAAATGATTGAATAAATATATATTATATAGAGGTAAAACAATAAAAAATCAATAGATTTATTGTGATGCGTGGATAAATGCATGCCGTTTGTAAGACCTGATTTGAGACAAAACTCGCGCTCCATATTGATTTTGTGAGATATTTGCATTTGTATTTAGAAAGTAATTAACTTAAAATAAACCAATCGATCACAAATTCGTATTATTTTTAATAGATTCCTCGTGGTAATCGGTTAACTTGGTTAACGATTTGTAGTATTCAAACCCTAAATATGTTGTAATGAGAACTTGAGACCGGGCTTCTTATATTGTGATTATTATAATGCCTTCCAATAGGAAACACATGAATGGCATAAATAATGTTAAATACTTACCGGGCACGGCTGCTTTGGTAAGCATCTGCATCAAATCGCGGGGCGGACACCTTCGTCTTGCTACGAGTACGACGCACTTCAAGACACGTCGTTTCACACGCTCGTAAAGTGCAACGCCTCTGGGGGCCTCAGAGGGCCCTTCTAGAGAATGTCGTTGGCCTTGTGGGGTTGCTGGAAGGAGGCCGCTGAAAGAACGATGGAAGAGGACGCCTACGCGGCCCCGTCCGCAGGAGTCGAGCCTGCGGTCGTCACAGGGGGGCGCTGTCATGGGGGCGACAACGTACTTCCTCCCCCTGATGTTCAAAGCGGGTCGTTCTGCTCCCCGGGCTGGCACAGCTACAGATTGTAGGGGCGTCATGGTGCAACAACCCTGCACTAGATCCCGTGACCCGATAAATAGGCGCAGGTTTAGGTGTTTAGTGGGTAGTTCGGCGGCCGTTTCTCGTGACAGCTTCGTTTTAGAAGCGAGCTTGGAGAACCGGTCGCTGTGAGTCTCACGCACCCTCGATGCAGGCCTTGTGACTGCATTTCAGCCCTACCCCCGAAGGGCTCGAAGCACGGTGTCCATGGGCATTCCCCCTGCATTATCAAAAAAGGGGCATAGCCAGAGGCTTTGGAGGTTCAAACGTGGGAGTTTAAAATGAATATAATTAGAAGGGTTTCCAGTGAACGAGCATGAAAGAGTCCTCGACATACTTTAAATATTTTAAACTAGCCATGCTCAACGTCTTTTTATAAGGTACATAATACGAATATGATGAGGCGCGGAAAAAAAGATTTTATTTCTTAGGTGTTTTTTACTACTAGATAAAACACAGCAGATAGGTTGACGGTCTACCTGATAGGTGTTTACGTCGTCTATGGACATTTGCAACACCAGAGGTGTTACTACTTTAAATCCATTGTATTATACAAGTGTGTACTGTGTGGGCCGCGGATCAGCCGCAGATTAGATTAAAGCGAATAATAATTTTGATTTTGTAACATAATTATAGTAGATATAGTCATCGATACAAAGTTTTTCCCGGAACCCATACTGACTTACCATACGAACTTATAATAAAATTGAGTTTAATTTAGATTTTTTCATCTCATGTACAATGTTTATTCATGTTATGTAAAGTATTCTGATGCCAACGACATCTACCAGATATACCTAAGATTCCATAAAATAACAAAAAGATGTTCTAAAAAAATTCATTTACACATACATCCTGGAAAACAATTTGGAATTTGCTTTCCTACATAGTTATACTTTTGGCCTAATATATGCTTGTATCTCAAATTTTAAAAATATATTAATAATGATGTAAATTTATAGTTCTTTCATGTTGATTTTAAGGAGATATTAAATAAAACAATATTTACAAATTCAAATCTTTTTAGTTCAAGCTTTATTTAATAATAATAACATATTTATTTTCAGACACTATATATCCATAAAAACAATCGAATAATGAAATTTAATATTAAAACGCATCTGTGACTTATTCTAATTACATAGGCCCTAATCTGGACTGAGGAAAATACACTACCTACTGTGGCAGTTTTTTTTAAATCAGCAGATCGAAACAATTGTCACAAGTTTTTTTATTTTTTTTATTGCAGGAGATCAGCAGACAGGCAGACGGCCCACTTGATGGACAGCGGTTACCATCGCCTATGGACATTTGCAACACCAAAGGTGCTACGAATGCGCTGCTGCTCTCTTTAGGGAGCCTGGAACCTGGTCACTAATGCCGGAACACAACACAAGGTTGTTATGGCGACATACTCTAGACCAGGGGTGGTAGTCATCCAGTCGGGCAAATGCCCTACCACCTGGCTGAGGATTGTTTTGTCGCCTCTTACGACAGGCCGCCGGGCCGCAGGAAATTGTATTCTTTCTCCGTTCCTGCCCGGATAAAGTAAACAAATGTCGGATATCATGTTATATTAATATATAACGCTGAAGAGTTTGTTTTTTTTTATTGTTTGGTTGAATACGCTAATAATCTCTGGAACTATTGGTCTAACTTGAACAATTCTTTCAGTATTAGATAGCCCATTTATCGAGGAAGGCTATAGGCTATATATATATCATCACGCTAATGCCAAACTTTTACTCTGTTAAAACTATTCCACGCGGACAAATTCCCGGGCAGAAGCTAATACGAGATAAATTCGGTATCATCCTCTCTACCCTTAAATAAGACACACGAATTAAAAAACGAGACCAAAGATGCCAGCCTAGTGTTTTTTGGTATTTGATGTTAGCCAAGTTCCTAGCTTATTCAACGTAAAGTGTGTTAAATTTTGCCTTCGTATTATTGCCCTTGCCAAAGTGAGATATTATGCACACTAGAAGTTTTGCCCACACCAAGCAAGTTGAGAAATTTCCACATACGAGAAGAAGAAATGGTATGTAAGATATTTTTGCATCTCTAACTAAGGTTTGCGCAGTGGTTAAAAAGTTTCTTATAGCTAATTAATTTGAATCTGTGAAATATCGCTTACCCTTGTCGCGCTTTAACATAGCTTTCTTTAAAACCTGTGTAAGCCAAAGTGCAGGACCTTAACTCGGGCTGTTCGTTCGTACCTTGACATCAAAAACATCAGCGTTGATAACCAAACCGTGTAATTTGAGTCAGCCCTCAATATATCTATTTTTTATAAATAGTTCATGTTTCCTATAATATTTATTTTTATTTTTTACGTGTTAAGTCCTATTTGTTTAACGTTTTTAAGTTTTTATTCATTTTCGACAATAAATATTTTATTTCTTTATATCTAGGTCAATATTATTGAAACTTGCAAGTAGAAGAGAATTTAGTTTACGCTTGGGACTACGAACTTCATACGATAGAAACACGTGGTCGGTATCAGAAATTAAAAGATCGTGCAAAGATAGACGACAGTGAGGAGCGCGATGAGTAGAGGAGCGTGAGTGGAATGAAAATGAAGGAAAGGAAGGCTGGTAAATTAGTTTATTTTGCACACCGATCATCTTTTTAGAAGCGATTGTTGAAATCTCCAGGAATAATAGTGCAATCGTCAAGATTTTAATCAACGCCATTTTTGTTAAGTTTGAGTTTTGAGGGTCGTTTTCCATTGGATTTACGTGTTGTTTTTGTTGTATTTTTCTTGTTTACGCCAAAATACATAGCCTAATCTGAAAACAAAATAAAATTGCCAAGCGTTAATGCATAAGATAGTTCCGGCGTAGTTACAGCGGTAAATTGAAAAGTGATGTGACGGCTGAGAGATCTCAGAATAAAACAAAATCCACGGTATTCTTCTGGACCGACAAATATTTGTCGGTATTATATCATATTTTCCATGTTTGGTATATGTTTAGAAATTGATTAAAGTGAATTTTATTAGTCATTTCAATGGTGTAAACTACAATCGTCTTAATTCGGTCTTCCCTTGTACACATAACAAATTCAAATTAATCCAAAAGTGTTACTTTGTTCTAAACATTTCATGGTTACCTTAATGTAATAAAGTAGAATATCTCTACGAGACTTAATATAGAGAAGCCCATAAATAGCCCCAGTAAACCACCACAATTTGCCACAAAGTCGATTTTTCCATAGAGCTCTGCTCTTTTTAAAGTTACAAACTTGGCCTCTTTGAAAAATATCCCAAGACGTCCTAATATCATTCTGTAATAGAAGAATTCAAATAAATATACATAGGTAGGTCTAGTTGGTACAGAGTGGAAAAATAAAGTAGAAAATAACAGGAGTGCCAATTTCGAAAATTTGTCTAAACTCTAGCAACTTCAATATTAGGTCAGGAGTAATTTCGATACTTTCTAGTAAGAGATGAAACATCGTGGAAGTAGTAATTGTTAGGTACGAAGTACCTACGCATTTTGTCAAAATGTTTACTTTAATAATGATGTCTATAATTTTGTAAGCAAGAGCTCGTAACACCTTGCGATAGTTAATAAAATAATTAAATTAAAATAAACTAAACTAACTTCTTACTTCTTTAGTAAATATCGTCGAATTATAACGAAAAGGTTTTTTGCTTCAAATTCCACTAGACGTCCTTGGTAAACTTAAAAATCACTGCTCACGTGAATCTTGGTATTGTGACATACGTATTTAGTTATTTTTAAACGGATTATAAACGCGGATCAAAGTTATAATTAAAATAACACTTATTTATTAACATTTATTTATTTATTTCCATTTATTTATTTATTAAAATAAAATGTACACGATCTCCTTGGTCAGGAGTGGTGAGTGGAGAGTGGAGTACCACAATATTCCTTTTTTTCCTGCAGATAACGATAATGCGCGGCCTACAATATCACACGAGGACGTGTAATACGTCAGGAAGGCCTTGTCGGAGGGAGCTCTGAATCGCAGTGATTGTTATTTGGATGTATAACTCACAATATTATTTGTTTACATTTTAATTACTTTTAACATCCTTAATTTAATTCTATTTGATTTGTTAAATCTTTCTATAACTTAAAGATCGTCTTAACCTAATAAAATTTATGAATATTGTAATTTAATAAACGACTCATCAGAGCAGAGCATAATGCCTCGAGCGGGGTCGAGGCGCCATCTGTACTTTTAAGGTAGACGAAGGAGTTTTTTCGACACATTTGAGTGTTAGCAACGGATCGAGTTGAATCGTTGAGAATTTAAAAGAAAAGGTTGAAGAAGTAACATCGGTGCCCTGAACCCGCTGCTAGGCTTATACTCTGACGAAATGTTGTTTAAATCTAAATTAAAAGTGCATAAACCGCGCTCGCATTTTACCCTGATGACGCCCACTAAACCTGCAACCATTGAAAAATATGTCACCGAGAACGATGCCTTCTCCGACATATATATAAATATATATATATGTCGCAGAAGGCCTAGTTCTCACGACATCTCCTTTAGTTATTGCAGGTTTAGTGGGCGTCATCAGGGTAAAATGCGAGCATAAAACACGATAGCCACGGTTTATATACTTTTAATTTAGAATTAAAAGACATTTTAACATAGTTTAGACCGAGAAGCGGGTTCAGGGCACCGCTCATACTTCGAACTTCAATACTTTCTTTAAAATACTCCATGGTCCAACTCGACATGTTGCCACCAACCAAATGTGCCACAAAAACTCCTCCGTCTACCCAAGTAGATACTACTCAAAGTATAGAGGGCGTCTGACCCCGCTCAAGACATGCTCTGCTCTCATTAGTCGTTTATTAAATTATAATATTCATAACTTTTATTAGGTTAGAACGATCTTCAAGTTATAGAAACATTTAACAAATCAAATAAAATAGAATTAAGAATTTTAAAAGTAGTTAAAATGTAAACAAATAATATTGTGCGTTATAAATCCAATCAACAATTATCTGATTTATATCTTCCCTCCGACATATATACATATACATGCAGAAATTTTATATATAATGTAGATATATACGTAATGTATATACTGTAAAAATACTATCTACAGTATATATAAGTGTTTTAGATGAATTTTAATATCATATTCCATCGAATATTTTTTGATATATGTTTAAATAAAAAATGCATTCATTAAAATGTACCTAACCTAACCAAATCATAATTTGCAGTAAACCTGTGATAAATCGAAATGTGTGTGTGGGACACATAGTAGAAGTTAAACTTCAACGGACAAGTGGAAAAACGAATGGAAACGTATAAGTGGAACGCAATGGAATCAAAATGAAATAGCAGAATCCGGCCCCAGGTACTGTAAAGCCTTTTGCAGATAATTTGGAGAGATCAATATTAATAAACTTAGACGTGTACTACAAATCAGAGAAGATACAATACCCTTCGAAATCGGGTTCACTGAGGTTCATTTGCAACGCCGAAAATAAGATCTTCCAATCAAAATAGCTTTGCGATATTTCTGCGTCGTATTCTATGGAGGTGCAAGCTGGCAAGCACTTGCATAGTCTGGCCACTTCACGTGCTTCAATCAGATTCTCAGTTTTGTTGTCTTCTATATATTCATGGAGTCCACTCCCCATCTCTATTGATGCTAATTCCACTGAAACATTACAATAGTTTTTAGCGGGAACTGAAACTGGATGTAGTGTTGACTGTTGTACAGTTTTATTTTCTAAAAATGTGTAAAAATACTCTAAAATGAACAGTAGTTGTAGGATATTGATAGTTTTTGAGTAGTAAGTATGTGTTTTGTAAACTGTATAGTCAAATGTGGCTTTTCAAGTTGTCACAAGAACACCGTTGAATGGCGTCGGTTGGCAACATGTTAAGTTATAAATAGGCTTATGAAAATGAAGAAACTATATTGTAAATTTAGATCTGGCCTAAAGTCCTAGCTTTCAAGCCATAAACCTAAACAAATAAAATAATGAAATGATACATCATGATGATGACTGAATAATAAATTCGAAATTCATATTATATATATACCTAGTCTTGCCATAAATATTGTTACAAAGAAAATCTTATTTTTTCTATTGAAAATAACATTTTTAAGTTTTACAGTGTTAGTTTAATACATAAACATAAATCAATTGAAAATGTAAAAAGCTTATTCGAAGTGATCTCCATTGGTTGCAATACAGTCCTTTAAACGTTGAGGCCAGTTATCAATAGAAGCACGCACTCTTTCCGTGGGAAAATCTTCACTGCCAACCGTATGGTTTGTTTTACGGACTCCAAATTATCATGGCGTTTAGAGCAAGACGTACTCTCTAAAACTGACCATAAATCATAATCCAGCGGATTAAGATCGGGACTAGACGATGGCGAGTCTCCAGCTCTGATGAAGTCCGAAACGTTCGTTTCCAACCAAAACTGCGTGGACCGAGCTTCATGACCCGGCGCCGAGTCTTGCTGGAAGGACCATTCTTGCTTATTGTACATGGTGTTGTTAAGAGGCTTAACTCTCAAGAATTGTATCTTGATACACTTGTACCGATGTTTTGATACCTTTTTCACAAAAATATGTCTCAGTCACTCCTTCATAGCTAACGCCCCACCAATCCATCACTGAAGACGGATAATGCCCACGTTGCGCTCTGTCGACTAATTGAGAAGCTTCTTATAGCTTTGAGCATAAATATGGTCATTTTGTTTGTTAAAATGTTGCTCAGTTGTAAAAAAATCTAAAATCTAAAAATTTGCGTACCTGCGTACGTAAAGGGATTTGCGTACCTCTTCAGTAGTTTTTTCGAGTTTACAACCCTATTCTTTTTTAAATTATGAGTTAAGAATTGACCAGTACGTCTCTTATAGGCTGCAAGTCCTAAGTCATCTTTTAAAATACGCCACATGGTTCTAGGTGATATGTTCATCTCCAGAGATAAAATCTTTTGCTTTCGGACAGGATTTGAGAAATGAGAAAACACAATGAACAATCATATAAAAATGACAGATCCCAAATTCAAATGTAATATTTTGTTTCTTTTTAATTTTAACAGTATTTATGGCCAGACTAAGTATATATATATATATATATATATATATATATATATATATATATATATATATATATATATATATATATATGGGAAGCTATGAATCGTATTTGATTGTTATTTGGATGTATAAACACACAATATTAGTTCTCTACATTTTAATTACTTTTAAAATTCTTAATTCAATTTTATTTGATTTGTTAAATGTTTCTATAACTTAAAGATCGTTCTGACCTAATAAAAGTTATGAATATTGTAATTTAATAAACGACCAATCAGAGCAGAGCATATGGCTCGGAGCGGGGTCAGACGCCATCTATACTGGAGTGGTATCTACCTTGGTAGACGGAGGAGTTTTTGTGGCACATTTGGTTGGTGGCAACAGGTCAATTGGACCTTTGAGAATTGTAAAGGAAGTATTGAAGTTAGAAGTATGAGCGGTGCCCTGAACCCGCTGCTCGGTCTTAACTATGTCAAAATAAAGTTTGAATCTAAATTAAAAGAGTATAAACTGTGGCCATCGTGTTTTATGCTCGCATTTTACCCTGATGACGCCCACTAAACCTGCAAGCAATAAAGAAAATTTCACGAGGACGAGGCCTTCTGCGAGATATATATTGCTTTTTACGGTCACTTGTTACTAAAGATATATTTAAACTAATCTATTTAGCAAATATATATCTTGTATTTTGTTCCTTAGCTTTTCCAACTTCCTAACCCATCCCTATTAATATTATAAATGAAAAGTTACTCTGTCTGTCAGTCACAACAACAACCTAAACCAAGTCAGGAGAGGTCGGATCTTCTACTGCTTTTCTAGTGCAAGGGTGTAAGCCAGATATGTATGTTTTCCATACAGTCCATTGTTATAAAAACTAGCATTATTTTCGCAAGGACCACCACACAACATTACCCGTGGGCTACAGCGCCCCATACAGCCTGTATTCAAGTAAATTCATTTTAATTTGAAAGATTTTTAAAAGGCTTATTCGCGGACTTCGATTACAGAATACACCTTGTTTTACCCCAGTCGATGAAATCAATCAATGGCTAATATAACATTGCGTTCTTTCATTAAATTCTATCCTCAAACTTAAGGTGTACAACGTACTAATCATACTGCAACTAGGCACCACACCATAAAAATCAAACTTACATCTAATTCAGGGTATGTTAAAGACTAACGCAGAAAACTTATGAAAAATGTACCTATCTAAATGATTGAATAAATATTTTATTAAGCGTATAAAATCTTACTTTGTGCTTTGGTTAAGCAATCTATCTTCGCAGCTGAGCAGACAGTCATACCTTGCGAATCTGTGAAACAAAACAAAGATATACTTAGTTTAAGAATTATATAAATCAAACAGTAACCAAAGACGCAATGATGTACTAAATAATGTTATTGGTCTTTTTTACGAGTAAGTATAGTAGTTGCTTTACTCTGAAAACCCAATATAAAACCCGATTGCTGCAGCACTTACGTACTGGGTTCAATTGTGCCTTTATATCATCCAAGGACCCACTCAAACACAGACAAGAAATTTCATTGAATTCGATCCGGTGGTTTAAGAGGAGTTTAGTGACACAAACATACAGAAAAACTATAAAAATTGCGATTGCATACAAATAAAAGAAAAAAAACTGTTTTTTTAACCTACTTTAAAAAGGAGGAAGGAGGTTCTCAAGTTTTATTTTGTATTTTCGTTAGTCGATTTCTTCGTCAATTGTGAACCAATTTCCACTTCTTTTCTTTTGGATTAAAAGGTTATATACACTCCGAAGAAATCTGTAGTTCTTTTAATTACCTACAACTTGCCATTTAACTTTTTTCCATAGGAGAAGTAGTGTTGCCGGAAATCGAGATAACCGCTCTTCACCTTAAAAACTAACTAAAACCCTGAAGATGCCAAGAGATGGCGTTAAAGCCGTCACCTAAAATTCTCTCTATTGACCGACACGTTGTACGTGCAATTTAAACCCAAAAATATTTCAAAATATTAAAACTGTGCGGAATCCAGGTGCGAGGGCAAAGGCCGGGTAAGTTCCTTTTCCTTCATTTCCCTCACATATCACACAACTGTATTAATTGAAATCTTTACCAAAATATGTGTATTAAATTAGATTAATTGTGATGCCGTGATAAATGCATGCGGTAGGTACACGAAAGTCGATGTGAGACAAAACTTTCGGGCTCTATATTTAGTTTGTGTATTCGTGTGACACAAAAAGCAATTAATTTAAAATAAATCAATTGATTACAAAGTCGTATAATTTTAAATCGATCTCCCATCATTATCGGTTAAGTTGGTTAATGGTTTGGACCTTTCAATCCCTAAATATTTTGTAATAAGAACTGTCAAATAAGGCTTTTAATTTTGATATATTTTAGTGTTGCAAAACATCCATGGGTTAGGAATGGTACCCACTTTTCAATATGTGGGCCGCTTTATTGTTTTCGCTTCAGTCAATAAAAAAGAACCCGATGCAAAACATAACTTTATGTGGATAATATCGCTTTTGTATAAACTCACATGGCATTCCGAAATGAACGCATCCGCATCGAGTGTACGTGAAATTAGACAGACATTCCATCTCGCAATTTGCTTGAGTGTACACCTTGAAGTATTTCAGATACCGCTCGTCTTGGAAATAGCATTGCCGCCTGGGGAATAGTTGTGCTTGGTTAGTATTTAAGGCTATCGCGGCGCGTAAATGGAATCTATACCTTCAAACAACGCTTATGATGTCAGGGACCGTGTTGCCATCGGGTATAGTTTTAGATTTTGGATACGACCGCTAAGATATTTAAAAACATACCCGATTGCAACGAACAGAGTACATACAACGCTTGATACAATTATTTGAATTGATATTGACTGTCTAAGATCTAAGAGCACTAGCAAAATTCACAAATATGTTTAACTATGGTCCCAGACGGAAGAACAGCGCTAGTCCTTGTTGGCTAGCATTATGCTGAGCCTGGGTCCAATTTAGGACTTATTTTGTTTCTTTCTCTATTTATGTTAACTTTGTTTTATTGTTCTAAATAAAATATTTTCTTTCTTTCTTTTTCTTTAACTAAATAAATACATCAGAGCAAGGACAAAACTTCATTTTACAACAGATAATAACAAAGCACGTACCAAGGAAAATTAAAGATCAAAGCACAGCCCTGAGTAGACGTAAAGGCAGGATAATGTGAAAGGATAAGCGTAAGATTCAAGCTGGGTGGCCGCCTAACACAGAACGCAGAACTAAACAATGACGGCCTTATTCAGAGAGAATTAAAATGCGTTTGAAGGCTTATCCCTACTAATATTATAAAACTACTCAACCGATCATCATGAAACTTTGTGCACTGACGTTTAACCAACGGTTAAAATAAAATAATCACTGTTTATGTATACATTTTTAGCGATTATTTTATTTTAACCATCGGTAAAAGTCGGTGCACACCAGCCTTAGTGGTACAAGAATGACCAAAGACTATAGATGTCCCATGCACTAATTAAGTCGAACTGGTATACTCGCGCTGTGTATTTCCCTCACTATTTCCCTACACGCTGCCGTGCAAGTAGGCACCATGTTGATGTTAATATTTTTTTATTAGACTTTTTATATATACAAATCCCTGATAAATATTGTTACGAGCTACAGGACTCTAATTAAAATAAATGCCGTTGGAACTACTATAGAGTTTATTAGCGCTATACAAACACGTATAAAACAGGTACAAATATAACTAGGTACAACCAGTTCACACTGCACGATTCTATAACACGCGCAAAGTCCGTTACTATAACGCTCATCGAATGAGTCTTACTCTTATCGTAATCCTGGCTTGACTGTCGCATCTCTCCGTTCGGGCATTGTTTTATACTAAACTGTATAATACAACAAAGGACCGCTTTCACTGAGTTAATCCGCACACCGGGCAAGTTTCGACGCAATGTACTAACAACAAGGATTAGTTCGACACCAATGACGGCCATAAAACAAGTACGATAGCTTCAATGTACAGACACGGCATGTTTAGAATTTTATAATGTTATAGATTAATACCTGTAATATTGAGAACAGTTTTCAAAAAGTGATTGATATGTATTCAGCACCGGTTTATGATCTATCTCACCGATGTAACAATAACATAAAATAGAAACTTACGTTATTCTTTAAGTTTAGTTTCCATCATCATACAAAAGGATAACTTTTTATATTTCAAGATTTCATTTAAATTTTTGGAGTTTGCTTTTCCATTGATATAGAAATATAAAAGTGCTCAATTATAATTAAATAATCATGCAAGAAAGGACCCACTTATTTCCGATAAAAATGACTTTTACATACGCAGGCCTACGACGGACAGTCACAGAGATTCTATAGGGGTTCGGTTTTTGCCAAAATGTCTACGATACCTTGAAATGAACAGTATAATTGTTAAATTACTCACCTCTCTGCTTTATAAGGTCGGAGTCCTTCAGACGTGGTCATCATATTCGGTTTTACGGTGAGCACTGCTTGTTGATCGATGGAAATCCATAAAAATGGTTTCGAAGGACTCGGAAATACTGCCGGATTGTGTAAAAACACCTGAAATCATGATGGATAATAGAAAATATCCATTCAATTCTAGTATACAGTGGGACAGCGGTAAACGCGAACCTATACAAAAGTAAACAAGGTTATGTATTAGTATTTGAAATCTTTATTAAAATACAACAACACTTATAACACACATATGTGCAGATTAAAATATGAATCATTGAGATGCCATAATTTTTTATCGAGGTGCAATCCGTCATAGATTACCCCACCATCCAGGGATAGCAGTAGTTGTTGCAGTGTTGGACTCTTTCTCCCGTGGCCTGGTTTATTACCAGGCCGAGCTTTAAGGCAATCAGGACGCAGGAAACCACATCCATGATCCAAACTTGGTCGAGAGAGTTGGAAACTCCTGTGGCAGGCATTGAAGCAGTGGAGGCGGTGCGCCCGCATCTGCTGCGTTGGTTCTCGCGCAAATGCGGGACCCTTATCTTCAGGATAACGCAGATACGTGCCGGGTATGGGTGCTTCGATAAGTATCTGAATCATATCGCGGGCTGCCTGTCTTCCCCTCAATGTCGCCAATGTGGCGCACAAGACACTTCGTTTCATACGCTATATGAATTTAATGTTGTATTATAGCCTACCTCAAAATTCGTCGATCTAGGAAGAAAGTAATAAGAGGTTTTTTTTCGGAATTCAATATTTTTGTCATGACACAAATTTGTGATCCTTTTTTCTTAATGTTAAATAATAGACAACATTTTTGTCCTCCGATTAAGCCTATTTTTGTATTGGTGAGACGAATACTTTGAGACATATGTACGCGCAAGCAAGTTTGAAATGCATGGCAACAAAGGCTATACACCTCAAACTGGTCACAGATCTATCAGCATGGGAGTTGGTCGCGGCCTTTCGTAAAATGGCGGCACGATGAGGAACCTCAAGTCACGTCTTCAACGACAACGGGACCAACTTCATGTGGAAACAGCATATTACAAAGGGAATTATATAACTAAAACAATTATTTAACAAGGAATTCTTGGCCGAAATAGCGAAAATGGAGGTAGACTGGCATTTAAATGCACCATCTTGACCATCAGGCAACGGTTTGTGATATAAATGAGATACTACGACTACCTTTGCAAATTAGGCTTTAACAAACAGAAAAGATACATTACATTACATAACGATACATTCAGATAAAGATAAATCATTATACTTCAATAATAACACTTACAAAATTATAGAGACACCATAATCACCCATAGTAATCTTAAAATAAGCAGAGGGGGAGGGTCTTCGAACCCTTATTAAATGGCGATTTGGTATCTCCAAATTTGAGGATGTGTTTGTGGCCTTCGTACTGTCAACTGAATCTAATGTTTGGGAGCTTCTCGAAGTGAAAAATCTTTAACTGATAATTGACAAAATGAATCGCAACAAAATTTTAACTTGAAGTTTTACGGGCAGGTTTTCAAATTGGACAAGTACATTAACAATCCGATTTCCACTTCCACAAGATTTCCCACTTATACATTGCGATTCGTTTTTCCACTTGTCCATTGCGATTCGTTTTTCCAGTTGTCCATTGAAGCTTTTTTATTGCATTGCGTCGAAGCTTGGCAGATGTGTGTGAACGGAGGGCCCCTTTTTCGGTATTATACAGTTTAATATAAAACAATGTCCCAAAGGAGGTCAGGCGACGACCACGATGCGAGTAAGACATTTGTAGTACTCTCGATCAGCGATATAGTGATGGACTTTGCACGTGTTAAATTGCATTGAATCGTGCAATGTGAACTGGTTACATCCAGTTTTATTTGTATTTGTTTTATACGTGTTTGTACAGTTCTAATAAATTCTATAGTAATTCCAACAGCATTTATTTTAATTCGAGTTCTGTAGCTCGTATCATTATGTTTAAAGTATTAATTAATAACATAGTATGTTATACATACATTAATATTTAACACTTATTATTGCTCCAAATAATTAAAAGAACTATTTAAAACATAATGTTATAAAATTTTCAACATACCGTGCTATAACTAACTAAATAAACAATGTAGAACATGATACATTTTTTCATTTCTTGTCGGTTTGTCTGTTTGTTCGGTATTCACGTAAAAACTACAGAGCCGATTTCGCTGGTTGACAGCAAAATCTTAAGACCTAAATTGGGCACAACTTTTTATCCTAGGAATCCCGCGAGAATTTTTCTGAGAATTATTAAAAAAATCGAATCGAAATGCGATTTTTTTACTGATCGATAGCAAATGTAATGTAACATAATGTGATATTATTTATCCCGGAACTCTCACGGGAATTTTCTAGGGAGCGGTTGTTCGGTTGTGCAAAAATGAACTTTTCGGACTAATTTTCACTAAAATGACAGTTGCGGTATTTTGTGTCCGGGATCCCGCGGGATATGTATGTATATAAAAGTGACACAAGGACACTTGCGTGAAACTTAGATTTTTGTTACTTTTGGTTGGAAGGAATTTGTTAGTTACATGTAAAAAATTTAAGACTGCACGCAATTTTAGTATGTGTGCTTTCTATCTTGTTAAATAATTATATATTTTCTAATTTACTTATTAATAATAAAACTACACAGTAGTTTTATAACTACATAGTAGTACTATCTATTTTTAGTATATACATAGTTTTCCTTACTTATTAATGTTTGTTTCTCATAGTTATAAAATTAACATCTACTATTCCATATTATGTAAATTATATTATACCTACTGTTTTGCCCAGATCTGAAAGGTTTATATTTACCTTATAACCCTGCAATGGTCCTTTGCACAAATAATCTAAGTTGTACTCGTAAGCCGCCAATGAAAATACTAATCCATATTGTACGCCGTATCTCTGCAATAGGGATGTGGACACATATTACAATAAGTGTTAACGGTTGGTATAATACATAATTATGAAGAACGTTGAAGTGTTAGGTAGTAACAACATTAAAATTCCATCTTACAATATTAATGATGTTACAAAATTATTCTTTTTTTTAAATTTATGCGGCAATCTGACAATGGCTGTAAAAATGTTGGGACATGAGTCACATCACATATCGATAATCGATGGCTAGTTATACCAGTTCCCAGTACCAGAATACGCTAACCTAATCCCTTTTCCGCTACATCAGTAGTCTTTGGATGCTCTTTCGATCCCCATACATAAGGCAGTTGCATCCAATCCTTCGTCGCGAGCGGTTCAAGTTCTTTTTTTAAAAAGACTCCCCCAGTGTCTCCGTCTTAGAACGTATAAATGTTTATCTCAATGGTCTCCGTATAAACAGTTCGGTTTTCATCCCTGTGATCATGCCAATCCGCATGTATTTTCATAATATGAGAAATAAAAAATATAGATAGATAGATAGATAACACTTTATTGTACATCATTACAGAAAAATTTACGAACTAGTATTATCATAGTAGGGTACAAAGGGCGGTCTTATCGCTAAAAAGCGATCTCTTCCAGACAACCCGTGGCAAGAATATTCCGATTAGAAGTGGCGATGGTGGTATACATAATATTGTACGATCACTTCAATTTTATTAATAAATATATAACTATACTATATATACAAATATATACATAAGTTATATACATATATAAGACATGGCGATAATATGCAACTATTTAAACAAAATAAACATGTAGCTATATGCAATATAATATCTACTAATTACATAAAATTACATATCATTATATTGCAGATAGAATTTTCTGACCAAGTTCTTAAATATTACTAGGGATTTTGCTTGTCTGACAGCAACAGGCACAGCGACAGGCAATGAATTCCAAAGTTGGACAGCCTTAACCGTGAAGGAATTATTGAAGAATGTTGTATTATGGATAGGAGTAATAAGTCTATGTTGACTGGAAGGGCGTAAATTGTGAGAGCAAGAAATAAATTCGAAGCGTTCTTTAAGGTACTATGGAGTACTAGGCATGAATAAAATACTGTAAAGCAATGAAAGAATATGAGTATTCCGGCGAAAACGGATTGGCAACCACTTGAGCTTTTTTCGAAATTCAGAAACGCGGTCATACATGCGTAACCCAAATATGAACCTTATGGAAAAGTTTTGGAGTCGCTCAAGTTTACTAAGCTGTTCTTGAGTTAAATCTAGATAGCTGGCATCGGCATAATCAAGTATGGGCAAAAGTAGCGACTCTGCTAGCTTAATTTTGGTGGCGATGGGTAGGAAGTTTTTCCGCCGCCAGAGTGATCTGGAGGAGAGAAACAACCGCCGACTCAACTCCGTTATAATTTCTTCTTCAAAATGTAACGAACCTCTTTTTGCGGATTGTACAAGGAAATTTAAATTTCATGTTTAGAATTCCTGTAAATATACAAATACTACTCGCAAAACAAACGCAAAAACGTCTCGAAGCTAGCGTATTATCTGTACCTACGTTTTTTATTACGTGATGGTGAATCGCAACATTTTACTTCTATGCTAATACTTACAAAGCCTCTATGAGGATATGTTCCTAAAGAATCATTTGGTGAATAGCCTTCATCAAGACTCCAGGCATCTGTTTCCCTCTCAAACTCCAAATAAGGGTAGTCTGTCTGAAGACTGTCAAATTATAAATTAATATGTGTTATACTTATATAAAATTCTTAAAATATGTAAATGTTAAAATTTGTTTATACTTAGTTGCTTGTATAATTGTTTGTTTTTTCTGGACGGCTTTTGGAATGAGCCGAAGTAATGGAGATAAAAAGCATTCTTCCGAAATTGAGATTGTTAATGTTCTTTTCCCATTAGAACACCTGCCCGTAAAACTTCCAAGTAAAAATTTTGTTGCAAATTTTGATGTTCATTTTCCCACTTGTCCGTTGCGATTCGTTTTTCCACTTGTCCGTTGAAGTTTCACTTCTAATATGTGTCCCAGCATACATTTTGATTTTTCGCAGGTTTACTGCCAATTATGATTGGTTAGGTTAGGTACATTTTAATGGTGTAATATGCTACACACGCACTGACCATTTTTTTACGTCAACACTTTTATCGTTCACTTTTGTTGTGACTTTCAAGAAATTGAACCGGTGGCAAAGTTCTTGTTGTTAATTTGTTTCCCCAACAATCTCTATTTATTTATTAATATTTTTTATACAGACCACAAATAGAGGCAGTGATACCCTGCCACGTGGAGAGCAGAGGTATAGTTCGATGCAAACTTAAGTTTGCCTCCATTAATAGCGGCTCGGAACATCGCACTTTTCGATGCGCAGAACACAATTTTAGGTATTAGAGGGATGAGATCGTCGGAGGACGAGGTATATCCTCGCTCGCTCTCTCGCTCGCTTTCTCGTTTACGAGACTTCCTCGGCGCTCGACTCACCAGGGCTGCCAATTTAGTGCTTTTGGAGCTAGATATAGCGCTTTTAAGGGCAATCCAGCTCCCAATTTTATTAAACAACTTCCAGCGCAAAATCTTGCGCATTTTATAATATGCAAACATATAATTAATTTCATAATAAATATATATGAATATCTATACTAATATTATAAAGAGGAAAGATTAGATTGTTTGATTGCATTGAAAAAGCTCCTTAACTACTGAACCGATTTGAAAAATTCTTTCACTGTTGGCAAGCTACACTATCCGCGGGTGACATAGGCTATATTATGTTTACAAAAAAATTAGGGATCCTTACTGAAACGCCAATAATGAATGTAACCCAAGGTGTAAAAAATACCTAAAATTGCGTGCACTGCGAAACCTTTTGATAAAAAAGTGTCGCGACAGCATAAGTCTAACTATTATAGTTAGCCACAATAAGTGTTCTTTTATTTTTAAAAAATAATTAAAATGCCGCCGCTAGAAAAGGCTCTTTATTTGTGTCTTGGTATTAATCCCTGTCAAAATAAATTACTTCATATTCATGACTGCTTCAATACCTTTATATAACTTTTTGAATTATTCAATTCGGACATTCCATTCGAAAGATATCACGAGTTTAAAAATGTAAGAATTAGACCACGTGACCGTGACGCTATTTCGTGAGCGATAAATCGTAAGACCCCATCTATATAGAAATTTCACTTCAAAATGTGTGTTCAAGTATAGGTAGTTTACAGGATGGTTTAGATTCACAATTAGACCCGGTAGGTGGCGCCGCTGAACTCTAAACAGTGGGACCGATTGTGATGATTTTTTTTGTAAATAAAATCTTCAATATTACCATTATTACTCATTACATATTGGTCTTCCGTCATCATGATTAGTGACAAGTGGGCGAAACGACGGAATAAAAATCAAATAACATACGGCGCTTCAAAAGTAGTCTTGTTATAAAAAAAACTTATATGAAATATAATAGTGAATACTTGTCTGTTCTCAATAATTCTTGGGCCCCCAAACTGTTGAAAGTGAAGCAAATTCCTTCTTCGGTCATAATTGGAAAAAAATACTCTGAGCACGACGTAGAATGTTGTTTGCCTTGCCATATGCATCCGAAAATTGTTTCTGTTGAATTTGGCGTGACCTACGATATTAAGTTAAAATAATTTTTTTGTTAACATGTCTATAGAAACCTAAAAAAGCTTAAAAAATACCCCAAATCTTACGTTATTCAATCTTCAATTCTGTATTTAAGCTTCACTACGTACTCGAGTTTTAACAGAATTTTTCAGACCATAATTCCAAAGTTATATCGGGGATATATGTTTTAAAGGTCCGCAGTCATTTTAGCAAAAACATAATCGTCATGATTGCCCATCTGTCTTTGTATGTTATAGTCTTACATACCTTTATGGTTATAGCGTTTTGAGGCTGGTACGTTGGATGGTTTGACACCTCGCTCCCGGCCGTGGTACGTACCATGGTCGGGAGCCGCACCGGATGGGACGCCGTCATCTCCTTCTGCAAGCAAGTCATGTTTGCGAAGGCGGAAGCGGAGTGGGAACGTGAGCGAACCTCCTTGCTCCGCTCCCGCCAAAGGAGGACGCGCCGGCACCGGAGGTCGGATATCGACCTTCAGCCGCCGTAAGACGGCGGCGAGGGTGGGGCCCCTTGGGGTATAGGGGTTCTCACTCACCTGCACATGCCATCGAGATGAGAGCGCGAGTGTTCCGCGCGCGTCTCTCTTCCCGTGGGGTGCGTTACAAACCGCCCCACGCCCGGGAAAGACCTAAAAGAGGGCCGGGGGCCTAGTCCCCTGGCATTGGAAGAGGCTTAGTGAGGGAGGCCCACGCCTGCCAGGGCACGCGGAGTTGGGAAACCCACTGTCCAGTAGCCCTAGCATAAGGCGCAGGACGGAACACCCAGGGGTTTTAGTGGGTATCCCTAACTGGGGAGTGGCAATAGCATGACACCAGTTCTGACTGTGCACGCTAGTGCCACCCCCAATCTTGCGAATCCTACACTCACGAGTTGCGAATTATCCCCTCAGGCTTCTGTGTCTGTCGCAGCTTAGACCTCAAACAGATTTCCCCGGGCCAAAAACAAAAAAAATGTACGTTGATGGTACGGTAGTGATAATAAACAAACCGACTGAAAAACACTCGTTTATTTCTAACTAGCTTCTGCCCGCGACTTCATCCGCGTGGAATTCGTAAAATATTTTTTTTTTCACAAAAAGTATCCTATGTTACAAAGTACAACTATACAAAGTTTCATAATGATCGGTCGAGTAGTTTACGCGTGAAAGCGTAACAAACAAACTGTGAATGTCACATTTATAATATTAGTAGGGATGATAAAACATAAATGACGACGAATAGTAACGATAATATACAATATATCTGTCGATGGCAAGCGTACGACTGGGGTGCGTACGACGTGGATCATCGAAAGTCGATCGCCGCTGAGCAAGCACAGACGGCGGCGAGCTACGCTCAAGCCACGGTCCTACATTGACGCATCTAGTCGCGGTTATGCGTCGCGCTGAGCAACACACGTAAATTTAAATGGCGGGAGAAGACCACAGTGTTCTTCTCGAAATCTAATATGGATTAAACTTAGTAGAAATATGTGTAATCTACCTCTAAAAGTCGCTATACAACGCTGTTGCAGTGAATTTGTGAATAAGATGTGGTTAAGAGGTTGCCTCCATACATGTACCTAACTTAGAGTGGAAAACATGTTTTTCAGTAGATTTATTGCTGGTTCGATATGGATATGTTACCGATCGTTTATTTATTATTAATGTTAAAATTCAGCTGATTTTATGACTGATGAACATTCGGTAAGATATAGAAACCGGCGGTTAGTGCTGTGGGATATAGTTCGTCAGATCTTGAAAAGTCATAACGATGTTCCTAGATAATTAACGATATTTTATTTATGGTGGCAAAATAGCCACCATAGTCATAAAAATGTATCCTTCCCTCCTAATTTTTTAATCATGTAATGAAGTGGTTAATTCTGCAAAAAAAATACAAAAACGGGTTTGAACAAGATTACGTTTAATAGTTTTTGAGATACTTTAGGATTTTTACGATTAAATATTATTGCTAGGGTTCCGAAGCCAAACGACCTTTGTTTTTCTTGGGCTACCGGATTTTTATAACGCACTTGAACTTAAACCACGAAAATGTTTGTAATTACCTCTTTCAGACGATTAAAGATTTCTGGTCCGGAAGCAAATTTTCGACCGTCAACTGGAGCAAGATGAGGGTCGCAAAGCATCGTTATATCTTCATGCTGATGCATTCTATAACAAGTACAATTGGATTCGCAACTAGGTTTCTCAATCTAAACCACCCACAAATCGTCTAGTATTACATATTAAACCTTTACCGCTCCCGCGGCAAATCGCTATACTAGTGCGATTAAGAACATGCATCCGCGGCGCTTGAATGGAAGCCTTCGGCCAGCTTCGCGACTAGCCACGCCGTCTTGACTATTTGCTGGTTCCTATAACTTATTGATTGTTCATTTGACCTACCTACGGTTAAAATTTGACATAAGCCATATAAGTAATGTAAAAATTCAACTGATGGTAGTGCAAGTGAATGAATAGTAAGATATAGGAACCGGTCATATATACACTATCAGTAAGCAGTTAATGAGCGGTTTAATCGTTTCTTCGTTGTTTTGGAAGCGACAATAGATGTCACAAGCTACCAAGACGGCGTTCATTTTGTTTATGGAGAAACCGTGGCGCTATTGCGCCTGCAAGAGCGGTCCAACCGCTTGACGCGGCTCAACAACGGTATTGGCCGCCATGAGGCTCCAAGCACCTTTTTTTTATTAAAGTAATACGGGGGAATACATTTCATACACTACCGGGTCCTTTGTGGGGGGTTAGACTTTAGCACCGAGATTAAGCAGTGTCGTGACTCATTCCCCGAATATTCCACTAAACTAACCTACCTGGCACCTGGAGGGCATCCTGTCGGGAACGACGAACCTTAGCAAGTACGTCCGCCTGGAAAAGCCCAGCCCTGGCAAGAATGTCGTCGCCGTCCACGACACTACGGCATCCGCGTATGGACCTCACCGACAGGATCCGTTGTGTCTAGCATTGCAAAGTTTTATTATGGCGGTGAGGTGCAACGGCCCCACGGGTGCCTCTGCAGGGTGGTGACCAACAGCTATTCCAACCGCACCAGACGGGTGGCCGCTCGAACTAACCGCCTAGAGAACCACCCGCTAGCTAGTATGTACGAGGCTTTGACTCAATTCTCCAACGGGATGCCGCAGAAGATTGCTTTTATCTAATGCTCCGTCCATTATATTTATGTTATTGCCAATACATATATTTATTTCCTCTGTGGTTGAGCGGTTAAGTCTTAGCCGGGCGAGCTTTGAACGCAGAGCAGAGGTTCGATTTGTGATATGGCGAATTTTTTAAACGAACTTGCCGTTATTTAATGTGGTCTGATTGTCTGGGATCGGACCCAGAGTGGTCCGTTGTATATTAACTATAAAACAAGCATAACCTACTTAGCTAGAGGATGTACAATGTGTGTGTGCCGATTATTTACGAGTATTTATTAAGAAGAAAGTCAAGCGAAGTGAAACGACTAGCTAAAGAAAAATGTCGCGTTTGATACCATGGGGCATGTTTCTCGATTGAAGAAGTGGCGTCAGTTTGAGAGGCTAAGGGAGGCCCTAGATTAGTTGATTTGGATTCAGCTTAGACTTATCTGCCACAAAAAGCTTTTACGCTTACGTCATGTAAAAATACAACATAATATGATAATTATCGGGCCAATTTTAAATACTAAGACCAGTGAAAAAACATTGTTTTAGATGGTAGAGCCATGCTTAGAGGTGCCTCAAATGTTGTCATACCACGCTATCACAAAATATCAGCGTGAAATGGTTAGCCTTAAACTAATTGTATTTCGTGTGATAAGTGAGGGTTTCGATGGTCCCCGGCCTCTCTCCTATTCCACCTTTCTCATATTATCCTCTTATTCCAATCCCAAATCCCATACCCATCTCCTCTATCCTATTCTTCCTGTTTGATCTGTTTATTTAATCCCCCTATCCCTTTTCTTTATCTCACCCTAAAGGCTGTTAACGCATTTGATTCGCCCCTGGTTGCAAGCGCCTAGAGGCAACGATAACCACTTAGCTACAGAAAGGCTACTAGGTCATCTGCCTGTTTGCCATATTCCCTATTTAAAGAAACACGAGAAAGATGATTTAGGAAATTGTGCCTGGCGTAATCGAACCCAGGACCATGTTCCATGAACAAGTGATCGATCGAGATCCGATGAATGTATAAGGAATTTTTACCACGTTTCTTAAAGTTAGGGAAAACATTGGGTGTAATGTGATAAAATAAAATATAACATAAAACTTACTCCTCTTCAGTTAGATTTCCTTCTGAATATGCATGGTATCTTTTGGTAAAATTATATTTACTTGCCGCTGCTTTGGTTTGTGGACACACTGTTATAGCTGGGAATGGAATCTGAAATATTTTTCAATCTATCTTTATTTGTAAAAACAAAGGTAATGAATTCATATTTCATTATATATTTTATTGTTTGTGTACAGCAAACTGGCTGTCAGAACACCTGATGGAAAGTGGTTATCGTCGTTTATGAACATTTGCAACATCATAGGTGTTACCAATACTCCGTCTGCTGTTATTTTTTTACACTCTTCTTTATAAGTAATTATATTATATTATTTATGTTAGTGCTCTTTGCACCCGGAAAAATAATTTCATTTATAGTAAACTACTTTTTGGTATTAAAACTACATTTGAAAAAAAAAACCGTTTCAGTATTCCTAATAGTTTTCCGTGAAAGCTTAACAGAAAGACATATTGAGTTACTATCGCATTTCATATCGACGTAAACTTTTGTATCTATAAACTTGAGAAATTTTTAGTCTCATTCAAAGTTTCACCTCTATTTCAAATAGTCCTAGTTATATTTATCTATCCCCGTCTATGAAAACGACATAAATGACAAAAATAACTATAATGAAAAAAAAGGACAAGAAGGACAAAACGAACATAATGATAAAAAGGACAATGATGACAAAAAGAAACAAAATTACAGGAATGAACAAAATTGCCAAAATAACCAAAATGACGAAAATTGCAAATAACAAAAAAACCTATCGTACTCTTTGGGATAACCTTTACGTAAACCTATCCCAAAATCTATTCTATTTTATCCGAGATAAAAAGCATCCCTTCTCCACCCTCGGTATTAAAATTACATATTTACCGAATGTCAGCCAAATTGGTCTAGTATTTTTTCCTTAAATGCATAATAAAAAGAGAGACAAATATATATTTATCCAAGAAATTAACCCACTTTTTGGTAGAGAGTAAGTATCCTATGTTAATTTTCGGCATCGAATATATATTATACTAAGTAGTCTTTCCGTGACAACGCAACATGATACAGGCAGACTTATTTTCGCATTTATAATATTCATAGAGATTTTAGGTAAAGTTTTAGTACACATTTTTTACACACGTATTATAAAGCGCATTTTTCACCGCACAAACAGTAACGTCAACATTTGAAATATATTTATACTATTTCTGTATCTCGCCATTTTTATTTTGACCAGGGGAAATCCGATTGAGGACTAAGCCGCGACAAGGGCAGAACCTAGGGGGGATAATTCGCGACCCTTGTGTGCTATTCGCCAGATCTGGGGTAGCACTAGCATGCCTAGTCAGAACGGGTGCCATGCTATTGCCACTACCCAGTTAGGGATACACACTAAAACCTCTGGGTGTTCCGTTCTTCGCCTTATGCCAGGGCTACGGGTACATGACCTAGCCTGATCTGACAGGCGTGGGCCTCACGAGTCCTCTTCCAGTGCCAAGAGATTACTTTTATCCACCGGAATCTGCAAGCTCTCTAGGCGTGAGGCGGTCTGTAACTGCACGGCGTGAGGTTAGCTAGCGTGGAAGACGACGCGGCCCTATATCGACGGGAGGCATGTGCAGGTAAGTGAGATACCATATACTCTAAGGGGCTCCAACCGCGCCGCCCGCTTCCGGTGGCTGAAGGTCCTTCCTGGCCCTCCGGTGCCGATGCATCCTCCTATGATGGGAGCGGAGCCGTAACGTGTGCTCACTTTACGCTCCGCCTCCACCTTAGCAAACATAACGTGCTCGCAGAAGAAGGAGACAGCGTCCCATCCATTTGTATTGCTTCCAACCATGGTGCGTACCACGGCCGGGAGCGAAAGATCGAGTCAGGCTACGGCGACGAGGTCTTGGCGCTGTTCTTTCTAAGCTGGACACTCTTGAAGTGCATGCAGTGCCGTATCCTCGTCACGGGTGTTACAACGATGGAACCCTAACGTCACTTCGCGGCCGAAGCGACACAGGTATATATATCTTTATGCAGAACAACTTCAAACAGCTCCCGGGAAAATTCCCAGAGTCAAAAATAACACATATTTCATTACGTAAAATTTTCTACCGATCAGTGAAAAATCACATTGAAATTCGATTTTTCTAATCTGGCCATTTTAAATCATTCCCAGAAAAGGTGCCGCGGGCTTCCCAGGATAAAAATTAGCGCGGATTTCAACTCTGAGAATTTGCTGGCGACCAGCGAAAACCGCATCGAAATCGGCTTGGTAGTTTTTACGTGAATCCCGAATAAAAGGATAAACCGGCAAACAGATGAACAGACAAGAAATCTAAAAAAAAAGTTGCATAGTGATCTCCATTCCACTTATATTATTATATTCTATTCCAATTGTTTTTTAAATATCTTCAATGTACAGACACGGCAAGTTTAGAATTGTATAATATTATAATAGCTAGCTTCTGCTCGTTAATTCGTCCGCGTGGTGCGGTTTTTCAACTATCCCATGGGAACTCTTTAATTTTTCGGGATCAAAAGTATCCTATATGTTGACTAGGGATATAAGCTACCACCATACAAAATTTCATTTAAATCTGTCCAGTCGTTTCGGAGATTAGCCGGTACAAACAGACAGACAAACCGACAAACAAAGAAAGAAAAAAAAGTGAAAAATCTAAATTAGTTCTATTTCACTTCTTACATCCCCATGATTCGGTTTTTAGCATTTTTCTACATTGTACAGAAATTCAACCTCTACAGATTTATTATAGGTATAGATTAACTTGTTATGTAAGTAACAGATGTTTTATGGAAGTGATGTGAGCTACTTCGTAGGGCTAACCACGAGGTTATCTATATAATTTTATGACAAAAGGAGGCTTTCCCAAGAGTATAGTCTAGCCTTGCCAAATTTTATTGATCCGTTTGACCGCCTAGTCGTCGAAAGCAACGAAGTTATATTAATAAAGTATATTATTATGGTTATTATTATTTTTTATTGGTTATAAAAGCTCGGTCAAATATTTATAAGTATTGCGTGTGTAAATCTTTAAACCTGAGAGTATACACAGTATAGTATACACACACAAAAAACAGTAGAATAGAATTACCTGCCACACCGGAGTGATGGTTTCTGAAAAACTCACAATTACCGGAGTTTGATCCCACTTAGTCCATAGACTTTTTATAATATTCGCACAAAATCCTATGCTGATTATAATAGCGACAACCCAGAAGACTCTGGAACAGAAAAAAAATTGTTGATAGATTAGCTAAGATATTGAAAGGTACGGATAAATTTTCGATTGTGAAAATTCGATTGTGATTTTAAGTTTCTTTTTATTTTATGTTTATTTTTTATTATGTTGATATTTTTTATAATTGTAGTGAGTTTAGTTACTACATTGAATGATTTAATAATGTGGTGTAAGTGTTTATATATTATTAATTGTTGAACATCATTTAGATAAGTAACGTATTTACTGTTGTTTTCATTAAAAATTATTTATTTCTTTAACGTATTAAAGTATTATTATTAAGTATTACATAAGTAGAATTAGTTTCATTAATTATTTTTTTATTTATTTATTATTTTATTAACAAAATTGGATCGTTTTCGTCTTAAGCCAAAACGAAGGTTTGCACTGAAAATCAGCGTTGTGTCGGATATAATTCCGGCACAGCACTATGCAGAGTGCAAACTATGTTTGCTGAAAATTGCGGTGTACAAATTTTCAAAAATATGCTCTGTGTGTAACATATATATAAGGAATGTAATTACGTCGCTATTTTTGGAAATAAAGATTTTCTTTCTTTCTTTCTTTACATAAATCGATTATGATAAACGATGATTTATTTTATTTGTGCACTTATTTTACGATTTCTTGTCTTTCAGGTAGAACTCAGGGCTGATGTTTTTCATTTTGAAATAGAAAAATATTACAGTCTTTTAAAGTCATATTAGTACATATAGTAGTAGTAGAGGGAGTGAGCTGCGCATACTAATCCCGGACGCCGGCTTCAGACTGGCCTCCGCAGACGTAGGTTAACGCAAAATCTCCTCCCCTCTGGCTGCTAAACATCTACGCAGCCAGCTGCGAGAACTGTTCGAAGCCTGTATTCGCGCAGGTCGGTTTCTGTCGCAATGGAAAGAGGGGCGTTTGTGCCTGATTCCCAAGGTAGGTCGGCCTTCCAACGATCCGTCCGCCTTCAGGCCCATAGTGCTGCTGAACGAGGTCGCTTAGGTCTTCGAAAAGATCTTGGCGGAGCGGCTCGTGAAGCATCTCGACGCTGTGGAGCCGGGGCTATCAGAAACGCAGTTCGGGTTTCGGCAGAGGCGCTCTTCTATGGACGCCTTCGAGACGCTGCGAACGTTGACGGACGAAGCGGACTCATCTACCCCCGTGAACGAAGTGGGGTGTGTTCTCCCAGGGCACACTACAGGCACTTTGTTGCGCTGGATCGGCTGGATGTAACTATGTTCTAAATCTCTGCCTTTCCTACACAAACTAAAGCGCAGGGTCAACAGGGAGGAGGGGGTTTTTATTGGGTATTAGGGTCGCTTGCCCCTGCAGCTTCCTCTGAGTCTTCCACACTATTCTGCGACGTCGATCGCGGACGGAGCACTGACAAGAGCATACTATTGCTGCAGTGTCATCGCCCCCGACCGACGCGTATCGTTCCCTAGCAACGGCCCAGATTGTGCGTAAATCGGTTAAGCATTTCCCCTCGCCTCAAAAAAAATACTCCTCCCATGATTGCAGGGATCCGTTGCATAACGGGGATGCGGCGGTTCTAGCCTCTGTTGGTGACGTTGGTCACTTTGCTTCCTGGGGTAACGAAGGCTTGTTGCGCGGTTGATCATGGGAGTAGCTTCGCTCATGACCCCGTGTTCTTGCACACAAGCGCGGGTATATGACGCAGGTTTAGGTTTAGCGAAGTAATTGGGAACGTCTTTTTACAAGAGTCTTCGGACACGCCGCGTGGCGCTTATCGTCGCGATCAGTCCCACCCACATAATCTAGAGGGACTCAGTATGCAACGAAATGTATTCCCCCTGCACTAATAAAAAAACACCGTGTTAAGTTGCATGTGCTGCCGTCAAACCGAACCGCCAAATAAGTGTAATAATAATAGTACGCTTCCTTCTTTTTATTTTACTAACAATTCATTTTTAAGTCTTTTGTGTAACTAACATAAAGTATGGAAAGTCTGACACAAATAAAATAATAATTATTATAAAATTTTCAAATTAATCAACTTTTCGTACTGAATGTACTACTACGTACTAACGATTAAAACCTTTTTCGTCGTCGTTTATATTAAGAAATATAAATATTTAAATTCGAATAGAGAAATACCTCGTAAAACAGTCGAGATCAGAATCACAGAGTACTTTATATATACTGGTATAGAGTCAACAGTCATAATATATATACTAACGCACTCTATCGGTATACGGCATTATTCAACGGCAAAAACCATCCAGGGGTCTAGTGTTATTTTGATTTTTATATTAGACTTTTGGAAATTGCGGGAGTTATAATTTAACTCCTGCAATTCCCAAAAGCCTTTCCAAAAAATGTTTATTTGTTAGTAAATAAAACAACAATTTAGCAGTAGCGTGATTTATTATGTTTCCTTTTATTAAAATATTCAAAGGCATACATTTTCATAACATAATTTGTATCCACATCTAATCTGGTGCCGTTAAGATGATGTACTTACAAGTTTTACCATATCTGGGCATACAACAACCTCTTTCAGAAGAAGCCATAATCCAAGTCATCAGAAAACAAATCGTTAGGCAAATTGGTATTCAGGGTACATGCGTAAGTCCAACGTGATCACAGAACACTAGTAAACGTGATAAGCGAAATCTTTGGAGTCCAGGAATCAAACAAAGTTATCGAAAAATAATCAAAACACAAACAAAGTACATACGTTCACGAATGTAACTTGTATCAGTCGGAATGTCATTTTGGTTTTGACATAATTGACATCTTTGAAAAAGTTTTTGGTAAATCGACAATTCATCAAAAATCTATTAATTAAAGTTAAAAAGAGCTTTATAATTTGAAAAAGGTGAGGACTAGAATTTACACACTTTGAAATATATTTAATAGCTGATATGGCTTGCAAAAACATAATAATATCAAATATTTCTTAAATAAATATTAAAACAACTGCGTATAAAGAAACATATTATATTCATTCATTTGGTGATTAATTTGAGAACAGTGACATCTACTGCAATACCTACCTACTAATAGAACGCAAAAAATCTCTAAGAAAAAATAATTGTACTGACTGTTAGGACACTTGTGTTACTCACAACCAACTGTCACTGCCCCTTCGGTTTGTCATCAGTGACAAATGATCAGAATTGTATCGGGCCGCGCACGGAACACATGTAACAGCCTCTTGATTAAAAATATAAAGAGTATATTCCCTGAAACAGTCTAATTTATTCAAGATCCCGGTCAGCTCGAGCCGCTGGCCGCCACAGTACCATGTAGCTGTATGTATTATATCTGGACTCATTACATTTCTTTGGCCTTTTCTATGAATTTGCTGCCGATGAGTGAAAATCGTATCGAAATCGGCATAGTAGTTTTTACGTGAATCCCGTACAAACAGACAAGAAATCTCAAAAAATTGCATCGTGTTCTCCATAGTATAGTATAATATTATAAATAGGTAAAATTAGTGAGCTTGGATGTTCGAGATAATTTCTGGTATACTACTGATCCGATTTTGAAAATTCTTTCACAAGTAGAAAGCTATATTATTCCTAGGCTATATATATATATATATATATATATATATATATATATATATATATTGTGATTAATAAAACTAAAATTTACGCCCAGCAGAGTTGGCACGGACATGTCTGTCAAGTATGTTACAGCAATAATGTTCTACGCTAGAATTGTGCACATCCTCATACGAGGCACTGTGAGTGCTTTCTGCCTTTATTAATTAACTAGAGTTTTCCCCGCGGCTGGGCCGCGGGTCTTATAGTGTATTTTTATACTACTAGTAAATAGTCTTATAGTAAATATTTATACTACTATAAGACATGTAATTTTATAATTTTATAATATTATAGATATTAAATTAATTTACTTCTCTCCAAGGGGTCGCTCCTTTTCGCCTATGTACTTAAGGCCATGAAGATTAGAATTAGCTGTGTAATCTATAAGATAATCGGCAACAAAGTTTCGCCTGGTTCTTTTTGGTTGTTCTGAATGCTTATTTTCATCTTCGATATGAAACTTTTCAACGTCCCTATCAGGGTACGCCCCAAGACTCGCACTCCTAGAAAAATTATGAAATTATGTTTTAGTATAACAGATAAATAAAATTGCAGTGTCTGTTTGTAATATCAAAATATCAGCCTTTTACTAAATGCCGGTTTCGGTGCCCTGCTACCCTAGCCTACATCAAGGGACTCACAGACAGAATTGGTCACATCCTCAGGCGAACTTCAATCAAAACATATTTCAAGCCACATAAAAAGATTACCCAGTTTTTGAGACCTGTGAAATCCAATAATCCCACTTCAGGATGCAGGTGTCTACAAACTCGATCGTGAGTGGATTGTCATACATTAGGCAAACAAAGAGGAGCATATAAACACGGGTAATAGAACACATTTCTGACATGAAACACAGGTCTACGAAGTCTGCGCTCAGTGAACACACGGTGGATAAACCCAACCATTACATCAGATCCGATAACCCACAAATTCTCGCGAAAGAGTCGTTTCATACCTAAAATGATGCGTGAGGCTATTAAAATCAAAAACACTCATATTTCAATAGAGAAGATGGTTGGCAAGAACCAACCACCTGTTTGGGATCCAATAGTCAACACTATTAAGATTCAAACTCAGCATAAACCCACTGCCAGAGCTTAAGTGAGTTTTGTGAGCACTTTGTGCGTGCACTGGAACAAAACCAACTTGATTGATATTTTCTTTTATTTTTCTTTCAGCCATTTTAATAATATATAAAATTGTTAGAGCTAGGCTTCTCTTCAAGCCATAACATGTTGCGAAGTGGTGGTAAATAAGACTAGGCTCCCTTAGAATAAATAATAAACATAAACAAAATTAATACTAAATAATTACAATGAACAAGTTTTCAGTATTAAATTTATTAATGTTTGTATGTTGTGTATTTTAATTTTAGTTTTCCTACTATTGTATATATATTTTTAAGTTAGGTTTATTTTTAGGATATTTTAGTTTTTGGTGATAGTTATGCTAAGGTTAAAACTATATGACAGCAATGTGACTGGTAGAGTCGGTGCCGGTAGACCGAGACGTACTCACCATGATCAAATGAAGATATTTTGAAGAAAGGTCAGATAAAAAGTAGTTTAAATAAGCGTGTATGTATGAGAAGATTAATGAAAGTTGATGAAGCGAAAAGTGTTTGTCAAGATCGTCACAAGTGGAGATCCATCGTCTCTGCCTTCTTCCCAATGGGAAATATGCGTGACAATATGTACCTATGTATGGTAATAGTTCTTAGATTTAGATAATCATTTAATTAATTTTAATTAGAGGGTTGAACAGAATGTAACATAAATGAACAAATTGGCGGTTGGCTAAATAAAACTTTAACAATACTCATGTCATTGTCTTCCGTGAAATGTCGGAATAATAAAAATCAAATTAATTATCGCGCTTAAAACCTTTAAAACGTAGTTTTATTATATTTACACCGAAACTTATGAAAATATTAAAATATTGATATTCCACGTACCTTATGTAGCGCCTCATCGTGTTAACAAATAGTTACACCGAATGACTGTTTGGTATATTTGGGTTTGACGAATAAAAAAAGCTAGTATGCTTTTCTATATTTCCCAAGAGACAATTAGTATGCTAATTATATTAGTATTTATACATCATTAGTACTACTGAAAAGTGGTCTGCGTGCGGCCGTATTATATTTAACCAGAGTTTACCTCTCACAAACTCTAGTGCGTATAAAAAACCTTATACCTCTTGTGTAAAGAGCACGTGTTCATACACGTTACATTGTATTAAACTACATTTTAATGCTATTTGCCCCCGGAAGATTCACTTCAATTTATATTGCAAACTATCCCATCGCCCGGTAAACTATCCCATCGCCCGGTAAACTATCCCATCTCGGTTTAAAACTACATAATTTATCAGACAGATAGATCGGGTTACTATTGCATTTTTTTATAGTTGATATTTATTTATATCTATATAAAGTTGATAAATGATTGGTGTCCCATACAAACTTTCATCCTCTATTTCAACCCGTTCTAGTTTTATTTATCTATCCCCCGTTTATTTATCTACAAACTACAAAATGACCGAAATGGCCAAAATGGCTAAAATAGCCAAAATGTCCAAAATTGACGAAATTATCAACATAAGCAAAATGGCAAGTAATAAAAAACCTATCCTACATTCAAATCAGTTTTTCCGTGAAAACGGAACAGACAGACAGACAGAGTTACTTTCGCATTTATAATATTACTAAATAGTGATGTGTTACATTAATTATAATTACAGTACACGGCACGCAACTTGGCTACGTTTTGGCGTAGAAGACGCACTGCATTGGCATCATGAACAGTTTATCCGTCTCTCTCTCACGCGCTCAAGCTTATGAATATGAAGGAGTCAGTTATTGTTTTGCCCCCAGACTCATGGAGGCAGCCGGTGGCCTGTCACGCGCCCCAGTATAGGCGAAGTCCCTGACGTCCAAGAGTGCCGCGCTGTTATGCAAACCGCAGCGCGAAACTGGCTGTAACATGTAATAATGCCAATTTTTTCCTAATGGTAAGACGAATAAATAAATCTAGGGTAAGGTATGGCCATATTTAAAAAAAAATATAGAAATGCGCTATGATGATATGTCATTTACGGTATTTTTTTTGACAACGTTTTTTGTCATGGAAGAATATAAGGAATGTCAATTGTCCAGTACAAATTCTACTTTTTACAAAACTCCTAAATTCTACACGATTAACTACAGGTCAGTCCCTCTCGCTTTTTAATGTTTAAAATATTTTATATCAAACCCAACATAAATAAAGTCTTACGGTCTTATTCATATTGAGTTAGAGTAAGTTTGTAGGCTTCTTTAAAGCCCATCGTCTTACTCTAACTCAAATAAGACCGTTATTGTTAGCCTCATTTATATTTGCATAAGTTAAGTAGTTAGTTAACTTATGCAAATATCCCTTACCTTATATAGGGTACCCTTCTGCCGATGGAGATGATGGCAAGCGAATGAATAGTTTCGGCCATTAGTCGACTTATTACTGTAGTGGAAAATTTGTCTTCAAAGGATGTTACAGAACTAACCAGCCAGTTTCACAAGTTACTAAACTAACTAAACGTAAACTACCTTTATTAAATTTTGTAAAAAACATTTGCAATACTGAAACATCAAAATACTAGAATATAATGCTACGTGGTTATTATATGTATAGGTATATAGAGTAAGTCCACTGGGTCCACTTGGTCAACTTGGTCCACTGGGTTTACTTGGTCCACTGGGTCCAATTGGTCCACTGGATCCACTTGGTTCACTGGATCCATTTGGTCCACTGAGTCCACTAAGTCCACTTTGACCATCAAAGGTGCTGCAAATGCGCTGGAACTGGAACCTGGTCACTAATGCTGAAACAACTCAAGGTTGCTATGGCAACATACTTTAGACCAGGGGTCGTAGCCATCCAGTCGGGCAAAGGCCCTACCACCTGGCTGTGGGTTGTTTTGTGGCCGCAGGAAATTGTATTCTTTCTCCGTTCCTGCACGGATCATTTATTTATGTTTCTAGTTAAAAGTGGTTTTGTTTTTTTTTTATATTCCAAAATAGCTACAGAACCCTAAAAAATTAAGCATTTTTAAGTATGGTTCTTTATTATTTTGTAATTACTTAGCGCTGAGTCACTTAACCAACCTTAATCACTCATGCATATTTATTTCTTTGTTATTTGCCTAGTAATAGTAGAATAATTTCTGACGTTGAGTCATTTTTGAATACTTTATAATGTTGTTGGGGTTTTTTTATTCGTTATATTGTTGATTGAGTATTATTTTATTTATTACAGGGAAGCTCGAGCCGGTAACCGGTTAACTCGGAAGCGATTCCGGATTAGACACCTTGGCGAGGTTGGCAGAAATAAACGTCGAGCAAGTCGGCGTGAACGGAGCCTTTGAACTTTTTGAAGTGAAAAGTAACGAATTCCATAGCGAGATACTAAAAGAGCAAGAGGAAAATCGGCGGGAGGCTGAAGAGAAAGCCCTTAGGAGAAAACAACTCAAAGAAAAAGCCGCCTTATTTCAACACTCATGTTTTAGTTTTATTTGTCAAGCCTAGTCTGTGAGTTGTTATCATGTCTTGAACAGAACAGTGAACTTTCAGTTACAGCTCACAAAGCGTGGTGTACCTACTGGTGTTACATACTTACGCTCTTATTCATAGAGTAAGTTTGAACGCTTCTTTAAGAACCATAAAGAAGCGTTCAAACTTACTATCTGTGAATAAGACCGTTAAACTTCACTAAGTAATTGCGTAAAAAAACTGAAATAGAATCCTTTTCTATCTTCAGACCAAAAGAAACTATAATCAAGGTGGCCAACGAATGCGTAAGTCCGTCAATGGGGTATGTTCGTATGTATACCCCTCATTTTTACCTTTTTTTAACGGAATTCGACACCAACTACAATTCGAACGCAGTTACATAGAACGTAACTAAGTGGTATCATAGCTTTACTGGCCGATTTGTTGTTGTCGTAGCTATTCAAACACGGAAATAACGAGAGATGTACGCAGTTCCCCCACTGGCGGACTTCCTCACTATATGCCAATTTATTATGAAAGCCATATAATTTACTACGCGATTAGTGGTAACAAACTGATTTTTAAGATCTAAATGACACAGTTTTTAACTAGATGGCGCTGTAATTAGTATATCCACATTAACCTTGTAAGCTTAAGTACCGATTCTTCAATTACCAAATAAAAATAAAATGTCAATTGCACGAATTTAACACTTGAATGGTTTCACTCTTAAATTCACTCAGGTTATAATTTTATTCGACTTCGACCTTTGTTTGATGATTCCAAACTTCGCCCTTACTTGTTAAAAATGTTTATTATTTTTTCTACTTTTACTAATCACAACGCTAAAGCTAACCAGTCAAAACACTGTTCTTGGAGTCAATACAGGAACGCACGGGTAAATATTATATTCTGAAAATAAAGTGAGGAACGATCGTCAAAGTATCACTGTCGACACTGTCACATTCAACTTCCGAAAATGATCTGTTGAACTACTTACGTGCTTATTCATATTGAGTAAGAATACGTGTATAGGATGCTTTTTGGTTCTTAAAGAAGCTTTCAAGCTTACTTTAATACATGCGCTGGACGAACAGGTTTATCCGGATTTATTTATCTTTTTTGGGGGTTTTTAGTATTTATTTTGCTTTTATCTTTAATTTCTTTATTCTTTTCAAACCTTATAGTACATTGGGTCCTTATACTAATACAAATTGCTTGTCTTGTAGAGTCATACATTTATATATCTATTTATTATTATTTTTACTTAAATCTACTACATCTGTTTCATACTTTTTCTTTGACAGTTTCTTGTTAATACGATTTTTACTTCGGTCTATTACTTGTTTTTGTTGCTTTATATTTATTTAAACTATTATGTTTACTGTTTGTATTATACATCATCTTATACGTTCTAACATATATCTCAACTTGTATTACTTATATATCCTATTTTGCTATGTTCCTACTCTAAGCCGCCTCTCTACAATAGTTTATGAAGTCCTCTACTTTGTTTTTGAAGATAAATAATTATTCCATGTTTGTTACATAGGTATAGTTTTGGCCTAATATATTATCCTTGTTTCTCAATTTTTAAAAACATATTAATGTGATATAAATGTATTGTTCATTTATGTTAATTTTAAGGGGATATTAAATAAAATAATATTCATAAAGTCAAATATTTTTATTTCAAGCTTTATTTAATAATGATAATAATCTATTTATTCTCAGGCACATAGACCTATAAAAACAGTTGAACAATTAAATTAAATATTAAAACACATCTGTGACTTATTTCAATTACGTAGACACTAATCAGGACTGAGGTAAATGCACTACCAACTGTGGTAGTTTTTTTAAATCAGCAGACTTGGTCAGAAGTTTCTTATAGCTAGTAAATTAGTCTTGTCACGCTTTAACATAGCCTTCTTTAAAAGCTGTATAAGCCAAGATGCAGGGCCTTAACTAATTTTAAAGGGCCGTATTCGTCGTATTATTAAATAATTAAAGACGGGCATTCTTCCTTCCTTCATTCCTTGGCATCAAACAAAATCAGCGTTGATGACAGGAGACCAATCAATGTTATTCGAGTCAGCCCTCAAGATATCTATTTTATTTAAATAGTATTTTTTATGAGTAAGTCCTATTAGTTTAACGTTTTTTAGTGTTATGTGCATTCATTCTCGACAGTAAATATTTTCTTTCTTTATATCTAGGTCAATATTATTGAAACTTACAAGTAGAAGAGATTTTAGTTGACGCTTGGGATGCGATAGAAACACGTGGTCAGTATCAGACATTAAAATAGAATCGTGCAAAGACGTAGGACAGTGAGGAGCGTGATGAGTAGAAGTGAGTGGCAAAAAGGGTGTTCAAGAAGGAAGGAAAGGTAGGCAGATAAATTAGTTTATTTTGCACGTCGATAATCTTTTTAGAAGCGATTGTTGAAATCTCTAGGAAAAATGTCCGTAAAGGTTTTAATCAACGGCCTGTTTCGTAAGTTTGAGCTTGGAGCGTCGTTTTCTATTGGATTCACGTGGTGTTTTTGTTGTATTTTTGTTTGTTTGTTTGTGTTTACGCCAAAACATACAGGCTAATCTGAAATCAAAATAACATTTTCCAAGCGTTAACGTATAAAAAAACTATCCAAGTGTAGTTCTGGAGGGAAATTGGAGAGTGAGGTGAAGTCTTCTGACATCAAAGCCACTACTATGTCAAATACGTTATTTCTTTTATTAGCATTGGTTTAGCCGACCTACTTACTCTCATTTTTTTCTATCAATTCTAATCAATCCAAAATAAATGGATAGTAAAAACGTTAGAAGTAATAAATAAGCTTTGTCTCAGATACGATAACCTTTAAACACTTCGTATTTTTTATTTTATTAAATCTGAAATGTAAAAAACTTTGACGTATTTATCATTCACCAGTAAATTTTATTCATAAGAATGAAATAAAACATGGGAATATTAAAAATGACAGTCGCATTGATACAATAGTTGAATTGTTTTACTTTTGAATCTGGTGAGCGTAGACAGAGAAACCTATCTCTGTCTATGCTGGTGAGGTTATAATTTATTTGACTGAGAAACATGTTTATTTTGAGGTCTATTTTAGCCAAAATATTAATATTTCAGCAAAAAAACAACATTAACATATTTAATTTAGCAATTTTATAAATATTTTGACATTTCGTCACAAAAACGCGTCAAGCTGTCATGGCGTCTCGCATGACGTCACAGCGTGCAAAACAAACATCTGTTTCATTGAAGTGTTATCTGAGAAGTCATTGATAACTTGTTGTGTTTTGCACCCTATGACGCCACGCGCTATGATCGGCGTTCATTGTCACGTGGCTAATGGCTGCAATATAACAATTTTATTTCTCAAGAATATCAATTAATATTTAATATCTTATTTAAAACAATTTATTTTTGGCATATTTAGATCGTAATCTACGATATATATTGAAATCAGCCTATATTTTTCATACTGTCATGTACCGTATTGAGACAGCGGGACATCTATTATAATTTTTACTCGATATTAATTGTAAAAAAACAGAGAACTGACGCAGCAAAAGTTAATCCACACAGATGACATTATAAATTTGGATTGTCTTATTTATATTTATTATAAACCAGTTGATGCCTGCGACTTCGTCCGCATCACGCTGTATAAATTGTTTTTTAATGTACAAATTATTCGATTGTATTGTTACATACCGACAAAGAAACACGCACCTGGTTTATTACCCTTCCCGCATTTGGAATTATTTTGTTTACTTTGTGTTTAAAGTTTGCAATTAGACAACAGCCTAATGTTATTGTTTTCGACTTTGTTGGCCATTCGCAGGATAAAGTAACCAAGTGTGCAAATTGCGTTTTCTTGGAAAAACTCAGTACACGCAGTCGATTGTGGTATTATAGTTTACTATAAAACAATGCCTGAATGGAGGGGTGGGGCAGTCAAGCGACGATTATGATACTAGCAAGACATGTGTACATTCGACAAGTGATATAGTGACCGACTTTGCGCGTGTTATTGAATTTTGCAGTTTGTTGTAGTAGTATCTAGTTATATTTGTACCTTGTTATACGTGTTTGTATAGTTCTAATAAATTCTATAGTAATTCCAACGGTATTTTAATTAAAGTCCTACAGGACTCTTCCATACTGTTACGAGCTAGCTCGTACCGGCAATATCAATACTTTATTAGGTGCATAAGATGTATAATAAGCTGTTAGTAATTAAAGTTTTTTTAACTATCCCACGGGAACGCTTTAATTTTTCGGGATCAAAAATATCCTATATGTTGATCAGGGATATAAGCTACCACCATACAAATTTCATTTAAATCGGTCTATTCGTATCGGAACCATCGGACATTTTTTATATAAAGCTTGTAAGGTTTTATTTTCGTACTAGAGTTTACCCCGCGGCTGCGCCGCGGGTTAACCTCTAGTGCGTGTCTCTTGTTTATAGAGCAAGTGCTAAAGGTTATATTATATTACATTTTTTATGTATTTGCCCACGGAAGATTCACTTCATTTTATATCGCTAATTATACCATCCCCCGTCTATCTGTCAACAAAATAAATTACAAAACTTGACCAAAAAGGCCAAAATGGTCTAAATGACCAAAAGACCACAGTGACCGACATGGCCAAAATGACGGAGTAGGCAAAAACGACCAAAATGGCCAAAATGACCAAAAAGGCCAAAATGATCAAAAAGGCCAAAATGACCGAATAGACCAAAATGACCAAAAAGGCCAAAATGACCAAAAAGGCCAAAATGACCGAATAGGCCAAAATGATCAAAAAGGCCAAAATGACCGAATAGGCCAAAATGACCAAAAAGGCCAAAATGACCAAAAAGGCCAAAATAACCAAAAAGGCCAAAATGACCAAAAAGGCCAAAATGACCAAAAAGGCCAAAATGACCAAAAAGGCCAAAATGATCAAAAAGGCCAAAATGATCAAATAGGCCAAAATGACCATAAAGGCCAAAATGACCAAATAGGCCGAAATGATCAAAAAGGCCAAAATGACCGAATAGGCCAAAATGACAGAATATGCAAAAACAACCAAAAAGGCCAAAATGACCAAAAAGGTCAAAATGATCAAAAAGGCCAAAATGACCAAATAGGCCAAAATGACCAAATAGGCCAAAATGACCAAAAAGGTTAAAATGATCAAAAAGGCCAAAATGACCAAATCGGCCAAAATGACCAAATAGGCCAAAATGACCAAAAAGGCCAAAATGACCAAATAGGTCAAAATGATCAAAAAGGACAAAATGACCATATAGGCCAAAATTACCAAAAAGGTCAAAATGACCAAAAAGGCCAAAATGATCAAAAAGGCCAAAATGACCGAATAGGCCAAAATGACCGAATAGGCCAAAATGACCAAAAAGGCCAAAATGATCAAATAGGCCAAAATGACCAAATAGGCCAAAATGACCAAATAGACCAAAATGACCAAAAAGGTCAAAATGATCCAAAAGGCCAAAATGACAAAAAGGCCAAAATGACCGAATAGGCCAAAATGACAGAATATGCGAAAATGACCAAATAGGTCAAAATGACCAAAAAGGTCAAAATGATCAAAAAGGACAAAATGATCAAAAAGGCCAAAATGACCGAATAGGCCAAAATGACCAAAAAGGCCAAAATGACCAAAAAGGCCAAAATGACCAAATAGGTCAAAATGATCAAAAAGGACAAAATGATCAAAAAGGCCAAAATGACCGAATAGGCCAAAATGACCAAAAAGGCCAAAATTACCAAAAAGGCCAAAATGAAAATTATCCCTTGTCCATCCTCAGTATTTAATTTACATACGTGCCGAATTTCAGCCAAATCGGTCCGGTAGTTTTTCCGTAAAAGCATAACAAACAAACAGACAAATATCATTTTATCAACTATCCCATTTTTCGGGATAAAAAGTATCCTATGTTCATCCTCGGTATCGAAAATATATATATATATATATATATATACTGAGTTTCAGCTAAATCGGTCCAGTAGTTTTTACGTGAAAACGGAACAGACAGACAGACAGACAGACAGACAGAGTTACTTTCGCATTTATAATATTAATAGGGATAATATCGGTGTTTATATTTTATGTCAATTTAATATTGAAACATACTAATAGGTTGGGGAAAAAGTCTTTTCGCATAAAGTATGTATGAACTTGTAATACGATCTCTTTGGCTATATATACCATTTGTATCTGGCTGATTTTGGTATCATTAAAAAGTTTTAATTTTAAAGAAGACAATTCCAAATTCAAATTAGGAAAAAGTGTGATTTGTTTTCGTATTGTTAAAATCATATCAAAGATGCACGTCGCTCTGGTCACCTTGTTACGGACAAAATTGATGCCATTTTTCGGCATATTAGTAGTTACGATGTAGCTGGACAACTTGGAATTGACCACAAAACGGTTTTGGCACATTTGAAAAAAGCTGGGTACACAAGAAAGCTCGATATTTGGCTGCCTCATGAGCTCACTGAAAGAAATCTAATGAACCGTGTACTCATTTGTGATTCTTTATTAAGACGTAATGAAACCGAACCATTTTTGAAGAAGCTGATAACAGGTGATGAAAAGTGCATCACGTACGACAAGAACGTGCGAAAAAGATCTTGGTCAAAGGCCGGTCAGGCTTCACAGACTGTGGCGAAACCCCGGTTAACTCGCAACAAGGTGATGCTGTGTGTATTTATTATTCATTATGAGCTGTTACCGCCAGGCAGGACCATCGATTTTGAACTATACTGCGAACAACTGATGAGATTAAAGCAAAAAGTTGAGAGAAAGCTGTCAAAATTAATTAACAGAAGGGGTGTGGTTTTTCACCATGATAACGCTAGACCTCACACATGTTTAGCCACTCAGCAAAAATTACGAGAGTTTGCCTGGACGGTGTTAATGCATCCGCCGTATAGTCCTGACCTTGCACCTTCAGATTTTCACCTGTTTCGGTCTCTGCGGAACTCAGTGTCAGGTTAACATCACGAGAGGACTGCCAAAACCACTTGCCACAGTTTTATGATCAGAAGCCCAAAATTTTTTATAGCAATGGGTTCCCGTCCCTACCTACAAGATGGAAAAAAGTTATCCATCAAAATGGCACCTACATACTTTAGCCAAATGTAAACAAACTTTGTAAAAAACCTTTTGAATTTTTATATAAAATGCGAATAAACTTTTCCCCCAACCTCTATATCTATATCTAAATAAAATTAATATCCACATTAGAATGTTAAAATGTGGTGATAAAAGAAGGGATACATATTTTACTTTAATTATATTTATAAAAGTAAAATATCTATTGCACGAGTATTGGACTAGGATATGCCCGCGACTTCGTCCACGCTTAGCTTGAAATCCTGCGGGATGCCCGGTATACAAAATATCGCAGCATTAAGCAAAGAATTTAATGTACCATTTTGATGATTGTGTCGGAATAAGCCAATTTTTATACACCAGAACAAACCGCTCCCAGGAAATTTCCACAGGATTCCTGGGATAAAAATTAGTACACATTTTATAACATAAAATTTATCGATAATAATTAGTGAAAAAATCACATTGGAATTCCATTTTTTTAAATTATTCCCCGAAAAATTTCCGCGAGATTCCCAGATTAAATAAAAGCGCGGATTTTAAGCCTTAGTGCTGGGCCAGATAGCACACACGGGCGCGGGATGGGCGCGGGGCGGGCGCGGGGCGGGCGCGGCGCGGCGTACTCAAACATATGAAACTTTATTTGAGTGTCCGTAGTGGGCGCGCGCGCGGGCGCGGTGAACGGCGCGGGCGGTATGGCGCGTTGAGCGCGCGAGCAATTCAAGCCATAGCACATTCATATAAGTGGCCGCAGTTAAGGAATTTTTCCATTTTTTTGCCATTATAAGGAAGAATTTTCTAATAAAGATAAGTCATCTTCATCCATATTGTATTTGACCAACACTGGACACCACACCACTAGGACAAACCGCGCGCGTCTCTACGGACAGGTGCGCCGCGCGCGTTCCCGTCTGGCCCAGCACTTAGACCGAATACGAGTTCTAAACTACAACTGTCGTAATGGGGGGCTCTCCTTTCCCTTTTATACATTGTAAAGAATTAAATTTGATCTAAGTGTTTCTTTGATCGGAAATATTTCATAGTTACCTTAATGTAGTAAAGTAGAATATTTCCACAAGACTTAATATAGAGAAGCCCATAAAGAGCCCGAGTAAGCCACCACAATTTGCCACAAAGTCGATTTGTCCATATAGCTCCGCTCTTTTTAAATTTATAAACTTGGCTTCTTTGAAAAGTACATCAACACGTGCTAGTTTCAATCTGAAATAGAAGAATTGAAATAAATGTATATCGGTCAAATAAGTACAGGGCAGTAAAATAAAGTAGAAAACAACAGGGGCGCCATTTTCGCAGATTTGTCTAAGTTCTAGTAACTCCAATATTAGATCAAGAGTAATTCTTATTCGTAATTTTTAGTACGAGATGAAACATCGTGCAAGTATCAAGTTGCTTTAGTTACGACGTATGCATTTTGTCAACATAAGCTATGATGTGTGTATGACTTTAATAGTAATTACTATAATTTTATAGAATAAATAAATAAATATATATATATATATATATATATATATATATATATATTTTTATATATATATATTTTTTTTACAAGTGACACGTAAAAATGGTTTGCTAGACACCTAAAAAAAATTCTTTCATTTCTTGGCAGCGGCCGGCGAGTGCCAGAACCGACTGAAAGAAAGAAAGAAACAGGTTTATTTTTAGGACATATACAAGTGAAACATTAAAATTAATAAATGAAGCACAATAAAAAAAAAGACAATACAACCAAAAAGTAACTGAGGATATAGATAAATTAAGTCCTAAAAATTGGATCAAGCTCAGCAAAAATGTTGATCTTTCAGACCAACGCTGATCTTCCGCTTGACCCTAGAGCGACGTCACGGCAACCATTGGACGACTGGTAACCATTCACTATTTATCTTATACAGCGTGTTTCATTTCAAATGACAATAAATCATAACTTTAGCGGTCGTACTCCATACAAATTTTTTGGTACTATTAAATCAACCGTAATGTCAAAAATAAAATTTTGAAGTTTCCGAACAAATTAATTACGATAAAAAGGGAATAAAAACAGTTCATCTTGTAAATATTGGTTCGCGAGCGAGAGCGTAAGAATGAACAACTTCCGCGTTTAATGATGAAGAGACGAGCTGGCAACATGATACATTGGTCACTAACCTACCGATTTAGACACAATAACTGATACATGTTGTTGTAATATTCTGAAATGAAAAATGAGGTCCTGTGGCTAAACCAAAGAAGTTACCTTGATTGATTTTTGTATTTGGGCAGAGTAAGTCATGAAGAAAACGTGGTCTGATTTATTGTCGTAAGGTCTGAAACACGCTGTATACAAGTGAAATATTAGTGAAAAACAACGCAATATTATATTTGGTATTAAAAATAATTGTACGTTCGACCATTCTCTTTTTTGCCTCAGCAAAAATTACTAAATTGGAAGTGGAGAAACAAAATATTGGTAATATCGACTTAGCGATAATGTAAAATATTTGGTCTGAAATTAGCTTTAAAGACGTTTATATATTTTTATGTCATAGCATTAAAAGGAAAATAGCTTCATTTCTACAATACTTCTGGAAACACAATTTGGTGAGCATTTATCCATTCTGGTAGGTATTTCGAATTTATTGGTAGTAAAATAGGTGCATTTCTGGTAGGCGTTTAAACACAAGCCAAAAAATAATACCCTAATTATATCGGAATATTAAGATTTTAATTGGTTTTGATAAAAATTTAGATAAAAGTTTTTTAAAATTGCTTATAAAATATCAAACCAACATGAGATTTGAACCCTCTATCACCGACTTTCACCCTCAGTGACGTACCATTACACTAAGTAATCGCTAAGAGGAAATGTCAATTTATAAGTAAACATATCGCGCATTTACCCTTGTGTTACACTTAATTTTATATCGCAACCTATCCTATCTCCCATGATGAAAAGTATCTGCCCATTTTCGGTATTAAAACTACACATATACATAAATACAGAAAAACCGATTTGACAAATATTGCCAAAATGACCAAAATCATCAAAACAACAAATCACAAAAAAAAAACAAAGCCATGATAGGTTTTGTGGGATAGGCCCAAATCTATCCCATCCGGAATGAAAAGTTAATTAACATTACATATATATCGAATTTCAGTCCAATTGACCCAATAGTTTTTCCTTAAAAGCATAACAAAACGAGAGACAAATGTATTTTTATCCTGGAAACTAAAACTAACTATAAAAAGTATCCTATGTTCATCCTCGACATTTTGGGAAACAATGACATAGTCTATTTCCGTTTGTTTTTTTTTTCAGATAGCTTCCTGTATCGACACGGCATTTTTATAAAATTATAGATATTAAATTAATTTACTTCTCTGCAAGGGGTCGCTCCTTCTCGCCTATGTACTTAAGGCCATGAAGATTAGAATTAGCTGAGTATTCTATGAGGTAATCGACAGCAAGGTTTCGCCTCGTTCTTTTTGGTTGTTCTGAATGCTTATTTTCGTAGTCCATACGAAACTGCTCAACGTCCCTATCGGGGTATGCCGCGAGACTCGCGCTCCTAGGAATATATTAAAATGACGTTTTACTATTATACATAAATAACATTGAACGTCTGTTTGAAATGCCAATATAGCAGCCTTTTTGCAAAATGAATACGGTATTTATATCAATAACTTTTTTAAGGGTTTTAGGAAAAATTCCGTGCGGGCGAAATCGCGGGCACAGCTAGTTAAAAATGGATTTTTAAAAAAGCAATTATGGTATTTATTTCTTTTCTTTTTCTTTGAAGTTTTTTTTAATTATTTCGTAAGCATGTAATAAATAAATAAACAATGGCGTTCTGGTTTCCAAAGTTACCAAAAGACTAAGATTAATGTATTACATATTCCCAGATGCAATTGATATGTAGCATGATTACACAAGGTTTTGGTCACAAAGATCTCAGAAGCAAAGATTAAAGTAAACAGTAAGTCGATGATTTTAATTCTCTATTATTTTTAACAAAATATTGATATTCCACGTACCTTGAGTAGCGCCTCATCTTTTTAACGAATAGTTACATCGAATGACCGTTTGGACAGCTTTGTATATTTGGGCCTGACGAATAAAAAAAGCATACTAATTTCCCAAGAGACGAAATAATTATTACATTAAAAGGAGTAGAACCTAAAAGTGGTCTGCGAGCGATCGTTTTATATTTTACTAGAGGTTACACCGCGGCCGCGCCGCGGGTCATGCAATCTCTAGTGCGTACCTCTTGTGTAAAGAGCAGGCGTTACTTACTACAGGTTACATTGGATTAAATTTTATGTTAATGCTATTTGCCCCTGGAAGATTCACTTTATTTTACATCGCAAACTATTCTATTGCTCCGTAAACTATCCCAACTCGGTATTAAAACTACATAATTGAACAAAATTACAGTAAAATCGATCGAGTAATCGTAGTAGTTTTTCCATTAGTGCTTAACACACAGACAGATCGAGTTACTTTTGCATTTTTTTATGTATAATAATTTTTTATATTAACTATTTGAAAACACCTAGTTTTATTTATTTATCTATAAACTACAAAATGACAGAAGTGGACGAAATGGCCAAAATAGCTGAAATAGCCGAAATAACAGAAATGGCCGCAATGAACAAAATGGGCGAAATAACCGAAATGATCACAGGACCAAAAAGATCAAACATAACCAAAATGACGAAAATGACACGTAACAAAAACAAAACCTATCCTACATTCTGAGATAATCTTTACATATATCTATCCCAAAATCAAATCCATTATCCGGGATGAAAGTATTCCTTGTCCACCCTCGGTATCAAAATTATATATATAATGAGTTTCAGCCAAATCCACATTGGTCCTGTATATTTTCCGTGAAAACAAGACAAACATACAGCCTGACAAAAGTTACTTTCGCATTTATTGACAGGGATGTTACATTAATTTTAATTACAGTACAGCAGCACGCAACTGGGCCATGTTTTGGCTTAGTGGGGTTAAGTTTGCCCGTGGCACGTTAGACACACTTATGTTATGCTTGTGTGTGACGCCTCGTCGACTGGTCTCGTGACCTCGAACACCCTGCGGCCGGCGGCTTTACGGTGGATGCAATCAGGCCACAACTGGAGGAGTGGGTCAACCGCACTAGCGGTACCCTCACCTTCAGGACGACACAGATACTGACCGGACACGGTTGTTTCGATCAGTATCTGTTTCGCATTGTGGGCTGCTTGCCTTCTCCGGATTGCCGACAGTGTGGCGCACCCGATACGGCGTTTCATACGCTTGTCGAGTGCGCTGCCTGGGCGCCGCAGCGTTTCGAGCTCGAGACAAAAGTAGGAGCCGTCGGATCGCTCGGCGACTTGGTAACGGCCATGTTGCAGAGCGACGACCGCTGGGATGCTGCGGTTTCTTTTTGTGAGGCAGTAATGTCTCTGAAAGAGGCCGCAGAAAGGGATAGGGAGCGTATATCCCGAAATCACGCACACATTGATAGTTTTTCTAGAGTGAATATAGCAATGCTTCGCGTTTTTGATGCCGTTTTTGGCGATGTTCTTTGTTCGCAATGCTCTCTCTAGACATGTTATACCTCAATGATAAATCATCAATCTCGTATATTAATTAAAACACAATAAAGTAAAGAAATATTACAATGCTCGTCTCACAAATTCACAATCCATCTGTCAACAACTTGTTGTTACGCAACCGACATACTACACTCGGCCATCCTGAAAAACTAAAATGTTGACTATACCCATTGAGGTATAACATGCCTAGAGAGAGCATTGCGAACAAAGAACATCGCCAAAGACGGCATCAAAAACGCGAAGCGTTGCTATATTCACTGCTATATATATTCTAAAATAATATATATATTCCTCAAAATAATTGGAAAACACAAACGATCTTTTGTTTGGATTCCAGTGGTGGACATCTTGCGATTCCCAGATTTCTTTTATCCAACGAATTGCTACAATTGGATTCGTAGAAAATTTAAAACGTAATATAAACGTATAAACGTAATATCATTTATTTTGTATTCTACATATATATATCAAAGGAGCAAAATCAAAGGATTTATTTTAATTCTAATTCCAGTCAATTAGAATTAAAATAAATCGTGGTAGGGGCTTTTTACTTTATGAAATTCTAAATGCTTTAAAATGGCAATTAAATTTTAAATCTGACAAGTCCGCGCGACAACAATATCGACCATTTTGATGACGTCACTATCTTATAAACAAACATTTTACTGGTTTGTAAACAACAACGCCGTGGGTCTCATAAGAGTAATATGTTCCTTTTGTAGAAGCATTTACTTACAGAAGAGACTATTTCGCCCATATAAATAAAACTATTCAAGTTTTCCTAGCCGAGGTTACTACGCAATTCATTTGAAAGCAAAATTTAGAAGTACCTACACAAAACCAGACAACTACAGACACCTTTCAAATCAACTCCTATACTGCTACTTCACCTTTAAATTTATAAGATAGTGACGTAACACAATGGTGGCTACCGTTTCGCGTGCTTGTGGAACAGATAAAATATAACTCATTTTTATGAATTCTAACTAGCATATTTCGATTCCATACGGAGATAAGTATGTATTTTATGCATTTATAGATTTTTTAAGACATTGTAAAATACCGTATTATAAAAACTACCTTGCGGTGGTTTTTATTATTGTAGGTACGCTTAAAACCGCGTATAATATTAATTATTGTTTATAAATTATGTGATGAATTTAGAAGCCGTTCTGTTCAACCAAAATAATTCCTAATACAAATAAAGTGGTTGACGGTGAGAACAAGCGCGAATTAGCTTTTTCTTCCGTCGTCTATTATTTCACACACTCCCGCCGATTATATAATGAAGATAAAAAATATTATACAGTAACGCTTATCTTTTGACAAAGTCGAAAAAAATATTATTGTCCATATAGTTCATTGAAATCTGACAATTTAAGGACCGAATATTGCATTTTTTAGAGGACGCAATTTTATTTTTGGGACATGTGTCAAAAAGTTATATAAACATATTTGTAGGCAAAACAATTTGCTACAAATGATGACTTTACAATTATTTTGTAAGACGCAGTTTCCGAGATATCGTGAAGTGTTTTCACCCCTTTTTCCAAGATGGCGGCCGGGGGAGAAGGGTGGCGACCCCACAAACTTGAGGTTAAGCTTCTATTGAGCCCCCATACATGTCCCAAAAATAAAATTGCGTCCTCTAACAAATGCAAAGCTCATGTAACATTTCAATGAATTAATAAAAAACCAAGTAGCCCGTTTTTTTTATGACTGGTGCATTTTCCACACGAATACAAATTAACATTTAATTAAGTTCAGATTTTTACAAAATGCAAGATTCTTTCAATCAAATTCTACTATCTACTATATATACTATACTATAATAACAGACCTCATATAACTAAACACTGCTGAACTCGGGTCGTCCATTAGTCGGACAGTATAACCGCCACGTTTGTCAAAGGCGGTTTGGCACATCGGTTATATCGATGTGCAGGTTTCATTATGATGTTTTCCTTCACTGTTAGCACGTAGTAAGTGTAACAATATGCACATTAGGTCATAAAACTGCAGTGGTGAATGTTTTCCGGCCAAGATTCGAACCTGGCTTAACCCGGCTTTTTTTTCTACATACTTGAAATCTACTTGAACGTTTGCATTACCTTCCTAGTAATAGTTTCTTGTTACTCAAAATATTTTAATATGATGTAAATCTATTGTTAATTTTAAGGGGATGTTAAATAAAACAATGTGTACATAGTCAAATCTTATTACAAGCTATTATTCAAATGTTCTAAAAACGAAAAAAATAATTTGAAGCACATCAAACGCATCGTTTTATACCATTATAAAATTTATATATTATAAGAACTTGTCGCGCTATTGTAGATTGTATGAATATAATATATAAAATTTTAAAATGTAAAAAGCATTGGTTTGATGTACTTCTAGAATATTTTAGGGCATTTAAATAAAAGCATGTTTTTATTTTATTTTTATTAATCAATGTGCCTCTGTAGTTTTTACAATTATTCTATACTTATCACAAAGTTACATCACAGCCTCGGCAGTAGTAATAAGTAATTAATAACTAAATTATTATTATCATTAAAGTTTATAATTCATTTTGTAGTTGAAAACATACAGTAAAACACAATTAGACAGAGCACAAACAATGATAAAAAGTAAAGTTTTACATTAATACACAGCAAATATTATTATATAATTAGTATTTGTCATTTATTTACCAATTACCTACTCACAACATAATAGAATACTACGAAATATACCACCAGAAAAATGTATCCTTTAAAAACTTCTAAATCATATCTACTCAATCTTGTTTTATGATAGAGATAAGGTGACTCAGACCGCAACATTGATTTATTTAGGTGTTTTTTATCGGTAGAGCATACAGACTTGCAATCCACCCGATGGAAAGTTGTTACCATCGTCCATGGACTTTTGCAATACAAAAGGTGTAAATAATGTATACTATTATAATGATATACAATTTTAAAATTCAGCTATGATGACACTACTATTCATAATAATTACATGAGGATCTGCTTAGCTTTTAAGAACAAAGTTATCAAAAATGTTATATATAATCCCATTATTAATATACTTATAACACCACAAGCATAAGAGATATCGGTCAACAAAATAATATACTATACGACTTTGATTTGTATTTTATTCCGACATTTATACCACTTTTCAGAAGCCATGATCACGTAATACAAAGATGTAGTGTCAATGAGCAATGTTAAAGTTATTATCCAGCCTACCCCCAAATTGTCCACTTTAATTATTTAATTTTTGTTTATGGTGGTTACTTACTCTATATACCTCCATAAATATCTATGCAACATTCAATTCTGGCTTTTTGATGTTTTAGTATTTCAAACATTTTTTACGAAATTTGGAAAAAAGTAGTTATATTTAGTTAGTTTAGTAACTTGCTAAACTGGCAGGTGAATTCTTTAATATCGTTAATTTTTCCACTGCAGAAATAAGTCGAAAACTTCGATTAAAATGAAATCGCTTGCCTTACACCAACAGCGGAAAGGTAAGTGGAAGCTTAGAAAGAAGATGTAAGAAACTGGCCATAAATACATGTCTGTCCTAACGATAAGGACATATTCGCAAGTTAACTAACTACTTAACTGATGCAAATATAAATCAGTTAACTCTAACTCTATATGAATACAATCGTAAGACTTTATTTATGATGAGTTTGGTATAAAAATATTTTAAACACATTAAAAAGCGAGAAAAGAAATTAACTTTAGTATCCTCTAATCGTGTAGGATTTAGAAGTTTTATAAGAGGTAGATTTTATACTGGACAATTGACATTCCTTATATTCTTCCATGACAAAACACATTGTAAGACATGAAATACAATTAATTACATATTCAAACTTATTTGCTGCTACAAAAAATTGAATATTCACCGTAAATAACATTTCATCATATCTCATTTGCATAATTTTAAAACGAACAATAAAAAAAATATGGCCGACTCCCATACCTTACCTTAGATTGATTTATTTGTATTACCATTAGTAAAAATTAGGCATTATTTGTATGGAGCTTATGCCAAATTTTTGACTACTAGTAACGATAATGAACAGTTGGCAAAGCTCATAACAGACGGTTATGTTTGTCTTTCAGTTTGGTTGAATCAACCAAAGTGATCTGAATCGTTCAATGTAATCTTCGCGTTCATTCAACCAACCTGATTCAATTCAATTTGATTGAGCCATCTAATATCAACGTAGATATAGGAACCGGCCATCAGACAACCTATTCCTAAATAATATTCAATATTAAACACCCATATCTCTGAGGTGTTCCAAATTTATACTAATATTAAAAAGAGGAAAGGTTTGCAACTAATGACCTCAAAAACAACTGAACCAATGATTTCAAAAATGCTTTCACCATTAGAATGCTACATTATGCATGATTGACATAATATGCTATATTTAATTAATAATCGGGTTCTAAATTTTCTTCAAGGCAGAACAATGTCTGTCGGAACCGCTAATGCTGAATAAATTTCTGAGTTAATTAATTAATAAGATATGTTTGTTAACCAATACCCTGTTCCAATATCTTAATGTTATCTTAATTCAATCAATGGTAACACAAGTGAATGGATAGTTGGATATAGGAACCGACCTTAAGGGAGGTCATAAAGTTTACTAGTAACTATACCTACATTGTAATATTGGGTGTCTTCTTAGTCTGTACAAAAAATAAAAAAAATCATGACATAATTAGGTAATTAATAAAGATCATTGTTTTTTAATAGCAATTCATTATTTTATGTCATTTGTTGCGTACATGCAATACAGTCAGTACTAAGTGAAAATCAATAAAAACATATTAGTTGCCAATATGGTAACCTGTCATTGCATAATTTTATGTAGTTTAAAAGTAATATTTACATTCGCCAAATAGCAGCTGCAAAAAGCACAGGCAGAGGTACTCTTGCAGAATGGGAAAGGCATGTTCCAAATGCAGTTATGATAATTCCACTATCTATATTAGTTGTATGAGGTTTTTAGATTCTAAGAAAAAGTTATCATAATTACATTATTAATGCCTGTAGCACCACAATCATAGGAGCTGTAGGTTAACTAAAATTTATATAATACAATAGATGTGTGGTGTCAGATAGAATAACCAAATTACAAAATCTATTATCCATGACAACCTTTGCCTGTGACATAATAGATATATCGCCTATATTAAAACTATCAATTTTGTGAATATTATACCTTATACAGACAACAATTGTATCCATGTAACCTCAACCAAACCTTGGTAAACGGTGTGTAGGCTCAAGAAATGTTTGCTTGACATTTTAAGGTATGAAGATATGTGAATTTTGTTGTTGTTGATATTTTAGAAATTACTTTCTATGATACAACTTTCCAACTCACATATATAGATTATAGATGTTCCATTAATAATTTATTCAAAACAGTTAGACTTAAAAGAAAAGATTAGAAAAGACTTTACCTATAAAATTACTGAATAGCAGCTGTTACTTAGTAAAATAATTATGCACTTATCTCCACTTATTTTGAAGTCCTAGAAAAATCATAGAAAACAGTGTGTGCTTAATTTTAAGGCTAGATCAGCTGTAAAAGGCTGTGTGGTTTTTGATTTGAATGTAAAACTGGGGGCCAGAAAACTAAGCACAGACTATAAACCATTTGGCATTTGTTTAATTTGTAATGTTCTGAGAATCACCTAACTCTTGTTCAGCAGATGAAGCTTGCCTGTTTGCGTTAGCATTTATCCCAGTGGTCCGAGGTTTCAAATCAGATAAGCTCAACTGTCCCATTTCAATTAATTTTGACATGAGCTCCGCATTCTACAATGATACATTAAAAAAACATATATTAGTTATTGTATTATTTCATCTTCACACAATAATGTTAACTGTGAATAATATTGAGAATTACATATACAAAGTCAGTCTCACAGATAGGGATAGAGAATTTAAAAACTTACATCCTGCAAAATACTTCCAAAAAAATAAGTTTCAGTCAGTGAAAATTTCAAATAATTCTCGTACTATGTATAATATATTATAATCATAGCAATAGAGCAGCAGACAGTCAAATCAACTGAGACACTATCATTTTACAATATGTCATATATTCATAGCCTCATACATATTGTATAAAAGAAAAGAAAGACTTTATTTGTAGAAATATCAACATAATTAATTAACCTTAATTAAATTTATTATAATAATATACATGCATATTTTGAGAATTTATAAGCCACATTTTCAGCAAACAGGGGTTTCACTCAGCGTATTGCTTTGCCAGAATTATACTGACACAACACTGATTTTCAGTAGAAACCTTTTTTGTGAGATACCAACTCTGATATGGCCCAATTTTTGTCAAACTACTTTTACTTATAAAAGTAGTTTAACAAAAAATTGGGAACTCTATAATCAGTAAACCAAGTAAGAAATTTAATAAAAACCAATAATAAAATATTTTATTACTTTAAAATTTAAATAAATAAATAACCATAAAATTACTTTTTGTTACTACATCTACCTAAACTTGCACCATTATGTTTTACAATTGTTTGTTCTATTTACATATTCTTAGGAAAATGATAATGAAATACATACATACAATTGAATCCATATTTTTGATAACTAAGATAAACATAAGAAATGGATAATCCTCAAAAACAGGATAATTTCTGAAGGATACATATCCAAATGATATAGGCGAGAATTGTGTTGAAAGTCCTTCTAGATAACATAACTCAAGGATATAAATACTTTCAAAGTAATATAGCAAGTAATTATGTATTTTGGTAACATACTAATACCATATACAACAGCTAAAGTTCTAAACCATGACAGAAAATTTTCAGTTTCAAAATGTTTCCTAAAATATGATGTTATCTATGTTAAACAGAACCAAAGCTATATGAACTGTTTGACGATGTTAAACCTCTTTACATGTGACTACTTATGTTTTTTGGTTGTCATTAGATTCTAAATTAAGAATGACAATGTCTTCGTGTAAAAATATTGAAAAAACAATTATTCTGTTCTAATTAAAACTTTATTCTGTAAATCCATAAAAACATCGTTTTGCTTCCAAAAATATACAATTACGTGTATATTCAAGAGGTTAAGGACCCACGCACTATGGAAAATATTACAGGAAAATTTCAAATTGGTCTGTTAAGTGGGAAAAGCAATTGGGATACCTGGAAATTTAAAGTCACTTGCCTATTAAGCATTGTTCCGAAAGCGCTTGAAGTAGTGCAGGGCTCGTTCCAAAGACCCACACAACCACTCCCTGGATCTGGAGATGCTGATACGCTCGGTACATACAATGAAAATCTCGATCGTTTCATTAAAGCCGATGCAACCGCACTTATAATATTAACAACCAACATGGAAGAAGACACACTAAGGAAGGTAATGCGGTACAATAATGCGTGTGATGTATGGCTAGAGTTACATCGCCTGTTCGATGGCAGTGACGAAGATAAAGCATATAATCTTTGCATGAGCTTCTTTGGCTACAAGAAAGATGCAGCAGATGACATTGCAAGCCACATGTCTAAATTAAAGAATATATGGTCACAGCTTAACCAAGAATTGAAGAGAGATAACAACAAGGAGCTACCAGAACTATTGTTAATATGCAAAATTTTGGACACCCTTGATGATACCTTCATTTCTTTTCGAAGCAGCTGGCTGTTATTACCGAAATCCGACAGAACTGTGGAAAGTCTCACTAGTCATCTATGTGCATTTGAGAGAACATTACATAGTAGTGCTAATATGCAACAAGAAGCTCTAATATCGAACTCTGGAAATACTACCGCTACTGAGAAGAAGAAGGATAAGAAGATGAAATGCAATTACTGTAAATTGGTAGGTCATCGAGTGAGAAATTGTCAGAAATGGATCAAAGATGGCAAACCTCCGAGAAACAGTAATCCGCAACCAGCGCCTTCAACTTCTAAAGCCGCAAACATACTCCTGATGTCAATAGAAAGTATAGAAGTTTTTTCAATTGAACAAGATACTGAGAATTGGTACGTGGATAACGGCGCCACAAGCCATGTGACAAATCGGGCTGATTTATTCCAAAACTACGAACATTTTGAGGAGATTCATACTGTAACGACGGCTAATGGCAATGCGATTAGTGCCAAAGGTAAAGGTTCAGTAATAATCGAAGCAAAAGTTAAAGGGAAGAAACAAGACATTACCCTTCAAGATGTTTGGTATGTCCCAGCCACCAACAAAAATTTGTTCTCAGTTTTGGCATTACATGACAGAATTCCTAAAAGCGTATTCTCATCTACGACAAAAGAATGCACCGTCTATGTCAACGGAGAAGCGTGCATAATAGGAAGACGACAGAAGCAAGGTGGCTTATATCGCCTCGATGTACGAAATATACTACCTGCAAAACCACCCGAAGTCTATGCAACATTTGCAACGATGCAGTTATACCATGAGAGACTCGCACATCAGAATAAGAGACATGTGAAAGCTACAGTTAAACGCGAACTGGGCCTAGATCTACCTCTTGACAAAGAGTCATGCGAAGGCTGCATATATGGGAAAGCCCATAGACTTAAATTTGGTACGAGAGCTAGAGCAACAGCGCCAGGAGAGCTCGTACACACCGACGTTTGTGGACCGTTTCAACCGAGTTACTCGAAGTATCGATACTACGTTTTGTTCAAGGACGATTTCACTGGATATCGTATGGTATACTTCCTGAGACATAAATCTGAGGTGAAGGAAAAACTCTCCCTCATGATAGCTCACACAAAAGTAACAGGTCATACCATAAAATGCCTATTGAGTGATAACGGTGGTGAATTTGACAACCAGCCCATTCGAAAAATCTTGGACTTTAATGGAATCCAACAAAGACTTGTTACTCCATACACACCCGAACAAAATGGTGTTAGCGAGCGAGAGAACAGGACACTCGTCGAAACTGCACGTTCAATGATGTATGCACATGAACCGATGCCTCAGCAATTATGGGCTGAACTTATCAACACTGCAGCGTATATCCTGAACAGAACTGGTACTACAAACAAGGAAAAATCTCCTTACGAACTTTGGTATGGAAAAAGGCCTATAATCAAACATCTCCGTATTATAGGATGTACAGCCTATGCCCATATACCAAAACAAAAGAGAAAGAAGCTAGACAAGAAAGCCATTAAAGGCAGACTCGTAGGATACGATGAAGACTGCTATCGTATTTGGATCACTGACGGAAAGAAAAACATGCTTGTCCGTTCACGAGATGTAATTTTTTATGAAAAGCCCCTTCCTATTGCCAATATAGACCCCAATTGTACAGAAACGGATACAAAAACGAGGGAGTATGATTTGGAATTTCCGATAGAGAACGCTATCAATGAGGAAAAGGCTAGTACACAGGAAATACATCTAGATCCACCGACTGTTGAATCCGAGGGAGACCCTGAGCCCATAGTCTTGACCGATCCTGAATGTGGTTTCGAGGGAGAGAATCAGGAGGAAAACCACACTCAAAACTCGATAGATGAAGATGAAATTCATTATGACATTCGTGATCGCAACAGAATTCAACGACCAAAAAAATTCGATGACTACGTTTGCGTCAGCGAGTCAGTACCAAAGACAGCAAAGCGTTGCTATCTCCACAACTGAAGCTGAAATTGTTGCAGCGAGCGAAGCAGCCAAAGAGAGCATATGGCTAACTCGCCTTCTGCAAGGCATGACAAAGATAGAGGCTTCACCAGTTCTCTATGTTGATAATGAAGCAGCTGTAAGATTATCTGAGAATCCAGAGTTTCATCGAAGAACGAAACATATAAGAATACGGCACTTCTTTGTAAGAGAACTTGTGACTGCTGGAGAACTCAAGGTGAACAAGATCAGCAGTGAAAAGCAGCTTGCCGATCTCTTCACTAAGCCGCTAGCCAAGCCAAGGCTTCTAGCCCTAGAGAATCAAATAGGTCTTCACATCGAGAGAAGGTGTTAAACAGAACCAAAGCTATATGAACTGTTTGACGATGTTAAACCTCTTTACATGTGACTACTTATGTTTTTTGGTTGTCATTAGATTCTAAATTAAGAATGACAATGTCTTCGTGTAAAAATATTGAAAAAACAATTATTCTGTTCTAATTAAAACTTTATTCTGTAAATCCATAAAAACATCGTTTTGCTTCCAAAAATATACAATTACGTGTATATTCAAGAATCTATCAGAACTTTATACAAGCTATAGCACATAATAATAATTATATATTTGTTTACTTTTATTGTCCTCCTTTGTGTGACAGGGATTACAGAGAGAACACTCTGAACTGAAAGACAACTAATTTTTGATTGTATATCTCATGATTTTTAAACTTATTGGTTCTTTATTAATTGGAGACTAAGCAGATACTTTATAAAAAACTGCTTTCATCACAGAAACTAATAATTAAGCGTGGGGAAAAAGACACATACCTCCAAAACGTTAGCTTCGAACTCACCACCAAGGCTTGTAGCATGTTTTAATATCTGCAACTCAGTTGATCTAGAATTGTTATAATGAATAGTAAGCTAAAACATTTATTGAATAAAAGTATATCATTGTGGTTATTTTAATACTTACATAGTATGGATGAGTTGAATGGCCGTTAAATATTCAGTTTCGATCTTATCTTGTAATTGTTCTACAGTTAATTGATCTTCAAGTGACATTTTTCTTATTTTCTGTTGATATTGTAAATATATTAAACTGAGGTTACATTAAATTAAGACTTTTTCAGATGTTGATTTAATAATTTCGTTGTACGATTTGGTTCAGTCGTTGTGTGAACTTTGAAGTGATTAAGGAATAGCGATTAAAGAAAGCCAAGCCAAGCGTTTTTTTATTTTTGTAGATTTTTATCAGTGTTGCCATTATATTAATGTATTCTGTGTCTGTGAGTGATACCAGCTCTCATTATGCTGGGGCCACACCTGTGATAAATTGGATGTGGATGTTGTGTGCAGAAGATGTGGCGATAGGTGTAATGCGTATTTCGGATGCGATATTGTTTTTAAAGCCACGTACAAATACCTACATTATATTATCTGTCGTCTGTCAGTCTGCTGTTAATCGTCATTAACGTATAAACATAGTTCAAAATAAAATCGACGTTTTGTGTTGCAAAGATTGACAGCAAATATCGATTTCTCGTTTCCATCCCTATTTATATACAGAATCTCCAGATTGGGACTTGTAACCCCTTTTTGGGTACTACATTACGCTTAGGGATCTATTTGCGCTTGGGAATTTTTGGATACAAGAATTCCTTAGGGAAATTGTGGCAGTATTTATCTCTCGAGCCTTATTAAAAATGCCATAAAATATTTGAGATGGCGTGATATTGATAACTCATTCTTTATGCCACTGGACAGGATTAGTTTTAGTATTGTAATGTATAATAGTAGGTATGTTTGTATGTTATATATTGTCACGCTAGTTATCATAATGTACATACTATGGACTATAAAATATTTATAATATAAGGTCACATTGCAATTTTTTTATTAAATGTAAGAGGAAAGGGTATATTTAGTATTGATTTGAAAATGTTGAATATATTTTAGTAATATTCCTAAGAAATTAAAAAAAGGAAGTCACCTGCTGTAATTGTTGCTGAAACAGCTACCTAATAATAGATCTTTTATTTATTTCTTCAGTTACTATATTATCGCCTAATAGAGCGTTTTATTTATCACATAATAATAATAACAGTCTATAAACGTCTTACTCGCACTATAAACGTCTCACTCGCAGCAGTGAGACGTTTATAGGCTTGGGCCTACCTTATACTACTATAGAGGAATGACCACTTTACAGATGACAAATGAGTTATCTTGATTTGCAGATTTTATCGTGACGTGGAAGACATTTTCTTCACCATCATCTTCACAGAAAATAACGATATTTGAATTCTAACTAAAAAAATAAAAACAGTAGAATAGCGACTAAAAAATAAATTTAAAAAGTACTACCACTTGAGCAGATTATAGTGTAGTGTAGTGTCTGTAGTAATTTTAGCAAAAAAGGTAGCCTTATGGGATCATGGTCTCTCTTTGAAGTGTTTGTGTAATCAATTTATAAAATAATTATTACTTGATGAAATGAGAACGTCTTCCTTTTTTGAAGTCAGTTAAAAAATAACGAAAATTTGTCGACTCTTAGTCTGGTGTGCACCAACTTTTAATCGATGGTTAAAATAAAATAATCGCCAAAAATGTATGGAAAAACATTGATTATTTTTTGTTAACCGTCGGTTAAATTTCGGTGCACACCAGCTTTAGAAATGTTTCAATGTCAGTTGTCCCATACGCATTTGTCCAATTATAATATGTATTAGGAACTTTCCGGCGTAGTATCATTTTGGGTTTTTGGCAGTTGGGGATTTTTGTAAATTCAGTCTGGAGACCCTGTTTATCCACTGTTGCCAGATGGGGGGGATGTCCTGCAAATTCGGGATTTTGACGTCGGGAGGGATTCCGGGTTAAGATTTTTGGGAGACATCGGGGTAAATATTTTGTTGTGAGAAATTTTGGAGAGATGTTTTAAGTATCAAAAATTCATCTACAAATACAATTCTTATAACTACAATTCTACTATCTAAGTCACAATACGGTATTATTACTTTATCTTAGAATTATACTGTACAGTGAATCATACTTCAATTCAATAGTTCATTTTAATAATTTAATTCATTCGTTCGTTCATTTACATTATTTATTTATAATGCCGTCTCTACTCCTATGCGTCGTATCTGATAGAATACTTTCCGTTAGAGACTCACAATGATCACGTTCACAACCGCGGTTTTTCCCGTTCTTGGACGTACGGCTGGCGTCACAATCGTAAACTCAAGTGGAATGGTTATTTAACCCACCTATTGATACAGGTCGTTGTGAGCGCCCCGTGAGCGAAAATGATGACGTCATTAGTGTAGCGATGCGCAAACTAAATCACCAATGAGATCGTGATTTATAAATCTTTGCTTTTGAATGCGATAATTCATTCAGTTGACCGGTTTTAAGCTTTAAACCAACCATAGAGAGTCTAATTTACTGTGTATCATCATTGTATTTCTTAGAGTGCGCATGGTGTCTCATTTCAATTCACAATATCCGATATCTACTATCTCAAACTACATCCAAGTATCTGAGTTGTTAGTTTTCATCACTCCATGTGACTAAAATCAATCTTAACGTAGTAGTGAGTTAAAGATGTATTTTTAAAATCAAAGATTTAAAGAGTGATTTCGAATTTTGCAAGATTATACATCTTTTAAATCAATCACTCCTGAGTTACACATCTCTGCATTAGTGACGTTTTCGCTACGACGGTGGTTTTGCTTTTTTTGTTTCTCCATTAAAATAAGTAAAACTGTTTTCGGGATTTTCTTCAAAATTTTATTTTGGGTATTTTTAAAAAAATTGGGGTGATTGACATGGTCATCTGGCAGCACTGTGTTTATCTATGATATATACTATCGTGTAGTGTAGTGGGAATGTTTATTTACTTTGTCTGAAATGGAAGAAGCAGCTGTTTGTGTTAAACACGAAGGCAAGAATATAGATATCAAACAGGAAAAACAAGAAAATTTGGATAGTTACAAATATGAATTTGATTCTGGAAGTCAAGATAGTAGCAAAAGTGGCAGTGGAGGATACCAACGCTGGGCGCCTAATTTAAACGGCGTTCGAAAAAGTGCATTTACGCCGTATAAATCCATGCAATGTACGGCACTGACGAATTTGCAAAGAGGTATGTATTACTTGTTAGTTTCATTGAATCTTTTGTTCTTTAAATAAACTTAGTTTGGCGCTGTATCGATTATTAGGTACCAGTTTAAGTAGGTAAAGCACTCAAGGTCGCGTTCGCAGGAAACACGCAGGCGCGCATCTCCGAACTGCCCCAGCCAGATTGCAGCCTACACGCGAAGGCTGGTCGTGGAGAAATAACTCGAGACGACGTGAAACTGGAGCAGTATGTCGACATCACTGATGAGCATGGCCTCACAGCACTTCACTGGGCTGCTAGCTATGGCCAACTAAACAGCTGTCAAGATCTTGTCTGGTGAGTAGTTTTTGTCTTTGTTCTGTTTTGTGATGAAGGTGGATTTCATAACCAGCTAACCTCTATTTAAGGTGTGGTGCCAATGTCAACATGAGAGGCCCTGAAGGAGAAACAGCATTACACCTTGCTGCAGCGGGAGGGCACCATGAAGTTGTTAAATTTCTTTTAAATGAAGGTGCTGATGCTGACATACAAGATGATGTGAGCTCTTAATCCTATATATAACAAATATACTTTGTTATTGTTGTTTTCTATGTCACATAAACAAAATATGTGAGGTATAGATATAGGGCACCATTATTTTCAGTAATGGAAAGTGTGTATGGGGGTGGAGGGGGGTGGATAGGGAGGCATACTTACCCCTTCTGCAACCCCTATGTCAAGGAAACATATAGTTCTTGAGATGTTAATGTTTTTGTGTAGCAGTCAGTGAGTGTCACCACCTATTTGTAACCGTCATTCATATAGTTATTAATGAATAAATGGTGACCAGTCTGTTCTGGCATTTGCCGGCGGCTGCAGTGGCACACACACTTGACTTAGGTGCTTTGGTCTGAAGTTTTTTTTTTTTTTTTTTTTTTTTTTTTTTACATGGGGAAATGCGTTGCCGCACCGTCAGCCGCGCGGGGGATCATGCGCGGCCGGTGTGTGGGGCTCCCCGACGCCGGTTCAATACGACCGGCTGCCGGTATACCCACTAAAACCCCATGGGAGCCTTCCTTCCGCCTAGCGCCGGGGTCGCGGTACATGCGTGAGCTTAACCCGCAACCCCGGCAGCGGCCGGCCGCCTCGTAAACAGAGGCGGCCTCTCCTGTGTGCGGGCCGGGGGAGATGGTGGTCCCCGGCCCTGAGAGGGACGCGCGGCTACCTCTCGCGCCCTCTCGCGGCATTAGTGCGGGCGGAGGTCTATGTTGATCCCCCAGACCTCGACGCCCGCTGCCGCCGGGAGGGGGAGGCTGCAAGGAATACTCCTGCGCCATCACCCCTCCCTCTCCTTCCTCCTCCCCCGCCGCCTCGCGCACTCAGCAGCGTCAGCGGCGGGGGGGAGTGTCTTCGCGATGGGGGGGGAGGGGGAGGCTGCGGAGGATTTCTCCTGCGCCATCACCCCTCCCTCTCCTTTCTCCCCTCCGCCGCCTCGCGCTCGTAGCAGCGTCAGCGGCGGGGGGGGGCTTCGCGATGGGGGGAGGGGGAGGCTGCGAAGGATTGCTCCTGCGCCAACACCCCTCCCCCCTCTTCTTCCACCCCGCCCCCCCACCGCCTCGCGCAGTCGGCAGCGTCAGCGGCGGGGGGGCTTCGCGATAGGAGGGAGGGGGAGGCCGCGAAGGATTTCTCCTGCGCCATCACCCCTCCCTCTCCTTTCTCCCCCTCCGCCGCCTCGCGCTCTAAGCAGCGTCAGCGGCGGGGGGGGGCTTCGCGATGGGGGGAGGGGGAGGCTGCGAAGGATTGCTCCTGCGCCAACACCCCTCCCCCTCTCCTTCCTCCCCTTTTCCCGTCGCCTCGCGCACACAGCAGCGTTGGCAGACGGGGTCGGGGAGGATAGGTCGCCTGTCAGGAGGGCGGTGGTGGGGTGGACATCACCACCGCCGTCCTTGACCATCGGAAAGGAGGGGCGTTTGGGGAGGAGGTTTGGTAAGGAAGGGCAGGCATTGGGATTTGGAGGCGGAAAGGTGGGACACCACTGTCACGGAGCGAAGGGGGAATGTGACAGTGGCCGCTCGGGCCCCGGGACGCATCCCTTGTACCGCTACCTGGTCGGAGAAGAGACCAGGGCGGCACCCCCTGGGGGAGTCTGAAGTTTAACCCAACCTAACTGAACTCACCGCTCATATCACTTGTGACTTGTGCCAGAACAGACTAGTCACCATTTATTCATTAATAACTATTTAAATGACGGTTATAAATCAGTTGTGACACTTGCTGACCTGAGGTTAATTTAAAAAAGAACTATACATTTACACAAAAATACTTACTGTATGTCAAGGGGTTGTAGAAGGAGTATTTCTCCCTACTTTCCTTTCCTTCTACCTTCCTCCACTCCTCCAATTAGTTAAAATAAAAGTGCCTTATAGTGTCCTATAGTAATTTTAGCAAAACGGTTTTTTAACAATATCCTAACTGACTCCACACTAAAGATCAAAAAATATATTTAATCAATTTCTTTCTACAAAATACAACATCTTGAAGTTGTTGCCAAGTAAAACATAAAAGAACAACAACAAATTTACAAAATATAGTAATTTTATTATTTTATTTACCACCAACTTCAATATGTTGTAGACAGAAGTCCGTTAAATATTTATTTTTTGTTTTTACTGTAATGTCAGTTTAGTTAAAAAAACCCGATTGAGGGCCATCTGCCGCGTTTAGGCGGATACTCGCGGCTGGTATGTGAAGATTTGCCAGATCGGGGTGATACTAACACCTTTAGACAGAACTAGAGATGCTATTGCCACACAACAGTTAAGGATACCCTCTCAAATCTCTCAGTATTCCGTCCTTCGCCGTTAATGCCAAAGCCACCAGTTTATGGCATAGCCCCTCCGATGGCCCTGGCAGGCGGTGGCCCATCGGCCTCATCCACTGCTGGGGAACTACTTTTGTCCACCGGCATCTTCATGCTCTCGTTGCGTAGGGCGGTCTGTAAGGAGCCCCACGGGAGGAGAGGTGAGCGCGCGCGGAATACGTCACGCCCCCATATCGATGCCATAAATGCGGGTGGGGAACGAACCCTTTCCCTAGGGGATCACCCGCGCCTCCCGCTCACAGCAACCCAAAGGTCCAGACCCTCCGACGCTCCTCCTTTGACGGGAGCAGAGCAAAGATGTCCGCTCACGCTCCCGTTCCACCTCCTCCTTCGCAAGCATAACGTACTCGCACAAGGAGGAGACGGCGTCCCATCCGCTACGAGCCTTAGTCACTACCTTTTTTGTTTTTACGAGGTGTAATCCATCATGGACACCCTACCGCTCGGGGACAATAGTAGGGTAGTGTTGGACTCCCAATGGCATGCTCGGACCTACCAACTAAACCACCTCTTTAGTCAATCTTGATGCCCTATGTTAGGACTTTGGGAACCAAAGACACATCCAATGGTCCTGACGGCGACGGCTCATAGAGCCCCTTAAAATTTTTAATGGTCCACCATTATTAATAAGTTGCGCGTGCAAGCACAGCGCAGCGCCGTCTTTAGACCAGCCTTAATCACTACCTATCACAACTAACAGGTGCACAAGTACTTATATTTTTTTTTAATAGTACAATATGTAAACAAGATAAAAAGCAAAAATTCAATTTCAACCTAATCTTGTAAGATAAATTATAAGTAAGACTTTATTGGCACTTAGTTGCTACCTGTCACCTGTTACACGTTCACATGTTCTTGAGTTCCTGTGCCTTTTTTATTTATTAAGGATATCTCTGATCTACACAAATATTATAGGGTAAAGTTTGTTGTGGAATAAATACTTTTTGTTACAATTCTATAATACTAGCTATTAATAGATTTTCACGTTATTTTAATTAAAAGACAATCGAGTTGATTTCGATTTGAACGTAAGGAAAAAATGGCGTTTTATTTTGGCTAGTCTTATTTCAATTTATATAGTTTTACCTCGTTCGGGTCCATCACAAAGTTTATGAGTTTGTTTGTAGGAAGTATCTAATCTTTTCAACTACTGCACTGATTAAAAAAAATATTTTACCAGTAGAAAGCTACATTATTAGTTAACGACATAGGCTATTAGATTGTGATTAATAATAGTTTTGATGACCCCAACGAAATGCGCATTGGTTAACTAGTTTAGAATATTACTATAATCATTTTTATTTTGCAATATACACTTCGATTGTTGAATTTTTTTATCATAATGAATTATTGTTTTCATATAATATTCAAAGTGTAGACTCTTCTTAGAACCCAAGGCAAAGCTCTTCAGGTTTTTTTAGATGTAGATTATAAATTATGTTTGTTCTCGTTTAGGAAAATTATAAAAAAATATATTTTAAACTTTTTAAAAACTTTCTCTGGGTTTCTTTCTTACTTGACTTGATTTTGACTTACAGTCTGGCAGCACAGCATTAATGTATGCAGCAGCAGCAGATTTCCCATACACCTGCAATGAGCTTCTTGTAAGAGGAGCAGATCTCACACTGACTAATGACTATGATCAAGATGCTTACACTTTGACTACAACCAATAATTGCAAATTAGGTAAGATAATAAATACATTTGTTTTAGAACTAATGACAGACAATAATTTTTGGACTGCATGTCCAGGATCAGCCCTGGTGATGTCTACTGTATACTACCCATAACACAACTGCATCTTGCTTAGCTTGAGAATACATACCTCTACCTATTATTAGTAGTTTATTTATTTAGTTTTATTCAAAAATTGTCCTAAAACCAAGACCAAAGAAATAATCCCATGATCGGCGTTACTAGTAATATTATCTTCTTTACTCAGACACACACATATTTGTTCATTGACAATTACTTGATTTAGACTATAAGCGAGTTAATAATTTTTAACATTCTTTAATTTAATTAAACAGTCGAATATTGCAATTAGCGATGCGCAAACTAAATCACCAATGAGATCAGTGATTTATAAATCTTTTTCCTTCAAAGAATTAAATCACTCTTTTAAATTTCGTATGAGATAATACATTCAGTTGACCAGTTTTAAGCTTTATATTAACGCCAGAGAGTCTAATTTACTGTGTATCATCATTGAATTTCTTAGAGTGCGCATGTTGTCTCATTCCAATTCACAAAATCCTGTATCTACTGTCTCAAACTACATCCAAGTATCTGATTCTAGTTTTCATCATTCCATGTGACTAAAATCAATCTTAACGTAGTGAGTTTATTTTTAAAATCAAAGATTTAAAGAGTGATTTCGAATTTTGAAAGATTATACATCTTTTAAATCAATCACTCCTGAGTTACACATCATAAATTGCAATTACACTGTAGGTAAAATTTCATAACGAATGTAAAAGCCATTTTGGTGATACATAACACCTTCAAAATGGAAGCGCGGTGGCGTGCAGCTTTTTTTGTCTAGTCGGTTATTAAGACTTGCGTAGACATTCACTCAAATAATAGCAAATAATGTTATATCCTATTTTTCAAGCTCTTATTTACCTTGCAATGTTTGTATGTATGTACATAATTATGTATGTTTGGGTCAAATCTTGCGATTGAATTTTAAATTAGTTATCCTCCACATATTGAGATGAAATTTTGCATACACTTTACATAACACACGTTAGCTAAAGTCATTCTAAATTCAATATGGCAGGCGGACGGCCCAAGATTGCGAACTAGTTATGTATTTTCTGTGCACTCCTATGATATGGGTATCAATTAAAGGGGTTTACTGAAAAGAATATAAATAAATAAAATAATTTACTAATTAATTAATTTAAAATTCACTATAAATCTCGCAATCGCCGACGCCGTCTTGACTACGTCCAACAGTGGACTACGAATGGCTGACGACGAAATCTCGCAACAAGCTTTTACATCATATAAATTGGGTTTAATAATTTAAGTTATTTTATTCTTTTAAGAGCTTGAAATAAAACTTTGTTTTTAAAAATATATTTTACTAATTTGTTTTGCATTAATGCCATTGTTCATACATTAGGTATGTACCATTTATCAGTATATGAACATGTACCGAGTTCACAATGATGCCCCAAGTGTTCGTACTAAGGCCCCTAAGTAGAGCAGTAAGCGTTTTTTTTCACAATTTAGATATAGTGCAGGCATAAGTTAGATATAGTAAAGATGGCCTATTTTTCTTGATTTATTTTTGGATGTGTATTTATTGATTTTCATCAGAGTAAGGGCTCTTATACATATAAACGATAAGATGTCGCGATGTAAACGGATCTATGTGTGTGAATTGAACACCAATTAAACAAAAACAGTCAAGCGCATTATTACATGAATTGGCAAGGGGTCTATGGAGGTGACAAATCTCCACTGGTTTTGTCATCTGGCTACTAAACCATAAGAAAAGCATTTGATGAAAATTTACCACATATTTCAGATATAGTTTCCAACGAAACTGATTTCCCATTTTATAGTCTTTTAAAAGTTAGAACATATTTACGTCTTCTCCGCCTATTGACTTATTCATGATTCCGATTGACTTATGAATTATTGAATTATTCCTGATGTTTTATGATCTGACTAACGATACGCAACACGGCTATGTACCTACACTGAAAAGTTGAACACTTTTTACATGTCCGCCATACATGTAATCCCCCAATTAATATTTCTTTATTTTTATTAAAGCATTGTGCAGTGGCATACGTATTTCATATTCCTATACCATTTCATCTACTTATGCCATAATTACACCCGCTAGTGTCTAAAGAATAATGGTTGATAGACGGAGGGATAAACAGATATGCTGAAAATGTAAGGTGGCAGCCTTTGTTTTTACTAAAATGGCTACGTCACTAGTGGCAGGTTCACCAGCAGCTAAGTAGGTTGAGTTGGCAAATTTGGGGCCAAAACTGCTTTTATGCCATATAGAAATTAAACTGTTCATATACATACCTAAATATTATTGGGTTCAAACAATAAAGTCATCATGCAATATGTTTCACCACTTAGATAAATGTTTCACAGAAAAAAGTGTAATTAGGATAATAGTGTATAAGTCATATAGTTACAATTTCATTGAGCAAAAGTGTAATTAATACGAATATGAATTACAATCAATTTCAAATACAACGGCATGGCTGATACATTCCATAGAACGGACATTTAAAGTCACGTACTAAGGGCATTGAGTCATGTAAAGTATGCCCTTAATACGTAACTTCAGGTAAATAATAAAATGTTAAACAATACAAATAAGTTAAGTTTCTTGCATTGTATTCAATTATATGTAATTTTTATTGGTGAATATTAAAAAAAAATATACGTAAATAAAGAGAAAAATATTGTGAATTTAATAATTTTATAAATTTTAAATGGAACGAAGTATTACTTTCTTTTCGATATTAAGATAATATGCCCGCGACTTCGTCTACGCTTGACTTGGTATTCCTGACGGATTCCCGGGACGCAAACTACCTTAGCATTTACAAAATAATGTAAGTTTTCGTTTTAGTGAAGTTTATCGGAATAAGTTAATTTTTGTGCACCCAAACAACTTCAAACCACTTCCAGGGAAATTCCCGAGATAAAATATATCACACATTTTAATACGCAAAATTTGCTATCAATCAGTGAAAAAAATCATATTGAATTTTTTTTCAATCTGGTCATTTAAAGCCCTTCCCAGAAAAATTCCCGCGATAAAACGTGGTGCAGATTTTAAGTTTAAGAATTTGCTGTCGTTCAGTAGTTTCTATATGAATCTCGAACAAGCAGACAAAAAATTTAAAATGCACCGTTCTTCATCGTTTATATGGTGTATTCTTGTCGTTTTTTTATTGTAGTTTCAATGTACAGACACGGCATGTTTTTTTAAATTTTATTTATTTCAGCACTCATAAGTTCATAACCCCTTTCATGTATTGAGAAAGGGAATATTAATGTTCTAGATCACTACTTATTACATTTATAGCATAATACTACAATATATGTAGTTACAAATCGATTTTACTGACGACCACACGGTATATCTAGAATTGTGTAATACCGTCTTTTTATATATAAAACGAATGTTTGTCTGTATGCCCTTTATAGGATCGTAAACTATATACATTTAATCATGTGATGATCTTTAGCAAAGTTGTTGTGCATGAGCCAGAAAAGGTTTCAGAGTTGTTTCACAATTCGATCGGGTAGGTGGCGCTGCTGTTGGCATATTGATTGAAGCTTTTCTGGGAAGAACGACGTCTGCCGGGACAGCTAGTTATAGATAATCTAAACTTATATCTAATTTATGGGTCAAGTATGAGAATATGCTACAAGTTTTGTGGATATGTTAGCAATACTCGTATATTTTATCGTGCAGAACGAAAAGAATACAATTCCTGCGCTCGGCGTCGTAAGATCGACAAAAACCACAGCAGATGTAGGCATTGCCAACTGATACCACCCTGTCTAGAGTATGTCGCATAACAACTTGTGTGTTCCGGCATAGTGACCAGTTCCAGGCTCCTAAAGAAACAGCGCATTCGTACCACTTTGTTGCAATGTCATAGGCGATGGTAACGCTGTCCATCAAGTGGCCGTCTGCTGTCTGCTGATCTCCTGCAATAAAGAAAAAAAAATTGAGATAAACAATCGCAATGCAAGGCCTACACTACCTACTACCTACTACCTACTAGGCATAGCAAGACAACATTTGAATAGCATACTAAGGCTGGTGTGCATAGATATTTAACCGACGGTTATTAAAATAATCGCCAAAAATATATGGCTAAATAGCGATTATTCTATTTTAACCCTCGGTTAAATGTCTATGCACACCAGCCTTAGTACGTAACCGTGGTAACGTATGATCTTCTCTAAAAACTATACACAGTACGATTGATAGATGTACTTGTTTTGTTGCAGCACAAACGGCAATAGAGAATTTTTTGGTTGGATGTCTTAGTAAAATGTGAAAGATGGACAGGAAGGGGAATGCACCGTGCACAGGTTTTATTGCTTATACGACCAACACAACAGATTCATTTGCCTCCAAGAGTTAAATGAAATACAGGGATTTAATTTTTAATGTTAATGTATTAAATACAAATTATATATTTTTAAGTTCACCATTTATACAAATTACAAAATGATGTGACCATAACTTAAGTGTTACAGAAATACAGACAATATTGATGTGATGTTTGGTTTTTTATTTCCTATTCTAATTAAAAATAAACAATATTTTAAATAGCACCAGCTTTTCAATAATATTAATTATATAAACTTTTTCTCTTAATTGTATTTAAAATGTTATACATAATACATTTTGTACTCAAATACCTCAATTTGTTCGTAATACTACCTTAGCTCATCACGTAAAGTTTGCCCTTGGCAAGAAAACGGATTAGTTCTCAGAACTTCGTTCTTTCATTATTTTATGTATTAAATCCATTGAAAAATGGTGAAAAAACCACTTTAGTATTGAATTGATAAAAATATATAACATTGCGCCTTCACAGAAGCGTATGAGACACCGCCATTAGACCTATATATACTTGAAGCACGACAGGTAATATTTAACCATTAATAAAGACAAAATTCATAAATACCATAAACCTTAATATATAAAAGTCTTTTTAATAGACAGTCTTTATAAGATAATAAATTTTGAAATAAAATACCATAATTATAGGTCTTGCTATTTATGAAAGCGAGTGGATTTATACGCATTCAACCATGAGTAAAGTTCGCTTGCTTTGATGGATTGCAAGAACTATAATATTTGATAATTATACGAAATCTAAATCTAGTTTTATTTTCAAAGAAACTAAAATTGTAACTCATAAAATAAATTTGACCATTTCCGTCCATAACATTTTATTCCAAGTTTGGTTAAAAAATAAATAAATAAATCAACATGGTAATGGGGCCCATTAAGCGTTTTGTGAACGAGCCCAAATGACGGTGATTTGGGACCTTTTTACTATCTGTAGTTTCTATCTTTTATAAATTAAGTTGCATACATAAATATATATATATATATGTACAAATGACAAAATGAACCCCTACAAAATTTCAACTTGAAGTGTTACGGGGAGATTGTTAATGTACTTGTCCAATTTGAAAACCTGCCCGTAAAACTTCATACAGTTTCAAATGTATATGTGATTGAAATTAATATGAAAAATAGTGTTACTTGTATAAAAAAATGCCCAAAGCTTGCTAAAAAAATTAATGAAAGAAGTGACAAATTAAAATCTGCCGTCACCAGCCTAATTTTTATTTCACAAGTTACTATACTTTTTATATTATAAAATTTAATACCGTAATTTAGTATTTAAGAATAAATATGGAAATTCTTCTGTACCGAAAAATAGTTTATGAGCGAGATGGCAAAGTTTAATTTTTAAAAACACAATGGCTATTTAAAATTCACTTTAATTATAAGCATGAATTCTGAGTTTTTGTAGAAAACTCCTTGATAGATGTTAGGCGAAACCTGCCATGGTTAAACTGGACTAGTAAAAATATTTTCTTCATCATTAACACAATAATACTTAAATAATTTACTATTTATTGGGCCACTATCGAAATTACTTGACTAGTACTTACGTACTATAAGATAATTTTGTTAAGGTATCCTTCACCTATATAAAATCTATTTCAATTACCTTAATCCTTTAATACCAATACCATTGAATTCTTAAAGGCCATATATACTCGTATTTCCTTACTACTGTCAGATAGTTTATCTCTCTGCCAATGCATTTATTGCACTTTGCGTTTACCGTAACCCTAAATCAGAGATTAATAAGAACAAAACCGCTGGAATGTACAGCTAGTTTCCTCCTGCATTGTTATTCGAAGTGAAGTATTTTTTTTTTGTTAACTGTACTTCTATTCTTTCAAAACAAACACGAAACGCAGGCAAATTATTCATACAGTTTTAAATTGTTGTGTATAAAATTAAATTTTCAAAGATGACAGTTGTTATTCAGAGGCTAAGTATTAATAGACTTGACATTGAAATACGAGTAAATGAGAAGCCCTCATAAATAAAATTTACAAAAAAAAAACATCAAATCACAGTTTGGATTCTGTTAGCCATTGAATGTCTGTGGTTTCCTATTTGATTGTGGATCAATGAGAATGTTGATAATACTGGGTTTGTCTGTGACCTCGATCGCTTTTTTGACGGCTACTTTAATATCGTCTACAGTACGGCATAAGTGTCCAGTTTCTCCAAACATTTCCATCATTTTTTCGTAGCGCACTTCACCGCTAAGGGATGTAGGCGGGGTACTGTAAGCAAAAAAAACGTTTTTATATATTATGTATTCAAAAATTACCACACTAATATTACCATCCAATCTAAAGAGACTTATACAAGTTTTAAATAGAATCTAAATTAACAAGTTTTCATGCTATGAATTTCACGCAAGTTTGTCACAATTCAAACAATGAACTGCAATTGAAGTAAAACTAAGACAGATTTAAATAAAAAAAAACAAAGTTGAAGAGACTTTTTTATAGCCTGAAGCAGGCAAAGAGGCGGACGGCCCACCTGAATGAAAAGTGGTTATCGTCGCCTATGGACGTTAGCAACACCAGGAGGGTCGCAACGCGTTGCCGACCTCTAACGAATTTCATAACGCCCTTCTTAAGAACCCCATGTCATAGGGCAAAGGGAAAACCGCGATGGGAAGTTCTCTCCAGGTCATTGTTGTACGCGGAAGAAATGTTCTAGACTTCTAGAAAACCGTAATAGAGACTAATAATAAGTTTTAAATATGACCTAAATTAACTAAAATATTTACATAAGTTTCTCACAATTCGATAGATCGAAGCATATTGCAATAAGCGATTGGGGTAAGACTAAAATACAGATTAAAATTTAAAAAAAAAACAAAGTACATAGAGAAAAACCTGTAAAAAAATTGAAATGGTCGACGGGACACATGATTAGAGAAAATATACCTCCACGGACAAAAGCATCACAGAGTGGTACTCAAGTAAGAGATATAAAGGGAAAAAAGGGAGACAGGTCTAAACATGGGAAAACGATATTAGAAAAATTGCAGGGAAACTGGACGCAAACAGCAAGAAAAGACCTTGAGAACAAGTTGGAAAAAATTAAAGAAGCCATCCAATATCAAATCGTTGACAGAAAGATAGTGAAGAGGAAAAATTAAAATAAAAGAGACAGTTATATATAGTGTTAAAGAAATAGTTCAATAATGCAAATTTATGTTAATAGCATAAAGTATTATTATTATTATTTACGTTAAGAAAGTGACCATTAGCACTTTTCTTATTGTCTCTATTAAGGCGAAGACACTTTGTTCATGTGTTCTTTATTAATAGCACAACATAATTACAAACAAAATTTTATAATACGTTCTTCAATTACGAGTTAAAAACCAACAAAATACACATTTTTACAAACTTTTATTTAACTTGCAAAGGATGTACCCATGTATGTATATAAGTTTGGGGTGGAATCTTGGATATTAGATTTAACCAATTCCCCGGTTTCCGATTGAACTGAAATTTTGCACGCATAGTATATCGAATAACAATGCAATAATATGGTAACATGGACATGATATAGATGATGGAATCGGAAAGTGGTCATAGGAACTCCTGTACTAAACAAGATAGATGTTTGGGCTCGTTTTATTTGTCTTGGCTAGAACACGGGTGCTACATGACATCCAGGATCTCAAAAGCTTATATTTATTAAAGTAAAACTAATAAAGGCATAAATTTATAATATGAGTTTTATTTGTAGCTTAGATGTTTTACATGGAATACAATTTTCAAAGAAGTGACACCATTCGTTTTGGTTTATTCCTCTAAAGATGTCAAAGCATATTCCTTTTATCTAAGGAGGTTCAATAGCTTCACTATAAAGAGTCTGTATATACAAACTCTAACGGTATTTAAAAACTTTTTTAAAAAAACAAGTTATGTATGTTGCATTTCATAAACGAATATTTCATTGTTTACTTTGATCTGGTTGTTTCATATTGGCCCCAGAATCGTATGTTGTATATAACCCACTATGACACAAGCGAAATTTGCTTAGATTGGGAATATGAAATGTGTTTTTGTCTGTTGATACTAGATGCAAGCTGCTTTAAAATGAATTCAATGACGCAGTTGTTTACCTTGGTATCTGAAATGTTGATATTTAAACTGAATACACAATAATGTCGTATGTTGAATATATGAATACGTTCATTCAAATAGCTAGCGAACTATATTTAGAGAATGTTTTAACTACCAATTTTCTTTAAAATACCCAGTAACACTCGAACTACGGTGGTGATTTTATAAGAGCATTTATCATCTATAAGCTAAAAAAATCATTTTGGCACAATGGGCCTAAGTACGAGTATAGAGTGCTTATTACATTACACTGATTATTGTACTCTCCTAATATTACTTATTATTGTTATATCGTCCTTATACTTCCTTCGAAAACATGACCTAGATAGATTATAATAACAGCAGCCCATAAACGTGCCATTGTTGGGCTCCGGCCTCCCACTATTGGGGAACGCTTGTCCAAGGCGGCTTGGCAGGTTTGACGCGTCGGCTATTTCGATGTGTAGGTCTCATCACGATGTTTTCCTTCACCGTCGTTAGCACGTAATAATTGTAACAATATACACATTGAAGATCGCGCGAAGTGGAGTAGAAAAAGGTGGAAAGCGGACCCTGGGTGTCTGAGTGAACGCTCCGAACGCAACCGGGATTTAACGCTCGGATGATGAGATGCACATTAGGTCAGAATACTGACTAATAGTGTACACGTTCCGGCCAGGATTCGAACCCGCGCCCTTTTGGGCTTGGGACGCGTGCGGTAGCCTACTATTACGCTACGACGACTATGATCCAGACATCTGTAAATTAGTATATATACTATACTATAATATATGTATATACTAGCTGACCCGGCGAAATTCGTACCGCCATATTTTTTGAATTCCTAAAAGACTTTGTTTCATGACACAAATACAAAATCACCATAATCGGTCCAGGTGTATAGGAGGATTCTAGAACCCGATGTCAACGCCACCTACTGGTTCTAATTGCGAATCTAAACCATCCGGGAACTCACTCAAACACACAAAACAACAAACAAAACAAAATCGCTCCCGGTGATTAGGAGGATTCTAGAACCCGCTCTCAGCGCCACTTACCGGTTCCAACGGTATAAAAAGTATCCTATCTTTTGAGTTGGATCAAACTGCACACGGTGTGCAAATTTGATTAAAATCGGTTCAGTAGTTTTGGAGTTTATTGGCAACATCATCGTGACACAAGATTTTTATATATATAAGATATAGGTAAAATACCAAAAATGGACATAAATACTTCTCATGCCAGAAGATGGGATAGTATGGTATATAAAATGAAGTCAATCTTTCGGGGGCAAACAGTACTAACATAAAAATGTAGTACAATAAAAGCTGTATTAGCGACGGCTTTTTAAACAAGAGGCACGACCATAGGTTGAGTCGACACTAGATATTATCTAATTTTAAACAACACTGTATTTAATCTAAATGACCGATGCAACTCAAACTCCGCGCCAAAATAAGAAACCAGTCATGCCAATTGTTTAGGCCAATTATTTCGATTGGTTCATCTCCTTGATTATATGATCGGAATGAAGTCAGTCGCGCCAACATCTTCCGATCTGTGCCCTGCTAATGAGGCTCATTGGCCAACGACATTATGTCGTCACATAATGTGAATGGAGGGACAAATCCGCACCACCGCCAATAAGTCGAAAGTCGCCTACCTGACCGCGCGCGTATAACGACCCGCGCCGTAGTCATATGAACTACCTATTTTTATATTTAACCGCCATTGTGTGAATTTGTGTATCACAAAAAAGACATTATTAATCCACTGTGTGTGCAATCAAATTTGAACCTCGAAGACCGCTGCCAGACGTCTCCAGGCTTGCCGATTTGGGAGAAGTGCAGTTTCGGGAGGTCAAGGTTAGTGGCATGATTTTCCTTCCCATATAATCAATCGGATGCAACGATTGATCTGATTGTCCTGCCGTCCACTGCTCTTGAGCTATATTATCGAAGGCTGCACCAGTCCAGGAGGAAGGGCAATAGTAATTACAACCGCCGCCACGTGGTGTGCTATAGGGGAGGTGGGGAAGGACCTGAAATTTTACCCTGGCACCACCACCAATCTAACAATAACAAAAAAAAGTGTGGAGCCATAGACTAACCATTCTCGATACTTTTTTGATAGAATATACTTCTGAATCAGAGTCCGACGAAGATGATGTTATTGCCCATGGATGTAGAAGCAGTTGTTAGCGAGATAGAGTATTTAGGTGAAGATTTATTGATATAAAGTATAATTAAACAATACCTATCATTTTTTTATTTCCAGGAATATTGAATGAATAACCTATATCTATAATTACCATTGCGTCACATCGCCAGCTGATTGTATTTCCTTCATAGTCTCCTTGTCGAAGCCACTGTAGATGCCGCTATTGTTGACAATCACTATTATCACAGGCAGCTTATACCGGAACATTGTTTCTATTTCCATGCCTAAAATTAACACAAAATATATTGGAAATGAAAATTGGGCACAACAAGTGAATCCACACTTAGTTCCATAGAAGGAATTGTATTATAGTATTGTAATTTTTTTGTTTTCTTTTTAAATTACGATTGAATTAGTTTCAATTTAGTTAAACCACCAAATATTATCTAATTTTTAACAGACTTCAAAAAGGAGGTTCTCAATTTGATTACTATGTTTTTTTATGTATGTACACCGATTATTCCGAGATTTATGATCCGATTTACGTGACTATTTTTATGTTCGACGCAGAATAGCTGCCATTTGGTCCCCTAAAAATTTAATATACTTTGGCCGAGTAGTTTTTATTTTATGAAATTTTCATGTAAAAAATTTCACTCCGTTCCATATGTACACTGATTACGCTGATATTTATGATCCGATTTACATGATTATTTTTTAGTTTGATGTAGAATAGCTGCCATTTAGTCCCCTGAAAATTTAACATAGTTTGGCCAAGTAGTTTTCATTTTACGATCATTTTTGTTCCCATTTCTTGGACCTATATTTTTAAGGAGCGCGGCACCTTTCGTATGTCTACCCATACATAGACACCGTAACAAATAAAAAAAACTTCGTTTAAAATAACTTATTTGTAAAGCTATTATTATTAATATATATTATCTAAAACATCTTGGAAGTCGGTGCAAAGTAAAACATAAAAATTACTAGGTATGATTGGTATAAGCGATAAGGCCGCCCATTGTTCTAATGGAAATGTGTTTTATTAAATGTCTTGTTTAAGTTATGGTGAACAATAAAGAGTTTTCATTCATTCATTCATTCATACAAACGTCTACTGTTCTTATCTTTAGTAACGGAATCTGATAAAGGCCATATGAAACTATGTATAGTGAATCGGCGCCAGAAGGATATGTGGTTCATCATTTCAACGTATATTGGTGTTATCCATTTTTCAACAATCAAAAAAAGCTGAATATCGGAAAAATAAATTTTAATCAGAAACTTTAGAGCAGATTGATTTGAATTTTGGATACGTTTTGGGTGCTAATGGTAGCTTTTACGAAAAAAAAAAAATATCGGTAAACAAGACAGTATGCTCACTAAATGGGCATTTCGTGTAAATTTTTTTTTATTGCAAAGTTCAGCAAACAGGCAGATGGCCCATCTGATAGAAAGCGGTTAACACCGCCTTCGGACATTTGTAACACCAAAGGTGCTACAAAGTCTCTTAAGGTTGTCATGGAGGCATACTCTAGACCAGGGTTGATAGCCGTCCAGTCGGGCAAATACCCTACCACCTGGCAGAGGTTTGTTACGTCGTCTCTTAGGACAGGCAATTGTCTTCTTTCTCCGTTCTTGCACGGATAAAGTTTTTACGGCATGTATTAGAACGGTAAACGTGCACCATTAGGGCATAATGTAGACATTATAACAGTTAGCACATGCTTAACGTCAAAGACTACATCGTGAGTAAACTTGAAAATTGAGATAAACGATGTGTGAAACCTAAGTCTGCTTTGGATAACTGTCGCATGTATACTGTTTGTTTCCTAAATTGAGAGGAAAAAGTTCAACACAATCTTTCGATATTGACTACCTTTCAGTCAGAAAATTTCCTAAAGGATCTTGTGTCATCACAACTTTCCTAATATAATCAAACTTTATCCCAAAATATTGATAAGAAAATCCCTGTATCTGGAATGGTTTCCAGATTCTCCAGTATCTGGAGACCATGATTCGGATGATATTGTTAAAATCCCTCAACGTGGAGATCCTGATTTGGATGATGGTAAAATCACCAATGTGGTGACACTGACTTGGATGATGTTGTTAAAATCTTTCAATATGGTGATCCTGATTTGGATAATATTAAAGTCATCAATGTAGTGACCATGATTTCGATGATGTTAAAACCTCTCAATGTGGTGACACTGATTTTGATGATGTTATATCCCCTAATGTGGTGACTCTGATGTGGATGATGTTGCGAGAATCCTCCAATATGGATGATTTGTTAAAAAACTGCAATGTAGACTGTGACTTGCGCGAGATTGTCAAAATCCTCCAAAATGGAGAGCCTGATTTGGATAATGTCGACGGATACATGCCTGAGAATCCAAATGCGGAATCCCCTTCGACGCAGATGACGCGCTTCGCGGGCGCGTAGTCGCGGCACCACATCGCCGCCGCGGTTGCGAATCCCGGACCGACCTAATAACAAAAAAGTAATTATTCAACAGACAAACACACATATACCCAAGCTAAGTAAGTCACGCTTGCGTTATGGTAATATACAATTGATCCCAGACACTCAGACCATAGTAAATAATGGAATTGAAACAGGAGCCTCTGCGTTCCAGCGAGATGGGCCGGCAAAGGCTTAACCTATTCAACCATTCCACCACTCCTTCCTCTGGTAAGTCAAACACGGATATTACTTTTATGGAGTATCTGAAAATTTTCCCAGTAGTAAGGCACTTGTAAAAATACAATATGTTTTAATGTATAGCATTTTTGTAAACTTTCCCACGAAATATATATTAATTTTCATAATATAAAATTTATTAATACTGATATTATTTAATAATAATCTTATACTTAAAATCACGATATCTATGTCTCTATTTACATAATTTCACCCTTACCGTGTTATTTGAAACAGACTAGTAATGCTGGATATTAGAAAGGTCAAACAAATTGCATCAATTTGGTTGAATGGCTCAGAACTGAAAGACACGACGATATTCCTTGACATTAAATGACTCAAGTTTATACTGATATGGATCACTTTGTTTGAATCATCCATATTGAAGAACAGAAATTAGTTGTATAATGGTATAAAGATATTTATTTATCAATTATGGACCACCATTACGAGATCAATCATACAACATCCTCGTTAAATCTAAATATTATATATTATAATAGGTGGACACAGGGCTTTTTTTTGGGGACACACAGAGCCCTTGAAGGAAATTTCGAAAATATCGAAAAATTGCCATCAAGTTTGAAAAATGAAAACAAAATTCAATTTTAGTAGGTTTTTTAGTGGAGCTCAATCAAAAAATATAGACTTATAACTTTAGAAAATCAGCGTGCCCCCAAAAAAGAAGTGACAAAAAAACTAGTCATTGTCAATTAATAAATTTCATTTGGAGGTTTTGTGTTTGAAATATTAATTATAAAAAATAAATTTAATGATTAAAGATACTCCATCTAGAATATTTTTTCTCAGAATGTATGAAGAAGATATAAGAACGCGACGTCTAAAGATTTCGAGAATTAGTGTGATGTAAAAACTGCTTTATACTTACGCCCATAGTGCCAAAAGTCCCAGCGTCTAGTCTATGCCTTGGCAGGTTGTTAAGGAGCAGCCCTCTGCCAATGTCCATGGTGTTGGCGCCTTCGCTCACTATAATCGAGTCCCTAGGAATGGTCTCTTGCACCGCCTTAAACACTGCGTAGTAGTTCAACGGCACCGACGTGTTATTGGCTTGTGCCTATAAAATAATGTGATTTTAGACTAAAACCTTAAACTACAAAAGATTTGAATAAAACTTTATCCCTATTAATATTATAAGTGTGAAAGTAACTCTGTCTGTCTGTTACGTTTTCACGCAAAAACTACTGGACCGATTTCGCTGAAACTCGGTACATATGTAATTTTAATACCAAGGGTGGCCAAGGGATACTTTTAATCCCGGACAATGGGAGAGATTTATGTAAAAGTTATCCCGGAAACTAGGATAGGTTTTGTGATTTCGTCCCATTGGTCCCATGGTTCCGTTGGTTCCGTTGGTCCCGCTGGTCCCATTGGCCCCGTTCATCCCATTGGTCCCGTTGGTCCCATTGGTCACATGGTTCCGTTGGTCCCGCTGGTCCCATTGGCCCCGTTCATCCCATTGGTCCCGTTGGTCCCATTGGTCCCATGGTTCCGTTGGTTCCGTTGGTCCCGCTGGTCCCATTGGCCCCGTTCATCCCATTGGTCCCGTTGGTCCCATTGGCCCCACTGGGCCCGTTCATCCCGATGGTCCCATTGGTCCGTTGAACCTGTTTGTTCTGTTGGTCCGTTAGGTCCATTGGTCCCGTTGGTCCCCTTGGTCCACTTTTGTTGTTTGTGTCAAGTTTTATCACTTATGTAGTTTACAGATAGACGGGGGACGGTACAGTTTATGATATAAAATGAAGTGAATCTCCCCGGGGCAAATAAATAACAATTTAATACAATGTAACCTGTAACGCCTGCTCTTTAAACAAGAGGTACACACTAGAGGTTGACCCGCGGGTTATACTCTAATACATACTTAAATACATATTATCACGCCTTTTTCCATGGGTGTAGGCAGAGACTGTAGATCTCCACTTGCGACGATCCTGACAAACAACTTTCGCTTCATCTACTTTCATTATCCTCTTCATACATGCAAGTTTATTTGATATGCTTTTTACCTGACCTCGATTTAACACTTCTGTTATTTGATCATGGTGTGTACGTCGTGGTCTACCGGTACCAACTCTACCATTCACAATACTATCATACACTTGTAAAACTTTATTCTTCACCAAAAGCATTTACTAAAAACAAGTTGATTTAGGCCCGTAAGATCCGGCGCGGGATACCCCTTGGGGTATAGAGGTTCTTACGCCTGCATATGCCGTCGAGGTGCGAGGGTATAAAACACCCAGGGGTTTTAGTGGTATCCCTAACCAGGGGTGGCTACAGCATGGCACTAGTTCTAACTGGGCATTAGTGACCAGGTTCCAGGCTCCCTTAAGAGTGCAGCAGCGCATTTGTAGCATCATTGTTGTTGCAAATGTCCACAGGCGATGGTAACCGCCTTCCATCAAGTGGGCCGTCTGCCGGTCTGCTGAACTACTGCAATAAAAAAATTAAAAAACAAACGTGTGCGTCTCGGGACGCCGGACAGAAGTGATAACTTGTGTGAGATAAAAGGAAGCGGTTTACCCTCCCATAAGAAGTTATCTCTTCAAAAACTTGTACAAAAACGTCATAATTTTGCACAGTCGTCCAAAAGCTACGAGATCGCGACGCTAATAATAATGTTAAAAAGTGACATAATTCAATTATCACATCTACCCTCTTTTAAATATGCAACTCACAGCAACAAACTCCGTATTGGCCTTCTGCTTTTGACTCAAAGCTTGCCACCATTCATTGTTGGACGGTTGGAGGGAGAATTTCCTTTCCGCCAACTGTTTGACGAGTGCCTCTGCGAATGGCTTGATGTCCGAATGCACCGCCACTTCAGACTTCACGCTGTTGTGGAATTCTTCAGGCGATATGTCCACCTAAAAATATCAAATGATATTTTATACTAGCACTTGCTCGCGACTTCATCCACGTTAGGCAAGTAAAAAACTCTTGCCAATATTTAAAAACAAAGGCTATTACAATGGATGTGTTAGTATGAATGAATACATGTATCCAAGAAATTCTCATAAAAGTGTAAGTAATTTTACTAAAGGCATACAAAACTACAACTATTTCACTAAAGTCTAATAAATAAAGAAACTGTCGCATTAAACAAGTCCTAAAATAACGTGGTGGTGAAGTTTGGAAATCCCGGGAAATTTAAAAAATCCCGGACTAGTTGGCATGAATGTTATTATATATTACCAAACTATATAGAACTGAAGTTATAATAAGCTATATAAGAACCAGACAATACAAACAAGACATAGTCCAGGAATATAAATCAAATGAGGACAAGAATCTCGGAATGAGAGATAGACAGCTATAAACCTTTATTTTCGTACCCTAAAACGTATCTAAAAAAATACATACATACATAGAACTTCATGCCAGGTCCCTAACGGGGTAGGCACTAACAACAAAGCGCCATTCAGGCTTATTCTTACAAACCTCACTTGCTTCTTTGACATTCATACCTCTCAAATATAATAAAACCCATAGGAAACGAGATATTTGCAATAAATATGTAAAAAGAACGATTTTTTTTACGTTTGTCCTTGGAATTTTTTTAGTTACGGACACCCTACGATAGGCAAATTTTGACAAGTTTTAGGGTATCAAGACAAAGTTTTATACGAGTTTATAGCTATCTCTTATTCCCAGGTGAAACCCCTAATATTCCTGGACTAATGATATAAGAACATATAAAAATTACGTAATAATCGTGTTTCGTGCCATGAATGAGAATTCCGATGGCCAACTGCCCCCCATATCCTATCTACTTATTCCAATCCCATATTCTATCCCCTCTATCTCATCTTAAAACCTGACAACGCGTTGGTTTTGTCCCTGGTTTCGTGGTCTATAGGCGACGACAACCACTTATAATAGGGGAGTCCAAGCGGGGATTTTGGCGTTTACTCGAGCGTGGCAGAATAAGGGGTGAAACCTTGCACCCTATTATGAGCCCCACCATATATTAACACTTCATCCAGGGTGGGGGGATTTTGTATGCTTCAAATTATTTTTCAAGCCGTCAGATTAAGGAAATTCCTCCACATAATTGTCAGATTATGGGTCAGCACGACAAGGACAGCAAGCTGAATCGTCTGTACAGTCTTTTGAATAGCAGGTCCTTTAGGGTTTATTTATACCCCATTTAAATATCTGACGCGCTTGAGTATTTCTGTGCTACTCTTTCATTTTAATGTACACGCTCCCCCACCAGTGAAAGGGCATACATCACATTATTATTTTTCGAAAATCATTATTTTTAAATTTCAATAATTATTTCATAACATATTATGTACTTATATTAAATTATTCAAAATATGTCTATTCTTTGTTTTGATGGTGTTCTAATTATAAATAATATTAAAATATTAATTAGTCATTTTGTTATATTTTTCTTCTATGAAGGTGACGTTGCTGCAAGGCACTAACGGAAGACCAGCGTTGGTTGTTATCAACCAGCATTTGCTGAGTTAGGGCCTGTTTAGAGTTAGTTAAGTTTTTGGTTTTTATTAAACTGTTTATTCTAATCATTTTCAATAACTCTAAATAAACATTTTTTTCTTTCTTTCTTACACATAACATTTCTTTTTAGCATCAAATCTTCACAATCCAACAGGTCACCGCGACGCTCGAGTAACTCGACATTTAGCATCTTGGGCTCCCCTGCTATTATCATTAGCTGGGCCGTCTGCCTGTTGGCAAGTTTCGCAATAAAAAAAGATATTACATACATACATAACTCCACATACATACACGCCAGGTCCCTTGCGGGGTACGCACGAACAACAGAGCGCCACACAGGCCCATTCTTACACACCTCACTTGCTTCTTTGACATTCATAGCTCTTGTCATGCACGCTCTTCTGTTGTTAAGGCTCCTAACATCACCTTCTGCTAATACATGATCAATTTGATCATGGAAGGTGTGTCGTGGCCTTCCGCGACTTCTGCATCCATCCACTTTTGCATTGTATATCTGTTTAGTCATTCTTTCATCATACATTCTTTCCACATGCCCGAACCACCGGAGCATTCCTTTCTTTACCTTCACCCCGACACTCTCTTTCAGACCAACTCTCTTTCTTACTTCGGTATTACGAACCCGGTCCGCGAGCGTCACTCCGCAGGTTTTGCGCAGTGCTCGCATCTCGACCGCGTTTACTCTACTTTCATGCTCTCTATTCCATATCCAACTCTCGCTTCCAAAACAAAAAGATATTAACCTGGATAAATTTAACATCGGGTGCATATCTGGGTGCTTGGCCAAAGTGCAGCATCCAGTTGAGCCTAGCGCCCAGAAGCAGCACCACGTCGGCCTTGAGCAACGCCTGAGTGCGCGCGGTCGACACGCAGTACGCGGACTCGTCAGGCACAACGCCTTTGCCTATTGACAGACAAACAAACGACTCATTCATGATATTAGTGCGGTACATTGGTTCTTACAAACGAATAGACGAATTTATTTACCATAGTCACAGGTTTGTAAAAACCAACAACAATTAACAGACAGAAAGGCGCGACAATCTCTGACGTTTCTAATATGAAAATAGCGCGCATTTGTATATGGCGCCACGTGTGCGGGATGAAAATTAGAACTACATCTTTGGTCTCATTCTCATTTTCGAGATGTATTGATCAAAAGCGCTTCCAAGGATGTTCGATTGTTCAGCTTATTTATTTCGTAATTTATAGCTCCTTGGCAAAAAAAACCACATAAGTACTACCGCAAGCCGTGCGTAAAATAGGTACTTAAGCCTTCAAAATCATTCGTATGAAGTCCTTCTGTTTTAATAACGAAATTGATATATCGACCGAGTTGCGATGAGTTTATTATTTAGTGCTATTCCAACACACCATATCATACAAAAGTTAGTTGGCCACGATAACGACAGCAAGGAAAGACACTAATAATAACACTACAACACAACTTATCACTCGCAACACTCCTTTGTTAGACTAAAAAAGCAAAATTTTCAAAACTAGTAATTACGGTATTTTTTTTAAAATTTGTAGTGTTCCCTTGTACCACAATCAGAGTTTCGATAATATTTTAACCTTCCAATATTTATACCTTTAAATTAAATAGTGATTAATGTCTCTGATCGAGTGTTATAAAGTAAAAAGTAGTTTGTATGGAACAATGTGTTTCTTTTGAATTTAAAAAGCGGCTAGCTCAAGCCATGCTTGCAAGCTCATGGTTTCAGAAATACCATTGCAAATTCCGGGATAACTTGTATTAAGCTAGTATAAATACTTGCCCATTGGCGTAGGCAAGAACGGCACTTTGGTGTTATCAACGAGTTTCCTGACGGCGTCCTCAGCGCGCGCATACGCAGCGCCCTTGCCAACCACTATGAGCGGCCTTTTCGCGTTTGCCAACAGATCCGCTGCTTTGCTCACCAGAGCCGGGTCGGGATGAGCCAGTTTTACTGTCTCCGCATTATAATAATCCATTTGTACTTTTTCTTCTTCCACTTCTGCCTGGAAGATTAAAAATTTCATAACGACTTCGTTTATATTTCAAAGTTATTATGGCGGCACGCCAGCAATCAGGACAATAGCTAGTGTGAGTATGTAAACGTAATATATTAGAAAACTTGATATTCTCGCTGTCATCATTTTCCTGCTAGCTGCAATGAAAGTCAGTATAACGTAAGCGAGGGTTTAAATTAAAGGATAATTGTCTATTTTAATATGTTTATTACATGAGTTCAGCAGACAGCAGGCAGACTGGCATCTGACCCTAGTGGCATGCCGCATCCACCTGATGGAAAGCGACTACCATCGCCTATGAATATTCGTAACATTAAAAGTGCTACCAACGGGCTGCCACACTCTACATGCAGACTGGAATCTGGCTACTAACGCCGGACCACAACTCAAAGTTGTTATGGCGGCATACTGTAGACCAGGCGTGGTAGCCATAAAGACGGACAAATCCCCTACCTACCACCTGGCTGTGGGTTGTTTTATCGCCTCTTACGACAGGCCACCAGCCGGCAAGAAATAGTATTCTTTCTCTATTACTGCACGGATAAAATGTTGTAGAAAACTGTCGCTGGGCGTGTAGTTTCTTCACGATAACGCTCCCGCTCATCGATCGGGAGTTGCGCTTAACGCATTCTGCTGTGCTGAATCATCACTCTCTTTGACCACCCACCATATTTTCCGGACTTAGCCCCAAAGTGATTTTAACCTATTCCTAAAATTAAAGAGGAAATTCGTGGTACTAAATTTCACGATATTGACTGCCGTAAAGGACTTTGTCGAGACCCAAGAAAAACAACTTTTTCGCAACGAAAAAAAAAGTTGGAACATGTTTCTAACTTCCTTATCCTAAATACATTGCGTGGAGGGAGATTATGTAGAAAAATAAAATATTTAATTTTTGCATTTTTTAATACTGATCACAAGAATTTTTGACTCACCCTCGTATTAGATCTATTGTTACTCATCCAATATACTACGAGTCGAGTTCCTTTATTGTAATTCCTTTTAGATGGTTAGAAGATCAAAAAAATTAAAAACAAAATTTAAGTATGAAAATTTGTTCACAAAAAAATTTTCAATTATATGAATTTATTATAAAACTGCATCAAAGGATATCTAGTTTTGCGCACACAGATGAGTATATTTGAACAACTAATTTAAATAAATAAAAATGAATATGTTACCATGAGAATGCTTCCAGGCATATCAAGATACGAGACTCCCGGCCTGCCAGCAGAGGCGTAACGTACCGCCTTCTCCACGTGTTGAGGTATTAAACGTGGGTTAGGTGGCCGCGCTGCGTATTTGCAGTACATACGACTTGAGTCAACCTGATGAATAGCAAGATAAACATACAAAATCAAAATCATTACAAATTATAGTAATACGAAACTAAAACAAAAAATTCACTAAATTATATTGTATTCTACGTATATGACCAACTCCACAGAAATGGACATTGTACTGGAAGGGAAAAAGCTTGAATATGTCAACGAGTATGTATATTTAGGACAAATAATATCACCCAGTAACCAGATGGAAAAGGAACTTAACAAAAGAATTGCTTGGGGTTGGAAGAAGTACTGGTCTCTCAAAGAAATAATGAAAAGCAAAGACTTGAGTATATCTATTAAACGGAAAACGTTCAACACTTGCATCCTCCCATGTTTGATATACGGATGAGAAACTTGGTCGCTCACCCAAAGCCAGCGTGAAAAACTTGCCAAGTGCCAACGTTCGATGGAATGGAGTATGTTGGGAATAAAGCTCAGCGACAAAATCACCTCAACCGAAATACGACAGAAATCCAAAGTTCCTGACAGACTCACCCGAATCGACCACCTAAAATGGGGCTGGACAGGACACATGTTACGGTGTAGAGCAAACAAATGGAGCCAACAGGTGACGTTATGGAATCCAAGGGATGGTGCAAGACAACGAAAACGTCCGCTAAGAAGATGGGAAGATGATCTTCGCCTGGCCCTGGGACCATATTGGACAAGAGTCCCGGCAGACAAGCAGCAATGGAAGCAATTGGAGGAGGCCTATGTCAAGCGACACACCAGGCTAAGAGACATTTTATAAAGCATGAGATTAACAAAGAGAAACTAGCTCGGAACAAACGGCTACATCATAATCATCATCACGTATAATCCCTCAAGATAATAAGTAGAATACTGAGCCAAGGTCACCGTCTTCTATGAATAAGGTGGCCAGAAAGAGAAAGACTTTTATTGACATCACGTTTGTCTGATGAATTCTATTGTCCCGTCATGTCTGTCGTCTATTGTGAACCATTGATCATGTGATGATGTTAAAAAAGTTGTTGTGCATGAGCCAGAGAAGGTTTCCGAGTTGGTTCACCATTGGACCCGGTAAGTGGCGCTGCTGTCGGCATATCGATTGAAGCTTTTCCGGGCAGGACGACGGCTGCCGGGACAGCTATTTATTTATAATTTATACCTACGACCACTGCCTTTTATGATCACCAACTCAAGGAGCGCACTTTTATTGCTTAAAAGCATGAATAATGATTTGTTTCTTATATCTATGAACCCAACCATAAATGTATGACTTTATAAAAACCTTCACTGCACACACTGGGATTAAAATTCAAGACACAATAGAAGCGACTTGTTTTTATTTCATAAAATTTATATCTTCTTATCTAACCAATAAATCGACGACTTTTTGTGTTCAGTCAGCATTTTAGAGTGCATTACAACAGTGAATAGAATGAAGACAGCTTTAAGTATTTCATTATACTTTTGCATCTTATGTTCCTGCTCTATCTGGAATAATGTTAGTGTCTGGGCAGGTGCGTCTTGTTTATAGCATTAAAAATAACGCCGCTAATGATTAGCTACATTAGTGTACATACGTTATATGTCAATGGTTGAAGTTATTAACAATTAATAAGGCAGGGAGTAGGGACATTATGGAAAATAATCAATTTATGCTGTAGAATATTTTGTCAATATTTTTTTCTATGAACTAGCTTAACCAGTTACGACAGTGGACGGAGTGGAAATTTTCAATTCTCTACAAACTTCATGGGAATGACATCTTTGACGTTGCAGATGTCAACAGGTAGATAGGCAGCCTGCCTGTCGTACTCCAGTATTAAAAATCAATATCCAAAAATTTAGGGAGAAAACAATAATGTTGCTTGCTGTCTTCTACAACCAATGGGGATTGTTCACAAAAAAATATTATATTTTTATTACAAAAAATAGGGTATTTTAGGATACTAATTTGAATATTTTTGTATTTTAAGCGTTAGTTTTTTTATAATCCGATTTTAAAATTATTTCTCCGATGACGTCATAAGGGACAAGTTTACATTGATTTCTTTGCCTAGAAAACAAAAATAATAAACAAAAACAAAAAAAATAATACCGCTTCAGGGGGCGCCTAGCTATCAAGGGAGCAGAGGAGTCGTCACCCCTGTCGTCGAAGTGGATATGTTCTGATTCCCGGTGCATATTCAATCGATTCATAGGATCGGACTGGGCGTAACTACGTTCTAAGTCTCAGGCCTTTCTTACTCAAAAGCGCGGGGCACATGGGAGGAGGGTGGTTTTAGTGGGTATTTGACATTGGCCGTCCAATGATCCTGAGTCACCACACATGCTGGTCCAGTATGGACGGATTACCAAGGTAACCCCTTAAAAAAAGTGAGTTGGCACTGCTTCACGGGGCGTTCTCAAGCACTGAGGATCAGCATGGGCGTAATTACGTTATAAGTCTCACGCTTTTCCTGCCATAAGGTACATGGGAGGAGGGTGGTTTTAGTGGAGTATTGATTAGACGAGTCTGCACACAAGCCGGCGATTTAACTCTGGTGCACAGGGGTGGTCTCACCTCTCGTCGCTTTGGTCTAATCCCTAGTAAAGACCCGGTAGTGTGCGAAATGCATTTCCCCTTAAGAAAAAAAGGGCATCATATTCACGATTCTCATATATCGAAAATTTTACTATGGGAAACTATAGCATTGTTGGCATACAAGTGATTTGCACACTGTCCATTTATTCATGACTAGCTATCCCGTGCCGAATTTGATGGGCGTCATTGAAAAATTAAACAATATTATTAATCACAATCAAATATAGCCTATCTAACTTACGGATAATGTAGCTTTCTACTGGGAAAAGAATTTTTAAAATCGATTCAATAGTACAAGAGATTACTTCCTACAAACAAACTTACAAACTTTAGCTCGTTATAATAATAGTGTAAATAAGAAATTGTATTTATTTTCGTTACCGTACAATCATATTATTATTACTATCATTGTATGACTACAAAATAAATATTAATGTTTTGAATAATTTGATAGACAGCCAATTATTAAGGGCAACAATTGTATAGTTTAACCTATATCAGTATCGGATATATCCCAATTAAAATCATGTTGGTATTCTTAATTTAAAATACCTTACTTTATTACTCATTCTTTACTTATAAGTCATTATACGCTATACAGCTATATTATCTTTCAAGGTTATCTATTTTTCACATTAATATAATTTATGTTTTATTTTTTTATTTTCTTAACTTAAGACATAACATTAGATGGGAGATAAAACATAATTGTTTGTATTTTAGTTTAGTTCCAAAGTACACTTTAGCACTGAAGTCTACTATGAATATAATCTAAAACCCAAAGTCCAAGTATTTCAATAGAATAGAAGGGATTTGTAATATCTTATCATGGAACACAATAAACATTATATAATGTAATTGTTGTTTTTTGTACAATGAATATAGTATTTTTGAGGTAATAATATCTAAATGTTTCACTTTGTGGTGTGACATCTCTGAAATTATACTGGGTATACTAACACTACCCAGTAACTAATACATCAAGTTGCAGTCCGTTTGAGGAGTAAGCCGCGACAAGGACAGCACCTTGCGGGGTATTTATTGGGGATAATTCGCGACCTAGTGTGGGATTCGCCAGTTCTGGGGTGGCACTAGCATGGCTAGCCATAACTGGTGCCATAGCATGGCACCAGTTGCCACTCCCCAGTTAGGGATACCCACAAAAACCCCTGGGTGTTCCGTTCTTCGCCTTATGCCAGAGTTACGGGGAAATCACGAAACCTATCCTACTTTTCGGGATAACCTTTACATAAATGTATCCCAATATCTATTCCTTCTTCCGGGATGAAAATTATCCTATATCCATCCTAGATATCAAACTTACATATATTGAATATCAGCCAAATAGGTCGGATAGTCAGATAAATATATTTTTATCCCAGAAACTATCCCATTTTTCGGTATAAAACTATCCTATATTCATCCTCAGCATCGAAATATATTTAATAATATATATAGCCAAATCGGTCCAGGAGATTTTTTCCGTGAAAGAGCAACAGACAGACAGTTACTTTCGCGTTTATAAATATTAACAGGGATCCCAGTTTTTTTCTTAAATAGCTTTAATGTACGATCGGCACAACTGATTTATGACCCACTTTGCTAATAATTCCTTTAAAACCGTCAAATTAGTAAGGTTTATTGTGTGTGTTGCACTTAGGACGTTATAAACATTAATAAAAATGCGTCACTAGCCTCAGAACTACGCAATTTTAAACTTTGTTATCATTGTACTAGATATGTTTTAGCTAAAACAGTAATGATTTGAAATAATTTGAATCTCGAGCTGAAATCTGCCTTATAATTCTAACTCTTTTCATTATAGAAAAATTATTATAATTTTAAAAATAAAATGTCATTCTGAAGAATATCAGAAGTCAAGTAAAGTCCAGTGTCATAAAAGTCAGTACAATAATTTTTTCTTAGAGATTTTTTGCGTTCTGTTAGTAGGTACGTATTGCAGTAGATGTCACTGTTCTCAAATTGAACACCAAATGAAAGAAAATAATATGTATCGTTATACGCAGTAGTTTTAATACTTGTTTAAGAAATATTTGATATGTTATGTTTTTGCAAGGCATATGAGCTAATAAATATATTTTAAAGTGTGTAAATTCTATGCCTCACCTTTTTCAAATTATAAAGTTCTTTTAAAATTTAATTACTGGATTTTTTAAGAATTATTGATTTACCAAAAACTTATTTCAAAGATGTCAATTATGTCAAAACCAAAAAGACATTTCCTATCTATCGAGTTACACTCGTGAATGTATGTTGCTTGTTTGCTGTGTACTTTGATTGTGTTTTGATTATTTTTCGATAACTTTGCTTGATTCCTGGTCTCCGAAGACTTCGCTTATCACGTTTACTAGTGTTCTGTGATCACGTTGGACTTACGCATGTACCCTGAACACCGATTTGCCTAACGATTTGTTCTCTGATGACTTGGATTATGGCTTCTTCTGAAAGAAGTTGTTGTGTGCCCAGATGCGGTAAAACTTGTAAGTAAACCATCGTAACGGCACCAGATTAGATGTGGATACAAATGATGTAATGAAAATGTATGCCTTTGAATATTTTAATAAAAGTAAACATAATAAATCACGCTACCGCTAAATTGTTGTTTTATTTACTGACAAATAAACATTTTTTGGAAAGGCTTTTGGGAATTGCAGGAGTTAAATTACTAACTCCCGCAATTTCCAAAGGTTTAATATAAAAATCAAGATAATACTAGACCCCCTGGACGCTTTTTGCCGTTGAATAGTGTCGTATACCGGTAGAGTGCGTTAGTATATACATTATGACTGTTGACTCTATACCAGTATATATAAAGTACTCTGTGGTAAAGTCAATGAGAAAAAAATTAGAACTCAATATCTAAAAATTAAATTGTATAATGGGTAGTCTCGCAGAACAAAGAGCTCGGATTGTAGTGCTCAGTGAGGAAGGCTATGGCATTCGAGAAATATCACGAGTGTTAAATATAAGTCGGAACACAGTGAGAACATGGATCAGACGGCACGCTGAAGAGGGCATTCTTGAAGATAGACGAAAACATAATCATGGCGTTCATCGAATAACAAACCAACAAAGTACAGATATGCAGCACCATTATGAAGAACATCCTTTTTCTCGTAGCCAAGATTTCGCGGCACGTTACGACATTTGTTTACAAACCATAATAAATCATTTACACCGTATTGGACTGCATTACCGGCATTATGCTAAGAAAGTACACTTAACGAATGCACACAAAACTGCAAGATTAAATTTTGCACGTAATTATTTAGACTTTGACTGGACTAATACCATATTTTCCGATGAAAAATCATTTAGATCTTCTCAACCTGGTCGCTTAACTTTGTGGCGTTATAACAATACGCGATACACAGAGGATCACGTATAGTACCCAATCAATTATCTGGTCGAATTTCAGCTAACATGTGGGCCTGGATGGGTACCGGGGGTATACGTGAACTTGTCCAAATTTCTCCTCGTCAAAACGCATTAAACTATGTCGATTTGTTGGAAGAATCAATGTTACCGACAGTGCAAATAGTGTACCCACTTGAAGAAGTCCCTGTATTCTCCTACGTTCACGACAATTGTCGAGTACATACCGCCAGAATTGTCTCGAACTGGTTTACCCAGCATGAAGATGAAATTACTCTAATTCCATGGCCATCTAGGTCACCAGACCTCAACCCAATAGAAAATTTATGGGGTTTGATGGTTCAAATGTGGGATAACAGAAACGAGAGGACAAAGGAAGCAATTGAGCAGCACTGTAATGAAATTTGGAATTACATGAGGGGAACCGACATCTGCAATCGTCTAATCGGGTCGATGCGTAATCGACTATTAGACGTCATTGAAAACAATGGTGCTTATACCCGGTTTTAGGTTTAAGTAAAGTAAAATGAGTGCCATTTCTAACTTTGAAATACTACAACCAATTAATAAAATTAATAAACAAATTTTTTTTATTTTCTTCCACATTAATGTTGTTAATGTTTTATTTTCTTGTGTATTTCTGCTGCCTAACGTATAACGATAACCCTAATATCTAATGTTGTATATACAAAAGGTTTGGCCTGTGTCACCTTTGACTTGTCGATTTATGACCGGTTCCGATATCTCACTATTCACTCCACTTCACTTCCCCTGCTTTACCGTAGGTTGAATTTTGACATTGCTTTTATAGAGATTACTTCAAATCTTAATCGTTAGTAAGGCAAATAAACGGTCGGTAAGATATAGGAAACGGCACTTAATCCAACATACTTAATGACAGAGATAGTAATAGCACGTAATAGCATTTGTCAGATGTTACACCAGTATAGACGAGTCTCTCCGATCTGTTTAATACAACGTAGTCAGTAACTGTCATGTCTAATAACATGATAACAAGTTCGTTACCAAGGAAATGTATGTTCAGGCGAATTTCAACCTAATTGTTTGGTTGTACCTACACCGCATGTTTAGAATGTTATAATATTATAGAAAGATAGGAACCGCCAAGATTTATGAAGAAGAATATTAATAAGGAACAAGGATTTTTTTACCTGTGGCCATTCCTGGAAGCCCCCAATGCCTTCATGGTCTTCAGGGCAAGATCCAGCAATGACGACGAGTGGCCAAGCGTTAACCTGGGCATTCGCCATTCCGCCTATACAGTGGAGGAGACCAGGCCCAGACACTGCAAGGCATACTCCAGGCTTGCCTGAAAATAATTAAAATATCTCAAAATACCAATAAAATTGTAGCGCTTGTCTGTAAAATTATTATCTATTTGAAGCCTAGTTATAAATTAACGGTTTTTGAATGTTTGAGTCAAATAAACTCGGAAACAGCTCAAGAGTATCCGCGCCACGCTTGTTCGTGCTGGCTTGGCGTGTTTTACATCGGTTATTTCGATGTACAGGTTTCATCACGATATTTCCCTTAATCGAAATTCGTTCTACTTATTATATAATATGTTCTACTACTTATAATACCTATATTAGGTTAAGAAAAATGGCGAAAAGATCCATGCTTTTCTAGGCCCCCCGAGTTTGTATCTAAAATTTGCAATCGAATCGAATTGGAAGCGAACTTTTGACGGTCTTGGAAGAGTGTAAATTATCTTAGCTCAATATTGAATCAATCCTGTTTTAACCGAGCCTGAATGAATATTAATTTTAGAGATTACGGATATTTGACCATAGCCAGTCGAGTGTATCTTGACTCGCACTTTAATGGTTTTTTTTTGGGATACTTCCAGACTTGGGCCTCTGGCCGATATTCGAACGGGGATAGCGTATAGTTATATGGCCACCTTTTTATTTACTGTGAACAGTTTTTTTTTCAACAACGACCCAAAAATCATTTTAAATAAATTATATCTAAAATGTTATAAATAAAAATCAATGTATGTGTTTGTCCTCGATGCGCTCCTAAACTATTGATCAGATTGTGATGAAACTTTTGTAGGATAGATAGATAGATAGATAACACTTTATTGCTCACCAAATACACAATTTCAAAATATACAATTACAATATTGTCATGGCAGAAACAAAAGGCGGCCTTATCGCTGAAAGCAATCTCTTTCAAGCAACCTAACTTAAGGAATAATTTAATCTAATCTGGCAGTGCAGATAGTTTTGCCTGGAAGAGATTGCTTTTAACAATAAAGGCGCCCTTTAAGTAAGTTATTTTTTTGTGTATTTTTCTATGTGATTTCCGTATACATTTTTTTTATTTTATTGCAGGAGGTCAGCAGACAGGCAGACGGCCCACTTGATGGAAAGCGGTTACCATCGCCTATGGACATTTGCAATACCAAAGGTGCTACAAATGCGTTGCTGCTCTCTTAAGGTTGTTATGGCGACATACTTTAGACCAGGGGTGGTAGCCATCCAGTCGGACAAATGCCTTACCACCTGGCAAACAAATAAAGAGTATTGTATTGTATAACTGGAGCCTAGGAATTCTAGATTTTTTATGGGCAGGACAGCGTCTGCCGGGTACAGCTAGGAATAAATAAAAGTGTCTCATATCTACACCGCATCCTCGAACCGCATCATTAGAGCCTGGGACGCGAGTGCGTTAACTAACCTCCTCAATTGGCTCGCATCTTTTGCTTCATGACAGCCAATCATAGCTTATTTTGGCGCCTAAGTTACGCCTAAGTCGTATTACATCGATTTTTATGGACGTAATCTTAGAGGAATGCATAATTTTGTTACGGTCAACTAGAGGATCAGGCCATAATTTATGTATTATCGGAGTTTCAAAGACAATTTTGTCTAAAATCATAAAAAGAAAACCCAATAAAAGGTGACTCTCTGAAGTATAGGTTTATGCGTTCATAGTTTCATAAATTATTGGCATAAATTTATTCAAAAACATTTTAATTTCAAGCGCCAAAATGTCTTGACATTTTAGTTTCTCACAATGAATGCTGTGAGAAATAATATAACCCTATAGTTGTAACACATGCTATTGTATATCAGTGTCATTCAAAACGATAAATAATGAGTTATTATGTAATTTACACAAGTGTGACTTACTCAGAGAACATAAGACAAATAAAATTGTCAATTATTCCCGTAATTAAAATTAAGACTTAGTACTGTTAGCGACTTCGAGCATTTTACGATATTCTCATTCATTCATTCTCTTACATCTGATGTTACGATATATCGTAACATTAAAAGTAAGAGAATGAATAAGTAATAATCGATAAATTGACATATATTGTCGAGCTCAGATGAAAATTGAGCCCCATTTGGCCAGATGGTCTCAACTAATATTGTACCGAGCAGTATGCTGTAGGGTAGTTATTTACATTTTCACGACTAAAACGAAACCCATAATACCCGCATGATATCGTTGAGTAGACTGTATTATATGGCTTGCAGTACGGAATAAAAAGCTTATTCTCGAACCCGTCGTTCCTTTCGTGCGTACTCGACAAAAACGAACGTGCCCAAGATTTGATATAGTGTTTCACTAAACGGATTAAAACAATAGGAGTATATTTTTTTTTGGTATTGGTAGAAAATATTACTTGTATTTCAACAAGCATTATTGTATATGTGGCCGTACATCGAAAAAGTATTTGTGGATCAGCCAAATTCAATTTAATTGTTCTGTGCTTTCAACCTTAGCACCAGATATATTATAAAGAAATAAATGCAAGAGTTGAACCTTTTGTATTTGGTGAATGGTGAAATCAGTGTGCAGCCGGCCTTGTTGGTAGTTCAAAATATGGAACGTATTATAGATAATATTATTTTAATCCATATTTATCAACATTTGTATTTTATCAGCCGATAAAATCTTATTCTTACAAATTGTCAATCTATATCAATATAATTATTATTGGATAATCTAACAGTAATTTTGCTCATATTTTTTACTCTTCACTTCATATTTGGAACTTGTAATATTTCCAATGGAACATACGGCTGTAGTTTTCTAAAGCAAAGCAGCTTGGAAGCCTTTATCAGTAACAAATATTTTTTTAAGCTAGAACCTATATTCCTTTTTGTTCCCGCTTAATAATAACTTTAGGTACTAGGAGCAATTTCTCAACAACAAGGTGTATAAATTCTCAATAATGTAATTGATGAAACATCGCCTCATGTCAAAAACAAATATTGGTTTTGTTCTAGAAGATAGGACTGATTGACGACAGACGGACCAAAACTTAATTCAACAACATTGTGATTTGGCACCTTAAAGATTTTTTAAAATGTTTTATAAGGTACTTTATAGGTTGTATTAAGTACTTTGTTTGCAGTGTTTACTAGAATATTCGTTCATACATCTGTAATCTGTTTAATGTTTGGTGAACAAAATGTATATATTCATAAAACAAATATAACATTTCTAAAAATATGTATCAGAATTGTAATAGTTCAATTAAAACTTAGTCCTGTAGTTTGAGGTACTACAAAATATGCTAGGGTAAGGAAAATATGCAAAATCTTTGAATTTTTACTTAGTGTTTTAACTACTACTTTAAAATATATTTGATGTTGAACATTTTCCAGAACACATTCTCACACTTACCAGTCAGGTATCCAACAGCCTGTGCAGCATAACATGCAGCTTGTTCATTCCTCATTCCAATATACTTAAGGCCAACACTTTGGAAGACCATGGCAGTCTCAATGACTGGTATTCCAACAATGCCAAATACATACTCTACACCCTGTAACAAAGAACTTCAATTTCAAAGAACCAAACTTTGAAGTTTCATTAATTTTATATAGTTTACTATATTCATAGTAGGCCTTAATAGAATTTCTCATGTCACTGCTACACCTGGAAAATTGTTAATGTTAGTGACTGTGTCATATAATCAAGGGTTTAATGCATTATTTGAGAGGCATCATTTTTAGTTATATTAACCATTGAGATAATATTATTATACCATATTAGGCTCTCATAGAGTAAATAATAACCATAAACTAAACTAAAACTAAATAATTAAAATGCACAAGTTGGCCATAGGCTAATTAAAATCTTTAACAATACTCATTGACACTTGACATCCTTGTCTTCCATTATAATGGCTACTGAAAAGTGGCCGAAACATCAGAATATTAAAAATCAAATAAATTACGATGCTTAAAAACTGTTATAAGATAGTTTCATTATTTATACTAGTCACAAACACTTAAGAAAATATTGTATGTAGTGTAACCAAAAATTATTGTTAAACTATGGTCAGTCAGTTTTTACAATTACAGAATGAAATAAGAAGCATTTAAAATTGCACTTAAATCCTGTTATAATATAAGGTTAATTAAAGACCACACACACAGTGCAAGTTGTCAAAAAATCCAAAACAAAACACAAAGTACATTCATGTAACTAAGAAAGAAATGGAATAAAAAAGGTGGCAAATAGAGTTATCAAATTATATATTGATTTTTTCATAAAGTGTCTAAAATATACTAATAATTTAAACTCGCAATATATATGCAAAAAACAGTTTTATGTATTAAAAATTCAATATTATTGACATATTGAATTATTAAAATTAATCATTGTAAAGTAAAAAAAATATAATAATAAATCATAGCAGTTACTACTATGATTTATTATTATGAACTTTAAATTATAATAACTAATTCAAAACTCATTTCCTAAACTAAAAAACAGTTTTAATACTTAAATATTAGGTGTAAGTGTATTCCTAAGCTCAAACCAAAAAACTTTTCAAAAACTGTTTATTTCACAAAAGTGACAACCTTGTTTATCAAACATATTTTTGTTTTTCCCATTACTTATTGAAAACATGTTGGTGGACCCTAAAAACATTTTTCCGAGCCCAAATAACAGGTCTTATGTATATATATAAGGCATATGCATACCCCTTAACTTAATTTCTGTTAATCTCATGCAAGTCAGTGCAAAAGTTCAGTCTGCCTTATCAATGATTCTTTTTCACAATATAACAAAAAAAAATACACTTCTATTAAGAAAATATATTATAAGATATTTATTTATTTAAACATTGGTGTACTGTATGACTTAACATCGTGGGTATTATTTACAAGCATAATATTACAAAAAAGTACAAAATATAAGTTTTGTACATTTCTCATGATAAAATAAAAAATAACATATAGGCATCTATAAAGATTATAAAAGTGATCAGCACTCACCTGCTTCTTTAAACTCTCAGCAAGAATTGTGTTTCCGTCAGTCTTCATTCTTTGGCTTAATTTCTGTGATACATGAATAGTCCTAAAAATTAGTTGGTTTATACACCCTCGAAACATTTTTGATTAGGTATTTATGTTTATTATTTGCAATTAAAATGAATTTACCAATTCTACGATGATGAACTATTAACCTTAGACGCACGTATTGAATACTATGACTGACTAAACGCAAGTTGTGAATATTATTAAATGAGAGTTGAGAAATCAAAGGTCGTAACTTACTGTGAAGTTTATCAGCGGTATGTTTATTGTTATTAATATGAATGAATAAATTTCTTGAAAAAGTAAAGGTCTGCACAGCAACTACGACGCTTATCAATTAAAGTGCTTTGTTATCTACTATCACAACACAATTGCACAATTTACAATAAATTAATAGCGATGTATTTGAAATATGTGTCAATTTTTAAGGATTAGATTTTTTTAATATTTATGGCTTGGCAACTAGACCTTTAAGCCAGGGATTAGATTTTTTTTAATAATGTCAAAGTTAGGGATGCATACTAAATATCGATGTTTCCAAACACGATGTATCGATAATAGCACTACATTTTACGGGTTTTAAGCGCGTGAATTTATTTTATTTAGGTTATTACGACGTTTCTAATAACTTAAACAATACTCATTGGACAAATATCATCTTTGTCATCCGGGACCATGGCCACTGAAGCGGCCGAAACGTCGGAAGAACAAAAATCAAATAAATTGACGCACTTAAAACCGTTTAAACGTAGTTTTATTATGTATACAAGTCGCGAAAACTTAAGAAAATATCATCGATGTATCGTTCATAAAAATCGATGTTTTAACATCGATGGTGAAGGCAAAAGATCGACGATACATTGTTGTTCAAGAACGATGTTTTATCTTAATAGACTTAACGCGCCATCTTGCGCTCTATCTGTAATCTAAACAGATTTCCATTATATCATTTTTTTCTTATTGCCAGTAATAATTTACAATGTAAAAGTTAAATATTATACCTATTCTTTCATTTCTATTAAAAATGACCAATTTTCTTAGATATAGCACATTTATTTGAAATGGTGATAGGGATGTCTTAATGTGTGCCCACGCTGTTGAATGGTAAGTACGGTAGTGAATGTTGGGTAAGGCAAAATACTTAAAAATAGTATAAACATAGTATTTAGTAGGAATGAGAGCATTGAGAAGTGTCTGTGGTATTTCTTTGAAACATGGAGTGCCAGTGGTGTAAAAGGATGATGTTAGTGAAAGCAAAATCAAGGAAAGTTTGCTAAAGTGGTTTGGGTGGTATATTGATGTTAAAAAAAACGATGTTTCATTTGGGAACAAGCGTCAAAAGTTTATGTAAATGGTGATAAAAAAAACATCATTCATAAATATCGATGTTTCAATTTTGAAAACATCGAAATCCTAACATCGATGTTTTATGAGCGATGTACATCCCTAGTCAAAGTCAATTTGTAAAGACTTCAAAGCCAAATGTTACTTGAGTTTTGGGGATGAAAGGGACGTTGCGCTGTGCAGTTTTTTTCTAAATATGTGTAAAATACTCTAAATAACAATAGTTGTAGATATTGATAGTTTTGAGTATATTATGTTTTTGTGAGAAATGTGACTGTATACTCAATGTGCCTTTCGAGTTTCACAAGATCGTTGAATGCGTGGTGTAGCTACATACACTGCGCTACTATACGAAATTTATACATCAGACTTGCTGTATGACTAAGATTCTTTGCTGCTTTGGCGAATAAACAACAACAAATGTTACTTTATGATGTTGCCATAAAATAGGTTAAATTCGCTAAACAATCGTTTTGTGAGTCGCTAGTTGTCGACATCTTTCATCAGCAGACTTTTATACTTGTGGTATTTATATTTTAAATGTAAAATGAATTAGTAGAGGGAATTTATCTGTAAATCCATGTTTTTTTTATATATGGTCAATAATTATTTCTTTGTTTTTTACCCTTTTTTGCGTTGGTATCAATATATTTCACAGGGGTAGGGATAGTAGTACAATTGTAGTGATTGAGATTTATTTAACTATTCCAAAACAAGTAAGTGTGATCAAAATCGTGCTGGACTGGACTAGAATTAAGAAGAGAATTATAACGCAGTTTCTCGACAATAAGCGTCACGAATATGCCAATTGGGTATGTGACACATATTACAATAAATTATAAAATAGTATTCTCATATAAGAGTATTTCAGTAATACATCACAGAAGTAATTTTAAATTTGGTTTAACTAATTAATAAGCTATATAGCATAGCTATATAAGTTATTTCACTCTTTATTTTTTATTTGCAGGGCTCAGCAGAGAGGCAGACGGCTCACTTGATGGAAAGCGGTTACCATCGCCTATAGACATTTGCAACACCAAAAGTGCTACATACAAATGTGCTGCTGCTCTCTTAAGGGAGACTGCAACCTGGCCACTAATGCTGGAACACAACCCAAGGTTGTTGTGACGACATACTCTAGACCAGGGGTGGTAGCTATCCAGTCGGGCAAATGCCCTACCACCTGGCTGTGGGTTGTTTTGTCACCTATTACGACAGGCCGCCCGGCCGCAGGAAATTGTATACTTTCTCCGTTCCTGCACTCGCTAAAATTGTTATACCAATGGGCATTATTCTCATGCGAAATCAAGAAGCTATAAAAAGTGTCTCAATTGATTTGACTGAACTGAACAAATAAATCAATTTTAAACCTAGGAGCGCCAGAGCTTCGATGTTTGACTATAACATATACATAGATATCAATCTTTTTTATATCTGAAAACATTTTAAAAAAACTTTATCTTCAAACTTGCTGAAATTAAAATCTGCCATTCTAGGCTTCAATCTATTTGCCTGCTGGTAAATCGTCCACTGTCTGCTACGTTTTTGCAGTCATCGAAAATGTACCTTTTAAAATGTCGCTAGATCTGAAAAAGCTGGTTACACTGACAATACTGTTTAAAATGTGTCAAAGTCAAAAATTAGATAACAGATCATAAAATTTTTATTTCTTTTTTAGGTTATCAGGCAGGCAAAAGAACTAAGTCCATAAAATCAATGTGATCTGTTTAAGTTTTTAGCGGTAACTTAAATATTTTACTACTAAAATAAAACTGTACATTATATTTTTTATAAAATGTTTTATAGATTTATGTTAAAGATTTAAAATAAATAAATAGTAAGTAATATTCTCAGGATTATGCGTTATGTTATTCTATTATGGGATAATAATGCAGCTGACATGTCTTGGAGAAGCGTTCTATTCGCTGAATTTGCAATCAGATACAAAAGTTATCAGTCGAATAAATTCAAACCTGAGTGAATTCAACAGTAAAACCAATCAACTGTTTTAGAGATAAAGTCACACGTAATGAAGTGCATTATGATATACTCGTCTGTATTTTAAACGATGTTCACTTAAATACATAATAGAATAAATGCCTGCTCAAATATTATGGCAATTCTGTTGGTCCGTGATTCTTCACTAAAAGTATCAGGCTCCATAATAAGTTATATAATCTGATATTTTCGTCTTGTGAAACGGTGTTCTTTAATAAGTAATGGTTACTCCTTGAAATCCACCCACAGGTCCTGACTTATTGACCACCTCGGGAGAGTCAATTTAAAAGTACAGAAAAAAATGAAAATCACCTTTTAGAATTGACGGAGATTACGAAGTTCGTGTTAAGTAGAAGTTTGTTATCTGGTTACTCTAATTCCTTGGAATTCATTTATCAGATCCAATAATTAATATTTAACTGACGAATAGCCATACAATAATTTGATTCGTAGAGACAATGCTAATTCAGGGAGGTGAAACACAATTTATAAGTTTCTTATTCAATTCCCAAATCATTTGTATATTATCAAAAATATTTATAATAATGTCGTAAATATTTAATTTTCGTAATATTTTTTTTTGCCTGATGTAGGCAAACAGGCAGACGGCCCACCTCATGGATAGTGGTTACCGTTGACTATAGACGTTTGCAACACCAGGGGTGTCGCCAACGCAGTACCGACCTCTAAGAAATTTTATAATGCCCTTCTTAAAAAACCCCATATCATAACGCAAGGGGAAAACCATGGCGTGAAGTTCCCTCCAGATCATCGTTGTACGCGGAATAAATGTTCTAGAGAACTGTTGCTTAGTTGAGCGTGGGAGCTCTAGGAAATGGGGGTGAATATCCCGTCGTTGGCAGCTGTGCGGTTGTAAAAGTGAGGCGTTTGCACCAGATCAAACAATTCTTCGGAACATTCTAATCTAGAAACACAACCCTATATAGTTTATAATTAATATCTGTTAAGTCAATAGTTTTGTTTAGAAATTATCCGTCGAATCAAAGCCTGCTTCAAAGAGGCAGATAAAGTGGTTCCTTGGGAAGTCTACTCATTCGTCGGAAAAAATATTTCTTATATTATCTGTCGAATAAATCCTACCTGATTGTTTCTCTCATTATTGAAAAATCGAAATCATCAAAAGTGTCCAATCTCATAAACGTGTAAATATAATACTTATTTAATATTGATTAGAACACTGGTGTGCACATCACGTAAACGATAAGTTATATATAGTTTAAGTTATATTAGCAACAATTAAGAAATTAATGACTACAACAATTCGTCGTCTTATTTTGTACTCCCTCACGGCGATTGAGCCATAGCCTATCCAACCAGCGGTGCATCACCCCATCGAAGTAGGTAGATAACATAGATGTAAGACTGAGCTTATTACAAGTCCCGCACAGACGAATTGAGAACCTCCTCCTTTTTGACGTCGGTTAGAAATTGATTTGAATGTGTTTGATTTTAAATGAATAAAAAAGACAGACGCCTGGATATAGCAATTGACTTGTTAGATCTAAGTTGGTTTCACTATCTTGATTACAGCTCTTAGGGCCGAATCAATCGGTGTGATACCACGCTCTTACCGAATATCGGCGTGAAACGGTTAGCCTTGAGCTAATCGTGTTACGTACGATACGCTAAAGTTCCGATGGCTTCTCCTCTTCCAATCCATATCCCGTCCCCCTTTCCATGAGCTGGGCTGATTGCAAGATTGCCAGCTTCGCAATGAAAAAAATTTAAACATTTAACAAGGGTCTCGTTTCTGCTGAAATGTCTACGAAATCCTAAAAAGGGCGGCATTCCCAACGGGGTCTAGAGCAGTAGCCATCATGAATTCGCCTCTGTTTTCACCTCTACTTAATCCATTATATTGACCATGATTGCCCTTGATCCATTTTATCTGAGCTTGAACGGAAAAAGAGAACAATTTCCTGCGGCCAGGCGGCCTGTTGTGAGAGGCGACAAAACAACTCACACCCTGGCAGGGCATTTGCCCGACCGAATGGCTACCACTTGTGACCTAGAGTTTGCCGCCATAGCAACCTGATTGTGTTCCATTTTAGTGGTCAGGTTCCAGTCTCCCTTTAGAGAGTGGCAGCACATTAGTAGTACCTTTGGTGTTACAAATGTCCATAAGCGACTGTAACAGGTTTCCATCAGGTGGGCTATTAATTTATTTAATATCGTTGCTTAGTCACTTAGACGTAAAAATAATGTATAAATTTTATGTAAATTTTATGATCAGTTGCTAAGCTAGCATCCACGCGTTATACATTAAAACACCGTTGTCTTATGTGGTTTTTATCCAATATGGCTGGCGTGTGTACTACGTAGATATTTAAAACAACCTTGACATAGCTAAGGTCTGTGATCTCCTGGGTGTGATCAAGGATAATTTTTTTTAAATGTTTACTTATTTGGTAGGTGATCTGTGACTTGTAGGTAGTTGTAGGCGAAGCTTATGGTCTACCTGGTAGCAAGTGGTTACCGTCACCCATAGACATCTGTACGAGTCCAGATAGAGCAGTTAGGATGTTGACAATTGTGAAATGTGGAGTAGGTTGAGTAGGAAGCTCCTTGACGATTAGCTACAACGCAATTTTTTTATTTTCACATAACAGGCTTTGTTGCTTAGTCATCTGTTGCTAATTTTAGTAGCGGCCATAAAGTTTGGCACAGTTTATATATATTATGAGTGGTGTAATACCTATGACTAGATTAATCCGGCAGTCTTCTTTTTGATAACTGTTTCATTACCAATCTTTTCGGTTATTCACTACATTAGGGAAGTGTAAAAGATTCTATCATAGTTACGCTTCCCAAATATAACCAAATAAGTAACCAACCAAAATCCGAAAAATAAAAATTATGTTAGTTGTCAATATTATTTTGGTTTTCACTGTTTACTTTAAATAATTTAATAAGTATGTACTATAATGCCTGGTTTTCTGTAGTAGTAAGCAGAGTCTAAAGAACGTCACTCAATACGATTATAGTATTCTTTTAACTTTGTCTATTTGAACTGAAGATGATGACCGCGTCAGAGATATACGGAGGGTTTAAAAACATTTCACTTGACTTTTGTAAAGAATGGCAGCGAATTGGTAGCGGTGTAAAAGTGCGCTGGTGTCTTCTGACAGCAATTTTTTCATACGTTTTTTGCGACAGTTTTTTGATCCGTTTTCCCTATATGTCCTAAGGACATTTTTTGTTACTAGAGAGAATAGAGGAAGATACTTAACGGTCCCTTTTATATTGGCGAACAAAACAAATTGAGATTTGCGGCATATGTCTTGAGAAACATACATGAAATATATGTATATTTATAACTGCGAAAGTAATCTGACTATATTATTTTAATTAACAACAGTTGACTGAATGTGAATAAAAATAGGAGATTAGGTGATGTTGGTCCCTAGGTTGGATATGACCCTATTGCTACTCATTTATCATAGGGGAAGAGCTAAGAAAGTGGGCACCGGTTTCCGAACCGAAAGTTCTAGACGCAACCGGGTCTAACGGTAGATTTTAAATTCAAAATTTTTATGGCAACACACAGAATATTCGCTACGTTTGTCCAAGCTGGATCATTGGGTTTCACTCAACGATTTCTTCACGATGCTGTCCTTTGCCGTTAGCATGTGAAGTTTCATTTCACATTATGCATATTAGATTAGAAACTCCCTAAGCGGTGCATGTCATTGGTATGAGACGTGGATGTTTCGACGATGTAGATGACGAGGATAGTTGTTATTAGAATATTTTACCAGTTGCAAGTTGTTATATCTTTTGAGGTCTTCAGGTAGAAGTGAAACAATGTTGTGTGTTTGAATTGCAGTTCAGGAATGCATGATGTAGGCTCGCTCCGCGCTTACTAAAGTACTACAAAAATGCAGACGCTTAGCAGCTAACGGAGCGAGCTATGTCCCCGCGGTAGGCGGGGCGTGGTCGCACGGGCTTTACGGGGGTGACGTCAGTGGAGTGATTCTGTCCGCAACAATTTGTGAGCGGCCGCCGTGGCGGTCGGACGTCTGCGGCTACAGGGCTCCCCCTCAAGCGAAGCGTACCGGTGGTTTGTGAATGGCGTATGTGAGTGGTTTGTGATCTGTGTAGATGATGAGTGTTCGTCCTTCGAATAGCTTCCTGAAGTGTTTAACGGCCATGTAGATTGAAAGTAGTTCGCGATCGAAAGTGCTGTATCGTTGTTGGGCGTCGGATAGTTTCTTCGAAAAATACCCTAGCGGTGTCCACTTGCCGTTAGTGCTCTGTTGAAGGACGGCGCCGGCACATGTATTGGATGCATCGCACATGAGCGTCATTGGTTCTGACATTGATGGTGATGGGTGAGCGAGTAAGGCTGCGGTCTGTATGCTGGCCTTACACGCTTCAAATGCTTCTTCGGCCTCTTTTGTCCACTCGATCTTCGTTTTGTCCCGCTTTTTGCAGTTATGTAGGTAAGTGTTGAGTGGTATTTGGAGTTCTGCGGCCTTCGGTATGGAGTCACGGTAAAAGTTAATCATACCGAGGAATCGACGGAGCTCTTCGATGTTTGCTGGCCGGGGGTAGTCAGTAATGGCTTGAACTTTTTCTTGTGGTGGTTTTATACCTTCGGTTGACACGTCATATCCCAGGAATGTCAAATTTTTCTTTCCAAATACGCATTTTGATGGATTGATGGTTATACCATAGGTGTCAAGTCTTTGTAGGACTGTTTTCAAATGGTGTTCATGTTGTTCTTCATTTTCTGATCCAATGATGACGTCATCGATGAACGGGAATGCAAAATCGAGTCCATTGAGAACTTGGTGGATAAATCGTTGGAAAGTTTGGCCTGCGTTTTTGAGCCCTGGTACCATTCTGGAAATTCGAAAAGTCCGAATGGTGTTGTGATGGCAGTCTTTTGTATGTCAGCTTCTTGACTGTAGCTGATTGTAGGCTCTGTTTAGTCGAGTGTGCTGAAGATTTTCTTCCGTGTAATAGTACGTGAATCTTTAAGTCGTGTACGGGTATCGTCGTTATAGTAATGAGTTGAGACGTCTGTAGTCCGCATACACGTAATCATTTTTCTTAGTACACGTGTATGGCTTGACCATGACTCTTGCTGGAGACATAGCCTTGCTGCATCATATCTTCAATTCTTTTTGACGCCATGTAGCGGTGCGGTGCGAGTGGACGAGTGCGGCAGTGGAGTGATTCTGTCCGCAACAATTTGTGAGCGGCCGCCGTGGCGGTCGGACGTCTGCGGCTACATATCTAATGCAGTTAAGAAATCTTAACATATCTAAATGATATTGTTAGTTATATAATTACTTACCATGTGTTGATTGATAGTGAAGAAATACATTAAGATGGAACTTGCACATCGAAACCCGAGCCCAGATCTGAAATGTTTAAGGGGTGATATTACTTCATTGTATTCATAAGTTCCCTCAATAATAATCGTCAGACAAACACTCACGTGTGTGTGAACACACATTGTATATCAACATGCTAAGCAAGTTACGTTTGTTATGAGAAATAACCAAGTCGAGAGCCGATTCCGGACACCCAGACCAGAGTAAATAACTTAAAATTGTATCTAACATTTACAGTCCCAGGAATTGAACTTAGAGCCGCTACGTTGGTTGGCTGGCCGGCAAAGGCTTAAGGTCTAATAAGAGGCATGCGACCAGTGTCATAAATAGCCTAGAATGCGCCCTATGCGAGCTTCTTTAACTGCGCACTTGTTGTTTTTTACTATGTATAGGCCTACTTTATTTCATTCAGGGTGATAAAATAACCCACAAGGGCCATGGTGTTGGTGGACCAATAATCTAATATTTTGGAAGAAAAATCTATTTTTTTTAATAACTAGAACACAAATTAAATACGCTCATGCGCTGCCAAATAACCATAATATTGTACATTATGTATTATTTATTATATTGTCCTTCGTGACTTCACTTGCTGGTCCCGGGCGGAAGAACAGCGCTGGCCTTAATTGGCCAGCATATGCTGAGACTGGGTCCAATTTTAGGACTTATTCTTTTATATTAGTTTAGTGTTTGATATTACTCTATATTGTATTTGTTCTAAATAAAATATATCTTTCTTTCTTCTTTCCAAATAATGAGTGCGATGTTTTGTCTAATTTAACAGAAGTTTTTATGTTACTGGTATGTAGGTACGTATGTGTTGAGATTGAGTACTGGAGGCGCAGCTGGAACTTATCACAAGCGAAACAAAAATAGTCCTGCCATGGTCTGGCCATTCTTGCGCCCCCCCGGAGTCTACGCCCTGTGTCTGGGCACCGGTGGCACCGCCCTATTTACGGCACTGTTCGACCACAGTCAATACTTATAACATTGTCCGAAATGAGACCCCACTTAATAGAGGCTCATGACTTCGGAACCCCAAGATTAACAACAAAGGAACGTCTCACCAGCAAACGGTAAAATATTGTTTGTCTTGTAGCGGAAACACTACGTGTGTGATAGTGATCCAAAGCCTCCACGACGAGTCGTCGATGTAACGTCCACAGTCGGTTTGCAGTGAGCACACTATTCCGCAAGCCGCATTCGGTCGCAGTCCGTTCGAGAGTTTTATTCATTTGCGCATGCGTATACGAATTGTGACTATAGGTGCGCTATGAACATAATCGAGCTGTGATAACAAGCGTTTCAGTGTACATAAATTTGAACGAGTAAAATAACAATGGCTGTGATACCTATGAAAATTTTTGGTAAGTTTTTTTTCGTATTTAGTATAAAAAAATGTAGGTAGCATTACGTTTAGGGCTTTCTATTATTTGTAACGATGTATAATCATTCATCGAGCTTGTTTTTAAATAAGCATTTAAATAATAATATTTTACTATCTATTATAGTATAAATTAATTTACCACTCTTCAGGATAATGTGAGACCAGAATAAATATTAGATCAATTAAAACCGTAGGTATATTTTGATTATTATATAATGTGTATAATAATTCAAATCTGAGCTCTTATAAAGTATCTGTGGTTTGGGACCAATATTTTATCTATAATTTTGCTCTCTTATTTAATTTAAGTATTTAATTTTTGTTTTCTATTTTATAGTTTAGTTTAATTTTAAAACAATTTTAGTTTATTCTATAATTTAATAATAAAATGTACGAGTATGAAAAAAAGTATCTGTCCATAAGTTTGTTATTAGTGATCTATAGCAACGACATATAATAACTTTATAAACATCTTAGACCTATAGGAAGTTTCGATACATTTTTTTGTGACATGTTGACAGTTATGCGATCATCAATATTTAAATAAAAGACCTTCAATTTTCAAAGTTTGAATACGATCTTTAGTAAACATATTGTATTTTATAGAGAACTAACATTTTATACGTGTGCAAATATGCATGGAATATACTCCTCTTTTGCAGCGAAGTGTATTTTGCGTTGGTTATCGTATTGAATATTGGATTAAGGCAATAAAATCAAAATATTTTCTTCTTAGTTTAAATTAAAGTTGTTATTGCCGACAGAGCCACATATTTTACATAGGTATCCGAAAACAGAAAACAAGCGTGGAAAGTTTCAATTATCTGAATGGACTTTTCACGTTTTGCTCGTATAATTTGAAACAACTGTTTACATTTAAATAACGTTAACATACATTGAGATGTCTACTCAATTATTTAAAGATATACAATAAATTGCATTTAATTTAAATTCTATAACATGGCATGTTACTTGGTCGTATCTTGAACTTGACATTGCGGTGCTTGAAAATGAATGCGATTAAAGGTTATTATCATTTATCACTTAGGGCAGTGTTTCGCAAACTTTTTGTGTTGAAGTTATAGGTAGGAAAACGAAAATTTTAACAACAAATAAAAATGTTTTTTTAAGTAATATTATACATTTATATATTAATCATCGAAACAATATCTATTATTAATGACCTGAAGTTTAAATTGCAGCATAACCTTATTTTTCCGAGGCACACCCATCAATGACCACGGTACACCAGTGTGCCGCGGCACATACTTTGCGGAACACTGTTTTAGGGTTCCGTCCCTATTTTAACAAAAACAAAAGCTCATAAAAGCGCCACGTTTGTTAGTTCTTCGGTTTTACAGTTTACTCCTTATGTTATAGTCATTGTTCTCAATATAGCTTGTTCTATATCAATTACTTACTTACCACTTATAAAATTTGACAATAAGGCAAAATATAGAAATGTATATGCTCCTTGATAATTAATGGTTTTTCTCCATTTTACTAAGAAATTGACAAAAGCCTATAAATTAACACGTGTCATAAAGTTTGCTCGACTATAATTAAATTTCTTATAGAGTCACTTAATGTCCCACTGCTGGGCTCGGGCTTGTCTATTAAGAAAAGAAAACAAACCCGTATTTTTTGTCTTAGAAGGTGGTGATTCTTCGCGATATTTACTAACTGCAATAATATGACATACATAATTCATTTTCCTTCTGTCTTACATTTACCATTTCTAATGTAAATCGTTACCCATATAGGTGATTGTTATAATAGCTTATTATAGCTCGTTTCTGTATTTTACCAAACGTTTGTTTGCGTTATTATTGGTTAAAATTTGGCGTAAACTCCATACAAGTAATGTCAAAATTCAACCAATGGTAATGCAAGTAAATGAACAATAAGATACAGGAACCGTCCATAAATTGCTAAGGCTTGAAAAATTCGTTAAAAATATGACTGATAGGATTTGTGGTAATACTATCATCTATGTAAATAAAATTAAAATGTCTGTTTGCTATTTCAAATTAAAATATCATAAAAGTGAAAATAACTATTTATAGGATGCCTAATCATAAAATACCATTTTTAGTATTTATTGGCTATTTGAAAGTTTGTGACGAATATGTTATGAAACAGCTTATCGGATTTCAGTTGAGATTTTAGGAATAAAATTACAATTTCATATTATTACGCCTGTTCTCATGAGGCCAGGCAGAGTCGATGGATCTCCACTTATGATATCCCTGACCAACAACTTTCGTTTCATCTACTTTGATTAATCTCTTCATACATGCACGTTTACGATACTTTACAAAGTTCAGACGATATTAATGTAAAGATCAAATCACGTACGAACGAAGTACACAGCTCAGTAGAAGGGATTTAAGGTACAAAAGGATATACGTCCACATTTTTACCTTATTGCGTAAACTATCTTTTATCTCACTTAATCATTGAGTAAATTGCGCAAAGTTTCTGCCCGTATTTCGGCATTTATAACTGTATTTTATAATCACTTTTTCCTCCTTGTTATGATTTTTAATTGATTTTGCTTGACCAGCTTTAGCATCTAGAACGGTTGCAACCTATTGACCAGAATATACTTAGAATTAGATCGCTTGAGCCATTCACTGACGTGTCACTACCCAGTGCTTGAGATATGTATCTTAATATATATCGCATGTCAAGTTCATAACCTAGCAATTGATAAATTTCCAAACTTTTTTCATAATTCTTGAACTATATTAATTTAATATGTAATTCATATTTTAAAATTACTCTATCAAATTATCTTATATTAACAAATTAAAGTTTTCTTTCTAGCTGAGGAATTAAGAAATATGTTGGAATTGTTAGTTACTAGGTTTTCGAATGGGGCAACTGTATTATCAGTCCACATTACAAGTGATCTCAGATGCATGAAACGACTAGACGATAGTACGATATCTTTTTTTAAATATAGCTTTGCACGATTTATCTCCTCCAGGGTCTTCTTCCTCGGTTTGTGAAGAGGAGGTTGGGGCCTCGAGGTATACCTCTTTACCCCGGCTGCAACTCAGTGGGTAACTACCCACCGGTAACTGGGTTTGGAGCTGCTGGAGTCTTCTCCGCATGGCGATGACTACTCAGCAGCTCTCGTTGGCCAATCTGCGGCGTTCGGTGGCCTTCGCGGGCTTTCCGCTGGCTACTTCCGCGGCTTAGTTGGCCATTCATTGGCGTTCGGAGGCCATCTCGGGCTTAGGCCATCTCGGGCTTAAGATTTATCTATAGGTACAGTTAGTGGCACATAAATTACTCATTATTTTTTAAGTTTTAAAAAATAAACTCCAGGCGAAAGCTGGACTCGTGCAATACATGCTTCATCCAAAATGTACCAAGGAGTTCTTGAAGTGGTTAAGATTTTTCTCTTAAACGTATATTTAAATTTAGCTTTAAAATTTGATACTTAGTTTTATCTTCATAACTTCCCACACAGACGCTTAAAAGGAGCGTATATCCTAGGATATATACTAACTAATGGAATCTAGAACTAGTTTTGAAATAAAGTTGCTTTCTGCACGACTACAAATTTTATACATAGAGTCTTATCTATGATTACAATCATTCCCCACTCATCTTATAAAATAAGTAGTTTCTGATCTTAGTTATCAGGATCTACCAAAAATAAATCTAACTTGACTACTGTTGTGATTGTATCCAATATTAAACTTCTTTAAATATGAAAAATTGCACACCCAAACATTACGCTTCAAAATCCCGTCATAAATTTCTGATATAGAAATCTCATTAATTTTCCGGGATGCTACTGGGATGATGTTAGTGTTATTGACTGTGTCACGCAGATATGGCCAGGGGCAATTTAATGTGTTATTAGAGGTGCGTCACTATTAATAGCGTTAAACATAGACAGATAACTAATGTACCTAGTCGTTAACGTGTCCTTTTTTACCGCTATATGTAATTCGCAATTGGTCACAGCCACCGTTATTACCGCAGGGGGATCGGGGCATTAGGTTTTTTCGTGTCTAGCTGCAATGCCATCACATTTTAATTCTATTTCCTCTTCCGTCATTCATTACCTAACACGACTTTTGGCGATATATCATAAAAGATATAAGACATTTTAGTTACATAAAAAAGCACGTAGTGTAGAACAATGTTAAATTGTTTGTTGTGTCATGCGATCATTTTAGGTTAAAAAGGGATTCTAGAAAAAAAATAGACGCGATCGTTTTTCAGACACATTATTATATTATTGTGAACTAGCTGGTGATGGAAAATTGTGGTAATGACGGTCATTCACGATATATCTTTATCAATTATAGCCTATGTGTTATTTCGATGTGTAAGCTATATTATTGTGAAGTTTCATCAAAATCCAATCAGTAGTTTTTGCGTGAAAGAGTACATTCATACATTCTTACAAATATTTCGGGTTTATAATATGAGTAGGAGTAGTATAAAATAAAGTAGTGTTATAAAAAACTATTTTTTTATTTTTTAGTAAAATGGTTTCATGTCAATATTTTGGAGATTTTTTTGGTAAAAAACCATGTTACGTCTCATCGCGAAGATTTATGATGATTATTTGGTAATTTATTGAACAATAAAAACTAACGGAAAAATGTTTCGTTGCACTCCACTTTCGACCTTTAGCGACAACAGAGGTTGTATGGTAAAAAAATTAAAAGTGGAAGATGTAGAAACTTGGCTAGTTGGATATTAAAACCTGGTATAAATGTGGTTCTAAAATACGTTGACTAGGTACTTTGTATGGTAAAAATAAATATCAAGCTCCCACGGGAATAGCGGGTATACAATACGACAAAACAAGGACTAGTCATTAATTCCCAGGTGAACCTTTAAATAGACTACACTTCATTTATCACCTCTTAATAAGCAGGCTTATTTTGTATTTATTTATACATTCTTAGAATTGTATACAATTCTAAATAATTTTTCGTACTTTTAACATTTAACAACAATAAAATAATTTAGATATATTATATAAGAATTAAAATAGCATGTTTATGTTTTAATTTCATATTACTTACAAAATATAATGATAAAAGTAAAAACTTAATGACTTCACAGATTAAAATATTATGAAATTTTCAAATAATTTGTTTACCAAATTGTTTGAAGCCTAACTTCGGAAGCAAATTTCTAGGGCGCTGGCTAATGCTTACAACTTTTTGATATTCCAGGGACTGACAATAGTAGCTCTTTCAATTAAAATATGGAGCAATTAGTTCTTTACTACTGTTCCGACCTACTACTACCTTTAATGAGGTACTATCATAATTTACTATGCTTGTGATAATAATGAACTGCAAAGGGCTGTTTCGATTATGTGACATTTTTAAATTTTCGTACATATCTGATGAAGAACCATAATTAATAAACTATAATAAGAATACTCATGTAAGAAAAAGTATATAGATTCTACAGAAATGTTCAGATTACATCAGAATCTTTACAGTTTCGAATGTCTAATCAGAACGATTAAAAACTGGATAACATTATTTCAAAATCTATAATATTATAAAATTCTAAATATGTCTTGTCTGCTTTAAACATTTAAGCTATTTAAAAAAACCAACTGGGATAGACTATACCTATATAAACGATGGCAATTTTTTTTAGATATCTTGTCTGCTTATCTGTTTGGTCGGGATTTCCGTAACTGCACTGCAACTGCAGGGCTGATTTTGATACGGTTTTCGCTGATCGACAGCTATTTTTAGACTTTCAGTTTCCATTTCAGTGGGAATTATTTTAAATGGCCAGACCAAAAGAAATCGAATTCCAACGCGATTCTTTTACTGGTCGATGCAAATTTTATGTAATAAAAAGTGTGATACTTTTTATTTCGGGAATTCCGCTAGAATTTTTCCAGGACTGGTTTGAAGTTGTTCGGGTGCATCAGTTTCCACTAAAACGATGGCTTTCATTTTTTTAACTTTGTGTCCTGGGAATCCCGCGGGTATTATAAATTAAGCGTGGACGAAGTCGCGGACATATCCTAGTCTTCTATAAAATGTTGCTCAAACCAAGTAACCTTCTATCTTTCGATAATATCGATTGTCACCTTCAATCTACAAAAATATGATTTTGTCACCAATTTACAACTGCTGTACCTATGTATGTAAAAATGAGTAACGACTGCAGTGTTCTTAAATAAAGAAAAATAATTTAATTACCGTTGGAATAATAATTATAATATAATTAGTAAGATAATTGACGTCTTTTAATTATGACGTCAGAAATTCTCTTTAACAAAATCAAGAAGGTCGGGACGTTTTGTATGAAGGCAAAAATTCTATCCGTTGATTCGACTGTTTATTGTTAAATAATATTAAATTTAATAAACAACTGTACAGGTGACTAATATTATTACGAGAGTGTATTTTGAATAAATGAAGTTAGGTCACAGGTGCGTGAGTGATACGTGTATTGAATTCGATTCGGCATAATTGTGCCATGTACTTATTTGCAATAGATTCTTGCCTGCGACTTTGAATATGTGAAAGTCATCATTTCCTTAGTACGTCATCAAGAACTCGTTTTTCAGATCGTTATTAGCCAATATCGATAGTGTTGGAAGAGCTGCCAAAAAGTTGTAATATATCCTAGATTTCTGGCTCCGTCACTTAGACAATATTGTCTGCCTTAATTATGATAATAGTTCAGTGGTCTGGGCATACAGTTGAGATTTTAAAAAAAACACATAAGTCCTTGTAAAAAAATCAATATCCTACAACTGATGTTCACTTTTAGGAAGTATTACACATTTTTTTCAATAAATCAGCACAACGAAACATAACCTCAATTTCGAAGTTCTGGTTCCCTTAGAAATTTCCTATTTATATTCTTCAGTTCTTCTTTGTTCAATTTTGGCTTAGTACGGTCTATGTATTCAGCCGGAGCCACGTGGTAAACAACCATTGTAGTTTACCACGTGACTCCGGCTGAATGCATAGACCTCTGAATATTATTATTGGGGTATAGATGGAACTATTTCCATTATCACTTTTTTAATGTTAGAACCCAGATCCAATAGACAATTGCAGGCATAATAGTGAAGTTACTATTTAAAAATGAAGTCGCTAAAACATTTCAGGAAAGAATTATTTATTCACAAGAAAACCTTCATTCCGGTTATCTATTATAATATGTAGTTATTAATGAAAAATGTTATTTTAATAATTATATCCCGGCTACAATACTTGGATTGCTATTCGTGTCTGTGATATCTCCGAGATGCAGGGTGGCCTTGTGCAGTTGTGATGAAATAATATAAAAATAAATAAATTAGAGAATTTACAAACAACACTCGGACCAAAAAAAAATGTATTTGTAATTGTAGTTGTATTTTTATTATAACATTTTTACATTAATGACAACGTGTATTATTTTTATTTTATTTTATTTGACTTGACTTTATGTTGTTGGTCCGAAGACCTCACAACTTTACCGGGGTGTTTGGGGCGAGCGCCTTCGCAAGGCGAAGGCGATCGAGCCCGGAGGCAACTTGCTTGAGGGAGCTCCCTAGTGAGTTTTACCTCGGCTGGACTGTTGCCATGAGAGGGGGATGAATCTGATGATGCCCGCCAAATTGGCGACACAATGAACTAATTAAGAACGGGCGACGGGTAATATAAAGCCCGAGCGGTGGCCTATGCTATCTTACTGCCGTTTCGCAACGTGTTATGGCTAGGAGAGAAGAAACGGCGAAAGAAACTTCCAAGCAACACGCCTAGTCTATCCTGTGGGGGGGCTATATCTCCTGGCGTCCCTCGCGAGGACGTGGAGAGATCGTGATTGGAACATGTATTAATAGCATAGGTAAATGAAAACATCCGCTTTGAAAAAAGATTTTAATAATAAAATAAATGCTGTCAGATTACTCATTTGAATAATATTATGTTAGTCAATGATATTTATGCGATTGCCTTTTCACAATTGCAAACAAAATCGGCAACATTGAATTGCTTGAAAATAATCACTTTTACAACTACAAATGTCTACTCACAATTAAGAGTTCTCCAGACTTTTGGCCGGTTCCTATCTCATATACTTAGTAAAAAAAAAGGTTCCTGCATCTTTCTATTCATTCACTTGCCTGGCTATCGGTAGAAAGAGATTACTTGTTGTGAGCTTATGGAATAAATTTTATATATATATATTAAGCGCTCGTAAGGCAAATAAACGGCTAATAAGATGTGGGAACAGGGCATAAGACATTTAAACATCATTAATCCATGTCACTTATTGTAAAAATCAAGTTTCTCGTACCCAATTGATCTTCTAAGGAAAAACAATGTAGTTAGTATACGTCATTGCATAGCGACATTGCATAACACACTACCAGCGTGTTTCCCGTAAAGTACAATCCGAGTGTCTCCAAGTCTCGTGTGTATAGGTATTTTCTAGGTCTTCCATCTTCGGCCGCAACATCATCCGACATTAGTCGTGAGCGGTCAAATGTAAACCTATTTATCACAACATGATTTACATCTTTCTGAATGATTCTATCCCTATAAACTCACAAAATTCTAAGGCCTCATTTACGGAGACGCGGGACGTTGCGCGTTGCGTTGGGCGGCGTGGCCTGCGGCTTTCGAGGCGTCGTACGTCCCGCCAGTGCACCTGAAACGATTGTGTATCCCGCTGCGTTCGCCCCCACATGCACTACAGCTTTTTTTTGACGACGCATATGGGGGTTAGACCTTACGCGGCGAGATTAAGCGCCGCACGGCTTATGTGGGACTCTGATACAGACGATGTCAACTACTCCACTAAACTTGAAACTGCGTCCCATGTGCCCGCACTTGAGGTGGAAGAAAATGAGGTTTGGAACATAGTTACATCCATGGTCGTCCGCGCATCTACTAATCAAGGTGATCTACATCAGAACTAGAGGTTCGTTCTACCGCATCCCCAAATGCTGATAAAGCAACCAAGCTACCCAGCGAGTCCGTCCCTATTACAGCCTCGACCTCGAACCCCTGAGGTGCGCCACAGCTATGCCAACCACATACACCGCAGTGATGCTCGTCGCGTGCTACGGCAGAGGCTAGAGGATCCAATGTGAACGAAGCGCCGGGCACCGCCACTCTTCAAGCCTCGTATCTTTATAAACAACATCGTGCATTACCTAGTGTTTGTATTTACGCGTGCTGTGACGGGGGCCGTAGTATGCGCCGCCGCACTGTAAACCGAAAAAAGGCCGACGCGCTTCGAGACGCCACACCACATGTAACGCTCGACACTATGCGTCTTCGTAAATGAGGCCTCAGAAAAATCATAGTGACGCACATAGACAGACATGATGACACAGTAGGAGTGCCATTTTTGCCAAAATGACTACCAGACACTAACTAAAAAATTATACGTATTTGGCTAAACGGATATAATCACTGTACCCCGGGCATTAGTTTGACTTACGTATATTTCATTAGTGTTTTTTGTTTAAACAAGCAATTACAGTACGGTTTTTACTTTGCTAACAAAAACGCACAAAAGCGATTTAAGGATTCTCTATTGACTCATTATCGAGCGTTATTTTTCCATTCTTTTTGTCTGTGAACGAAAGGTTATTTATTAGGGCTTTCAGAAAACAAGAGCTTCTATAATACCAACGCGTAAGGTGTTCGTATTTTGCATAAGAAGCATTTAAAGTTTCGTTCGAAACAAGAAACGGACCATGTTGATTCTTAACTTTGAAACATTTAAGAATGATGCTGGATTTTTACCTTTCATACATATTGTGACGCTTTTTCCCATTAGGGTAGGTAGACACGATGGATCTCCACCTGCAACGATTCTGACAAATACCTTTCACTTCATTAACTTTAATGACTCTTCATGCATTCACGTTTATTCAAAGTGTTTTTTACTTTTTGCCTGACCTTTCTTCAAAATGAGTAATATTATTATAACTTTATCATGGTGGTTGCGGTTCACGCAACGGTTGATGCCCTGGTTTGCCGGCAATGACTCTACCCATCACATTGCTGACGTATACTTGATTTGTGATTCTGCTTGCATTCATTCTACTTTCTCATGTCACCCTTTTCAACACTTATCAGTACGTCTTCTTTTTTCTTATTTTAATCATATAGGTATGGTAATTATATTATATGAAAGCCCATTCTTATAGTCAATACAAGAAGGGTAGATTGATGGATACAGTTTATTATTGTTACGTGCGAGCGAATGTACACACTTAGGATTGGAAGAAAACACCAGTGTTTAACTAAACGCTTTTTTATTGACTTACACAGCCTTACGTAATTCCTTTCCGCAGGGTTGCTCCTACACGCACAACTAACGATGCACTATCATGACGATAAGATGTCTCACTCACAATACCGTTGCCGATATTGCGTAGACCACCTCCTGCTACTGCAGTGCTCACCTCCGAATTTACCGCGTAGAGCTCATTTCTGGACCTTCTCTCAAACTACGCTACACTTCGCCTTCACTTAACTGTCCCCTAAACTTTTCACTAAATTCACCACTAAACTAGTCTCTGACTTCTTTAAACTTCCCTTCCAACTCTTTCGTATCGCACTTGTCGCTTTGTTGTCTTGAACTGAACTGAACTCTAAACTACCCGGTAGGCGCGCCATACGCTGCTTATATACCCGGAAGAATCTTCTGGAACCCATAATTTCGATCTTGTTATTTTTTTAAAGTTGTTTTGCGCATAAATCTGTCGGAAATTTAAGGTGGCCATACACCATGATGTCTATCGTCTAATCAGCATGACGCCGCACGCTTGATTCAATCTGCAGTTCGTTCATATACAACACACAAGAAGCCATGGCGGCGCCAGTGACGAACGACGACATTTTAGCTGTCTTGGGCATTTACTGATAGTGGAGAACAAAAAAAATGCTTCACTCAACTAAATGCTCTGACGATCGCGACGGTCATACACAGTACAATCGGCATGATCCAATCGGTATGATCAAGCCAAAAGGATTCAATTTCGATTGCTCTGTCATGTATAAAAGTCGTGCTAATCCATGTCCACACGCTGTCAATTCAACTTAATTTAATCGGCAGCGTCATGCGGATTGGAGGATAGGCAGCATGGTGTATGTCTACCATAAGTATTGCGATTTAAAGATAAAAATCGGCTAAAGTACATTAATCCCGTGATGGATTTCTTAGAAAGGAGAAACATTCACTGTTTACTGTTATTGACGTTGGATTATAAAGTATAAACTCAAAGGACTTAACGGTTTTTATTATTAATAACAAAAAACAGGAATAATAGGGATGAAATAATTTACCGCGACCAATATCGTTAAAACGCGTAGTTTCGTTTATAACTGAAAAATATTTTTCTGACCCCTTTTTCAAAAGGCCCCAAATTAAGTGGCGATGATGTAAAAAACCGATGGCTAATGGAGCAGAAGAGTCATGGACCCCAATTCTGCAATATCGACAAATGGTCGACCACTAACGTGTTAATTCTTTTTCATACAAAAGTAACTATTACGACGCCAGAGGTCTACCATTTCGGCAAACGTAGTGTAGACAATCCTCCAGCCCGAAGAAACGACGATCTGCGCAATATCGTTGTTGGAGTCTAGATGAAGTCAGCGGAGGTCCGGGATAGGCGGCACAAAATTGAGGAGATCCATATCCATCATTAAACAAGGGTTGGCTGCCAACCATCATACGAAATAACATTGGTTATTTAGCTTCATAACAATATAATAATGATTTCAAACTAGTCTATGAAAAGATAATAAACACTTGTTGCATCAATCTTTGCACGTATTTAGAACACGTGGTAATTTAATTAAATCAATTAAAACGTCATATAATTTTAATTGTTTTAACTTTACTTCTTTAATTAATTTTTAAAGGATATTAACAACTTAACGACCGTGAGTATACAAGGTCTGAAAGGAGTGAATCTTGGAATGTTTCATATTGCATTTTTTTATGAAATCGGTCAATTACGTGTCGTTTTACGCAATATAAAGAATACCGTGGAGGTTATGAATGTTTACAAATAACCGCAATAATACATTAAAAAATATTCCATATCTTAAAAAGTATTTTTTTTGTATAAAGCAATTTTCGTAGACTTTATTCGTAAACTTTGAATTTATTCAAAATATGTAGGGCTGCTTGCATAAGGTTGTTTAAATTTATTTAAGAACACAAAACGTATTTAACACCCTTAAAACAATTAGCGTCTTCCACAACGAAAAATTTGCCGCTAAATATGTTTAAAGAACTGTCAATACGTTTTGTGTAAGCCGTACTGCCTAAAGGCAGGCGATCGTTATAGAAGCGGCCCTTAATCTCTAGTTTTAAAATTTACAGAAATGGGGGATAATTTATACAACTTTGATAGCGAATAAATAGTTAATATAGAATATCATAATTTTTAAGTCTAACGATAAAGCTATATTATTGTAAAGTTTCATCAAAATCCATTCAGTCGTTTTTACTTGAGAGTATCGCGATTATAATATTAGTAGGATGGAGATTTACAGAAGATCGTTCTCTGCTCAGGCCGTGCATCTTTGGCAAGTACCTACTGCATATGTGCGAACTACGGTCTGTTAAATCTACGAGTATCTATTACTTAAGCTGACCTTGAGGTGTTAGTGACCTTGGTGACCTGGTGATACCTGTGAACGAGCACTATCTAACTGTATAACGTATTTATTTTACGTAGCATTTATTGAATCTTTTTAGAACTTTATATTATTTACTAGCGGCCCGCGCTGGCTTCGCGCGAGTGACATTTATTTTTTAAACATTTTGGGATAAACGTATGAATATAGCCTATATTTCTCGGGGATAATGTTTATTCTAATGGAGGAAGACTTCTTTAAATCGTTCGAGTAGTTTTTGAGTGTATTCGTTACAAACATACAAAATCTTTCTTCTTTATAAAATTAGATTAGATAATTTTTATTTTTGATATTATTTTGTATGTCACTTGTAAACAAAATACTATACAAATAAATCAGCAATATATGTATTACTGAATTATTAGAAGCGAAATATTATTCTTTTATTGATTCGCTTCATTGAAATATGTAAAAAAGAATGTTTTTAGTTTTCTGTAATACTTAATTAACTGCAAGCCATCTCTCTGCCTATTAAATAAGCTCTGCCTGGAGATTCTTCAAGCAAGACGACCGCCTTTTATTGCGTTGGTGTTTAATTTTTTTCTTTTATGTCATTCCTCACTCATTTATGTATGATATGTATACATGTATGACCGCCGCCATTCTTATTTAGTTCCTACATTGTGTGTAGTGTTGTAATTTTCCCATCCTCCTACGCACCCTTAGTATATATCTTCCAGTCCTTCCAAAAATAGTTTTCATGTAAAATTACTTTGACATTCTATAACGGACATGACGATTTTTGAAGGGTTTCATTTGAGACAAAGTGATTACAGAACTCTACATACGTAACATTCATCGAATACAGTTCAATAATATAAATTCCAACTACGTACTTGTTGAGTGCAGGTGGATATATTATTATGATTTTAATGGATATATGCATTACGTAAAGTTGCTTTCAAGCCAAACTAGGCGGTACATCTAGAATTCTCTAGAGTCAGGTTCAAGAACCTTTCCAATAAGAGCTGAATATTTACACGTAACCGCTTTTGCAGTTTGCTTGCGTGGGTCTAGAATAGTGCGAATGTGCTCTCACATATATATTTACGATAATTGCAATCGACATTTAATGATAACATACTTTACGCAGTGCTATAAAGCCTACGAGTATCACATTTGCACTAGTTAAGAAGCCAGTTAACTTGTGAAACAGGGAGTTTACAGAAAATCTCCAGTTAGGTAATAATTTGTCGTAATTATCGAGGTGTAAAATTAAGTTGTCGATTATATTCTTTTTTTTGCCTGAAGCAGGCAAACATGCGGACGGACCACTTGATGGAAGGTGATTTCCGTCGCCTATAGACGTTTGCAATACAAGAGGCGTTGCCAACGCGTTGCCAGTGTCTTAAATTTTATAATGCCATTCTTAAACGACCCCATGTAGCACGTAGCGCAGAAGGAAAACCTCGGCGGGAATTCCCACTAGATCATTCTTATTCGCGGAATGAATGAGAATGTTGGGTAGTTTAGCGTGTAAGCTCCAGGTTATGAGGGTGAATATCCAACAAAAACATACAAATTAGGCGTTGGCACCAGATCAAACAGTTCTTCGGAAAACTCCCCGTTGTACAGGCGGAAGAATAGGTAGAGGGATGCAAAATCTCTCCGAACGCTAAGCGATTCTAAGCCGCATGTTAGTATGGGATCGTCAACTATACAATGGCGCGACGCTGGATGGAGTCGAGAGGGTCAGTCCGAAACGACGATATGAGGCGCAAATTTGGTGAAGCCTACCTCCAGCAGTATTGAGCCCAGACTGCGATAGGCTAGAATGTAATGGTAATGACGTTGTAATTAATATTAGGTTTTCATAGGCATTTTGGATAAAAATGGAACCATATAAGAACAGTATGTCCGTTTGACTGTCTTTATACATTGCAGTCATTTCACTGAGATAATATTCGATTTATATAAAAGAATTTTGACAGAGAATATTAGATTGTTACACGAGAGAGGAAAGTGATCTATTTAGGCACGAAATGGTTTGGTGCACGGGCGTAGCGAGGGGGCTAATAATTCGAGACTACATAGGCCTTTCACACTCTGCTTTTCATTTCGAATATGAAGAAAATATATAAAGTGATTAGTTAGTTAAAAAACAACTGCTTCTCTAATAAAATCAGGTGTTAAATCCTTATCTAAATCTCATGAAACGTCGTCACGTATATCACATATGAAACGTCAAGTTAAAAAAATGAGATCAGCAGATAGGCAGACGGCAAGTAGTGGAACGCGGTTACCATCGCCTATGGCCATTCGAAACACACGCGCTGCTGCTCTCTAAAGGGAGACTGGAATTTGGCCACAAATGCCGGAACACAACCCAATGTTGTTATGACGGCATGCTCTAGACCAGGGATGGTAGCCATTCAGACGGGCAAATGCCCTACCACCTGGCTGTGGGTTCTTTTGTCGCCTTTCACGACAGGCCACCCGGCTGTAATATATTCTATATATATTTATATTATAAATTATTGGAAATTATATTCTTTCTTATATATTCCCCTCCTGTACGGATAACGGATTTTTGTTTTAGCATTCCACCAGCGTATTGTTATCCGTGCAGTCACAAGCTTGTAAAAAGCAATAACCACACATGTGTCGTTCAATGTTTTGTGACATATTTGCGAGAAGACAGCACAATAGGTAATGAAACAAAGAAGTATTTATCGGGATGTCGCAATAATCTTTGATGTTTCTAATATATTATGAAAATGGCGCACATTTACACATGCGCGTGTAGTAAATTAGAATTACATGACGTCTCATTTTCTCTATTGTATTAAAGTGAGACAAATGTATAGATCAAAAGCGTTTTAAAAATTTTTATATTTTCCATATATATAAATACCTATTTTACTTAGGTTATGTGAAATTGGTACTATTTAACTATTTACGTGGTGAGTAATTTTCAACTATCGAACTTTATATAGCGTGTTGAAAATATTTTTAACGTATATAGGTGTGAGAACGAATAACTGCACATTGTTTTTGAAATTCAATCGATTGATACATTTCAACGGATATGCTAGTTATGTCAACAGTTAAATGTATGGCATGGAGTGTCGGCTGGTGTTATCAAATAATCGCCATTGTTGATACTAAAGAAAGGACGCAGGCGATAAAACATGCAGCCAAACTACTCTGTGGCTGAATGAGGTTCACCAGTCGAGCCTTCTTATACGTGATTTTATAGGATTTTTATCACAGTCTAAGCGAAAAACCAATTAAATTGTTTTTTTTCTAAATAAAAATAACCACGCATAGTTTAAGATTGGTCTTTATTGAGAAGCTAGCGTCTGGATATTTTTTAAACTTTCGAAAACAAGAAATTCCAACGTTTCCCACAATCAAATTTCAAGCAGTAAAATTTGTTATTAACCTTATTACAGAGAGTGTAGGTAAATTACATTATGTGAAAATAACAAATGAATAAAAATGAGTAGAATGTTGAACAGAAAACAAATAAATAGTAAATATGTCATAACATAACATGTTAGAAATATTTGTATTATATATTTATGCATGTGTAGTAAAACACATTTTATTGATATGTTTTTGATGTAATTCTATAAAATGTTGTAAAAATGACAACAAGGCCAAGTGGTAACTTATAATTTATAGTCCGTATTTTTAAGACAAAGCAGCCTATGCCCGCGAGTTCGTCTACGCTTGGCTTGAAATTCCCGCGGGATTCCCGGAGCACAAAGTACCGCAGCATTTAAAAAAGGATGTAAGCTACCGTTTTAGTGAAAACTATAGAATAAGCTAATTTTTATATACCCATTGCAACTAACTACAACGCGCTTCCGGAAAATTTTCCGGAAGATTCCCGGGATAAAAAATATCACACATTTTATTACACAGAATTTGATGTTGATCTTTGAAAAATCACATAGGAATAATTTTATTTTTAATCTGGACATTTTAAATTATTCTCAGATAAATTCCCGCGGTTTCCCTAATATTAAACCTAAAAAAAAACCGCATCGAAATTTGCGAATTTTTGACATCGATCGAGTAATAGTAGTTTATTCGTTACAAACATACAAAAATACAAAATTTCCTCTTTTAATAGATAGATTTATAATAGGTATAGATAAAAAAATGCGCCCTATAACTATACCGCACGCGAGTTGTTTTTTTAATAGCTTAAATGTTGTTGCTGTTTCCTATTGGGGTAGGCAAAGACGATAGATCTCCACTTGCTACGATCCTGAAAAACACTTACGCTTCACCAATTTTCATTAATGTCTTCATACATACACGCTTATTTAAAGTGCTTTTTACCTGACCTTTCTTCAGAGTATCTTCAATTTGATCATAGTGAGTACGTCGCGGTCTACCGGCACCGTCTCTACCAGTCACATTGCTGTCATATACCTGGGGGAGAATACCACTGGACCGTCTGAACTTGAATTACCGTCACGCTCAGATACAAAGTTTTTATTTCTGATGTTCACTCCTACAACTGATAGTTTTTTTGGGTTCCTTAGTCAGCATTTTGTCTTCTTTGTGTCATTATAATTTTTATATGCGAAAAATATTGGGTGTATATGTCTGAGCTCTACTAATTATATGTAATTTATTAGCCGTTATTCTTACGAGATTTTAGTGTAGTCATAAAAATATAGAGATTGGTTTGCCGCCGTAAGTGTGTGAGGCTTGAAAAATATTTTCAGTATGAATAATGTCAGCATCTTTAGTCAGACCTTGAAAAATCATAAGGATGCTCCTTAGTGACTCGTTTGAGTTAGTAGGTAGTGAGATTACCTTCCAAAGTAGATTTAGATTGGTTCTTTTTTTAGTCATGTATAAAACAGATAACAATGGCTTAAATTGAAATAGCAGATAATGGACTCGCTACTGCTTGTATGGCAAATTGTGACTGTAATCGAGGTCATTCCATGGAACACCATGACATTGAATAGAACTACCATTGAACTGGTGTAATTTATTTTTATTTAACCTTTTAAGGACATTTTGAATTTATTTTAATATAATATGTTTACTTCCGTCTCTTAAGTTGTAATAAAATGATACAGTTGTAACAGATTATTGATTTGTGCACTTATGCTCATACAGTACGAGCTAAATTTAATTGCGTTTTTATAGTTCTTACACGTTATTGCGCAGAACGCAATTGTATGCTTATAGTATAGCGTTCATAGATGACGACGATGATGATGATGAGTGCGTTTTCACTCGGCTGTTATGCGGATTCGCGTGCCATCTCTTTTGCACAACACACCGTAAGGTGTAATAAACGTTAACATTTAAAAGGACCTGCGCAAACTAACTTCACGTGAAGCGCATTTAAGTTTCGCGCGTACTGTATGTTGATCTCAAGAAAAACAGTTCTGAGTTTCTGCATAATACTGATAGTATTATGTTTTGCCCTTTTATGTGCTTTTAGCAGGGATGGAAGGTACACCGCTGACATAGAAAGAAGAGTAAATTTGGGGAATAGTGTGAATGGAGCTTTAGGTAAACTTCTAGGCGCTAAGAACCTCAGCCAGAAGGCCCAGTTTGCCATACACAACGCGGCGCTGGTACCTACGCTCACGTATGGAAGCGAGAGTTGGGTATGAACAGAGAGCATGAAAGTAGAGTAAACGCCGTTAAGATGCGAGCACTACGCAAAATCTGCGGAGTGACACTCACGGATCATCACAGCACTTGATTTTTATAAAATCTAATGACCACCACTTTAGTTATCGTCAAAATCGTCCTTGCGACTCCTTTGAATGTTTTCCCTATTTAGGGTAGTTTGGTCTTTGGCCCTGAAATCCACTTGAAAATTTGGTCCTGTAACCTACCCTACTTTGTCCAACCAAGTATTAAATCCTAATTAGGACTCTATCCAACATGTTATGAAAAAGAATCGTAAGTGACACATATAACATTTTACAGGAAAGCAACTTATTTTTTAAATCATTACTGTAAGACGTTTAATGATCTAAGTATATTACGTATAAATTTCCGATTTTAATATATTCATAATTTAACCATTAACGCAGATATGGGCCCTAAAGATTTTTGTAATAGGCTCTAAATTATTTTATCTGTCTATTACAATAAAAACATGCATTACTTAAATCATGTCGCTTATGCTGATTCTCCCTAAAATATTATATGGGCCTATATAATATTTAAGGGAGAATAATGAGCATGTTGTTAGATAAAAATGTGTAATCTCGTGCCTTTTGTAATATTCTTTCTTCCGACAATAGAAATATATATTTTAGAATGGAATTAGGCATAGAAAATATCATACCAGTTGGTAAATCAAAGTTGATAACAAATAAAACACAATTCAAATATTAAATTGTTGACGTATTGCACGTTTTACGACGTATTGTATGTAAGTACGTGATTTATCTTCTCGTAATTCATGAGTTAATCACTTCAAGGAATTCTTCATGCGTATGTTATACAAAATTCTCAACTATGTAAGTATGGATTTCCAATCCTTTACCGCACCATTATTTAATTACTGCTGGTACAAGTAAACACTTATGACTTACGATTATCTACTATATATCCTTCATTATGTAATAATTTTAACAAATTAGTTTAATTTTATTATAATACTAGCTGAACCAGCAAACGTTGTTTTGTCTTTAAAATTGTTTTTAGTAATTTTACGTTAAATTCTTACAGTACTAATATTGCTATTAAAAATAGGGGTTAGTAGTAGAAGGGCGAAAATTTAGGGTTATATATATTTTTAATGCCAAATCGTATAAGAAATTTTGTTAAAAAATATTTAGGGGTGTTTCACCCTTATCATCGAAGGGCATGAAAAATAGATGTTGGCCGATTATCAAGCTTACACAAAATTACATACAAATCGGTTCAGCCATTTCGGAGGAGTTTGGTAACAAACACCGCGACACGAGAGTTTTATATATTAGAAATATGACAGCAAGATTGACTGAAAGTCAAATATTTAGTTTTAGAATACCTAATCTTCAAGCATATCCACTTCAAGATATCGTAGAAAATATTTATATATTCTAGTTACTTTTGAATCTCGGTTTTTTGCTACAAAATTTTTACGACAATAAAAAAGTTTTAATTCTCCAAATTCGGTTATGAGTCTAGCTAGCTGTATGTATGTGTATGCTGTATGTGTATATGTATGTCTAGCTGTGTATGTAACCCACGTGACTTTAAATTCTAATGTAAAAAATAAATATTAGCAAAATTAGCATTGCTAAATACAAAATTTATAAACTGGAATAAAATGATTAAAATATATTGCTCCTATAAATTAATTATGCGGTTTTTAAATATCACTATTAACGGTTGTTGTAAATTTGTATTATACAAAATAAACACGAGAACATTGAATTTCTGTTTACTACTTTTTCGTGAGTAACTTTCTTACATAAAAATAAAATTCATGCAGTTACACCTCAATGTATTGGAGCGTTCATATATGTATTATTTTGTGCATAAGATAATTGTAACTTTGCAAAATCCTTGCTATGTCTTGGGAACTTAGTAGCTAAGATAGTTATTTACTATGGTCTGGATGGTTGGTATATACAATATGTCTGTATTTTTATTTTTGAAGTGAAACTTCTTTAGAATCGTTGTGATTTGAAACTTGATGAAACGAAAAAGTGATAATAAAAATAGATAAACAAAAAAATCTGTAGGACTAAGCCTGCGAGAGAATGCGATACGAGTTTTACATTGTGCAGCATACATAGAGAATTAGAGAGTCAATAAGATCAATCATTAAACATAGGTTGCACCAATTTGGACCGAAATAAAATTGATAAATGAATATTGTTAAGACTTAAACAGTAAAAATTTTAAATTATACTCAAGAAGTTTATTTTGAATTATAATACACTGACGAATGTAGGCTAAAGGAATGATATTTATATTAATAAAAGGAAGAGAAGAATTATCAGTGAGTATATTCTCGGAAGTTTCACTTCTACTACGTGTGAACTTCATACACAAACATTTTGTTTTAAATGTATATCTGAAATCGCCAGTCCGTTTTGGACCAGCATGGGGCCTTTACAAGCTGGTATTTACTTATATTTATGATTTCTTATACAGACCGTGGCACGTAGACAGAATTAACTGTATTGTCTATACAGCGGGTGTCGTTGCAAATGATACGGTAAATTTCGCAAACCATCGCATTATTGCAATGCAAGTTGCACTGAAGATTGTAATGACTCCACGATACGATTTTAAACATACAGACAGGTATGTTCAAAATCTTAATATATAACTTTAGTTATATAGCCGTATTTCATAAGTCTTTAATTGCATAATGTACTCTTAGATAACTAGAGCGATTTATCTCTTTAAAACAAAAATAGTTTAAAGTAGGTAGTGTGCAAAAATTATGTTAAAATTATATCTATATCTTTTGTTATGAAACAAGTTATGTGACGACACAATTACGCGTCTGTTCTCTTTGTATTTGCTTATTCCTAGGTAATACGGTTGGACGAATATTATAATATGGTTAAACCATCATTCGAATATTATAAACTGTACGTAAGTAACGCTATTTACTAATTTAAAACACAATATTCCTCCATTACACATTTAAATTTCAAGGTTTCAATAATAATGCGATGTCACATTTTTTGGTCAATTATTTGAACCGCAAAAAACCGAAACAAACGTCTCCAAGTAAAATAGTCATTAGTAGTTTTGATTAATTCATATTTATTTTGAGCTCAAATAAGAACGTAAATTCACCATCTTAAGTATTTTTATATACGTTAAAGATGATAATGATCGCTTATTAAATTGTTGTGCCAAAACGCTTTCGCCATAATTCGAGCGGTAAATCTCGGTTTCTTTTAAAGCGTCTGCTTCGATGTCCAGCTTTCCCTTTCTTACTTTTTCTACTCCAAATCATGAGGTCCTCAGCATCCCTTGTTGTGAGATCAGTGGTACGCATGTCATCACTCAGCCCCAACTAACTATACGTGTTCCATAAAACGTGGCCGTAACAGCAGCGTAAACGACGCTCTTCCAGCTTGTCTGTTATGTCTCGGATATTGTTATGAGTTGGAGGGCTCGAATTAAAATGCCGTTGGAATTATTATAGAGTTTATCAGAACTATACAAACACGCATAACACAGGTACAAATATAACTGAACACCACCAGTCCAAACGTAATACACGATTCAATAACACGGGCAAAGTCCGTCACTAAATAGATTACCGAATGTACACAAGTCTTGCTCCGCTCGTGGTTATCGCTAGACTGCCTCACCTCTCTATTGGGGCATTGCTTTATACTGTCCAAATACAAAATGTCTGATTGGTCGCATGGACTGAATTTCATAGAATCACACCTGGCTTATGACTACTATAAAATATTACAATACACAAAGGTCTGTTTTTCTAATTACAATTTTTAAACACGAAGTAAACAAAAGAAGTCCAAATGCCGAAACGGTAATAAAATGTATACAGGTATGCAGGTGTGAATTTGTCTTTTGTCGGCGTTCAGTTCGTAACAATATGATCATACGGGAGTTCGTAATGCGGTTCTTCCACGTGACTCTTAACATCCACGTCAGCATATTCTTTTCCGTGACGCACAGCTCTTGCATCCTTAAGTTCTGGTTCATGCGTTCACTTCACTGCCATACAAAAGGACAGATTACTGATAGACGACAACAGGGGCCCAATTCTGCCATTTCATTATCTTGGCGTTGCAAAGACATTTAAAGTAAAAAACCGTATTCTACTAAATCAACAATATTTTCTCGATATTGTCGCAGCAGAACAATAGTAGAAAAAATGGTATTCCTATTAGCAGACATGGCATTAGCCGAAGCGAATTGAAAAGGTATCAACAATTTTAAACTTTTATATCGCGATCTTTTGCTTATTTATAGAGTGGCTTGCAGCGAGCACATAATTGAAATTAACAGAATACCCAAATTAGGCAAACCTACGATTGAGGCGATAGTATCCGGCGTTTTTGACGAGATAGTAAGATTGTGTAAATTTAATTTTTAATTAATTTGTACACCAATATGCGGTAGAATGTGTTGTGTATCTACAATTGTATAATACCTGTATAAACTACATTCTTGCAAATAAAGATATTGATTGATTGATAGCAGTAATAGCAGAATTGGACCTCAAATCGCTTTGTACCCACATTCGAAAATACGCTCTAATTTGAAAAGGTTGTTATATCAAGTGACTAATAATAACATGAATGTTTGATAATGATTATAAAACTTGCTAAGTATAAATGTATATTTTCGATAGGGATAATGAACATACAGTACTTTTGTATACCGGAAAATGCAAGTTGCCTTTGTACTAGGTATTAATTTGACACATGGAAAGCCCTAGGAAAAAAATACCAGGAAAAGATACTTTGCAATAAGTCATCAATTACGACATCTCGTAAAATTCCGTTTACAGACTATTACTGTATACAACAAATTCTGTCTTCTCGTATCTTTTTTCCTTACTTTGAGTGCGTATTGACATCTATGCTTTATTGTGATCTACTACTAACTATAGAAAAAGGATTTTATTTATTGCTGTAAATATCAGTCAAAAATTATTAAAAAAGCCTTATGAAGACTAATTTGGCCTATTAATGTTTTATAAATAAAACATCAAAAACCGAGTATAGGGCTGCCAACTATTTTCGAGAAAAATAACGTGTTACATATTTTATGGGATTTTTTTATAGATTTAGAAATCAAATTAAATCAATTTATTGTCAAAAAATTACACAGAAATATTGATTTCATAGGTCCCGCACTAGGTCTAGCCTGTATCGCGAAATTATATTTTTGTATGCTTCTGGCACACACTAACAACTTTTCATTATCCATAATTTTTTGGAAGCTATCTTTATATTCCCAATTTTAATTTAAATAAAAAACAATGATTTTTTTAAATTTATAGATGTCCTGTTCCTTTCGTCACGCCATTTTAAATTCATTACTGAATAAACTCTTTCACTAAGGAGGTCGATAATAGTTCAGTAATCATATAAGTATATCATTTTACGCATCAAAGTAAATATTGGAAATAGAGTACTTTCTAATACTTTATTTTTATGCAAAAGTATCAAGTATATTTACCGAAAAAAAGTAGTTAAGTAAAAACTTGTTAAGTATGGTTGACAACCATAGTGTTGCGGCGGCGCTGGGTTTAGCGTTAAGCGAACTATGTCAACTTTGCGGGAAAAGAAGTGTGGGACAATTTGGATGGGAATTCGAGAACGAGCACGCACTTACCTGGTTAATGGGAATGAATTGCGGCTCCTCTTCTCCACTATACACTTCACACACACTTTATTTTACATTTGGCTGAGTCTATTCGTACGGTTACCGTACGAATAAATATAATTTATTCGTCCAGTACCCGTACAAATAGTCACATCGAATGGCTGAGTCTATTAACACGGGTACTGTACGAACAATTTATAATTATTAATACGGGTACTAAGCCCGGATAACCTCGTTCGTCCGCGCGCCAGTACACATAGGGACTAATCGTGTATGTGTCGAAAAATTATTTTTGGGTGGTTATAAAAAAAATAACCAACCATTCTAACCTATATTAAAAATGTTCCGATTTGTTCATAATAAATAAATGTGCCGTGTATCTATACCCCACCGTCATTTTAGAATTTATTTATTTATTTTTATTTTCATGTTTTCAATAATTCTTTAAAACATGTCATTAAAAAAAAATTATTCGTCCAGTACCCGTACAAATAGTCACATCGTTTACTTTTATATTTACAGTATTTTATATGATATTTGTTTATTTTATTTTACAATTATAGAGCGGAGCGGGCTATTTATATAATATATATGTGGTGCGGGTGCGGTATATTTAAGTTATTTTATTTATTTACAATGTGGATCGATATAATTTATTTTATGATATAACATGAGTGATTGAAGTGACGTGCGAAAGGGGAACGCGCCGTCACATTTGAAGGAAGAATTTAATATGTCGAAGAAAAGTATTAATATGTCGAAAGGAGGTTTACATGGCGGTACCACATAGTGTAGTATGATATGTAGCATCATCTAGAACTTAAATATGGTCTTTAGGGGCTTTTCAACGGTTTTTACTAATACTAATATTTTCAGGAAGAAAAACTTTTCACCATATTGAGATAACGCTTAGAAGTGACTAACTAGTCTGTGGCCGATTGCACCTTATTTAAAGCGTTAAAAAATAACATCGTCAACGCATAGCCACATTAGTATTTACACATACGTTATCTGTCAATCTTTAACGTCATTAACAATATCGCATTAAACCCATCTCCATATCTGCGTGAAACGGCCTAAATCGTTAACACTAAACCGGATGAAGCCCCCACTTTCAGGGAGCTAACAGCTACTGTGTGGCATCCAATTCAAATAAGGAAGATCCCGCGCCGAATCCTGTATATCGGTAACCAAAACGTGCTAGTTTCCTCATAATGATTTTTTAAATCTTCAATTTATACTATCCAGTATAGGTTATCTAGAAAGATTTGAATCCACATCAATACTAAATGATCCGAAAGCGTAAACAATTGATCAACTACAACTTTTGAAACTATCATCTTTTTTATGGAAGTAACTCAACTAATAAAACTACGTTTAAACGGTTTTAACACGGTAATTTATTTGATTTTCGATATTCCGACGTTTCGGCCACTTCTCAGTGGCCGTGATCAGGGAAGACTAACACGTTAAGACGACAACTTCGGAATAATAAAATTCAAATAAATTACGGCGCTTAAAACCGTTAAAACGTAGTTTTATTATGTATACAAACCGCGAAAACTTAAGAAAATCTCAACTATTTATAAAAACTAAATAGGTTCACTTCATTTATAACTTATTTAAAAAGTATGAAGATGACATTATAAATACTACTTAAATAAAAAGTGACATAATTTCTTATTTGAGTCATTGAGAAAATAAACAACTAACTTGTTAAATTTATTTTACGTGCATTTGTTAACCTTAAACTCTTTTATGTAACATTATTTTTATCTAATGTATAAATGTGACTATGTAGTTTTTTTTAAATAAGTTATTATGAAGAAAATAAAGAGAAACACTAATCCGAAAGCGATAAATTCTCGGGGTAAGTCATTGCACGAATATATTTCATGAAGCCGAAAGATTATGTACCTATGGTTCTTCCTCGTTTACTATTTGTATAATATTATACAAGAAAATAAGTTTAATTATTTTTGCAGCCGTTCACATAAACCTGTTTGTATACACAAAGCCAAAACTAAAATTAATTATTTAATTGATAAAATAAAACTTTTTTTGGAAACTATAGCTTCGGACGTTTATACGCGATACAGGACAAGTTTTGCTACTAAAATATCAAGAAATACGTCTTTATTAGAACACAAAAAAAAACTCTTTCAAAAAAAGTAGATAAAGTCATCACCTCAGTTACTTTCAACCAAACAGATTCAATTTCTATTTGTAGCTCACAACGCTCAAAATGCTCCGCCAGCCGTTCCACAAGGCGAACGCGGTCGTATGGTCGTGGCGAAAACGTGTATAATAACGTCTACGTTTTCGATCATTTTGATAGGTGGTGGGTCGAATAGCCGTTCCACTTGGGTTTAAGATTGTAACGCCGACAAGCGAGTGAAACGGGAAAAATCGCGGTCGTGGACTTGGCCGTTGTGTTGTCCCTAATGGAACGTAGCCCAATGCTCTATCTTTTTTTTTTTTATTGCAGGAGGTCAGCAGACAGGCAGACGGCCCACTTGATGGAGAGCGGTTACCATCGCCTATGGACATTTGCTACAAATGCGCTGCTGCCCTCTTAAAGGAGACTGGAACCTGGTCCACTAATGCCGGAACACAACTCAAGGTTGTTATGGCGACATACTTTAGACCAGGGGTGGTAGCCATCCAGTCGGGCAAATGCCCTACCACCTGGCTGTGGGTTGTTTTGTCGCCTCTTACGACAGGCCGCCCGGCCGCAGGAAATTGTATTCTTTCTCCGTTCCTGCACGGAGGATCTGCAACACGTCAATATGAGTTGCACAAAGATTGTACAGTATGCAAATAAATACTCAGCCGTGCCGTCATTGCGTTCGACTGCACAGTTATTTTTTTTATTATAGTTTCTCCCTGACTTTCGACATAATCAGGTAATGCACAGTTATGTTAGTGAAGTACCTAGTTTTAAGAGCTATCTAAAATAAAACTTTGAATCACGGTGTAAATATTTTATTTAGCCTAATTAATTACGAGCTTTACAAAATAAGAAGTGTTCTTTGTCTTTCAGATGCGGTCCCAGTGCGGTTTAATCTATGGATCATGCTGTTCACAAGCTGTTGGGTGGTCTACATGCTGCGAGTCAATATGAGCCTTAACATAATTGCAATGGTTCCACAAGCTCCACAAAATTCGACGTCAGTGTATCTTTTTATCTTTTCTACATATACTATACTCGTAAAGTTGAAACCGATTTGAAATCAAGAATCTAGTCCCAAAATATGATGACGACGGCCTTTTTGTGTACAACAATGGCCGGTCCCCGTATCTTACTATAAATTCACTTGCCCTAGCATAGGTTGAATTTTGACATTACTTTATGTCAAATTTTAACCGATAGCAAAGCAAATGAACATTCGGTAAGATATTGGAACCGGCTATAATACACCGATTTAACAATATAATCAACGGATGCATAGCCGTAACAATTAATTGGCAATGTTCTAGTCTGAATCTATATACATATAAAAGAGCTATCCATTAGAAAGACAAAGTTCTAAAAGGGATTTTAGCACTTAAGTTTAAGTCTTAAAATATGACAGTGGGGCACATGTTCTCATACCGTGCTCTACTGGACAGCTTTTCTAAAGGGTTTCATAGTCAAATAAATTAACTGGTAGAGATTTGGCCTGGTTCTATTTAAAACATGTGTGCAGGAATATATAGTAGAAGTGAAACTTCAACGGACAAGTGGATAAACGAATCGTAACGGATAAGTGGAAAAATGAATCGCGACGGACAAGTGGAAAAACGCATGGCAACAGACAAGCGGCAAAAAAAATTGCAACAAAAATTTTACTTAAAGGTCAACTTTTCAAATTGGACAAGTACTTACATTCGTTTTTCCACTTGTCCGTTGCGATTTGTTTTTCCACTTGTCCGTTGCGATTTGTTTTTCCACTTGTCCGTTGCGATTTGTTTTTCCACTTGTCCGTTGAAGTTTTACTTCCACTAGGTGTCCCAGTACACATTTCGATTTTTGCAGGTTTACTGCAAATTATGATTTGGTTAGGCTAGGTACATTTTAATTAATGCATTTTTTATTTAAACATTTTTTTTATCAAACAAAAAAATTGAATTCGATCTGGAACCAATCCATAGTCTACTCTAAAACTATGTCGGTCGCACCACGCGATATACCTTCTACCTTCTCCACGCGGCCGTGACGCTTTTTCGTGACATAAAAAATCCTAATACGTCTATATAGAAGTTTCACTTCAAAACGCCTGAAAGTTTGAAAGAAGAAGTGATATAATTCCAATGAAGTTCCAAAGAATTCTTGTAGAATGTAACGTCTTATTTCATATGAATATTAATTACCTTGGTTTATTCAACTTTATTTTTGTGTGATCTCTTAACGAACAGACACTATATAATATTGTACAATTTGTTTACTTTCAACGCGGTGAATGTATTTTTACGAGGTAGGGTAGATAGGGTACGAGACATGTAATGTTAATATCGGGAATTAAATAAACCAATCAGTATTGTTTTAGAACTTAAATTTTTAATTAGAAATAAGGAAGCGATAATTATAATAATTACAAATTAAAACAGAAAAAACACAGATTACAATTAGAATTTTTGCTCGATCATTGTCTTACGAAAATTTTAATTTAAAATAATAAATTAATTATTCCTTCAGACATGAACACAATACTAGATTGTTATTTTGCGGAATCACTTTTATATCAAATATTTTATTTAACAAAGAGTCACGTTATTACCTAGCGTAAGTAATAATAATGTGCGGTCCTGTATATCATTTTTTCTTATCAGGTTCCCTTCTCAGTGTGAATCTAAACATGATGACGTGGTAAGAAATGAGAGCCTACGTCATGTGGACATTGCCGATGTCAGAGAAGCGCCAAGACAGGTGATTACATTATTATCTCTAATTACGTGTTTATTTTACGGGACTGAACACTTTAATTGCACTTTATAATGGTTTAGTCAATCACTGAGCTATTCGTTGGTAAGGGTACCGTCGTCTATAATAAATTATGCAATTAAGTCCTGATAGAGCGTGGCTACACTGATTGGACATTCACTTTTATGTCACATGCACACATATTTAATTATCACGCACTAACTCAGAGGAAAATAGCATATTTAGTGCCAGCAGTGCCTACACACTCGTCGTGAGCGTCTCGTCGACATGCGACAGTTTTAAGCGAGGGAAGGTGGAGCATACCGTAAACGTACTCGCTGCAGTTGTATATATACTATGGGCACCGATCACCATGTCAGCAACGATGGACCTAGAAATTGCTGGCAACTATATTTTTTTAATAACTTGTACGTATACAAACTGGCAAAAGGGCTCACTTGATAATAAGTTGTTACCGTCGCCCAAGAACATCTACAACACTATGGGAGCCGATGCGTTGCCTACCTCGTTGAGATTCCAAATATCGGTTTTCGGCCTTTTTGAAAATAGCGGAAGCGATTTCAACTTAATACTTTGTTCTCTTTTTCCTCGCGTGAGTTCCCCTCAGTGGTGAGGAGGGCCAAGACAAAGGGGATTGGAATAACAACGCCATCTACACGTACACTTGTGGAGGTTCTAGACACCTCCGGGTCGACGGTGGATAAATGAAACTCCAGAACACATGATAATTGACGCTTTAATCTCATAGGCAGAGCGCCACAAAAGAACACATTAAAATACAATTATTGGTATTGATGATTTACAGTGGTTTTTGTCGGGAAGGAAGTGCTTTATAGCTCTGTCATAATATGACAGAATTGTTTATTCTTTTTGTATAGTGATGTGACGCGCAACTAGTGCTGTGCACATAGTGCCACTACACCACCCACCCAAGGAGAAAGATACACCAAACACAGTTTACGAAACAACAGTATCAATATACTAATAATGTTTCAAATATTTTAGTTTTAAATGCAATTACGGATTAAAAATAATAATAATACAAGAACAAGGCCGCCACACACTTATACTTCCTTTATAATAGGCTTGTCTTATATATAATAAAACTACGTTTTAACGGTTATAAGCGCGGTAATTTATTTTATTTAGGTTTATCCGACGTTTCGGCCGCTTTTCAGTTGCCGTGGTCATTTGTCAAAGTTTTTATTCAGCCTACCGCCAACTTGTTCATTTTAATTATTTAGTTTTAATTTTGTTTATGGATATTATTTACTCTATGGGAGCCTAATCTAATTTACCACCGCTTCACAACATGTTGTGGCTTGAAGAGAAGAAGCGGCGCAAGAAACTCTTCAGCAAACATGCCTAGTTCTAAAATTCGGATAAACCTAAATAAAATAAATTACCGCGCTTAAAACCGTTAAAACGTAGTTTTATTATGTGTACAAGTCGTGAAAACTTAAGAAAATATTATTTGTCTTATATATCTTGGCGAGTGTGTACAGCCGATAATTTCTTTTCACTGCACAGCGGGTAAGCTGGCAGGCGACCCAGCTCATGGAAAGTAGATACAGTCGCCTATAGACACGTTGCTATCCTTTAGGATGGGATAAAAAGACGGGATTTGGGATGAGATAAAGGGATCATTTAGAAGAAATGGGATATGGGGAAGGTAAATTGGGAGGGGCGAGGAAGGAGGCCTTCAAAATTCTTACTTATCCCACGAAACAAGATTAGCTTAAGGCTAATCAATTCATAGCGATATTCTTTGAGAGCGTCGTATTACACCGATCGAGCCGGCGCTAACAGTTGTAATCAAGGTAATAATCGATATAGCCAAGCACTCGTAAGTTTGAGTTCCTGTTATCAGCTAACTGCATCATTTGTAAAAACGTTTGCTGTATGTTTTGAATTTCCTTAATAGTTTTTACTTGAAGATTTACTAGACGCGAATAAGCTTCTTAATTTTTTCCTGTAGTATATGTATATTTCTCTCCGAATACTATGCAATATATGTAGACATGTATAAACTGTTTACAATACAAATTTTAAATTAGATATCCCACAGATGAAATTCCCGAAACAGCCATTTATCAAGCTACAAACAAGTTCTATTGCTGTTGAACGACCTTAAACTTTAGTGAAATTTAAATTAATGACTCCTATTTATATATAGATATTTTAATGACAAGATTTTGATGTCTAAAACAACTATAGCAAAAAATATTTAAATTATGCACGGGCATAATAGAAACATGAGACTAAGCCATGACAGCGTATTATGCCTATGTATCAATTAAATAAAAAACAAAATCACCATAACAGAAAATTCAAGATTTCATGCCTGTTAAATATTCATAATTTAAATTAGTTGTTCGTGATTGAATAATAGATGACTAGTAAATCTATTTTAATGTCTCCATTATGTAAAATAGACTCGGTAGGCAAAATTAGTTGTCAGACAACTGGCAACTTAAGGCCGTACGCATACAACGAATTTCTGTACGATTTTTTCGCAAACTAACTTACGGAACTCCATAGTAGCTCACACCCTACGGAATTAATTCCGCACCGGATTTAAATTCGGTCTATGATATTTCAGCAGGGTTTTTGTAACCTTTGTAACTTCATAAAAGCACGCACCACAGTATTCATTTCATACCAGATTTGAATTCTGTAGATTGCGACAGATTTGATGTGTAGGTACTGGTCCTAAACGAAAAAGGGTAGAAATTTTACGTGGAGAACATTAAAACACCTTATTTAAATATTAATACACGAGATTTTACAGTGACTATATAGATGCGTAAAAGCTTTTATGAGGGCTATGAATTGCCACAACACTCGTGTGAAAAGAGTACACGATAAAATAGAAGAGACCGTGGAGACAGTATTTTATTTTATCGACTCTAGTTCTAAGTGATTGTATTTCAAGAATAAATTGTAGGTACTCTGACGGCCAGCGGATCTAGTGCCAACCGGAATCTTTAAATGAGAGACTAGTTTAGGTTATAACTTTATATTCTCTTTCAAGACACTTTTACAAGAGATGTATTCTGCTCGCGGGCCAATACAATACGGCATTCTATTGTTTTGGGAGACGTTCTTCGATTTAAAATTTAAATAAATTATATTTCTTAATATATTATAACGACTAAGAATGTTAGTCGTTACAGTACCAACTTTAATAATATATAGAAGAAGAAAAATTTCATCCTTTGTTGGATTAGATTGACAATCAAACAAGTTCAAAGTCTCTTTCCTATTTTCAGTAAAATTGTGTGAGATGGAAGTGAAAAGCAAAAAAGCTGACATCGAACTACAAAGTGCTCGCTTATAACGATGTTAAATGTTACTGAGACATGTGCTCAATAACAAAAACAACTTGAAATACTTTCGCAAGCATCACAAACTATATTTTATAAGATGTCATTGTATAAGACATAAATCAACTTGGAGACTATTGCTAAGTATATCCGTGCAGGAAGAACGAAAAATGAAGAAAGAATGCAATTTCCTGCGGCCGGGTGGCCTGCCGTATAAGGCATCAACTTACCTACCTACCTACAGCCATGTGTGTATTTGCCCGCCTGGATAGCTACCACCTCTGGTCTAGAGTCTGCCGCCATAACAACCTTGAGTTGTGTTCCGGTATTAGTGGCCAGGTTCCAGTCTGGTTTTAGAGAGCGGCAGCACATTGGTAGCACCTTTCATGTTACAAATTTTTATAGGCAATGGTAAATAGGTCATGGTCTGCCTGTCGGCTGAGCTCGTGCCATAACAAAAGCTAGGAAACAGGCCGACGGCCCACCTTATCGAAAGTGGTTACTATTGCCTAAAAACGTTTACAGCACCAGAGGTTAACGCGTTGCCGGCCTTTAGAATGTAATGGAGACTGAATGTAATGTAAAGCAGTTGGCATAGAGTGATTAGAAAAAGGAATGGGTTACGGAAGATGGGATAGTATAGGAATTGTAGTTGTTATACACACAGTGTCTAAAACTGGAAAAACTACTGACCGTACACTACTAGACTATTACAAACGCAAAAGCGCGTCCAAGCTGATTTAAGTCTACTCTGATATAAATAATCTGTGTTCGTTCGGTTTCAGGTACCAGGTGGCGCGTCATTTGATTGGTCAGCGGATCAGCAAGCACTTATATTAGGATCATATTTTTGGTCTTACCCTGTGACGTCATTGGTCGGCGGCATGGCTTCTGAAAGATGGGGACCAAGATACGTTGTTCTTTTTACTTCCATAGCAGGTGCAATATTGACAGCCCTAAGTCCTGTAGCAGCGACTTGGAGTTACATAGCCCTGGTTGTCATTAGATTTTTCCTTGGATTTGCTGGGGTAAGTACTCTTTTGACCTTATATCCGGTTACTTTAGTTGATATTTAATTAAGTTATCTTTACTTCTCAATGAGGCTAGCCTCACATCCTAATCATTCAAGAAATTTTCTTCTTTTAACTGACCGAGTAGAATTGCTATATGTTCGCAATTTTCCGGATCATATCCGATAATGTAGTTTTTGTTTAACATTTAAGAGTAATTTTGATAGGCCTCAAATGATCGCAATGTAGGTGGCAAAAAGACAAATAATTTGTTTTTTTTTAATAAAAAGTAAACCTAAGGAATGGTTATGGTTTTAAGTCGACGTATAATATTAAGTGTACATGTTATATTATCAGTCTCCCGTAAAGAAGATTAGTGTTTAACTTCAAACTATGTCTGACAAGAAAGTTCGATTTCTTATGAATAATACCAATTAATTTTCTTTGAACAATATAACAATACGAACACAAAAACCACGTTCAACACTCGACAGATGTAACCTCCATCTTTCGAAATAAATACAAAGTACTTCCTACTTGGAATTTGGGTAATTCACACAATTTGTTTAAAATATCTTTATACTTTTTATGCGGAAATTATTCTTAATTATTTGTTTATGGATATGATTTTTCAAAAAATGCACTCTTGGGCATAATTTTGATATGTACATAGTATAAAATAAAGTTGCGTTACGCGTCTGTCTGTATATCCGCTAAATCCTCCTCAGCCACTCAACGGATTTTTAAACAGTTTTCACTGAAAACTATAAACAGAATTAAGTTTACATGCGAGTAGAATAAAGCTACCACCAAAACCACAGATCATAATGTGTTTCTATGACCTGTGCCTAAAACTGTAATTTTTGTAAAATGTTTTTACTACTTAACGTGAAATATGGAAAACAATATTTCAGGTCTAAATGTAAGAAGAAATGTTTTCTGGTGTTGCTTAAGTACAAATATATTTTTTGATTTCAGGGATTTGTATACCCATCGCTCCACGTACTTGTCGCACGATGGGCTCCACCAGCCGAGAAAGGAAAGTTTGTCAGTGCCATGATGGGTGGAACTCTGGGCACTGTGATAACTTGGTCACTGACTGGACCACTTATAGAAAAGTGCGGTTGGGAGTCAGCTTTTTACGTACCTGCAGCTCTTACAATAATTTGGTGTGCTTTTTGGTGGTATCTCGTAGCTGATACGCCTTCAGAACATCCAAGAATATCAGAAGCCGAAAATAAATATATCCAAGATGCACTAGGAGACAAGGTCAAGAAATCAAGTGTAAGTCAATATTTATATTACCATCATCTTGTACATTATGTACTTTTGCATAGAAGTGTCAGTTTTAGGAATTGTTGATAAATTGACCTCATCACCTTACCAATAGAATTTGCTTATAAGTTGCTAATCTTCAAAAATAAATCATCTCGTGTAAACTTCGCACTACCATTCTAGTACAGAGTATTTATTCTTTATACAATGATAGAGCTTTATATGGCCCATATGTGTACATTACTTATGTCATCATATGATTTGTAATTACATTTACCAATATATCATAGTAACCTTTTAGCAGTTTTAGAATAGAAAAAGCCATAAATATTTCTTTAAATAATGAATTATTCTTAAAATTGTATCGCAGCATTTGTAAAGGTTATTTTTTTCAGGGTCTTCCTCCATTCAAAAGTATTATGACGTCCTTCCCATTCTTGGCTATGACTATATTACATTATGGAAACTTGTGGGGATTATACTTCATAATGACAGCAGGACCAAAGTTTATGTCGAGCGTTTTAGGATTTGAACTGTCAGCAGCCGGAGTTGTATCAGCATTACCATATCTTGCCAGATTATTCTTAGCCACGATATTTGGAGTTATTGGAGACTTTATTTTGGCGAGGAAATTAATGTCAACTACTGTGATAAGGAAATTCTTCTGCCTTTTCTCCCACATTATACCAGGAGTGCTATTAGTCCTATTGGTGTATGCAGGATGCTCTACAGCCTTATCTGTGACACTTATAACAATGTCGATGGGCTTCAATGGAGCCGCCACATTAACAAATTTACAAAATCATCAAGATCTAGCTCCTAATTATGCCGGCACGTTATATGGAATAGCAAATTGTATAGGCAGTACAGCCGGATTCTTCACGCCAATGATCACTGCATATTTTACTAAATCAGGGGTACGTATATTTTTAGTTTCATAATTAGAGCCAAATTAGGTCGATGACTTCTTGACATGAGCTAAGGAATATAACGATCGACTGGTTTCTGAAACGAAATATGTGAATTTTTTATCATCTATATGAGATACTTTGCTTGCGTTAACTTTCATTCGCTATCCTACAGGAATTTTTGCCTTCTACAAAGTACCTGCGTACCTACATAAACTGTAAAAAGTTTTGTAAAAATCTGTTCAAGGCTAAGAAGGCACGGTGCAGAGTAGTGTACGGAAGACTGAACAAAAAATATATCAACATACATATGTATAAACTCATTATGACTATTTATATCTTTGTATAGGCTATAATACAAAAAGCGAAGAGCTTATCGTGTAGTTGTTTTTTATGTAACTTCATATAGTAGATATACCCATAAATATTCAGAAAAAATACCAGTTATAAGTAGGGTGCTTAAAAGCGGTATAATGTATTTATTAAAGGGTATTCTTTTACAGAATAGCTTCGATAACTGGAGACCAGTTTTCTTCGTGGGTGCTTCAGTGTACATTGTTTCAGCAATATTTTCATTTTCTTCGGAACCAGTGACACTCAATCTTGGAATTTCATTGAAACTGAAAAAGGAAGCACGGATGATAAAAACATTAATGGTGATCTTAAAGAAGTTAATGGGACCAAGAAGAACACTGATACAAAAGACGAAAAGGAGACCTCGTTAAATGTTATTACCTAAAAATTAATTGATGATACTTGACTGATTATTTAGATAATAATAATTACACACCGGTGCTACATCCTTTCGACTGAGGTATTAATAGCGTGTGATATAAATGTCTCAAGCTGGTCTTTTGACAAGGAGAACTTGAATATGTACCTTTGACTATGGCATATTTTATTTAAATGTGACGTGCATTGGATAAATTGACAATAGTTATTTTAATAATGTTAATTATGTCTACATTCCCACGATATGTTTAAAGTTTTATAATGTAAATTTATTAAAGCTATTATTTGATTGTTCCTGGAGGTAAGCGTATCTAAATTAATTATGTTTAATAATCTTATGAAAATTCTTATCAATTAATTCGATACAAATGTGCCTAATAACTTCTGTGATTTAAATATTGTAATAATTATGTTAATGTAGGTATTCACGAGTTTAGTGATGTTTTAATGCAAATCCATAGAAAAATGTTGATCAGTATTGTTTTTTCTGCATTTAGTACGTAGGTGACTGTTTTCGTTGAGTTCCTGCTGCCGATATCTTAGTTCTTTTCTCCAAGTCAGTAATTTCATTTCTATATTTTAGATACATTATATTTTAAAATAATACTCAGCCCTAAATCTCTCTTGCAATGAAATTATTGTAAAGTCAACTGTTTCGCGCAGTCCTATAAGGTGCAATACATTTCAAAATACTCTGTCATTAATTGGACGGATACCATTACAAACATCAATGCATGATCTTTTAATTTATTCTAGCATATGGCCCTTTATCCGAATGATTTCTGAAGCAACAATAACTATTTAAATGTCCATACTTTCACCACTATTCAATAAATATCTCTTTTTAAAAATCTACTGCTGGAAGCTCTTTCAAAGTCTAAAATTGAATTTTTTCATTACCTGTAAACTAATACATAGTATAACAAAATCTTTTAATACAAGATTTAATATTTACAAATTATGTATATTTTTATGAGATACAAACAAAATTTAAAAGAGTTGCACGTGACCGTAAAGAATTTTGATGTCATTAGATACAGAACTAACGGAGTTTAAAATATTTCCAACCATTCACAACTATTCACAACATATTTACATTGAATGAATTATATACCTATACTTATGCTAATATAATGTGATTTATGTTATTGACTCCTAATGTATTATGATTATGACAAATGAAATAAACAACATTTTAAACAATACGATTTTTCCTTTACAACCCATTAGACTTCTGTTTTTTTAGATCGACCAAAGCAAATCTTTTTAAAATTATTTTAGTATCCGTACACTGTCATGTCATTAATTTTTATATATTTTGTTATGACTAGTCATTACCATTTTAAATAATTATCAGTTTTTTTTTGTCAAACGGCTTTAGACGTTGTAAGATCATTAGCGCTTGTAATCTTTTATGATGCCAATTCAGCCTACCTAGTTTCAACTTACTCCTTTTACTGGTATCTAACGAAGACAACATTGTTGAATATGTTCGCCACAAAACTACCCAGTGTCTATAAAACGTGGACACCAGGCACCATCAGTTTATCTGTTATATCACGAACATACAGGTTGCCGTCATCACGGGAATTTTGTGTAACTCTAAACATCAGCATCTTCATTTCCGTGTCACATAGCTCTTGCTTGTGTTGCTCAAGCATGCAATAGGCGACTTGCCATGTTCTAATAGGTTTTAATGTTGGACTTGTGGATTAGACTCTAAATCTTCTTCTTTCTTCTTCTTATATACAAAAATGAATGTTGTCTGTATGTACTTTATAGAATCTTTACTTTACATTTAATCATATGATGATCTTTTGCAAAATTATTGTGCATGAGCCAGAGAAGGTCTGAGTTGGTTCACAACTGGACCCAGTAGGTGGCGCTGCTGTCGGCATATCAGCTAGTAGATTATAAATATTGCCATTTGCAATTATTAATATAAAGAAATAGACTTGTTATCAGGTAAGCTTTAAAGTTGTTATAAATTCAATATGGTCATGAATTTCTGGTGCATACGTTACGTTAAACCTTTTTCTTAAAATTGAATTTATTTAAATCTCATTTGTTCATGTTTAAGATACGGGTTAGAGTAATAGTAAGTATTAAATACAAATTTAAGCGAACTTTTATGCGTTCAAAGTAAATTGTTTTTTGTGTTTGTCCTCAGGTGGGAATCATGATATTTTTAGGTTACTTTTTGATCTACATTGTCAGGTATAATTTGAGCGTCCACATAGTAGACATGGCTCAGATTCCAAAAAGAGATGAAAATATGCAAATTACGAATAATGAAAAGAGAAACTTTTCACTTTATAATTGGATGAAACATAATTCAGCGAGATCGGTATACTATGAATTTAAGTTTATTATTTGCATATTTCAATTTGCATATAACAGTTCTTCCCTCAGACATCCACGGATATGTTACGTCTCTGATTTTACACAAATAAATGATTCAATACTTTATTATTTACTATAATATTTTGATATGGTAATTAAAATAGCAAAATTTAAAGATAGCAAATTATCTGATATAAAATTTATGCTGTTTTTATTCCGGAAATTTCGAGGGAATTCTCTCGGGAGTAGTTTAAAAATCTTAGAGGGCATAGAAATTTGCTTGTTCCGACACAATTTAGAGTAAATCGATAGCTTACTACTTCTTTTTGGAAAATGATGCGATATGTTGTCTTGGGAATTTTATCAGAATCTGTTTAAAGTGGTAGGCAAGCATAAAACGGTCCTTTAGTTGAATTGGACTTATACTATAGCAATAATTTATGTTATTTTAAAATGCTGCGGTACTTTGTGTCCAGGGAATCCCACGGGATTGTTTTCGGGAGTCGTACAAATTAGTTCAGTTATATAATAATTTGCTGCTTTCGATACGATTTCATTAGAAAGACGGCTTAAGTTGTTTTTTTTTTCAAGTAATGCAGTATGAATGCAGTAGAATTTTTCGCGGAAGTGGTTTTAGTGATTATTATGCATAAAAATTATCTGCTTCGGATCTGATCAATAAAATAATAGTATACGCTCTTGTTTAATTGATTCGGTAGTTTATGTCCCGGAAATCCAGTGAAAATTTCCTGGGAGTTCTTTAAAGGGTGCATAAATAGGCTAATCTCAATACGAGTTTACGAACGATAGTTTACTTTCTTGTTTTAAATGCTGGAGAACATTATATCTGGAACCTAGATATTTTTCTAAAATCGATGACATGATAACATGAAATTGACGATATACTCTTTTACGGATAGATTGTATACATAATTAATTTTGCATGTCTAACTATCTTTTTTTATTTTCCGATTCCTCATTCAACGACTTATTTTGATTTGCTTGATAGACGTTTTATTTTTAGAATCTTTAGTAGAACTTGTATTGTATATATTTAGTATTATTATTATATCGGTTATTAGAGGAATTTCCGGATTTATGTATTTCGTACTAAATTTTTACTTGCTGAAATGATTTTGATTTTAATATTGTAAAATACTGTAATCTTTATTATCTGGTCAACGTAGATGCAGTGGGGGGCCAATGCTAATTAATTTTATAAAACATTAAACACCGTATCATTTTTATGCTATTCATACTTGATTACCATGGTTTTTGCTTTGGATTGAATTGGGAATAACATTTAGGTTGAGATGGGATTTTTTTTAAATACGTCATGGGTTGAGTCGGTAATACAAAAGAGTTGATTTGGGATTTTTTATGTGGGTTAAGTTTTCGTGGTTTGAGTCGGAAACAAACCTCTATAAAACATTTAAATTGTAATTGCAGATGGTCGATCTAATAAGTTGGGATGATATGAAAATGGGAAAATTATTTTCAGCGTACCACATTGGATACTGCGTTTGCTTTCCATTATTTCATAATGTTGGTGACAGGTAACTTTTTGGGCCTTTTACTGTTCTGATTTTAACGGAGTAAAGAAATTCCCGTCAGTCAAAACTTACAATTTGGTTAAGGCTCTTGTCCCATAGCTTGGATTATAGGCTGGAGCCTATTTTGTTGTTCCCCTAAATACTTATCAAACTTACTTATCAAATCATTATTCATGATAATTAGTCAGTCTAATACTGAAAACGAGAGTTTGATATGGTTTATGGTTAGCAACTTATATTATAATTATATTAAATCCATTAAGTAGTTAAGTTTCTTCTTTTATCGGGTCATTATATTTCTTAGCTACGTTTGATAGAAGTGAATAAAGTCTTTTTGCTAGATAATATAAAAAACAGTAGTCCTACAAAGGTTCGCGTATTTGAACCTTTGTAGGATATTGAGGATATTTTGTCGTTTACGCACCCATAGACATCAGCAGCTTAGACCAAGAGGTGTGAGATCATAGGTAACGGAAAAAAAGACGCAACCGGTATTTAAAGATCATATGAGGGAAGGACCTTTCAAAAATGCGCACTAGATAAACTAGGATTCTAAATCAGTAGGTAATCAATAAATATTTATTCGGTATCCAGGATTGGTCCTACTTGGGTGGTTGGCATAACTGGAATGATATCAGGTATCCTGTGCTGCCTCACGCCTGCAGCAGCTTATTACGATTTCTGGGTGTTATTCGTAGTTCGAATTGTCGAAGGATTCTGTGCAGTGAGTATGATAATATCTCAAGGTTCGAAGACAATAAAGTCAATAAGGTTAAAATTAGCTTCGGATGCCTGTGACGGCCATTAGACGCCGAACACTGGCTGACGTGAGCTGCCAAACTATCACGATTCCTGAACTCTATCACTGGAGGACTGATACTTTCCGTGCTCACGTCGTGGTCTAGAGCACTGCTCGAGGTCCCAACCAACTCTGCCGAATAAACAAAGCTGACGACTCAAATGTGCAAACTTTACGAAAATTTCCATGCCAGTTATTGAACTTGGGACCTGTGCATTGCAGTAAGCTAGACCGGCCAAAATTTAACCCAACCACACAGACTGTCTTTGTTTTAGTTCTGTAGTTAAATGACGAAATAGTAAACGTAATTTCTATTAATACACCTGGACTCGTATATTACTTTTCCTGTAGATAAAATTAATGGTCCGATCCTATGTCTTACCAATCGTTCATTCGCCTTACTATCATTGTCTTGCCCTATCATTGGTAGAATTTTTTATAGAGCTTAGTTCAAATTTTAACTACCAGTAAAGTAAATTAACTGTCGATAATATATATGAACCGGCAATCAATCGATAACTTATTATTAGATTGGTAAATTTCTCTCCAAACGACGATAAGGATCAGTTTGGCAGATTTGAACTTTAATTAACTCCTTTACAAATGTGAAACAGACTCTAAAGGTAATTTAATTGAAATTGGAGTTCATTTTGTAGGGCGCTATGCAACCCAGTATGGTACAAGTATTAAGGTACTGGGTACCGCCAATTGAAAGGAACCATTTTATGTGGGCATACTGTGGTAATCATTTTCATACTTACATTCGATATTGATTTTTGGTAATTTGAACCTTTGATTATTTGAGCTACGAGTATATGCACACTCGTCAGATTTGATGAAAATAATTCTACTTCAAATGTCAGATGGCAGTGCAAAAACATCATACATTTCAGTGCGACGTCATGCTTTTATACGTGCACAAGTAATAACAGAAAATAGTTAATATCATTACTTAATGAACAATGACGAGTATTTATTTCTATAAGAGTAACTAAGAAGGAATTATTACGCAAATATTAAATTGTATACCACAGATGTAACCGTGTTTGTCAAAAGGTATCACAACAGGAACCTGTTCCACGTTCTTGTTATGTGCGGCAGTACAGTATTATGCACGATGGCCTATTGGATTCTATATATCGGGGGCAGCACAAATCATTTGGGCAGCACTTTGGACACTGGTTGTTACCGACCACCCCAGAGCACATTCATTTATACCGAAGGAGGAATTAGATTATCTGATAAATACTATCGGAACCATTTTCACTATAAAGGTAATTTCACTATAAAGGTAATGCCTTAAATATTTATTCAAAGAAAATTGATTGGCAACTTTCATAAATCCATATTGTTGATGTTTTTCTTCACTATGAACAAGTAGCAATTTTAACTATACACTTAGACAGGGTAGATAACCTGAGTAAGGATTTGCATCTACGAGTTAGTCATGCCAATGGGATGTTTCAACGCTCGTAAGCGACACAACTATGTATGTCGTCTGTCTGTCATGTCTTTCTTATCTTTAGTTTGGAACTTTTATGTTGTTTCACTTGTGTAAGCTTCGGTTCTTTCTAACATAAAAGCTATCTTATATGATGGTACGATTAAAATTCTCCAGTAGTCTTCCTAGCTATACAAAATATAAATACGTATTCCAAATATTTGAAACAAACATCTAAATAAGGCACTTTCACATTTATACAGATTCACAATACCTTTATCTAAAATAAAGTTATTGTTGTCAATATTTGGACATGTTCAATTTGTGCTATAGTCTGTATTTAAAACTGTTTTATTATGCACCGTTCAATGATTAATTTGTGTCATAATTGTCGGTCGATGTCCTGGATACAACTTTGCTCCACTTTTGCCGGCCGATGGAAAAACCCTGCTGCTAAATAGTACCGATGCTTTCTTAACTTTGATGGATCGGTTAAGGAAAGACACTAATTGGGTGTAGTCACTTCCATTGAGGTCTAGTGTTGGCCTGCTTCTTTTTAAATACACATTTTGTTGATTCATTTAATTTCGTAAGTGCATTTTCTGTTATTTGCTTTTCTCTGACTATTAAGGATCGGCCCCAAAGTTTTCCGTTGTATATTATTCATAACAAAAGTTTTTTTTTGCTAAGTACAACAGGTCGGTTGACAGTACCTGATGGGAAGGGTTACCGTCACCTATGAAAAATTGCAATGAACGACGTGCTACCAACTGCTAACGACCTCAACGGAAGTTTATGATTGCATTTAAAAAGACTTTCTTAGCTTGGCAATATACAATATTGTTTTTATATCTTACTTACTTACTCCGTTGGCTCAGCTACCCAAAGTGGATCTTGACCTCCGATACGAGAACATGCTATTTTTCCCTGTCCTGCGCAAGTTTTTGCCAATTATCAGCTTGAAACTCAGACAGGTTATCCAAGCCTCCAATCTGTTTTTCCTACGATATTTGGGACGGCCGACCGGACACCAACCTATCGTCCATCCTAAATATGCTTTCCTCACACTGCGATCCTCTCCCATCCGTTCTACGTAACCGAGCCAGCGGAGGCGGTGAGTTTTCATTTCTCCTATTATGTTGGCGTCGGCCCCGAGATTCTCATTACCGCGGTTCGTTCGGACCCTCCAGCTACCACCCTCTCGCTTTGTTGGGCCCAGAATCCAAAAGGTTTACCGATTTAAAAATACGTTGCTTCTAAGTATTTTAATTTACCATGTTATTTAATTCATAGTTTTATGTTCATAGTTGACAAATTCACAAGCACCTTGGAAACTTATTGTAAAATCAATACCATTTTGGTCCCTGTGCATATTAAATTTCGGTTACGCATGGATGATCATATCCCTATGTACTCACGGACCACTTTACTACTCTAGAGTGATTAAATATAATATTTATAGTGTAAGTATTAGCACGTTTATTTCCTTAAGTAAACCGGTTGGTTGTGTATTAGATACAGATGCTGTTTTTTGCACATTTAATAGCCTTTTGATAATTGATGGTAATATGGCCTAGTTATTTAAATATATCGATTTGTATTTATGACACCATGATTTCATCATCGCATGTGTGTATGTATCCAAAGCAATCAATAACACAGATATCCCTTTATTGTTCAGTATAACTTCAAAATCAAGAAAAATAAATATGTACGAGTAAAACTATTTATAGGACTTGCAGCGGATACCGGTCAGTTTGATTGATAAAAAGCTTGCGTTTCTAGACTAACATAGATAGATATATTTCTAAAACCCAAATGTACTATAAACCTTCTATATCTATAATATTATAAAATTATAAACATAGTGTGTCTGTACATTTAAGTTATTCAAAAGAACAACTGGAATAGACTATATAAACGATAGAGAACACGATGCATTATTTTAGATTACCTGTCTTTTTGTCTGTTTGTTGGGGATTCACATAAAAGTTACTGGACCGATTTCGATGCCATTTTTAGACTTATAATCTGCATACTTTTTATGTAGGGAATCCCGCGGGAGATTTTCTGGGAATGATTTGAATAATACGGTACTTGTATCAAAAAATGTTTTTTTTAAGTTTTGTCTATCAGTCGGCTTGCTCCGACTAATCTCTGAAACAGCTGGACTGATTTCGACGAGACTTTCACTGGTAAATAGCTGATATTACAAGGAGTAACTTAGGCTACTTTTTATATAAAAAAATGGAAATGCCATGCCATAGAATGGAATGGAATTGGATATCATCATCATCATCATATAGGGTAATCATGATTCTTCATGTTTATTTATTTATCACTTATGATTTTTGCTGTGACTTTATCAGCTTAACGAGATATCGTATTCCAATAAAGCCCTAAGTTATCTCATTGGAATGTTATAGGTGAGCATTAACGAGCTTTCTCGAAAACCATTCGAATAATTTCGCGAATTTAGGTTTTTGGGCCAAGACACGGATTATAAGGGATCAAAATCATATAGAATATGAAATATATAATCATATTGGTATATTATTTGCTAAATAAACTGAACAGTTTATTAAATGTTTAGTAATAAAACAAGCAATATTAACATAATTTCACACAGGGCGGTAAATCTAGATCGTTCTATATTTTCTCAGAGGGGTCTTAGTATTATATGTATATATATAATAATAATAATATTCATTATTTTATTAACAAAATTGGGTCATTTTGTTCTTAAGCTAAAAGGAAGGTTTGCACTGAAAATCAGCGTTGTGTCTGATACAATAATTATATTACGGCAAAGTGCTGTGAGTGCAAATCTGGTTTGCTGAAAATACTGCGAACAAATTCTCAGATATGCTCTGTGTATACTAACGTATAAGGAATGTAATTACGTTGCTATTTCTTTAAATAAGGTTTTTCTTTCTTTAAAAATATTAGAGACCAGAAAGATTTATAAATACAGATTGTTTATTATTTCATCTGGAAATCTACTCATGTTAAATATACACATAAGTGTGGAAGTTACTCGATGAATTTTCATTTTCTATACAGTCTACCACGTGGATGGACGGCTACCACCCCTGGTCTTGCCAGGTGGAAGGGCATTTGCCCGACTGGATGGCTACCACCCCTGGTATGAAGTATTTCACCATAAAAACCTTGAGTTGTTTTCCGGCATTAGTGACCAGATTCCACTCTCCCTTAAGAGAGCAGTAGCGCATTTGTAGCAGAGAGAGAAAGAAATGAGTCTTGATAATTGAACGATTTTTAAGTAATAATTTCAATGACAGGTTATAAAATAAAATGTGTTTTAATCGAAATTCGAAAGATACTAGGTATAATATATAGGTAGGTAGGTATATATCTTCTGCGTGATAAGGGTTCCAAATTATGTGACCGAAAAATAATGATTCGATTCTCCTAAAATGTGATGTATGTTATGTAGCCACGTGTCATTGGACGAAAATGATTATCATTGCATCTGTATGTTTTAAACGAAAAGAAAACATTTTTCGTATTTCTCTAAGGGTTCCATTTATATAAGGCTAGAACGAAAAATGTTAGGATATAACTTTTATATTTTGTTTCTGAATTTATGTGTACGATGAATATTATGAAACACTTTTATCCTGGAAAACTAGATAAATTTGTAGAGCACAGATCCAAAGTGTATGTGAATGATATAGTGTGTACAGTTGCTAGTTGATTTTTAATGTTAAATCAGGCATCCGCGCTGACAGCGTTGCCATTCTTCATCCGATTGGTGTTGGGGACAATTGTGATTCAAACATTTCATTGGTACAAACATACTTCAAAACTGAAAAGGGTGAAGCATATTCGGAAGTATTTCATATTTTTTTGTAAGTAATCTTTAACTTACTTAACCTCAACTTTAATCTTTAACTTACTTAAACTCAATTAAAGTAAATTTCATATGAATACATAAAAGTATATTACAGCGTTGCCATGCAACGCGGTAACGCGGGAAGCATTCCGGAAACGTTCCCATCCGGCTGTGATTTAGGACCTATTTGTTATTTTTCAAGTCGTAAGATTATTGTTTATTTTACTTTTTTGTTTTAATGTAAACCTACTTAATTTTAATTTAATTAATAAAATTCCCTAAATGTATAAACGACGACAGTTGGTGGGTCCAGTCTTGGACACTGTCAGTCTTGAGTCTGTTCAATTTGTTGTAACCCGTATTCGTAAGTTATAATCAAGGTACGAGTTTACGAGTAATTTTAAAAGTAAACATGTTGTTAATCTTATATCCTTTCGATGCTTCGCAATAATGTCTATTTTCAAATTGAAATACATCTACAGCTCATGTACTTCCGGGTTTTATCGTGGTTGTTTCATGGTTCTTTCCTGTCATTCCTGGTCCTATTTTGCTGACAATTGCCGTGGGACTGACTGCTGCTGGAATGGACCTAACGTTGGATCTATGTTATGTATGTAAGAATTCAATAACAATATATTCAGTAAAATTTTAATTATAATACTCGTCTTTATTTTTACAGCGTATTTGTACTAATTAAATATATATTCTACTAATCTATAGTGTTCAATTTAATTTATGGCAACTCAATCGCAGAATTAGCAAGAGAGACTGACTAAAAGGGCGTGTTCGCTGTCCTACATGGCCGTCCACCTAGCAATGCACTACGCAGTGCAGGATTGTGAATGTTGGTGCAGTCTACAGGCTGGATGCTGGCAGCCTATAGGTTACAAATTACATCGTATCCGCCAAAACTAAGCAGGACGGCTTTTGAGTCTTGCAAGCTCCACCCACTGCAGAAGTACCATGCAGGATAGTGAATGAGCCTCTTAAAAGCCAATGTCATAGTTTCGGTATTCAAGTGACATCTGTTTCAATTAGATTACGAGAAAAATAAAAAGAGATTATGTTAAAACATCCTTAATATATTACATCATACTTTGATTGATGGCGCCGATTCTGCCAGAACCTGTATATTGTAATACAATTTACGCACGAAAAAGATCATCCGTTGAAATTGCGCCGTTGAGAATTAATATACATGTGTTGTAAGGTCATATATACACATATGATAAAGTTTTTAATAAATATCACCATTTATGGAATATTAATAACATTTAGTTTGGAACAGAAAATTTAGAGGTAAAGCGTTCTTCATCTGGGCTAGAAGCGAATGCGAAAGAGAATGCGAAACAAAGAATGGCCAGGGGTTTATTGGGCATCCCCGACCTTGGCCTGGAAATATCACTTTTGCGGGAGTGCCAGTGTCACCCCGAAGAGGCGAATCACACCACATATGTACACCACACCTCGTCGCGCTTTTCCTGCGGTGGTTTGCCTTCAAGTAAATTTCCCCTCACTAAAGTTTGTACAATACGGTCACGCCCTCTTGCAGTGATAGAAGCCCGTGAATTTGACAGCGTATTGTACGCTTCAAATAAATGTCTTAAATTGAAATCATGTTGAAAGGACCAAACAAGACGTCTGGCCGTAATACCTTTTCTACAAGAACTTTTCATATTCAAACTGATTGGAACTTAGTACCTATCTCGTATATTATCTGTATTTTTTATACGCTAATGATGATTGTACCCACTATTACGTCATTTGTTGTACAACTCTACATTTGTTTTTAGGAGATTACACCTAATTTCGTCAACACTTTAACAACAGTTATTAAAATCATTGGAAATACGTCTGGCATTATTGTTTCACTCGTAGTAGGACAAGTTACACAAAGTCATAAGGTACCTATTGATAACATTTTCTCTTAAACCTTTTCGTAAAATTTTAGCCTAAATTAACCATTACCTATGGTATTATTTTTCTAATTGTCACTATTATTGAGCTATAATTAACTCGATTAATTGATCTAGGGGCTTAGGAGGTGTTGAGTGACATACACAGTAACATTAGAATTCTATATATAAAGATTTTTGAAGTGATCACTTCTTATGGGAGGGTAAACCGCTTCGTTACGTAACACGTTACGTCGCCGCTCTGTCTGGCTGCCTTTTCTCTCACACATGTTATCACTTCTGTCGGGCGTCCCGAGACGCATACGTTTTTTAAAGTCGATTTAAACAAGATTCGACTGATTCTTGAGATTAGAAATCCTTATATGACCTTCGTCGCATCTACGGAACCCTTCATAGAGTGCATGGGCTGACAAGAATTTAACTGATTTCTTAAGTATTAAATAGTATATTCATTCTTAGAATACTCCATACACTTGGAAGCATATTTGGTGTTTCCACGGTGCAGTGTTATTTTGCAGCGGTGTTATTTTCCTTTGCTGGGGTGAAACCGAAGTGCAGCCGTGGAACTATCCAAGACGTACGTAAGTATACTGAATACCAAAAATTTAAAATGGGATGCGGCGTGAACTTGGTTTTCGTTATAATTTTTTTCTAGCTGCGTACGTATTTTTTCTTCGAAATGAGCTTGCAAACAGACAAGGATACTTATATCCAAAACCATGTGATGAATGATAAAGCTGAGCCAAAATACTAAAATATCACTATACCTCAAAATTTTAAGAAATTCGAAAAGGCGGTTGTCAGTAATAAATAATAATAATAAATCATGAATATTACGGATACGATGTTTCGGATCCGGATATAAATAGGTACAAATATACGGATATTCTGTTCCAGTTACGAATATAAAGTTATTTCGGATTTTAAATATCCACTAGTATTTAAATTTTAAAAGGTAAATACAAATTATATAATAATAAGACACATTTGGTGTATATAGCCAGTCACGAATTGTCGCGTCTTTTTTTATTGCAGGAGTTCAGCAGACAGGCAGACGACCCACTTGATGGAAAGCGGTTACCATCGCCTATGGATATTTGCAACACCGAAGGTGCTACAAATGCGCTGCTCCTCTCTTAAGGGAGACTGGAACCTGGTCACTAATGCCGAAATACAACTCAAGGTTGCTATGGCGACATACTTTAGACCAGGGGTGGTAGCCCATCCATGCCCCAGTCCGGGGGGCCAAAGTATACCCCCTGCACCGCAAATACCTGGCATTATTCCATGCTGGCATGGCTAATGTGGGTTGTTTGTTGTTATAATGTAATAAGTCTATTACTTTTGTCTATAAAAGTTCAGTAATATAAGACAATCAGAGCTAATTGAACTCAGTAATCAAATATGTAACATAAACCTACTTTACAGAGGAAAATGTCATCCTAACTTTAATCGTTGATCGAAATTGGCAATGCATTTTTAATTTTCCTCCTCAGAATTCAAAGAAAGAATATCATCGGACCGCAACCTTCTACGATGTCCAATATAATCGAGGTCGATGAAGATAATAGTTCTACTAGAACATCTTTACCAAAAAATATACAAAAATAAATTCTTTACTATAAAAAATTTAAGAATTTTTATTACAACTTATAAATGTTCTTATAATAGCTGAATCTACGCTTTGAATAAATGATATCAGCGTTGGGTATTCACTATGTAAAATATAGTTGACAAGTGAATATGATGGAGATACTCTTCAGGTAATTATTTTTAAATGAAAAACTAAAAAGTGTTATTAACGTGTAATGTCTCTAAACTTCTAAGAAGGGGAATTCCCCTAACGGCTACCGCTGTCAATGTTTAAACGGCGCGTTCCGTGTTCGTTTTCAATTTTCTTGAAATTTGGCGTAAGATCGCTAACAACAAGGAATAAGAAATCTAACTATAAGTACAACATAGTTTAAATTTGAAATTTACATAAAGTACATATAACACACATACAATATAAACATAATATACACAATCTCAAGATATTGTTTAAGTTTATCAACTTATAAAATAATAAGAAAATAAGTCCAAAAATTCTTCGTATCAAATTGCAGGTGGTGTCAAATGTTTAGTTGTCATTGACACATTTTTATTATCTAATATTTAATTATTATTAATAGTCTGAATAGAATGACTATATTTTCTATAGGTACTGAATTTTTAAAATAAAACTAGTATCCCCGTAATCATTTTTCATTTTAATAACATCAGTCTTTAATTTTGCACCAAAAAACGCCTATTTAGACGTGGCGTTACAAATTAATATATTTAGCCAATTTTATTAAATAAATCTAAAATCTAATCTAAATCTTCAAATCAAATGTAGCAGAAGCCTCAGCTAAAGTAAGTCTTAGATCAGCGTTACTGTGTCAGCACCAAATAATATGGTAGCTTGACTTATATAATTTTGGCATAAAAGCAGATAGTGTCTTAGAGCTTTTGTCAAATATAAACTAATATTACGTCATATTTTTTTTAAATTGAAGCTGAACGGCAGTACCAAGCAGTACATTAAATTATAATCAGAATTTTTCCTTCTGAAATCACACCAAAAGCTCATTCATTGCTAATATGTCAATGTCAAGTTGATGGAAGACTTTGCCATTGACATCTTTATTGAACTGTTGATTTTGACGTTTGTCTTGTAAGATTTATTTTGTTGATTCAAATCAAACTCAGCATTTTCATAGGTTTTCGCTTTACAGGTTTGATCTAGAATATTTTGTTACCTAAATACCTATCAGGTGCATTTATCTAAAAATTCCGAATGTAGAGCAATTTAAGGTGTTAAATATGTTAAATAGTATTGTGGAGTACTGTGCAGAGCATGAGAGTTATAAATGTGGTTACTGTAAAAGCCTCGATACCTGTTTTAGTCATGGTAAGTACCAAGATATAAATAGAGCGTTATAGTGTGAAATATCTTAACTAAACTATCATATTTAATTTTTAAGGGATGTGGGCTCATGCACTAACAGTCAGTGACTACCAGGACCTAATAGACAGAGGATGGCGAAGGTCTGGAAAATATTGCTACAAGCCGACTATGGATGTTACTTGCTGTCCAATGTATACTATAAGGTATAGAATATCTCTGAGTTTAACATGCTTTTAATATAAAATCACTATGTTAGTAGGTAGGTAGGTGCTACCATGTATAAATTGCATTTATCCTTAATATATTACAAAAACAATGCAATAATGATGTAATGCATGAAAAATGGGGCCGGGTGTAGATATAAGGCATATTTATTTATAATGACCAAGCTTGTTTAATATATATTAGGCCTTAGTCTCTTGGTTATTTTTTTATAACCACCCAAAGTTAATATTATATCCCAAGAAATAAATAAATGTGCTTTTATGTATACCACACCCAAAAAATGTTTTCTCTTTAATATTTTATAGATGTGAAGCTCTGGAGTTCAAAGCTACCAAATCTCAAAAGAAAATATTAAAGAAATTTAATAAATTTTTAATTGGAGAAGAAAAAGAAAGTTCAAAACATCTACCGAGGAAAATGTCCACTTGTAGTAGTGATTCAGACAAGTTAGGTGAAGGATATGAAGAAGCAAATGAACAGTTTTTTGGGAACATAAAAGAACACCAAGATATTAATATTAATGATATCAAGTTTATTGACAGTCAGGAAGGTGATATAGGAGATTGTGCGACAGGTAAAATACTGTAACTACAAATATAAAACAATAGAGTGAGTTTTTTTTTATTATTGTAGAGCGACAAAGAGGCTATGACATTTTAAACTCTTGCTGTTATTTCAATGTGAATTTGTCTTTGTCAACAAGGTACTTGTTGACTGTAGGGGAAATTGTTCTATTTGGACAGTTTTACACATTTTCATTAAAAAGAAATTAATGATGAGCATAAGAGATATCAAATGTGCATATATGGAAAGATCACATTATTCAACTATATAATGCACAAGCTGTGCCTGTGGTTTCACCCACGTGATGATAGAAAATCATTATATTTTGGATAGTTCACACTATATCTTTATTTATTATTTATTATGTGTTATCCTGATGCATAAGCTATATTACTATAAAGTTTCATCAAAATCCATTCAGTAGTTTTGTGTGAAAGAGTATAAAACATCATCTATACATCTACATTCTTACAAACTTTTTCGTTTACAATATTTATTGGAGTAGTAAAAATTGATATTTTCCTATAAGGCTAGGAATTTACACATTAGAAAACAAAGGGAAAACTTTGCAAGGCAACAGATATGCTGTGCCTTAGCCTGTACAAGTTGTACATTGGACATTCTAGGATCAAATGAAGATAAACATGGTTGTTGTAATCAGTTTGATATTTATATATAATAATGACTAAAATAAATGACTGATCATCTCTGTAATCAACAATGAATATTGAACACTATTTCTCATATATAGTAATATTTCACAAAAGAACATTATCCTTATTGTCCGACTTCTGTATGTAGGTTTTTTTCAATACAAATTCAGATTACTTTGTAAACCTTACCTAATACATTTTTATATATTTAAACATTAAAAAAAAGCAAGCTTTATCTTTTTCCTTTCTTTGTTCAGGGAATCTACCACTTTTTACTAATTATTGTACCTTGACCAGTGTCCAAGGTACATAAATGGTTATGGGGCCAAGGTACAAAATCACAACAATTTCATTTACCAATTTTCATAAACACACTATAATTGAGTTTATCTTAAAACACCCATACCATCTGTTACCCGTTTAAACTGAGAGTTTAATGTAAATAAAAAGTTTGTAATAAACAAAGAGTTGATAAAGGTGCTTCTTTAGAATAATATTTCCTATATCAGTATATAGGAAATATTATTATAAAACATAGGAGTTTAAAAAAGTCATGATTAACCTAGATATAACACTGTCCAACAACAGGTTCTCCTATATAATATTTTTGCTTATCTTTTAATTATATCACTGGCATTGATTATATTCATGGGCTTGTGTTCTGGACGCTGGTTTTCTTGGTTTATCAAAACCCCAGAAACTAGTTTTTATCTACTCCAGTCAGAATATGAGATAGATAGATAACACATACACCAATAGAAAAATGAACTTAAAGACTAAAATTAAATCTAGGTATGTACAAAGGGCGGTTTTATAGCTAAAAAGCGATCTTTTCCAGGCAGCCCAAGAATGAATTGAGATAATAATAGTGATGGTAGTATATAACTTATAGTATGAACTACTAACTTTTTAATAATAATTACAATATATATATATATATATGTGTGTGTGTGTGTGTGCATTCGTGCGTGCGTGTGTGTGTGACAGTTTAAATTTTGGCCTGAAAGTATGCACCAGTTAGGTAGATTTAATGTGCATATTGGTTACAATGGCCATGTGCTGATAGTGAAGGAAAAAATTTGATGAAACCTGTACAAAAGGTTTCCCAATGTGTTGTTGACAAGCTACTTTAGACAAGAATGGGAGGGATATTGATTATTCCACCAAAAGTGATTAGGTGGGAGTGTAGCAGTGGGACTTTTGGCCATGATTATACAATGTGTGTTCGTCTTACATATTTTGTAGCTTATCCTCAATTTGGATATATTGGGAATGTTTTATTGTTATTTGATTTTCCTAGGTGATGCATCTGCAACAATGGAAACAGGATGTAAACAGATTAAAGTTGATGTGAAATGCTCACAGGAGCCAAAAAAAGGTATGAAAGGTCACATTTGAACAACTAAATTGGCTTATTGTGAGTTTGACAAACTTATTCATTGACATAACATCCATACTTCTTTCTATCCATGTCCGTACCTACATAGACTCTGTTCACAGCTTTGAAGAACTTTTATATACACCAGTTATTTGAAATATTTGGACTTACCTAGAATACTATATATACAATGCAGACATTGTTCTGCCTTTAAAAAATAAAATAAAGAACCCGATTCCAGCGTCATCTACCGGGACCAAATGTCAATCTAAACTATTCTCAAATCCACTTGAACAAACAAATTTTTTTATCAAAATCAGGCCCAGCGTTTAGGAGGAGTATCGCGGCGCCACCTACTGGGTTCGTAATCGTTTATTTAAAGCATTCCGGGACAAACTTCAACACGTACAACAACAAAAACAATACCTAAATTCTGGTAACCGATTGCAGCGCCATCTACCTGGTTCAAATTAAAATCTTAATCATCCCAGTAGAAAACAATAGGGTTTGATCGTAGAGGGTTGAAAATATAAGGTTGTATGCATTTTTTAATGCTGTATCATAAAAAAATAAAAATATCTAACAATTAAAAAAACAATTAGGAGTGGACTACCCTTAACATTTAGGGGCATGAAAAATGATGTTGTCCGATTCTCAGACCTACCCAATATGCACACAAAATTTCATGAGAATCGGTCAAGCCGTTTCAGAGGAGTATGGTAACTAACTGACACGAGAATTTTATATATAAGGTAATGTATTCATCCTGTTGCTAAATTTTGTGTATAATAAACCCAGTACTTTTTAAAAATGATTTTAATATAACTAAAACAGGATTCTAGTCATGACGATTTTGTATAACCTTTTTTTTTCGCCACCATTCTAGGGCGGATCCTAGATCAAAGTTAATAACGGAAAGTTCCTTTAAAGTTATCATGATAACTTTAAAGGAACTGAACTGAACTTTCAGGTTCAACTACTCTCATGCGAGTAGTTGAACCTGAAGACTATTTGGCTGTGAGGTAGGTTGGCAACGGCTCAGCCTACTCTGCCACTGATGCCATCAATGAATATGAAACCCTAAAAGAGAGAAAATTTACTCTCTAGTGTCCCCTGATAAACAGTAGAAAAGTAGGAGTTATGGACTTACTAAAGTTTCATTAGATCTTTGATTTTTGTGCGGTGTTACAGATGCTGGACCAGATCCCTCCAAAGCGCCATGCAGAAAAGCGAAACAAATGAGAAAAGAAAGAAAACTAGAGAAACTTAAGAACCAGGGCATTGACATAGCAACATTGAACACCGACAGCAAAAACAAGGAAAAACAACTTGAGCACTTTATTGATGAATTACCAGATGACGTAAAGCATAAATTAGAGGTATGTTTTTTTTATCTTTGTGGTATAATTAAGGTTTTTGTTATCTTTCAAAATATGATTCCCATGACTACTAAAGGTTGTTAGTAGATTTTAATATTTTTTTTGAAGTAAATGGTCTCAATTAAGCATAAGGAACTGCCTAACTTCCGTGAGTAATTTCAGGTGATTTATAATGATTTTATTCAAAGAGGCTTGTGCAGTTGTGGATTTTAAATAATTTTTTGAACAAATAATGAAATTTGAATTTTGTTAACCTTAGTGTAACTTAAGGGATCATCCATACTGCGTGATCCATTCAGGGGTCTTCAAAATACTAGGCTTGCTCACAGAAGTTTAGGTTTTCGTCACTTATCCTCTAGGCCTTAGAGGCCATCCCGCGCTTCGATGTATTTTAAAATTCAAATATGGCTCGTAACTTTTAACGCTTTTTAAGCGGCTATAGAGACGATTTTTAAAAAATTTCTGTGTGCAAAGAATTATTTAAAACCATATTTATGAATTACTACATGAAAACTACAGAGGTAAGGGGGGGCTGTCTTGGCATACACTACGGGTGGTCACCAAAGGGACGGAGGGGGTATAAATGGTTCACGTAGATCATGTTCCCTAAGGTGGATTGTCAGATTTCACACATTAGGTATCTCAAAGTGGTGGTTTATATTATATTGTTTTTACCGTCAACAAGTGATTAAAACAACACGCATTCTCTAATGAAATGAAACAGTTGCAACATGTTACACAGTCAAGGTTCGCACCTATATAATTATTTCTAAACTGGCATTATGTTTCCATAACAATATTGTAAATAGCCATTACAAGATAGAACAGAATATACTTTATTACATAATATTATATTGATAATATTATATCGTCTTTCAAACTCATGGTTGCTAATTATTTTTGTCCTCTTGAGTTTAGACTCTAATAGTGTTGTTTTTTTATGTGTGTATTATGATAAGTATGTTTTATGTTTGTATATTATATAAAATTTATTGTTATTTTTTTAATGTTTCGTAACATATTATTATATATCGTTTTCACCTCAACTGTTGCGTTTTAATATTTTCTTTAGTGTTAATCCATATAGTATGAAATTCTATCCATTAATATTGTTGCAACTATTTTAAACTAAAATGATAGGTTAATGTTTTATGAAAATAATTTTCTATAACTTATGTCATTTCCAGATCAAATTGGTAAGGACAACACCTCCTACCCCACAATGGTTGGCTACGGCAAAAGAAACACATGAAGTGTATGTGAAATACCAAACAACCATACACAATGATGAGTTAGACAAATGTACGGAACCAAAGTTTCTAGATTTCTTAGTCAAAAGTCCACTGTTGGTAAGAATTTCATTGATTCAACATTATCAATAACTGTCGACATCTAAAGTTATCTCACTTGTAGTTTTAAACACATTTCATTTTATGTGTCATAAATTGTCTTACAAATCGTAAAATTATTTTTTAAATTGAAGAAATGAGTGGATGAAGGTGATAAGTCGCGTAATTCCAATTCTGAGTAAATCGAGATAAAAGTTTTTACTTTTACTAATTTTTTTAAATATGCCTTATATCTATGGTCTAAGGTCTGTAGTCATTTGGTATCGACTTATAACCTTCATCTACGCAAAAAAAGCAAAAAACCGAATATGCGACATATCACCTTCATCCACTCACGTCTTCAATTATTTAAGTGTTTGTTCCTATACAATACAACAAACAACAATATGTTCAGTTTTGAAGACCATAATAAAAAAATTAAGTGAAATGATAAAGTTTCACAAAATATATTTTCAGGAGGAATACACTGAAACGGGTCCTACATGTGGTTATGGCTCGTTCCACCAGCAATACTGGTTAGACGGGAAATTAATAGCTGTTGGCGTTATTGATATACTGCCAAAGTGTATATCTTCCGTTTACTTTTTCTATGACCCGCAATATATGAATTTAACTATGGGAACTTATGGGGCTTTAAGGTAACTAAATATATTTATGTTGTCTCTAATAAAAATAACAGCACATGAGTGTCTTATTGCTGGGAGTGGACCCCCCATTTTTTTTTTAAACTAATGGTGGATTCATAAGTTTTACACATAGATTATCAAGATGTTTTCTTTATATAACTAGTTGACCCGTGCCCACTTTGCGGGGCATCAGAAAAAAGTAAAAATACTCAATATTAATCACAATCAAATCTACCCTATGTCACTCAGAAATAATGTTGCATTCCACTGGTAAAAGAATATTCAAAATCGGTTTAGTAGATCCAGAGTTACCGCATACAACATCACAAATTCACAAACTTTACCTCTTTATTTTTTGTTGAGTTCAATTACCTAGTAAGCGAATTCAAAATTTTCCCCTCCCGTATTCCAATGATGCCTTCATTGCATAAGCCTGTCTAGGCGATTAGGGTGCGCGGCGATCACGCAACTTTTTTCTAATACTTACATTTTTAAACTCGTGATATCTTTCGAATGGAATGTCTGAATTGAATAATTCAAAAAGTTATATAAAGGTATTGAAGCAGTCTTGAATATGAAGTAATTTATTTTGATAAGGATTAATACCGAGAAACAAATAAAGAGCCATTTCTAGCGCCGGCGTTTTAATTAAAATTTTGAAATGAAAGAACACTTAATTATGGCATAACTATAATAGTTAGACATGCTGTCGCGATACTTTGCAGTTAATTATGTGTTCTGCAAAGTCGTAGTACATTATTTTATTTTATAATTTATGGGTAATATACAACGAACTACCCTGGGGCTATTTCCAGACACCCAGACCATAGTTAATAACGGAGAAAATTCGTTTTAGGCTAGTAAAGGCTTAGCCCGCTCAAGCACATAGGCCATTATATGAACATTAATGATCAGAAATTATGGTGCAATGTGAGTCAGTGTTATAATACGATTGTAATAGCAAACTTGGGGCCCTAGAGTATCCGTCTTGCTAAATAAACAGCATCGGTAAAAACAAATATAGGATGCTTTCCAGCCTGATGATCCACTGATATGCATTAAGTCACTGGTGGGGTTTTGGGGTACATGGATTTTTTTTTCACAATCAATTGTGCGATTTCTGACTAGGGTAATATTGATTTTTCAAAAACCTAAATAACCACTTCGGTTTTCGTCAAAATCGTAGTCTCAACTCCTTTAACCTTTTAAGACGGAACCACCACTTTGTTCCCGAACTGTCACATACGGCTAATTCGGAAGCACCACAAATTTGTTGTCAAATACAGATAATCGAAATGAACGTTAAACTGATGCTTTCTCCCTCTAACTACATATAATTTGTATTAGAGTAAAAGAGACGATATAATCCTGTTGGTTTTGGCGCGGCAATTTTGATAGCAGCTGGCCGATTATGGACAAAAATAATATTAAATTTGCTCCCTTTTAAGGGTTAAGTATTTTTCGCTATTTCATATAATTTTGGATTGGGCCCTGAAGGCCTACTTGAAAAATTCACTTTGTTTATATCCAGATATATGAACCAAAAACAATTTGTTTGTGTGTGTAGATATTTTTAACAGTTCTTTTTTTTCAGAGAAATACAATACACGAGACACCTTAACAGCATATGTCCAAACATCAAATACTATTATATGGGCTTCTATATACATTCATGTCGTAAAATGAGGTACAAAGGGAACTTTTACCCATCGTATCTTCTATGCCCGGAGACCTATAAATGGTTCCCATTAAAGATTGCATACAAAAATTAGAAATAACGCCATATTCAAGGCTAGACCCAGATATCGATAGTGTGGATGAAAATTACCCTAACGATAGTGATATTAATTATATCCCTATATGGGTGAAGGGTAATGTTATGTTGTACAAAATGATCAAGAGAAAATCTGGGAAACGTAAAGACAGTTTGGAGGATAATATTATTACGTATGCTCGTTTAGTTGGTACGAAATCAGCGAAAAGTCTAATTTTAGTTAGAGATACTTGATTTGTGTTTAGTTTTATGGATAGTCTAAAGTCAATATTTAAAAGGGCAAAGTAGAAAAATGTTCTCTGCATAATAGCAACCATTTAGTGACGAGCACAATGTTTGCACCCTGTCAATTCATAGAAGATATTAAGATTTTTTTTTATTTTATTTCTAGCCACACAATGATGATAATAATAATCTATCTATCTATCTATATTATATATATATATATATATATATATATATATATATATTTAAGCAAAGTTTGTTTTCTTTGTCCGAGGTAAACTCGAAAACTACTGGACCGATCAGCATGAAACCACAACCATTCGACGGGGAATTAATCGTAGATGGTTATAGGCTATATATTTTTCAAATTCTATGAGCCCTTTGCCATGTTTTCTCAATTTGTTTGTTTATTAATTTATTTGCTCCCATAAAACAAAAGACAGGCATTTATCCTTGGTTCATTTGTTTTCTAGCTCATAAAAGAGGAACATGATTTAACATAACCTCTACGTTAGAAATAACTATAGTCTTAACATATAAAGCAGAAGAGCCTGAATGTATGCTTGAACGCGCTAATCTTAGGAACCACTGTCTGATTTGAAAATTCTTTCAGTGCTAAATAACCCATTAGCTATATATCATCGCGATAAGATCAATAGGAGCGGAGACCAATGAAGAATGTTTCAAAATCGGGTTTTTTTAGCTTACCTTCTTTTTTGTTATTCCACGCGGACGAAGCCGCGGGCAAAAGCTAGAACTATTATATGGTTATAAGATAAAATATATTTATTAAAGTTTGTAAATGTTTTGATTGAATTAACAGGGTGTCAATTATTTGGCTGCCGCGAATTATATAGTTTAACCCTGCAGTATGTAGATAAAGTGTTATCTATCTATGCGTTTGTTTTCCGACTATCTAACTATCAACTATCTATACCTCTCTATTATAGTTAATTTTCTATATAATAATATATGTATATAATGAATATTGGCTATTTTCTTTGGAGATGTTGCTATATTATAGATGGATTTTTATTTTGCGCCTGTCGAAATAATAAGATAATGTTTAACACGTTGATTTCAAATCAAGTCGGAATATGTATTTATTCAAAATATGGTAATATAAAGTTGTTATGATGTACACATGTTTTGCTCTGAACGGAGCATATAGACTTTATTTAATTTTACAATTTTGATGTAAATAACAACTAATTAGTAATTATTGTCAAAGAATTAACTTAATAATATTTAATACACAATTTAACAGTGTTTGTTTATCCTGGAGCCATGCTAAGGCTTAAAGCCATTGATTATTGTATTTAACGAGACAAAACTTAAGAGTAGTTACGTCATAATTTATTTTGCAACAGCATGAGTAGCATTAGGCGATAGCTTTGAACCCAGTTTTATTTTTCACACCAATAAATATTACAGTTAATGCGTATGGTAGTCATATTAAAGGCTCCTCCACATTCTTGCGAACACGCAAAAAAGCTGTTAACGGGCACTCGTGTTCGTTGTTCGCGGAAACGTCGAGGGTCCGTAATGTTTATCAGCGTGAAGGTAGCCGCAAAAGGATCGCACGTTTTGTTTGATGAGGTTTCAACTAAACAGATAATAAAATAACAATTAACACTCTACATGCTCACTAAAATAGATAATTCAAAAATACATATAAATAATTTGGAGAGTTTATATTACAAATGTTTCAAGTTAGAATTCTATGTTCGTTTAGGTATTCTTTATGTTTTGGTCAATTGCAAAAGTTCACATACGCATAATTTTATGGCGCTATAAAATAAATCCTAGCGTAGAGATTTTATATTATATTTACTCCCTAATTAATACGATGATGAGCATTAGACATTAACCTTAGCGTAGCTCCAGCATTAGAATTAGATGTAAATAAATTATACAACTTTTAGGATGATTAATAAATTAATTTTACACGATGTGTTGTTTGTTGAATATTATTCCTTAAGATTTAGAGTTACTACCCTTTTTTTGTAAGTATAGACGTAGTATTGTGTTAACAATGTTAGTCATGGAACAGGAATTCTAGGAATGGTAAGTCCAGTATTGTGTTGCCTTGATGGGTTTACTTTACTAGTGTAAATCCATCATTACGTACATCTATATATCTATATTGATTACTTTCTTCGTTCTTATACTGAGTTTATATACCATATAAAGTTGAATAGAAAGTTGTAAAAAAAAATAATGTTGTATTGTATTTATTGTATGTAGCGTAATTAAAAGTACTTTGGAATTGGTATAGACTTTCAATAACTAATTGGTAATTCTGATGTTAGACGGATCAACCAAATTCAGCGGACTACTGGAACTGAAAGGACAACTTCGTATTCAGTAACATTGTAGATTCCAGTTTATATATATGGATCACTTTGGATGATTCTTCCGAATGAAAGGCAGAAATGAATCGTCGAATATCCGCTTAGTATTCAATTTCAAGTTTTTATTTCAAATAAGTTCTACTGAAGAACACTTTTTGAAGGTCATTCATATAAGTTAAAATTTAAATTTACCTCTTATTCTATGTGGACAGCTAAGCAACGTGTTATTGCTGTTAAGAGAAAGAAACTGCGAGAAACTCACCAGCAGTTCTTTTCCAATTTCACTTCAATAACTCAATCCAGTTTTGGCTTAAATATTTTCATTGTCACTTATAAACTTATGCATAATAAATAAAGGATTTAGCTTTCTTTTACGTATTTTACTACGTTAAAATATCATAATTTCTAGCATTCATACGAGTATATATCATATTGGTTACGTTGATTGCTTTCTACTTAAAATGATGTCTGGGATCAAATCAAATACATCTAGAATAAAAATAATTCCCGCGGTGAAACCATGCTACCTCACAAATAGCATGGAACGGTTCTAAATGAAAGCAAATTAAAAAAATAAAAATGTTAAACAATAAATGAACTTATTGTAATTAAATTAAATCTGTACACGAATAGTGTTGTACACAAAATAAATTAATGTTAAATAGCTTAGATGTTGAATATTATAGAAGTTAAATAGAACTTGATATAGAGATTTTAGTTGTTACTAAAGCGCCTCGTCCACAATAGATTAAAATAACGGAGAGCGACTCTCATAGGGCAATCTACGACGTGTACACATTAGCGAGACTACCCTACCTAGAGTATCACTACAGTCTACGTAGACACGTTCGGCTACTCTCGGAAGGCATCGTGGACGCAGGTACGAGAGCGAGACGAGCTATACGAATAGAGAGAACTCCAATTATCTACATGCATCTTCAATCAATCTTAGTTATCGCTTTTCTCATCACAGTATCTCGTTTTTCAATTTTTGGCTTGATAAGTTCTAGAAGAAACTGAAAATCTGACGGCGCTACGCGAAGGAAATTTCTATAAAATATGACGTTATTTCAGTTTCTAAATTATTGAGTTAGTACATAAGCTCGCTGTCGTGAATTAGCCGAGTTTAAAAACATTTATTTCGCGAATTTTGTGCATGTATAGTTTTAAATAAGTTCAACTGGCAAGTTTGGATTACAGGGTGAACTAAACTATACGTTAGTACCCTATCCAATAATTTGTACTCGGTCAATTTATTCAAGTGTTTGAAGTGATAACTTCTTATGGGAGGGTAAAGCGTTTCGTTACATAACGCGTTACGGCGCCAGTCTGCCTGGCTTCCCTTTCTCTCACGTTAGATTAGTTTTAGTTATCACTTCTTTCGGGCGTCCCGAGACGCACACCATCTTTTTTTTTATTTTTTTATTTTCATTGTATGGCCACAAATGAAATAGCACAATAATATTTCTTAATGCTTTGAATAAATTAATAAGGTGCCAACAATAGATAAATAAATAACACTTTTACTTTTGCTCACCAAAATAAACGACGCAAAACTTCAGTTACAATATTTTTAGGCAATACAATAAGCGGCCGTATCGCTTAGAGAGATTTTTTCCAGAAAACATAATTTGATTAGTTAGTTATTTATCTATGTATATTTATCTTAGTTTATCTGGCGATGTAGGTGGTGCATAAATTCAATTCTTTAATAGTACATTTTTTTTAAAGATATAAGAAATAAATATTTAATTGATAAATAATATAAAATAAACATGTTAATTTCATATAGTTAATTTAAGCATAGTTGTTTGTCTGCCACAGCCAGCAAAGGGGCTTGGTCATGTATCCTGGCCTGACATAAGGTAAATGTAGGAACAGCGTGAGTTTTTAGAGGGTATCCCTGACTAGTGTGGCAATAGCACTTCTAGTTTCTGGCTAGAGTTGCTAATGCTACCCGGACCTGGCGAATCCCATACACCGGTCCCGATTTTCCCCCACGCGCGGCTGATTTTCCTAAATCGGTTTTACCCTAGCAAAAAATCCTGGTATAGTTGCTTAACGAGAGGTAGTGTTTCCTGGAGTAGGTTCTGAAACGTCAATAGCGTACAACATTTGTGTAGCCGACAATAGAGAAAAAAAACAAAGGTATGGTGTGGTTTACCCTATATTATATTTTCTAAGAAATATTTGGTAATTATATTCTGCGTGTTTGTAAATATACCAGTACCCAGTTTTATTAAATAAGAAATAAATGTTTTTGTACCTACATGAACTCTCATATCATCGTACACGTAAATTTTCATTTTCTGAGTATACTTATTAGATCATTATTGATTTTTGAAAAATGTATATTCCAATTCTAATAAAAATAATATCTAAAGATTTTGTTTAATGTTGTTGAGTTGTAATTAAAATACTTTTGTGCCACTCACTTTTACAAGTAACGTATCACTATATAAAATTTCGAAATTGTGTGTATTATTATTTTTAATAATTTTGCACATTATTAGATTTGTACTTTTTGTACTTACTCAGTTATATTTGACTAGTCACGATTCTAAATTATAGCTTTTATCACCGGTCTGTGTTTCATTGAAAGTCTTAATAAAGTTTAATTGCTATATTTTTTTATACACTCCTCCTCTAGTATGTTACCTACCAGATTTGATTCTTTGATATGGTATGATTTTGCTAGCGCAAATTGTGCAGCAATTCTAACACAAACGTATCGCCATGCATAATTATGCAATCATGCATATCCTAATCTATACATATAATAAAATTGTAGAGGTCAAATTTCTGTACAATTAAAAAAAATGCTAAAAACCGAATCAGAGGGATGTAAGAAGTAAAATAGAAATAATTTCAATATTTTTCAAATTTTTGTTTCTGTCTGTTTGTTTGTATCGGCTAATCTCCGAAACGACTGGACCGATTTACATGAAATTTTGTATGGCTATAGCTTATATCCCTGGTCAACATATAGGATACTTTTGATCCCGAAAAATTAACGAGTTCCCGTGGGATAGTTAAAAAACCGCACCACGCGGAGGAAGTCGCGGTCAGAAGCTAGTTTTAAATAATGATTGTTTTGTATCAATTTACGGCCAACATTGGACGTAAGCCCGGTGCTGCCACTAACTTTTTACAAGATAATCAAAATGTTCCTATTTACATTAAATAGTTACGCTCCTGAATCGAAATTAAAATTTAATCTTACTTTTGTGAAAAATTTGCCTCCAAGTTTTTTTTGTAGCTGAAGTAGATATACTTAATAGATATGCTAACAGCCCACCTGCTTGAAAGTGCTTATTGTTGCTTATAAATATTTGCAATTGTAATATTGCAAATATTTATATGTTTCCAACGTGGAGTCAGCATCGATGAAAACCTTTCTTTAAAACTCCACATGTCACTCGTAATACTGACGGAAAACCTTGGCTGGGAGTCATACCCTAGTGTCGAAGAGAAAAGTTCTAGATTCAGATTAAAGATTCAAACCGTTGCGTACACAGGCGAAGTGGCTCAAGCAAGGATAAATGTCCAGGGGATGGGCGTTTTTGAGGACAAAGTTTTCATTGTGTTCTCGATCCTTCATTTGTTCCGAAGATGGTTGTCGTTCTGAGGACTGATGGTTGCTCTACATTCGCCTGCTTCTTCCTTCATTGTTTCTATTACAGAAGTGACCAGCCAGCTTGCACTTCAGCTTCTAATATTTAACTGAATTCGAACATTACATATAAAAACAGGCTTTAAAATATCATTTTAAGTTATACCATGAAAGAAATAGTGTATTTGAAATGGGAGTCAAATAGTGCATTTAATTAAATAGTAATTAATAATTACCGTTGAGACAAATACACTATTTATTTTACTTGTCAAAATTATGATAATTTTGTACACATACAGTCTATGAGATAGCGATGCTTTGTAAGATGATAAAATGTGTCAAGTGCCGTCTTACGCATATTGAGCACCGGACTGCGAAAATCAGCTTGCGCCGTGCCTTCCAGTAAGAAAAAATAAATTTAGTAGGTAAATAAAAGATTAAAGTCAGTTTTCAATAAGCGAATTATTATGTTCGCAGTGATAGTGTTAGGCAATGTCAAAAATAAGAAGATTAGGTCGGTATACGTGTAGGTAAAGATAGGTGATCGCATCCCTTGCGCACCCTAGTCTAGAGTATGCCGCCATAACTTTGAGTTGTGTTGCGGCATCAGTGGACAGGTTCCAGTTTCTTGTTCAGGGCCGGCAGCACATTGGCAGGACCTCTGGTATTGCAAATGTCCATAGGCGACGGTAACCACTTTCCATCACAGTTGGGCCATTAGCCTGTGTGCAGTGCTTCAGTAATTTTGTAAAACCTCCGCGTAAAGTCGGCACACTAGATAGAAGGTGGTTACCCTTACCATCGCCTATGAACGTTCTCAATACCTGAGGCGTTGCCAACGAATTGCCGGCCTCTTAGTAATTTTATAACGCCCTTAAAAAACCTCATTTCATAGCAGATGGAAAATCTCGGTGGGAAGCTCCGTCCAAATCATTTTAGTACGCGGAACTAACGTTTCTATTGAACGGTCTCGTAGTTGAGCGTGAGAGCTCAAGGAAATCGGGATGAACATCTCGTCGATGGCGAATAGTTGAATGTCATTTTCCATATTGCGTTGGTTCTCTTACAAATATCCTGTCTGATTCAGTCTACTTATAAGAAAAACGGAGTCCAAAGACATAACAAGTTATAATGTATTACTAACGGGAAAAATACAGATCAATCGTACCAGGCGCCACCACTCACGGTGGACGTAAATTGTTGATTTATTTCATTTTGAATTCTCCGAACCAGTTTGTAAGCCCACATTTTTGTAGAAACATCTGATATGCTAATACACTATTATGCATTTGAATTTTGTATCTAATTATCACATATGTATATTAGATACTATATCGCCTGTGAATAAAAGATAAGGTACAACTCTTCTCGTCAAAAAACAAAAATATAGTGCAAATTCAAAATAGGATCAGATCGTTTTATTCTCTTTTCGGTTTCGTAACAAAGGTTTTCCGTGGGAGAGTTGTTAGCCCGCCGCACAAGCCTCATTTCGGAGGCCAAGACTCATTTTAGGTCGGTGAGCAGCAGCAGTTAGTTAGTGCAAATCGTTTTGCAAAGCCATTTTTGCGTAGTACCTAAACAGTGTAAAGATTTCCTTTTTGTTATACTAGCTTCTGCCCGTAACTAATATTGTAATTATAGCAGTAATATCATGATGATGCCTATGTGTGATCACGCTAAGACCAATAGGAGCGGAGCACTAATGAAGAATGTTTGAAAATCGGGGTATTTTTATTTAATTTACTATTTCTTTTAATTATCCCACGCGGACGAAGTCGCGTTCAGAAGCTAGTATAAGTATGAGATAAGATTCACTACCTATTAGTTTTACGATCTCTCCACGACAAAGTCATATTTCGAGCTAAAAAGTAGTCGTGTACCTATAAAGTACAAGTCAGTGGTTAAAAAATCTTGAGTGACATAGATACATCTTGAGTGAGAGAAATACATCTTGAGTGACATAGATACAACTTGAGTAGGTACAGATACATTTTAGTTAGATATATACAAAGAAGAACGAAAATTCGGTAACTTCAAACCAAAAGCCTCGCGGACAGTCCTATGTACAACCCTTTGCTTACACCATGTCCACTGTTACGGTACATAGCAGGAAAATGATGAGGGAAGTGGATAGCGCGAGTATGTCATGTTGGCAAATCATGTGTTTACATATTCTAGCTACCAATTTCTGTCCCCACTTACTTGCTAGACATAATGAAAACAAGGCAATAAATGTCATAAACTTTATAACGCCTGCGTTTTGTTAATACTAATGATGTTTATGAAATATTAATAACGACTTTTATTAAGTATTCAACTGATATTTTTACACTCGAAATCAATTTTTAAATAAACGACATGACTTCTGCTAATGTAACATACCTACCAACATTATGGAATTTCAAGATTCCATCTTAACGCGAACATAATTATAGGACATCGCAGAGCAATAATGTTTATGGCGACATACGCAGACTATAAAGTTTAGCTTTTTTATGTCTTTGCACAGAATGTACTGATATGGGATCTTGTCTCTCATCCAGTACAGGTTTTGCAACCATGGACATCGTCTTTTATTTATACTTATTAATTTAATATATATTTTGGAAATTGCTACCTTAGTTTACAGTTCTGTGTATCAATCTGATGTTGAATTTGTTGTCGGCCTTTTGGGTTGATTAGAAAGGAATCCCCAGGGGGTGCGCCCTGGTCTCTTCTCCGACCAGGTAGCGGTACAAGGGGATGCGTCCCCGGGGCCCCGAGCGGCCACTGTCCCATTCCCCCCTCACTCCGTGACAGTGGTGTCCCACCTCTCCGCCTCCAAATCCCAATGCCTGCCCTTCCTTACCAAACCTCCTCCCCAAACGCCCCTCCTTTCCGATGCGACGGCCAGCGTCGAGGTGTTCTCCGCTGGCTGTCAAGGACGGCGGTGGTGATTTCCACCCCACCACCGCCCTCCTGACCGGCGACCTACCCTCCCCGACCCCGTCTGCCAACGCTGCTGTGTGCGCGAGGCGACGGGAAAAGGGGAGGAAGGAGAGGGGGAGGGGTGTTGGCGCAGGAGCAATCCTTCGCAGCCTCCCCCTCCCCCCATCGCGAAGCCCCCCCCGCCGCTGACGCTGCTGAGTGCGCGAGGCGGCGGAGGGGAGAAAGGAGAGGGAGGGGTGATGGCGCAGGAGAAATCCTTCGCAGCCTCCCCCTCCCTCCTATCGCGAGGCCCCCCCCGCCGCTGACGCTGCCGATTGCGCGAGGCGGTGGGGGGGGGCGGGGTGGAAGAAGAGGGGGGAGGGGTGTTGGCGCAGGAGCAATCCTTCGCAGCCTCCCCCTCCCCCCACCGCGAAGCCCCCCCTCCGCCGCTGACGCTGCTGAGAGCGCGAGGCGGCGGAGGGGGAGAAAGGAGAGGGAGGGGTGATGGCGCAGGATAAATCCTTCGCAGCCTCCCCCTCCCCCCCATCGCGAAAGCCCTCCCCCCCGCCGCTGACGCTGCTGTGTGCGCGAGGTGGCGGGGGAGGAGGAAGGAGAGGGAGGGGTGATGGCGCAGGAATAATCCTTGCAGCCTCCCCCTCCCGGCGGCAGCGGGCGTCGAGGTCTGGGGGATCAACATAGACCTCCGCCCGCACTAATGCCGCGAGAGGGCGCGAGAGGTAGCCGCGCGTCCCTCTCAGGGCCGGGGACCACCATCTCCCCCGGCCCGAACACAGGAGAAGCCGCCTCTGGTTATGAGCGCAAGCCGCCGCGGGTCGCGGTTAAGCTCGCGCACATACCGTGACCCGCGCTAGCGGAAGAAGCTCATGGGTTTAGTGGTATACCGCAGCCGTCGTATTGAACGGCGTCGGGAGCCCACACACCGGCGCTGATCCCCGCGGCTGACGTGCGGTAAGCATTCCCATGTAAAAAAAAAAAAAAAAAAAAAAAAAAAAAAAAAAAAAAAAAAAAAAAAAAAAATGATTAGAAAGGAATACGACATCGTAGCATTACACCTGTAAGTTGGACTCGCTTAGGCTAAAGCTAAGAAAGCACTGAAACGTATTAATAATACCCGAGTCAGCTGTAAAAGGATGAATAAATATGACATTCGTAGTGCGCCTAGTCTTAGGACTTCGCGAGCAAAACTTAGAGATGGAAACATAGGGGTATTAAATAAATAAGGTAGGTAAGGAAATTCTAGAACAATTTTAAACATGTTTTAATAATAATTAAGTATATTGATATTTTATAATAGCCTAAGATCCCGCTGTACAACGACCTTCACCGAGATGCTTATTTGATGAAACCTATTTTATATTAAATTTAATGTGTAAATAAATATATTGCATATGGGTTGCCTAAAAAATTTCAGTCCAGTATATGATTAATTAATAATTTAAAAAAATTTTTTTTTTACTTTTCACCGGTTTGTTTATTAAATACATTTTAAACCAATCGAAAGTATGAAGCCCATAGAATATGCAAATGTTAGGTTGTCTGATATCAGACCGGTGCAAAATGCTAGTATCTATTTACCTATTTATACCTGGCTACCCGAGAGTTGTGACCAGAAAAGAATAGGCAACCTAACATTTGCATATTCTATCGGCTTCATACTTTCGATTGGTATATATTTTGTTTAATAAACAAACCGGTGAAATGATTTTTTTATATTATTAATTTATCATTTACTGGACTGAAATTTTTTAGGCAACCCATATGCAATATATTATTGACACATTATTAATATAAAATAGGTTTCATCAAATAAGCACTCGGTGAAGGTCATTGTATAGCGGGATCCGATACTATAAACATACACCTGTGTAAGTGAAGCGCGCACTACGATTGTTAATACATTGTTTGCTCTATACAAAGTTTTTTGTGGTATTTTTTATTGTTGAAGATTATCTTTACGAGAAATTGTATTTTCCATATTATTAAATACAAAGATACAACCCATGTAGTAATCGTTTCTTTTTTTACGTCAATAATAAACTTTTTGTCATGCCTGCTCTGCGCGCGTAGGAGACAAAAAGCGGCGTGTATGAAGCTAAAAAAGTTGATTGCTTGCAAAACTTGAAAATCCTAATTACGGAATTCATATGAAAAATTTCGAATTCACGTCATTGTAATGAGACTTGGGTGCGTTAACCACTAAACTACCGAGGGTTAATTATTTTATTATTATTCTCTAATGACGCTGTTTTTTTTTTGTAAATATATTCTCTTAAGTTTTCGCGACTTGTACGCATAATAAAACTAAGTTTTAACGGTTTTAAGCGCGGTAATTTATTTTATTTTCGTTTATCCGACGTTTCGGCCCCTTTTCAGTGGCCGTGGTCACGGAAGACGTCAGATAAACCCAAATAAAACAAATTACCGCGCTTAAAACCGTTAAAACGTAGTTTTATAATAAATATATTCTTTTAGAATTTACTATAAAATGTGTCATATCATAATAGAGCTATAAATAGGCACTGGTACTCTTACCGCATCTTACTTCAATTTCAAGTTCCTACATTCAAAGTCGCTTAATGGACTATGGAGGGAGCCATGTTGGTTGTTTCTCTAATGGATATTATTATGAATAAGGATATCGATAAGACAACCAAAGTAACCGCTCGCAAAATTAGCAAGGTGAACTGGCAATGGGCCGGTCGTGTATCTCGCAGGATCTATGGCCGATGGAGCAGACGAATCCTGGAGTGAAATAAATTTCAGCTGTTGTAATTTTCGACTTTGCCCCCAGTCGAGCGCGAAATAAATTTAGGAACTGCATGTAAAACCTAGTGTAGGACGCCTGCCAGCCCGGTGGACTGACGACCTGCGTAAGATCGCCGGCAGGGATGAGGAAGACGGGAGACCGAGATATGTGGCGTGTACTTGGGGAGGCCTACGTCCAGCAGTGGACTGAGATTGGGTAGAAGAAGACGTAAAAACTCACTGCCTATAATGCTGGCACAGAAGTATTTAGACTCTTCTTTTATACTACGGTTGCACTTGTGTTAGTATTAAAAATTTTACGCTTTTATTCATATTGAGTTAAAGTATGTATGTTAAGGCTTCTTTAAGAACCATAAAGTAATCTTGAAACTTACTCTAACTCAATATGATTAAGATGGTATGAACGGAGCTGAAACCGTTTTATTTGAAGCGTTAAAAATATTACCTATAAACCATAGCCACATATTTTTTTATTACAAGATTATTTTTTAATTTAACTGTCTTTAGATGATTAATATGACATATTTTCTATTGTAATCTATCTTTTGATGTGGCTAACTTGTCTAAGACATTTAAAAATGATTAAATAGTGTAATTGGAATATTCTGTTTGTAATCTACGTACAAGATCTTCCAAGGAAAAAAATGTATACATATGGTATCTATCTGTCAATATTAAACGTCATTAAGAATATTGTATCACAAATAGCACATTAAAGTCATCGCTACATTTGCGTGAAACGGCCTATATCTGTAACACTATCGCAGATGAAGCTGCAACATTACAATAAAATTTCTGCGAGGAAAATACCTAAACGGTGCGTGCTCTCAACTAGGTTGCGAATCCTCATAATTAAAATGAGACATTGGTGCTTTAGCCCCTAAGTCATTACGATTTTGTAGCAATCAAACAGATTGTCACTTTTAATCATGTTGTTCTTGTATCTTCGATATTATACAGATAATGTTTCTTTCGGCAAATGGTTTTCACCACTTCAGATGAGTGGCCTGTTTTATCTGTTCTCAAGAAATAATATTATAAAATTCTAAACATACTTTCTCCGTACATTGAACCTATTTAAGAAAAGTGTTCACTGATACGATAGCTTTTACCTTCTTAAAGCTGCGGTACTGTATGACCCGGAAGTCCCGCGGGAATTTTCCCGGGAATGGTATAAATTAGTGACATTTCATAAAAAATAGCTGATTACGATACGAATTAAGAAGAACGATAGCTGATTTCTTTTTCAAGTGATACGATTCTTTGTATTCTGGGAATCCCGCGAGAATTTTCCCGAGAGGGTTTTAAAGTAGGTAGCAAAAATTACCTGATTCGAATCCGATTGATACTAAAAAAATATTCCGTATCTGTTCTTTTATATTTCCCGCGATTTACATCGAAACAACGTGATAATTATTAGGACTTGCTTAATATATTTCTGTATTTATTAGACATCTTTAATAGATCATATGTAGAGTTATGTATTATTTTTTATTGGAGGAGTTCAGCAGACAGGCAGATGCCATTGTAGAAAGGTTACGTGCTATGACATGCAAAATGCACTGCTGCTCTGTTAAGGGAGACTGGAACCTGGTCCCTAATGCCGAAACACAACTCAAGGTTGTTATGGCGACGTACTTTAGACCAGGGGTGGTAGCCACCCAGGCGGGCAAATGCCCTACCACCTGGCTGTGGGTTGTTTTGTCGCCTCTTACCACAGGCCGTCCGGCCGCAGGAAATCGTATTCTTTCTCCGTTCCTGCACGGATAATGTATGCTTTAAGTAAGTTACTTATCCCGAGTTTTTACGGGAACCTTAGGAACTAATGTATTTTAATACTAAAAAATGTGTGCGTGTACTAGTGTCACACGTAAGAAGTGAAACTTATGACCTTATTTTTCGAAAAATGATCTAAGTACCTATATGCGACTTTACAGAAATTGGTCAAATAAAGTTAAATTAGATAAAGTTTAAATATATTATAATAATAATAATTATCATAGACATGAATACAAACAAGTCTGGTGGTGGGAGTAAGTCTGCTTAAACGACATGCTTTCCCTATTCGCTGGAAAAAGTACTCTTCGTTGGAATCGACCGTGGTAGGGGCAAGAAAAAGATGGCGCGTAACGGAAAAAAGTGACGCGTAACCGAAAAATGTGACGGTAATTTTTCTCCAACGCCGATAAAGAAGTTTCACTTCAAAAAACCCGTTACCCTGCTGAAAGCAACCTATGAATTACAGTAAGTACGTAACGTTACGTAGATTACAGTTATTTTGCCAATATTTAGGCAAAATCTACGTTAACTGTCAAGCGTGGACGAAGTCGGGGATATACCCTAGTTATATATATATTATTACTGTGGAACTATAGATAATGGATGTTTTATCATTAGACAGGTTATGCAAAGTGCTAGCACTATATACATACTATATACTATAAATATACACTATAAATATATGTACTATAAACTCAAAGTAATCTACTACTTTTGATATGTTTTTGATCGAAGAGCACCATTTATTTATTATCTATATACTTATAATAAAATTGTAGAGGTCGAATTCTGTACAATGAAAAAAAAATGCTAAAAACCGAGTCAGGGGGATGTAAGAAGTGAAATAGAAGTAATTTGGATTTTTTTAGAACGTTTTGTTTCTCTGTTTGTCTGTCTGTTTGTACCGGCTAATCTCAGAAACGACTGGACCAATTTACATGAAATTTTGTATGGTGATAGTTTATATCCCTGGTCAACATATAGGATACTTTTGATCCCGAAAAATTAAATAGTTCCCGTGGGATAGTTAACAAGCTTTAATTACTTAAACAGCTTATAACAGACTAAAAGTAATTTCTCTGCAACGTAACATAATAGAAGCGGATAATTTGACAGGGTGTGGTGTCAGTGGAAGAGTTTTATCTTATAAATATAATGTATAAAGCAGATAGGTTCCAGTCTCTCCCTTAAGAGAGCAGCAGCGCATTTGTAGCACCTTTGGTGTTGCAAATGTCCATAGGCGATGGTAACCGCTTTCCATCAAGTGGGCCGTCTGCCTGTCTGCTGAACTCCTGCCATAAAAAAAAATAGTTTGTTTCTTTGTTTGTTTGCTTGAACGCGCTAATCTCAGGAACTACTGGTCTGATTAGATTTTTTTTCAGTGTTACAGGCTATAAACCATTACGCTAAGAGCAATAGGAGCGGAGCACCAATGAAGAATGTTTCAAAATCGCTGGTGATTTTAACTTCCTTTCCACGCGAACAAAGTCACGGGCAGAAGCTAATCTTATATATAAAAACGAATCGCAAAATGTTTTGGTAAGCGCATAACTTGAGAACGACTTCACTGATTTTGATGAAATATTGCGTGTGTTTGAGTGGGTCCCTGGATGGTTTAAATCCACAATTGGAACCGGTAGATGGCGCTGAGATCGGGTTCTAGAATCCTCCTAATCACCGGGACTGATTTTGGTGATTTTGTTTTTGTGTGTTTGAGTGGGTTCCCGGATGGCTTAGATTCGAATTAGAACCGGTAGGTGGCGTTGAGATCGGGTTCTAGAATCCTCCTAATCACCGGACCGATTTGTGATTTGTTTTGTGTCATGAAGTCTTTAGGATTCAGAATATGCGTACGAATTCGGGTCAGCTATATGTAAATATAATCTCTCTCTATACATACTACGACTTCTATATATCTACGGTTTACATTCGTGAAAAGTAAACTATAATTATACCTATGATATTTCTTATTACATCACGGACGCAAAAAGAAAACCTTTTTAGAAAAATGTAAAGTACCCTTAGGAGAGTCAATTAACTTAGTCCAATATTTTGTAGTGTTATTCCTCTTCGATTGAGTACTGATTACATCATAGTGCTACATGACTTGAAACCTACGCAACTCTGAATTCATTACATTGAAGAAATTTGTAGCCGATTTTTGCTGTTAAGTCTAGCACACGAGGGATCTGCTGCTAGACCTGTTATGAATAATACTTCTCATAATTATATTTAAGTGTAGCTTGTAACGCGTTTTAACGTCAATATTTGTTTATTAATAATATATTTTGACGCTTTGTCTTAAATAAGCCATCAAACATATTTTCCCTCTATGATAAGGCTGTAGACTGCTCTGTGACTTTGTAATTAAAGTTTTAAATAAAAACGCTAAACAAATAACGGTTTCCATGGTTGTTACAGCAATTGTTACAGTGTTGGGTTGAAACTATTAATATTGGACTGAACTTACTGCTGGTTCTGTACAACACTTATATTGTCTCAAATGGCGAAAGTATATCAATATCAAGTATATTAGTATATCGTTATATTGAGATCTAAATTAATATTTGGTCAAAAAGAGTATATTTGAATGTAACACGTATAAAACATCCGTAACATTCCATTTTATCGACGCCTGAGTACGTTCTAAAATAAAGGCCTAAGTGGAAATAGGTTTAAGGTACCCCGCTAATGTTGATTGACGGTCGAGTGTTTAGAGTGCCGTGCGTGGTGAGGCCTTCGTAGAGTGCAGTGTCCAAATGCAGTTACCGAGCTATCAGTTGGTGTAAGAGAAGGCAGTCGGAGAAAGACGTGTGCCCGCTCAAGCCGCCCGTGTAACTCGCCAACTCAGGTGCAGCGCGAGCACGCTCGGAGAAAAAAAAGTGTGATTCTTTCGTGGTCATAACATGTTACATGAATAAGGATCAAAAATGATATTCCATTTTAAATTTGTTGGTGAGTTTTGTAATTAAGTACTATTATTTATAAGTATTATTTATTTTCCAATAATTCTAATGTGATGTGTAAATGAAATAAATCGCAAGCGATAAGGACTGCAATATGTGTGTATGGCGAAACAATAAACATTTGTTACTGGCCTGGTGACAGACAGCCTTTATTGGGTTGATTTTTATTCGTAATATTATTGGAAAAAATAAGAACTATCTATGGCTTTTTACGCGGATCCGTTCGCCAGATATATATATAAAATCTAATCATAATTGGTTCTTTACAATTGCGGTGAAACAGTAACAAATTAACAACCAGATAATCTCACCGTTCCGTAGGAATTTTGCTTGGCATTAAATATAGTAAGAGCCTTTCAATGGTATAGTCCTATACGCACTTGTTTAATCTTGTTTAAAACAAAATTTAATCGACACTTGCGAAAATATTTGACTATTATTAATGAGGTACTACTATACTATTAATGACGTTTTTATTAATGAGGACTACTGGGTAACATTAATTCAATTTTATCGATTTGTACAAGTTTGATTCAAGATTGAACGTTGTCTTTTGAAGGTTTTGGCGGAAGAACGATGAGTGATGCTTATCTGTACAGTTTTATTTACAAACCCTAATATCTGACTAAAAACGAACAATAGTTATAGGATAGTGATTATTTTTAAGGTGGATACTCTAGACCACTTTCCACCAGGCCGTCAGCCTGTCTGCTGTCCTCCGCAATAAGAAAATTTAAACGGTTAATAAGCTGTTTAAAAAAAGAATATACAATATAGGAAACAAGCACAATATGTACATTTGAATGATACTTATCAAAGTCACTCAAATTATTCCTTTGTTTATTAAATTAGTTTTTAAGACATATAATTAAAAATAAATTAACCTATAAATATAAACCTAAATATAAACTACAAACTATACTATGAACTATATAAAAACTAAAACTAAATAAAAAAGGGGGGGAAAACGCCTAAAGATGAGTTAATGGTCCCAAACCACTGTCATTTAGCTGGAACGTTCCAAAAGGCTGGCGGCGTTACCACGTTGTATAGCGATACCTAGTTTGTGCGCAAAATAGACGCCAGCCTTCTGGTCGCGTGACGTCCGTCCTTATCAAATATTTGATAAAAATTGAGAAGGATGTTATCAATAAACACAAACAAACCGAAAATTTTGAGTGACATTGCTTAATATCCGAAGATCTCTGTCAGGAGATATCTCAATGACAAGATTTTGTGATTGGCGAGAGCAAGTTCAAGGTCTAATGCATTAGTGGATATGTTTTGTAAAGAAAACATATTATGTACAATGCCGGTGATTTGTGGAGAAGACATAAATTATGAAACTAATAATACTAATGCCAACTAATAGCGTGGCACCAGTTCTGCCGAATCCCACACACACGTGTCGCGAACATCCCCCAGGCTTCTATGCCTGTCGCGGCTTAGTCCTCAAACGGATTTTCCCTGGCCAAAAAAAGGGTATTAGGGTATTGGGTTATAATTTAGGACAGACATGTGGGAACAATTTCTGCCTTATAATTTAATATTAAGTACAATACTTGTTTTAAATTTGGTAAACATTATTTTCTGTACTGTTTTGTAATCTATAATATTTCATACCTTTATTTTAGACATATTTATATATTTTCTTGTTTTATAATTTTTTGCTATTTTCTAGGTACAAAAATACTACCATTTCTAAATCGTTCTTATTCTATGTGTCGACTATTGGTACGATTTCTATACTAAATATTACTTCTATTTCTATACATTATACAGTTATTAGTTGACGCTGGGGGAATATATTATGTAATATATTTTGAGGGTATTTTTTTTACCCGGTTTATTTATCACCAATGTTTTATTGTGAGTTACTTTTATTGTTATTGTTACACATGCTTTTTAAAATTGTTACACCCTTTCTTTGTTTCAGACTTGCTGATTTCTCATAGAGCTTGTTGAGGTGACAACAAGGTTTTGTTACATTTTCTTCACAACTTTGTCACGGTAAGACATTTATTATTATGTTCTGCGTATATTTGTGTGTGTTTGTGTTTTACCTGTTGCAGTGCTAGTGCTAATGTTACCTAAACTAGCCTTTTTTATAATTAACAAGCATTTGTTTATTTGTACGTTTGCATGTTTGTGGTTGTCTAAGTTTTGTGTTTCTTTGGGATTTGTTACTAAATTTTGTAAGTTAATGTCTTGTATGTTTTTTCTTGCTGTTTTTAGTTGTAATTTATTACTTCTTGTGTTTTAATTATGTTGTGTATTATTCTTTTTTTCTTTATTACTACTCTTCTCTAAAGTATTTTTTTTTTAGGTTATGGTTATGCAAATAGCCGACCCCACGCACGATGGCCGGGGTGTATGCCGCACCTCGTTGAATGGACATCGTGAATATAATAGGCCAGTTCTGTTGCTATCAATGCTATCATTGCTATCATTACCATTGTGTTGTTGTCGGTGAGTGCATCTAACAGTAGGCAACTGTAGCGCGTACTATAGCGTCCTGGAGGCGCTTCGCTAGAGGCGCTATGCTCTGTGTTCTTCCTTTTTCCCGTGTAAAGTTGTTACACGTATGGGGGCTTCCACAGTGACTACATAATACTTGAGTCTCTGTGCACAGATTTTTGTCGTCCCCGAAGCCCAGGCATACGGTACACTGTGTCAACGGTGATGCAGGTCAGGTTTGTCGGTCCACCTGTAAGGTTCCCACGCTGATTAACCTCTTCCATAAAGCCGGAGAGACTCTAAGTATTACCCTATGCGATTTCCATACGTTCGGCGTCCTCCTCCAGGCCCTCAAACACCAGTTTGTTCTGGTTCCTAATGGTCCGGAACTGGTCGCCGTCGGTATGGAGTCTGAGGACCCCTGTTAGCATCACCAGCGGTTTCTTGTTGGTGATGTCTTTTGCCAATAATTCCGCGCTTCTAGCTTTCAGTCTTTCCTTTACTTTCTCTGACCTCTTTCGTTTTGCAACTTAGAATAATGCACCCGTGTCTGGATTTTCGAACACGCTCTACCTTCACCCCCCATTCCTTGGCATCTATCACCTTCCTCACTTGCTTAAGGTTTCCTCGCTAGAGCGGTTTCCCTGGCCGCTGATTACTACCATGGCTGTAGCGTCCTGTAAACTGGGGGTAGTCCCCGGAACTTACAGCCACCACACTCGCGTCGCTCGGTCTCGGGGAGTTGGTTTCACTCACTTCTAACCTACGCTTCTCGATAACTTGAGACAAGTTATGCGTTTTCTCTAGACTTTTCCTTAGGAGCGAAGCCTGCTCCATTCTTTCCAGCAAAACGGCCTTCTCTTCCTTGAATTTCCTGTCTAAATCTGTTCTACATTCTTCTTTTCCCCAATATTCTCCCTAGATTCAGTGTTTGCGTCTGCACTCCCTTACTGTCTTTTACTCGGCCGCACTCACTGCCCTTACCCGCTTTTCCTACTGTTGCTTCTATAAGGGCCTTGTCAGTCTTCTTAACCAGAGCGTACAGTCACTCCACCGCATCATGTACGCTCTGTTTTATTTCGGTCTGTCATTCTACTCTTGTACTTGGCCGCTTTCCTGGTCTCTTCTGGCGGCGTGGACTTGATGTAAGTCTTATTTCCTGCTTCCTTTCTATTACCTGTTTTATTATAGGGTTTGGAGATGTTCCTTTCTCTTTATTGTTTCTGCCCACGGCCCTGGGGTGTCTATTAATGACAATGGAGGAGTGTCTACACCTGAGGCTCTTCTTGCCTCTTTCTTTCTTTCTTTCTTCTCTTTTGTCCTTACACATGGCATCGCATACTTCATCATGGTCTCCCCTCAGCTTCCAGCTCAAGTCTTTTCTTAAAGATTTCGGGCGTTCTGGGGGGCAGTTGCCAGTCACAGCCTTTTAATGGTGTCCTATATACATATCTCGATGGGTTGACTGTGGTTTATTCCCATCATTATTCCTAGCCTATGCCTATTTCTGGGCACTATTATAGAATTATAGGATGAGATTTACCTACACTATTAGACCTGCGCAATGACACAAGATCGAGGTTCGTGAGATGTACAAGTAAAGACAATACTCGTATATTACACCCTTAAAATTAAAGAGATCTAAATCAACATTTTGGGTCTTTGGATTTAAACAATAAGATATACCATTTAATAGTTTGATATTTTTAATTAGGGGTTTATAATTCTAAGGGTGCGATATATTGAACAAGTCAATAAAACTATATTCTTATCTAATATTTATTTTTAAAGTACGCCTGTATACGCCGATTGGTAAGGATAAGAAAATGTTTATTACTCTAAAATTATTTCTAATACTAATCTGCCTCGTTGTTTGCAGTTAAAAACCTGGGTAAAGGTCTCCTCCACGCAGGGAGGACAAAAAATAAAATAGCTTATTAATATTTATTTTACCTTACTTTTTGTTTCAGGTTCACGGGAGGAGCAAGATGGCGCCGAGCAGGACGGGAAGCATTGCCGCGTCACCACGAGTTCGCCAAAATCGAAAAAGAAATAAAGAAGATACAGGTAAGTAGGGGAAGGGGATGGAGATAGAAGGGGGGGGGGGTGATGATGTCTGTATCGACAGGTCTCGTAATCACGAGTTGTATGATACCAAACTCGACTATGTTGGTTTTAAAATTGGCTGAGAATCAGGTCCCGAAGTTTTACAACCTCTGTACCGGACAAAACTACGTGAGTTTCAAATCGTTGGTTCTCACTCAATATCGATGCCAGAAGCACGAGCTCAAATCGCTCGCCTCGGAGAGGTCTACCGATTGCGATGAAGAAATAGGGTACAGTTTTTGGTCAATTTTGATCTCAAAAACTGGGTTCAATCGACGCGCCTAGTTCTGGGGGCTACCCCTGTGAAAACCCGAGTCTTCTCAGGTGAATATTGCAGGAGATAAAGGGAATTGAAAAAATCTAATATGGCCGCCGGAAAAGTTCAGACACTCAGATTTCAGTAACCAGACGTTCGATTGGACCCGTGTTTGGGTTCGCAAAGCTGCCCCTGTCTTGATCTAGGTCCCTATGCTAACTTTATAAGTCCAAAATTTGTGACCGGTTTGGCTTGGATGATTGGAGCTAACACGTACTGACACCTATAGTGGATAATGATCCAGTAATAGGCTTCCAAACAAAACCACGATGGCCGCCAATTATGGTCCGATTTGCATAGGATTTCGTCTTAGGTGTTGACCGTGTCGTTCTGTAACCTGCCTTGTTGTACAAAAAAATAGCCTATTTCATAGGCTGGTCAGCTGCAGAAGACTATTCTGGTACTAACAGTCGAAATCCCGTCGCAATGCGCCTATAAACCAGGGGATGGAAATTTAAGTTTTCCAATAAGGTGCTGGCCCTTGGCCGAAAGGCATCAAAGATCTGTTTCTCAGCTTCCTACGGGCAGTACCCTTTCGAACTTAAGCTCGAATGGAAGCTCTCAACGGGATCTGTCTGTTGGTATCCATAAAATATTTTTTTACTTTGTATCTATATATGTATATATTTTTACTCTTTGCATTAACTTAATGGGTGCTTCTACATTATTTCTTGCGCTCTTATATTTATAATTAAGTATATTTGTCTTATAAACAACTTGTTAGCATATATTACCATCTTACCCTTTTATATTCTTACACTTTTTAACACCCTAGTTTAAGTACTTATATATTAATTTACTTTTGTATAATTTGCTAGCATATAATGTTTTCGTAACTTATAACTTCTTTAACTTCGCATCCACTTCACAACTTCGCATTTCTATCAATTTTTTTCCCGCATTCGCGATTCCACTCTTCCTTTTTTGAAGGTACTCTTTAAGGTCGGGGGAAATGGTAACGCCATATGACGGTAAAAGTCATCCACCCACAATCCTTCCTTACCCCGGGCGCATAAGCCGCTTGTCGCTTGCTGGCACATACTGAAGTGTGTAAATCGAATTGAACGCATGCCTGTTATGTGATAGCACGGCCATTGTAAAAAAACTAAGGGATATCAGACCTTCACATCAGCTGGCCTTTATCAGCTGTCCGTCCAGGTAACCTAGATTCCGTTTAACAGAGACGTTTGCCGCCCTAATACAGTCCAATGCCGCTTCACCAAACTTATTGATCAAATCGATATCTATCCAAATAATGATAAGGATTTATTCAAAAATAAAATGTAAAGCAGGCGTTTATTCTGTTTTGTTCTTTACATTATACACATAGACAAAGATGTAATGAGAAGAATAAATTAAGCAAGGCCAAAGTGGAGACAGATCAGTGTGACATGAGATAAACTAATGCTACTTAAAAAAAAAGATCACATCCTATCCCTATTGATATTATACATGCGAAAGTAACTGTCTGTCTGTCTGTTCCGTTTTCACGGAAAAATTATTGCGATATAAAATGAAGTGAATCTTCCGGGGCAAATAGCACTAACATAAAAATTTAATAAAATGTAACCTGTGTTTTAGTCTCTTAAAAAGAGGCACACACTAGGTTGACCTGCGGCACAGCCGCGGGGTATACGTACTCTTAGTTTCTTTTTTTTTTCTTTAGTAGCGCTTTGTCTGTAAAAAATCGTTTTCAACAATGAGATCGCCAATTGCTTATGTGCTGTTTTGCCTTGTTGGTGTAGCAAATGTAAAATTTCAACTTTTTTTATTTTTCACAGATTTTGTTCCGGTGCGTTTCAATGTCGCTCTGATAATGTTTTTGGCATGTTGGGTGAACTATATGCTGCGAGTGAACATGAGCGTGAACATAATAGCGATGGTGCCAGACGTTTCTTCCACAACTTCGTAAGTCAAGTTATTATTGCTGTTTTACAAATCATCACTATATGAGAGCAACACTGATAGTAGTAGTCGAGATGACTAAGTATTTGTTGTTGGAAACAAGTAAATTCATGACAATGGAACAATACTAACAAAAACGTGAAACGCATTCGACAATCTCTTTACAAATACTGCATTATTATTGAATTCTCATTACAAAAATTACGCATACCTAACACTTGTACACTCCTCTTTATAGCATTTTTAAGGTAAATTGTATTTCACCATATGAGGCATAAGAAGATTGCGTTTTAATGACGAGATAACATTTAGAATCACCTTTGTGGTGGGGAAATATTATGAATATATAATAAAACAACGTTTTAACTTAAGCTCGATAATTTATTTAATCTTTGGTATTCCGACGTTTCGGCCACTTATCAGTGGCCGTGATCACGGAGGACAAAGATATCAAGTGTCAACGAGTATTTTTAAAGTTAAAACCGTTAAAAACGTAGTTTTATTATGTATACTAGTCGCGAAAGCTTCAGAAAATATTATTATGAATATAACTAAACTATTAAAATAGTTAACAGCTTTGTCCGCAATTGCGTCTACGACACTTACGATGTAGAAAAGTTAAAGCTCTGTAAGCTTTGAAAACAAAGTGACAAAACAATAATAATATCGCGGGCTTCAATCCAGAGGGGCGTATAAAAAAAATGCGTTTTTTTTATTTCGTCTATCATTTATGTTTTTATCGATACCACCACCTCTGTTTTTTTCTTAATAGTAGGTTAATTAAAAAAAGAGCATTTCACGTAATCAAGGAAGTACTTTCATAGACACATGCAATTTTCAGTTATAGAGATATATCTCCTGAAAAGTTGGCTTTTGCTTATACGCCCTTCTGGCTTGAAGCCCGCGATATGTGTTTATATAAGCTTACTGGTTTACTATAAAAATAGTATTACAAAGACATAGACAATTAAAATTAATATCAAAGAAGGAAACCATGTCCTACATTGCTATTAGGAAGTAAAATTCTTAAAATATTAGCCGCGTCGCCACGTTCTATGACAAAGCCTGAGGTATCAGCCTTGTGGTCTCGAAAGATGAGTATTAAGGAAAAATATAATTTGTTATATTTCTTAAAGTAAATATATAAACAGTTATTAAAATGAGGAGTGGACCACCACCAGGGACGCGCACCGCTTCCTAATGGTGGTCTGAAAGCATTCGTGCATGTCAGGGCAAACATGCCCGAGGCGCTGCAGTAGCGGGGCAGTCACAACATCGCCTTGAGCGCATTACTGTATTAGACACGAAGAGCCGTGTAGCTTCTCTGTGCATAATTTTCCCACAGAGTACACATGTAGAGAGATGTATTATAATAAGATTCCAAAAGCGTTAGCTTCACTTTCTGTGAGCGCCGTGCAAATCTGCGGGCATTCATAATATTAGCTCTTATGAACATGGCCCTTCGTTCAATGTCTGCATAATCCTTAAAGTCAGGCGTAACGATATACCTTAAGTATTTAAATTGAACAACTCATTCAAAAGGTGTGTTTTTAAGCCGAACTGAGGGAAAACTTAGAGGCTTCATCGCTTCCGGGCCAAGAAAACATACTTTTTACACGCTTTTATTTAACATGCAATGGATGTACCTAAGTATGTAAGTTCGGGTGGAATCTTGCAAGTTAAATTTGACCAACTTCTCAGTTTCCGATTGAGCTAAAATTTTGCACGCATATGTATATCGCGTGACAATGCAATAATATGGTACCATGGAGCTGATCTAATGATGGAGTCAGTAGGTGGCCATAGGAACTCCTGTACTAAACAAGATGAATGCGTCGTGTTAGGGCTCGTTTTACAAGCGTTGGTAGTTGAGATAGGCACAAGAAATATTGGCTTGATCTCAAAATATAAGATGGACAAGTGGTTTGTTTATTATTCGCAGGGTGAAAAGCGAATGCAATGCCATAGCAACTGACAATAGCACGTTATACAACGAGACGATGATCATAAAGAAAGAACTCAGACAGGTAATGACTCTAGAACTAACGCTTCCTGCATGTACTCTTGTATAATTCAAATTACCTGTTCTGAAATAAGCTCTAATGCCCGACTTGCGCTTACTAAATGTAATTATATTGTAACAAAACTTTGATACTTAATACATGTAAAGGATAATTTTAAAAATAATTTCCAAGAAGTTGTACTATTTGCTCAAGTTTTTGTTTAAATTGCTGAAACACAGCAGACAAGCTCTCAGCCCAACTGTGAAGTGGATACCGTCGCCTATGGGCATTAGGAAACACTTGAGTTGCTACCAGTGTCAATGTGCTGCCGGGTTCCATGAAACAAACAGTAAAATCTGTTTTAATTCAAAGGGATTGCGCATTTGTATAAAAGGTTACCAGACCGAATGGAACTTTATTTTTATCGATTAACATTTTAAATGCGTTTTTGTGTATGAAAATATGTCAGAAGAAGAATACTAGTAGAATAAATACAAATTAAATAGTCCAATAAAAAGATGAGAGGTACCTAATTAATAATACGCGCTCCCGACACAGCGCTACCACTCTGTTTTTGTATTTTTCGAAAATCTCACTTTAATTCATTTGTTAGAATAGTATTATTTTTCCATGACATATTAGTTTTATGGCAAACATTTAACGAGTAATAAGGCAAATAGCAGCAGATATGGAAGCCCAGTAGTCATTTATTGCGAGTTCAGTGTTAGGTGTTTTACATGTGCGCTCCATATTCTCACGACAACGTCATGAAAATCAGATCGTCGCGAGAAAAGTGCACGGAAATCAAATCCAGGGTCTCTTTTATTGCATTCTCAAGAGAATGTGGAGGGCCTTTCAAAAATTCTGCGTTTTGTCTACAGCCGGAAGGCGTGGTGACTTTCACATGGACAGCTCAAGAGCAAGCATATGTATTATCTGCGTACTTCTGGGGTTATGCTATTACCAGTTTAGTGGGTGGAACAGCGGCTGAATTTTGGGGTCCACGACGATTGGTCTTCATCACCATGCTGATCAGCGCTTTGCTGACACTTTTTAGTCCTCAAGCCGCAAGATTTCACTATATGGTCCTAGTAGCAGTTCGCTTCGCCATTGGATTGGCAGCGGTAATCATTTGTTTATACTTGTTTGTTTTGAATATTATTATAGAATACTGGCCTAGGAATTAATTATAAATCAAAAACAAAAATCTTATCATTGTAATGTACGTGTTTGTTATCAGTCTATCTTGTGTAGCTAAATATTTAACAAAATTATAGTATCACTTAAATAAGTGACAATTTAAGTCAAAAGCAGTCAATAATATAATAATTGTAGTTCTTAGAACCGGTTCCTATATCTAACCATTTATTCACTCGCCCTACCATTGGTTGAATTTTAACATTACAAGCCTATACTTGTAATGATGAAGGATCAAAGTTTAATGAGATCAATCGTTTTTCAAGTTTATAGATATAAAAATTCGTCTTCTATAAAAAATGCGATAGTAACTATATCGCGTTACTATATATATTCTTTCTGTTAAGCTTTCACGAAAAACTATTTGGAATACTGGATCGGTTTGCTATAATTTTGTTTAAATATAGTTTTCATACCGAAAATAGACATAAATACTTTTCTCGGGAGCTGATATAGCTTGCGATATAAAATGAAATTAATCTTTCGCGTGCAATTAGCAATAACATAAGAATTAAGTATAATGTTACTTACATTAACGCCTGCTCTTTAAACAAGAAGCACGCACTAGAAGTTAACCTCTAGTAAACTCTAGTGAGAAATAAATAATTGTTGTATGTCTTCAGGGTTTCATGTTTCCGTCACTTCACGTACTGGTGGCACACTGGGCTCCTCCCGCAGAAAAGGGCAAGTTCGTTAGCGCCCTTCTTGGCGGTGCCATTGGAACTGTAGTCACGTGGTCGCTGACTGGTCCGCTTATTGAAAACTTTGGCTGGGATTACGCCTTTTATGTTCCTGGTATGTTCTCAGATTCTTTATATTTTCTTCTCAGCTTCTCTCAAGCAGTTGGGTCCAGAACATATCTTTTCCTTCCATACTTATTTATTCTGCCACACCACAATTCACCATGTTACCCATCGCAAAATCGTTTTATGAATATTTGTTATTTGTCTTATGAGTTTGAAATTCCTACCCCAACCTGGTTTTAGTGAAAGCTAACGCCGAGCTAGCCCAAAAACCCTCGTAAAAATAGAAATATACTTTGTCGTGTTGGCTGGGTCCAATGATACAAGACCTAGCTTCAGATATTCTTTTACATAAGGAGGAGATCGTGTCCCCACAACGCCTAAATCGTACGAGTGTCTACACAACCCATGGCTAACGTGACCATACGTCCCGATTTGGGCGGGACAGCCCCGCTCTCAGGCAGTCTGTCCCGCCGTCCCCGGCGAGGCCGACATAGTCCCGCTGTCCCCAGCGAGGCCGACATAATCTCGGTTTTGCAAACAGACCGTTTAGTTCAGCAGATTTTGCTTAGCAAACTTGAAACAATAGTTTTCAAAACGAGCATAATATTTTTTTCTACGCTGGGCGAGGCGTTACAAGTTTAGTCATAATAAAAATTGGTGAAATTTAAGCCTGCATTTTTCTCCGTGTACTATTTTGTGTTTAGTGCGTTGATTTATTTTGTGTTATTCTATCTTACTTATATAATAAAATACTTATAAAAAACTTTTTTTAAATTATATAATGCCGCAGATGTCCCGCTTTGACAAAAAATATAAATGGTCACGTTACCCATGGCTCATTCGCCATGCGGGAGCTAGGTTCGACCAATTGAGGATTGAGTTATGCGCTCAAGCCAATGATGCGTCACGTCATCCATCGGAAATGACTATCATCAACGCAACAGCCCCGAATCTTGAATTTTTCGACGGGGGGAAATTCAGAAATGCCGCCCCCTTTCGCCTATATTTTCACCCTAATCACCATCATCATTTCAGCCATCAAACGCCCACTGATGGATACACCCATGCGTTTCTGTTTTTTAACGTATTGAAACGCGCCACGCGAAAATTATTTATGCGCTTAGAGCACTGGACGTCTCAGTGGTCATAGTTCCATTGATGATGAAGTGTGTATTTGTTTGCGTAGGCACCCGTGGCATGGGCCTCAGTTTGCTCCGGCTCTGCAATGCACCACTCATCTTATTTGACACGAAACGAAAGCTATCAGGACCACGTTTACCAATCCCACCGCCAAATCAGAAAGCGGCCTTAGACTGTAAATGACGTAAATAAATAAAACGAAACTTTTCAACGTTAGTATCGTCTATGAGTAACTAAATAAGTACTACTTGTTGTTTACGCACGATGACGTCAACTGTTTTTACAGGTGTCATTGCAGCTGTTTGGTGTTTATTCTGGTGGTTCCTGGTGTATGACTCTCCAGTACAACACCCTCGAATCTCGGAGGCTGAAAAACAATACATTTTAGAGGCCATTGGTGATAAGGTTACCCATGAGTCTAAGGATAAGAAAGTATGCTTATTTATTATTAGTTATAGTTAGAACTCTGTACTCCTTTGTGAAGAAAAAATACTGCCTCAATAAAAACTCTGTTGTACTCATATAATAAAAAATCGAGTTATTATCAAAATTATTTTCATTATGTTATACTCGATTGTTATTTGGAAACTTCATAAATTAATAATCATTCATTTTCAGGTGGTTCCTCCGTTCAAGTACATATTCATCTCATTTCCATTCTTAGCGATGGTTATACTAAACTACGGAAGTAATTGGGGGCTATATTTTGTGACGACGGCTGCCCCGAAGTTTGTATCCAGTGCCCTTGGCTTCAACCTTACTTCCACGGGGACTTTGTCCTCATTGCCTTATCTCGCTAGGATGATCTTCTCTCTTATATTCGGAGCTATTGGTGACAGGTAAAAGTTTATAATTCTATAAAAGCCCATTTTCTTTTTTCTATGGGTCATTATTGTTTCAAGTTTAACATCGTAGTTCCATGTTTGTTAGTAAAACTTTATTATACTTGAGTACTTAACAACTAAGAAAGATTTGGTGCTCCGAGTGAGGAGTACATAATTGAGACTTTCGTACTTATTAGCTAATACGTTCATGATGCTGTTAAGCATTGGCAGCAGCACTCTGATCAACAAGGAGTATATGCTTGCTGCTGTATTTTTAGGCGTCATATTCGCCTTACAGAAAATTTCAAGGCATTGCAGAATATCACAAAAAGTAGTTTTTTTTAAATAATCTTTCAGTTAGCCTTATCTTTGAATACGGCCAAGACGTAGCCGAGAGGTGATATTTGGACACGTTCAGCCTTGGCACCTTTTATTGTGATCATTGTTACCAATATTACCATAGAGCTTGGTAATTACTAATTATAACTGTTTGGACATCTCAAGTCCTAACTGATTAACGATGATGTTTCAGAAGTTTTAACTTCGGAATTTGGAACCTACAATATAAAGTTTTGCCAATTTCTAGGTTTGGTAGAGTATTGACTGCCTGAGTAGCAACCAAACAAAAACATGGCCGATTTGTATGGGATCTGTTGTGCCTATACTTGACAAATGAACATACGCATTATGTTAATGATAGAATTGAACGATGTCGATGATCCTTGTTGCGAAAATATGTTAAAACTATTTTACGTACTCGCTACGCTTTGCCTGTTTCGTCTCATATTACATAACTCTGGTTATACGCACTTTGTGACTGTACTATTTTAAAGGCATGTTGGATGCATTTTCTTACAATTATAATGCCGTTCGCAGTCAAACAGACAGGTAGTCTAATTTATTATAAGAATCCTTTTTTATTAAATAACGTATTATTATTGCGTTGTTTTATGTATTTCAGGATCGTAAGACAAAACGTAATGTCAACAACGTTTATGAGAAAATTCTTCTGCCTATTCTCTCACGTAGTTCCTGGTTTGCTTCTTATTGCTCTCGGATACACTGGCTGTGCGCCTATCCTCTCCGTGGCCCTTATAACCTTCTCTATGGGCTTCAATGGAGCAGCAACATTAACAAATCTTGTGAATCATCAAGACCTGGCACCAAACTTTGCTGGCACTCTCTACGGAATTGCGAATGGAATTGGCAACACAGCTGGTTTTGTTACGCCATTAGTAACGGCGCACTTTACTAAGAATGGGGTAAGTTTCGAAGACTGCTCTCTTATCCACACATTAGGTTTGCATTGTCGTCGTGCTCTTTAGCAACATTTTTTGGAAAGGGACGGCAATTATACTTACGCGAGTAATAAACAAGTATAATAACAATAGTAAGAAGTACTAATGGATCAATGCGAAAGCAGTATAGAAGTGACATAAATCAAAAAAAGGTGATGATAATATATGTATTTGAATTTCCTGCGGCCGGGCGGCCTGTCATAAGAGGTAACAAAAGAACTCACAGCCAGGTGGTAGGGCATTTGTCCAACTGAATGGCTAACACCCCTGGTCTAAAGTATATCGCCATAAAAACCTTGAGTTATGTTCTGGAATTAGTGACCAGGTTCCAGTATCCCTTAAAAGAGCAGCAGCGCGTTTTGTAACACCTTTGTTGTTGCAAATGTGCATAGGCGGTGGTAATCGCTTCCATCAGATGGGCCGTCAGCCTGTCTGGTACACTCCTGAAATTAAAAAAAATATCTTTCAAAATAGTCTTATTTAATTTATGCAACACAACGTACGACATTATGAAAACAAAGGCAATAGGTGTTTCTGAGCTTTATTAGCTTATTAGAGTCTATAAACTACGTTCTCTCTATTAAGATTGTTATCCACTCACATGCCAAAGCTAGTGGGCGTCAGACATTGACAATATAATAAGTCCCGTGTATGTTTTGAGCACATGTGAATGACAAGTGGGCGAGGCTTCAATGCGAATAAAAGTGGAGTAGGTTATCGAACAGGTTGTTGAATCTATTGACATTGTACGTTTTGCTCAGTACGTAAACAGTGCAAAAGGAAATTTTCTATGAATTTCGTATATGAAGCGCTACTCCTTCCTTATATTTGTATTTTACTGGTTTGAAATTAAACAAACTTCTCGAATTGTGTGTTTCTATAAATTCGAAACAAAATTGGAAAAGATTTATCGGATTTGGTGTGTTGGGTTGGGCTGTTTAATAATTTAATCAAGATCCTCAATTAAATAAAACACTTTCAAAATAACTTTAACTTAAATTTTCTTTACTTGTTAAGAATTAAATTAAAAACCTTTGTTTTTTCTAGGATGGTTTTGCGGAGTGGCGTCCAGTTTTCATCACCGGAGCGTCCCTGTACATCGCCTGTGCTGGCTACTTCATTCTTTTCGGTACTGGTGATACTCAATCCTGGAATTACATTACTCCTACAGAAGAGGAAGATAGACGACCAAGTAACAGCTCTAACAACTCAAATGACACTACAGTCATTATTTCTGTTAAAAACTGTGTTGCATAGGTTATTTAAGTATTAGTGAATTGATTGCCAGAAGCATTCCTTTGTTGAGAGATGAGGTCTGAAGAGGAATTCCTCTTAGTTATTGTTATACCCGTACAAACATTAAGATAAAATCGTATAGTAATGGGATGTAGATGTTCTCTTCTCTATGGTGCGTCAGCACCAGTGCACTGTGTACGTTTTGTAAGCAGCTCGTTCATTCGCAATAATATTTATACGAATATTGTAATGAATATGCGGATTATTCTAAGACCTCTGCTCCACCTGCGTTAATGTTAGTGTTAATGACTGTGACTAAGTGTTATTTTTTTGCTAAGAAACTCAGACTGCTAACATCGCTATAGTTACTCCCACCCCGTTTATATTCCCTATTATCCTAGCATTCCTATTTTTATACAAGCAAATTCCAATGTATTGATTGCATTCTAAGTTAGATTTATTTTATAAATTAATTTATACTAGTGAATAGGTAAAACCATAATGTCTAAAGCACATGTCAACTAATTTAATTTAGTGTTATAAAAAAATAATGAGCTCTTTGATTCGTAAATGACAGGATACGGAACTGTAAACCTGCAAGAAAATGAATTGAAAATTAAACATTATGTAATTTTTAATATAAATTATTAATAAATCACTAATATTTAATGGCCGAACATAATCGCTGTAGCTGTTGATATTTATGATCCGATTATTATTTATGTCAAAGACACGTGCGAATGTATTAAGCACATACCTAGATATTAACACAAATTGCGGATACGCTAAATTAAAATTATTCCATAAGGATGTTAATGTAAACATTAATCACAATTAAATGAATTCTTAAAAAAACAGACGCAAGTTTGATAAGTCAATAAAATAGTGACTAACTCCGTGGCCCAAAGTGAGTCTTGGCCTCCGAATCGAAAGCACGCGATTTTCCTATGTCCTGCGCAGTAACTGTACTATAAGCCCACAACTCTGTGTGCTTGTAGTACAGTCAGGTCAGCTTCCACTGTATCCTTCCAGCGATACTTGGGATGACCAACCGGTCGTTGCCAGAGTATGATTTCTTCACTCCCTAATCAAGTAGTAGTATTCGAATAATAAAGTTATAATATGCATATTTCGTTTCCCCCAAATTTCGATAAAACTTTAAGTTGGTAACATATAAGTATATTTACATATTAAGCCACGATATATTATTCATTAAAACTACATGTGAATTAACAGTTATTAGGAAATCTAAATAATAATTAGGTCTTGCTATGTTAGGCACGTTTTCTAGAACATTGTTCACACGTACAAAGATGTGTGGAGTTATACTTAGGTCTGTTTTAATGATTTTTGAGATGATAATACGTTTAAAATAAAAAATACTGTCAAAGGAAAAAACCCGACCGTCACATAGAGCAAAATATGTCATTTCAATTTTATGAATTATCATTTCTATTATATTTTAAGTATACTATGCAGCACCATTGTCGCTAATCGCTTAAAGTTGAAATGTGGACTGTCTTGAGTCTCTTATGGTCTCTCCCTGTCGATTATATCTTTTATTTGAGCGAATTATTATCCTTATTATCATATGAACTAGCTTAGGTTTACGCATCGAAATTATGCTAATAAATAAATAGGAGATAAACTTTTTCATTCCAATACCGTATGTAGGTTTTTATTTTAGAGTTGTTATTGTCACTGATTTAGGATAAGTATAGTTTCGTTGTAAATACTTTTGTTTTTGTATCGTTGAACTAAATTAAAAACAGGAAATTATGATGCCAATTGTGTGTTGTTGTACCTAAGGTTTTTGAATATTATGTACATGCTATAATGAAAGTGATGACTCTGATGACTGTGATAATGCATTAATAGATACATGAGAATTTAATTGTGAGAAAATAAAATATTTAACTTTATCAACATGTTTTTCATTGACTCAAAACTTTAATGGCAAAACAGCGATCATTGTCTGTGGCACAGCTATTTGCCGCCAGGTGTCTTTTCTAATTCTTCACCGGCCTTCAAGTAAGGGTGGCACCATCAGATGTGAGCTCTAACTACTCTTAACACCTGGCATACCTTTTCGGGGCTGAATCTCATTTAGAATACTATAAACACGAATTTTCATCACAGATGTATTCAATTGAAATTAATGACATCTCTCGACTTTGTACGTTTAGCCGTGGCACAATTTTCTGCAATCAATACCACTATCCGATAATAGATGCACATTTTCCGGCTAACCGCCCACAGGTGGCAGCACACGTTCCGAAATTATAATGTATATTATACGTAAGTATAGTATTTACTTATTTTATTGCACTTATTTCAAAATCTAGAGATGAAGCTATAACATATTACTGCCTACGGGATACAAGAAATAAAGCAAACGGGATGTGTATCTGTATCATTTGTTTTAAACAAAGAATGTATAGATAATATTTTTATATACAAAGTTGTTAAATGTAAAAATTCACTCGCGAATTTCATTTCCTTCTATAAATTTTAATTGCAGGCGCGTGATACAAAGTGCTTACAAAGGAAATATAAATGCTTAAGTTAGAGTACCTATTAACTACACAATCAGGTCTACTACCTATAATCCTCAAATCAGGACTTGTTCATGGACTAGCGTATCTTTATGGCAGCCAGTATTCTTCGCGGGAGGCGCTGTGTTTATGGCGACCGGTTTGCAGTTCGTTATCTTAGGTTCAACTCAGACACAGTCCTGGAATGAAATAAAAACAAAACTTGAAAAACCAAAGGATGATGGACGAGTTGAAAAACAATAAGCTTTTCTTGTCTTGTCTTTTATTTTACATTTTGTACACTCATAAAAATATATTAAGTTTTAAATTTAGTAGTTATATATCTTAATATACTGAACTCAAAAACAACTGATTGCCTGTATTTATCTTAGACTTACATAGTCAGGTTATTCCGGAAATTCCAGACTATAATTCAGGATATGTGTGTGATACATACGTTCAGTACGTGAAGCGAAAAAAATGATAAGTAAATTCAGCGCTGGTGGCGGGTTGAGAAGAAGTATATAAGGTTTTTACAAATTATTTGTTTTTTTTTTACCCAAAACGCATTTTGAAGTACACTTTGCATTGCTCGAGCGTCAAAACTATTGATTTTACAAAAAAGTTGTTGTATGGAAATTTTGGTCGAGTTTAATTTTGTACTTGATGTTTTTGTCGTAAAATTAATCGGAAAGATGATTTCGTTAAAAACTGCAACTAGGTGCCCATCTAAGGAGGCGCCAGCGGCAACGATACGAGGTGGCAAAATTGACATTCAGGAACAAGTCCAACGAAATCTATAAAATTACCTATCTTCCAAACTCACGAATAGTAATAAACACGTTACGCATGATTTCTCAATGTACGAATTAAGCTCGAACATGGCAACTTTTGGTTTTTTGACAATAGCATGTAACAGGCATACGAAGTATGTAAGCATGGTGTAGTGTGCTTTCGGTAATTTCAAAAGCAACGAACTTACCGCTGTCACCTTTTCTGCTTGTTAAAAACCTGTAAAAGATAGTCCTTATTAATAACTTTACATATTGTATAAAAATATACATACATAACTTCACGCCAGATCCCTTGCGGGGTAGGCACGAACAACAGAGCGCCACACAGGCCCATTCTTACACACCTCACTTGCTTCTTTGACATTCATAGCTCTTGTCATGCACGCTCGTCTGTTCTTAAGGCTCCTAACATCACCTTCTGCTAACAAATGATCAATTTGATCATGGAAGGTGTGTCGTGGCCTTCCGCGACTTCTGCATCCATCCACTTTTGCATTGTATATCTGTTTAGTCATTCTTTCATCATACATTCTTTCCACATGCCCGAACCACCGGAGCATTCCTTTCCTTACCTTATAAAAATATACCTTTATGTTAATAAATACATACATACATACATAACTTCACGCCAGGTCCCTTGCGGGGTAGGCATGAACAACAGAATGTTAATAAATAATTTCTGCTTGATTCCTTGATTGATGAACTTCCTCCTTTTTAAAGTCGGTTAAAACACAGAATACCTTTTCAACAAGGTTTGGATTTTTAACAAGTCTCAGAACTTGTTAAAATTCAACTTGTGTAGGTACACTTTTTCTTAAACAAATATATTGTAAAAAAAATCCTAGGATATTGCATGCAGTGTCATTCATTACAGACCCGTTCAATAAACATTGGATATTTGCAAATGATCATTGTGAAAGTTACATACTCTAATAATGCATAGCACATCTGGGTTAGTAGACGTTTTTATATGTAACTAGCTGCGCCCCGCTGTTTCACACGCGTGGTGATGTGTTATTCTGATGTGTAAGTTATATTATTGTAAAGTTTCATCAAAATCCACTCAGTAGTTTTTGCGTGAATGAGTAACAATCATACATCCATACGGCCTCTGTGGTTGTGGGGGCTAATCCTTTGCCGGCCTACCTCACTGCAACGCAGAGGTTCCGGGTTCGATTCCTGGTATAGCAAATTTTGGAAACGTATATTCTCCGTTATTTATTATGGTTGGGGGTCGTTGTATATTACCCATAACACAATCTTAATTTGGGGATATACAACATGTGTGTTCGTCTGCCGATTATTATCCATACATTCTTACAAATTTTCGCTTTTATAATATTAGATAATGGAAGGATGTGTATAAATAAATAGGTATTGCAGTATTGGATATTTTACAACCGCATGTACTATTATCTATCATCTAGAACAATATTTACTCACAAGTAATACGAGGATAGCAATCTAATGTTTGTTTTCATGATATTTTAATAAACGGAACATTTAAATTACAGCAAACATCTTTCCGTTTTATATATTTTAGAAGTTCATATGATAATTGTTAGTATGATATCTGTGTTTTGATAAATGTTTGAATTATAATATTATTCTTTGTACACGTTTTTACCAGATTACTTTTGTTAAATATTGCATATTAGTTCAAAGTACATAAAATCAACAAACGAATGTATGTTAATAATTTTTACAAAAAAAAACATATTGCTGGGGATTTGTTATTCCGCTTTTTCTTCTTGAATAAAGGAGAAGAAATCTAACTCAATACGAATATTACCGTAACCGTCTTATTCATAAAAAATGCTAATAAAAGTTTTAATCATTTGTTAGATAAAATGTATTTTAAGCTTAAAACTCGTTTGTAATTTTTTTATTTATTTATTGCAGGAGTTCAGCAGACAGGCAGACAGCCCACTTGATGGGAAGCGGTTACCATCGCCTATAGACATTTACAACACCAAGGTGTTACAAATGCGCTGCTGCTCTCTTAAGGGAGACTGGAACCTGGTCACTAATGCCGGAACACAACTCAAGGTTGTTTTGGTGACATACTTAAGACCAGGGGTGGTAGCCATCCAGTCGGGCAAATGCCCTACCACCTGGCTGTGGGTTGTTTTGTCGCCTCTTACGACAGGCCGCCCGGCCGCAGGAAATTGTATTCTTTCTCCGTTCCTGCACGGATAAAATTTATAATCCTGGTCCATGAACCTCACCTGTTGAATGTTGCCATTTCATAAAAAGTTTTATCTATGAATATAAATAAGCATTTAAAAACCATGGTAAGTAATTCATATTCCATTCGTCACAATGGTAGACTGAAGTACTGAATCTACATATATATCTCATATTATTACATTCCCATCTAAAAGTAACAAGGAATGTATCTTTCTGGGACCCAGCTGTCATATACCTGTAGCAAACAGCTATGATTCAAAATTCCTTACATCCATTTTTAAAGCGATTATGAATACCGTTTTGTCCATTACAAATTTTAACAATTTATTATGCTTTAATTAATAATACTTAGCGTAAATTTTTAAAAACGTCTTAACGCTTATATGTAGTTATGATTAATATTTTTTTACACTTAGTCTTAAATAAGCCTTCTACCACATTTTAACTCTCTATGAATAAGGCCGTAGACTGGGCAGTGAGTTAAATTAATTAATGAAATATTTAAATAAAATAAAAACATTAAAAGACGCTAAACAAATAACGGTTTCCAGCAACTATTAAAGTCTTGGTTCTGCTGGTTCAGTACAGGACCTATATTTTCTCAAATAGCGTAAGTAGATCGTGGCGTATAAAGATTTTTAATATTTGTCAATATTACAACAATATCAGTGAAATTAAATGTATTGTTAAGATATTTATAGTTACTTTGCGAGTTATTTCGTGGTCCTTAGTCATTTGTTTGATATTTAAATTAATATTTGGTCAAACATTATAAATTTTATTTTAATTTAACATTTCGTGAAAATTCAATTTCAGCGACGTCTAAATAAGTATATACAATAATAGTATATACAATAGAGGCATAACTGGAAATAGGTTTAAGGTACCCTGCTCATGTTGATTGACGGCCGAGTGTTTAAAGTGGCACGCGAGGTGAGGCCTTCATAGAGTGCAGTGTGCGGATCCGAAGGCAGTTACCGACCTATCAGTTGGTGCAAAAGAAGGCAGTCGCAGAAAGACGTGCGCCCGCGCAAGCCGCCCGTGTTATTCGCCAACTCAGGTGCCGCGAGAGCGAGCTCGGAGAAAAAAAAACACTGTGCGTTTCTTTCGTGATCATAACGTGTTACGTGAATAAGGATAAAAAATGATATTCCATTTTAAATTTTTTGGTGAGTTTTGTTATTAATTAAATAATCCATATATTATTTATTTTTCAATAATTCTAATGTGATGTGTAAATTAAATAAATCGCAAGCGATAAGGACTGTAATATGTGTGTATGGCGAAACAATAAACATTAATTACTGGCCACAGACAGCCTTTATTAAGTTGATTTTCTACGCGTAATGTTATTGGAAAATATGAACTGACTATGGATTTTTAGGCGGATCAGTTCACGTATACTTTGGATCCGTGTGCAGCAGAAACTATCCCGATTTCTGGGATAAACCTCCTTCTCATTTGCAAAAATTGATATATATCAAATCTAATCATAATTAGGTTATTCCAATTACTGTGAAACAGTAACAAATTAACGATCAGACAATCTCACCTTTTAGGATTCCGTAGGCATTTTGAGTTGCGTTGAATATAGGAAGAGCCTTTTAATGGTCCGATACACACTGGTCCAATCTTATTTAAAACCGAATTAAATCGACACTTGCGATAATATTTGGACAAAATTAACAGGCTTTTAATTCATGAGGCGACTACCGGGTAGCACGAATTAATTTTTTTCGATTTGATTCAAGTTTGGATGTTGTCTTGGGAAGGTTTCGGCGGAAGAACGATGAGTGATGCTTTTCTGTACAGTTTTATTAACAAAACCTTACATTCGACTAAAAACGAGCAATAGTTACAGGAGAGTGATTATTTTTAAGTTATGTACGGTCTTATTCATATTGAGTTAAATTAAGGTTTAAAGATTCTTTGTGATTCTTAAAAATCCCTTCAAACTTATCTTAACTCAATATGAACAAGGCCGTTGTTGTTTATGCGAAAAATCTGGAATGTTCATAAAACGTGACTTCGTGCTGATCTAAGAATTTTTTGGTGTCAGTCAAAGGTCTAAAATGTTACTAAAACTGGCATGAGGGCTATGGTTGATGGTTCTTATGAGTGATTGTTTTTTAACATACATAAATACTTCACACTAGCTAGATTCACAAACCGTGCATGGCTCTATTCAATCGAAGAAAGAAGGAGACTTTAAAATGTCGTTAGATTTAAAAGTACTCAAGTATTGTAAGAAATTTGTTCTAGGTATGTCATTAAATTCACATAAATACAAAGACGTTTGCTAGTGAGAGGTGTTTAATAGCCTCTGTGACCGTCAAGTTGGACGTTTCTAGAAATTTTAATGTTTGTATGGACAAGTTTTACTATAAATAATTACGGTTGTATTTATTATATTTTAGCATAGCCTAATAGCAAAATGCAACCCTTGTAAGTTAGTCACCTCTGTCCATCTTTCTATGCATTCGCAGGCCTTTTCCTCGAAGATTCTTGTCTTTATGAATAACTAAAAATTTGGAATGAAACTGTCTTTCAGTATTGTATAGAGACGTGTAGAACACTACCAAGTCGCTATCTCTTTTCACAATAGTGCATTGGAATTATGAAAAAAAGAACTTGGATAGGCCGCCAGACTTGTATAACATATATCTAGGGTTGAAAAATAAATTTCAAGTATAAATGTAGTGAAAAATTATAAAGCAGTCTGTACAATATTTCATAGGAGAGATACGTTTTTTATCATTTTATTGTACAAAAAGTCACAGCCTCATAGATTTGGTACGTATACCAGTTGAATGGCCGTCAAAGACTGAGATGTTTATTAACAATGATTAATTGCATAAAATAATTACCTAACTGTAATTATCTTAATTAGCATCATTGTTAATTAGTTCCATAAAAGATAAACGTCGAAGTACAAAATGTCGGTTAATATTTTTTTGATCTTGTTTGTTAAATATATGTTAATAAATAAAATTAAATATAAATTAATGATATAAATCACATAATGTTACAATATAGGCAAAGCAGAAATAAGTGCTTTATGATTTATCGAAGAACTGTGTAAATGAATAAGTTTAGAGATCTGCAAGTCTAATCCTCTTGAGTTCTGATAAAAAAATAAGTAGTGCTAGAAAATCGTACTATTTAAATATTATGGCCTTAAGACATAAACTTTCTGGCTCTTGTACGTAAATCATCTTAACGTCATTAACAATATCGCATCTTTAATACCTCATTAATTGTAACATTATCGCAGATGAAGCCCTACCATCAAAGAAAATGAATCTATGACTTACTTGTAATAATAGCGGCCTGCCGTCAGATCTAACAAAAAACCCACAGACAGGCAGTAGGACACCTGCCCGTCTAGATGATGAGCTACCACTCCTGGCCTAGAGTATCCTGCCCTAAAGCCCTGAGTTTAGGTGTCAGCATTGGGGGCCCGGTTTCAGTGCCGCCTTCGAGGCGGCAGCACTTTGGTAACACTTGGTATTGAAAATGCCTATAGGCGATGGCAACCACTTTCCATAAAGCCTGTCTGCTGTCCTCCAGCAATAAAAAAAATTAAAACGGTTAATGGGCTGTTTAAAAATAAAGAAAATACCGTATAGAAAATAAGTGTAATATGTAAATTTGAATGATACTTATCAAATATTTGATAAAAATTGTGAAAGATGTTATCAATAAATACAAACCCACTGTAAAGTAAGTTTGAGTGACATTGCTTAATATCCGAAGATCTCTGTCAGGAAATATCTCAATGACAAGATTTTGTGATTGGCGAGAGGCAAGGTCAAGGTCTGATGCATTAGTGGATATGTTTCGTAAACATAACATTTTATATACACTGCAGGTGATTTGCGGAGAAGGCATAAATTATTAAACTATTTTTGCGGAAGCGGTAGTAGTATTTGAATAATCTGCTTCAATTAAACTGACTGCACAATATCATAACTAATACTAAAGTAACCGTTTGTTTGTTATAACGGATTTGGTTGGTAAACGGACAGTCTGTCTGTCAGCATTTGGCAATAAAATCAACAAATTGCAGTATGGAAAGAAAACAGATTTTATTTTGAGAAAACGACATAATTTAGCGTATGTCCAAAAAATGTATTGAAGGGCAATCAGGCGTTAAATAGAAGACAAAAATATGTAAACGGGCAGAAAACCTGTTTGTCAGCATTTCACAATAAAACAGCTGTTTGAAAAATGACAAAGAGGCACATTTTATCTTGGGCAAGTATAATATAGGTACTTATGTTATTTAACTTATCTCTCAAACTCTCAAACACAGTCTTAGAGTAACCAATCCTAAAACTGAGGATACAAATTTGTATAGCACCCTTTCTTTAAGTTAAGGGTATGATTTTTTATTTATTTTTTGTAAAAAATATCGGGTTTTAATTAAATGAAATATACCTATAAATGCAGACGATGTCGCTGGTGATAGCTAGTAGGTAACACAGTTTTATCTGTTTACGATTTTTTCTACAAACTATGTACTGATCTATATTGGATCTACTTATGGATAAAATGAGGATATCCGTAAGAAAGAATCAAGGTAATCGTCATAGGCTGCAAAATTAGTAAGTTGAAGTTGTCGTGGACTGGTCACATCTTTTGCAGGACTGATGATCAATGTACTACTAAACGAATCCTAGCGTGGAATCAGATAATGCGCGACAATTTTGGCGTATCACTATTTGGTCATTGTAAGCTAAAAAAAAATGGATATGGTAGAGTCTTTCTGGAATCATGTATCCCATCCTATAGTAGAGGATGGAAATACATTGTCTTCACCCCTAGAGTTATAAAAGTCTATAAGCGGCGGTAACCGTTTTACAAACCCTCTCTTCTTGTGTGTTAGCTGCGCAATTAAAAAAGAAAAACCACAGATTATGTTCATTTCAACAGTTGTTTGTGGCTTACTGACGCACAAAAGGAAATGTTAAATTGTTGGCGGAAACTTGAATGGCGATGTTTGGATCTGCAGTTTAACAATGTCTAATATTAGTTAAAGATGAATTGTATGTGTTAAAAATTTCAACTCTTACTGAAATGTGCCTTTCCGGGCTGCCACACGAACTACCTTGATTGGCGCCAGTCAAAACCTACAATTTGGATGAAGCTTTTGTTTACTAATTATTATTCTTGATATTCATGAATATTTCACACTGGCTTGATAGACAAATCGTGCAATGCCACATTGAAAAACATGGGACGTGCAACTTAGGTATATACCGTATATAGTGTAACAAAAACGTAAATATTCCAAAAACAGTGTAACCAGTTAAATACCTTTCTCTTAGTGGTAATGAGATCATATTTTTAAATGAAAACAAAATCGTAGTCAAAATAACGAAGTTTTGAGTTTTTATACACTTAAAGCAATTAACTTTAAATATCTACTAAAACTATAGCAAACGTAAATACATATTTATACATACTTATTAATTTTAATATCATTAACTGAAGAAACCACATCGTTAATTAAAATATATGAAAGTCAATGCAAGGTCGTTAATGTTAAAATTATGATTTATTTGTAACATTATAGCTTTCATTATGACAGAGATGGCGTAGTACTGAAGTAGAATTTCATTTTACATCTTGGATATAATATACAAGTTTAATCTATGGCCATATATTCGACAAAACATAAGTACAAGTCCACAATGAGGTGGTCGAAGTAAATTTGATATTGTTGTCAGTTTAGCGGGACTCTAATTAAAATGCCGTCGGAATTATTATAGACTTTATTAGAACTATACAAGCACGTATACATACTACATAATATAGGTACAAATATAACCGAACACAACAAATCCAAACGTAATGCAGAAGGTCGTAATTCAATAAAACAAAGCAAAGTTCATCACTGGGGTTTCCGATTGTAGTACACAAGTCTCGCCTCGATCGTGGTTCTCGCACGACTAACTGCTCCCTCAAACGGGCCATTGCTTTATATTGCACAGATGCAATTGTCTGCCCGGGCGCGTGGACCGAATTTCCTAGAATCAGGTTGTACTTCAAATCCGTAACACCTGGATAATGATCACAATACAACAACGGGCCAATAAGTAAACAAAAGAAGATGATCATAAAATAATGTAAATAGTTCAAATGTCGACGGGTAATAAATGTGCTTTGTTTCAGATATTGTTTTTGTCGGGAGCCGAGTTGCAACACTATGAATTCCGATTATATGACATCTCTTGTATTTGAAAATAATATTTAATTTATACTCATTATTGTCAGCTTCAATGTGATTATGGTTCTAGAATAAACAAGTCTTCGTTTAGGGTTTCAAGGTGAACAACTTTTAGGCTATAGTACGTAGTCTCGTACGAATGAATAAAAGCATAGACGGATACGTAAACAAAAACGTCAAATGAAGTGGCCATTTTAAAAACCTATGCATAAACTGATCTTTAATTACCTGGACTAAAATGACAGCTGCCATTGACTTTTTTATGTTGCAAGCTTGGAGCATATAGTGTTGTAGTATGACTCATTTATAAGTGAGTGTATGAGTCGTTGATTCAACTCACCACTATGAGTATTTAGTTGTTGATTCAACTCACATAACTCACTCAATTAACCATACTACTTATTATAACATTTTGGTCCAAGCTTGCGCAGCTGTTATTTTAGTTCAGGTAATTAAAAATTTGAGTATAGAATACTCGTAGTTTGCGAGTCTGTGTGGTTAATAGTAATTGAATGTGTGATAAAAAATAAAAGACGGTGTGTATCTCAGGACGGAAAGAAGTGATAACTTAAACTAATCTAAGTTGAACTATTTAATATTGAAATTATTTTAATTAAGAAAAGCTTAGGTTATTTCTTGAATTTTATGTATATAGCGCGTTGGTAAGAGTGAGAGAGGTGGAGCCTGCCTACCGCTGCCGTATGCGTGAGAGAAAGAGAAGCCAGACAGACAGGCGCCGTAACGCGTTACGTAACGAAGCGGTTTACTCTCCCATAAGAAGTTATCATTTCAAAAACTTAATACTATGTTCGCGTAACAGATTGTTACGCATTCAGTTTCCTATTCCGAATTTGGCTTTCTTTAGCCAGTTTCACTATATGAGCACGGTGCTCTGTCCTATTTTTACCTATTTTGTTAGTCTAAGTCCATAGTCACATAACAAAAAACAGAATTCATATGAATTTACAAAACCTGTCTGTTTTTAGGTATGCCATAACCATTTATCTCATGGTGTTTTGATTGAAGGCGATATTTATATGCTATATTATTAAATCTTTTGCACTTATAGCTTACAGGAGGTTAAATGAAATAGGGTAAATTAATTAGGGGTATTAATCTGTACTATAATTATGTACAATGAACATGATTTATGATATCTGAATTCTCAATTGGGTAGCTTGCAGCTGACATATTTCCCAAAAATTCTTAAACAATGTTCATATAAATCAGCGGACATTAAAATACCATATTATCATACTTGTAAAATATCGTCATATCAATGTTTTGAATTACTGTTTACACTATTCGACTCTTTAAAGAAATGGCGTCATAGCTTGCTACGCTCGTGCAAAGCGGCGATTTCGAACATTTGTAAGGTGAAAAAATTAGGTAATTATTTCAATTTATTAAATTGTCAACGACCCTTGTTTTTATTGAAGTGCGAAGGCACCAAGCGGCTGCGGTTGAGTGGTGTTTCGCCCTTGACAAAAATTGTTTTAAATCGCGGAGTTCCGATGTTACGGCTATTGCACAATTTGTTCTGGTAACTAAGCAATACCTAAATACATGTTCCAGTTGATAGGAGAACAAAATAATGTATTGGTAACTTTTATATACGTGTTAATTATGACAGAGTAGAATAACTGCGGCGGTTTTTATGAGATTGGTTTCTTAGGGTAAGGAAAGGAGTTACAACGTAATCAAATATTACTATTACATTGGAAGCCTTGGCCAGTAAGTTATATAATATTTAATAATACGTATCCTATTGACAGTGGGGTAGTTTGAGATTCAAAGTGACTGCATGGTATTATCTACTTAAACCACCCTGGCGTTCTTTCTTCTGTTATAAGCCTTATAGGCTGAAAGTATCAAACCTGTACTTGCTCCATAGTATAGTGTGGATATGTTTTACTACTATATTGAATATCTCTCACTATTGACTAAAAATAAAAAAGTCCCACAACAACGTTATTATTATCTTTAAAATCCTGAAAGACAGGCAGACAAAATGGTTAGGGAACCCAGTAATGAAAGATTAAAAATAAATCTTAAAATTATATACTTGCGAGATCCTGTAAACTGGCTTGAAAGAAAATTTAAAGAGGCGCGTGAAGTTACATCAACTGTTGTCATACATCATGTAATGAGAAGGGCTATCGATATTGACCCTTGCAACGATCGTTCAGTGACCGGTCCTTTAAACATAATTCATGTTAAGCTTTCATTCGTGAATAATCTGTGTAATGAGTCATGCGCCTTTATGTAAGTAGGCTGTACCGTTAAATACACATGAACGTACTTGTAAAATGCAGGAATTCAATTACTTGAAAGTACAGATCGATAACTGTCACGTTGTAATTGATGTAGGTATGTGGCATATAGGATCATTAGCAACAACTGAGAAGTTTGCTTCCGTGATGTGTTTGTTGACAACCTGCATTATATATTACGTTTTTTATAGAGCTGTTCGAGAAGGTAAACTAAAGATATTGAATGATGTAATTAATTAATTTAAGAGGAAAACACGAGAAAAATGCGTTACGTGATTTAGGTATTTAAAAGTCCGCATGCCGACCTTCTTACCAAGGCTTTTAAGCTGCGTTGTCTAATCTTGTTATGATGTTATATGAAAACCAAACAAGAAATAAATAGAATATGGCAAAACAACGTAATATGTAGAAACGTTTAATTGTCGTCTTTTAATCAAATGGTATACGAGTATGGAGTACATGTATCGCTGACATTAGACGGATCAACCAAGATGAAACAATTTTATTGAAAACAAAAATTGAAAGCCCACGTGACGGTCTTCACATTGAATGATTAAGCTTGTATTATATCAGTCACTTTGATTAATTAATATAAATTGAAAGTAAGTAATGAACAGTTTAATATCGTCATAAGACAACATTTGAGTTTGCTATTAGGTAGTTTTCTAATAATATTATTCGTCTCAACCAGGGACCCTCTGGGGTCGTAATCGGTTTTCCAGTTAACATAAACAAAAACTAATTTTGCGGGTCGACGGGGTCTAAAATTCGACCCTTATTAATTAGCACAAGTTGTTATTTGAAACTTTCAAGATACTGTATAAGTTTGTGTTAAGTGTACAAATGTGTTTTTTTTAATTACCTTATCTAAGTACTTTTACATAATTTGTATCAATATAAAAAAATTGAGATATGATTTTTAAAGTAATTTGACTATAGAGGGTCTGAGATATCATTTTAGAAAAGGAGTCTCTTGCCCAAAATAGTTTGAGAATAACTGGTCTGCACTGTGTTTTACAGCAATCGCTATACACTTTACCCATCGCATTTGTGATTTTTGAATGTTTTTGTATACTAGTATGTAGTTTATTTATATTAAGATAAACTACATCATGGAAGATAGACGAAAGCAGTTTCAAAGACACAGGATATTTTCCTAAGACAATTTAAATTACATTCTTAGTATACACTATCAAGATGACAAAAATTAAAAAAGATATTTAAAAGCAATATTTCCATTTAAAGGTCCTGATTTTAATAATTAATTATAGAAACTGAGGTTGGAATTTAATTGCAGATAAAAGCTTTATATTAATTATACGTAATTAATATAAAGTGTTTATAGGGGCAAAAACGGGATGGTCAGTAATTAGCGAGTGACGGGTGGCGCCGGACAGCGTGCGGCGCCAACATGGCCGACACTCCGCCGGCGCCTGCAGCTTTACACCTAAACCCTGCATTCTTGCACTTTCACCGCTAAGGCTTAGCACGCATTGCGAATAAACGCGAGCGGCTTGAAACCGCAAAAAAATGTAACATAACCTATCGATACAAGCGAACGCATAAGCAATTTTTTTTAGTGGCTGATTTAAAAAGATTATTTTATTTATTTGGAAAGCTGTTTGAAACCTTGTGATCTTTTGTGTCTCAGATATTATGGCGTATGCACGGTGGTTAAGTGCATTCCGTTTTCATATTCATCACAGAACAAGCGAGCTTAGAGGATAGCCACAATAAATGCTACTCATCAGAAATCCATTGTGCTAATAAAATAAAATAAAACAAAAATTCCAACCACTATGCGTGATCGTACTTAACTGTTCTTGTCTTTTCAGTTATTTCTAAGTATTGTGTCACACCTGCGAACCATACCGCGCGGAAGGTTTGACAATGGAAGGATCGGCTCTGATATGGACTCAGCCAATTTCTGCTGATGTGATATGTAACTAGAACATTGCGAGCGTATTTAGCCGAACTTTCCGCTCGGTACGTTCTGTGGGTGTGACTGCACTAAAGCCGCTAGCGTTTAATTGCAGTGCGTTCTAAGCCTAAGTGCATACGCGGATTCTTCTAGAGCACAAGCAAATGCAGTCTACCTCTTACTCACCGTTACAAATGATTGACACAATCTTAACGCTAATTATTGTTAGCTTACGTTTTCTAAATCTATCTATAGCTGCCGAAAGTTGAATGTCGATTTTGAATATCAACTTGTCTTAAACTTTACTATCAGAGATCGATCAGATTTTAGAAAGCTAAATATAATATTAGCGATTTAGTCATACTGTTCTTTTACTTATATTAAACATAACTACGTATGATTTATATATTCCTATCTTGCGAGTGTCAATTATTGCGAATAAACTTAAAAAATATAGGTGCTAGGCGAAAGGCAGCCCTATTTAACCCTCCGGGCATGCCACAGATAAGTTGGAGAATTAATTTAAAATTTAAATATAAATTTTAAAACAAGATCATATAGAATAGCGGATGTTAAATATGTAACTTGCTTTCATCTTAATATTAAAAACCAGTAAAAAAATTGTACTGTTTATAAAATAATTAATGAATACGATATGTTACTCGTTAAAAATATGATATCATAATTTGCTACACACAACAAAACAAAAGCTGCGAAGTTTCGCAACGTAAGCTTAAGTTCGTTTTCCACTAAACCTCATTAAAAAAATGTTAATTACATTTTCTTTTAATAGAACTTAGATTTATCTTTTCAAGTATTTTGTATGAATGTACGCGAAGTCTAAATGCGACACTGATAATGCACAGGTTCTTGCCGATGTTCTTTTAGTTAAATAGAAATAAATTACTTTTTAATGTTTAAAAGTGACAATGTTTTTTCTTTATTTTATTTTTATGGAATATTATATTATTTATCTGACGTTTTAAAGTTACGTACTAAGAGTATTGTTTTCACAACTCAATATTATATACGCGATGCATAGATAATTGAGGAAAATTTTTCTTTATTATCCTTTGTTTTGTATATTTGTTTACCTTGGATTTGTTCTCTGAAGGCTTAATGTGTCAAGCACTTGTCAAATGTTGAAATTTGTTGCAAATTAATGTACATATATACAATGTCATTGTATTATATAAGTAATTATATTTATAATGGTAAAGTAGAAAAACAAATTAATTACACGTGGAATTAGAAACCGGTTACGAATAGTTTGTTTTCAAAAATATTTCCACCAATCAACAAGTAATTTGAAAATGTATATTTATCCATAATAATGTATTTTGTTTTCGAAATAAAATACATATTCTTAGCAGAAAGATCTATTTTTATCGGTTCATGGGTAATTATTGAGAAAAATGTCAATAACATACATAAACAAACATGATGTTTTGTATAAGGGTTTTGATTTGGACACAATGGCTACGAAATGATAAAAAATAAACATATGCAATGGTCGGCCTAATTATTTTCAGACGACCCTAAAGTGATAGATTTTTTTATATTGACAGAGGTGCAGTTAATAATATTATAACTTAGTTTAAGGAGATGAACTTATGTTCATTACTTTTGGTCCCAAAATATTAAGAATTGCGTGGACAATAGAAAATTGATGTTTGGGACTATTATGAAACATGAAGCTTAGAGTAATAATAACTAGAGAGATAGTTTCCTTCAAACTTACGTATAGAGTTCAAGCACAAAACCAATCGACGTTTCCGTGAGAGCTATGCATTTATTTTTGCTGACAGTCACACATAGGCACAAAATAAAAGCTGTTGCCAGTGAATAGAGTATATCTAAAAAGTAGGGAATTGGAACTATTGGACTGACATCTACTCGGGTTCTAGGCGTATTAATTCTACGCCATGAAGATACTATAATATTTTATATAAAACTAGAGGTCCGGCAGACATTGTCCAGCCCGGAAAAATAAAAACCTAGGACCCGATCCTAGCGCCACCGGTTCCAACTGTGAATCTAATTCATCCAGGGACCCACTAAAATACACAACAAAATCATCAAAATCGGTTCAGGAGATTAGGAGGATCCTAGAACCCGATCCTCGCGCCACATGCATATCTACGATTAATGTTTATTTATAAAGGCTAATGTCTGTTTTGATAACAAATTAAATAAACGCATCCTGTTTGACAGTACGAACAGTTTGTATGGGAAAATAAAATAGTTACTACTTTTTTTACTTTCTATATATATTTTCCCACCTTTTAAACTATTCTTGGGACTACTACAAATATTTCAAACCCAAAATTAGCCAAATCGGTGCAGCCGTTCTCAAGTTTTTGTGAGACTAACAAACGTCAATTCATTCTGTATATATATACATATGCATAAAAAAATTAATTCACATATGCCTAACATGTAATAATCATACAAAATTGGCAAATGTCTTTGTTATAGGACTATAAATTTCGTGTTTGTTTTTGTGACGTTAAACATCATTTCTTGAACAACAAGATAATTCGAACGATGATTCTAAATGTATTCAATATATTTATTTATACAAAGTAAAAGTGTATTATTCATATTGAGTTACAGTAAGTTTGTAGGCTTCTTTAATCACACCATTCACATCAGATTTAAAAAAATCGATGTTAACAAAATAACCACCATACAATTTTATAACGACAATTATATATTATGTTAAATTTGGTTGTATTCTACATTAAATTTTTAAACGTAAAAGAACTATAAATATATCAAAAATACAATTGTGTACGGAACACTTCAACCTTAAACTAGCCTACAAAGTTACTCTAACTAAATATGAATAAGTATTGATAGTACCTTATGTGTAATGGTTTTTATGTGAGTTAAGCTGCAAGTCAAGCACTATTTATTTATAACGCATTGAACTTGATCGTAACATACGAATAACTATGCAATAAAATAATCCAAGCTCCATCGATTAATCAACAGTATAACTATGGAAAAAGAGAACTATACAAACTCTTTAAACGGTTTGATTATTTTCCTGCTACTTGATTTGAAGAGTAACTCAAGTTTTTGCGCTTTGGTAGAATAAAAACCAGTTTCGGTGCGAGTTTGTTGTTAGTCATTCTTTCGCAGAGTAGTTGAACTGGGTAGGTAAACAATATCAACGGTTGAAAATATCAGTACAATGAGAACACAACAATAGCGATGCTATGTCATTGTCAACACTCCACCCACTTCTCTGTAAGGTTCTATTACTCGTGACCATTCATCAACGATGTAACGTAGTATAATTATATTAATTGCAAAAAGTGAAGGTTTTAAAACACGTGCTACATCTGATATTACCTTATATGTTTGTGTTTATACAAGAGCGTTCCGTGCAGTTTCGTCGGTGTTATCGTCAAAACATAAAAATACAAAATAACTTATATTCAACTACCTGTCCCGGCAGACGTTGTCCTGCCCTGACGAATAAAATTGGGTTCTAAATTGCAGCACCATCTACAGGGACCAATTGTGAATCTAAACCATCCTCGAATCCAATTGAACTCATACAAAAAAAACATTCAAATCGGTCCAGTCGTTTAGGAGGAGTTCACTGTCAACATACGTACAGAAGAATTACATATAAAGATAGTTTACATTTCTGACTATGGCAGTAACGTTGGTTTCCCACACTAGGACTAGACTGTATCGCGACTCTTTCGCAGGGAATTAACTGCTATTATAAATAATATGATTATTATAACATTACCAAGTCACCATTTTTTTCTTATACTCCATGTATCATAAATGTTCCATTTTTTGCCAGCAAAAAAGTTGTACCAGCTTTTTAATAAAATAAATTTTTTGAATAAAATTTTATTTAAAATGCTTAATTTAAAATGAAAAGTACTTTTATAACCAATATCAAATGTTCCTTGAGTTGACCTTGATTTTTATCATAATTAAATAGTGTAATTGAATACGAAATTTGTGTTTGTGTTGTACCCAAATGTTCTTTTAAGGAACAAAATATATACCAAATTTATGATAATGGGTCCATTGCCAAGGCTGCGAAGAAAGGAAAAAAACAAATAAAAATACTTTCAGCTTCAGTCAGTTTGCGCTTATACAGTCCATTTTTGTACTAGGAACTTAGTCTTATATCATAATGTTTGTACCAAATACGCTGGTATGTATTCGTGATTGGGAAGTTGAAACCATATTTGAATATTCAATTATGTAGAATAATAATGTATTTGGGTATATACATGTGGTGACCTTTACAAATAGCTTGAGACCATGACATCATATTCATACCTATTTCAATGTAGATAGGGGCTGGCTAGAAAGGGCAAGTCTCGCTGAACCCGAACATGCAGATTTTGTTTTTTACCCACTTGTAAATTAAATTTTGAAGGATCAAAATCTCATGATATTTAAATCGATACTGTCTAATCAAAACAAAATTCGATTTTATTGCATCGATGTCGTGCTTGTTATTTATTTATTACAACAGGTACTATGGGTTTTTATTAACTAAGATTTGAGGCCACGGCCACAGAAAAAACGATGACGATTTCTTCAAGCCATGCTATGAATATTGCTGTCTAATTACACGTTATACATTTTACACGAACGCGTACTCAGTCTCGTGAAGAGAACTATTGAATACTTGCAGTAATTTCGCTTGAACTAACATGTCATTCAAATGAAACATTTAATCAGTTCGTCTGAGTAATTTCACTTGCATCATGTCAAGTATTTCGTTTGAATTAGTTCAAGATCTCAATATGTCAAGTAGCTTTCGCTTTCACTCCATCCGATTTGATTTTAATTATAAACAGTATTTCCAATACTATTGATTAAACTTGGAATGTTCTGCTCAGTGCATTGAACTGACCTAGCCTCCAGTTAACGTTTTCTACTCTGATATTGACATTGTAGTCGAAGGTTTACTTACGCTGTATACTATACAAGGACATTTTACTCGATTTCAATAAATGGGCTTCAATATTTAACTAACTAACATTATCACTCTTGATATGTATATAACTTATGTGTATATTTGTATATATAGTAAAGTTGTATATTTATTATTAAAATGTAAGTAATCGTACAATAATTACGTATACCACCATCGCCACTCCTAATCCGCATATTCTTGTCAAGGGTTGTCTGGAAGAGATCACTTTTTAGCAGTAAGACCGCCCTTTGTAACCAATTAGAATAATACTAGTTCGTAAGTTTTCTGAAATGGTGTACAATAAAATGTTTCTATCTATCTATCTATCTAAATATGTAATATTAACAAACATCAGTCTGCTAAGAAACAAATTTAATAGCACGTACAATTTTTTTTATATTGCGTTAACGAACTTATGCAAATTCTTTAAACTCGTCTGTCCTTGTAATTTAGCTCGAATTATTTCGTTATAAGTGATTAGTTTGAATATATGTTAAAGACGATTTATTTATTCTTTCACTGAAATGAGAATCGGAGGAGATGCTAGCTGGCTAAGTAGTAGGAATGCAATGAGAAATGGAATGAATAGGAAGGCAGAACCCCGCAACAAAGGAAATTAATCAGTTTGTTTTTTTTTTCATAAATGATGCATCTTAGTGATACAACATTAAAATTCAATCTAATCTACGAAATAAGACTAATGAGTAATTTAAATCTGACCTAAAATAACTAGATATAACTTAAACTAAGAATGTGTCCAATAAAACGTTTCTTATTGTCTTTATTAAGGAGAAGACACTTGGTTCATGTGTTCTTTCTTAATGTTTAGCACTTAGCACTACACTTTATTATTATGAAAGTATTATAACACTAACTCAAAGGTTTTGTCCTTTTGAGTCTTCTTAATAAATCTGTATTATCAAGGAGCTGGATGCCCTCGACATTCACATGGTTATGAAGCCGTTGCTGATGGGCTTCAGCGTATTTTTTTATTACGTTAATGACGAGGTCCACTTTTAAATCTCGATGGAGATCGTCTGATCTTATGTACCAAGGAGCATTAATCATGTCCTTGAGTACTTTATTTTGGAACCTTGTATAATGTTTAAATTGGTTGGCTTGGTGCAGCCCCATAGTATACAACTACAACCATAAGATTAATCATTATAAAACAAGAATTGAAATGTCAAATGACAAATTTCAATCTTAGCTTTATAAGATTTGAGAATGATTTCATTAACACTATTTGATTTGGAAATAGATGAACATTTATATCACATCACCTTTGAGAACGCTTTTTTCTTCTCTTTTTTCTTCTTTAATTACTGATTACTACCCTGATTTGTGCTCAAATAAAGTTGCTCAAAGCATCCTTACATACCTCTTCCTTTTTTTTACAGATTTTGTGCCGGCGCGTTTTAATGTCGCTTTGATGATGTTTTTGGCATGTTGGGTGAACTATATGCTGCGAGTGAACATGAGCGTGAACATCATAGCGATGGTGCCAGACGTTTCTACCACAACTTCGTAAGTCAAGTTATTATTGCTGTTTTACAAATCATCGCTATTTGAGAGCAACACAGATAGTAGATAGTCGAGATGACTAAGTATTTGTTGGTAAAAAGAAATAAATTCATGATTTTGGAACAATAATAACAAAAACATGAAACGCGTTCGACTTATTAGGATTTTAAGGTAAATTGTATTTCACTATATATAGTATCATATATAGTATCACTATCTTCTTGTGCCTTGTAAGGCATAAGAAGATTGTGTTTTTATTACGAGATAACATTTAGAATCACCTTGTGGTGGGGAAACATGATGAATATAGCTAAACTATTAAAATTGTAACAGCTTTGGCCGTAATGCGTATACGACACTTGCACTGTAGTTACAGAGCTTTGAAAATCAAGTGACAAAACAATAATAATATACCTATATTTACCAGAAAAAAAATTTAGAAAAGTGTAAAATACTATATCTTGATGAATTAGGTACTTGGTTTTATTGCAAGAGATTATCAGGCAGACAGACCTGATGGAAACCGGTTATCATCGCCTATGGAAATTTGTAACACCAAAGGTTCTACCAAGGTACTGCCGCTCTCTAAAGTGAGACTGGAACCTGGCAACTGATACTGGAACACAACTATAAATTGTTACAGCAGCATACTCTAGCCTCGGGGTGGTCGACGATTACTTGCCTGAAAGGGGTCAGTACAAAGTATTATTGTACACAGGCAATTATATTTCTACTAGCTCGTTATTATTAGACTTTTTAATTACTGATATCTATTCATGTATTTTTTCAAATTTCCTCACCTATGCCTAGCATACGTTAGTAATTTTCAATGTTCTGCCATAAGGAGACAAAAGGTCGTGCGCAAATTGAGCGACCTTTTATCTGTTGATTACTGCGTCAGAAACCTTCGCCGAAGTGCTAACAACGTATCAAAAACTTCAACTCGAAATAACTATACGTGAATGCATAGGGAAAATGGATATAAAATGACAAAATAACAAAAAGGGCAGCGACTAGAAGGCAGTTAAACAGTAGATTTAAATAAATGTAAAATAAAAGCCGAAAGATTTGCAAAACGTTTTGTAGAATATTTGGTTGAAAATTAAAACAGTTTATGAAGTCTGTTACTTCATAGACACAAACGTGATCGTACGATATTCACGCATTCAAATCGCATCAGTTCGACACGCATGTAAGTGCACGTGTGTGTCGCTCGAGTCTGATTCCCAATGAATAAAATAGAAAAAATTACACGAATCTCACTTTCCAATGAAAGTGTTGATTCATTATGCAACATGTTATGGTCATGCAAAATATCTATAGCATGTCCTCAGTTCCATTATGTCTAACTATTTAATAGGCATGTCTGCTCAGGTTGTAAGACTCGTTACCAGTTTTATATTGTTTACTGTCTTGTCTGGAGTTTCTCCTCTGGTTTCTCTTTAGTGTTATTGCTTTTTGATAGTATGAGTATTATGAACTGTAATTATTTTTAAAGATTTAGCGGAGTTATCAACTGGCTACATGGGCTTTATGAAAATTTTCTGTCTTCAATGACAAATTTTTTACTCGAATTAAGTTGTTCTTCTGTTTTCTCACACAATTTGAGAAAATTCCAATTTCTCAATTTTTCACACAATTTCCATGATAATAATCCATGACCTTTTTCTAAAATTTTATGATTATGAGACTGCTCTACATATTCCTATACAACTATAATTTTTATTCCAAAAATAAGTTTTTAAAAGCTGGTATCTGAGTATAAAATTGTTTCGTTTACCAAGAGTTAGAAGCAATACAATAACAAAGTAATTTATTTCATAATTACGTCATACTTTATGGGAAATGCGCACAAATCATACAAAAACCTGTTTTGGCGTCGTTAAAAATTATATAATCGAAACTACAACTTCATCAAAATAGATTGGGCTAATATTTGGAAATGTATGATGCAATTTCTGTAATAAAAATAATTAATTATCAGTATTGTTCTTGCTTAATTTTGTGTTGTATCAAAGTTATTTACATGATTATCATGTACTGTAAAGTACTATAGAGTTGTACGTAGTATTTTATTGGAATATAATATTCGCATTTCATTTAAATGACATGGGTTCGAATCCAGGCCTAGAAACCCGAACCACTAGGGTAGTTTTTCTATGTAAGATCTAATAAGTAGTTGCATACAATTACCAAATGCTGATGGTGAAACTATCATCGTGATGAAACTTGCACATCTAAAAATCCCATATATGGCACGCGCTATTCTCCTTGGGCAAGCATTGCGGGTAACTCTCCGTCCCCTAAAAATTAAGCTTAACAATGAGACGTTTGTGTAATATATAGAATTATGAAATATGTATAGAAGATGTTAATTTTGGGAGACATATAAGTGTGGGATATCTGTCCCACATGGAGTCGCAGCTTAGAAATCGGTACTAGTTTGGGATAGAAAATAATAAAATAGGCTGAGCCAGATGCACATGTATTTGCTAACACAATGATAGAAGGAATGAAAAACAATAGATATGGTAAAGTCAAGATACGTACCTATGTTTTAACAGGGAGGATTGTGTGAAGAATAATATTTTCCATTTATTTGTGAATAGAGAACATACACAAGAATAGAATATTATATAAGTAAAATGTTGTTGCGATTCCTTTTGCCACTTTTCCGTTGAAGTTTCACTTGTAACATATGTTCACACCCAGCACACATTTCGGTTTTTTTATAGCAACGTCTGCCGGGTACAGCAAAATACATAAATAGTTTTTAAAATGAGGAGTAAAGAAGCATTTAAAAATAATACCTAATATAGTATATGTCACACCAATAACTGACATGCAAAAAGATAATGCTGCGTAAAAATTATATGTTTGACATATTTGAGACTTTTATCAATGTGTAAGTAATAGTGTAGTAATTAGTTATATTTATAAGAGAAATTGACTAGGGTCTCATAAGTATACCGTCAATTCCTCAGAAATATTTGAAGGTCTAAGCTAATATTATATTATCCTAATAATGATCACTAGGAAATCTGTGGTAAATTAAACCGGATCATAAAATACTGAAGGTCATGAAGAGCGTACACATAAGCGATATCACGTTGTCAATCTGCTCTGAAAAAATTAAAATCTAGGACCCGATCCCAACGCCACCTGCCGGTTCCAATTGTGGATTTAAACCATCCGGGGACACCCACTCAAACACACTAAAACAAAATCACCAAAATCGGTCCAGGTGATTAGGAGGATTCAAGAAGCCGATCTCAGCCCCACCTACCGGTTCCAATGGGATAAAAGTATACTATGTCCGTTTGATGGTTCTTAGCTACCTCCCCACCAATTTTCAGCCAAACAGCCGTTGTTAAGTTATAAATAGTGTAACTAACACGACTTTCTTTTATTTATATAGATTAAGACGAATTAAAATGAAGTAAACGGTTAAAAAGTGAAGCTTCATGCTCATATAATAAATAGTACATTTTATGGTAATATTTTGTATATCATGATAACAATGTTCCCACAACAAGGCATTCGTGAATAGTAATAATTGAATGTTTGTTTGCTTATTGTCCGCAGGGTGAAAAGCGAATGCAAGGCCATAGCAACTAACGACAGCACGTTATACAACGAAACGGTGATCATAAAGAAAGAACTCAGACAGGTAATGACTCTAGAGCTTACGCTTCCTGCATGTAGGTAGCCTTGTATAATTCAAATTACCTCTTCTGAAATATGCTCTAATGCTTGAAGGATGATTTTAATATTAACATAATATTTACTGATCATTTTTTTTAATTGCTGACGCACAGCAGACGCTCTGACAGCCCAACTGTGATAGAAAGTGGTTACCGTCGCCTATGCACATTAGCAACACCAGTGCCAATGTGCTGCCGGCCTTGAAGGAGAAACTGGAACTTTTCACTGATGCCGGAACGCAACACAACGTTGTTATGGCGGCATCTCTTGACAAGGAAGGTGGCCATCTAGACGGGCAAATACTCTACCACCTGGCTGTAGGTTACTTTGTTGTCTCTTACGACGGGCAGCCGGGCCCCAGGAATTAGTATTCTTTTCCGTTTTATGTACTTAATACGTGTAAATCGGGAATAAGAGCTGTATATAAGGCGCAGTGTTGCCAATTATACCTACTGTTAGCGCAAAGACAATTAAGTACATGGGTGATTCTACGATAAGAGGTAACTTGTGCGGCAATCCATTTAAAACAGTTATTTTCATTCTATATTTCCCATTTTTACAAAAAATCACATAATATGTATATTTGTATGTTAACGTAAATTATAATAATATATATTCCATGAAAACGCGAGGGCAAACGTCGTTGACGCTTGTGTCTATATTGCGAACTTTCATTACAAACGCAGTTGTTAAACGCGGATGGAACCTTAATAAAAAAAAGTTCAGTATACCTATTTCATTCCATGCGCAATCGGGGAAAGAGCAGTCTAACAAACAAGACAGTTTAATTGTTTTAAACCAAGAATAAACGTCTACTGTAAATGTAAACACCTAAAACTTATAATTATTTGGTGTGTTTACATAATAATGATCATTATTTTAAAATACCCCAATTAAGTTAAAAATACCTGCAAAATTACGAGAATTTTATATATAATGAGCTATTGTCTCGAGTCTTAGAGGATGACACAAAGATCTAATATATACAAACAGACAATAATCTGTTTAAATTTAAAGGAATTGCGCATTTGTAAATCATGTTCTATAAAAATGTGATAATATCAATGTCTAATAGGTAAAATGATTGTTTAGTACACGACTGTCATTTATTATAATTAATATTAATAATTATCATAATATAATAATTATAATAATCTCGTTAAGAAAGGATTAGTCATTTCTTAAATAAGAGACTCTTAAGCCCCTAATCGATTGCTGTTTCAAATAAAACTTACCATCGAGCCTCTTAGCAATCAGTTTAAGTACGTGTCGATGTTGGTTATTTTTGACAGTTATTTAAGAGTTACTTTACCACCACCTCTTATGCTAAGGGAAATTGATGCGTAAGATTTTCGTTAATCAGTTGCTGAGCAGTTTCTTAAAATTAAAAAACGATTATAAGTAAGGCCTTGAATGTTTAGTAACCCAACTATTACAAGAAATAATATTTTGTTGTAGTTTTTTTATTATTATTTGGCTACGGAACCTTTAAACTGTTTTAAACGTCAAGAATCAGCCCGATTGTCAAAATCAGTCTCTATGCATAAGTCAGTCTGATTAGGACTCGGCAGGAATCAATTAAAAAATTATAGCACAGTCTAACCTTTTAATTTGAAAACATTTTAACAGATTTAGAAACAAAAGGCTCATCATTTGCATATATAGAAGCTATCTTTTTGTCTTAGATCATTTTAATAATTAATTACACTATATAATGATGTTTAAATGTCTTAATTAATTTAAGGTTTATCTAAAGTTTCATGTTAATAGTAAATAATCAACCATCTAAAAACATAAATTATTGTAATTTGTATTTAATCATTTATCTTGTAAAAAAAACAGATTATACAGTATAATAGACATAAGAAATTCCAAACTGACAGTTTCATATTAACAACTGAAACTACTCAAAATTAAATGCAGAGGTACACATTGTTTAAAAATTTTCTCAAAACTTTGTAATTTCTTAAAAACCTTGATTTACCAAATTTTTTTTGTGATGTTAGTTTATTGAAATGGAATAGCTTCCGAAGATAACTTTTGAATTGAAAGACAGAAACAGAAAAAGATGATTTCATAATATCTTAAAGAAGTTTAGAGTACCATCCCTTTTTTACACGTAGTAACGTTGTGATATTAAATTTGTGCAATTACGGTCAATTTGTTTGTAACTGTACAGAGTGTAGGGTGGACTCTTAACACAGCAGTTAAGTAGCGGAAGAACCCTCAATCTACTTCAGTTTACTAGTTTTAATATCTGATTTGGTGGGTCAAATTTATTCAAACAATCCGGAAATTTCGGCGGTTCACCTTCGACTCTAATCATAAGTCGTGCAGACCTAATAAAACGTTTTTTTTATTAAGTCTGCATCTTTAGTGGCAACTTAAAGAAAATCTGATATAAATGGACTAATTTTTGCTTATAATATGGGAAAACTTTTCGCTATGAGCCTATTGCTACCTGCGAGCGGGGCACGCAATTAGGATTGGAAGAAAACACCACTTTTTAACTAAACGCTTTTATTAACTTACACAGCCGTACGTGATACCTCTCGCAGGTGTCCCTACATGCACGACTAACGACGGACTGTCCCGACGATAAGATGTCTCACTCCCAATGCCATCGCCGATAATGCGTACACGACCTCCTGCTACTGCAGTACTCACCTCACCTCATCAGCTCAGAATTTACCGCACGTATCTCGTTTCTGGACCTCTTTTAAACTACGCTAAACTCCTCCGTTACTAAACTGTCCACTTAACTTTTCACTAAATTCACCACTAAACTCGTCGCTATCTTCTATCAAAGTCTTCTTCCAACTCTTTCGTATCGCACTTGTCGTTTCGCCGTCTTGAACTGAACTCAACTATCCCTTTCTAACATCTATCTAGCTCTGTCTTTTCCATCCCAAACTTTCTATCCCTTTCTAAAATGTATCCGTCCTTGTCTTTGTGGAAGGACCACAAACTTCTACCTTTTTCTAAAATTCTTGAGTCCGCCTTACGCTGCCAGGAAGTTCTACCCTCGGTCACCACATTACTTTTAAACATATTATAATAAGTTATAATATACTTTGTAAAAATTGTATGTTGTCTTTAAAATTGTCATTCCATGTTTTCTCTACGCTTAGTAGGTTAGTCTCTATGCGCAAAAATAAGAAATATTTATAAAATTCACACACTTTAACGTGAATAAAAAACAAAGGCTTGCAGACGAAATACATCCTTAAAACATTTTTTTCTATATTAAATGTATGGGAAATCGTTGAATGCCATGATGGTCCTTGTAAAATTAGCACGATATTTTTGGTTTAACAACATTTCATATAAATTTAAATAGTATCACTGCCTTGTATTTGTAGCATGGAAGAATAGAATTCTTTTTCCATGCTATATTAGTTGTATGGCCATACATTTCATGAGTAATAAGGCAAATAAAAAAATATATAAACCCAGCATTCATTTATTGCGATTTCAGTGTTAGGTGTTTTATAAATGCGCTCCATATTCTCACGACAACGTCATGAGAATCAGATCACTGCGAGAAAAGTACGTGGAAATCAATTCCAGGTTCTCTTTAGATGCATTCTCGCGAGAATGTGGAGGGCCTTTCATACATCAAAATAAAATTCTGTTTTTTTGTCTACAGCCAGAAGGCGTGGTGACTTTCACATGGACAGCTCAAGAGCAAGCTTATGTGTTATCGGGTTACTTCTGGGGTTATGCTTTTACCAGCGTAGTGAGTGGAGTAGCGGCCGAGTTTTGGGGCCCACGACGATTGGTCTTCATCACCATGCTGATCAGCGCTTTGCTGACACTCTTTAGTCCTCAAGCCGCAAGACTTCACTACTTGGTCCTAGTAGCAGTTCGCTTCGTCATTGGATTAGCAGCGGTAATCATTTGTTTATACTAGTATGTTTTGTATTTCAGTATTAATTTAGAATACTGGCCTAGCAATCAATTTTGAAACAATAACTAAAACGAAAATCTTATCATTCTAATCTATTTATATGCTTTTATATAGCTAAATATTTAACAAAATTATATTATTGCTTAAATAAGTGACAAGTCAAAAACAGTAAATAATATAACAACTTCAGTGTCTAATGGCCGGCTCCTATAACTTACCATTCATTTATTTGCTACACCATCAGTTTAATTTGGACATTTCATGTACGCATACTTATAATGTTAAAGCTCCATAGCTTATGTTACATTTTAACGGATAATAGGTAGGATATAGGAACCGGCCGTAAGTCACACCAGTCCATTAGCGTCTCACTTCTGGGCTCAGGCCACCACGCATGTTCAAGGCGGCTTGTCAGGTTTTTACACATCGGTTATATTGATAGTTTTCATCATGATGTTTCTTCACAGTCAGCGAATGACAATTGTAATAATATAAACATCAGGTCAGAGAACTACCTAAGTGGTACATATTACCGGCCAGGATTGAAACCCACGTCATTTGGCACATGCGTTTGGAAATTGAGTGCGCTAACCACTAAGCTAGTACCATGGCTAACTGCAATATGTGGAGAAATTGGTATTAGATACCGAGGGTGCCGTGGTCTTCAAGGAAACTCCGGATTTTCCAGTTAAAACATTATAATGTATTTTAGGTAAACTTAAATGAGAATACATGTTTTTTTTACATCACGAACAATATTTTAAGTACATTTTTCATATAGTTCCAAACATAAACGTCATTTTCAAATATATTTTTTAAGTAATACTTTATCTCGCCAGCAGTGCCGAGATAAAGGTTGCATATAGGTTTAACATACTCGCCCCACTAAGGGCTAAGTTGCCTTAGACCTTAGTCTAATTACATAACATATTTAAACAAAATAAAATAAATTTGCAAAGGACCAACTTCCTAAAAACAAAAACAATTATCTATATAAATAAAAACTGAAATTAAACAAAACACTAAACATTTACTCCGTTATAGGGATAATACATAACTTAGAAGTTGGTCTTCTTATCATACAGTTTTTAGTTTTAAGGGTCACTACCCTGGTGATCCCATCATTGCCCGGATGTGTCTCAGTTACTAAACCGTATAACCATCGACACGGGGGTAAGTTGTCTTCTTTGATTAAGACAACATCCCCTTTTTTGGGTTCTGGAGCTCGTGACGCCCACCGATATCTATGGAAAAATTGAGTTAAATATTCACCCGACCATCTACGCCAGAAATCTTGAAGCATTCGCTGTGTATATTTCCAACGTCTCAGCGAATTTATATTAGACCGTTCAAAATTTTGATCAGGGGGAGTCACAAGAGGTTCTCCGATAAGAAAGTGTCCAGGCGTCATTACATTTGCGTCATCCAGATCACTACTTAATCTCCACAGCGGCCTGGAATTTAGACATGCTTCAATCTGTGCTAAAACAGTGGATAGCTCCTCATAGGTTAAAGTTGCATTTCCAATAATTCTTTTTAAATGAAATTTTACAGATTTAATTCCAGATTCCCAAAGCCCACCGAAATTGGGAGCATGAGGGGGTATAAAGTGCCACGACGTTCCGTTGTTAGCTAATACTTCTGCTAACTCAGGTTTAAGACCGTTTTTCTCAGCTAAAAATAATTTAGCTATCTCCTTTGCGGCACCAATAAAATTAGATCCATTATCGCTCCAAATTTCTTCACAATGACCTCTTCTGGAACTAAATCTTTTAAATGATTGCAAAAAACTTTCTGAACTCAAGTCAGATACAACTTCAATATGTGCTGCCCGTGTCGACATGCAAACAAAAAGACATATGTATCCTTTATAGGATTTATGACCACGCCCTCTTGCGGTCCGTATTTGGATCGGCCCCGCGAAATCCACTGCACTATAGCGGAATGGACGCGCTGGAGTACAGCGTACGTTTGGTAATTGCCCCATCAATTGATTATATGACAATCCATTATTTTTAACACAAATAACACATTTTTGGATAAATGATTTAACTATTTGCTTCCCTCCGATAATAAAATACTTATTATTAATATAATTTAAAGTTAACTGAATACCTCCATGCAAGGTTTGTTTATGGCTATGTAAAATTATTAGACTTGTGAGTTTCGATTTTTTCGGTAAAATTATGGGGTGTTTCCGAGCTAAGCTTAATGAAGACTGTTCCAATCTTCCAGCTACTCTCAGAATTCCTTTATCGTCTAAATAAGGATTTAATGATTTTAATGAACTTTTCCGTCCAATTTCTCTTGTACTCAATAAGTCCGATATTTCTCTTTGAAAATACATTTTCTGTGTTTCTCTTATGCAAACTTCTAAAGCCTCGTTCAATTCTTCTTTTTGTAAATAAGTTTTAGTAATCCTATCAGATTTAGATTTTTTACAATTCAACATTCTTCTACAATAAGCTATCACCCTAATCATTTTATTTAATGTAGAAAATCTTTCCCATATACTATCTTCTGTAACAATATTATGAATCTTGACTGCTTCGACTTCTGTTCCTATATCCTTTGGTTTACTTAGAACTATAGTTTCCTCCTTGAGAAATTCTGGACCATGAAACCATAATATATTACTTTTGAGTTCACTTGGTAACATCCCTCTAGATGCACTATCGGCAGGATTTAGTTTCGAACAAACATGTGACCACTGTCCAGGATTAAACGATGTTAATATCTCTGCTACGCGATTCGCAACAAACACCTTCCATTTACTGGGTAAATTATTAAGCCAAGCTAAAACAATTGTTGAATCTGTCCAGGCATAGAGTTTATCTTTATCAATACTAAGAGTTTTAGCTACTTCCAACATCAACCGAGATAACAAGACAGCTCCACACAATTCCAAACGTGGTATCGAAACTTGTTTTATAGGTGCTACTCTGGACTTGGCTGTCACTAATGAGACATGTATGTTACCTTCTGAATCTACTACTCTAAGATACACAACCGCTGCATAAGCTACTTTTGAAGCATCACAGAACCCGTGTAATTCTCTGAGAACATCGTTAGACTTGGTTTTCATCCACCTAGGTATTGCAATCTGATTAAGTTCAGTTAATTCCGCTCTAAAGTTAGACCATTCCTTTAAAATTTCTACTGGAACCACGTCATCCCATTGAATTCCTGTTATCCACAGTTTTTGTATCATTGTTTTCGCTAAAATTATACATGGTGTGATCCAACCTAACGGATCAAAAAGACGTGAGATATCTGATATAATAATCCTTTTCGTAACTGGTGACACAAGTTCCGGTAGTTTTACCGAATAATGAAAAGTATCCCCACTCCTCCCCCATGTAAGTCCTAGAATTTTTACTATATTATCCGTTTTTATGTTTATATGACTATCGTTATCTTTATCAGTTTCTTTTAGTTTTTCTAATAATTCATCATTATTACTTACCCATTTTTGTAGAACAAAACCACCTTTATTTAATAACTCTGTCATTTGTTTATATATCTCAATACCCTGTTTCACCGATTCGCAACCTGTCATCAAATCATCCATATAAAATTCATTCATAATCCTTTCTGCTGCTTCAGGATATTTAGCCCCATCATCAAGCGCTATTTGCTTTAAAGCTCTACATGCAAGAAATGGAGCGCAAGCTGTTCCAAAGGTGACGGTTAGCAACTTAAAATCTCTAACTTTATCTTCTGGATTATTTCTCCAAAGAAACCTTTGGCAGTCAGCATCATCTTCATGCACCTTAATCTGACGGTACATTTTGACTATGTCAGCCCCTAAGCAAATACTATTTAATCGCCACCTAATAACTAAATGTCTTAATTCTGGTTGAATAGTTGGCCCAACCATTAAACAGTCATTGAGAGATAACCCATTTCTTCCTTTAGAAGACGCATTGAATACTACTCTTACCTTTGTAGTTTCTTTATCTTCTCTTACAACCGCGTGGTGAGGTAAGTAAGCCGTTTTCCTTCTTTCTTCCTTTACTGCATGCACCTCTACTGCATGATTTAACTCTAAATATTCATCTACCACATCTTTATATCTATCTTTTAAATTTTTATTTTTCTTAAGTCTATATTCGAGACCTTTCAATCTCCTTTCCGCAATACATCGGGATTCTTCATAATTGAAGTTTGATATTTTTTCATTAAAAGGTAATCTTACAACATACCTACCTTCTTCATTCCTAGTTGTTGTTTTAGTAAAAAATGTTTCACACTCTTTTTCCTCGTCTGTCCATTTCTGTTCTTTTGATAGTGAAATGTCAGATTCTAACTCCCAAAACTTCTTCAAAAAGTTATCCTCTTCGTCCACCTTACAATGTAATATTGCTACATGATTATGTGTGGGAGCATTCATCTCTCCTACACCTGATAAGATCCATCCTAAAGTAGTATCCTGCGCTACTACAGATCCATTTTTCAGCATGCCTTGTTTAATAATTTTTGGATACACTTCGGCCCCTAATAAAATATCTATTTTATTCGGTTTATAATAATCCGGGTCCGCCAATTTTAATTTATTCATTTCAGGCCACTGCAATAGTTTAATGGTTTTAGGCGGCAGTAGGTTAGTGATCGATTTTAAAACATATGCTTTTACTGTGTACATTTGCGAATTGAACCTAGATTTTATATTCACATACACCATCGCTTTTGAAGTCACATCTCCTGTCAATCCTGAAATATTGCAATTAACAGGTATTTTTTTTAATTTTAGATATTGTACTGTAGATTCTGTAACAAGACTAGCCTGAGATCCTTGATCTATCAGAGCTCTTAAAACATAATTATCTGCATGTTCAGACTCTGCTTTAACAATCGCAGTAGCTAATAAAACTTGATTAGACATTCCAGTCGAGAAATACGTTAAAACAGGATTTGAATTTTGTGTATTATTTTCATTATTGTACATTAAAGATGATCCTGCTTCTTCAGATATCTCATGTTGAACTGTCCCTAACTTATTGTGCATATTTGTTTTATTAAGTGTGTCCGATTGATTTGTATGAAGCAAAGTATGATGACGCTTTGGACAGAATTTACACTTCATATTGCTTTGACAAGATTTAGCCACATGACTAGTACTTAAACAATTAAAACACGCTTTCTTTGACATAATAAAATCTCGCCGTTTTTCAACATTTTCGTTTGCAAACTTCTTACAAACATTTATTTTGTGATCTTCGGAACAAAATAAGCAAATATTTTTAAAGACATGCATTGTTTTATACTTCATATTATTATACGTAACAGTTTGACTATTATTATTAACATTTGAATTTGATACACGGTTTCCAAAAAATTTTGAATCTAAAAATTCTAAAGCCCTGTATCTTTTAGTTAGAAGATCTTTAAACTGTTCAAAAGTTGGTAAATCGTTAGAAGAATTATTTATGACCGAAAATTCCCACTGCCTACGAGATTCTGGGTCAAGTTTCAATGTCAAAATGTGTATTATATAGTATATCCCAATTTGAAACATCAATACCTAAATTTGCAAGACTATTTATACAATCATTTGTTGTATCGAGTAATTCCTTTAAACTATGCGCAGATTCCATTACAATATTTTTTTGACTCAATAGCCTCTTAATAATATGATGCGATAAAAACCTTTTGTTGTCATATCTAACTTTTAATTGATTCCAACACCGATCATAATTAGCTTCAGAAATTGGAATTTGTCTTAACAGTTGTTCAGCCTCCCCAATAAGATAGCTTTTCAAATAATGCATTTTCTGTACATTATCAAGGTTCATATTGTTATGTATGAGTGAGGTAAACATATCTCTGAAAGTAACCCATTCGGTATATTTTCCCGAGAACGTAGGGTTTTTAATTTTAGGTAACTCAATCTGAGTTCTTGGTTGCTCAAAGACTTGTTGTTGAGATATGTTCTCCCCATCTCCTCGCTTAGCTGTAAATTGACTTAGAATATTTTTTAATTCAGTTTTAAAATCAATATAAATTTCACCAGCTGTATCAAATGTATCGTTTTGCATATATTCATGCTCATAAAGATCCCTTCCAAAACGTTCTAATAATATCTTATGAGTTGACGTAAATTCGAACCACAACTTTTCTAAAGCTTCTAACCTGACCTGAACATAATTTTCGTTTATCCTTTCCTTAGGGGATTTTTTAAAATTTCTTTGAATTTTTTGTATGTTTTGGAAAGTATCCATTTGCATATATATTTGGGAATCCATCATCAAATTTAAATTTTAAGAAATAATAATTAAATAAAACACGGAACCAACGAATAAATGAAACGGAACCCTAAAAAATTTAAATTCGTTACGATTTTGTAAAAAAAAACAAACACGGAACCAATTAAATTTTACACTGAACCCTAAAATTTCACATTTCCAAATATGTATGCCAAATGTCAAATCAATCAATAAAAAATACAACAAATTAATTTTCCGTTAAAAGTTTAAAAGAATTAAAGCACTTTTTATCGCACACTTCACTTCACTTTCACCTGAATGGGTTTTCCAAAATTTTGAAATGAATTTGTAATGTACTCACAGTTCTGTAGATTTAGTTTACCTCCCTTTGTTTAGTTTTCCTTTCCAAAAACCTTCCGATTGAGCTTTCCTTCCGCAACTGCTTACCCTCGGCGCCGTTTGGACTTTTGGTATTGGTATTTGGGGTTTATCGCATGGGTTTAGTTCCCCTATCCACCACTGGTTTTATTAATATCGAAGGACCATGGAGAAATTGGTATTAGATACCGAGGGTGCCGTGGTCTTCAAGGAAACTCCGGATTTTCCAGTTAAAACATTATAATGTATTTTAGGTAAACTTATATGAGAATACATGTTTTTTTTACATCACGAACAATATTTTAAGTACATTTTTCATATAGTTCCAAACATAAACGTCATTTTCAAATATATTTTTTAAGTAATACTTTATCTCGCCAGCAGTGCCGAGATAAAGGTTGCATATAGGTTTAACAATATGTGTTGGGTTTTAATTATACATCATTGTTAAAATTAAAACCAAGATATAGCACAGCATGCAAATTCATATGTACTTAAATATACTTGTAAATATACTATTATTTGTTTTATTTTTTTGTCACGTTAGTATGTATATATCTCCCTTCTTCATTTACCTATGTACCTTAAATGTACTTTTGGATTGCGCGGCCAGTACACCTGTAAGTTTTGCTCTCGTGAGCTTACAAGGCTAAATGCGCATTATAATATATCCGTGAAGGAACGTAAAAAGATTACAATTTCCTGCGGCCGGGCGGCCTGTCGTAAGAGGCGACAAAACAAGCCACAGCGAGGTGGTAGGGTATATGTTGTTCGACTGGATGGCGACCACCCCTGGTCTAGAGTATGCCGCCATAACAACCTTGTGTTGTGTTCCGGCATTAGTGACCAGGTTCCAGTCTCCCTTAAGAGAGTAGCAGCGCATTTGTTGCACCTTTGGTGTTACAAATGTTCGTAGGCGATGGTAACCGCTTTCCATCAAGTGGGCCGTCTGCCTGTCTGCTGAATTCCTGCCATAAAAAATGATTTATTAATACCAGACACAAGTGTGAAAGGATGAGTTTGTTTGGTTTAGAATAACACCTGTATAAAACTAAATTTATGCTAGAATGAATATTTCATTTCATTTCATTGGTATTGGTAATTCATAGTAAGTTTAGCTTCAGAGGCTTAAGCACGAGTAAAAGTCACAGGTGTAAGGCCGGGCTTATTAAACAATTTCAAGTAGACAAATTAAAAGCGCGTTTGTGTGGCAGAGCAAGAGAGCAGCATATGTGGGAGGGCTCATTGACATAATTGACTGGGTTTCCGATACGTAGTACTAAATGTCAGTGGTTTGTCAATCAAAGAGATTTCACAGATAATAATGTACGATTACAACAGAAATAATTATGCAAACAAAACAATGCAAATTACGAAACCAAAATAAGGAGAGAAATTACCAATTGTTAGTAAACATTTTATTTAGTGGATGAACACCTATAAATACGTGAGTAAAATATTCCAAGAAATAATGAAATGACCGTAACGATCTATTGAGATATATTTTATTATATAGTGAACTTATAACTTTTTGCACGTGTCGTTTAATGTTTTCGAAAAGGTATAGCACACAGACATATTTGTGGTAAAGCATAACAGCTGTTCGTAGTCCAGTAAAGTACGTCATGTTCGGCCTTTTTGACAACTTACTTCTTGAACACGCCGCCTTACGTTCTAGGATCTCCCTATAAATGTTACATCACAATATCTAGAACTTACCCCTTTGTATCGTTAATGCGAGCTGCATTTCCTTAGACTTGAGCTTGGTTTAATAAACAGCAAATGAGGCTATGATGATTTTTGTCCATCTTTACATTGTTATTAATTGTGATATGCCTCTTTGCTTCTCTTATCTCCTCCTTAATGCATGCTCTATATTTAGAATTCTAACGTACGCAACTACAATGAAATGTGGTGTGCGGTAACCAGCACGCTATTATGATTCCCAATACAAAACGAACCAAGACTTGTGCAACAAGTTGACCTTAAATTTTAATATAACGAAATTGAAAACATTCATAACTTAGAGGCCCTGCGGAATGGAAAGTGGTAATAGCAGTGGATATATAATTTATCAAAGTTGTACTTCTTATTGATTTTATATTCTTATCGGTTTATTTAAATGGATAATGACTACTACTTACGTATTACCAGATTGCTTGGGTTGATGATGGTTATTAATTTGACAAAGTGGGCTTGTATGTGGCGATGCACAGATCAATTCCGAACTACTTTTCATTAGATTTGGTCTTCTGGGTTGGAGTTAGTGTAAACTACATTTTATCTCGACTAAAATATTCAATAATTTTGTAAAGGTGATTCATAAAACCATGCTTGATACAGTCTTTAATTATACTATTTACTCTCATTCAGGCCGTTCCTATATCTTACAGACCATGCATTTGCCTTACTATCGGCTAAACTTTGACATAAGCTTCATACATCTAAATGACAAAATTCAACGATGGTAAGGAAGGTGGATGGATAGTAAGATGTAGGAACCGGCCAATAGTTAACTGTGTACGACTTATTTAAAAAACTGCTAAAATGTTTTAGAGTGTGAACTTATTTTTTTCAATTAATAATGAAATAAGCAATTTTTGAAGTGTTTGTGAAAAAATTAAATTAAATTACATTTATATATAATTAATCTGTAACGGGTTTACTTTGTGCAATGAATTTAAAATTATATAAAAAACGTGTGCGTTTCGGGACGCCCGACAGAAGTGATAACTTAAACGTGAGAGAGGAGGAGCCTTCTTACCGCTGCCGTATGCCTGAGAGAAAGGGAAGCCAGACAGACTGGCGCCGTAACTCGTTACGTAACGAAACGATTTACCCTCCCATAAGAAGTTATCACTTGAAAAATATCTTTAGGGCTAAGGAGGAGGAGCAGATTCCGAAAATGCAATTTTTAGAAGTGTTATCTTGTCGTCTGTCTATTTATTTTTATTTATTTAATTCTATACGGATTTAAACGAAACTCGACAGAGTTAGCTTATAATTATCACGGGTTAACATTAACGATACTTTTAATAATTTTCCCTTCTTTTTGTTCTCGTAAGAAACTTCTAGGTTTTTATTTCGATGCTTCGATTCATAAAACAATATATGCTCTGACGTACTTCACTGCACGTTTCTCAAGAAGCAATTTAATGCACATATTTCTACGTTCAAAGAATCGCTCTTGTATAAATATTGAAGTGTTTATTTTCCGTTCATTGGTATTTAACGTACCATTACAAATGCCCACGATAATAGTAATGGAAACTAAGAAAGAAGTATAGATAGATATATGTAATATCATCTGTTAAAAACCGTAACTTTGATAAATCCTGAATCTTACATTACTAATGGGCGATCGATCATTTGCCTTACTACCGGTGAAAATTAAATATAAACATCATACAACTAATGTCAAATTCAACCGATAGTAAGGCAAGCGAATGGATAGTAATTTATAGGAACCAGCCATCAGTCAATCACAAAACTATTATTGAGATAACTGTATACCTATGTGAAATTAACATAGTACCATTTTCGAAGATGCAACAAAATCTAATTCTAATTAAATTAAATAATAAAATTCTAGGGTACTAATCACGTTCCTAATTTGGAAGGTCAAAAAATAAAATCTTTGTTTGTTTTTTGTTTGTCATTTTTATTATGTAGATTTACTTAGTAAACCAGCTATCACTCCTGGTCTGGCATGTCACCATAACAAGCTTGAGTTGTTAGGTTATAGTAGTTGAAGATAGGTGAAACACGAAAATGACATAATACATGCACGCGTACATTATGAATGAGAAATTCATTATTGTTGTATGTCTTCAGGGTTTCCTGTTTCCGTCACTTCACGCCCTGGTGGCACACTGGGCTCCTCCCGCAGAAAAGGGCAAGTTCGTCAGCGCCCTTCTTGGCGGTGCCATTGGAACTGTAGTGACGTGGTCGCTGACTGGTCCTCTTATTGAAAACTTTGGCTGGGATTACGCCTTTTATGTTCCTGGTAAGTTCTCAGATTTTTTGTTTTTTCTTCTCAGCTTCTCTTAAGCAGTTAGGTCCAGAATATATGTTTTCCTTTCATACTCTTTTATTCTGGCACACCTATGTTACTCCACTATTCATTATGTCACCCTTTAGACAATCGATCAATCGCTTTTTAGTGCAATTTATTTGTCTTAAAATTTTGAAATTCTTAACACAACCTGGTTTTAGATTTTTATGTCTAAATTAATTATGGTATTATATTTTTTTATAAAGTTACGTTATAACGAAAATCTACAATTGGCCTTATTATTATTTGCAAGCGATTTTATTTTGTATATTTGCAGTCGGATTTCTAAATAAGTAAATAAATACCATCTTAATTTTCTCAGTATCTAGAACTAGATTATGACGATCTGACTTTAGAGCCAATTGACTTGCTAGAATACAAAGCTGTTGTGTTCGATTAGCAGAGCAGTATGGTAAACTCCAAAACGGTGTTATGAATTTTTAGTTTCCCTGTGAATCAGCCCCATTAGTTTGTTTCATATAAAATAAATGTATTATGTATGTGCTTATATGTCAATTAATTTATTTATAAATAATATGAAGTCATAAAATGCATTTATCCATAACGTGGACATTGTCAGTGAGACTGATTTACAAAAGTAGTAGTTCTGTAGTATTTGAAATGCCTCTTATCATTAAAAACTGAAAAGAGTATATCCGAAACAGAAACTTGAAAGGCATATTTCAGTCAACAGTGAAGAGGCTGAAAAACAACTAAGCTAAAGCTTCATAGAAATGATAAGAAGCAATGATTAATGAGAAGTGGCTAGTAGAATTATCTAAAACAATTTAACTTCAGTATCATAGGTATTTAAAGCATTAAACTGCATCTTTTAATCATAAGAATCGTAAGCAAATAGAAGTAAACAAGTTCGAAATGGTTTTAAGAATGTTATCTTAAGATCCAAAGGTCAAACCAAAAACCGTATTTTACACACACCTTTTATTAAAGTACCTATAAAAACAGCTATAAATACATTATTTGTGTAAAAAGTATAGATAAATACAAAGTGGAGTACAAAAAGTTATTTTATAATAAAATTTTATTTACAAATAAAATCGACCAAGTGCGTATCAGTCCAATTCGAAGGGCTCCCAGAAGTTGGGTACCGGCCGCTATTTTTGTCAGTTCATTATGAAATATTAATTATATGCTATGCTACACCTGGATCATGTTATTGTTAGTAACTGTGTCACATAGATGTAGCCAAGGGTTTAACGCCAAAATTAGATGCGACAATTTTTAATGACGGCGAACGTTTTCTGATAAACTCGTGCATTATATATACATTAACGTAGCTACTCATTAACGAGGTTATTTTTTGACGCTATAGGAAGTATCATTTGGCTACAGTCAGTTACACTAAAACTAACGCCAATAAAAGAAGGTACCTTTGGGTATCGAATTCTTTAAAGGAAGTAATAACAAGTATAAGGGCGTTTTTACTCAATTTTCGATGCTGAAGCAGTAGGCTCGGTGTAAGATGAGGTAGGCGCTGGGTATCCCGTACACACGAAGCTATCCCAAAAATCCTCGTAAAAATTGAAATATACTTTGTTCTGTTGGATGGGTCAAATGAGACAAGATCTGACTTCGGATATTCTTTTACAAGAGAAGGAGATCGTGTCTCCACAACGCCTAAATCGTACGAGTCACACATCCCAGGCTCATTCGCCGTGCGGGAGCTAGGTTCGACCGATTGAGAATTGAGCCATGAGCTCACGTCAAAGATGCGTCACCCCATTCATCGAGAGTAACTTTCATCAACGCATCAGCCCCGGATCTTGAATTTTTCGAGATTTTTTAATTTTTTAAATTTTGATTAAGAATTTTGGAATTTCAAAAATATATATTTTCTCCTTAAACATCATCATAATTTCAGCCATCAGACGCCCACCGTTGGACACGTGTGCGTTTGTGGTTTTTAAACCTATTCATACGCGCCCCGCGAAAAGAAAATGTGCTTAAAGTACTGGACGTGTCAGTGGTCAAATTTGCGTTGATGATGAGTTGTGTATTTGTCTGCGAAGTTTGAATTTGCCGCCCGGGGCATGGACCCCGGATTGCCCTCCTAGATCCGGTCCTGCAACGCACCATTCATCTTACTTGAACCCCCATATATGTTCTACATAAGCTATCAGTATACCGTATACCGAGCAATCCCTTTGACAAATCAGAAAGCGGCCTTAGACTGCAAATGACGTAAATAAATAAAACGAAACAATTTAACGTTAAACATCGTGTATGAATAACTAGATGAGTACTATATGTTGTTAACGAACGATGACGTCAACTGTTTTTACAGGTGTCATTGCAGCTGTTTGGTGTTTATTCTGGTGGTTCCTGGTGTATGACTCTCCAGTACAACACCCTCGTATCTCGGATGCTGAGAAACAATACATTTTAGAGGCCATTGGTGATAAGGTTACCCATGAGTCTAAGGACAAGAAGGTATGTTTATTAGTTAATTTATTTTTTATAATAATAATAATATTTATAGTAAATACCCTGTTCTTCTTTGTTCAGAAAAATTCACGTATTTAAGAGTTTCATGTTCACTCCAGTTTTTGGTGTGATTTTTAACTCGCATACTACCTAATTTAAAGTAATTCTAGTAGAATTGTTGAAAAGTTGAGCACGATCCTAGTTTACATATATCGGACACTGTTGTCTGTTGTAAGTTTTAATGCCAGTTGTTTAGCTAACCGAGTGCATTTATTCCGAGCATAATATTTTTATTGCCTGAAGCAAATGATATAAAGTGGTTGTCACTTATGGATGTTTGCAACATTAAGAACGTTGCCGGCCTTGAAGAAACTTAATGACGCCTTAAACAACCTTATCTCGCGGCGTAGAGAAAACCTCGCGGGAAACTACCCCCAGACCAATGCTGTACGTTTAATAAAGGACCTAAAGAACTGTTGAGTAGTTGAGCGGGTAGCTCAAGGAAATGGAGGAAACATTTTTTTTTATTGCAGGTTTTCAGCAGACAGCCGACCGCCCACTGGATAGAAAGCGGTTACCATCGTCTATGAACATTTGCAACATCAAAGGTGCTACAAATGCGCTGCTGCTCTCTTAAGGGATACTGGAACCTGGTCACTTATGCCAGAACACAACTCAAGGTTGTTATGGAAACATACTTCATACCAGGAGTGGTAGCTATCCAGTCGGTCAGTCAAACATAACATCCCGCCGATGATGAGCAGTGTGCTTGAGCAAACGAGGTGTTGTCACTAGATCAAACCATTCCTCGAAACATTCCTCGTTGCATAGACTGTAGAATATTCAGAGAGATGCAATCTGTTTGAAGGCTAAGCGACTCTAAGCTATTTGTTAGTAGGTATAAATAACAATAGTGACATAATATAGGTATTTTAATAGGTATACGCACAAGGTCTAAACTTGTCGTTACACGCTCACATTTTTATAATAATACAACTATTTCCCACATTGAAAATAAATGCCCATTCGTGTAGTAGCATATTTCCTTAATAGGTTTGAATGACCTTAAAATTAAATTAATGTTTTTGTACGAATCATTTAGGCGTTACAAATACTTCTTATAAAATTTTAATCGGTGTGAAATAAGTATAAAAAATTAAGGCTTTTTCAGTGGCTTCGATCACATAATCTTCGACTTCTTATCGCGCAGAAACGATTACTTATTATAAGATAAATATATTGTATGTTTATCCTCGTTATTGAATGTGTCAAAATTGTAGATATAACTTTTCATTTTTTGTAAAATAAATATTATATCTATAGCTTGCCAGGTCACTAAGACTACAAATCTATTTAGATCTAATTAACTCTGCGTTTGTTGACGCAACATGGTAATTAAGAAATAAATGACGACGTCCTCCACCATCTTAAAGCAAAAGCCTCAAGATTTCGATTTTATAATATTGTAGATTTATGACAAGAAATTTATATTATAGATTTACGTTTGTTTTACGAAAGAAAGGAATTCATTGCATAATTTGTTATTGCGGTTTTGCATTAATTCATTTTTATTTTCCCCTGACATTTTTATCAAACAACCTTTTACGAATTGGATAATCTTCACCAAAACACGATTTTTGGATTAGATTAAACATGTTTTGAATCTGTTTATGGTTTCGTCACCGACCTTGTAGTTATTGGCCATATGATTTAGGTAAATTTATATTGCATTATAGTTTTAATAACTACAAGTAAAAGGTTCACTGTTGTGTGCAATAATCAGCTTGTGTGTTACAATTGATTATTTCAGAAAATGCTACTAGGAAATAAACCTACAGATATGATGTTCCAAAAACTTTGTTGTAACTATTTTATTGAGCATCAAAAGGGATAGTTGGTGGGTATTTAAAGGTTAGATAATGCCATAGAAAAAACACTAACAAGAATCTCAAACACAACTAGGAACAGCTTGCCTCGGAAAACTTGCTGAATTCTGTAAAGTTAGATCGCGCTACTGGTAAAAATGTATATTCGTACATAAATTAAGAAAGAGTACTAATTTCTGCTGTCTTCAAATCCGAATGCACATTAGTGTTGTAAATGTCCATAGGTTCATAATTATTATTTATTTTCAGGTGGTTCCTCCGTTCAAGTACATATTCACCTCATTTCCATTCTTGGCGATGGTTATACTTCACTACGGGAGTAATTGGGGGCTATATTTCGTGATGACGGCTGCCCCGAAGTTTGTATCCAGTGCTCTTGGCTTCAACCTTACTTCAACGGGCACTTTGTCTTCATTGCCTTATCTCGCTAGGATGATCTTTTCTCTTATATTCGGAGCTGTTGGTGACAGGTAAATTTTATAATTGTATTAATGCTCATTTCCTTTTTTTGTAAGGGTCTATTATTGTTTTGGGTATATATTGTTAGTAAAACTTTATTATACTTAAGTACTTAGCAACTGAGAAACATTTGGCGCTCAGGGTGAGTGACGAGGACATCAGGAGACTTTCGAAGTTATTAGCTTATACGTTCATGATGCTATTAAGCATGTATAGCAGTAGCACTCTGGTCAACAGGAATATTCTTACACGTTACGTTCGCTTGACCGAAACTATCAAGGCTTTACAGAGGATCTCGTAGTGATTTTTTTTAATAATCTTTATTTACGATCAATGTTACCAATATTACCATAGAGCTTCGTAATTATAGCTCTTTGGACATCTCAGGTGCTAACTAATAAAAGCTTCGGAATTCGGAACCAATTATAGGTTGTGAATTGATGCCATATTATAGGATAGGTAGAGTATTGACTGCCTGAATAGCGAACAAACAAAAACATGGCCGATTTGTATGTGATCTGTTGTACCATGCTTTACAAATAAACATACGCTTTATATTACTGACAGACTTGAACGAGGTCAATGATCCTTGTTGCGAAAATATGTTAAAACTATTTTACGTACTCGCTACGCGTTGCCTGTTTCGTCTCGTATTATATAACTCTGGTTATACGCACTTTGTGACTGTACTATTTTAAAGGCATGCTAGATGCATTTTGTTAGCATTATAAGGTTCCCAGTCAAACAGACATAAGTAGTCTGATTTATTATAAGAATGCATTTGATTAAATAACGACTTAGTCATGCATTGTTTTATGTATTTCAGGATCGTAAAGCAAAACGTAGTGTCAACAACGTTTATGAGAAAATTCTTCTGCCTATTCTCTCACGTAGTTCCTGGTTTGCTCCTTATTGCTCTCGGTTACACTGGCTGTGCACCAATCCTCTCCGTGGCCCTTATTACCTTCTCCATGGGTTCCAATGGAGCAGCAACATTAACCAATCTTGTGAATCATCAAGACCTGGCACCGAACTTTGCTGGCACTCTCTACGGAATCGCGAATGGAATTGGCAACACCGCTGGTTTTGTCACGCCATTAGTAACAGCGCACTTTACTAAGAATGGGGTAAGTTTCAAATAGTACTATACTACTCCTTCTTCTTTTTCTCTCTTATCCGCATATCAGATATTGCCGTTGCGCTCTTTCGCAACACCTTTTGGTAAGTGACGACAATTTTACTTACACGAGTAATGGAAGTATTAATGGATTAATGCGAAAGCATTACAAAAGTGACATAAAACGAAAAAAAAGGTGATGATGAATTTCCCTTTCAACATAAATTCCTATTTAACTTATGTTACCAAGAATTAACGACATGATGCAGACGAAGGCAATGGGTGTTTCTGAGCTTTGTTAGCTGTTAGGGTTTATAAACCAGGTTTTTGTTATTAGGATTGTTATCAACTCAAATGCCAAATCAGTCTAGTGGGCGTCAGACATTGACAATATAATAAGTCCCGTGCATGTTTTGAGCACATATAAATGACAAGTTGGTAATGCGAATAAAAGTGGAGTAGGTTATCGTAACAGGTTGTTGAATCTATTGACACTGTACGTTTTGCTCAGTACGAATACAATGAAAAGCCAAACTTTCTATGAAGGAACCGGCTTGTTTTGTGTCTGCCAAAGTGCTATCATTAATCTCGTATATGAAGCACTACTACTTATATTTATATTTTACTAATCTGAACTTAAACAAACTTCTCGGGTTGTGTGTTTAAATAAATTTGGAAAAGATTTTTCGGATGTGGCTGATGAGCTGGTTGTTTAATAATATAATGAAGATCCTCAAAATAGAACACTTTCAAAATAACTTTTAATTAAATTTTCTTTTCTTGTTAAGAATTAAAATAAAAACCTTTGGCATATTTTTCCAGAATGGTTTTGCGGAGTGGCGTCCAGTCTTTATCACCGGAGCTTCCTTGTACATCGCCTCTGCTGGTTACTTTATTCTTTTCGGTACTGGTGACACTCAATCCTGGAACTACATTGCTCCTACAGAAGAAGAGGAAGATAAACGACCAAGTAACAGTTCTAACAACTCAAATGACACTACAGTCACTATTCCTGTTAAAACATAAAAACTGTGTTGAATACTAAATACGTTATTTAAGTATTAGTGAATTAATCGCTAGAAGCATTCCTTTGTTGAGAGATGAGGTCTGAAGAGGAACTCCTCGTAGTTATTGTCGTCCCAGTACAAGCATTAAGCTAAGATCATATAGCAGATGGAACGAAGATGTTTCCTTCTCTATGGTGCGTTAGCACCGGATACGTTTTGTAAGCAGCTCGTTCATTTGCAATAATATTGATACGGAGATTTAATGAATATGCGGATTATTCTAAGTCATCTGCTCCACCTGCGTTAATGTTAGTGACTGTGACTCAATGCGCCCTATAGTGTTATAAAATAACGCGTTATTGATTAACTACATTACTGAAGTTCACCACGAACATTTGAGTTATTGGTTACACATACATTTCCAATAACGCATTTAAACCTTGGCTATATTTGCTTTAAGTCTTTATTAGTGCGTTATTTAAAGCATTTAGGCGCAGGTATAGAAGAGGCCTAATAGACATGATTTAAAATTATTTTATTATTGCGGGGTTGAAGATGTTGCGATTTATGCAAAATGAAGTGACCATACAATTTACAGCTAAAAAACTCAGACTGCTAAAATACTATTGTTCACCCCATCTGTGTGGCCTTTTCTAGTTTTACTATTTTTATAGCAATTATTTTAAATGGAGAACTATTTTTATTATTATTATTCCTATTTTTATACAAGGAAAGTTCCAATGTATTGATTGAATATTAAGAATTATATCATAAATAAATTTATACGAGTAAATAGGGAATCGTAATGTCTAAGCACATGTGAATTTGTTTAATTTAATATTATAAAAAAAATTGGATGGTATAATGAGCTCTTTGATTCGTAAATGAAATAGGATACGGAACTTTAACCTGTAGCAAAATGAATTGAAAACTGAACATTGTGTAATTTATTAATAAATCATTCATATTTTGACTTTTATGATCCAATTATTTTTTATGCAAAGACACTTGCGAATTTATTAAGAAAGAAAGAATTTACACAAATTGCGGATAGGTTAAAATAAAATTATGGCATAGGATGTGGTATATAAACATTAATCAGATTCAAATGAATGCTTAAAAAAAATTGATAAGCCAATAAAATGACAACTAATTAATACTGTTGGCTTAGCGACCCTAAGTGAGTCTTGGCCTCTGAAGCGAGAGTACGTCACTTTCCTCTGTCCGCGCAGTATCTTGCCAATTGGACTTGTAGTGCGGTCAGGCGAGGTTGTAGTAGTGGTATAATAAAGTAAATAATACGCACATTTCCTTTTTCCCCATATTTCGGTTAAACTATAAGTTGGAAACATACACGTATATTAACATAATTATGCCACAATATGTTATATTTTTGGACACAGAAACTACGTGTAAATTACAGTTATTAAGAAATCTAAATAATTGAGTCTTGCAATATTAGGCACGTTTTCTAGAACATTGCTCACCCGCACAAAGATGTATGGAGTTATACTTAGGTCTGTTTTCTAGAAATGCTCAAATAACATGGAACGATATTTCGGATGATAATACGTTTAAACTAAAAAGTACTATCACACGACCGTCACATAGTCATAATATGTCATTTCTATTTTATGGATTATCATTACTATAATATTATACTATGTAGCACCATTGTCTAGAAGTGCCCTAATCGCTTAAAGTTGAAATGTGGACTGTCTTGAGTCCCTTTCGATAATGTTTTTTATTTCAGCGAATTATCATCCTTATGATCATATGAATTAGCTTCGGTTTGCGCATCGAAATTATATTATAAAATACTATGCTTAAAAAATTAAGAGATAGACTTATGTTTTATTCCAATAGTGTATATTTATTTGATAGTATTTAATGTTACTCAGGACAAGACACAGCTATTTGACCGTATATAGATTTATAGATTTTATTTTAGAGTTGTGATTGTAACTGATTTATGATAGGTATAGATTCGTTGTAAATAGTTTTGTTTTTGTATCGTTAAACAAATTAAATACAGGAAATTATGATGCGAATTGTATTTTGTTGTACCTAAGGTTTTTGGATATGATGTAAGTCGTATAATAAAAGTGATGACTGTGATGATGTATTAGAGATATGAGAATTTAATTGTGAGAAAATAAAATATTTAATTTTATCAAAATTTTTTTCATTGACTAAGGCTGGTGTGCACCGACTTTTAATCGATGGTTAAATAAAATAATCGCCAAAAATTTATGGAAAAATAGTGATTATTTTTGGTTAACCGACGGTTAAATTTCGGTGCATACCAGCCTTAGTACCTGTACTGTACATTTAAGTTGATGGATTCTTTAGTTTATTTGCGGAAGACTGCAAAGTCACCTGTTGTGTACGAAAAACCGTGTTTTGCGTAACAAATAAAGAGCGGCCAATAAAATTTGCTAATTGGCTGGTGGCTTGCTAGCTTTTAATTATCTATTTAGTTAGGTATTCACGTGGCAAGGTCAATTTTAAGCATCTTTCAAATAATAAAGACTAAAATAAAGGCTAAAATTTCTTATTACGTGAAAAAGAGAAATCGAAAAGAGAAATTCTATTCTTCCGAAAGAGACAGAGTAAGAGTTGCCAATGAATCTTCACGATTTCCTGGAAAATCAATTCCTAAATAAAATAAAAAAGTAGATAGCATGTTACGCATCAATCCAATAGTACTACCTATATAAATTTATATGTAGGTATGATTTAAAAAATTGAACTTATTAGACAACTTATATTAGACATCTAAAAAAAAAAAAAAGAATTTTATCTTTGGTGTCTTATCTTCGCAATTTTATCGCAAAACATTTTTTTTATCTTTGAGCTTAAATAGTATAAAGTATAATGCACATGAATGTACTCAAACCTATCGAGATAATGGTTGATGATATCAACAATTTTGATGAGACCTCTCATGAAATTATATCTTGTATGTCTGTCATTCACTATAAGTATAGCTGCGATGTAGTATTTAGTTTTATCATATACAATATTGATTGGAAGACTCCTAACAAGGAACGTAATTTTTAACGTAACGCGAACCTATACAATACCAAAAAGTGATATTCCATGCCCCCCTAGTGAAATTATTATAAATTACCAATTCCGGATGACAACATGGGTAAATGTAAGTAATTAATGAATTTAAATTGCACAAAGCTATGTACAAGTCAAAGGGTTAGATCCTAGAAACATTGTCTTGGCTACATATGTTTAGCGAAAAAATCGGGAAAGTGTTGGACCTAATAAACGTTTTGAATGCAGTTATCTGGAATTTAAAACTAAAGATGATGACAATGATGAAGCTTTCAAATGTTATTTTACTTTTTTCCAATTACAATTAGTGAAAGTAAGTTAATATCTGCGGCTGGTGTGCATAGACATTTAACCAACGGTGAAAATAAAATAATTGCTGTTTAGCCATATAGTTTTATCGATTATTTTGTTTTAATCATCGGTTAAATATAAATATAAACACCGGTTTAGTTTATATCAATAGACAGCATAACTAGTAGTGCCGAGTTTCTACATCTTACTGTCTATTCAGTGCTAGTACCAATAATATGTTAATTTTCTACCAATGTTAAGATATAGGGATGACTAGTATTATATGGAAACCTGCCATTAGTGGATGATAATATTGATCTTTCTGGCAGTTAGAAATCAATAAAGATATTATGAACTTAGTTCAATGAAGTTGTTTGCTTTGTGTAGCACAAATACCCCACCGGTATATGACCGCTGTTATGATATTCGTGGCCTCTTGTGCCAGTTTTATGATGAGAACCAACCTAAACGTGGCTTTAGTGGCAATGGTACCTGTGTCCAACAACACGTATTCAGTAAGTTACTCTTCGATTTATTTATCGTAACAAATCCTCAAATTAAGAATGTTATAAAAATTACTTAAAACTATTTAAATAATTTATAATTAGAAATCGAGAAGACATTATACCAAAACTGAGGTATTCAATTCTTATTTTTTTTATCGTAATGCTTAGTAATATACATTCGATGTTCAGTCTATTTCACATCGAATCTAATTATAATTCTATTTCACAATAAATGAGATGTCTAATCGATGAGGAACCAATTTGTTTTTAAGAAATTGAAACGGAAATTCTTGAACTGTTAAAAATCACCTGATATAAAAGATTATATATTATATTTAAGGCTCACCTACAGACATGTACAAAGGCCCAAATGGTTTATTATTAATTTTATAAAATTACAGGAATCTCAAACAATTCTAAATTGGTCAGCGTATCAGCGTGCCAATATTCTGAGTATACATTTTTGGGGTGATATAGTTGCCTGCTTAATCGGTGGACCAATAGCCGAAAAATGGGGTTCCCGCTATGTCATCGTCTTTGGCATTTTTATCAGCGCTGTCCTTACCATGTTCACACCGATGGCCGCTAAACATAGTTACCTTGCGCTTTTGTTGGTTCGCCTAGCACTTGGTCTCTTTACTGTAAGTATTAAATAATGTCAGACGAAAACACACGTTGTCCCAAAGCAAAATAACTCTTGTTTTGTTGGGAACTAACAAAGGTCATCGTAACATTAGTAGATATTTCACTTTACGCCTATTAGTAATTGTGAGAGTAAAATACTTACATACCAAAAACTGTTGACCGCATTGTAGTAAATGATAGAATTTTTATTTTAAGTATATACGTAATAACGTTTTTAGAAGAAGTAGGTCTTCGTATAGTTTATTAGGGGTTGGCCACAAAAACCAGTAACTGGTGCTTACATTTACGTATCAAAAGATAAAACTGAAAGAGTTCATCACCTACATTTTCAAATGACTTCAAATACGTTTATCGTCAAGTCTGCAACATCGCGACACCTTGTCTGACATGGTTGAAAAACCCATTTGATCTAAGGAAAACAACAATCACTTTCCGTTAGATGGTTCGACTACTCGTTTGTCAATCTTCATACGATAAAAAAGATGTTGTAATTTTTCAGGGCTTCATAAACCCCGCTGGTCACACTTTAATAGCACGTTGGGCAGTTGCTATAGATAAGGGCAAGTTCTCCGGTGCCTTGATGGGAGGAAGTATTGGGATATTCATTGCGTGGACAGTCTGTGGACAACTCATAGAATCATTTGGTTGGCAATGGTGTTTTTATTTCTTCGGTCTCGTGAGCTTTGTCCTAATTATTCTACTTTGGTTTTTTGTTTATGACACGCCCCAAACGCATCCGTACATTTCAAGTAGTGAGAAACAATATTTAATAGAAAATATTAATATTCAAAATAGAAAAGTAAGTACCACATTTTTGTAATTAAATAAATTCGTTATTTGACACAAGAACTAGTTCATATTGAATCAAATACTAAAAACGAATTATAATTAGATTCATGTATACACAACTCTAAAGATAGTTTTTGATAAAATAATACGAAATATTTTTTTAGAAACATATCGACTTTTAAAGGTGAAGCTAGAGAAAATAAGTTTGAATAATGTTGTACTGGAAAATTAATTAACAATAACCCTTTCGTAGTATACATGAAATTTTAATATTTGTTGTTTTTTATGTTTTCAGGTGGCTATCCCATATTTTAGTATTTTAATGTCAATTCCATTCTGGTCACTTGCAATCATAAATTTCGGCAGCGGCTGGGGAATATTTTTCGTCATTAGTGCAGCACCAACTTATATAGCTAATGCTCTTGGATTTAACATTGCATCTACGGGCGTTTTATCAGCGTTAACATACTTGGCAAAATCTACTTTTGCTTTCGTATTTGGCGCTTTAGGAGACTATTTATTGAAAAAGAAATTTGTAACATTGCCTGTGTTGAGGAAGACAGCTATATTTATATCTCATGTAATCCCTGGTTGTGGATTAATGTGTATGGCAATTATAGGAATGCCCCCTGCATTTTATATAGCACTTATTACTTCTGTGATGGCTTTAAACGGAGCTGTGACTTTGACAAGTTCAGTCAATGGGCACGACCTGACAAGGAATTTTGCTGGAACCATAAATGGAATCGTTTACGCGTGCATGACAGTCGCTGGGATCATCACACCGTACGTAACTGCATTTTTCACGAAAAACGACGAGGTAAGTTCTTATTACACGTACGCTTATTAATCTAGCATATTAATGAGAGTTTCCTTCTTCATTCAATTTACTTATTATATCGCACTTGTTTCAAAACACAGAGATGAAGTCAAAACATGTTACTGCCTACGGGATACAAAAATTAAAGCAAACGAGATTACATCATATATTTAAAACTCAGAATGTAAAGACAAAATTTATATGTAAAGTTGTTAAATGTAAAAATTCACTCGCGAATTCATTGCCACCCATAAATTTTTATTGCAGGCACGTGATACAAAGTGCTTGGAGAGGAAATGTAATTGCTTAAGTTAGAGTACCTATTAACTACACAATGAAGTAATAGTATAATCCTCAAATCAGGACTTGTTTACAGACTAGCGCATCTTTATGGCAGCCAGTATTCTTTACGGGAGGCGCTGTGTTTATGGCGACCGGTTTGCAGTTCGTTATCTTAGGTTCAACCCAGACACAGTCCTGGAATGAAATAAAAACAAAACCAGAAAAAGCAAACGATGATGGACGAGGTGAAAAATATTAACCGTTTTGTCATGTCTTTTATTTGTCATTTGGTATTCTCATAAAAAAAATAACTATTAAAAAAATAATATATAACTGAATACACTAATCTCAAAAGTAACTAATTGCCTGCATTTATTTTAACTTAGATTGACATAGTCAGCTTATTCTGAGATTCCGGACTATAACTCATGGTATAAGTGTTATGGTATCAGAAGAGCAGTAACCTTATTACCTACGTTGAATTGATGAAGCCAGAAAATGATAGGTGATTTCGACGCTGGTGGCAGGTTGAGAAGAAGTTTTTTAGAATTTCAAAATGTTAAGCTCAATTCAGACAAGAATAATATAATAAGGGTTTCTTGCTTTCTAAGTTTTTTACAAATTATAATAATTAGGTATTCCTATCCAAAGTAGTGAATTGGAATGAATTGAATTTTAGGCAAAACGCAACTTGAAGTACACTGCGTCGTTCGTGCGCCATAACTATAGATTTTAGAAACGGTAATTGTTGTAATATAAGTTATGGAAATTTTTTCGAGTTTAATTTTGTACTTGATATTTTTATTGTAAAATTAGTAGGGAAGGAGATCTCGTTGAAACTCTGCTACTAGGTGCTTATATTCCCACTAAGGAGGCGTCAGCGGCAACGATACGAGGTGGCAAAATTGATATTCAGGAACAAGCACATCGAAATCTATAAATTAACCTATTTTCAAAACTCACAGAAAACTTACTGGCTAGCTACCTAACCCCATCTTTTCACCCCAAATGACTGGGCTAGAAGTTGATCTCTAAAAGTTCGGCAGCAAATCGACTTCGGTATTAAATGAAAATACTCTTATGGAACGTTTCAAATTTTTCTTTCTAGGTATAATTAAAATTGTGCACTAAATACTGATCTGAGGCTATCATTAATAAAGATAATAACAAAAATTTCAAAGTTGAAATAAGTAAAACTTTTAATAAGCGAGTTATATTTTACGGATGATTTCTCAAAGCACGAATCAAGCTCTAACATGGCAACTTTTTATCTGAAATAATAAACCTCTTGTATAAGATTGAAACTAAAGAAAAAAACTAAATTACGTTTTTATAAATCGCGAACGCAGCCGCGGGCAATAGCTGAATTTTTCAAGGGAGCCTTCAAGGCCAAATCTTTAATGCTATAATAATAGCGAAAAACAGACGAAGAGTCTCAAGGAGGACTTTGATGAATACAAAAGTGGTAGCGTTGGATTTTTGGAAAATCAATTATAATCGAGTCAGCTGATTTTGAAAAAATATCCATAGCTGATTTATTATACCAAATCATAGTGTAGCTTGTAAGGATTAATTCCTATAAAGGAAAATCAAACGGCAAACCAAGGTAAAGGGTGGTTTTTGAACAAACTGTTCTATTTTCCACATATACCTGTATGTGGAATATGTGTACAGATAGATAGACAGAAAACGACTTTGTTTTATACTGTGACGGTACGCACCATCATGAATTTAATTTTTTTTCTTTTATTAATGTTTATTTATTTATAAAGGAATGGCTGTTCTCCATATAATGTATTCCCTCCTTTATTTCGCATAATATGTGTATTTATTATTATTCTCTTTGTATGATATAATTGAATTTTTCTTTGTTTGAAAATTTGACAGAGAAGAGAAGGGACTTGAATATTGGTGTTTGACAGAACAAGACATGAAAAAATTATTCTCGGAAAAAATTGTGTTTTATATTATTACAGATGGAAAAAAGCTATTTGTGGACAAAATGATCAATACTAACAATGAATATTTATATCTTCGATATGTGCGCTACAGACTTCGGTGCTATGGATTTCACCAAAGGGCTAGTTCACATCTTCAAGTCAACAATTAATACATTAATAATTTTACTAATCATGTAGATTTGTCCGATATCTTGCTTGTTGTGTTTATCTATGTTTCAGATGTTCTCCTGGACTGTTGTAATATATAACTACTGATACCTATATACTAATAATCTACTAACATTAATCTATTCCGTGTTTGTTGCTTTTATTTCTGTTCACAGATGATCCAGAGGCTGTTTTATGTTTGTATGTTATTAATGATATATCTAATTATGTGTTTTAACCTAATCTGTTTATTGAACATGTATTCTATAACTAATTATGTGTTGTTGATATTTTCCTTGTGTACTAATTACATTATTTTGCAGACAAATCTAATGTTCTTTTCTTGCAGAGATGTTACTAATAATATTGTATTAATAATTTAAATTTTAGGAATTATGGAATATTTGCATTTAATGCGTATCTGTATGTATAAACCTGGGATTATCTTCAAAAACTTAACTAATGATGTGTAGTTAGTTACAGCAGCATATATTAATTAGTTAGCTTTGACTATGGTATACTTTGGTGTTAGTCTTTAGACATATTGGGACCCGTGGATCCACCTATACAGACTTTTAATTCAATAGAGACGTTCTTATGACTTATATGGGCATATATGCTAACATACATAACTATTTACTGTGGAGACCTACATGATCATATGTAATAAAAGACAGACTTGTATACTATCTATTACTGACCTTCTTGTTTTAGAACTTAACTAATTATTGTCCTTGATTTGTATATTATATGGAGAATGAGCTATACAATATTAAATTAATTTTGATGTAAGTCTTGATTGACTTGTGGGTTATTATAAGATAAGAATTGTTTATACATTGTTATAATTTCATAGTTAACTAAATTAATAAGAGTTAATTGTAAAGCCTGAGTGTGTTAATATATTACTTAGGGAGTATGACACATAGTCTCTTGCGGATAAAAATACTAATTTATTGAATTTAATTTAAGGGGTTCTGAGATATAACTTTGGTTTTAGAAACTGAATTAAATAATATTACTACTTCATAGTCGGAAGCTACTAAGGGGTCCTGATGATTCCTTTAGGCAATATAATTATTTATTAATTTGTTAAGGGAGATTAATTATATGTCAATGGGGATTTACTTGTAGGAGTTCTTGTCTTGTTGTTGCATACATGTTGTTGTACCTGACTGCGGTCACTTACTTGATGGGGGTGTTGATTGTTAATGTCTATCTGCTCTTGTCGCAGTGAGCTTAAAGTCAGACGTCGTATTGAGTCTTGATTGTTTTGAACATAGACAGGGTTATTATTGACCTAGATCTGTGAGGTCATGGTCTTGATTTATTATCTACTATTTAGTCTATTCATATATGTGTATATATTTAAGTATATTTTATAACACTACATTATTACATTACACTATACAACAATCATGCATTCTATGTGGGAAGGCTTAACTGACTTTAGAAAATTTAAAGTTTATTTGGCTTATTGGTTTTTTTTATGTTTTAAATACTTTCCTGTTGAGAAAGCTTGCCTTGGCATTTGGCTTTGTTTGGCGCAAAGGAGTTGCTTATTATAATCCAAATTTTGCTAAAGGTTTTCTTCAGGTTTACTATACTTCCTTAACCAAACAACTCTGCTGTTGCTAAATGTGTATAAAATAGGCATTCAATTAATATTACAAAATAATGAGAAGGGGGTGAAAGCACATATTGATTATTTCTATCTTAACTTTGATTAAGGACGCGGTTTATGGTCTTTGTAACCTTGGACAAATGACGTCGCAAACCATTTGTTTATTGGGACAATCTAATCTACCTAGGATAATTTCGACAATTACCCAGGTTTTCTCGCGTGCCGTTTTTAGGCAACCTAGTTTGTTTTGGTTATAATATGTGCCTTCATGAGACTAGGTTGATTTCACATATTGAGTTTAACTGAATGAGTAACTGAGGGATTGGAGACTGTTAAATCGCGGATCTGCTTGGAGGCGAAGTTGAGGGCCCCGGTGGCCCGCTTCTGGCCAATTGCAAGCGGATCATTCGTATCAAAATTTACATCTTTCCACAATATGTGATTTCACAAGAGTCTTAGAAGTAGGTAGGCCTGGCAAAGCTTGACTGAATTGGAAAGGGTGATTAATAAAAACTACTTATGAGCAGTGTTACTGATGTTGACATCTTTGATGCTGAGTATCACCAATTCACATCTAATTTAATCTTAAATCATTACCTTACGGTGCTATGCTCTCATCTCAAGGGTTAGGGTCATTAGACAGGTGTAGGGTCCATCACTTTACTTAAACTTTAAACTTTCAATTTCATTTTCACGATGGATCCAGAAATCTGTCTTTGACAAGGGGATACATAATACAAGTGAAGGTGTCTCTCGCCTAATTTTAATTTAAAGTTTACTTACAATTCATAGAGAGACATTCTGAAACTTTTACTTTAACAATTTAGGAAAGGGAATTTTATGAGATGTAGAGAGTATCACTATTTAAACTTTATTTAAATTTTATTTTTAATTCACTGTGATATTCTACTTGCATCAGGGGAGGTCGCTGAGGTGATATTCCTCATAATTACAAATTTATTTGATATTTTGGAAGGGTGACTCTGAGTTGAAATGTTCACTCAAGTCTTTTGGCCTTTCCAACTCATTTTACACAAAGGCACTCCAAATGTGTTTTCTAAATTAATAGGTCGTACTGTTGGTGAGTTTCTTGTCGGCTCTTCTCACCAGCGATAGTACGTTGTGAACCGACGCTAGTTTAGATAATGTTTATAATCAATTCAATAAATTCTAATTAAAAGATTGGAGGTTCTTCTTTTATTCTGATATGAGCTCTTTTACTGATAGTTAATGAATGCGGTGGTATAATATTAGAGAGGTGGCTTAGGTGGGGTGCCTACACAAAATTATATAATTTGTTATGAAATGTACATTAAAATTCCTTTTGGCTAATAAAGGCACGGCGTACTCAGGTGATGAGCTTATGTCATGAGACGATACATTTGTCATTATTCATGAAACGCATGACATTTTACACTTACAACTTATACTACAAGACTATTATTTATATAGATATATTTTATACACCGATCCGTGAGTCTTCTTGTTCCTTGATCAACACTCCTATATAACCTACCTTGTGAACATAGGGTTAACGGTATTATGACGAGGGTTCTTATTACTAGATGATCACGATTTATGGCCAAAGTAAGTTTATTTACTTAATAAATGTTATTATTTTTCACTTTATAACTTCTTTTATTTCTCATTCTATGCTTCGGCTTGAGTTTGTCATTCCTTGGCTCTTTGAGGGTCGGGGTGGACGTTACAATTCGGTGCGCGTTCCCAGGATTCAAGAATCGGCTGCTGCGGCATGATGTGGAGTGGGACTAGGACAGTTGGATCTTATCCTGGATCTCACAATTTCGGCGCGCGAGTCCAAAATTACATTAGGTGTTGCATCCGAGGTGTCTGGATTGATGTTAGTGAACAAGTTCTGCTGTCAGACTGAGCTATTTTATTCTTGTGTATCTAAAAGATACACAATTTGTTGCTTGTGAGGCGGAGCAAGGTTTCAAAGGTTATAGAGGGTTGTTGTTTATTTCGGGGTTGACAGGGGGTGATCGGTGGTTGGTGTAATAATTAACAGTCTGATTTTATAGGTAAATGATTTAGAAATTGTGAAAAAATTTAATCTCGTGTCCAGATAAGTTCGTCAGGTTGTCGCTAGGGGCGCCACAGTGGAATTGCAAATTTTAATTATGTGTCAAATTAATTCGTCATCTTGCCATTAGAGGGCGCCATGGTGATTTTGAAATTTTAATACTCGCGTTCAAGTTAATTCGTCATCTTGCCATTAGAGGGCGCTGCAGTGACTTTGAATTTTTAATTCTAGCGTCCAAATTAGTTCATCCTTTTGTCACTACGGGCGTTGCAAGTGACTTAGAAAATTTTATTTCTTGTATTGAATTAGTTCATCACTTTGCCGATGGGGGCACCACAATTACCTTGTTGATATTCTTTGGTCTTGTTGATTAATTACACAGCGAGGCAAATTTAATTTAATGGGGTGTATATTTTCAATTAAATGAAATATTAATCATTATTTTATGAAAATTTAATGAGCACTTTATTAATTTTATTTTTCATAACAGAGTTGAGGAAGTTTATTAACTGTTAGTCAGTCTTGTGTTATAAATGGGAGTTAGGCTAATAATTATTTACTATGGTGGAGTCAGATGTTGTTATGAAGCATGAACTTAGGAATAATATTTAATAATTTAAATTATATTATATACATAACTTAGATAGGTTATGATTACATATAGCTTGCTAGCGTTGAGTAAATATTTGAATGAAGTAATTGAAGGATGGAATTCTAATATTTCAGGATGAACCAAGAGATGTAACAGTGCTAGTTCACTGCTAATTATAGTGAATCAAGAGATATTATCTAATTGCTACAAAGCAAAGAGCAGAAGCGCTCTCATATAAACAAAGGAGCTACTTTATTAATATTAATTGAAGATTAGTGCATATCATTTGATGCTGAAGAGTTACTGATATCTTGCTGCCATTATATTTGGAGAATAAATATTGAACAATTTGAAGAAATATATTGAGTGAAAAAAAAAAAATGCCGAAGGAAGTTCAGAAACCTGGAATGACTACAAGGGGTGAAAGGAGGAGTGCTGCGAGAGGTGCGGAGAGTACCAGACCTACGGCTGCTGTCCAAAGGGGAAACCCGAGATTTTTGAGAATTATGAAGAGGATGTTGGACCAGACATTGAACCCTGTCCTTACAAAGATTAACCAGTTAGAAAACAGTTTGACTTCAAATAGTGGAGAGACCAGTTCGCAGAGGCCTGTGGCCTTGAGACTAGACCAAATGGATAGTGAAATGACATTGGCATCTGGGAGAGTCAACCCTCGAGGAGTTATGGAGAATATTGAACCAGTGGCAGGTGGTTCAGCGGGATTAAGACCAGTTGAGAACAATATTACACAACCGTGTACTATGAAGACAGGTTATTCACAAACAGATACTGTTGAGAGGCATATGCCGTTGGCATGTTATCCTACAATGCCGGTTAATGATTTAGAGAAGCCGAAATTTCCGACACAAAAACAACATCCAGTTGCCTTCATAGAAGATTTATGTGCATATTTGAAGCGAATACCTATAGGGTTTAGCAATGAGATTGATCTCATTATTGAATGTTTGGATGGTGGTTCCAGGAGTTGGGCTCGTGTATACCGAGAGCGTTGGACCAATTTTGAAGATTTTAAACGAGATTTTCTAGAAACATACTGGGGAGAAGCTGAGCAGGGAGAGCTTCGTAAGAAAATAGTACATGGCACATGGAATCGCTCTGGCACTAGTATGCTGAATTACTTTATCACTTTATGTGGGCAAGCGAAGATGCTCACCTACCCAATACAGGAGACGCAACTCATAAATGATATCATGCATCACTTTCCAAAAGATGTGCAATATGCGTGGTCTACGAGTCAGAGCAGAACGATTATTGAAGCGTCGGAGTTCCTGAGGAAGCTAGACAATGTTAACAGAGGTGAAGTGCTGAATACTACACTGCGGGTACCTGCGTCATCACATGAACAGAATAATAATAATAGTAATAACAAGGCGAAGCCCAGTTGGCAAATCAAGAAACAAACTTTGAAGCCAGTTCAAGTACCTCCAGTAGGCAGTGCTAATGTTAATATTATAGAAGATTTAACTATACCACATGAAGAATATGATTATAAATTAAACTAAACGATGTTGGTGGGAGTGTGCCCGACCCATTAACTATAGGAGGGACTAATAAGTTGTTGATAGAGTTAAGGATTATGTTGCTGAGTGGGTGGAAGCCTGGACACTCTCTGGGCACTTGTAATACTGGAAGATAATCTTCGAGAGTGGAATATCAGAGATATCTACTCGAGATGCTGATGATTCAGGTTTCCAAGAAAAGTTAAAGGAAATTAAAACGGGGATAGAGCTTTCGGATGTACAGTTAAGTCAGTTAAAACAAGTTTTGGGTAGGTTTCGTATTATATTTTCTAATGTTTTGGGTCGTGCAAATTGTTATGAACATGAGATTAAGATGTCAGATAGTACACCATATATAAGATGGTCATATCCTGTGCCTTATGCTTACCGTCAAAAGATGGAGGAGAAATTGGCAGAGATGGTTGAGATGGGCATTATTTCGCGGGGTTCCACTCCGTATAGTAGTCCGTTAACGTTTGCGACCAAACCCGACTGGTCTTTACGTTTATTCTTAGATGCGCGGGAGATCAAAAGTTTATGGTTGCAGACTCTGAAGCTCCACTTATGCAAATTGATGTACTTAACGCCTTTCATGGGGTGTCATATATTAGTGTGGTTGATTTGAATAATGCCTACTTTCAGATACCTATATCTAAGGACGGTAGGAAATACACTGGGTTTGCTTTTAACGGAAAGTCATATATGTATAATGTACTCTCACAAGGTTTAAGGACTTCAGTGGCAGTTTTAGTCGGGCTATAGACATTATATTGGGCCCAGAGGTTAGGCAGGTTATGTAAATTATTTGGACGATCTGGCAATTTTAACTTGTGGTACTCTGACTGATTATTTAGAGCATTTAAGTATAATATTAAAGAAATTGCAAGTTGCTAGCCTTACATGTAATACTAGAAGGTGTAATTTCATATATAAGAAGTTAAGATACTAGTGCATATCATGTCGACTTCAGGTATTAGGGTTGATCAGGAAACCTTAGGGTCGTACGGAAATTCCCTATACCCAAGATAGATAGATAGATCGATAGGTAGAGCATTTGAGGGTCTTTTTCGGGTCATATAATTATTAGGCTAGTAATTAGGATTGATCATAAAACTTTGATTTTGTAAGGATTTGGGAATTATGCAATAATCAGTTAACTTGATGGATATTATAGTTAGAGCAATCTAGCTACCAGATAAAGTATATTAAGGAGAAGGACTCTCGAGATTTTAAGGAGAACAGTTATTGAAATTTTCTTTAATGAAGAAGGTTTAGGTTTCTTTGAATTATGACTTATGTATATTAAACATTTGTGGCTTTCATGTTCTATGGGGTGATTAAATTACGTCTATGAATTTCAGATTTTAAGGGGTGACTTTATCTAATTTTAAAATTTGTTTTGGATATGAGACATATAGTTGGTGGGGTATATGGGATGGACAATACTTATGTTAAGGTTATATACAGGATGTTATTAACTTAGATTAAGGTTATATACAGGGTGTTATTAACTTAGATTAAGTTTATGTACAGGATGTTATTAACTTATAGGACTATATACAGGGTGTTATCAATTTATTATTTGATGATCGTACCTTAGGTTAGAATTTAATTTATCCGCAAGCTACGAAATTAAATTCGGGGTGGTGTGACGGTACGCACCATCATGAATTTAATTTTTTTCTTTTATTAATGTTTATTTATTTATAAAGGAATGGCTGTTCTCCATATAATGTATTCCCTCCTTTATTTCGCATAATATGTGTATTTATTATTATTCTCTTTGTATGATATAATTGAATTTTTCTTTGTTTGAAAATTTGACAGAGAAGAGAAGGGACTTGAATATTGGTGTTTGACAGAACAAGACATGAAAAAATTATTCTCGGAAAAAATTGTGTTTTATATTATTACAGATGGAAAAAAGCTATTTGTGGACAAAATGATCAATACTAACAATGAATATTTATATCTTCGATATGTGCGCTACAGACTTCGGTGCTATGGATTTCACCAAAGGGCTAGTTCACATCTTCAAGTCAACAATTAATACATTAATAATTTTACTAATCATGTAGATTTGTCCGATATCTTGCTTGTTGTGTTTATCTATGTTTCAGATGTTCTCCTGGACTGTTGTAATATATAACTACTAATACCTATATACTAATAATCTACTAACATTAATCTATTCCGTGTTTGTTGCTTTTATTTCTGTTCACAGATGATCCAGAGGCTGTTTTATGTTTGTATGTTATTAATGATATATCTAATTATGTGTTTTAACCTAATCTGTTTATTGAACATGTATTCTATAACTAATTATGTGTTGTTGATATTTTCCTTGTGTACTAATTACATTATTTTGCAGACAAATCTAATGTTCTTTTCTTGCAGAGATGTTACTAATAATATTGTATTAATAATTTAAATTTTAGGAATTATGGAATATTTGCATTTAATGCGTATCTGTATGTATAAACCTGGGATTATCTTCAAAAACTTAACTAATGATGTGTAGTTAGTTACAGCAGCATATATTAATTAGTTAGCTTTGACTATGGTATACTTTGGTGTTAGTCTTTAGACATATTGGGACCCGTGGATCCACCTATACAGACTTTTAATTCAATAGAGACGTTCTTATGACTTATATGGGCATATATGCTAACATACATAACTATTTACTGTGGAGACCTACATGATCATATGTAATAAAAGACAGACTTGTATACTATCTATTACTGACCTTCTTGTTTTAGAACTTAACTAATTATTGTCCTTGATTTGTATATTATATGGAGAATGAGCTATACAATATTAAATTAATTTTGATGTAAGTCTTGATTGACTTGTGGGTTATTATAAGATAAGAATTGTTTATACATTGTTATAATTTCATAGTTAACTAAATTAATAAGAGTTAATTGTAAAGCCTGAGTGTGTTAATATATTACTTAGGGAGTATGACACATAGTCTCTTGCGGATAAAAATACTAATTTATTGAATTTAATTTAAGGGGTTCTGAGATATAACTTTGGTTTTAGAAACTGAATTAAATAATATTACTACTTCATAGTCGGAAGCTACTAAGGGGTCCTGATGATTCCTTTAGGCAATATAATTATTTATTAATTTGTTAAGGGAGATTAATTATATGTCAATGGGGATTTACTTGTAGGAGTTCTTGTCTTGTTGTTGCATACATGTTGTTGTACCTGACTGCGGTCACTTACTTGATGGGGGTGTTGATTGTTAATGTCTATCTGCTCTTGTCGCAGTGAGCTTAAAGTCAGACGTCGTATTGAGTCTTGATTGTTTTGAACATAGACAGGGTTATTATTGACCTAGATCTGTGAGGTCATGGTCTTGATTTATTATCTACTATTTAGTCTATTCATATATGTGTATATATTTAAGTATATTTTATAACACTACATTATTACATTACACTATACAACAATCATGCATTCTATGTGGGAAGGCTTAACTGACTTTAGAAAATTTAAAGTTTATTTGGCTTATTGGTTTTTTTTATGTTTTAAATACTTTCCTGTTGAGAAAGCTTGCCTTGGCATTTGGCTTTGTTTGGCGCAAAGGAGTTGCTTATTATAATCCAAATTTTGCTAAAGGTTTTCTTCAGGTTTACTATACTTCCTTAACCAAACAACTCTGCTGTTGCTAAATGTGTATAAAATAGGCATTCAATTAATATTACAAAATAATGAGAAGGGGGTGAAAGCACATATTGATTATTTCTATCTTAACTTTGATTAAGGACGCGGTTTATGGTCTTTGTAACCTTGGACAAATGACGTCGCAAACCATTTGTTTATTGGGACAATCTAATCTACCTAGGATAATTTCGACAATTACCCAGGTTTTCTCGCGAGCCGTTTTTAGGCAACCTAGTTTGTTTTGGTTATAATATGTGCCTTCATGAGACTAGGTTGATTTCACATATTGAGTTTAACTGAATGAGTAACTGAGGGATTGGAGACTGTTAAATCGCGGATCTGCTTGGAGGCGAAGTTGAGGGCCCCGGTGGCCCGCTTCTGGCCAATTGCAAGCGGATCATTCGTATCAAAATTTACATCTTTCCACAATATGTGATTTCACAAGAGTCTTAGAAGTAGGTAGGCCTGGCAAAGCTTGACTGAATTGGAAAGGGTGATTAATAAAAACTACTTATGAGCAGTGTTACTGATGTTGACATCTTTGATGCTGAGTATCACCAATTCACATCTAATTTAATCTTAAATCATTACCTTACGGTGCTATGCTCTCATCTCAAGGGTTAGGGTCATTAGACAGGTGTAGGGTCCATCACTTTACTTAAACTTTAAACTTTCAATTTCATTTTCACGATGGATCCAGAAATCTGTCTTTGACAAGGGGATACATAATACAAGTGAAGGTGTCTCTCGCCTAATTTTAATTTAAAGTTTACTTACAATTCATAGAGAGACATTCTGAAATTTTTACTTTAACAATTTAGGAAAGGGAATTTTATGAGATGTAGAGAGTATCACTATTTAAACTTTATTTAAATTTTATTTTTAATTCACTGTGATATTCTACTTGCATCAGGGGAGGTCGCTGAGGTGATATTCCTCATAATTACAAATTTATTTGATATTTTGGAAGGGTGACTCTGAGTTGAAATGTTCACTCAAGTCTTTTGGCCTTTCCAACTCATTTTACACAAAGGCACTCCAAATGTGTTTTCTAAATTAATAGGTCGTACTGTTGGTGAGTTTCTTGTCGGCTCTTCTCACCAGCGATAGTACGTTGTGAACCGACGCTAGTTTAGATAATGTTTATAATCAATTCAATAAATTCTAATTAAAAGATTGGAGGTTCTTCTTTTATTCTGATATGAGCTCTTTTACTGATAGTTAATGAATGCGGTGGTATAATATTAGAGAGGTGGCTTAGGTGGGGTGCCTACACAAAATTATATAATTTGTTATGAAATGTACATTAAAATTCCTTTTGGCTAATAAAGGCACGGCGTACTCAGGTGATGAGCTTATGTCATGAGACGATACATTTGTCATTATTCATGAAACGCATGACATTTTACACTTACAACTTATACTACAAGACTATTATTTATATAGATATATTTTATACACCGATCCGTGAGTCTTCTTGTTCCTTGATCAACACTCCTATATAACCTACCTTGTGAACATAGGGTTAACGGTATTATGACGAGGGTTCTTATTACTAGATGATCACGATTTATGGCCAAAGTAAGTTTATTTACTTAATAAATGTTATTATTTTTCACTTTATAACTTCTTTTATTTCTCATTCTATGCTTCGGCTTGAGTTTGTCATTCCTTGGCTCTTTGAGGGTCGGGGTGGACGTTACAATACTATTTAAAAATGTAACAAACTAAACCGCCTTAGAAAGCGTGCTCTAAAATGGGAAGGCTTGGACTCAACATTGGGATGTCTATGGAAATTGGGAAGATCTAGATTATCTAATATATAAAATTCTCGTGTCACAGTTTTCGTTGCCATACTCCTCCGAAACGGCTTGACCGATTTTGATGAAATTTTTTGTGCTTATCCGGTATCTATGAGAATCGGCCAACATCTATTTTTCATCCCCCTAAATTTTAGGGGTAGTCCACCCCTAAATTTTTTTACTTATTTTTTAGACAAAATTTTTAATTTCTATTTTTTTATGATACAACATACAAAAATACATACAACCTTAGATTTTCAACCCTCTACGATCAACCCCTATTTTTACCGGGCAGGACGACGTCTGCCGGGACAGCTAGTTTATTATAAGAAAAAATTATATGGGTGAATAAAATAAATTTTTAATTTGTATTATTACAAATGTTTATTTCATGTTTAGTTTATTAAGTATGTGGGTAGGTACAACATATAATACATTATATACACATTAAACATTACATTCAACATAATTGTTCACTTTCATCAACGAACAACATCACATTTATGTCACAAACTCGAAAATACTATTTCTAAGCGCACAAAATCTTAATTTAATAAAATTTAAATATAGGTAAAACAAACTGCGCTAAAATACTCACAAAAATTTTATATAAAATACCAACTACTGTATTTCTGAAATAAACTACGAAATAGATTTCATTCATATATAAAGGCAACAAATTAATTGACGTAAACACAATATAACTTTATATCAATCTATTAATAATAATAACATTTAATCATTAAGAGCAAATAATATTAGACATCAATCTATATAATATATTTAAGATTGAAATTATTCTTACGTCTTTGGAATTACATCACCAAAACAATCCTAGTTATGGTCACAAACTTTACAAATTTAAGGCGGGATTCACATTAAATACAGTCACTTAACAAGTTACTAATAAGTAAGATAAGTAGAAGCTATACTGGTTTAAGTTAAAATCATTTACATATTTTATACGATAATGATCGTAAATAATTATATTTTTCATATACTCTAAAACAATCCCGAGTCTCACTGTCTGGCAAATAATAGATTCCGACCGTCTCTGGAATCCCCCAAACTACTAACAATAATACCAATTGATTGATGTCGGTCATACTTTATATTTTACAAAATTTTAAAATATTCGAAAAATGAAAGCCTTTGCTACTAAGTGTGGCCGAGGAAGATTGACTCTTCCAAGAGCGTTTTTTATATATTATGTTCCTAAGTGTCATGAGTTACATTAGGTACCAGAAGTTTGCAATATTTTTTACATCACAAGCAAAACGTGCACATTTGCTGTTTAGAACCAATGAGCAGAAAGTAATTTAGACCAGTCAGTAAAAAATATATTTCAAATTTTGACTGGGTAGGTATTGCCCGATCTAATTTTATTAGTTCACGAAACGTTAAAAGAACAACATACTTTTTCAGCAGTAGTCTGATATTTTTAAGTTGTACCTATCTTTATGAGTAAATCAAATGTATCTCTCGTAAAAGTTGTCTTTGACGCTAGTACAAATAACAACAAGTATTTTGTGCTTTTGCATTCCGCACTATATCGTATCTCCATAGTATCGAGTAATTCAGTCATAGAAAATATTCGCATGAATCGAATTCGGCAAACACCACAAAAACAAACTTTGCCCACTTATTGTGTAAATAAATATTAAACATAAGATTCCGATTCCGTGTCAGACTCTGAACCGTCCAGAGCCAAGATATTTTGTCCTTTCTTGTCCGATAAGTTGGAAGGATCCCTATACAGGCGAGGTACAGATTTTGATCGCGATCCTTTCTCTTCCTTGTTCACGTGGACTGGTTGAAATTTCTTCAAGACCCTTTGGTACACCATCTTCCTTGGTGGAACGGGTGGCGGCATATGTGGAGGTTTCTTATTATTATTTTGTTCGTTTTCCGAAGTGTGATATTCGGGCTGAACAGCGGTAGGGGTGGCTTTGTAAATATCAGTTGGGAATAAGTTCGGTGTCTTTACTTCGTGGAATATATCCCTTCGGCGGTTGTATACTGAATTGTATAAGGGGTCGATATATTGCGTCGTGTAACAATTTTCGAAGGAGTTTTCACTTGCTGGGGATTCCGTGGAACGACTGTTGTATGAGTTTTGAGGGTGATACAATGTATCACTGCTGCTAGAGTCGCTGTGAAGAACTATGTTAGCCAAGGATTTCGATTGGTTCAACTTGTTATTATTGTAATTACGAATTCTTGACTTTTTATTCTCTTCGGGGTTGCCGTTATGAATTTTCTCCGCGTAAGTATACGAATTTTGTATTGGATTCATATTTTTCTTCTCTGCTTCCTTGTTATTTGTTATGACCGCTAGTGTAGTACAACTTTTGGTACACATGTGTGCCGGGTCATATCGTCTTTTACGGCAACAATTTGTTACATTTACTTCGTAATTGCCGTTTTTGTTTTTGTCAGTGCCGTTTACGTGTCCATCATCATTTACATCTAAACTCTTTGTCCTCGCTGCTTGACGAGACCAGTCATTTCTTGTAAAAATGGTGGCTGCCGGTGTTACTTTTGCATCTGAAATGTTCTGCGAGGCTTCTCCTTGTTTTTTGCTCATGTGCCCGTAAATGTTTTCCGAATTCGTTTTGCTGCTATAGTTTGCACTCTTTTTCTCCCATCCTGTGTATACTCGAGAATACTGTGTGTTTGTATTTTGCTCATTTGGATATTGATTTTGGCGTTGAATGTTTTCGGTGAACATCGCAAGGTCATGTATGTTACTGTATACTATGTTTTCTTGACTAGATATCAGATCGCGTTTATTGTCCATGGATTCTTGTTTCGATTCTAATAGATTATCAGAACTTTTTGCTCTATTAAAGTTTTTGTTCGTATTACTATCTGTTCCTTGAGACTCTGCAAACATACTGTACACTTTTGACGTTCTTGCCGCTTTCGAGACGTGACTTCTGGGAGGTTTTTGTGGCTCTAGACCCGTGATATACTTTGCAGGACTTTGCCCATAAATTTCATTCGTGGAACGTTGCAGCGCTTGTTTGGATACATAATTTCTTTCATCAATACCATTTGAGATTCCAATATTAATCGAGTTATGAACGTATCTTTCACCTACATATGGAGTGTTATACAATTCTTCGTTCACTGTACTGTATATCTCCGCTTTATTAGCATATATATTCTGCCGTTGTGATACTTGAGGTAGTCCGTTAACATTATGATTATCTGCATTATATCGTATTAGCAATTTTGATTCTTGCTGTAAATTGCATGTTGGTGCAGATAAGCTATGTAAGATGTTTCTAGGTGCAGGACTGTTACCACCATTGCTGTTAGAATCATCTTCCGAAAGTGTTAATCCAGAATCCCTACTTAGCGACAGTTTTTCTTTGCGAGGAGTTGATAGTTCCATAGAGTCTAATGAAATACCAACTGAATGGAGGCTATCGCTTTCTTCTGCTCCAGAATCGAGCAAAGCATTGGAAGTTTCTGGACTACCATTACCAAGAAGACCCGTTATTTGTGGACCAAACAAAGCTTCAGCTTTCACTATTAGGAGTTCCACTATCATCGGAATTGCTTTAGGTGCTTTGTCGCATGGGTGAGGGGCCACAAAAGACTGGGACCAACGCAAACCCCCAGGTTCATAGGGCACATAAGATTGATATTGGATTTCTTTGCAATAGCTTGTAACAGGCATACGAAGTATGTAAGCATGGTGTAGTGTGCTTTCGGTAATTTCAAAAGCAACGAACGTACCGCTGTCACCTTTTCTGCTTGTGACAAACCTGTAAAAGATAGTCTTTATAAATAAAGATTCAGTTTTTTTTATATTTATTTTACATATTGTTGAAAAATATACCATTATGTAAATAAATGACTTTCGTTTGATTTATAATTATCAAGAAAGAAATAATGAAAAACTTTATTTGAGGAAATAGCGACGTAGGTGCATTATTTATAATACACATTATTATACACAAAGTATTATTTGAGAATTGCAAACCTTCCTTTTGGCGTAAGACCTTAACGACCCAATTTTGTTAATATTAAATAAAATTAATAAAACTAATTGTAATGTATTGTCAATAAAAAATAATAAATTACTTACTAAGCACTTGTAACCATGCGGGATATTGTTCCGAGACGAGCAAGGGCTGTGGCAAAGCGCGGAAGAATTCCTTGACGAGAGCTGCCAGCAGCAGCACTGGAGCGCGATCTAGTTCAGAACATCCTTCCGCCCACGGACCTAATGTATCCAACTGAAAAATAAAACACATTTACATTTAGTACCAGAAAGCGCATTATCATATTTTTTATTACATTATTTTTTAACATTGAAAAAACTAGAATTTGGGTTATTAATATCAGATTTTCACTTATTACTTTGAGGATTTGACTAGGAAAATAAGCACTTGACAATACAATAATGTTACCTTAATGCATCGGTTGTAGAGTCTCACCTTGTCTCTAAGCAGCCTTAGTGCCTTGGCATTGGCACTCCTTCTGAAGACGCCGTGCGTGTGCGGCGCCACAGCTCTGAGGCGGCGTAATGCCTGCAGCAGCGCGGGAGGCGGCGTGCCGTTGCACAGACGCGTCAGCGCAACGCCAAACAACCGACCGCCGCGGCGGAGTAATCGCAAACCTCGACCAGGTGTCGTATTCCCACTAGGAATTAAAAAAATAGATTAGAAGATTCTAGAATTCTAATATGAGGTTATTGAGCTAGTAGCCATTTCATTCTCCAAATTTAATTTAGAGTTAGAATTACCTTATTCATTAGATATGTTTGCATTGATCTTTATGTTAGATCCTATTACTGTCAATATTAGATTTTAAAAGAGACATAATTACATTACAAATGTATCCCTTTTGCTTAATTAATGATTACTTAAACGGAATTCGGTTATAACAGGCTTAATGTCCGGTTCCTGTAAGGTACTATTCATTTACTTGCCCTGCCTGGATGGAGCTTGTCAAATTATGGAACCGGTCAAAGTTTTTCAGGAACGATAAATCTTGGGACCTAAAGTGGCCGTTTTCGCAGATTCGTATCACAACATGAGAAGTATCAAAATAAAGTGGAATTTTATGCAATGTCTTACACCTAATAGTATTTTAAAAACGTAATTTTATTAATCGTTCCTCCAAAAGCGGCCGCTTCAGGCCCACTTTCTTGAATATAAAGCTATATAAAATTGGTGAATTTTATGCAATTTAACTTCTAATGATAAATTCGCAACAATCGAAAATAGATGTCGATAGATCATTGTATACCACTAAAGAAATTACATAGACTATAGGCATTATACTCACTTCTTTATGCCTTGATTTTTCTTCCTTAATTCAAAAACGAGTCCACAAGGATTGTTTTTCGCATTTACATGCTCTAAATCAAACCCATCTTCATTGGAGAGAGTCTGTCTTATTCGAGACATCTGGAATAAATCGAAAATTTTAGTTAAATACTTGCAATGCATGCAATAAATAATTCATTTCATATGAAACTATAATAACTTGTTTTAATTAATATAGCGGACCATTGTTATATTACTGAATTTGGTTATACCAGAAGTAATACCTTGCAAAGAGTGAAAAGTAGACTAAATTTTTTTAACTTATATCTACAACCTTCAGAAAATGTGCTCTAGGGGAATACAGATTGAATAAAAACTTATGAATTTGAATTGGAAACAAATATTACCTGTATGGCATGAGGTCTTTCAATACCTCTTAGAGGCATCGGTGGTGCGTCCCTTCCATTCGTACACATAAGTTAAACTCATTGGCAGATCCCCATCTGCCTTCTTCATTTTCACCATCGACTTCACCGTCACCATCACCCTCTGTGGTACGTTTTGTACAACTTGGAGGGCTTGCCGCACTACGCATCGAGCGCTCATGTCCGGGCTAACTGATACTGTTTTGCACTGAAATTAAAGCAATACATCGTTAGATAAATGTAGTATAATTAAAAAAAAACTGAATTTATGCACCACCTACATTATTAGATTTATATATTTATTTATTATATATTATCCTGTATGTTAGGTTGCCTGGAAGAGATTGCTCTAATCAATAAGTCTGCCAATTATTTGCCTCAATATATTGTAACTAATGTACTGTTATTTTGGTGAGCAAGAAAGTGTTATCTATATAATTGTCCAGTAGAAAATTATAGATCTGAATATTTTTAAGTTTTCTTTAAATATAAAATATAAGTATTACTTACAAATTCTATCGAACTCATGTGATCTTTGTATATGATCTGGATGTTCGTTGACTTTGGTTCCGTACTCAGTTGAGCATTTAGCGCATTTTGGATTTTTCTGCAAAAATAAGATTACCTTTTATAGAAATCATAAAAAGTTTTGGATCACATACTTTTGTAGCTTAATAAGCTTTCCTAAACCTGCACGTTGAGATAGCCAGTGTGTCGAACCTGCCAAACACCCTTGGACCAACATAGCAGGCATACTGTCCGTTCTCACTATAACCGGAGGCCAGAGCCAGCAGTAGGGCGTTTTATGGGCTATTATTATTTCATATAATAAGGTTTCCTAGTAGGTAATTCCCATGCGGATTACTTGCATATCCTTTGATTCTATGGCGTTTATGTATAAGTTTAACATTTATATGTGTAATAGCGACCTTGATGAAATTCTCTAATTTTTCACAGTTCATGAAGTTTGTATGTACATTTATACCAACATTTATGATAGTCAGTTCAGTCTAAAAGCATTGAAGCAAAAACAAAGGAAAAAATCCTTTGAGTAAAATCACTTTGATATTTAATATTAGTCGATATGGATATAGAAATATTGAAGCTTCGATTACATACCTGTACCAAGTATCTCTAGCAGCCTGTGTAGGGTAAGTGGCAAGATAGTTTGCAACACCGGTCGGCGTCGGCCATCCGATCAAGAAGCCGGTGTCATCACCGTCAGGCAGTGATAGCCATACTTCGGTCAATCGCACACTTTCTTTTAACTTAAAACAATTTGTTCCTCTCGATTTGCCAACTAGGAGTAAGTCGCTGAAGAGGAACAGGTGGCGGTCTAGCGGTGGGGAGGTTGATCCTAATGGACTTAGTTGGACGGGAGCTTCCATTATAAAGGTGCGAGGGGAGAGGTTTGGGTTACTCGCGTTGATTGTACCGCCGATATCTAAGCTCGGGCGTTTACGTAAACTTTTCTGCTTCTGTAATGAAAAATAGAATGGTTTATTTATATTTTTACATAGTATTTGACAGTCAATTAACTAATGCTGATCAACCAAATTGAATAAATGCGATTGAAAGAACGGAACTGAAAGAACATGAGGGTATTCTATGACATTTATGACTCGAGTTTTACGTTTACATGGATCACTTTAGTTAATTCAACCAAATTGGTAAAATCTTTACCAAGTAAAATGATAATAAGACATTTTAACACCCTCTTTTTAATATAGACATCGGTTTAGAATGTATTGTAAATTATCACATATCCAATTCTATTGTAATATTGTAATAATACCAACAAATTAACCCTCAACATTTACAGCACAGTAGTTATTTACTGTGGTAAGTTCATTATTTGATATGCTACAGACAATCATATATAGGAAAGATAATGATATATATCACTTTAGAAGCAATTCTCTCTTGAATTTTCTTTCAAGCTTAATAAGCTTTTATTGTTCATCGTATAATATATATACATTATCTATTTTTCGACTTCAATGCATCGAATACGTGACAAGAAAATTGTTAAAAATTACATTAATTTGGTACTAAATCATTTCTCAATATGCAAGAAATTAACGACGTGGATTAAAAATGAAATGATGGATAAACAGCATGCAATTGTATTGTATGTACCTGAGCATGATGCGTTGCGAGTGCAGCGGGTGCGTCAGCGTCGTGCAGCGCGAGGTAGTCGTGCGGGAATAGGTCCTGCACGCGCTCCAGGTCGGAGAGGCGTGCCGCGCGGCGCCGCGCGCATCCACTGCCCACAAGGCGTTCATACTGAGCCAATCGTTCAATCTGAGAACAAAGGAAATAATTCTCGTTACAGCAAAGTTTACTAATGCTATAGAACAAAATACTAGGATGACTATAGCTCAATAAAAAATATAATTCTGAAAAACACTTAAACCTAGCAAATCATTGAATCAAACAACCATCTGTTCAATTTCCTATTTTATCGTAAATATAGTATTAGAACCAGTAAACATGGTTCCCACATATTACATATTGACTCAAATTACAATAGTAATCTAGCAAACAAAGTAAGATCAATATCATCACGATATCATATTAAAATACCTTGATTGTCGTTTAATAAATACTAATGCTAATTTTTGGTCAACTGTTTCCATTAAAGCCTTACAAATAGTAATAAAGAGTAAATGATTTAAAATAAATATATCAGCCTTTAATACATTGTGTATGCAATGAATATGCACTTTAATCTAAATTACCATCGCGTAGGTCATAAATATCTTACTCGGCCCGAGGGGGGTTTACTCCCGGGCGCATCGCGACGCAATATTTCCTCAAGCGTGTCCACGACATTGCTACCTTATTATAATAGGATAAAGAAGTGTGAGAATTCCACAAGTCATTCTAAGCTATCTCCATCTACAAACTAAGAGAGAGAAACACACGTTAAATATACACTTTGAATGTAGTCACGTATTCATCAACGAGTTCGCGAAATTGCTGAATATTTAATTTTCAGTTTGCACGATCCTCCGCATTACAATATGCTTATAAAACAAAAATTTACATAAATATATTTTCTATCTCAAACTATCGAGATAATATTTTTCCACGACTCATCGCATTAAATAATTTGATTCGGCCTGAGTCGTGTTCATTGGAACGTAAAATTATGCATTTGACTCACGGCGACTAACATTAAGCAGCTTGGAGTTATGTAGAATGCAACAACGGTGCTATCCAACTCCATTATTATAATAAGAAATAGTATTCTTCATTGGAATAGCTTTGCCGTAATATCCTGTCTTTTATTAACATGACCGAGTTACATTAGAATGTATTAAATGACACTTCTGATTATGAACTGTCGAGGCACGTGTAAAGCAGTGAAGATTAAAGGAATTTTCAGACATTAGTGACACACATATAAAGTAACATTTTTATCATGTACCAAAAATACGGCTGCAACGTTGCTTACGTAAACTATAGCTTTTTTTAGCTTTTTCGCATGTTTAAAATTAGCTTAAGACAACCCTAGACCAGCTGGTATACAAACAAAGTTTAATGCAGTCGGAGAAAATTATTACTAACTTTGTCGGGACAAGCAACAGCTAGTCAAGGGTTCTTTTAAGTATTTTTAGATTTTTTTGAATAAATAAATTAACATAGGATTTTCCCAATACGGTGTATACATATTTATTTGTTATAATTGTATATATGTTCAGGCAACTAGTGACGTATCATCAACTTAAATTTTAAGTTTTATATGTAGGCCGTAGACCTTGGTTATTATTTGCGACAAGAACCTTATTTATAATAAGACCGTGAAAAGGATACCAATATATTAATTCAAATTTATCTTCTTTATACGTTAGGAAATATATATACCTTTATTACTATTAAAAAATGTAACAACTATTGTGAAACCGTAATAATTAAACCAAATTAACTCACTTTTATGAAAATTAATAGCACATGATTTGACTTGGTCAGCATCTAAAGTATCATTAAGGACATGTCGAATTATTGTACCATGAATAATTACAATAATGTATCAAAGTGCGCACAACCGCAGCCTGCCTCTGTGACTGTGATTTAAACGGACAGCCTGACACGAGCACCGTTACACTATCAAATTTTATGAAGAAATAATACATCTCGGTATGTAGCGAATTAAGAAACGGTCCTCAGAAACTAGGTTAAAGTAGAGTAAGGAACCGATTTTCTGCTATTAGCAATTTGCATTCTTTACATTTTAGATAACATTCTCTAACACTCATGAATATGAAATTAATTATTCCAAGCGGTACATATTTATAGCTGCTAAACAATGCTGAATATTTTGGCAATGAACATTCTTGGAATTCATTATCCCGTTTATCTCTACTAATTGTTAAAGTACTGCTAAAGAACAAAAGGTTAATAACACAGGCGCCAGACGAAAGAATACCGATTTTACCAATGACGGTTGTCTGTATTTTTTTAAACTAAAAACTAAACGATTTGAAGCTCTCCAAACAAGACAAATATTTTTGTCTTAGTGATAAGACAGTTTGAAAACCAGATTAGTGAAGCTAACAAATGGAAACTTTTTATGGGTAAATATTTGTTCAATCAGTGCTTATTTCGACTTCAGATATTTCAGAGTACCGAGAATTGGGAGTATCACAAATAGGCACGTTGCACGTTATCTTTGAACGTGTTACACGGAACTGCACTTTCTAAGTTAAATGTTTACTTTGGAGTAAGTGTGGGTACGGGCATAAGTTAGATAACGAGTGAACTGTCCCAAATATGAGATAACTCGACGCGCGTGCGCACCGTACCACAAAAAAACAGGAGGTTCACTTCCTATAAAATGCAGAACATAAATAATCATACAAAACTGAGTGTATACTGTTTCTTCTTTATTTCTCACACACCAGGTTTCTAGTGAATCTGTTGTGTTGAGAAATAAATAAAGTTTTTATTAGTTTATTTTGGAAGGAAGTTCCTTATAATTTTTTTTATTAATTCACATTTACGATTTTTAATTGCAATACTAATTTGACAATTATTGTAAATGTCTAGCTTGGGTCAAAATTTCAAAATGCATACTATGCATACATACGTTTATAGTTTGACTTTTATAAATTGTCGATTTGGTCTCTGCATCTAAAAACATGGTATGGGCTACTTCTGCGAGCTTACTTAATAATATAAAGTGTGAACTAAATCAGACTCTGTTTAGTATATCTCTATAATTATGTTATTATAGAACAAAAAAGTAAAGAAAACATATCGACAATAGTGTAAGCACGCATTTATGTGAGCGTAGGTACTTTAAAGCTATCATTTTGTACCAGTTGAAACTTCTGTGCATTCTATGACCAAACCGACTTGGCCCATGCTTTATGGAACTGCGCTTTTTACAAATTATCTTTATCTATTTTTTTACATTTCCTGTTAAGTGGACACGCCTAGAAGTTGCCGTACGAGTTATTTTAAAAGCAGTATTAAGTCATAAAACTTTATGCGTGTTGTTTATTTATTTGTAAATTCCAAGCTAAGAGGACAAAAACCTGGTTTGAATCCTACAAAATCTTCTGTTAGTAATTATGTTAATAAATACTACTAATAATACTTGTCTAAACCGATTCTAATTATAGCGACCTCTATTTAGTGTAATCACCGAGTGGCTTAAGGATGTGGTGCGATCAGTCTTTTGGCTAATCAAAACACCCAATCCACTTTTATATTACGGGAATTAATATCTAAATAAACTTTGGAAAGTTTTTGTCGTTTGTATATAATAACATATATTAAGTAAATATGTATTTTAATAACACACCGTCGTATCGGGAAATATGGTGTCTCACAGGGAAGTGGGTTCTGCCCTCTACTCTTTATTAATGTAGGATTTTAATTGTACGCCCTTGTGGGAGATATTTGGAGTTTTGTCGAGATACAAGTTATGGCAATACATAGTTAAATAAGTCTTAGAAAACAGTTGTAACGCGGTGCACTACGTCACAAAAAACAGGAGTTTAAATTAATAAATTAAAATTAATTACTTGCATTGAAAGATATACGTGTCAGGTAGCGATCAATCATTATGAAAATGAGTACAAAGGATTTATTAACACAAGCCCACGAGTGGTAATTAATAAGGATATTAAAGCAGACAATCTTAAATATTATATAGCAGACACTTATTTATCAAAAGAACAATTTTCACTTCCAATAAATCTCCTGCGGCGCCGTAATTATATGTATCGGAATTATGACTTGACATTGCTTAAAGAGGGAATTTATAACTTTAAAGAATACTAACGGTATTTACGTTAGGGTTACCTCTTGTTAAACTGAATAATTCTGGCAAAAATTCCGAGATTTACCATAATAGTGCACGTCATTTCAAAAGGCTTGTCACTATTCCCGCTGCTTTTTTTTTACAAATTAATGATCTCTAATATTATCTTTTGATAAATATTTACAAGAGTTTTATGCGTTATAAGTAATTATATATTTCAGGTTATATATTTCAAACGACCAGTAATATGTTTAATATAGATTTTAATGATTCATATTTCATAATTTATGTTGAGAAAATATTAATAAAAGCCCTGGTATAAACCTACGATTTAACATATCAAGTGCGTATTCGATTTTACTCAAACAATCACTGCAGTAATGGCCTCTCTGCATACATATAGATTAATAAGTTTTAACTTTGAACGAAAACTAAATATAATCTTATCCTTTAAAACTTCGGCAACAATTATTATTAAGACACGCGCCTAAATATTCTGACTTGTCAGAAACAAACCCTGACACCTGGTAACCTGCATTACGGTATGCGCCCACGCAAATTCGCAGAACTTGTGATTCAACAACAGATCGGAACAAGGATGGGCGAGATACCGGATTCAATTGTCGTGAGTGCAATCCAAAACATTTAACTTTTACAAAGCTTTTACCAATAATCTAGCGAACGATGACTCGTACGAATAATGAATTCGGATTGAATTGAAATCGAATGCACTTTCTAAGTTTAATGATTTTGTAGCTGCGACGCGCTGAGTCTTAATCCAATAAGCATTTCATATGCAGTATGCATTTCTATAAACATTTTACCTCAAGGTAAATTTCCTTTCCAGTGTACATTTATGGTTAAACCTTTTCTACTTTACCTGACAGAGTATAAAATATTTTATTCATACTTATTTTGTTCATTTATCTAAGGTATAAAATTATTTTATCTCTGTTTCTTGAACTTTTCCTAACTGTGAGACGACAAAATGTAACTGTTTCTTACATACTTCTCAATTCGGGCATACGTCTTTTATTAATATTATTTTCGTTGCAGTTTTTCATCCCCCCTTAATCCCTACACGACATCATAAACCAAATTCATAAATAAATAATCATAACACGAAAGTTGTAATTGAAAAGAAATTAACACAATACAAAGTATGATGTAACCTGCTACATAACAGCAATTTATAAACTTTATGCACAAAAAAGACGAAACCTACAAAACTTTATGTACATTCCATTCGTATAATAATATCAGCCCATACGTACCATATGTCTAAAAATAAGTTATTTATAGTCCTAAGACTTATAGCTTGAACTTACATAGTGTAAATTGGTCTTTATTATGAGTCGACAGTTTCAAGCGTTGCAGTCGCTCGTAAACAACAATAGGCTAAATAGGCTAAAATTTGTGTAGCAGACGACCCACCGAGGCCGTAAATGCCCCGCATGACCTCCAGCAGATGTCATATTGATAACCTGAATATGATTATTACAATTAGTTCCGTATCGACACACTAAGCGCGTGGTTCCGCTCACGTAATAGCTTTTATGGCACATCCTAATCATTAATATTAGCATACTATCATAACATCATTAGCATCAGTTCCGTATAATTATGCTTAAGGTAAATTGATTGCAACTATTAAACGGCATAAGTAGTGATAGGTCAGTGGCTAAGATATTTGCACCTTATTCCAATAACTTGAGTTTTGAATATTAAAGCTTCTGGTCAGATAGTTATTGTTGTGTGTAAATTTGCGCATTAGGTTTACAGTTGTGTGAATCTCGGCAAGCTGTATGAAACCAGCGTGATTATACCGTTAAGTTCACTAAAATGAGGAGGCCGAAGCTAAGCAGCAGTAGGAAGGTTTTATTCATTTTACATTCAGGAAAATGTTTATATACACATTTATTTTATTTCTTATTATATGTTTCTTAAGTGGCTTAGTATTTAAATGTTACATAAGTTTCTAAAAGACTTAAATAACGCGAAAACATAAAGAGATAAAGAGGGAGGAAAGTCACGTGACAAGAAGAATGTTAAACTACGAGATGAAGATGGGTGCAAATGTAGACCAAAAAAGATGGATGGATTGTATGAAGGATGATATGATGATATGTAGTGTGACAGAAGATATATGTCAAAGTAGAGGAGTGTGGAAGGAAAATACATATTATGCCGACCCCAAATAATTGGGATATGGTGAAAGAAAAAACAGAGATATTCCGTGGTTATACGTAGATTTCTTGAAGTGTGAATTAGCCTTTAGTGAAAACCTCTACAATAGATGAGTACCTAATACATTTCACTTTTAAACAAAACGCCGCAGAGTAAAAGTGTTTTTGTTTCTGTACCAAAGGTCAAAATTGGAAATCTAATGTTACATTCTATTTACTTATCTGCATAGCATCTTTAAACTGTAATTTTTCATCGCGTCAGTAAATATATTACTGTCAGAATATTGTATAAATTGCATACGTCAATGTTTGAACCAATAGACATGTTTCAATTTGTGAATATAAAAAACCGCAGGTAGCCACTACAGTATAAATGAGTATAATATCAGCGATAGCATCAAGCCGTATCTACCAAATATTCCAGAACATGTCATTGAAGGGTTGGCTCCCGACTGCGTGTGCTTGAATAGCCCTTATTCTAGAATACGTGATTAATCCATCTGAATTGAGAAGTATTTAGATCGGTTCATGGATCCTAACGCGCGAGACTTCAATTTTGCCGATTATGTTACATGTATCCTACGTCTTTCGAGAAGTATACGAGATTACTATTACTACATACGGGTTACTATCAATACATATTATGCATAACGTATTACTAATTAATTTACAAGGATTTGTACCTACAATCTGTCTCCATAAAAAATATTATTAGTTTAGAATAGTAAAAACAACACTATCCCGCTGATGACAACTCCGACTATGTGTTCAATGTTAAGCTGTAAGCCTATTCACAATATTTAAATTAAAACCGCGCGTATACTGTATTTTTAATACTGTGTAATGACAATGAGCACGAGGGTAATATTGCCACAATACCTAATTACAACTGAATGACCTAAATGTATCAGATCATATCCGTTTGTATATTTCATAATACAAATCGTAGAACCATAATGGTTACCGCTAACTAGTACAGTGGCCCTCTTTTCGACACAAAGACCTGTTGATTCTGTTAAGTATCGCTCAATTAACACCAGAATACTATTACACAGGTTTATACCTGTTAATTAGAGATACAGATCTAGCAAACAACACTGAAGAATTTATTGCTTTATTATCATCAAATTCCTGACTATAGATATGGTTTTGTGTTGTATATACTAATAATTCTTAACATGTCCATGTGTATAAACTAGGTATTACGCATTGATGTTTTTTTACAAATGATTTTATTTGTAGTCTACATCTAAATACATGATAAAATTGAAATTAAAAGTGATTAATATCGTCAAATATCTTATAAAAGAGGTATATAGTCTATATATTCCGTCTTATTCACAGAGAGTTAGAGTAAGTTTGTACGTTTCTTTATGAACCATAAAGAAGCGTTCAAACTTTCGATGACTAATATAAATAAAACCGATAGTATATACACTATTACTTATTTAAAAATGCGGTAGATATAATATGTCTTTCCCTTTCGTATATTTTAAAATGGAATGCAAATATCTATCATAGTGATGCTGTAGATACAGCATGTATCACATCACTATGTTATCCTTCACACAGTGCGAAAATTCATAATTATTACCTAAAAACAAAAATAATAAATATAAAAAATGTTTATACATTACTTATAAGATATTGTGTTGAATATTGTATTATAATATAGCTGATTTTGTTAAAATATATGTTAAAGTAGTTACCATTAGATGTTATGCATAATATGGCAATCAGCTTTATAAACAAAAATGCAAGTATAGGTAAATTAGCTTCTAGACTTTTTGCGTTTGTAGTATTTGTATATTTACAGAACTTAAGGATGTAACTTGAAATTTAAATTTCCTTCAAATTTAGTATTAAACATTATGTTTAATATTAATATTTATTAATTTAATATCGTTTATTATTATTAATTACATATTAAATACCTGCCTATAAAAATATACAAAAAGTATTAGTTTATTTATTTCTGTCCTAATAATACACCACTACAAACGCAAAAACGTCTCGAAGCTTATTTATCAGTACTTATGTATATCATAATATATAAAAAAGTCGCTTTCTGTCCTATATCCTATTGCGCTTAATCTTTAACTACCAACGAATTTATGTGTTTTTCCAATAATAGAGTGATTCAAGAGAAGTTTATATGTATAATACATGCATCATATACTAAGCACATTGCTAATTTAGAGGTTTTATGTATGATGCCGTGCAAGTCGGAGCGGCGCTATGTTTTATATACAACGTTCATAGTTTTTCTGTAGTGTATTTATTTGTATCAGCATTGACCGTGCGAAGCCGGGCGGTCGCTAGTTAGGAATAAAATGTTTAGACATAAACTGCCGCAATTACGAGCAGACGCAGATTCCAATAAATCATAAAGAAGCAAGTTACCGAAGGAGTCATCGGTTGGGGAATTTCGCTTTGGGAATGATACAGGACACGATAAGTACAATGCATTCTGGGCCGAACTCAGATCGCGGTCAACGGCCTTCTTATACACCCTAAAGACCTGATATTCGATTAAAGACTCGAATAAATAACAACAAAATGGCAATTGTAAGCAGCTTGTTTCCATCTTCACTCATTATTTTTTAAGAATGTCATCACAAACACATATAATAAGACTATAGTTTATTATATATTACGATAACTTAATCAAAAGTATGTTCTCACTGTTCCAAGCGTGATTTTTTTAAACTGATGGTTTGTCATTTTTCAATAATCGTGATTGCAAAATGATTCAGCCGTTAAAAGTGATTTCAAAGGGTTTATGAATTTGACTGCGAAATTTAAATGGTTTTGCTATAGGTTTTCCATCTGAGGATTTTGTAATAAATTGAAACATCTAAGAAGTAACAAAATTAATGACAACAAAATTCAAACAGTGAGATCAGTGAGTTAATGTGCGACACGTTGTATCCTTCACTTGAGCCAGGATTGAAGGCCTGTAGCTGAACCGACCCCACGAACATGGTTGTATTATAAAGCCCTGCGATATGATGGTACCTAGTAGTACACAAGAGGTGGGATAGGAGGTGGAGCAAACTACACTGTACTTTTTTTAACTAGTGATTATATCTACAAGTAAAGACTTAAAGCATTTATTTTGAATTTAATGGCGACACATATAAGACTTGTATTTTTATTGCTAGAGAAAAGCAAATAAAGTGACATCCTACCTAATTGAAAATGGTTACGATTACTTGTATGCATTTGTAATACCATAGTTTACCAATTTGCTTCCATCGAAGGAATTTATGACATATTAAAAAACCATATCACAGTGCTGTAGGAAAAGCTTAGCTAAGTTAAGCTTAGCTTAGCTTCATATATTTGTAAGCATTTTAAAGACATCTACGTTAATGACGGATGTTTGTACGGTTTTTCTAAGTTGATGCGAAGATACCGAAAGATTGAGTTTCGAAATCAGGCGAGTAATCAGAAGATACAAATACAATAATACATATATCAGTTCAAGTTTAAAGTTTATTGACACAAAGGTTGTACAGATCAATTTATTGCGTAACAATTAAATGGCAAGCACAATGAATACGCATCATTACACATTAAGAAAACCATATCTTTTGAAAACATGCGTTTGAGTGACGGTACGTCAAATTTGGTTACGTAACGATCGAAGTTAACAATAGTGCAAGCGTCAATCACGCGTTGGAGACGATTTTAAATAAGTCTATGAGAGAGAAAGTGCATCGCCACGGGCCTCAAATCAGGCGGTATGCCCTGCACCTTTAGCTGTATACCCCTGGAATGGTAATCTGACATTAATAACATTTAAAGAATAGGGTCATCTGATGCTTCAAGCATTCGCACGTACTTTTAAAGGATGACTTTTATGTTAAGAAGAGGCTTGTTAATAGGTATTGCTCTAATCTAGAGTACACGGGCCTGAAACGAAACTTGTTTGGTTTGGATTTGTAAATTGAGTAGGTTGACCTAAGCTTTATAATTATTATAATTATATTCATCTGTACTTGGGTTGCTTCTCATTCAGTCTTTACAGATATAAAGGTAGGTATAGTAAGGTTTAAAGAACACATTTATAGTGTGTTTTGTGAATACATTTAGTAATTCCAATATATATTTTTATGTGATTGATTCACACCTTTTTCTACAATCTTGCATTAAATTGTGATCTATATATTTCAGTACATACACGTATTGAAACTTATTACAGAATTGAATAAAAACGAGATCGTCAACATTTTCAATTATATTTGAAATGCATCAAGCATTTATTGAAGTGGTTGCAAAATATGTACATAGTACATTTGCGTATTTACCGAATAAGACCGCTAGAAATATATACATTTACTGATTGGGTGCCACCAACAGGAAGCAGAGTGTTAGCTGAATCTCCTTCATTATGGCGAGTGCGCCCATAGGTCGATCAGTCGCCGCCTTTGACCCCAAAAACAAACCAACAAAATAATACCTCACTTGTAGGTATACCTGTATGCATTACATCTCGTATGTGTAATGGCGCAACTGATAGCTTGATTGGATTGACTTTTAAGTATATGTCGCCAACGTGTTACGTAGAACCTTCAACAACGTAAGAAAAAGTTGATTGACTTGTGGTTTCAAAAGTAGCATTTTCCTATTACCTCTGAACTCAGAGAACGCCGTACCACACTTTAAACTCTATGTGATTCTTATTTAATAATAATACAAGTTTTACGAACATAAAAGTGGGAAACTGACTATTTACGTAATAATCACTTGAAGCTAGAATTAATTTTATCTTTTTAATATCCAATGGAAAGACGATGAAATTTGAATACTGTTAAATATTTGATCGGATTTAAGTCAGCTTACGATTTAATCGATTTGGTTGGTGGGACTTGGGTTCGGAGTTAATTTGGCTACCTGATACCTCCGCTCAATCACGCCTAAACAAACTCCATATAAGCCCCATCAATATTTTTATGTCGTGTTACCAAATCGACAATTAGTGTGGGCAGCTGTAAAAAGCGGCAAAACTATCGATAACTCATCAATTTCCCACTTTCACCTTGCGTAACGCGAAGCATTGTTTATATAATTTACGTCATTGTATGCATTATACTTTGGACGCAGCCAGATTATGTATCGAACAAAAATTTTGATATGAATGCAACATTGATTGAATGAATTGAATATCTTAAACGAAGTCGTTGTTTTTGCTACTTTGATCTGGGTGTCTGGGATTAATATCAGATTTGTACATTGTATATTATATTACCCATGACACAAGCCTAACCTACATAGTTTGGAAATAAACAATACGTGTATTTATCTACCTTTTAAGAATATTACAAAATCGGCTTTTTTTGGCAGACATATCCCCAAGATAAGCAAGTTACGCTTGCATTGTGATTCATATACAACGGACCACTCCGGGGCCGATCCCAAATTAGTTTACGATATTTACCATGCCAGGAATCAAACTCGGAGCCTCTGTGTAGTAGTGAGGTCGACCGGCAAAGGCTTAACCGGCTCGACGATTGACTATAGATACATTTTCCGATAATATAATAAAATTAATAACAAATGAATCGTTCTATCGTGTACGAATTGCATAAAACGCAAGAAAGTATAGAGCGATAAAGTTAGGAAGTCGATTATTTTTGTAGCGTGTCGATATTTAAAATCGGTGCCCTACTTTTTTACGGGTGTTGCGTAAAATTTTATCGTAAAAAGCTACGTTTGATTCAGATTAGGTGTGTTAGCAAATACAGATAATTATTACTGTATAACGTGATATGGGGTGAATGCACTCGTAATTAACGTTGAAAGTTAGCAACAGTCATGTGATAATTCTTTTAGACTTTTTTAATACCGTCTAATAGTCTAAGATGTATAACAATGACATTTTGCTTTTAATTACTGTATTAACGGTGGGGTGTCGATTGCAAAATTATGTCATCTAAGGTCTGACATGTATATATGATGCAGATAAACGCTTGCTTCTGTGTTGTTAAAAATTTAAAACCCTATGTGTTCTGTTTAAAGACTAGTGATTTAAAGAATATTTTTTGTTATTATAAAAATTAATGTTATAGGCAATATGACTCCCAAAATGTTTGTTCATGATATCATATATAGGCAGGATAGTAAAATCACATACATTTAGCTACAATTTCTAACGCAATAATAATTAAAATATAATAAAATAAACACAAAAGAAGACAACAAAACACGCTTTAGAATTTCGTATTGATAAAAAAATCAAGAAAGATTACGACACCAGACTCGAATGTTACATCTTCATTGAACTCTCTCGCCTCTATATTTAATTTTAATTGCTGTCTGTCAATATTGATATATTAAATACTACTGTATAAAGGTTATGTAACAATCATTACACACTAATCTCATGTTATTGTAATGTTATTTAATACATAAAGAAGGCACAGCACTACCTTGGGAATAAAATGACTGTAATTACTAAGATTTTACAGAATAAAAAAAATTGCAATTGAATTTATTTCAAAGGTATAATCAATTGGCGTAATGACGTATGTTGTACATGTGGAATTAATTTATGAATCACGACCGAAAAGGTCAAGCCATAATTGTCAATTCGTACTATAAAATACCACGAATAAATACCTAATATATTAGGCAGATAATAGAATATTTAAACGTATATAATATTCTATACATATATTAAAATATACTACATTCAACATGAATGGTGGTAAACATGTTTGTCTGGATGTCGATGAGGGAATGTCGTCATCCTAATAAAGTATTCTGATTAATTTAAATGATGTCCAGCAAAAGCCTTACTTACTAAGCTTTACAAATAATATATCAAACATATTAATATGCATATATTTTATGTATAATAATACCTATGTATCTTTAACCAATAACAATACATAAAAATATAAAGTTTATAGTCAATAGTTTACATCTTAATTGATAATAATTATATTAGAATGCACTAGGACTACTAAGAACTCTAGAAATTCTAAATCACAGCACGGAATATAATATTATTTTGGTACAATTTACATATGTTTTATATTTACATCAGCAAATAATTAGGAAAATTTTGAATGCACAAAATTAATTTAAACAATGATGTCATCATGCTACTTTTTAAAATAGTGATAGGGTGAAACTGTGAATTGTTTAGATAGCAGTAGATAATATTTGTATAATATATGCGTCAGCAAGGAATAAGAATTGTTTAATATTTATTATAATCTAGAAACATTCAAGTAAAATCTTGTATTATTGCTATAAGTATAATATCTGTAAGTTTGTGGAGTACGGGGACGTTGCACGCGCGCCCGGGCACGCTTCCCGGAATCCAATTTGTGATGCGTACACGCAAGCGAACCCCCCAATTACGTCCTTCCCGAGGACGACACGACGCAATTACAATTACCGGTTACGTGTTTTGCTTTCTTTTGAATATTTTCAGTAATTTCATCCGACACCTGTGGTATTAAAAAGGTACAAATTTGGCAAAAAACGTTTCCAAAGTAATGTGTCATGGTCGGATTGCGAAAATCATTCTGAGAAAAGTCATTTACTTAAAGGCAGGTCATCCCGCCGGTGTGGTGTAGTTGCTTGTTAAATTAACTTTTATACTGCCTTTCATAATCATCAAGTCCTGAAAATATATGTGTAACAGGTGTATACTTGTACTAACCAAGATATGAAATAAGGTATATTGGAAATTTCTTGTTATAGAAATTTAGTCTTTCTTGCTAATTACAGCACAAATTTATAGTTTAACTGCTTGTAAGTATTTAAAGATGATTGTGTTGTAAAGTGATTTTAGCGAATTTCTTAACATAAAGCAACAGTTTTATTCTATCAAAATAATAAAACAAGTATCTTAAGATTAAAATGAATAGGTATACGAATCTTATACTAGATTGTTTGATTGAACGCGCTAATCTCAGGAACTACTGGTCTGATTTGAAAAATTCTTTCAGTTTTAGATAGCCCATTTAACGAGGAAGGCTATATATCATCACGCTAAGACCAATAAGAGCAGAGCACCAATGAAGAATGTTTCAAAATCGGGGGGTTTTGAAAACAAATTCCACGCGGACGACTTCGCGAGCAGTGTTTACATATCTCGCACTTAGTGCTCATGATAAGAACAGATGTGACGAGAATAAACTGACCGTAAATATTTTTCTAGATACCTGATTTGTTTACTTAAAAATATTTCCACGACTAGTTGAGCACTTCCTCTTTTTTTCAAATCGGTTAATAATAAAAAAGCTGTTCAAATTAAGACAGAGTAGCTCTGGACGCTGGACATGAAACTTATTTTAGAAGTTTATTTGAACAATTTATTATTCAGGAAGGCCGATTCATACCATAAACATGAACCTGCTCTCAACTAAAGTAAATCGTTCGAGCTCATTCTATTGAGTTGGTCACGTTCTACAAATTCGTAAGTCTTACTTCGGGTGCCATATAAATGACGTATAGAGTATTCTGCGAAAGACGTCAAAGAGTGTAGGAATACACGTCAGCGTTTCAGCGAACCGTATACCATTACTATGGCCATTGCGACTTCGAAGCATTCATTTAGAATTTAGATCAATGACCCACAACACAACAATACTGGTTAAGTAATTTTCAGGGTGTAATTAGTTTCCTACTTTTTCATTATTTAATTCGTATTTTCAATATTTTTTACTGTTACCATAGTCATTAGGTTACTTAGAAATAATCACCCAACTTGGAGATTTCAAGTGTCATTGTCGCCAATTAACTTAATTGTTGTATTTTATCATCCTTATACGTAGAATGAAATAATTACGAAACATAATTGGAAGGAAAAAATATGTTATGAATGTGGTTTTGCTGTCTGTCCTGTTCTATGTTAATAAAATAACGAATTTATTCGCAAACAAAATATTTCCTAATTGTGGTTGTATTTATAAACAGTCTTTATTTCTGACGGTGTTAGGTAGCCTACAACAAGCCCATCGCAGCAGCCGAGAGGGGTCAGTCAACTCGCGGTTGAACACGTGCTGCTCAGCGCGTTATCTTTAGATTTGTCAGATATACAGCAGATTACATGCACTGAAAGGACTAATTTACAAGATATTTGTCCTTATATTTGATGATTTTCGTCGAATGTAATTCACTGCTTTATGCATCACTTCAATCTTACATTTATATTTCTCTCTTGTTTAAAATACAAAAATTGAAAAAGACAAAATAAAATCTAATTAAATCTAATACAAGGTCCGTATTATTGTATTGCGTATAATATCGATACTATAAGAATAAAAATCTTAGTTTACCATTTTCTATGAGTAAGCAGTTCAAAATTATGTTCAGATTTTTGTAAACATTATTAAGTATTTTAAAATTTTAGCATGTTTAAATTACGTGACAAATTCTATGGCGAGGCTCATCTCTAAATGTTGGCGTTAAAACCCAATAATCAATCAATCATTCATTACCTGGAAGAGTTTGGATCTGTTGTTGATTTTGGTGGGAACTATTGGAGATGTACAATGGATTTCAGCCCTATTAGCCGTTGATCGGCGCACGGGCACCAAGAAATAAAGTTCCGCGAACCCATAACAATGGTGGGTAATTTTGTAATGTCTTCTTATTATCATGCATGACGCAACGCACTCTTGTATAGGGTACATGGTCCCATGTATTCCTATGTTTATTATTCATGTTATGCCATAGGTTATTTTTGATTTAACTCTTTACGATGTACATTTTAAATTTAAATAATAAATATTATTTTAATATTAATTGTTTAATAAATACTAGTTACTTAATCGAAGTAATTCAAGTAATTGTTATGATTTACAATCTACAATAAGTGAGGGGACAGAAGAAATGTTGTAATATATTCTAACATACCTATATATACACTTCATATCTACAAATGTCACAGATATTACAATGTCACAATTTTGATGAAAAAAAAATTCATCAAAAATATAGTTACAAGGTTCTGCGCTTTTTTTATTTTTTATTGCAGGAGTTCAGCAGACTGGACAGACGGCCCACTTGATGGAAAGCGGTTACCATCGCCTATGGACATTTGCTACACCAAAGTGCTACAAATGCGCTATTGCTCTCTTAAGGGAGACTGGAACCTGGTCACTAATGCCGGAACACAACTCAAGGTTGTTATGGCGATATGCTTTAGACTAGGGGTGGCAGCCATCTAGTTGGGCAAAAAAAGGCCGTCCGGCCGCAGGAAATTGTATTCTTTCTCCGTTCCTGCACGGATAAAGCGCTGACGGTGATATAAGAGAACAGTCATTACAATAACGTCTTACTTTGAAAATATCACCAAAGAAATATTTTCATTACTGATTAAACAAAATTAATGGGTTATTTTTGTCGTCATAAGTTAATATGCTCAAAGACGATAAGATATATCTCAGTTCATTTGATGCTTTACTAGCCTATTACTAAAATTCACGGTAAAGGAAAAAACCGTCACGGATAGACTTATACTTCCATTAATCAGGGAATGAATTGCATACGCGTTCCAAGTGCATGTCAAAATATGTGTATAATGTATAATGTAGCCATTCCGTCTAGCCAGAATGTGACCGAATGTCCTAGCGGTTCTCTTAATTAAGAATTACTACTACTTACTCTAAACAATAAGCCTGTTATGCAAATTCAAATAAATAGTTTTAACCAGGGCGCATATTTGCCGCATTTTTGGATACGGATTTATATTTAGAAACATATAAATAATTAATTATTTATTCATTAAACAGTTGTTTTATTAACATCAATAAACTGAGAACGTGGAAGATTTTTTAAAGAATGTAATTTAATTAATTTAGGAAATGAAATACTATGTCAGTAATCAAGAATGTATATTTATATTCTACATTCCTAGACTTTAAATAACAAGTCATTTGCTTTATCTTTGTTATCGAAAATCGTATTCATTTATAACTGTACATTAAATATGTGCCTAATTTACTTCGTTTCGCGATACCTTTAATACAAATTCTTAAATTATAAAATCTGTACATTAAATACGTTTCTAATTACTTTTGTGACGATAATAGTAACGTGTGCCAGATGATCTGTCACCTCGATTACAGTTCGTATATTGCCTAAAATATTATGCCATAGGCAATACCTCAAGTGTGATGTCGAAAGCATTAACGCTTATTACAAAAGCGTTACCAACGTGGGATGCTGGCTTGTCGTCTTTATTTAATATGTAATATTCGTTAATATTGAACACTTTAAATTTAGGTCAAAATACTCACCCTAATTTTTACATACTAATAATATCGGTTCTTAAACATCCCACTGGTGTGTTCGCTGTCGTCAGGCATCACGTACGCTATGCAAGTATTTTCAGAACTTAAATTATCGTACAACATTTACATTTCTCTTAACACTTTCTTCTAAGTCTGTATTTTATATTAATTAGAAGCAAAGTAGAGAGTATGTATTATAATTATTCGCAACAATTTAAAGTTACAAAAATAGTACTTTGTATATCACTTATATAATACTTAATTGTAGTAGTTCTTTAAGTTAATTACTGTTTATATTTTCGGAGTTCTGCAGTATGACTCTTGTGGTATGAATTTCAATCGATTTCCTCTCAAAATTAGACGTAATGATGCTAATGACGTTTTGATAGCATGCACATATTAATGAATAGGATATGTTCATAAATTCACAAAATTACAGGAAACTATACTTTTAGTCGCCCCAATGAAGATTTAACACCGACCGTTGCAAATGATTTATATTGGCCTAGTTTTTAAATAATTTATTACCAGTATGTCGATTAAAGTACTTGAGTGACTCAAACAGTATATTGGGTTACGGGCCCATCTAAACTGGATAATTGCAGAACAATTATGAAATTCGATTAAATCTACACAACACATCTTCGGTTAAGAGATCTCCGGCCTTATGTAATTCTGGTCTGGGTCGAATATAAATTATGGTATAATAGGTATAACTCGCCTCGAGCCGTTGTTGCCTCTATTCGTTAAGTAATTACCAGTTTTTTGTAATTCTCAGGCAACAATGAGTTTTCGTTTTATGATTGTTCTATTTGTTCGCCGCCGGGTGTAAAACAAGAGAGATGTTTTCAAACTTTACATCATTGTGCTGCCTACATTTTGTTTTGATGTAACGAGACTGGAAACAATTTGATGAGAATATCTCTAGTTTATTTTATGTAGTATATACATAATCACATGTCTGCTCCTAAATACCTATCTACTTTTAGGGAGACGGAAAATCTATTCGCTGTTCGTGTCCAAATCAGATATAATTATGTAAATTGTGTCTGAAAAACTACTTAAGCGGTATACACTCTTCGACCAGGTTTCGCAATCAACTGATAAGAATCAGACATGGATGCTTTAGCTAATAAGCTACCATGATTAAGAAAGACTATCACAGACTTAAACATAAAGATTATGTTAAATTTATAAAGTAATAGGGTCCATAGTGCCATTATAACAATTGTACTGATGTAAAAATGAAACCAATTTTACACACACCGATCAAGAAGCTAATTACGAAAATACTAAGAAAAGGTACCAAGACATTCCGTCTGGTTATTTAACACAATGCATTTATAATAAATAATATATAATGCTAAGTGGACAACCATTTACAGCAGTTTTTTTTTGCAAATAGTTACAGATAATTATAGTTAAGGTGCACATAAGTATTGGACATCTGCCAATACGGGAGCAATGCAGCTGCAAACACCAACCAAACGGCTAAATATAGTCAGTCGTCTATTTCCAAACAAACATACGTAATGCAGTATCTTGTACATTAACTGGCTAAAGACTACGAGAAATCGCCAAAAGTTGAGACAGATATATGAAATTTAGAATAACGTTTCTTGAAGAATTAAATTTAAAATTGTAAAACTGATGTAAAATAATAATTTTAGTTTGGTTAAGGCTTAATATGTGAACACGTAAATGCTGCATTTTGAATATGTTAAGTGCATATTTATAAGCCAAGATACACAAATTATTAACTATGAACCTAAGAAATTTAATTATCATATTGTTGTTAGAAAACGGTTTATAAAGTCAAATTAATTTCTGCTTCCAAATTGTTGCAATAGAGAGAAATTTATAATTAAAGATTATTGATTTCAAGCCAGATCAAAACATATATGGTTTATTTTTGGTTTAATATCTAATTTATTTAGTCTAATTATTTTTGCTATATGTTTGTTGTTGCTTTTATTTAATCCGTGTTATTAGAAAACCCCTTGCGAAATAAGAAATCAGACAAACAACATTCTGCTGATATAAAAAGGATTTGTAAATACAAAAACACTTCTTAGAATAGAAGGCGCGTTGAATAACCGTCGTTTAATTTAATAACTTGAGACGATACAGCCATTATGAGTCTAATAACGAACGTCGCGGTTATAATACGGTAGGAGGTAATGAGAGTAGGAACGCTTGCTCGTATTAAGTTACAATAGCTACAAGATAATATTATATTCGTTATATGATTAGATTACTTTTATACGAACTGCAAAATGTTAGTAAATCTATATTTAATGAATTAAAACTATGTAGCGTTGTACGTATTTCACTTATATTTTGTGGTCAGATGTATTCATGACTAAAATATTAATATTTACAAAATCAATTCGATTTACTTCTTCGCTAAAATATGGTAGGTACATACAACATGACAACATATTTTATTAATTATTAAAATATATACTTAAGTCCCATGAGACATAGTGTTACTTAATTTTAACATTCGCAAAAACCTAAGAAAACATTAAAAAAACACAATATTAGAATTTGATTTACATTCAATGTAGATAAAGTATGTATCTAACGCATGTATTACTGCATTAGCACCTAAGTAGTCAATTTAATTCATAGACTACAACAGGTAGTTATATCTAAGCTCTGAAAATATATTAACTTCTTTAGTAAGTATTTAACTGTGTAATTAATAAAGGTAAAGAAGAATGTTCGCCACAAACTTAAATTATAGGTAAGCATTTAGTTTGCACGATGTGACGTATTAACTCTAGAATGTGGCGATAAACTAATAAAAACTTGCCAAACGACGAGAGTGCTAATAACGGCTTCTTATTTTACATAAATATTTATGTGAGGAATCCCACAATCCATGGCATACTCGTTCACTACAATGATAATGGCCGAGATATAATGAATAATATCAAGTGGACATCAAGGAAAATACCACTGCATAAGCAGGTGGTGTAATTGCTGGTATTAAGTTGAACCCTCGAGCTATTAAGGCTGTGAGGCGGACAACAAAAACAGGATGCTTAGAAAATTGAGGTACTGCCGACCATTGTACCATTCTCTGAAAGATTTGACTATGACCGGTCGGGACCTTGTCGCGCATAATGGAATTTACGATTGAATATCCTATTGTTTCGAAACTATTCTAAAGCATTAACAAATATAATTTGTTTTTATTTCTTATTCTAAAATGTTTCGAAACCATTCATATATAGTAAACGTTACTGAGAAAAAATAATGTGTATACAATTGAGATAATTCAGAAATATAAGAAATCTATAATTAAATCCCCAAAGCAAGTTTCTTTTAACATTGCTTAAACCCAAATAAAAATTTCCTAAACTAGCTTTTACAAAAGTATATTCAAATAAGTCTTCGTGCAAATTTTTATAACAGTGAGAGTTATAAAAGTGCCTTTTACTTAGTTTTTAAGCGTTTATTTTTTAATGTTCCTACTGAAGTTATTTTTTTTATTTTAATTGCATGATATCTTTGTTGACATTATATTAGTAGTGAATTGCTTGATCACGATAATTCTGTAAGTCTACGATAGCAATATAAAGAAGCACTCACATGCATCATAAGTCTTTTGTAGATCGTCAAGTAGTAGTCACTAGTACAGAACCATCACAGGAGTTCGCGCCGGGTCACGTACGACCCCTTGTTTATGTTTACGAGACCGGCTAACCGCGAAAGAGGCAGAAGTATCGTGCGCCTAAAAGCACAGCGCGTCGAGGACTAAACGCCAGCCTGCGCGTGCGCACCAACGCCCCGCCACGGAAGATGCCTGCCGCTTGCCGCCTTACCGTGTCCGCCATAACGTACCCTGCGATACTCACGTAAACCGCCCGCCCGCCTTGTACATTCATACAAAAAAACCCATACGATTATAAATGAAAAACGTCGGTCGTAATCATAAACAATATATTTTCATTGTTCAAGCTTCACATTTTTATAACCCATTAAACTTCACGCATTAAAAATAGATCATTAAACAGATTTAATCGACAGTAAGTAAAAGTATCTCCAGAACTTCATATAACAATACCGTAATTTATAACAGTCATATTAATGTCTTGAGATGCTTTTGATAAATCTTTCAAAAGTATCAAATAACTAGCCAAGCCCATAAACAGGTTATTGCAGAAATGCTTGTTCCAGAGTAAAAAAAGACTTCGACCTGCACAATTGATGTAGTAGGTCAGTGATATACAAATGTCAGAAACTATATAAATCATCCATGTAGCCATCAATACGTTATTGTAAGTATAAGTAGATTTAATGAAAGAGTTTCGTGATGGTAGTCGACAGCAGCGGACCTAAACGCGCAATCCCCACGATACGGTTCGCCCGCGGCGGTGGGAAGTGGAGTATGTCATACGACTTATCAATCAAAGCCGCACGTACTTACCCACATAATGAAGCATTACGATACAAGTCGATCTGACTTTAGATTATTACATATGGTTGACCAACTTAAAATAAAACCTAATCACAGGTCAAATCAGGGGGCAGCCAACATCACAACTGAGAAAATGGCCAATTTAAATAATTTATTAATGTGACTAAATCTGCATACGTGTTATCAAATGTTTATTAAAATTCACCGCTTTATAATCGAGGTGTCGAAACTTCCGATAGCTTGCGACAGACTTCTAATAAGAATCAATTGGTGCTTGGTTGTCAACTTAGCCAGTTGAATAACGACTATTGAGCAATGGAGTTTAATTCACAATACTTATATATCCAGCAATTGTATGAGCTGATCAATATCATCGAGGCTGACAGTTTAATCCCTTAGGAAGTATAACACATACCTCATGTGTTCACGCTATTGTTGCAAAATGTATAATGAAATAGGTATAACTTTTGTTACGTCTACAAACAAGCCATTTTTAATGCAATTTTTTTACTAACACATTTGTAAGTTAGTAAAAAATTTACATGTTTATAGTATCTTTGTTTCGCATTTCTATGTGGAGGGTGGGAGCTACGAGTGGTACTCGTATCTAAGCATCGTCTATTGTTTTTGTCACATATTACCTGCGTAGCAATTACTGCAAGTATTCTTTACAATTTTTTATTTAACGTCTTACTTGTTGATACGCTCTAGTTAATCACAAATTTTAATACCAATACAATTGTCTACAAAAATAATATAAAAACCTACCATGACTTATTATATTTTAATGATTACTTTGTTTGAGCAATTTAGAGTAGTCAAAAATTCAATATTGTTTCATTTCGGTAATAGTATTCGACCTAAATAAACTGCAGTACTATAGTGTTGTTTCTCTGACTGAGTAACCTAAATTCATTGCCCCCGACTGTGTCTGATTGAATTAAACCAGTTAAATTATATCATTGGTCGTCTGTCGTCAGTAATTCGATTAAACGGCGCAAGTTTTGGTCATGCGGGGAGTGCCGAGACGACCAATTGCCTTTTATGGTCCTGATCGACAATTTCATCGTTATCAAAATGGTTTGAAATGGGGCTTCTTAATGAGGCTATTATATCATCGACACATAATTTTCGAAGAAAGTCTCGTGCTATTGACGGCATATTTATTTACTTTTTGAAAATATTCAATTGAAAGGTTAGTCTTCCCATGGGAGGTAATTGGTAGCATCTTTTTATAGTCAAAGTAGGGTCAGACAGGGTAATAATGTACTATTTAAAATAGTTTTTAATTGAAAAAATCGACATTAAAAATATGTAAAGAACTAAAAAATGTAAACTGTAAATACAATTTACGACTTTCTGAAAGTGAATAACGGAAGCCAAATAATGAATTTCATGTTATTACTTTATTCACTAAATTATATATCTGTTGCTTAATAATAAGTATGCTAATGAAATTAACCAATTTACGGTAATATTAACTCTCAAAGTACATTTTCAATGGTTTTTGAAAGTCAATGATAGATTTTTTTACCTCTAATTATTTTTTTATGAAACTAACAACTTGTATGTAAACATTCCTATTGTGTCCCTTCTCGTTATGAATATTTGCTAAAGAAAAGCTTAGACATAAAAAATAAAGCGTTGTTATGTTACAAGAAGTACATCAATTATAAACATTATTGTAGGCATATCTTGGTTAATGTCTAGCGCAGGCCAGACATTAACCAAAATATGTGGCCCAAACCACAGCATTTAGTATTCGACACACAACCAGCTTGCTAACATATATGTACAATGACATGTGTCATATCCAAACGCGTTGAGCGAAGTAGCTATTTGATGCCAATTCGTGCTGAATTAGCAATTGGCTATTAATGCAAATTACGCAAAACTGCACCTAAGCACACAAAATAATACTGCGTCGATAATGGGATTACCTATGTAATTGTTTTATTAACAGCTTACACAGAGCATCGTGAACGTTTTTACACTAGTTTTAGGTCATGACTGCTAACGCAATAGTATTAGACACGTTTGATTTTTTAATTTAGATTTACATCATTCGTTTTACCATTTTGAATAGCACCTTGATTTGATGAAACATTGTAGAGAATGCTGAAATAACTTGATACAGAAAAATGAACCAAGTTTCAAAACCAAAATAAGCTGTGAAACTGCACGGCTGTCACGATGGTTAGGAAACTGTGGTGACACGAAAATGCTTGAAGTTCAAATAGAAATAAGTTTTAACGCAACAATAGTAAAATTATCACCATATTTGAATGTTAAATATACTTTGAAATTGAAGATTTTATTCGATTTTAATTTGTCGATTGAACAAAAAGATTATACAGGCACTAAGAGAAACTGTCATAACAATAGAGAAATAAATCAACTTGGTAGGACAGTTATTGTAAATAATGATTTAGAAAGTAAAGGTTTAGAAGATGATCAAAACAGTCTAAAATCAAAATGTCCATTATGACAATTAAGATCTATTTAGAGTTATTAACTCACACAATCAGAGCGGCCCAGCTCTTTGAAACAGCATAGCTCTAATTGACTTGTATTTAAACATCTTACCATATTTAGCATTAGAACGCTAGATAATAAATAGGTCGGACAGTTTAATGAATGGTCTTTGGTGCAGTTATTTGTAAGACATCATCCAATTTTCTATTCTCCATACATTATTTAATGAACGGATCCTTCTCAATGGACAGGCGTGCGTGATCAGTTATACTGGTTCAACACGCGATTGTGGATGCAATTTTCCAGGGGCCCAATTCTGCTATTACAATATCTTAGTGTTGCGAAGATATTCAAAGGACGATTCCATGGCAACAGTGTCAAAGATTCGTATTCTACTAAACCCACAATATCTCATCAATATCCTTGCGGAAGAAAAATAATACAACAAAATTGATCATGTAATAGCAGAAGGTGATGTCAGGAGCCTTAAGAACAGACGAGCGTACATGACAAGAGCTATGAATGACAAAGAAGCAAGTGAGGTGTGTAAGAATAAGCCTAACTGGCGCTCTGTTGTTCATGCCTACCCCGCAAGGACCTGGCGTGAAGTTATATATGTATGTAAAATTGGTATTACCATTATCAGAAATGGCGGTAGCTAAAATAAGTGTCGAAAAACTACAAAAAATTTTGAACATGCATTTTGCGAATTTTTGGTTATACTAGTAGTATTTATAGATATGGTGTCGTACCACGAGCAAACAAAATGCCGAAGTTAGGTAAACGTACGATTGGGCCGATAGTGTCCTGCGATTTTTACGAGATACTGAATTGGGCCCCAGGTTTAGGTATAACTGCGATTTTATCAATGTAGCATTTATTCGGCATCATCTCTGGTTCTGGCATTGACTTATAATTTGTTCTTAGAACTTTATACATCAATTTTGTCTCCGCATATTATATTGTGAGTCATCGTAATCTCAACGTATCTTCAAAATTATATACGGTTAAATTACTCCAAATTAGTACTTGTTCTACTAACCTAAACATCAAATATTAGCTGTTCATTTTTGTTTTCGAAAGAACAAAGACCTTTATCTCCAAATTATATTATTTAGAGGTACGCAATGTCATGCCATTCAATAATCTATTTTTCTTGTACGATGACACGATGTTTACAATAGAAGGGGCGTGCCCTCTTTACTATCAATACCTTATGGAAATCATTAGTGGGCTATTGTCTTTTTGTTTTTGGAAGAATCCCGTTTGCTCAGCCCGCTATCGGTGTTCAATTTCTTTGTTTCATGTTTTTGCTGACAATGTCCTATAATAACAAAGCGAAACACGAAAATCAAATCTAATACAGTGAAAGTAAAAATGATTGATTTACGGCCTAAATTAAAGAATAGATTCCTAATTCTATTGAAAGAAGTGTGGTGTAAAAAATATAAGTAGTATTGTACTCTTGTCAACTTATCGTTACTAAGCATACATACTAAACTATGTTCTTTGACGATTAAAGATGACCATAATCTATTTTTATCTTGGAACATGTTAACAATTGCTGCGGGATTTAGAGCCGGAGGTTACACCGGCGAAGTAGCGGGAAGTTCTTATATTGAGATAATAACAAAGCAAGTTATTTCTCATAATAAATTCTAAGTATTAGAAGCCTCAACGAGCGGATACAACTTTCTCTAATAAATACGAATTATTCAGTGTGAATACAATATTTTGTATAATTTACCGAATGTTAATCACAAGCATACGGCGGAGGTACTAGCTTGTTTCTGTTTCAAAGCCATTTCAAAAGATTTGGTGTTTTAATAAGTGAACTATTGAATACAAATAAGGCTATAAAAATTGTGATAAATAAAATTTGACGCTGTTTGAGCTTAAAGCTTATATGTACAAATGTGTTCACCCTCATCGTTATGCGTAGTAGTTGCGCTCGCGCATTAGCCATGCGCAATGGGTTGTCTTGTCCGCAGCGGTGCCATCGATTGTTTACAGATACACCAGCAGGTATTAAGTCGTCAGAAATCTGTGCTAGACAAATAAACGCCATATGTTCTGGGTAATAAGGCATCAGCGAGGAGGGATTTACTGTATTGGCTTATCGGCATCGGCCACACGGAACGACGCCGATATTTCCATTTAGGGATTTCAGTCACGACCGTACGCACTAGCGTGCTATATAAGAAGGGGATATCCACGTTGACCGATGGTTATGACGTTAGAATAACTTTGAATAGAGTAATTAGCTCATGAATACACAAGGCGAATAAGCCTATCCTGAACATATTATTAATAGTAATAACCATTGTTTGAGCGAGGAATGTGATTATTTACTGTTTATTGTATTATAATAATCTGGATGTGGTTTAATAGGGACGAGGCTGTTCAATTGGATTTGAATATTTTTTCTCTTTAACAAGAATTGTGATGCCTGCTGAATGTATAATGGAGATTACGAGATAACGTCTAGTGGTTGTTTATCCTCTTTACTTACTTGACAGTTGGGTTGTGTAAATGTTCCGAGAATAGAAATGTTAGATCGTTACATAAGTGACGATATAGCTGCTGACAATAACACAAACGTGCACTCACTGATTGAAGGCGATAGCACAGGATTATTATAATGTAAAGACGCGTGTGATTTATCTACAATGGCGCATGTAACCTACTTTGAATATGCCAGATATATCGCAAATTATTATGGCAACTGAAATGACAATAGCGAATCAGATAATTATAGTAAAAACAAAATAATAAACGTGCAACCACACCCAAATTCAGATAATCGTTCTTAATGGATTTTATGAGTTGAGATTTACATACAAGTAAGACAATAGCAAAGTGTAAAACAAAATCTAATTAAGTTCACACGCAAATGTTTAGATATGTGTTATATTTTTATAAAATAAATTTTAATGTTGTTTTTAAGTTAGTCAACGTATATTTTCAAGAATTATTGCACTATGCATATCTTACAACACCTATCAAATGTTTAAGTGCTCTTAAATAAATAGCAATGCGTCTAATATAAATTACTTAAGAGCCACGGATAAAAAACAAGGAGTCATTAGAAGTAATATCATATTATCATTTTATTAATTGCTTGTTAATAAACTTTTATTTGTTTCAAACGAGTACTTGAAACATTGAAGTAGAATGTATTAATTAACTGATTCAAATAAATGATGTGTCATGTTCAAACGATGCCGGTAGGGTTATTAAATGATGACTTTCTAGATACATCACCCGTTATCCTGTCCATCTTGAAGTATAATTGGCAAATGGCCCCACTAAAGTGGTTTTAGGAGAAGTTGACCACGGACATGTTCTACTAGAAAGCTATGATACGTGCCTCTGTCTGATAAGTTGTATGACTTATATCTGTGTACTTTTTATTACCAAAGAACAACTAGATTTCTTCCTGAATGGATTTGGCCGCAACTTCAGTCACGCTGAAATATCATTATATTTTGCATAATTTAAACAATATTTTTAAAATTCTTTCATAAATATTATTTCTGTAAAGTTTCATCAAAATCGGTTCAGTATTTTTTACGTAATAGCTTTAAAATTTGCATTTTTATAAGCTTTCACGTAATATTACTTATAATTTATTTATTACTACATACATAATATTATATTTTTAATATAATATTATATAGTCGATTTATTTGTGTATATTTATGTTTAAAAGTTATATTTTAGCAGACTGTATTAAGATTTTGCTGGTGTATGCGCGTACATATACAACATTAAAACTGCACTCACTTCAACTATAGTTTGTATTAAATGAATAGCAGATAATAAATATTTTTCATCAACAGTTCAATAGCAACTGACTTAAAAATTATAAGACATATTGTTTTATTATTATAAAATATTTAGGCTTCCATGCAGCCAGTGTCTATGTAGGTTTCCTATACAATTTATTAATTTTATTTACTGTTATTTCTGTAACCTGTATCTTGTAATATAGAACATAGCGTATTCATTCATAGATTAAGTAAATAGATCAAAGAGTTTAAATTTCAATTATGAATGACTTTAAAAATTTGAATTCATCAGAACTTACTCTGAACAAAGACACAAATTACATGTAAAAATAATATTATATAAGTAAATATTTGGTAATTTATTTTACGAATCTCCTAAGCAAACACTCATTTTGTAAAGCTAAGCAAGTGGCGCTTGTATTATAAATTGATGCTAAATAAATTGGTCGATTCTGGGTCTGATCCCAAACGCCCAAATCATAATGGAAAATACGTTACAAAATAAACTCATACGGGAATTGCATTTGGAATCGATACGTTTCTGTAAACTAGACGAGCCAACGTTTAAACCACAAAAGTCGTCATAAGAAATAACAAACAATCTAGCCTCTTGCAGTAGAGTAATAATGTAAAATAACCGTCTCTCGTAGATATGTAAAATAATTATTGTTACACGAGATATGAAAGTGACCCATTTAGGTATGAGATGGTTTGGCGCACAAGCGTAACAAGGGCGCTAATAGTGCGAGTCCTTAAATAGGCCTTTAACACGAGGTTAACACTCTGTTTTCATTTCGAACATGAGGAAAGTAAATAAAAACTGATTAATTAAATCAACTTTTCTGTTATGAAATTAGGCGTTAAAATCATTAATTCTGTTGAACTCATTTAACACGCCATGAAACGAATACGTAATGAAATGTCCAGTAAATTTTTTCTGTGAAATTCTACCAGCTAGTGTTTTTTGTCACTGATGATATTAAATATTTAGTTGAAATTGATGTTAATTAAATAATAATTTAGTGAAAAGTAATTTATAAGTATAAAATCAATATATGCCGCGATTTAACGGAGGCTGAAAAAAAGTTGGGGACACTAGTCGCATGTATTATCTACGGTTCGCATAGGTTTTTTTATTTTTTTTTTTGACAGCAGGGAAAATCGTTTCTCAGGAACGAAAAGTACTGTTTTCATCCTTGTGATCAGGAACACCAAGCGTGCCTTCAGAATATAAAAAGTAAAAATTACATACAACTACATACGTATGCGTGTCTCATTAACATGATGTAAACAGATAATTAAAATATTTAAATACCTTGTATCAAACTATACTCGTAACCTATCATGCAATTAACAGAAACATTAGCTAGAAAATCCATTGGAATTCTTTCATAAATCAAAGAGATTACTGTAGTCAATACTTTGATTAATAGCACAATTATTTCGGAGAAGGCAATTGCGTCATAGAAGATTAGTCTCCAGAATGTCCAGGTAACGTGTGACGTCACCGTGTTCAGACGTCGACCCATCTGAGCAAGCATGATAATTTCACGGTTAACGCGCCTCATTTGTCTTGGTAAGTCAAAGGAAGCACTTTCACTTCCCGATCGAAAGGGAATATGAAACAAAAGGTCTCTGTCCATACCATTAATTAAAAGGTCACTGTGTTTTCAATTTTAATTGAGAACATTTTGACAGACATCATGGCGTGGTTATTGGACATTTATTCGAAAGCGTAAAATTAAAGGGGGCAGTCATGAGTTGTTATGATTAACCTGAAAAGCAGCGTAAACAAGCTGTCGTCGATCTTTTCAATGTTGATTTTTAAGGAGCACTTCACTATCGGCATCATTGAAAGTTGTCTGAAAATATATTTACTTCATGTCGATACATATTCCTTAAAAGTCTCATTTATATTTAATTTAAGTGTTAAGTTAAAAGAAAGTGAAACGCTAAGGCGTAATTGAGTAATAAAATCCATTTTGACTGCCGCCAATTGACCCAAAATTGTACCAAAGTGGCTTGTGCGTTCAGATCCGTGCATTACCATGCATATTACTTACATTAAAACCATTGGTGTATTAAAATATCATTTTATGATAAATATTCCGCTTAATTTATCGATATATTAAACATAAAAGAGCCGCTAAAAATTTCTCGGCTCCCACACACATCTTAGTATAGATGTCGGAATGTCAACTAAAAAAATAAAAGTTCAAATTAATCTCACTTAGTTCACTATAGAAACTATTGAAATAAAAGCCGCGGTTACTTTACGTAATAATTTAATACGTTATGTAGTTACTTAATTTAATGTGATACTAGATAAATATCACTAAAATTCATGGAATTCTTAATGAACTAAACGTCGGAAATCGTACTTGCACGGTTCATTGAGAGTACGGTTATCCAAAGTCAAATCTGATTATATAATAATAACTAAGACAACGACCAAACTTTTGGATAGTCTATTCTATTTACCTTAAATTATGACAATAGAATTACCTACTGGTTTTATGTGTTTACGTTAGGTCTTTTATTGTGGTTAATGGCTGTTTCCTATATCTTACAAACTGTTTATTTTACTTACTAGCGGTTAAAGTTTGAAATACGCTTCACGCAAGTAATTTCAAAATTTAACCCATGATAAGGCAAGTGAATAAATAGTAAGATATAGATACCGGCCATAAGTGATTAAAACAATGATATATTACTAACACAATTAAGGACTTGAAGTAGACGCGATTTAAAAAAAAAATTTTTTTTATTTAAGTACTTAACAAGTTAAATTTAACTTAAAGTTATATTGATGGTAATCTAATTTATGACAATACAGTTGTTGATTTGCTGTACTACATTTGAGCATTTGTTTTTATATCTATAAAATTAATAAACTGTAATATATAATACAATTTTTACATTAGTATAGACGCTTACATACCTATATGTAAGCCCCTATACTATTCTTTTTTTAACTGCGTAATCTTGTGAAGCACTCATTTGTATAATGCCTATCTTTCTTTGGTACACCTTATAGCATATATCAATAATAACAGCCGTAAGAAAAAATCTAATGCTCTTTGAACACCATAAGTGATTGCCGAAAGATATTATGAGGCTCACGACTGATTACATAACCGCAGCAATAGATAATGCATAATACTAATGACACGTGATATTTAAAATATATTAGCTACTTACTGTCTCTGTTCATTTTCTCTCCAGCGACTCAAATGATTGAGTGAGTCAAATTAGATAAATGCACGTATCATAAGCACGCACTTTCACTTTAGGGCCTACGCGATAGGGAAACCGCTGATATATTACATTCGAATCTTAATCTTAACAGTAGATACGTTCTTCACATTAACAATACTCTCCGTGAAATAAGGCGATAGTTATGTTTAATTTTTATAATGGTATGTAGAGAAATTTGGTTTAATCATTAGCGTCGAATCACCTAAATGTTAAGTCTTTGGCTAACGCTGAACTATAATAATAACAATCAAAACATTATAGTTATTTCGCTAAGCTGTTGAGATTTTTTAACAAACGCCAAATATTTGCATAAAATCAATCAATACCTTAACTATTGTTCAAGTTGTTTTAAAATAACCTTTATTAAAAAGGTTTTTAAATACAAGCTTTTGAGATCCTGGATATCATGTAGCAGCAGTGTTACCAAAACAAGTAAAACGAGCCCAAACGACGGGTTTATCTTGTTTAATACAGGAGTTCCTATGGCCACCTTCTGACTCCATCTTCAGAGCAGCTCCATTGTATAGCAGCTCCATATTATTGTATTGTCACGCGATATACATATGCGTGCAAAATTGCAGCTCAATGGGAAACCGGGAAGTTGGTCAATTTTGACTGGTAAGATTCCACCCGAACTTACACATTGCAAGTTAAATAAAAGCTTGTAAAATAGAGTAGGGTCATCAAGTTCTCGCTGAAACTCTTAGGTGGTTGTTGTCTATCAATTTGCAACAAATATAGGCAAAGTAATCTGCATACAGTTCTAGTTGAACGGTTTAGTTTTTAGTTTCTCGTCAATTAAATAGTAATATCTTTGGCTGACGGTCGTTCTAAATTTTCGCCAATAAGTCACCGATGTTTTAATTACTTTTAGAATGTAACTTTACTACCAACTAATATTTTTGAGAAGTTTGAACTATGCACCTTAGACTATAAAAGTAAATGTTTTTAATCTAGTTACTTTCTTTTAAATTGATAAATGCCGATGTGTTATTTTGCTATAACGACTACACATGCCAATTTTCCAGCAATTAAGTTTTTTATACATGATTTTTAAAGAAATAAAACTCACTCGCAAAACTATTCTATTGAGAATAAATAGATAAATTTAGGTCATTAGATTTCGGCACATTAAATGATCGTTCTCGTCCACTAATTGCAAAGTAATGTCGTCATTATAGTAAACTACAATTAAGTCCAAACTAATTACGGTGAAAAGTGGTGTGTTATGCAATGTTCGCCTTTTTATAAGCATTTTATCACTCGGGGACAGTGGGTTGATAATTTCGTGTAATTAACAGCGTGTTTGTTACTAAATCTTTGCTCAATATAGGGTTGCTTGATGCCCAGCCCACATAGGTATTACTGTTTGCTATTATAATATAAAAAATATTTTGTTCATTGGAAAAGGTTATGATCCCATTATTGAATCCTTTATTTGAATCAGCGTGTTTTTTTTGTTATAATCCGCGTCAAACTTAATACCTACATCGTAGCCCTCGAAAGCAACGCAGTAATCGATTATACTCGTATATGAGGCACGTTCACACGAATTTTGACTATCTGTAATGTTTTGCTATGCAATACAGAAAGTACTGAACACAACGCCTTCTAGGTAGGCAATTATGTAAAGCAAGGAATCAATTAGATATTATTTACGCATATTAATAAAATTCTTAAGGGTTTATAATACTACTAGGATATTCCTGCGACTTTGTCTACGCTCGACTTGAAATTCCCGCGGGATTCCCGTGACACAAAGTATCGCAGCATTTAAAAAAAGCATATAAGCTATCTTTTTAGTGGAAAATGTGTTGCAATGAGCTAATTTTTATGCATCCGAACAACTTCAAAGCACTCCCAGGAAAATTCCCTCGGGATTCCCGGGATAAAAAATATCATACATTTTGTTACATTAAATTTGCTATCGATCAGAAAAATAAATACATTGGAATTCGTTTTTTTTTATCTGGCCACTTAAAATCATTCCCAGAAAATTCCCACGGGTTAAAAGTAGCGCAGAGTTTAAGAATTAGCTGTCGATCATCGAAACCGCATCAAAATCGGCCCAGTAGTATATACGTCAATCCCAAACAAACAGACAAAACGATTAACAGCGAAGAAATCGAAAAAATTGCATCACGTTCTCCACCTTTTATATAGTCTATTCCAGTTGGGTTTTTTTTAATAGCTTTAATTTACAGAAACGGCATGTTTAGAAATTTAGAATATTATAGGTAATATGTTTAAGGATATACACCATGTGAAATATCAATTAATGAAAGTTATGAGTCGTTAATGCCATACAAATAAATAAAAATGAACCCTAAGAATGGCAGCCCTAAGTAAGGTCCTTGTCAGGGCATGTCCCCTTCGGCACGACGGGCTCGCACACTCATGGCGTCGCAAAAACTACACACGCATTTCCAGTAATTTTGTAACCTCGTTTGTAATTACTGCACTTTTAATGCCACAAATTGTTATTATTAAATAAATGGAGGTCCATGCGTTCGATTAGTTTTTGTTATATGGCAAATTACTGGAATTGTAATGGAGCACGTGCCCTGTAAATGGTTTATTTAGGTTAGCGAAAATAACTCTTTCCTTGAAACATTTTGCAGCGTATTGACATGTTTTCAGAGTGCATACCAACAGTTATCCATGATCGTATCTGAATGAACGTTGTAAAAATACAAAAGTTTAATCCTTAAATCCATTATTGGAACAGATGCCACATCATATAAAAACTACAACAAAACATTATACTTAAATGTTATATAGTATATTATATAGACATGTACATCAATGTATTTATTTTATTTAGATATCGCTGCATGTATAGGTATTTATTACTATATATGCGTGTAATTATATACTTCGTTAACTTATGAACTCATGTATATATTAATTGCATTTTTACACTTTAGTTTGCTCACAATTTACATCGATAGAAAAACCTGTTATTAGCCCTAGATTACAAGTACTTTTTTGTTTGTTTCTATTACTAATATGCACTGTTGGTTTTTTTCAGTAAATAGATAAAAAAATATCGACATACGGAGAAAACCTGGCAGAAGCCACAGGGTCGATGAGCAGTTTGAGTAGCCTACAGTGTAATCTTCTAAGGCTGTGAAAATACTTTCGTTTTCTTAGGCAAAAATTTATAGACCAGTGGACAGTCAAATCAACTGGACCACTTCTAATAAAATTACCAGACGTCATAAGCAGGTAAAAGGTCAAATAGTGCACTAATTCTCGTTTGAAAAGTAATTTAAATTATTTCTATTATGATTTACCAGGCGTTTTTATATATGTAAAAATATTCACATTTATTGTAACATATGTCCCTATTGCTTAAATAACGTTAGCGTTAGACGATCGTAGAAAAATGTAAATTACACAGCTCTATTATAATGGTAATAATTATTAACTACCGCTTGCAATTACATATGGTAACTTGCCGTAATCGATACCGTACCAGATAAAATACTTTTTGCATTACGTGTTTTATGCTGATTTTCTTGATTTTACCATAATTATATTTAAATATCTTTTTGTTTCTGGTTTGTTTTGTTTATATCTTTTTATTAGTTACTTAAAAGATCTCAATAAATCGTATTTTAAGATAACTCTAGGGGTCAATAAACATCTAGTGTTAAATGTAATTCCAGAGAATTAAAAAAGATCTTGAGCATAAAAGTAGTATGAATATCTTCAGAAGAAGGCTCAAATCAAAAAACTAATTTAATGAACGCGCGTTTATGTACTAACTCTAAAATATAATAACATGGAAATATATTAAGAAGTATAATTAGCAACAGCATCAGTTGTAAAGAATCATACACCGGCTAGTTAAATCGATTTCATAACTTGGTTCGAATTAAATCCGATTAGAACTAGTTCCAGAACTTATATACGTTACAAACATGATACTTACAAGGTATTCTCTCAATAAACTTATCGAAAGACATGTATTTATGTAACCATGGGTCGATGTATTTGAGAATAAGCACCTAATTACAAGTTTATCGCGCATTCCTTTAACAGAACTTTCTCTGATAATGCTTTGGAGTGGAAATTACTATGGTATCTATTAACACGAGCCGAGGCTGCATCGGTATCGAAATAATAACTTCTCTCCATATTAATTACGTCCTAGACTTTCTAACTTGGAGATAAATTGTGGCGTCGCCCCGTTGTAATAGGATCGGTAATGAGGGCGTTGTATACACAATCCCATGGGTACTTTAAGTAATATTTGATGAGGAGACCATTAACAATATAGGCTTATCCAAACTCCTTGGACATCATACTCTATTGCATTTACTTTTAGTTTAAAATTAAAACTAAATGCAAAGCAGTTATAAAAGCCGTTATTTATATTTTAACAAGGTTGTAAGGTGTTAATTTTAGTTTGTATATATAGTTTATTTTTAGTTTAATTTATTTATAATTTAGTTTATTTTTAATTAGGTGTTTGATTTATTATTTCAAAGATGTCCATGAAATTTATAGTTAATATATATATTTGAAATAAAAGGTTGTAATTATTAAGTTTGTTTATTTTTTACATTTCTTTTGCCCCATATTTATCAACTGGGATATGTCCGCGACTTCGTCCACGCTTGACTTGAAATTTCCACGGTATTTCCGGGATAGCACAACATTTAAAAAATAATGTAAGCTATCGTTTTAAAAGAAGCTAATTTTTATTCACCCAAACAACTTCTAACTGTTTTTGGTAATATTCCCAGGATAAAAAATATCACAATTTCTAAGAAATTCCGAAATACCGAAATTTCTATGTACTTCCTATATTACCAAGATGCCTCAATATCGCAAGATAGGAATAAAATAAGTAATAAAACACAACAAAGTTACTGGTTCAGCAAAAGACGTCTGACAAAAATAATAGACTTTTCTCCATTTAACGACAACTCTTTATAACTTCCCTCCTTTCAGTGTCGTTATATAGAGTTTACACTGTATCAATTCTTCAATCTTTACTTACATCGCATTTCGAGCCGAAAGATAAATCAGCGTTTCCCTTTACAAAAAACTTACCTGTAACAAGAAAAGGCATTGTATTAAAATCAAACATATTACACAAACAATACACATTATATAAATAGGGCATTTAAACTACTGGAAACGATTACTTTAAATCATTAATATATGTAATCTAAGCTCGAGTGAGTATCGCAAGATGTGTGGCGACACCGTCACAACATCCGCTGGGTTGTGTCGACACGTGACCGACACATGTGATGGCTTCATTACACATGGACCTAGTAATATTTCAATGTTTATATAACAAAATACCGAATGTGTAAATAAAAAATCAGACAAGTGCGTGACACCCACGTAAAATTAATGGTTCTTAGACGTAATCAACGTTTACTGTTTTCATAATTTGGCTACAGAAGCCTATAATAGCTTACATACATACATAACTTCACGTCAGGTCCCTTGCAGGGTAGGCACGCTCAACACAGTGCCATTAACCTTATTCTTACACACCTCACTTGCTTCTTTCACATTCATAGCTCTTGTCATGCACGCTCGTACGCTATAATAGAACTTAATAGAAAATACCCTAAAACTGCTTAGTAAATCGTTTTCAAATTAATTTTGTAAACATATTTAACGATAACGCACGTTTATGTATCAACAACAGAAAAGCTTTCATCTCTCAGCTGTTGTTATGTAAGAATGGTGGTCAATTCTAACTTTAAGTTTATTCGCAATTACACTATATCATTGTGTAGCGACATTTATTTCATGTAGACTAAAACATATTTTACAGAAATAAATGTTTATAATACTCGTTCATTGACATTGGTACAAGATGATATAATAAATTTCGTTTTTACCAAAATGTCAACAGAATACTAAGCATAATGATCACGTCTATTTGATATATAAATAGGGCTAGTAGCTGTTAATGCGTACGCTTGGTTTGTGTATAACTTATACACAATAATGGGATGAAATCATGGTAGCTTTGAAAGCTAAGGAACCCCGCAAATTATTCAAATGATTGTATTTTTTATATTATTAATTGTTTACGCCACCGCTATGATAGGATATTTTTTTTATTAATCAAGGGGTTTACCTGGAAGAAATAGATGGCTTTCGACAACAAGGCCGCCCTTTGTCGAATCTAATTATATGTGAGTTTCTAACGGTATAAGTCATAGAGAGTTAAAGTAAGTTTGAACGCTTAGTTCTTAAAAAAACGTTCAAACATACTCTGACTCTCTATGAATGAGACCGTAAAAATCTATTCTTAATTTATGGTGAACAATAAAATTTTGATTTATTAATTCATGGTGTGGTTTCAAATCCTGGTCACAATGTATTTTTTCTGGCCCAATAAATATCTTGTTAAAACGATGACTGTGAAGCAGCCTGCACATTGAGACTACCATTTGTGAATACCGACAATCCGCTTGCATTCAACCTACAACGTTGCAGTTAACATCGCATTAATAGTATTCCAGTGACTTTTTAAATAACTAAGTAATTAGTGTCTTTTCAAATAGATTTTATCAAACGAGGGTATTTCTGAAATATGCAATAGTTTGGAAAGCATATTATGATATCTAGGTATGTAATACGCTGAATCATAACTACGTCAGAACATTCACAAACCTCGATATGAGAGTCCATTCGAACGAACACACAAGGCATCTAAAGTCTATGGCTATGTAACAAAAAAACTGTTTACTTATTTCTACCGATTATCATATAAATTTTGCCTTAAAATTTGATCTACAATATCAGCCTAAGAGTAATTCTATATCAATTAATAACGTTTAAAAGTAGTTGTAAACGTATCTGAATAACAATCGGTTTGTCACAACGTTGATCGATGATCATTACGCAGATACAGTTCACGATCTGAACCAGTATATGACAGAGGAGATTTGATTAATTATACGAAAATTACGATCAATGCGAATCGATTTCATAATTATTATGAATGACATAACGATTTAAACAAGGTCAGAATTTCAACTCGAATGATTTATTGCGAAACTGTCTCAAAGCCGTGCTGTCTGGTATAGGTGAAGACCTCCCGTATGAAATTTGTTGTCAAAGTTGTATGAGTGGTCCCCAAAATGCCTCATATTAAATGAAAGCATCTGGTCTTTGAAATTGGAATGAAACCGAGATCACATTTCAAGAATCACAAAAAACACCAAAGTAGTGTAGTTGTTAAAGAATGGTATTTATCGATAAATTTAAATGTATTTTTTGACCAGTGTTATTTACAGAAAGTATCCCGTCTGTTTATTTTATATTAGGTTGATTAGGTTATATATAAATATGCAAGGGAATTTGTACGGTTATTTGTTACTTGTTCACGGCTTCGTAATTACCGGTTTCAATAATATGTATGAATGATTCAAAGCGAATTTAGATTCAAATGATACGTTTGCAGATTACTGCCGGATTCAACAAGCCCGTCATCTATGTACATAAAATGAAACAGCACGTGAAACGTGATATAACAAAAAAATGTTTTATATGTTTCAGCTAAATCCAACAAATGGCCCGGCCGGCTGGCGTGCACAGTAACTTGACGCTCGTTCTATCAACAACAGTAAAATGCTTTTACAATCAAAATATTGTTTCTGGCGTTATAAAGCTGAACCAACAAAAGAATATTTAAATCCATTTTTCTATACTATGGTTTCACTGTTATTCGGTTTACCCAAGTGGGTATTTAGGAATACTGAATTATTAGAATAATCTCCATGCAAAAGAAAAGTGAAAACTAGAGCTGGATCCATAAATAATTATAATCAATATAATCAAGTTGGTCTATATGTATCTATGATATATAATATCTATGGGTATACTATTCATTTCCCTACATTAGGAGACCCGGACCCAGCAGTGGGACAGTTATGGGCTGTAGTTATATATCAAGTTGGTCTAATACCACTGAGGTATTAATCTAATCACTGGTCTTACAACAGTATCTGAGTAAAAAAAAAAAAAAAAAAAAAAAAAAAAAAAAAAAAAAAAATGTTTACACAGTATCTGAGTAGAGACATCTTAAGTCGTATGTATGGTTCCTATGTATTACGCATTCTGTAGTCAGTTCATAAGTTAAATATAATTTTAACATAATGCCTTACAATACATAATTTATTGCAACATGCTTAATTCGAACGGTATGTATTAAATTTTATAGCACACACTTTCAATTAACTACATTCATTTATCCAACATGGGACTGTTGACAGAAGAAAATTTATTGCATAAAGCAAACCAACAAGCTTTACCAGTCCACGAAGAAAAAGTTGATTACTCAACGTTTTAGTCTTTATATGGTGAAATGAAATCTAGTTGATGCGAAATACTCTTACCTTAGACATTTTTAAATTAATTTCCAGTTTAGAAATTAACGACGGAAGGAAGAGGGCACCTGGTGTCAATTCCCTAGCATACATTAGCTACATACATTCAATAGCACTACACCTATTTATATAAAAAGTGCAAATGACTTTTCGTTTTTTTTCCACGGTTTTGGAAATTTCTTATTGTCTTATAATAACGCACAAATGTGCTTTCGATAACAAGCGATTCGATAAATTTTACCTCAAAAATAGGATGGTTTTCACGTTGGCTAATAGAATACAATATCCCCGACGATAAGTAATTTTGTCTTCATATTTAAAGGAACAACAGTGTTGTGTTGTGTTGTGAAAAATGTAATAGTACATTTGTGATCGATCTTATTTCCAAACTAACTCAAGTTAAATTTATTATTATGTATTGTATAAATAGATTTAGAAAACAAATTCAAATGAAAAATAGCTATATACACGGGCGGTTGAACTGAATAAAGATTCCGTTTTTAAAAAGTCCTTCGTAAAAGAACGATAACGGTATTATAACCTTCAAATTTATTTTTATCCTTATGATAAAACAATTGAATTATATTCGGGTAACCCCGAATAATCACCGAGCGAAAACTGCTAAAGAAAGTTTGGACAGGGTGATTTTATATTGCACGCATAGTTTAATATCAGATCTCTTTCAAAACCCATAAGTGATTCGTAGTTGGGTTTTGTGAGCCATATGTAGTATCTAATATATAAAATTCTCGTGTCACAGTTTTCGTTGCCATACTCCTCCGAAACGGCTTGACCGATTTTGATGAAATTTTTTGTGCTTATCCGGTATCTATGAGAATCGGCCAACATCTATTTTTCATCCCCCTAAATATTAGGGGTAGTCCACCCCTAAATTTTTTTTTATTTTTAGACAAAATTTTTAATTTCTATTTTTTTATGATACAGCATTAAAAGATACATACAACCCTAAATTTTCAACCCTCTACGATCAACCCCTATTTTTTACCGGGCAGGACGACGTCTGCCGGGACAGCTAGTGATATATAATATTTATCTGTTGGAACTATTTAGTAACTAGCTTCTGGCCGCGACTTCGCCCGCGTGGAATAGTTTAAAAAATACCCGATTTGGAAACATTCGCCATTGTTGCTCCGCACCTATTGGTCTCAGCGTGGTGCCTATAGCCTATAGCTTTCCTCGATAAATGGGCTATCTAACACTGAATGAATTTTTCAAATCAGACCAGTAATTCCTGAGATTAGCGCTGTAAAGCAAACAAACAATCAAACTCGTCAGCTTTATATATTAGTATAAGATTACTATAAGATTGTCATTAAAACAATAAAATTATTTTATAGAGGGAAAGTACCTATTTCAGAGGCTTTCTAAAAATATATTCAAAGCATGTTGCAATAATTTATATGTGCTGCACGATATACTCATAAAGCCAAAATTAGGTTTAATTTATATAAATTACATAAGCCACTTACGGGCAAATGACCGGATAAAAAATCAGAGCTTTAATGTCAGCAGTACATAGCACTTGTCATAATCGAAATCGGTTTATGCAATATTATGACTAAAGAGAGAAAGAAGTAAGAGATGGAAACGTTCGAAAATGCAGTTAGATCTACTTAAAACTAACTGCCCTTTGGTTTAAAAATAAATGTGTTAACTTTAAATTCATATGATGTAGGGCAAAGCGGCGGACGTAAAAAGCTAGTAAAATAAAAGTACTAAATATGATTCTGGAGTAAGCAAATGGTTGCCGTAAAATTAAATTAATCTCTGTAGCTAATTTAAAAATGGACATAACGCTATTTATATTGCCACAGCGACGTAGTTAAACGTTCGAGTCAAAAAATGGAAAATCAAATTGAACACGCGCTCAATCCGTTAAAAAATACTTTTAATTAATTAATTATTTAGTAGTAATAAAAATATTAAAAATATAGTATTTTGTGTACAGGTAGTTCCAAAATGATTTAACATTATGACAATCGTGAATATGTTATACTTTACAGATAAATATTTCTTTAATATGCGCACAATGTACATATTTTTTTAAAGTATTATAGGGAAGTAATTACCAAAAATATTTGGGTTTTTTAGATATTAATTCTGATACTTTGCTTATGTACGAAATTGAAAAGGAACATAATATTAAAGTATACATTTTCGATTGATTTGGTCTAAAAATATGTTTACCTATAAGACGTGGATTGAAACGTTTTGGTTAGTTTTAACGGTGTTTTTTATATTTACGTATGACGTATGGACTACTATGCCATCTGTAGCAGTTAGGGGTATATTCAGAATTAAATTTTAACCGGATGTTCATTTGAGTATCCTTCTTTCATACTAATTCATATATGTATAAATTTTAATATAGATTGAGTAGATATCTTCCTAAACTTTAATATGATTTGGTATACATGTGCTTCAGAAGTCGGCAATAACCATCGTATACTTATCACCCCAAAATTACATTAGATCCCACGTCATATATAATCTAGGTCTTAGCCTATGGGAAATGCTAAAACAGAAAGTTGAGTACCGACTGCTTTAATCGTCAATTATAACATAATAACCGTAAGCTCACAGTCAATTACTCAGTTAAATACTCTACTAGACGGAAACGATCAATTAGAAAATGGATCAGGTATAGTCCACCGCTCCAGCAAAACCGTTATATCGCTGCAGAATAACTACATTCTAGTTTAATGGGAAATTGTCACTGCCTCATACGATTGGAGATAATCACAGGTGCTTTATTACTTCGCCGAGTCTACTTTCGATCTCGGCATATCTAAGTACGGGATCTCGTGCCATTTGCTCGTCATAATAATTACACAAGCCTATAATTACCTAACCTATTCCCCTATAAAGATTGACACATATGAGAACGAATCACTGTATAATTTTAAAATAACATTTACATTACAATTATTATATACCAGAGATTTCCCCGCGGTTCATACAGTCAAATCAGTAGTTCTATTTTACTTACTTAGGTATATATAATTACTAGAGTTTATCCCGCGTCTGCGCCGCGGGTTAACCTCTAGTGCGTGTCTCTTGTTTAAAGAGCAAGTGCTACAGGTTATATTATATTACAATATTTTTATGTATTTAACCACGGAAGATTCACTTCATTTTATATCGCTAATTATATATTCTATCCCCGTCTATCTGTCAACAAAATAAATTACAAAACTTGACCAAAAAGGCCAAAATGGTCTAAATGACCAAAAGACCACAGTGACCGACATGGCTAAAATGACGGAATAGGCAAAAACGACCAAAAAGGCCAAAATAATCAAAATGGTCAAAATGACCAAAGAGGCCAAAATGACCAAAAAGGCCAAAATGACCAAATAGGCCAAAATGACCAAATAGGCCAAAATGACCAAAAAGGACAAAATGACCAAATAGGCCAAAATGACCAAAAAGGAAAAAATACCAAATAGGCCAAAATGAAAATTATCCCTTGTCCATCCTCAGTATTTAATTTACATACGTGCCGAATTTCAGCCAAATCGGTCCAGTAGTTTTTCCGTAAAAGCATAACAAACAAACAGACAAATATCATTTTATCCCGGAAACTATGCCATTTTTCGGGATAAAAAGTATCCTATGTTCATCCTCGGTATCGAAAAAATATATACTGAGTTTCAGCCAAATCGGTCCAGTAGTTTTTACGTGAAAACGGAACAGACAACAGAGTTACTTTCGCATTTATAATATTAATAGGGATATCGCGAACAAAACCGCGAGCCAAAGCTAGTGTATTTGTAAACCTTCCTTGAAAATTATCTAACTGATAACCTGATGGTGAAAACCGCTTAAAAATCCATTACGTGGTTAAGGAGGAGTTAGCGGATATAGAGACAGAAAGATAGCGAGACGCGGACAGAGACTTTATATAATGTAAAAACACCTTATAGCGAGTGTTAGTGTTGACACAGTCGTCATATGCTTTTGTTAGCACAACAAAAACAATGTAATCTCTAGGATTTAAAATTGCACAACTGAACAGATAATTTATACAATACAACATTGAACTATTTTCAACACAGTTTTATAAAAAAAAATGATATTATAGGTATTTTGCTCCGTCCAGTGTATAACGATCTCGATGCTGAGATCTAGCCTTCCCATTTCATAGTAACGGATTAATGAGTTCCAAACATCGGTCAGCACGTGCAGGTGCACCTGGCGCAAGCAACGCAGCAGCAGCAGTGCGACTGTGGCAGGACAGTCGCGCTGCTCAGAAGCGGCAGACTTCCATATTAAAAAGAACAGCGTGACACGTGATTGTCATAGCTGACGGCAGCGCGGAGGTCGCGTCCGATCACTCGGCTTCAAGCCAGTATTGCAAGCACATGTACATACATCGCACAATGAGCGAATTCAACACGGAACCAATTATCATTGTACTTCAATTGTGTCCTGCTTGGTGGGATCCGAGGACCGATGATAACAGCAACAGGATCACCCTGTTGCTATAATCGCTCCTTTCGAAACAAAGGGTCAATACAATATTTACTTTTTTACGCTAAGTTAATGGTGCCGAAGAAGAACCAAAAACAGCAGGAGCAACAATGATATTTCCTCGTTGGAAGCCATTATTAGAATTAAGTGCGCCATCCTAATCTAAACAAGTCGCGCGCCAATGATTGTAATAAGAAGGCATCTGCTGCTGTCGCGCTGGTGTCACACTGCTTGCGACTAATATGAAGGCGTTTTATTCTTATTACGAATACAATTATATGAATTTACGGCCCCGTTCTTCACAAATTTGAATACAAATGACATATTTTATTAAAATTGCATAACGTGGGGTTTAAGAAAAATATTCCTCCACCCTTTGATTTTATACTTGTCTATAATCAAAGCTTACACCGCTTAATATGCGATCATCTTCGTATATTTTGAATGTTTTTTTTATTGCATGAGTTCAGGCGACAGGCAGACGGCCCACTTGATGGAAAGCGGTTACCAACGCCTATGGATATTTGAAACACCAAAGATGCTACAAATGCGCTGCTGCTCTTTTAAGGGCGACTGAAACCTGGTCGCTAATGCCAGAGCACAAATCAAGATTGTTAATGCGCAAATAGACCAGGGGTGGTGGCCATGCAGTCGGGCAAATACCCTACCACCTAGAAAACTGTAACAAGGACATAATAAAATTGACGAAATTCTGCGCTTACTTATACATTATAATAAAATAGCATATATGTCAAACAGGAGTTAGATTATATTAATTGCACTTGCCCAGGTACTTTCCCGTTTTTACAATACGACACACGTGTACAAAGTTATCAATCTAGGAAGGATAAGGCTGTTCGCAGATGCCTGTCAATTTGAGTCGTTAGCACTAGTTGAAGGAAGTGTTCGTGCAGTTCTGACGTATACAAGCGACCGGATGCATCTAATGCAGTTTCACTTTGGTGAGTAGCAAGCCGATCGGTCAGTTACACCGTGCTAAAGATAGAGAAATTAGCCGGCAAGGGGTATCCGAGTGAACGCACTCGACGGTGCGTCCGCACGCCGCCGCGCCCGCCTTAATACCATAAACAGTCATACACAGACGGCGCGGGCGCAGAGATCGATTACCACTAATTACTGCCCTTTATATCAAGCCAATGGCCAACTTTAAATTAAACGAGAATCCGAGATAGCATCCCTAACACGCACATTTGAAAGGAATTTATCGTTTTCCATGAGATGGAGCGCTATTTGAATTAAGTTTATCACGTTATTGCCATCATACATATAGGACGTGCGAAATTTAATTGCCACTCTCAACAGAATGAAATTGCGCAATAGACAATTCTATATAAAGAAATTGTGTGTGTGCAATTCACACACAGTAGATGTGAAACTTCAGTTTCAGGAGTATTGGGATAAGGGTTACTATTTCTATAATATTTTTACCAAGCTCAAAAAATATTTTATATTTCAATGCAAAATATTACATTTTATATATTACATATTTAAGATATATTATTCAGATTACATGTTTTCACTTTGAGCAAATGAAACGATAGGCTTATAATAGTTAAAATAGGAAACAAATGCTCTAGTTTCAATTTAATTTATTAATTTCAAAATATTTCCAACTCTACAAGTATATTTACGAGTATAGTGTTTAAATAACTAAATATCGCTATTTAGTCTCATTTTATTTATATACCGGACTCTAAAAATCATCAACTCCTACGCCCCATATCCCAAAAATTACTTAATTGATCTTGTTGTTCATGTTGAAAGTACTTTTTAAGCTCTATTGACTTGAAATATCTCAAAAGAAAAGACAAACGGGAACATGACGATGCACTGCAACATCAAATCATGAATTATTCTTGATAACTATTTATAATTCATTTTATCTTTTATTTCTACCCATGATTTTTAGTCATACATAAATATAATTATAGCTATTATAACTTATAAAGGCCTAAAAGTTACGTAACGTTTGTATGCCTAATTAAATTAAGTGATATCCACCTACTCTGTTTATTGTATGGTATCAACATATTACAAAACATGTCTATACTTATTACGCAGTTGATGATTTATAAGGTATATAGAGGCTTTACCAAAATACACAACTAATTTTGAATAAGAATACAATACAACTAAGTTAAGTTTTCTTACATTGTATTCAATAGTATGTAATATTATAATTGTTTAAAAAAAACTAATTTTGTAAATTAACATCACATGTTTCTTGGATCTTGGCTGAAATCTTACTGTGCAGATTTGCTTTCAGTAAAGTTTAAAATATTGTTTGAAATGTACAACAGTTGTGCATACCAAACCCTTGTTTAAAAAAATCGATTTCACCCAAAGGTTGCTTGGAAGAGAAGACCGCTACTTGTATTAATGTTTAAAATTATAACGTTTTATTATTCTTATATCGATATATAATAAAGAGTATTGTATTTTAATAATCATTGGAAAATCTTAACTGTTTAGTGAACTATGACTTTTCTGTTTGCCATAGGACCTTCATCCTTTGACATCAATTAAAGAGCTATTAATTTGGCTATGGCTAGTGTGAGGGATCCTCCTGATTAGTTTCAAGATTAATCTAAAACTACAATACTCATTATTCATGTTTACTTCGTACCTATAGGTGAATCCAAAAATCATCCGTATTTTTTTCATGACTAAAACGTCTAACATTATACTTAAGTGATTGGCGTTTTGTTGACGACAAATCACTGGAAATTGCCGGTAATTGAGCAAGTTACACATGCACGTTGAACAAGGCTCAATGCGGCACGTGAAAGCGGATTGAGCGCTCGATTGCTTGACACATGTGTTATGTGTTAACGTTCACGCTCTACGAAATATTCAATAGTAATTCGATCGCTTTCTAGTATTTACACTAATAATGCATGTTCAGACGTCAAGGCCTATGACGATATCTATATTATAGTTTACAAACCTGGAAATTGTTATTAATTGAATTGCAGCGAATATTTACTAAATTCAAAATTAGTTTTTCAGCTGTGTTATTATAATATACTGATATTGTTTTTAAAATCAATATTTGTGCATCAATCGTCTTGGTGGATGTTTACCGCAGTTTTCCCAGAGCGCTACAATATGGGACTCTACAAAAAGGGCGTGAGCAGATACCTAAAGTCTCAACGAGGCAGGCAACGCATCGGCTCCCTTAGTGTTGCAGATGTCCATGGGCGACGGTAGCCACCTATCACCAGGTAGTCCGTTTGCCAGTTTGCCTACTAACAAACAAAAGTTTACTGAGGTACTGTGCTTACCAACAGATCTAAATAAAGACTGTATTAAAATAAGGTATCGCTCTCGATAGGCTTTATAAATAGGATTGAAATGACATATCGTTGAAGTTCAAGAGTTTTTTGTGCCGTATTATAAATTTTCTTAGAATGCACTTTACTCATCATTTTACTCAAAGTTAGAAACAACTAACCTGTTACCCTGACTAATTTCAATTTCTTAGAGTTCTTTCAATATTAATGAATAATTTCTTTAATTTAATTAAGACCGAAACTTTAAGGAGAAAGTGTTGATTGTAATAAAACTAAATATGGGCATCGCGAATTTTTAATCAACCTAAAATTAATGTCTATTATTATAGTTGCATAACTTCCAATTAAGACATTAGTCAGTTCTGCGCAATTAATAAATTCGAAATGAAATTTTCTCGTGCGAATTTCTAAGAAGAGTATTTTATTCAATCAACATATGAAGTATTTGAAAGTATTGTAATTGTTTATCTTTTCTATCCGAATAAAAACACACATATATGGTAGAGGCATCATGTCTTAATTTGGATAGATCTATTATTAAAAAGTAAAAGTGTAATAAATGGCAATAGCTGGGAAATATTGTGAATTATTCTTATATGGCACTACCTTTTCACAACTAAACGGATGAACGGATCTTAGTAAAATTTGGTATGGTGAAAGGTTGTTTTTTGAAGAATGACATATGCTACCTATCCTTCCATAATGATAATCTGGAAGAGGGTCAAGAGTTAAAAATATTTATCTGAAATAAGGGATATGAAAATTCTTATTTTAACGTAAAATATAGAAAAACATGTTTCGTTGTTACAGTTCAAATATATATACGGACGAATTGTATAAGTTTCAAAAGATATGAAGCTAAAAAGATCTTGAGCAGATCTGAGCTTGGATATTTATTCTTCACGGGTTTAGGAATGAACAATCATCGTAAAAATTTATATGTACTTTTCAATAATGGCGATATATCTACTTTTTATACTTATAAGTGTGCTTAAAAGCTTTATAGTAAATAATGAAATAGTTATAAGAGATTTATGAGCTTTGTTTAAATGAAGTTTTAAAAACAATAATGCGATTATGAAAAATACATTATAACACAATTTTAATGAGCTTATAAACCTTATATTCCTATTATAAATAAAGGTAAATCTATACCTAGCTTCTACATGACATACTTAACAAGTTACATATCCTTATAGACTAAAAAGTAGGTTATACTTGTTTAGTACATAATAAAACTGGTAAACAATAGACTTTCCAAAAATATAAACATAGAATTCTTATTGTAAAAAATTGAGTGATAATTCATTCAATTTGCACGTTATTCATGTAACGTGAAGTTGCTAATTTATATTAGCAGGCTTTTGCTACATATGGTATGGCATGCTGCTATCTCTATCACAACATAGTAGCATTTAGGTTATCTGATTACTGATTTAGCTGCTACATACGGGTGGCTAACGTTTAATTTGCTCTTATAACGTACAGCAGGAACATTAATTTGTATCAAAATTATAATCCCTGTATATAAAAAATTATAGTTCGTTTATTCAAAATGTTAAACCTTCGAGAGTTTTTCACAGATTAATTTAACATTTTGACAAAACTTTCTTCTTAATTTGGGATTATGGCTCGATCGATTATGGCTTGCGTTCGAATAAATGCGTTTAAAAGTTTATTAAAGCACTCATTTTAGTTTATCAAAGAGATTAAATTTGAAAAGACTTCATTCACGGAGTAATATTAAAACTATGCCTTAATAAAGCAGTGCTGTGTACAGCAACACATGGCTGTGTAAGTCTAAAAATTTAATATGAAGGTATTACAAAGATAATAATTTATTAAAAATAACACTTACGGAAGCATTAAAGGTGGAAACCCAAGTTTAAAAAAAGCAATATTGAGAACCTTCGCACACTAATATAGCTCAGTGTTTGAATTACAACCGGCAGTTGGCGAGTAAGGTGTTGATGGACGCCAGTTACCCACCTTTCATGGAATGATGCACAGAATTTATAATTTTAAACTTTTCTAATGGCGCGTTGGTCCTGAGATTGGCAGGTTCCTTACTTCAATCTGTAGGTTTACTCACAGTGATATGACTTTACCATCGATATATGTTGATTATATACCTTTATTCTAAGTGATGCTTGCTGTCTGGCAGAATTGGAACCCACGTCATATGTATAAAACGCTTACTTAGGGGTTATTTTCCATATATGTATGTTTACTAGATAAAAATGAACAACATTGAAAGTACCAACGTCATAATTTGTACGGAGTTTGTCCCGTTATGCCAGCCGCATATACCGACGACAATTTTCTATGTTGCACTGTGGTTGCACTTCAGGAACGCCTATTAATTGTGCAACGGTAATAACAAAACAGGAAATAATACAAGACCTTTATAATACGAAATAACTGTACGACCTTTAAATATCTAGTGTATTATGCTGGCAGTGGTTTTTCACAGGGCTCGGCACATGTAAAATGAAGATATGTATCACGTGGGAACTTATATTTGGGGATTAACCAATTTTTTATTTTTTATTTCATCTCCGGCCTCTAAAATGTATCAGCTATCCAATTCCAAAACCTAGCAACTGGCATTGTTTTGAAAAGCATATTTATATATTTATTGTCTTATTATTTTATATCTATCTGCATAATATAATATATGTATTTGACAAATCATGTAAAGACCGTATCAGAATATGATATCGTTCATAATATGTTAAATAAATAGTTTCGAAATAACATGTTGTTGAAGTTCATGTATTTTTTTTGTATTGTGGTTCTAAAATTTTTGGAATACACTTGCTAGATTTTGAAATTGTACAGCAGATATGTATATTATTACCGAATCAGATGAAAATTGATTACTGTTCTGGTTATTTCACTTTTTAGCATTTTACTTTGTTTCGGTAAAAGTTGGATCTGATCATTAATATTATTATCCCGGTGCGAAATCCAGGTTATATGTAGAACGTCTGCTACCCTAGTTTTTTTCTCTTTGGCCTTCTTTTCCGTATTTTACGTGTTATTAAGTATCCCTTACCTTGACACCACTGGTTTGCATTTGATCACTCATGACGCCAAGCCGGGTGTTCTTGGAGCTATCCCTCTAATAAGACCTAGCGGAAGCATAACTAGACATTTGATACTGTTGATAGTTTTCTTTCTTACGCTCTCTGAAGTAATTATACCCATATCTATGTAAATAAACTCATTGTTATGCCAGCATATGCATACAATCCTATGTATGCAAAAATATCTAATATAATAAAATTCATCTTTATGTTTATGTGTATGATTATCGAAGTTGTTTGCGAGTTGTAATTCAGACAAGCATTCGACAAAAAGATTTATTGCCCGTAAACATTTCGTAGTAATACTACAATAAGTAGCACAAAGAAAGCAAGGGCTAATGCAAATAACAAACGACATGTTTGAAGTTTCACAAATGTAAAGAAAAAGTTGTTTATGTCATGTTAATTTCAAGTATTTTTGGTATAGCGGTTTGGCACGAGAAGATAGTTTTTATCTTAACTGAAATATAAACAAATGTCTTTCATGGTTTCTTATGACCTGTAAAAAATAAGGTTGCTGTAAATTAAGCTATTGATAGGATGATCTGAAAATCCATTTTATTAGCTTTCGGTTCGACGACATTTAACGGAAATTTTGTTAGTTTTTTTTCTATTTACATTAAGCGAGAATAAGACGTCAAGATTTTTCACGCAAATGACACGATCTGAAATAAACCTAGCTGGTGATCTGAGGCTTGTATTATAGTAATCTAATCTTCAGGTATATTCCAAAACAACTTTACCGCCGATTACTCAGAGGTGGACAATTTGCAATTTAGGTTAAGTAACGGTAATTAAATAACTCCTTTTCTTGTTTTTTACATAATTTTTATATTAATAACAAGCATGAACGTCAATTTCTCCAATGTAAGTTTCAAGCTTTAAATTTAGACGATGTACGTATATAAATTAGTCACCTTTCTCAGCAAATAGTCAAGAAATCTTTACATAATGGGACAAATTACTTTGCCACACTACCTGTTTGGAGTAACATGTATTTTAAAAGACTTTATATATTAACTGGGTATAAATCACAATAAATATTGATTAACAACAGTGCCTTCTCCTAATGGCAAAACTAAGATAAACGGCAAAAGCGTAGTTAAATATTTATATAAATAAAAACAACCCCTATTGAATCGTTACAAACGTAAAGCATCCAAAAGCCAGAATGATATTTAAATTTTACTGATTTATTTATATTTTGACGTATATATTTTAAAATATTTAAAATACGGACAACAATCTCCATCGTATTCAACGCATCATTTAAATAATAAAACGGTGAATGTTGCACACTTAATACAATTTTAAAATGTTACGTACCCGCGAAATTGCGGTTTGTACACGAGCTAATATTATTTCGCATAGCAGTAGTTTTTTCCAGCAATTCGCCATTTCAATGTTTAACCGCACACAAAAACGTTTGCAAATAAATGTTATTGCACTAGCAAGACCGCATAACGGTTGACTTTGAGATATTGGTAGTGCAGCCTCGATGCACCTGCGGCGGACGGATGATGCGCCTTTCACTAGCGCATATCGAAAGTGCATCGCTGATGTAATACTCGATTTACGATATCACCAAGCCCTGCCTCCTCCGTCATCTCTTCAATCTTTTTACTAAAATAGACAATGTTATTCATAGATGTATACGCAATTTACGATATATAACATTTTAGGCTCATAAACTCTTTAATTTGACTTTTTGAGATGTATAATTCATCATCGACACCTACCACCCTGGGAATAGCTGTACGCTAGTGTTAGGCTTTCGATAGCATCCGAACATGCCTATCATATGCTTGTTCGACATAGTTACATGGGTATGAGTAGATATATATCATTAGTCAGATCTTAAAAAATAATGGAGATGTTATAATGAACAATAAGGGGAGACATATTAACTTCGAAAGTTGTGATTTCGCTGGATTTACGGAGTGGAAAATTCTGATTAAAAATCAGATTGCAGAATTTCACATATACAAAAGTGACAATTGGTTTGATCCATGAGGAGTTTTTGAGATTTTTTTTAGGGAATTTTCACGTTGTTATTTTATGTTTCCTTACCGAAATAAAGAAAGCAGCGGACGTTGTTTATATCTATGGAACTAATCAATGTGCCACAAGTGACACACGATTACCTGATTGTTTAACTTTAGATTTAATATCTAAGCCTTTGTCATATGAATGGCTTATTTTTTTATAATCAATAGGTTTGTGTTTGACCACGACCACGTCCAATGCCGGACGATGTTGCGGTCGAAGATGGATCACGCTTACCTAGACAGTACATATTCACACGACACTTGAGATACTCAGATTTTATTTTCGGGAAACACGGACTCTGGTAGTGCATTCCACAATTCTGCCGTACGTTGAAAGAACGTGGAGGCGAAACGCAATTTATAAAAATGACTGTATTACAAAGGTGATTGTGACCAGGAGTAAATGAACTTACGGAAGTAATTTAATCACCATGCCATAAACCAGCGGAAAGGCAGTTACAAACTCAACAAGCCTCTTAACAGTTCAATATAAGTCACGGTTAATAACCTCGTCAATTTTTCTGAAATGTAATGTAAGTCAAAAAACTGGTTAGGTACTTAAGTTGCGTAGTAAGACGTAGTTTATGTAACTCTCAGAAAAAAATGAAGCAAACATGTATGTATGTATGTAATACATAGTGTGAAAAACCTACGCGTCAAGCAGTGTTGGTATTAATTGATTCAATTGATTTTTTAATTTGATTAATTTCAATAAAATTAAGTTTGACTAAATTATTCTCAAATAATATAATAAACGTAATAGTACTTAACTAAATTAATCAATAATTAGATTTAGTTATTTTTAGTAAGAGAAGAAATAAACATAATATTGTCTCATAGAATCTTGCTTACTTCTAAGTAGTTCGAGAAAAAAATGTTGGGAGAATTAGTATCATAAATTGTAAAACACAATAAGACGTATAAAGTTAGATATATGTAGACTTGTATTTGAACTATCAAATTAAAAGTTTTAAACGAATTTAGTTGACAAAAACTAACGAAAAACATTTTTTGAAAATAATATACATTATTTTCCTTAGAGGAATTTTCATACATTACAAGCTGGATTTTTGCATTATTTAACGATGTTTAAATGTCTTAGACGTAGACAATTTAAGGCATATTTAAAGTTACATATTACAGTAGAAAATGTTTTATATTCATCATCTACAACTTAACTAAAAAATATCAAAAAATTATCTTGCAAAGTAAAACAGGTACAATAAATGCATTGCTCTGTAACGTGTTACTGATATTTTATATGTAGAACAAAGTGAATAAAGTTTCTATAAAAATGAAAAATATAAAAATAGAAGAAACGGTGCCCATGTCTTTTGTCAGGAAACAAAGGTACCTTTCAAGTTTGACCACTGAATACGTATAGGCCAAAGGAAACCGCCAAACGTAAATATACTCATCTTTGACTTGTGGTCACTTTAGAGAACTTTTTTAACATTGTAAATCGTTCGCCTTTGGGCGAACGGTGACCGATGTTACTGGAATGGGTTACCAGCCTATATCTATTTCTGGCAATGAAAGAAATATTGATGTTATATGATTAATTCTGATGTTTAAAAAAGTATTGATGATTGTGTTGAAATATAATGAAAAATTTATATGCTGGCTACCATTACTTATTGTCGTTTTGTTTATTATTTAACACTTATTTCACAAATGGCAAGACCTCCAACGAAGTATGATCTTATTAATTACTTATAATTATGTTACGTTTTATAATTAGAATGGATGAAGCAACCCTCACAACGTTTGTATGTATGTCTATGAAAGAATGTTGCCAATAAAAATTAAAATGAGAAATGTGTTATTTTTAGCGAATGATATGGTGCTAAAAATAAAAATTCCGAGAAACCAGTTATTGAAACCTCTTGGCTTAACCTCAAATGTAAAAAATGCTTAAATTCTGTAAAACATTCTTTGAGATGAACAACAGTTATGGTTTTTAAATCATAGCTGTTTTTAAATTTATACTAATATTATAACACACAATCCCGTGTGAATCTTATTCAGTCTACGTTTCGACCAGGCAATTTTGTCTCTTGCTCTTATGTTTTGTGTTAAATATGTATGTTGTATACATGTTTATTAATTATTTTTTAATTTAATTATACCTAGACAGAAGTTATTAAAGTGTTACCTAAGTCAGGTTGCCTGGAAGACATCGCTTTAAGCGATAAGAACGCCTTTGGTTTTGCCTTTAAATTATTGTGATCATTCATTCTGTAATTGTTTATTTCGTGAAGGATAAAGTGTTTATTCTATTCTGTTCTATATTTCATATCTGTATAGCATCAATTTATAACTACATATCGTAAGAGTCTTTGTTTATATGTTAATTATTTTCTGCATAGTACCTTCGGTAACAGGGCTGGACTTAAGATAGTGTAACCTGGAATGACCAAGAATATGAATTGGCATTGTATGCACATGATGTTAGATAATTTTCTTGAAATATGTTTATCGACTAGGGTAGGTACGATTTTTCATTCATCAGAGAAAGTAATCTATCAACCAATTAAAAAATTGAAAACTAATGTCTATTATTCATATACTTACCTGCCATTTATAATGTTATGGTGTAATATATTATCATTTGAATAACTTTCATCAGCCGATTGCAAATACAGTCCTAAGCTGAAAATAATCATAAATCTGTACTTTGGATAAGGGGTTTTTTTTTGCTTTCTTTGTTATTTTTAAATAATCCCTCTGGAATTATTAGTTTTTTTTCCTTTTTTTCTTTTGGGGAAGTAATTTTGGACGGTTTTGTTTATTTTATTTTCTGTTTTCTTAACAAAAGCTTAGCAGCTAATACGATTTTGATCTTTTTACGATTTAAATTTAAAAAAAGTCCGAAACACATAATTTTTGAAACAGTTTTAACTATATTTAATATTTTACATTTCTCATTTATTTACGAGCTAATTAGATTTTTTGACATACAATCACTACTTACTATCAGATTTATTACATTTAACTTAAGATCAATAAAGGGGTTAGACATTTTTAGACACAAAATTAATATGAAATTTAAACAAGCGATATTACTAAAAAAAACTATACTAATATAATTATAGAAAAAGAATGCGAAGGCATCATGGATCGCTTAGTAAATAACACAACTTGTAAAACACGCTGTAATCTCAATTAAAACTTTTCATCAATATATTATCGTTCAAACCATTGTGTAAACTTAAATCAGTCATATACTGAAAGTCCTAATTAGCTCATTTTAATTATATAATATTATTAGCAAAACAATTGAAATTATCATATTACAAAAAGTAGTGCCTAGTCATAATTGCAAGCAGAGCAATCTTGAAATTTATTACAATATGCAAATCAAAGCTTGCACCATTCGACACCGATAAATGCGAAATGTTATAGAATGTGTCTCAAATAACATTCGCCCTTTGTTTTAAAACATTACATGCTAAATATGTATTAATAACATATCGATTTCATCCGTATTGGAGAATATGTAAGATGTAATCTAAATATTATTGTAACCGGTCGTAAATTGAAGACAGTTGCAGAGGAATGCGAATACCGTTGTAAAATACCCAGACTGAGGAGTAATCTTCCTCTATCCTCAAACACTAGAATTATTGAAGTATGATGTTAAGCAATTGTCTAGGTCTGCGTCCGATAGTTCCCATTGGAAGGATTAGACATAAGAAATCTACTTTGACGTCTTAAGAGACGGTAGGTCTGCATAAAGTGGAAAAGACGAAGTAGTAATGCATAACCTTAGCTACCAATGGACGCTTTTGAGGCGTAACCTAAGATTATTTTTATCACGATTAATGGATGTCACTATAAAATAGACCTATTAGCTAAATAGATGGCGCTGTAATCGCGGTTTTTTTCCAATTGCCTAACAAATACGTTGTCATAGGAAACAAGTCATTCATTGTATTATTACTTCAAATCAGGTTGGCTTCGACCATAAATAATACACTATATATAAAATAGATGAGCCTCTCTGTAATAAAATATCAAAAGATCATTAACCCTGTACGATATATGGCGCTACAATCGATAATTCTATAAATCCCACTACATGGTACTAATAAGTTAAAACTCGTTCGAAATTGGAATAAAGGGAAAGACATAATAAAATTAGTTTAACAGCAATATTGCATAGCGCCATCTTAAGTGAAGTTAAGTGGACTAAATGGAAACTAATTGTAATTTTTGATGTTCCTGGACCACTTGATGGCGCTAGTTTCCATACATTTTTTTATTTTGCGATTATGTAGGGGAGTTCATTGGGATGGCTTAGACTCATCTCTATGTTTTGCCGGGGAGCTGTTTAGACTATATAGACTTACTTTCTGTGTTATTGTAGTGAATTAAACAAGAAACAAAGTTTTAGGCCTATTATATATAAAAAAGCTACTTTAGTTTTTAAGTGAATAACACAGAGGTACTTACTACCTAGGGTTTTCAGGCGATGTGGCCGCGGTATGAATTCTAGTTGAAAATAAAACGATATAAAAATTGTTGAGACGAAATACAACATTTAGACGTATGTTCTTATTTCTATCTCAAATCTCAGTGTTTTTCAACCTGCGGGTCGCGACCCCCCTAGGGGGGTCGCCGGCAAAAGGGAAAAGACTATCTAAATTTATACCTCTTACTTAGATACTTTCTACGCTCAGCAGCTTTTTGTAGAGTATAGGTCCTAATAAGTAATATAGGTAACAAATTAGAGAACAACATAAACATAGTCTGTTAAATAACTAACTTTTTATCTGTCTATGACTCAAGGGGGTCGCCGAAATTTTTCAACCTGTAAAGGGGTCGCATATTCAAAAAGATTGAAAACCACTGTCCTATCTCATTCTCTCCTATTTCCATCCCATCCTAAAGGTTGGTAATGTGCGTTGGCTTCTGTTCGTCTGCCTGTTTGCCAGTTTAGCAATAAAAAAACTAAAAAACTTTATTTAAAATCCATTATTTATTACTGTGTTTTTATTCTTCACAGTGGCGCTTAAATTACGTCAATAGTTGTAAATCAAGATAATAATAAATTGAGAGTTGCTTACATTTAAATGATAATAAAATAGTGATCACTGCTAGATCAAGCATTAAGAAATACTTTCACTGCGTAATTGCTTACAGTAAATATTAATATGGCGACAGTTGTTTGTCAGTGTAGGTGGAAAATGTTTGTGTTGGAGGGCTGGCGTGACAGCAGTTAGAAAGTAAGGTACGGCGGGTGGTATACACTTTTACAACTACTGGAAGTGGCGGAAAATTGTTGTCGATGAGAAACTTGACGTTTTTCACAACCTATTGACGTGAAGCGAGGCTTGTAAGTAATAAGTCTTTGTAGGGTACGCCTACCATTGTTAGTAAGAGTATTGTCATGGAAGAAAGATGTCTAACGTTGTAATCAGTTACTTGCTGTTGAGAGTAGATTATTATCGAGAAAAACAACATTTTATAATTATATGGCTCTCTTTTTATCTTCTTGATATGTATTTATTACTATGATCTAGGTACATTAATTTTACACCTATTTAAAATAACTGTTTTACGATGTTTATTCGTTCGTTAAAACGAAGTTATAAGTTTGGTTTTCATAAAAACACTTTTTATTTTTATACAAAATCGATAAACCTCGCATAACTTATATGAATAAAGAAGAAAGTATACGTACTATGTATGTATCTATTTATAATATATATGAATATGAAAGTAAAATACGAAGAAATAAAACATCATCATGTTCTTAAATGTGAACCAAATTTTATTAAACTTTTGTGTATATTGATATTTTACGAGAAGACATATTTTTACTTCAAAAATTGCTTTCCCGTTGAATTTTTAGCCAATTATACACATTTTTAATCACAACCATGAATTGGAGAACGTATTATTTTAATAAACCAATATTTTATTACCTATAAAATAAGTCGAGGTCATACAACAGCTCTAATATACGCAGCCACAAGCCAATCATAAAGTTGCCAAAAAAGGTCCCTTGATCACCTGTAACGACACGGCGTGGGAGATATAAATTATGCAACCTAACCAATATTACAAATACGAAATATGAAAGTTTAAGTAAAAGATTTACAAGTTTCCATTACAACAGAATGCCGGTTGAGAATGGATATGATTCGTAGTACATTATAGGCGCGGGTCACGCGAAACGGGTGAACAGCTACGACTGCTCCGTGGGAAACCAATCATCACCGCAACACAGATCTAGAAAACGCACACGCAATATTCAAACCCATTGTACATATTGATGGATATTGCGAAAGACATTTTTGCCTCATTTAATTTACCATGATTACAAATTACAGCTATTCATTCATTCCTCTTGACGCATAACATTTTTGAAGTGATAACTTCTTATGGGAGGGTTAACCACTTCGTTACGTAACGCGTTACGGCGCCAGTCTGTCTGGCTTCCCTTTTTCTCACGCATACGGCAGCGGTAGCGGTCTAAGTTATCACTTCTGTTTGGCATCCCAAGATGCACTTTTTTAAATTATAGTTAATTTTAGAAAATGTGTATTGATTGCGACAAAGAAAAGGATAGAATAGTGCGATCGTAATATGAAGTAGCATGTGTCAGCAAAACTTCGTCCGTATTGCCATGATGACGACACATGTCTGTTAGTAAAATGCAACGACCGTACAAAAAAACGCTATTCTCGAGGCGCTTTGTCGCTGTTTTACAAAACCAAAATGTCTTCATTTATCGCGATAAAAAGTATCCTAAAAATTGTCCGGGATATAAACAAGCTCTGTGTCAAGATTCATTTAAATAAGTTCAGTAGTTTTCACGTGATGCTCTAAAAAACAGACAGGCAAATTTCTAAAGTTTCTTTTTCAGAATCTGCTGGTCCAAATTAACCACCTGGTTGTATCTAATTTTTAACAAATTCGAATCGTCTACAGGTATTATTATAGACATACTATAATAATTATTTAAATACTCTATAGAAGACACTAAATTGTAAAGATTAGTGCTCTAATTTCGAAAATCTGTCACGGTTTGCGTTTGACTTACAAACTCCAGATGAACGTGATACATAAAATAACATTATCGAAAGTTAAAAAAATATATTCTATGAACAAATAATTAACAACCACACTGTCGTTCACATTTATGTGATAAAATAGATTTCTTATAATGTTCATTAATAAATTTGGTATCAATTTAAAATACCCTAAGATTAGTAATAATCTAAATATAATATGTAGATATAATTTATAAGAAAATGACTCGCAATCATGACGTGTCTTCAAGTCGACAGTAAGTAGAAAGTGCAAAACATTATGGCACAACAGTTATGTCACACGACTGTATTTACTTTACTACGCGAATGAGGTGTAAACTGACATAAGAATGACCGACAAGATTGACAACACCCGACCATGGTAACAGTCTTATCAGACTGGTCTTCAAAAAATAATATTTCTAATTTTTATTTTAGATGACGAGCTAATTAGCTACCAAAGTCGTAAAGAGTGTCCTCTAACTTTTGAATTATGAAATGGAAAATTCTGAATAAATTCATGACGGGACAGATAAAAATACTTACACGAAATTGGTTTCAACAATATCAATCAATGAGTTTTTGAGCTAAGTATTTATAAATATTTATATTTTTTTTAGGAAACTAACAAAAACAGTGCACGTTCGTCCCTTCTGGAAAAACCTTCACTGTGTAAGAATTGCAAAGAAATTACCCAATTTATTTGTGTTATAGTTTGACGCTAGACATCTTACATGGTGTTGGAATAAAGTAGTATCCGAACATAAATAATGTTCTGACGATTCTTTTTTTTTAACAATCGGCAGACAAATACACACATTGTATATTCCCCCAAATTAAGCAAGTTACGCTTGTGTTATGGCTAATATACAACGGACCACTCTGGGGCCGATCCCAGACACTTAGACCATGGTAAATAACGGAGAAAATACGTTTCCGAAATTTACTATACTGGGAATCGAACCCGGATGCAACCCAGAGGTGCAGTGAGGTAGGCCGTCAGACTTCGCCCGCTCAACCACAGAGACCGTCAATTGGTCAGCCTTTGTGGACGTGTGTGTATGAAAGATTACGACATCGAAAATTAGCATATATAGGCTCACAATATATAGATGATAGTAATTAGGCTCACATGTACGAGTATCATATAGGTTGTTTCCTATAACAAGTTGCAATTTGGCTTTTATTGTCTACTGCCTTAAATAGTTGAAAAACCTCAGGGCAAGAAAAATAAATAGACAATACTAATTGGCAATAAGGTGGAGCGGAGTATGTTGACGCAGTAGGTAAGTCCACGAAGTGTGGCGCAATACACGTGCACTTGTTGCGCCCATACAGCACATGTAGGGTTAATCACTTCACGTGACACTAATGAGTCGCCAAGAGCAGCGTGACAGCAGAGACTTAAATACACTGGATGGCATAATGCGAGGAGTAACCATCAATTTTATTATCCCAACTATCCCTTTTTACTAAGGCCATGAAAAATAGTCTAAGAAATTATAATTGTCCTAAAAAACGTAATACTGAAAGCTCCTACTTTAGTACAGAAAATGACATAACCGTCATCATTCTTCTTTCGCTTTTGTTAATTTTTTGTAAGTCAAGTCAGTAAAAATAAAATCTAAATAAAGATTTCAATTTCATATTAGTAAACTAGAGTTTTATCCGTGTTTATGCCGCGGTCAAAGCTTTATTTTTCTTACATAAAAGCTTAATTCTTTATTATATATATATTATGAAGGTTCAGTGGAAAAATGAACTAACTGATGGTGAAAACTGTTTAAAAATCCGCTACGTGGTTTAGGAGGACTTACATACAGGCAGACACGGAAAGCGACTTCCGTTTTGTACTATGTAAAAAATATAGCTACAATACTGTAAGAAAACAGTATCCATACAAGGAATACTAGAATCTAAAATAATGAAGAATCGACACTAGTGACATCTAGGGAAGTACATTGAAACTAAACCTCAACACCGAAAAGGGGTTATTTTAAGTATTATTTATCCATGACGCCATAACTTTCTCGATATTAAAAAGCCCCATAAAATTCTAGCTCTAATCCCCAAACAAATAAGAGTAAAACGAACGTTATTCAAAACTATTTGCTTTCGTATTCGCTTCAATGTGGCAATTGTACAGAAAGCTAAGCGTTTTAAAATAAACGTATTTTGCATAACACCAGCCCTAGAGATGGCACTTATACAGCAACAATAGACATATATTACCGATAGCCTCCTTCAAACGGTGTCTTACATAAGAAAAAGAAAATCGTCAAAGATTTCCGTATATTACGTACAGGGAAAAAATGCGTTGGCTATCCATACACACCGCATGCTGTTTAATAGCAAACTACATATGGTATTTCCTCTTCATTTGTAATACTTATATTTCTCAGAACTTTAATAAACCGAAAGCAGTTGTAATATAATTTATGGCAGAGAAAATTACTGTTAGCATGAGTCAACTCGCCGCAAGATAAACTACTTATGTTTGTAAAATGTTTGAGAAAAAGTCCTCCAATCTTGACAAATATATATAAATATGGTATTATTCTTACCAAACATGACAGAAAATAATATCAATTAATTCACATTAATAAAAAAGTTTTGTAGGGATCTTGTACGGTGATAATTTGCTGCTATTTTATTTTCCAAAAATGTGTAATTGTATATTGGTAGGAACATCAGTTGTTTTAAAAAAAACATACGTTTCTTTATGAAAAATCCGAACTTTTTAGTTAAATATTTCTTTCAAAGCCACTTTGTAAAACATATCGATATAAAAAAACATCAATAATTAAGATTTAAAAGAACATTGTAGGTATATTAGTTTTAAGTTAATGGTAAACAATAAAGAGGTTTCATTCATTCATTTATTGAATAGTTTTTATAAATAAAAAACACCTCAGTGCGCCTTTTTGTCATTCGTTAATTAAAATATTATGTAAAAATTAAATAGGTAACGTACACATTTTGTTTTTATTAATGAATATCAAGTTCTACGTTATAAGTAGACACTTATACCTACTTACTATAAAACCTACTAATTAAATGTCAGTTGATAATATCTAATCAAATCTTATCAATGTTTAGTTTTTATACGCCATTCTAATAGCAATTAGGATGAAGAGATTAATCTTAACTCCGCGTTACATTCACGATACTTGTAACATAAGCCTCGGCCTATACATTAAACCGGCTCAGCACGAATAATTTTTTTCAAAAGGTTTAATGCAAAATATAAACATTTCTTAATATTTCAAATTTTCACTAAAAAGCAACGTCATCGTCGTGACATGTTACATTATAGACTTTGTAAAATAGCAATTGAATAGACTTAGCTGTCATGGAAAGGATTCCATCCATTCGATAGTTGATAGGAATTAGCCACTAATGTAATATAATGGAAGTACGTTGAAATAAGTGGTACCGAGCCGTAGTGAATGGGTGACGCAACAACAGTGTCAATCTTGCCGCCTGGTGCAACAGTGCGCTCGCGCAACTCCGAAATGTATCCTCTGCCGTATTGTGTGACACGCCCATTATTACGTACAGACAGGTGTTGTACTGTGTTCATACACATGCATCATCGATGTTATACATAGCAGACAACGTTTGTATAAAAGCCAAGAATAATCTACAGTAATTAATAATAGCCAGAATAGCCTCATCAAAAGCGTCTGACACCGTAAATCTTCATTCTTTGTCTTAAGTCTTTTGTTGGTGTTAATAGCTTAGTAAATATTAAACACATTATTCTTAAGGTCAAAACTATTTCTTAAGATATTTTTCAATTATATAAACATTTAGTATGCAATGTTTAATTCTTCAAAATCTAAAAATAGGTAAGAAAGAGAATCTGATTCTCTGTGATTGATGACTGGGACAAGATGAAACATAAAATAAAAACATCTATTCGTTAAGTGATAACATTATTACAGTTTCAGTATTTGAATAGGACTTCTGCGTAACCATTTGTTGATTTCTACGAAGCTAATTAGATTGAAATAAAAACTTGAATATAATATGACAGAACGTGAAAAAATGACTTTAGGTACCTACGCGCGGTTCTGTAACGCCCCATACATACAAAATACATTTTGATTTGGACGGATGATTTTCTCAAGGGCTAACTTGTGCATGGGTAATGTTCTGGAATAATATACTGTAATTAATGCAATGTTTACTGAACGAATGCTAGCTACTTCTTTGTACCGTTTGTTGTTAAGGTTCTTAAGTAGATTCCTACATTGAACAAAATAAATTACTCTATTTACTGCATGTATTTAATTATGCAAAACGTACAGTGCTCGATCGTAGAAAAAACAAAAATATGGGTCTTAACGGGAAAGAGGTGATGGACAAGATATCAACTGAGCTGTTGTAAATATCTAACGTTATTTATGTTCCTTTTTTATTATGTACTTTGTTTTCTTGTTATGTAAGTATTGAAGCGTATAATAACGCTAGCAATGTCAGCTACTTCATACGCGCGTGACTTTTATTCATGTCTTTCTAAACCCTGCAAAATATCAAAATAAAAATGAAATAAGCATCGTAATTATGATTAATAGATTTTTTCAATTTAATTTCTTTATTTCTGCAAAATCTATATTGCATACTAATATCCTGTATAGTTAATTCTTAATCATTTAAGATATATAAGAACTGATATTTTACGTGACACTCATCTTATACTAATATATGTTGAAGCTGAAGAGTTTGTTTGTTTGTTTGATTGAACGCGCTAATCTCAGAAACTACTCGTCTGATTTGAAACAGTTTTAGATAGCCCATTTATCGAGGAAGACTATAGGATATATATCATTCACGCTAAGACCAATAGGAGCGGAGCACCAATGAAGAATGTTTCAAAATCGGGGGGTTTTGAAAACAAATTCCACGTGGTCGACGCCGCTGGCACAGCTAGTCATACATAAAGTTCTATGTTGTGTGTAGTTGTAGCTAATTCAAGATTACAACACAGAATATTTATATTATTAGAATATAACATTGACAATTAAAAGTCCATAAAAAGCATTTATTTATTAACACCCTTGTGACACTTACGACTTCCTCTTTAGGCACTTTTATTTTTTTGTTATATTCTAACTTGGTCAACGCCGCGACGGTATCGTTTTATGAGTATAAATATTAAGTATCAATCCGGTTTCCATTTACTATTTAAGGCCAGTTGTGCTGAGAATTGTATATCTAAACCAATCACAACAATGTTTCGAAATACTTATTGATAAATATTGTAAATAAATTTGTGTGTATAACTTAATAGAGGTCGGAAGTAATCAATAATCATGGTGATACTTCAATGAGATATTTGACCTCTTTACCAAGTTTGCCTGTGAAACATTGGAATTTTAGAATATTAGACATATAATAATTAAAACTTTGTACCTATTTTTACGAAAATGCACGGATGGAGGAGTATGAAATTTCGCACTTTTCCTTCTCTGTATAAATTATTACAGAGAAGGAGTGTAGAATGCTTATATTTTTTAAATTGTGCATAAAAAATAATTAAATCAATAAAACATTTCAGATACTACTATGAATTTGACACAAACATGCATATATATATATATATATATATATATATATATATATATATATATATATATATATATATATATACACTCTTTTGTTTATTGTTAAAGTCAAATTAACAGTGTAGTCTTGGCGAAATCTGGGATTATAGTCTTTGACAACAGAACCTTACCGTCGAAGTTTAAGTAAGTAATAAGTTTTATCTTCTGCTCTGTGTCACGTAAGAAGTCTCGCAGATGAAGCGCTACTGTCATTAACGAAATGATAAAAATATAACATAATTTCAGAAAGATTCCGTTTTAATAGTGTTAGTATGTACAGACAAATAATATAATGCAACATTTACATTACCTAGTAAAAATAACATAACAACGTGGTTGGGATGATCTGCTATAATTATTTCCATTTCTTGCTGTGGGACTTATTTGTGAGACGCACTTCAACCTCCTTCTTTAATAATTCACTAAATGCAGTTTATCTGAAACTATCACCTACTTCTGGAGGATCATTTCATTATGTGATAAACAAAAGATTACCCATGCCGCCTCCGCCAGGTCTCGATAGGAGACCCACCCGATGATGGCTTAGTGTCATGAGTGATAATATAAATGAATGCAGGGCCGTCTTTACCGTATAGGGCGCCGATGTGCGAAAACGAGTTTGCCCCATTTTGATAATTAAAATTAGTATTTTATGTTTCATTTACCATTAAGCTGTGATAGGGTAATGGCTAGCGCACGCGTCCAAACTTAAATGGCGCGTGTTCGAATAAATGTAGATAAATAAATTAAGGAATAATAATTACCAAAAACATGAATTTCATGAAAAGCTCCTAGGATATAATGAAAGTCACCCATTATAACCTCTACTATCACTATGCCTTCTCGTTGTGTTTTAATGTACCATACGCCTATTTATATATATATGTATAATATCTCTTATCCAACTGGGTCAAATTGAAAAACTAGCATTGTTATACTCAGAATTGGAATAAAGCTTATTAATCATTAACCTCATGAAACGGCAAAGTTTTTATCGTATTACGATTCTATTAATATATCCATTCTATCGTCTGTATTTCGCATTAAACCTTAACAAAATAATAGAGTAGTTATGAACATTTTTTTCAATAATGAATATGAATATCCTTTTATTTATCTTGTCTTTTAGGCGTCCTTTAAGTTCGTTTGGTAATTACGTAGTTTCCTAATTTGTAATATTAGGTATAAAGATCTAATAAAAAATCATCGGTTACCAGATTATTTATGCACTCTTTCTTATAATTCCACATTCATTAAAGGAAGTTTTTTTATGTGTTTTGGATCCCTTTAGGTAGGTACATATATGGTTTCTATGTGCCTTTTATGCTCACTTGAGGACGATATATGATGTATTTTCCATCAATACTTCTGTGTTTTGGCTCAAATCATTTTTAACACTGCAAATAATCATTTCATCCTTCGCACAATCCATCATTCTCTATATAACCTACTTTTATTTTTGATGCATCAATCTTACAGTTAGATATATATAGTATCCTGTTTATTATATGATTTTCATCCTTCTTCGTGACAGAATCACGCCACTTTCATTTTCTCATTCTTTAATTTTACATCAAGGGGGGTACGACGTACAAAGACCGCTATAATTATGTAATCTTTTTCATTTTGCCCATTCTTGTCTGCCTTTACTTCTATATTTTATTCATATTTTCCCAGTGTTAATAAACTAAATTGGTTACTAGAAGTAGGCCATTAAAACCTCCATAGACTGGTTTCCAGTGGCTTATTGAAAATGTACATCATAAGTGGTTATTTCTACTCAGATAAGCAAATTGAATATAACTGTAAGCAAATCCACTTCTGCCTCTAACCACAGAGATTTTATCAAAATAGTGTGAAATTTTCTGTTATTTCATAAAAATTAATCGTGTTCGCAGATTACCGACGACGTTGCCGTGGTAAGTGGGACGTGCGCCAAAACACGCACATGTGTATACGAAGTTTTTTCAACCATCAAGTACAAACTAATACATAAAGATCTTGCCCCAAACAAGTTTACGAGTGGGTCGTGATTGGATAAATCAACTCGCATATTTTGTAATACCTTTTCTATATTCAAATTGAATGATAAAGCCGGCTTAAACATGAATACGCATTTTTGGGGCTCCGTAGACAAATAGGCAAAAACTGAAACGCTTATAATCTTAATCTGTGTACATATACAGTAAATTAACTGCGAAATTTATTGGGATCATTACAAGGTTATGTATATAAAAACAGTAGTGTAGAGTACAGTTTTTTTTATTGCAGGAGCTCAGCAGACAGGCAGACGGCCCACTTGATGGAATGCGGTTACCATGGCCTATGGACATTTGTAACACCAAAGGTGCTACAAATGCGCTGCTGCTCTCTTAAGAGACCTGGTCACTAATGCCGAAACACAGCTCAAGGTTGCTATGGCGAAATACTTTAGACCAGGGTGGTAGCCAATTCAGTCGGGCAAATGCCCTACCACCTGGTTGTTTTGTCGCCTCTTACAACAGGCCGCCCGGCCGCAGGAAATTGTATTCTTTCTCCACTCTTGCACAGATATAAACAAACGACTCAGACAAATGGAAAAAAATAAGACATTTTGTACCACTACAAAACCATTCTCTGAGCGTAGATAAAGATACACATAGTCGGCATCTTTCCTATCCTACCCCATAATCCTATAAATATTATAAACACGAAAGTTTGTAAGAATGTATGTATGGAAGTATAGATGTATAATACGGCCCGCGTAACTTGGCAAATGTGAACATAGGCTCTGCGAACTTTAGAGCATGTACACTCGTGTGATGAGTGGGCATACGACTCGTCAGTGAATACAATTGGTCGCCCTTCATCCCTGTATTTTTTCATTGCTTTGTACTAGTTGGTCACTGTATTTTCTTCACGAGTTTACATGCGCTAAAGTTCGCAAAGCCTATGTTCACATTCGCCAAGATACGCCGGCCGTATTATATGGATGTATGAATTGTATGTTTGTTACTCTTTCACGCAAAAACTACTGAATGTATTTGATGAAACTATAATAATATAGCTTACACCTCAGTATAACACATAGGCTCTAATTTAAAAAGATATAGTGTGAATTATGCAAAATATACCGATTTTACATCACCACATAGGTGAAACCGCGGGCGCTCCTAGTTTTATAATAATAGAACGCTCCAGCTGGATGTGTTGGATGTAATCAAATATTGTAAGAAGTAATGAAGTGCGAAGTATTATTTTATAATATGTCTAAAGAATATTACCTCTCAAATACGACGCAACACACTTGAGCAAGTATAAAAACTCGTCAAGGCTTCGCGCAATCAATATTTAATATACTTATTGACTCACAATCAGTTAATTGATCTTATGGCCGCTGTGACGAGTGACCACACCGTCCCGTTAACGCTTCCACCGTTAAAAGACCCAAACTGACATCATCCTTGCAAAAAACTAAGCCCAGGCATCAATCCATAGGTCCATAAAGTTTTTGTTAGTTAGTTAGAAAAAGTAGAGTAATTATTATAAGTAGACACTTTAGTCATTATTAGTGGTAGTTAAAAATAAAAAAGAACCGACCGAGCAACAAGGAGTTTTTATTCTTCAGAAAAAACGAAATGTCTGCTCATATATTGTATTAAAACAAATGAGAGTTTTGGCATGTACATGAATAGTGATGTGTTGTTGTGAAATTACATTTTCAAAAAGCGTACGATTAAAAGTTACAATAGTTTTATTAAATTATTATTGTTAATTAACAGGAGCTCGGTGTACGCAATATCTTAACTGTTTGAAATAAAGACGTCAGAACACTGTTATTTAGCTTGAATCTTACGTAAATGGTTCACCTGATACTGGTAGGATCAAAATATTAACCTACTCGTAAATTATATTTTATGAACTTACGACATTTTCCCGATCATTTTAACGAAATAATAACAACAACTACCTATATGATAGGTTTATTAGAAGTCAAGTATATGTTTCCTCTTCAAAAAGCGCCACATATTTTCAACTGGAGCATTCCAGGCTTCTTCGCTCACTTGAGTACCGGATTGCCGAAAACTATCCTACTCTCCGAGATAAAAAAAATATCCACATTCGATTCTGCTATTGAAAGTATGTAGCATACCAAATTTTACAATAAAAATCCCCTCATACCTATGGCCGTGATGAAGGAATAAAAATCAAATCAAATAGAATCACTTTCACATTTGAATTTTTGTAAAATGAATTACTTCCTTTTTCCTTAAACAATAAATACAAAGTTCATACAATAGAACTACTATGAAACTTTAATCTTCGAAGGCCTTTTTTCATTTTATGGCCAGTAATATAATTAGACAGCAACAGACAATGTGCAAAACATCATTTGAAACTATATCTGTCGCAGATGTTACTCCATTTTAGTAAACAGAGGGAGGCTAAAGAGAGCTTTAACAGATGCGCATATTTTGAAACGTGGCATTTGCCTGTAAATCACAAGGGCAAACAGCGCGTGCACCCCGTCTTGGCTGCGATGCCAGCCGCGTAGGTGTGTGAGTGTTCTCACTGGCAAGTGCCAAGGCTGCGCCGGCGCAGCGCGGACCTGCCCCCGTCATAGAACTTACAGAAGATTCATTTCATCCTACGTATTCGAACATAAGTATGCACATAATGAACGCGCGCATTCGACGATCTTGATCCCAGTGATTAACTGACACTCAACATTTGGTACTAAATGAGACTTCTGCAAACTCTTTGCCTCCTGTCTCGCATTCTTGCACTATCTGTTGACTATCGGAAGGTTTCGCGGCGTGTATTTTAACGGTGCTCGCATACTCGGCGCTGCTATATTTACAAAGTAGATTAAAGTATATCAGTAATATCAGTCAGTGAGGTACGTCTAAATTACGTTTATCGTTTTAGTTAAATAAAATCTATAACATTTCATTTTGTTATTGCTTATTCCTCTTTTTGATTTTTTTAACAACAACCAGCTGTGTACGTGCTGTTGAACATTGAAGCTCTAAAAAGAGCTTTAAAGTAGTATTTATCTAAAAATACCTTATATCTCAAAAACTACTCATACTCAGACGTAAAGGATACATGTTCGTGGCAAATTTCATCCGATTACTTTTTGAGAATAATGGCTAGAACATACATAAACAAACAAACGAACAGACGTGAGGATTTCATAAGGATTCTGTTTGTTACTAAAATAGCTGCAGAATTCTAAAAACGATACATAATAAGTGAGGCCATGACTGAGTGTAATAATAGATGCCAACAATTTGCAGACGAAATAAAAGTTGTAAATCTGGCCAGCATTTCAAAATAAAAACGGTACACCTTGTGTTGCGCAGAAAGTCATAAATTCAATAATAGCATGATGAACTCAAATTTGGCACATTGTGAATAACAACAAAGAATTTATCAATTTAAAATTGAATAGATACATTTAATGTTTTCTATGATTAGTTTTTCGACGGAAGGTAGCAAACTCGTCTTGTTTAAATAATGGCCTCGATTTTTATTGTAGGCCATGAGCTAACAACCTCAAAACCTTCATAAGGAAATGCAGATCTTGTTGGCCAAATTGAGATTGCAAAGCGAATTCACTTTCAAGTTCATCCACAAACAATTCTCAGTGATCAATGAAATTACTATGCTATATTTATATACGAGATTACTACAGTTTTCCACGTGCTTTCACTCGCGTATTTTTTAAATCCAATGAGTTGTATATTCTCTGCTATATGTACTATCGTAATTAAGCAAGCGTCAAATTATGCTTTGGAACCTGGATATGTCTATTTTTTCTTCTCCACTTTGCGTAGTATGCGTATTTCGCTATGGCACGCATATAATTGCCTCTCAAAGTTAAAGCAGCATTTTTTGGAAAAACTTTTCTACCGGTAAGTGGCAAGATGACAGACATCCTCCGTCCTATCGTTAATCTACCACCTTTATTTGGAAGATACACGAAATGTATTAAATTTCACAGTAATCAATTCATTCATTTTCATTTCATTCTTCGAGACCAAAAGTACCTACCATATATTCATTCCTGTTATTGATATCGTGAGTTCTTAAATCAAATGGCGATGCAATCAAGAAATACAGAAATTATTTTTTACACATTATGAGCTGTCATAAACAGATAGTCTATATGCTGCGACTGTTAAAATACATTTTTAAATTATTATACTGCTAACTTATGAATTAGTGGCCAAGTTTCTCCCAAAACCTGTATTTAATTTCAAAACAAAACGTGTATCAAAATTTTGTGTAGGATGCAAAACGGTTGCAGTTAATTCTTCTAATGCTTATAGATATCACTGCACATCTGCAAGGTGTATTATGGAAAATCACAGGTCGTAGAGATGTATTATATAAAAGCGAACCAATTAGAATACTAAATTTAAATTAATTAACAGAAAGAAAAGATAGATATACTAATAAAATTTATGTGTTTAAATGCATGCTTCGTTGATTGACTTTTAATAATAAACGGTTATTACACTGTGCATCAATCTCACCTTGATTCTCGTGTTGCATTACCAGTTATGAATCATGTCAGACATTCGGCGAGTCATCGCATCGGGCTGTCAAATGTCGATTCCCTCGTATTGTTTGTATTGTCTTATCCGAGATCTAACGCCGTGTGATGTCATAGTTCATACAGGGAACGCCCTCAAAATTTCACAACTTTTAGATGTTACTGCATATTTAAATAGGCTCGTCGTCGCAGCAGGTTATTTAGTGGTCTTTACAAAATAGTCAAGTCATAAAATCTGTGATGTTATTGATTGTGCAAGTTACGCGCACAGATGTATGGATAGTAGTATAGTGTAGACGCACAGTGCGGAGTGGGGGTCGCAACAGGTGTACGAGGCCGCCGCGGTGCGCACGCGCATGGCTGTGAATAAAGGTACAGGGGCCACCGTTTCTCATGGGGCTTTTAATGTTACAAATGGTCATATGAAAACAAAAAGCAGTAAAAGTTCTGCATAGTAATATGATGCCTCCTGTCCTGTCTATAGTTTATATACATATAGGTATATTCCAAATTATTTTTTTTGCTTTTTTATCTACAACGTTTCAATGGCTATTAAAGTTACACTTGAATTCCGGAAACGATTTCTAGGCTACAGGAAATATAAAGATGACTAATTTAAACACACTCTTAATGATACAAAAGAGCCCTGAATATAGCTAATGTGATTACAATTTCTTAGATAAAAGAGTCAATTACCTTGAATTACGATTCGTGATTAAATATTTGAAACTCACCTCTTTAAGGCCATCGAGTCGTCCAAGAGACTTGGATTGCCGCAGGGGCAAGAAGGCTTTAAGAGCGTCCATGCGCGACGTGCGCTCGGGCTCCGCATTAGTCGCGGCATTAAGGTCTGCACATGAAAGGCGGGCTTTGCGTCTCTTATCTAGCAGCTGCTTTGCAGTTCTAGACCGCCGTTGTACAGGCGCGACATCTTCTTCAGGCTCGCTGCACACTTCACGCGCTGCGTGCACCGTGTGCCTTCGCCGGGACACCGGCGGCGACGTCAAGCGCGACACAATAGATTCGAACATCGTTTCAAACGCTGTCGGTTGTGGTGCTCGACCAGTATTGAGCGGCTATCACGCCACCCTCATGTAAATCCATATCGTGTCGGTGCTCGGTTTATCCCATATCGTTGTACGCCTACAACCAAATATTATACGTGACGAAGATATTTTAGCCGCAGCGGGGGCGACTCTCCATGGCCTCATAAATTAGACTACGAAAAACATACATTCACAACAATAACTTCCGATACTTTTACCGTTCAATGCAGTATTGGCAATATTATAGTATTTTACAATCATAACACGTCACGTTGTTAAGACGGATGTGTGGTGTTGTTATGAGAATCGAAAGGTGAGAAAAGAATGTTTATGTTGCACCTGTGACTCGAAATAATAAAAGGGCTAAGTTTAAAATCATATGGACAATGACATAAGAGTAAAGTTACGTAACAAAACTGAAGATTTGTAGTGAAACAGAGAATGCTAGAATAGACGAGTCTAGATGATATAATAGATAAAATAAAATAGTAAACTTATTTTTATTATAGTGTAATTATTAAAAAGATTTCAAGTATATCTATAGAATATCGCAATATCATGATTTGCATTATTACCTATATTGTTGACAAAACCGTCATCTGTCCCTGGTCACTGAACTAAACTTTTGGTGACTCTAAAATAGTATTGTTTGAAGCCTATTCACACAGCGTGTGTACCGTGACGAGCGGAAATGGCAAAACGCGTGCACGTTATGCATGGTCCAACAAAAAGCTATAATACATAGACGATTAAAAAAGCCAACACTCGCAAAGCCGGACAATAATGAATGCAAAAGTCAACAAATTCACACGTTTTATACTATAGAAGTACGTTAACCCAGTTACCTAATTAATGCCTCTAATGGTGTGAGTTTAGCGTGAATCTGAGATATGGTCGCGACGGAGTGGCGCGAATAATCAAAAGTGTGTCGCCAGTGGCTGTGATGAGCGTACACAACAAACGGTGGCAGGTTGCCATCAAGCCGTCGAAACGTTCACAAGGCCAATAACTGAAAGCGAAAATAGATACAAACTGAAAGAAAACTTCGGCACATGCATAATATGTATGCGTCACACCTCTTTTTTTTATCTAACACCGCTGCAGATTTCAGATCAGAGGACCTAAAGCGGCTGGTGTTAGGGAAGCGCTTAGTGAAACTGACACCTGTCTATAGATATACTCGTAAGAGTACCTACTATTAGGCTATAGCATAAAGTTTCATTTTATTTTGATTGACTATTTTGACTTATTATTTTCATAATACGAGTCTGCAAGAACGGTTGCTTTAAGCCCCATGTTTCTATAAGAACGTTGTAAAAATCTATTAAAAATTGAGAGTAGCTGTAGAATATTGATTGTTTTAAGTAATAATCTCATGTATGTAAACTGTTCAACGAAAATACTTTTTGAGTTGTAACAAGAACTTCGTTTTTTGGCGATAATTAAATGTCACTGAAGTTAAATTTTAACAAGTAATCATTATTAATTAACAGACTTTATTAACTTGTCCTAAAATATCTTCTTCACTTTTATAATGTCTTTCTTCCCTATCACCTTTTCTCAGTCATTTGGGGACGAGTATTAATTACCTTATGGAATACACAATAGAATTTAAATTATATGCTATCTACACAAAGCAAATTGTGTCCAAATTTGTATATCTATCGCTCTACCTCGCCCTACATTCGATTCCCTTGAGTAATTTAAACAATAACGACATGTCACTGAATACACAAGCACTTATACATATGCACACAATGCACTGTTTTAGCAATCCTACACAAACCAACACCGCACCGCCTTCGTTCCATGTTCTAAACTTTTACATTACCCAATGTAAATTTAAACAACACATACAAGAAACAAGATAAACAATGTTAAACTGAAACTAAGTTATGCGATGATTTGAAGTACAAATTTCTGGAAGTTACTGCACGGTAAATGCGTGTAGTCATTGCTTATAATAAACACCAGCGTGTTTGACTGAATATTTTGTGCTGTAATTCAACACCTGTTACAACAGTATCGATTGATCGCTCGCTTGTTTTTGCGATAGTAATATTAATATATTACATTTCAAGAAAAAGCAATGCATCTTTTGAGTACATAAATAATAAAGTAAATAAGTAATAAAATGCCGATAAACTACAAAATATAGTAGCAGACAAACACACACGTTTGTTTTATGGATAATATACAAAGGAACAATCTGAGACCGATCTCAGACACCCAGTTTGTTTACAAAATTTACTATTCCAGGAATTCAACCCGGAGCCTGTGTTCCAGTAAGTTAGTCCAGCAAAGGCTTAGCCCAGTCAACCGCAGAGGACGTCAATTACGCTTGTCATATTTTAAAGATTGGCAGATTTTTTGACGTTTAATAAATACATAATACTTGCTTTGAAAGATCTATTCATTCTTGTAAATATTTTTTTTTTTTTTTTTATTGCAGGAGGTCAGCAGACAGGCAGACGGCCCACTTGATGAAGAGCGGTTACCATCGCCTATGGACATCTGCAACACCAAAGATGCTACAAATGCGCTGCTGCCCTCTTAAAGGAGACTGGAACCTGTCCACTAATGCGGGAACACAACTCAAGGTTGTTATGGCGACATACTTTAGACCAGGGGTGGTAGCCATCCAGTCGGGCAAATGCCCTACCACCTGGCGTTAAATTAAACTATAGTTTGTTACAACTATATACTAATTAGTACATATGGTTTACTTGTGTGTTCTTTAGATCTGCAACCATGAAAACTATTTCATTTTTCGAGAGCTCATCATTTCATCTCATCCTCGACCACACATAGGTATGTATAGGTTTATACATAAAATTGTATGATAATCTAGATAGTAACAAATTATGAAAAAGCATACAAATATCCAAACAAAGTTATTTGCACATTTATATATTCAGTAAGGATTTCTAATTTTACTGAGAATCTGTCGGTTGATGGCATTGCATAATTGTATAAATAAAATAACTATATTGATTACCCGTTATAAGATCTATTAAGAAAGTACTAGTTTTCTAATCTTTAAGAAGTAGCTATATTTTACTTACATAAAAACGTTATTAGGTTTTTTATATAATTATATAAACCTTCAGAGAAAAATTATCTGACTGTTGGTGAAAACTGCTTAAAAGTCCATTGCGTGATTTAGGAGTTAGTGGATGTATAGACAGACAGACAGCCGTGGAAAGCGACTCAGTTTTATACGAGACCTAACATTAGTATTTGAATATTAAAAAAAATATATAAGAGAAGAGAACCTTATAGCACATATTTCTGTAATGTTAATATCTGTGCTCGGAGAGATATACTTAATCAAAATGGTAACGGCCCTTAAGAGTAACAAGTACCTACGGTTGGTAGCCCTCGTTTGTGGAGCATGGCTCAGCTAATAAAACTGTTAGCCCTAAGCTGGCGACGTCGACGCAAACCGGTACGCAGACCGGTCTCGCACAGCTCGCTCCCCGCATCTCCACATCCCCGCGAGCTTCTAAAATACACGCATTCACGTCACCTTATCAGGGAACCTTTTGCGGCTAAGCTTCTTCAATGTACATTCTCCTATTTCATACATAGTTGAAACATAACTCACTTACACCGCCGGGAATAGTGGGAACTAACAGCGGATAAACTGGCTGTTGTGACCAGTCGGCCGTGCAACCGCGATTTACTGACAGGGAGCTTGATCATATTTTTTGTTACAACCGTGTTTGATTCAGACATTTCCAATTGCGGTTCATCACGTAAGCGACACGTTATTATGATGCAACCGTGCAATATTACATATCTAAAGAATTATTTATAGTTATGGAAACTATTAAGAAATCTAATATACCGTGAAAACAATTGGCGAAAGTTTGTCGGAGTTACAAAAGTTAACCAATAGCGTTGCGAAGTGACAAAGGCGTAGATTAGAAAGTGTGTTGTATGTCAGAAAGCCTGTGATACGGTGTGCACACGCTCTGATTAGCGCCCTATCAGATGAATCTGTCGCGCAACCGTTGACGCCGCGATCATTCCGAGATTAATGTCGGGTTTCTATATTGGTTAACTACCAAAACCTCAAATCTCACTTCTTTGACAATACAGGAGCGAACAGTCTAATCATCTGAGACACGTTTAATAATTTTACAAAACAGCGCAGCCTCGTAGGTTTTGTACGAGTGTACTTAATTATGACGTCATAGGTAGGTAAGTTTTTACCTACTAACTCCTTTTACTTATGTAAAACTTGTGCAGTCATTATCGCTTGAACAGTAAATAAAATCATTTCTATTATTATATTTCCAAATCTATAAAATAACAACAGCCCATAACTATTCCACTGCTGGGCTCGGGCCTCCCTCACTGTAGGGGAATGGAAAGTATACCCGCCACGCTTGTCCAAGGCGGCTTGGCTGGTTTGACACATCGGTTATCTAGATGTGCAGGTTGCATCACGATGTTTCCTTCACCGTTGTTAGCACGTGGTAATTGTAACAATATGCACATTAAGTCAGAAAACAGCCTAAGTGGTGCATGCATTCCGGCCAGAATCGAACCCGCGACCTTTGAGTTTAGGACGCGTGCGGTAACCATTACGCTACTACGACTTCAAATCTATAATATTATAAAATTCTAAGCATACAGCGTCTGTATATTAAACTTTAAAAGAACAACTGATATAGACTATACAGACGACGGTGAACATGATGTATTTTTTAGATTTCTTGTTTGGTTGTTCGGGATTCACGTAAAAACTACCGGACCGATTTCGAAGCGGTTTTCATTGATTGAAAGCTAAATCACTTAAATTCAAAATCTATGTTACTTTTTATCCCGACAATTCCACATATTACGTCGATACCTTACTACCGAACCATTTGCCTACATATGACTATTCTATTAATACCAAATTAAAAGAATGTATACTAAAATATAAAAGACGACAGACCTAAGGCGCATGTTACTGATGCTGCATATATTACTGAGAGAGACTCACTGTGTTTGTTAGTCGTAAAAAACGGTCTCAATAAAATAAGATTGACTGTGTATATGGTCATCTATCTTCGTTATTCAAGCAGAGATCACAAAATCGTAAAGAAAAGAACAAACAATAGGGAGTCACGCACCCACATACGATTTGGGGTTCCGTAACAAATCGGCTGGTCATATTCCATTAAATTCTTATACTTTTTATTACTCGTCCTCGGACTGGATAACGTAGTAGCGTGACATTCTTTTCATGGTGTGTTTTTATTTAACTTTATGATTAAATACTACCTTGCTGGTAAAAATGTAATATTAATAATCATACTTTAATACATTTATTAAGAAAGCTTAGCGTTACTCTGAGCTTTTATTTATTCAGTTGATTATTTGTAGACATCCATAGAGTCACGAGGGAATTTTGCGTAAAGAAACAATCTACTACAATAGTGTTCTACTTTAAAGGATGCTTTGTGGATTGAACTAGTGACATGTATACATATACATACGAATACATATTCATTTAGTTTAAGAATTTTCTAGCAAATACACACCATTCGGACCGTTAACGTCAAACAACGGAGTTCTTTTAGAATATAAAAAAGTCAATAGACCAAACAGTTGAGATATTCCGCACAAATAAACTTTGCTTAAAAACACTATACTAGATCTCATAACTAGCTTTCATTTCTTAGAAGATTTATAAAATGTTTCAAAATGAAACTTCTTATAAAGCCTCAGCCTTCGCTTCCTAATAAAAATGTCTCGGAATAGGTATCGAAATCTGAAAATCCAAGAGCTATAATTTGGTATAATAAAAAGCAACAAAAATTTCAACAGTCCATTTCAATAACGATTCAACATCAGGATTATTTAGGTTACGCAATGACATAGCTTTCAGGTGCAGATTACGGAAATATAGTATCGTTTAGGAGGTCAGCCAGTGACCTTGTGCCGTAAGTGGGACGGTCGTGAGATGGGCTATCGGGTGGCAGACGTCACGCTCCAGCCCACCACGTTGCTCTTTCTCACCTATTCTCACCGGGTTCCTACATAGTCTGTCCAGGAAATATTGCAAATTTTTAAGCTGGTGTAGCCGTAAAGCGTTTGGAGTAGGTGAAGGGCTCTCAGCTTCAAAATAATACCGCTGCTTGTCTGCTTCAAGCTTTTGAAATGTCATAATTGTACTTTTCTCCCTATGCTGCTTATTTTCTGTGCCGATAAACGCGATGGTTTCATCATACGAGTAGCTCTGCGAGGTCACGTGGCGAAGTATAACTTGAAAAAGCTAAAACTCCACCTCAATTTCCAGATATGGCTCTAAATTACTTTTTATCTCAACTATCAAGACCGCCCTAGAGAGAATCCATTTCAGGTCTTCGTTTCCTGCAACAAATTCCCGTGTAACAAAATCACTCGAAAGAGCTTTTACAAAGAAAATTGCCATAACTTGTATAAAGTTAACTTGAAATAACCAGTAGTAAGACAAATGAACGGGTAGTCAGATATAGAAGCCCGGCACTAACACGCCGCTTCAGCTCCCTTCGATCATTGTCCGATCTGTTGGGTGCCTCGTAAATCACGCCCGCATTTTTGTGTCTAAAGGTCTTCACGTTGATATAAGAAAGGATACATTATTATAGCGTTATAAAATTATTTTCGTTTTTTGGGTTACTATATCAGATGAACAATAGACAACTTTTATAACCTTAATGGCAAACTTTTTTGGGAACCAATGAAAAACTAATAAAGAGAGTTTTTAAAAAGAATTTTTGTGTGTTTTATGATTCTGGTTACAGGCATTTTAAACCAGGCTTTTTGATTTATTTCGTTTTAGGAAGATAAAATATATAATCTAATATGTATTTTGGATTTCCTTTATTACACCCAACTATATCGAAGTTGGCGGTTTTTGACGGACGCCTCGGTGACACGTTGGAGTTCTTATGGTAACTCAGCATTTAATATTTTACTAAGAAGTAAACAATTTCCACACCAAATACTCTCTAGTATAAACAGTAGTAAAAGTATGTAAATTATAAGAATATTATTGAAAATTCTAATATGGTAGTAAATACTTTTTCAGATGTCATAACAGATGTTTAAAAATAAACCAAAAATAGAATTATTATATTACATTTTTGGTAAATTAATCTCAGTAGTAAAGTGTCCAACTAAGCGAGGTGCACGAAAACGCTTAATCTAATGACAAAACGTGAGTGAAAGCCGCCACGTTTATTAAAGCTGATTAAAATATTTCAGATAAACTTAATATACATACAAGTCACAATAATTACAACGCATATACATAGAACCTACTATGTTTAGTGTAGAAACATAGTGTATAATAGTATATATAAACATAGTGCCAGTGGAGCGGACGCAAGTCTGCACCATTACTCCGCACCAGACGCTCTGAGAATACTCTCTTCACTCGGAATGAGATACACCATGGCGGCTGAGCGCTGCGGACTCTTCACGCTCTATCTCAAAAACGGTTGAATTAAAAATAGTACAAAACCAAACTAGCATTTTTTAGGCTCTAAAACTTTTATGATGCCTAGGAAACGAAATATTTACAAAAAACTGTTTTTCGGGAAGGCTGAAACTTTAAAACAATTTTTAGAATACCAATATAAAAGGTTTTAACAAATTTATAGATTATTGGATTACATTGTGTGATTTACCATTTTTGTCGCTTTTTTTGGACTGAACTAATTAATATTCACGAATACACTTCTGTATCCGCTCGCGCTACGGCCCTCCGCTCTGCTCCGACTGTGATTCAAAACTTTACACTTGAGTTACAATATGTTATTGTAACCAATTTATTTTATTGTTATCTATTCAATAGCACGTAAGCTTCCGAAGTATGTACGTTTTGGATTTATGTTAAGGGTCATATTTGTTTGTAAATTCGTTTTCGCCAAATTTATATGCCGCTTCCCAACTCATTCTGAGTGTTTCCAATGAGGTTCTTCAGTTAGGTAAATAAGCTGTCAATATCGTTTGTTGTTCCTCAGGTTTGAGGTTACCATACCTCCGGAATAATCTTAACATGTTCGGTTTTTTGTCTTACGGAGTAAGCCTAAGCCGTCCGGAATCCCTACAAATTAGCGAAAAAGCAATAAAATAACTAAATAAATAAAAAACTTCAAGTTTTAGGTGCGATTATAATCAGGATTTTAATTTTAATCTTTGAACGAAACGTCACAAAATATAATAGCAACGCGCTTTTAATTTTACATACATAACACTTAGTATACATACAAATATAATGTTAAATTGGAAGACAAATTTAAAGGTAGACGAAAAAAGATATGAATGGATCATGTGAAGCATGCGACGTGCTGATTTGTGGTATGTCAGAGATGTCAGATTATATATAATAGTATAGAAGACAAAGATTACGCTGACCCCATATAATTGGGAGGAGGTGAAAGAAAAGAGAATAATAAGTGTACATATAGTAATATACCTGCATTACATTTCCTAAACGATTAAACGATACAAGTATATTTTACAAGAAAGTCAGGAATGTTCTTGTGATACCCGGAATTTTATTTTCGGATCTGGTAACCCTATTTCAGAGACATCTTGTGGTGATTGGTGTCTGAGTGATTAGTTTGGCTTGCTCTACGTCCACACTCAATAAATCTTGAGATGATATGAAGGCGAGGGCCCGTTAACTGGTACCCGTACATTAAAGCTGCAGCGTGACAGAGTTATTTAAATGCTTCTAACTGTGCCTAGCCCGATGGGAGCGCCTTAACCCGGCCACTATCTCTTCGATGCACTTTAACACCAACAACTAGTAAAATGTTCACTATTGAGTCAAAGAGACTCACGTTGATCGATAAAAGTAAAATAAATTACTTTATAAAATTTCTTCCCATCGTTTGTTTCGGTGTCATTGTGCCGCGATAATTCAAAATTTACGACCAGATAACGTTTTTATTTATTCTGGGATATACTTTTATAGTTTCTGACGAAATCATCTGTCATACTCATCTTTATATAGAAAAAAACAGTCTCTTTTCGCTTCTGCCTAGCTATATATGCGTTAACTCATCCTAAATTACACAGCGGATTTTCAAGCGGTTTTTGCTATCAGTTACATAATTTTCACTTGAAGGTTTATATAATATACAAAAAACCTAATTGTTTTTATTTAAGTAAAACAGTGCTTATGTTCGACTTCTGAGGAAAAATCTAGTATAGGTACTACAATTGAAAGAACATGGGATTATCATGGATTATTTTAATAGTAATAATAATAAGTTAGATATAACTATTCTATGGATAATCTTTAAATAATGACGCGGGTGAAATACCCTAATAATTAATTTTCAATCATAGGATTTTTAATTTATATGTTGCTAATTTTATATAGAAATGACTTGTATTTCTGAAATAGAGAGATAATATTACTATTATTGTGCATCTCATCTCTGAAGTCATGGTTGCCATGAGGAAAACATCTGCACCTCATTCCAATTCCATTATGTACTAACCTTCCGTTCCTTAGAAATGGAAAGACGAGACGAGACTATAGTATATTAGTAATAATTTAGTCACAAATGTAGTAAAAACTCTGAACACATTCACTGGAGATCAGCGTACCACTTAAAATTAATTTAGAAAAAACCCATGACCTTTATTTCTGCAGCATTAATTACTGGGTCAAGGTGTACTTTACAAAATATCTAATGTTTAGACGGTTTTATGTCGAACTTCGATTTAACGCAGTAGTTCTTTGGGTCAGGCAGTGCCAAACATGCATATACATACATAACGGTAGAACAACATTGGTTGCGTGCTTTTAATAAGTACATACTACCACTGTCGAAATATTTCATAGTCTTTACAATTTGACTATCTACTCTGTACAAATGTTAATTACTAATGGCCAATCAGTATTTGAAATCCGACCGGAGTTTTATAAATTTCTAAGTTTGGACGTCATTCCTTTTGTCAAAGAGTATAGTGGTATCTCTTTAGTTAGTAATTCTCTTATGTCTTAATGTCTCATTCATTTAACAAAAAATATTTTTATGGTTACGTACAGTGATCTAATAGGTATGCAAATCAGCAAGTGAAATTGTTGGTATATACTTTTTGTACTCTATTTATGACCTTACAGACGTTATAGTGCACTTTAGTAGCTAAAACACTCGCGTCTCATTTCAATAATGTGGATTCGAATCCGCCAGCACTTACCGCGTGCTGTCGGTGAAAGAGAATATGGTGAACAAACCTACACTTTAAGTTTACTGAAGAGTAGCCCGATAATAAGTCCTTTATTCTGAAATGGTAGACCTGAGCTCAATAGTGGGATTAATATATTTGGTTTGATACAAATCGACATTGTATATTATCGAGCTAAGCTCGTTACGCTTACGTGTTATGTAATTAATGTATACTTCTGACAAGAATAAACTACACCCAGAATAAAGAAAATAACGGGAAAGTTTGCTTAGTAAATTTACTCTAGGATCAAACCCGAGTCATCCAGGTACCAGTGAACTAAGCTTACCAATGACGCTTAGACGACGACGGAGGCCGTCTGGTATTATATAGGTACTTATTATACTAGAGAAGCACATTATAAATGTTGGAAAATGAATATATAGAAAAAGAATCTTAAGGTGCTTCCTTACTGCGAGCATTCACGTGTAAGGTAACGTTACAGATTCGAGCATTACATCTGTGATGGAGGAGAACCAAGCATTAATGTACGCAACCTGTAATAATACAATCTGTAATATTTTGACACACAACGATCGCATCGTCTGATATTGTGGAATCAACCAAATGCTTAAAATCGAATCATAAATGTTTCGTTACAGGTGAATATTCGTCAGTCAAGAAGGCAGTATCGTTATATAATGCTGGAAATCGAATCATAAATAAAACAGGCAAATGCTCGTCAGTAAGGGCGACAGTATTGTAACGTAATGTTCAATATCGAATACAAGGTGTTACATTACACGCGAATGCAGTGAGGGGGTAACTTTATTTACTATAAACACTGCAAAAAACGCGTCAGTATCTTCCTACTGAGTATATTTAAATTATTTTAATAACTTCAAATAAGTTTTAACAGATACTTCATTGGGACCATTAATTGTCTCGTAAAGTATAAAATTTTATGTTCCCTTTTCGGTATACCATAAAAATTCTTTCCGTCCGATTTAAGTATGCTCTAATGCAACCGCTGCCACTATTGAGATGTTGAACTTGGAAGTCGTTAAAGCCTACAAGTCAATGTATTGGCATGATTTTCAAGTTTCGATACAACTTTATGCTCAGCGTGTTTGGTGATCTTATTCACACCCACTGGTGCTGAGCGTTTAACCTGTAGTGGCTGTTACGAAATAACTGTGTACCTAAGAGCGTGTCGTGAATGATAAAACTTAGCTAACAGTGTTTATTCTCAGATAAATAGCTGGAGAACGAAGTTTGATAATTACAAAGTAACTATATATTGCGTCATAAGCTCTGCCTATTTAGGCATCATTTAGGAATTCTAAAATCGGTAAAGTCGATATAATGAAACATAGCCTTGCTCTCAAAGCTTGTAGCGACGCCGACGTCTTGAGGATATTTGGGTACTATAGACGCGAAAATAAAATAATATTTGTAATAAAATAAAACCAGTTATCTCTCTCTTTTATAAAAATGTAGGTATAATCTATATCCTGTTTTGATAAAAATTGAAAGAGTAAAATTGTTTCATGGCAATAATTTGGAGGTATACTGGTAAATTTTTTAAAAGTTGAAATAGCTAGACAAAACATGAAAAAATAACTTTTCGTCTCATACTGTGAAGATTTATGATATTTTTTTAGTAAATTATTTATTAGCAAATATCAACGCAAAGTAGTTAACGTTTGCACCCCACTATTCACCTTTTTGGGCAGTAGGGACCTTAACAAACTTATTCGTCCACTCAAAGATTTTCTGGAAAAAATTGATAATAACTATAAAAACGCTTATTATATATACTGTTAACTGACATTTCGGTAAACTTTATTTCCTACCATATAACAATAACAACAATAGGTACAATAATAGGTATTCATTAATCACGTAATATTTGTTATTTTAAACTTTGTTTTCCATTAAGAAGAAATTGTAACTGCAGCTCAAGCTAATGCTAGAAGGATCAACCAAATTGAATAAATTTTGTTGAAAGACACAGAATTGATTCGACACGACGGTATTCAAAGACATTGAATAATTCAATTTTACCTTAATATGGAGCACTTTAGTTCATTCATCTAAAATGAAAGAAAGAAATGAATCGTCTAAAATTAACCGTGTAATATCGGCTTAGAAAATATAATACATAATAATTATTGCTATTTTAAGCTAGCAAATAATTAACGCTTATTTTTAGAATCGCTTAAAAGCAAACATGTAAGTACGTACAAATGAGGAACTAATATAAATCTCAAACACAGTCAAATTGAAAAATTGGCTTATTAACTAAAGCAAGCAATTACTGAATTATGTTAATGTAAATGAACTCGTTTTAGACATAATTATTTTAAATTAGTTGTAATAATAAAGACGACGTGTACATTGACGAGTTCTACATCCTTAAACTCACTGTACGTCCATCGTTAATTTGTCTTCAAAGACAATTTTGTATTTAAAAATCAATGGTTAAGTTTTTTTATCGCAGTTCAACATGTTAATTAATAAATTAGAAATGTAATTATGGTTCTCACTTTTCTTTACTGGGAAGTATACTTGTATACTTGTTGATCCCAGATACCACACAGAATTGTAAGACGCGGTGTGAAAATTTAATCTTGTTGTCCTTTTCACTAGCGCATTCACACAATAGCCTTGAATAATATGTGCGTGTGAATTATAAAATAAGAAATGTAGACATACCGTGGCAGCAAATCTACAATAATTTTATGCGATGCTCTCTACAGAATATAAACTCACTTTTAAGCGTTGGATAAATGTGATACAAAAATTATTATTTCAATATAGGAACACGTTTAGAGTTTAAAAAAATTCTAAGGCGTAAACTAAAATAGACAAATAAGGAATCTGTTTATCCAAATTGCATATTTAACAATATATCATACCTATACTAAAGTTTTCCCCGCAGTTACACCACGGGTCAAACCCTGTGAAGTGGGGATTAGTTCTATTTTACTTAAATAAAAACTTATTAAGTTTTTTTATATTTCAATAAACCTTTAGTAAAAAAATATTGAACTGATGACGAAAACCCGCTTGAAAATCTGTTTTGAGGTTGTGAGTTAGCAAATATAGAGACAGACCCAGATGGCGACTTTGTTTATACCTACTATGTGCCTTCGCCGGAATTGCTCATATATTATCACTTTTATATAATGTACTCTTTAGCCCAAAAGCGTCGTCCTATTTGAAGGAACGCTTCGAGTTCTTTCAAGAAAGTAGTGCAAGGCTCTTGAGATCATCAGCAAATCTGCGACAAATGACGCCAATACATTCTACGCAATTTTGTCAGAAATCTTTTACTGTGCAGGCTGTAGGGTTTTGGAATGCATTACCAATGAGCATCAGAAGTGCAAAGTAACTTATATCTTTTAATAATCTCCTCAAAGATCACTATCTAAAGTAAACAGTAATTTATTTATGTCTATGTAACTCTATGTACATATATTTGTATATAAATATGTATGTTTATTTTTTATTTACTATTAATATATGTATATATGATTGTATTATATTTTAAACTATGCGCACTGAATACCGACCTATTATTAGAAATGTAAAATTATTTCCAGAAGGTTGCTTGGAAGAAATCGCTGTTAGCGATAAGACCGCCGACTAATTGTACTAGTTATATGATTGTTAACTCATGTGCATTATTTTCTTGTGTGCAAGCTATTTTATGTAATGATAAAGAAGTTTATGTTCACTGAATATTTAAACAAATTATGTGGCACACATTAAGTGCTGGTTTCAATTATTATTAATAACAAAATGTGACCACGAGCGAATAATTTATACAGCCTCTGTGTTAATTAGAGAAATCACTTTGGGTCAATGACAAGTAACGTGCCTATAAAACACCTATTTGTCATTTAAACTTGATTGACATTAATTGAACAAAAACTATGATGATCTGATTGATTTGTTCACGGATCATTAAATTTAATAAATAAAATACTTGTTTATAAATCCCGTCCTCAAAACTTTAATAACACACTTGATATCAAGGAGAAAGTTCGAAATGTCAGATTGTACAATTTCATTATTTCTTGGCGCATTAATGGGATTTTAATTGGTTGATTGTATTTAAATTACGCTGCACACAATGGTATAACAAATATGAGCCCTCAATAATTTTGCCATAATGACAATAAGTCTGTAACTACACTTGTACTATGTAGCAACTGGTAATTATTTTAATGGGTATTTACCTATTTCTTGTTTTGATTAGCATTTGCTAATATAATATAGTAGTCAAAAGATTTAAAAATTATATCACAACAGTGTCATTATAGGTATCGCAGGTACTGAGACAGAACACAATTTCATGCGACTGGATGGCCTGGTATAGGAGGCGGCAAAACAACCTACAGCCAGGTTGTAGGGTATTAGTCCGTCTAGATGACTACCACTGGATCTCCATAAGCGATGGCAACCGCTTTTCATCAGATGAGCCGTATGCTGAACTCATGCAATAAAAAAATAAGAAAGGAAAAATACACAAAAAGAGAAAATGTTTGCAACGCTTGAACAGTAAACGCTGTCTATGGAAATCGCTGTCATAATAACCACGCGTGAGTAAACACAGGGAGTACAGCAGTAGATGTCGAAGATTATTTGCTATTGCACCCACACGTGTGCACTTATGAAGCCCTACTATACTAACCCTATTTGCTAGACCGCATAATTTTAGTTCTACTGGACACGACCTAAATTCTAATCCATTCATGAACTGTTTATAGGTTTTAAATGGATCTTTAATTTATTAAACCTATACTCATTAATAACATTTTACTACAATAGTTAATTATCGTAGGGTTTAGAAAATCGGAAAATATTTCAATTCAATCTATAATATTATAAAATTCTAACTAAACATGCCGTGTCTCTACATTGCTAATTCTTACAATTAAACCGCGCTACTTTTCATCCTGGGGGATTTTTTGTGGGAATGTTTTAAAACGGCCAGATAAAAAAATCGAATTCCAATGTAATAAATTATTTTTTTTAGAAAATTTAATGTAATACAATGTGTGATACTTTTTATGCCGGGAATCCATCCAGGAGCGGTTTATAGTCGAATGGGAATTTAAAAATTTACTTATTTCGACACAGGTTTCACTAAAACGATAACTTACATTCTTTTTAAATTACTGTGGTATTTTTGACCCGGCAGCACTACGGGAATCCCACGGGAATTACAAGTCAAGCGACGACGAACTCGCGAGCATATCCTAGTCTCATATTATATAGGTACATATGGCACGCTTAATCTAATACTACACTATTCAAAAAAGTGGACTTTACAGGAGGACAAGAATATGTTATTTTACTTTATTTTTTTAATACATTACATACAGCATGCATGTAATATATAAAAAGTGCATGTATATATGCACTTTTTATATATTACATGCATTATTACCATGCCTTCTTAGTAGATATTTCTGATACATTTAAAGAAGGATTAGCGCAATTACACGTATTTCTATGTTTTACGATAGGTGGCACTAAAAAGCCGACTTGGTAAAAAATTGGTTTTGTGAGTATGGGGTTAAGCTTGCCATATAATTTGTATAAGCCGCGCGCAGGAGGTCTTCCGATGACTTATGTATATACTTATGTAAAGTGTATAGAGTTATAAATTAAAATAATAAATTTATTGAAACAACTATTTAAGTCACCTATTTTCTCAACCCTACTGACCGTTCTGCGCGCGGGTAATAAGTATTAATTGACATAATTATGCTTTTCCTCATTTCATAGATAAGTAAACTTGTTATAAACAGAAATACCTATGATTAGGTAGTGTTTAATTTGCTCTTCCGGCATTAATCCGGGAATAGAAAGCGTCCGTAGTCGCCAAACAAGCCCTGCAGGCTGTCACGGATGTTTACGTTACGGGATAGAAATCAGTAACGACTGGTTACAAATAAGCAACTGTTAGAACAACCAGTCATTCAAACGATCTTTATTTTCACATAATAATTGGATCTTGGATGAGCGATACAGCGTCTTTCGATAGTTACATTTTTTGCCTATCAGGCGATAAATCACTTAAAAAGAAAACACTGACAATGAAGTAGATCTTTTCACTTTTTGATATAAGAAAATTCAACCATTTCGGTGTCACTTAAGAAAGTTTCGAGATGAACTGAATTTTGTACAATATTTTTATGTTGATGATATACAAACATAATATAACTGTAAAAAGTTAGAAAGTTGAAGTCAATTAATAAGATTGTAGGATTCTATTTTTTATATCCTGGGATGCTTTTGGAGCTTGAATGTAGGTAGGTATATTTGCTAAATATGTCGATAGATACCGGTTTTAAACATGAATGTGTTGCGAATATTTCCGTTGGAGATCTTTTTTTTGTCGGATGGTTGGTGAGCTAAACCTGTCTGATGTGGCTGACTAAATTATACTCTTTGATGACGGTATAGTTCTAGGAATAACTTCCAAAGCACCTAATTAACATTTTAATAAAAATTGAAGACAGCCCTTAGTAATAGTAATTTATGGGATAATATAAGTATCTCTCGTATATGGTCTTAATGGTAATAATACCTTGGGATAGATCTTATTGCCAATATCTATCTGCTTTCGAGATACTTTTGGTACTCCTAAATAAATATGTTTTTTTTCGTAGTAAATATCTTGTTGATGGATACTTAAATTGACTGGATTGTCTACTCATATATTTAATACGAGTTATGGTAATGATTGTTTAAATTCATGATAAACGAAAGTTAAAAACACAATTTTTATATTGTTGTCATATTACTATGCAAATATGGAAAACGAGGATACGAATCTAGTATCAATGTGAATGCATGTTTTTCAACCTTTTTGATTTAAAGTTTTAGAATCAATGATTTCAACGTACATAATAAAAATTTAATTACCGCGATGCACGTTCTACAAAAAGAACAATAAAAAAGTAACTGAACAGCAAACTGAGAAAATATCGAGGCCATAGAGTCGCCACCCGATTGTACCAAAAAATAACACTTCTAATTTTTTATTTACCGTAATTCATACGACATCACAAATTCCGGTGGAAGAGAATAAAGCACTAGCTTCATCAAGGGCTACTTTCATGAAGTAGTCGGAACAGTCACCAACACACGTCCGCGACTTCTAGCTCACCGCCAGCGTCGCACGCGATCCAAAGGGAAAATAACACGTTTTGCTTCACAAAGTCAATGTCAAACTTATAATCCCAGTTCTCACAGCACACATTAAATCAGTCAATTATAAAGAAGATTCACTAGGAAATTGAACTACCAGCATAAGTCGTTAATGCTGGAGTTTGTTGACAGATAACTGGTGCAGACAGGCGAGACGTTCTCGCCGCGCTCGCGCATACTTCGGTGTGAAGTCGGCCGCGAGCAGCGCAGCGCAGCGCTCTCGGTCAGCTTCGGGGCGCCTCGGTGGCACTCGGATGGAATGTGCGGCACGCGGCTAGGCCAGGGAGGCTTCGACTTCGGCTGAGTGGTCCGCAGAGTTGGACTCTGAGCGACGGCGACAACCACTTTGCTTCGCATAGACAAAATGTAATTAAATGGCAACAGTCGATATCCATCACTGTATTGCAATGTTAACTTGCCTAAGATCAGGTTCTGGCCAAAGTAAGTATTAAATCAACAGGAAAGTACAGTTACTTGCAAGCGCGGGAATGCGTGAGCGAGGTCACGGAACTAGTTGTTAATGATTAGCCTTCCGAAGAAGAATTATTAGTAAATCTAATGCAGCCAACCCGTTATGTTTGGCCATTTTTTCACGGTGACCTTGAATTCTCCTTCGTATTAATTGGTCACATACTAAATTAGCTATACATTTAATATCTTAATGAATGCCCATTTAAGATATTAATAAATAAATTATATAATTTTTAAACAATGGGTCAAACGACTGAACATCGATGCTACCTGCTGAATGCGGATTCGCAAGTTTGCGGGTCATTGACGCATCGGACGCCTACGCGACGTTACAAATTCGGGATAAAAATTAGTCTTCGAAACTTCAGGTGCTGACCCTATATTTTTATATTATATATGTAGGTAAATAAACGTATAAAAGCAAATTTAACAGCAAGCAAAAACAAAGATATCAGATTTATACAAACATAACCCGAAAATGTTTGCGGACACGTGTGGCGGTCCGTTCTTCCTTCAATATGTTCTCCGTTCTGTGTGTTCAAAACACAAATTCTAAATGTTTGATTTACTTGAAAGAGACCGCTGGATTTAGAAAAACCTCTAAATGTTTAAAAGGGATTACTTCGTTGTATTTGTTCTATACCTTCTTATTTGTTTTGAACCTGTCAAAATTTTAAAATATTGTGCAAAAATGTATTCACAAGGTTGTTGTATGATAATAACAAAAGATTTGGATTTAAATAGCTATAAATATAACTTTAAAAAATGAAATGGCGGTATCTATTATTAATAATACACTAAACACCAGAACGCGTAGAGCCCGTTTTTTTTACTACGCGATCATGTTCAATGTTCACAAAAAATTACCCTCTGATTTTATATTTTTATTACGTAAAATAGGGTATTTTAAGATACTAATTTGAATATTTTTGTATTTTAAGCGTTATTTTTATTATAATTCGATTTTAAAATTATTTCTCCGATGACGTCATAAGGGACAAGTTTAAATTGCTTTCTTTGGCCAGAAAACAAAAATAATAAAATTAAGTTTTATCTATATATAATCATATTAATCTGTACTACTATTTAAATGTTACTGTCATTACTCATTACATCGTATCGTGATCATTTTAGTGTTTTTTGTCGCTAGCCTTATAATTTTTCGTGTTCAGCCATTATTATTTTCTACAGTTATCGTTAAATTTTTAAAGTGGTCTTTAGGGAAAATCCATGTTATAGAACTTAAATCAAATAATGTACAGCTAGAATTTTTTTACACCTGAATCAGACAAACGGGCAGACGGCCCACCTGATTGGATTTAGTAAGGTCAAATAAAGGTCAAACGCATTTCTTACAAAATACAAGAAGATCGTACGTTTTTTGGAATTTTAACTAGACAGAAATGATTAGGGACACTATTCGTCGAAATGGTTTTTCAAAAAGCTAAATTGAAAAAAGTGAACAATCCCAATTTTGTATGACACGATTTAAGTTTCCCTTAAGCTTACAAGATGGCGCTAAGTCATTCCCATACAAAATGCGTTAAATTAAACGTGGTCGAGTAATAAAAACTTTGCACTAATCAGATAGATGTAGCGCGAAAAAGACTGAATATAATATTAGATAATTTAAATTTCCATTGCTGCAGGTTTTTTCGTGACTAATTTAGGTATATATTATGTGCTTTGTTTATAATAACAAATGACTGTCAGCAAATCTGACTTCTACTGATAGTGTCATTATAATATATAAATACAATGTCAACCCATAAATGAAAGATTTGTGATGTGACAGAGGAAGTGTGTAAGAATAGAGAGAGGAATATTGAAGAGCAAGAAATATTGTGCCGAACCCAAATGACTGGTAAAAAGTGAGAGAAAAGGAAGAAATGCCGCTCAGCACTGAGCTCTGACCTAATATACTACAGAAATAAAGTCTTATTAAACTAATTTTTGTAATTAGGAAAATATCGGTACCAACATATAAGTGTAATTTTTAAAAAAAGGTCCTCCTAGAACGATCTCAACGTTAATTATAACATTAATCCAATTTTTTTCAACATTTTGGTATAGATTTTACGGAAATTACGTTTAAAAAATATATTAAGTAGTAAAATCACCAATTTTTTTAAAAAAATTGTCTACTATATTTTGAACATAATGATGTAACTCGAAATATATTAAAAAAAACTTCAAACAGGAGGAGATTCTCAATTCGTCTGTATTTTTTTTTTGTATGTTCGTTTCTGGATTTCTCCGTCAATTGCGAACCGATCTTCATTTTTTTCTTTTATTCGAACGGATGTACGAATTGGTCTCATTGTCACCATGTCAGGATCCGATGAATGGATCCCAAAGAAATTGAGAGAAACCCTTGAAATTTGTAAACTGACTTCTTTTTTACGCGATATCTGCGTCAATTGTCTATACTCCCGAGGTAGTCCCATGGTCAACAAGTCAGGATTTGATAAATGGATCCCAGGGAAATCGAGAGGAACTCTTGTTGACGAGCGTCTACACAGAAGAGTGAGATAGCAACCTTGTATACCAGTGCCATTGTCAGTACTAAATTTCTACGGGAGCTTAATATATTATTTCTAAAGATATTCAAGTATTATTATTATTATTGCGCAACAAAAAGTAAAAAAATATTTTTTTAACAAATCAAAGCCGACTTCAAACTAAAAAGCAAAAAAATATTTAAACAAATTCTTCCTATAACATCTTGAAGTCGTTACCTCTATAATTTTTTTTTTAAATTATTATACAATTTTTGCAATTCATATTCTATCGGATAGGTGATATCGCTCAACAGTTAAATATTAGCTTACTCGTACAAATTGCATTAAAGAAAACTATGTATTTTTGCAAACTTTACTTTGCACAAGAATTCAAGTAGTGAACCAAATTCTCTATATGTATCTATCTAAGCACCTACAGTTTAAGATCTAAGAGAAAGAGCACAATGGAGTAAAGTCGTAGGTCATTATTATCGCAACCCTAAAATACCAATATATATTCATAGGCAAATATAAAACCTTAAAAGTACCTGAAGTTGCTTGTTTATCTTTAATTGTAATAGGCACAACAACTTGGATGCAAATGTAAAGTCACAAAGAACGAATTGATTACAACTCTCCTGACGAGGCTCACGGTCTAAAACCTGTTTCGAAGACCTTCATACTCGGTTATTAGTTCTTACAAGCTTCGAAATACGATACCGGCGTAAAATCATATAATATTTATGAAAGTTTATCTTTATTAGGACATACTAAAAAAATCTATAAACTGTATTATTGGAATAACAATTATCAAATCCGAATTATCCCCCCTGATTCTTTCACATTTTTAAATACAATGTACAAAGTCGAACTAATTGCAGATTTATTATAGTATATAGATAGTTTATTATGTGAGTTTCTATTGCTAGTTCATATTTTTCTTAGTCTATTTCTAATTTATATATCTTAGCATGTATACGCTCCATTTCTACCATATTTTTATCCAACTAAAATTTGTTTAACAGAAATCACTTGAAGCTACAAGATTGGCCATTACACTAATCAGACTAAGACTAAAACGACATACGTACTACTAAGACTAAAGACTTACACTACACCATTCTCCATAACCGTAGGGGTGCACCAAGGATCTGTCATTAGCCCGTTTCTGTTCAGTGTGACATTAGACGAAGTGTCGAACGGCATCAGAGATGCGCATGATCCATCTCCATGATTGCTTATGTATGCGGACGATATTGCGCTATCAGGTACAGACAGGGGGCGCCTGGTGCGACATTTGAATGCGTGGCAGGGGTCGCTGATAGACGGCGGTTTGAAACTAAATGTTGCGAAGACTGAGTACTTGGCCTGCAACACTACAGATCCCACATCCGTGCGTATTGGCAAAGATAAGGTCGAGCACATGGATCAGATTAAGGACTTGGGATCTGTGCTTAGCGCGTGACGTGAAGTCATAGGTGTCACAGGTTACCCCAAAATGCAGTTTAAATTAAAAGGAAAAGTCTATAAATCTATCATTAGACCTTCCATTTGTATGGCAGTGCGTGTCACAGAGATGAATATGTTGCGATGGATGTGTCACACGGAAAGACCGCGCAAGGAGGTCTCACAACCGCAACAGTCTTCGTGTCCGTGACACACAAACTGCCAGAGACTCGCTTACGCTGGTATGGTCACGTTTTACGGAGACCGGCTTATTATTTGGGGAACAGGGTTGTACATTACCCTGGCCTCGCCGCCAGGTCCAGATCGAAGAATAAGCCCCAAGAAATGCTGGCTTGACGTTGTAAAGAACAATGGTCAGGATATGCGTACCAATGACCTCAAAACGAGGGTTGCTGACGGCCGCGCGCTGTGGAGTAAAAAATGTAGGAAAGCAGACCCTGGGTGGAACGCATCCAAGATTTAACACCCGGATGATGAATATGACTAATCAGACCAATAAACACCACTCTAATATGTAAATTTGTGAAACAAAGAATATTTATATTAAAATATTAAAGCTATTAAATATGCACACAAGCCATGGATAAAGTTAAAGGTGGAAGTATCGGAATGGTTTAGCGTTAGTCAGATCATCTGAATTCTGAGTCAGATATGAGTCACGCATGCCGCAAAGCGAGCCTGTTTCGCCTGATACAGCAGGCGCGCGCCAGAATACCCCAAGAATGCTTTTGTATCCACCGTACAATTTATTGCCTTATCTGATGCATTGATACTACTGGCGAAGTTAAAATAGTGATAATGTCTATTCGTAATATTTAGCTGAGGTTGTTTTGATAAGAACTTAGAATGTCGATTTGCTGTGCGATTTTGTTTTCGGAAAACCTATAAGTCTCGCTAGACATAAACAACAATTGTTTTAAATACGAATCGTATGCCATGTGCAAATCCTCTGTAGGGAAATATGATTATAAGCTGTAAGAAGACCTCCGTTGTTTTTAGTCAGTCAAACAATTTAGCTGATGATTCTGTTACACTATTTCAGCTCTTTCCTGATGTATATTTACTTGAAGATTGTTATAAAAAATAAATATTCTCTAAAATTTGACACTGTCTAGACAGCGAGCACATAATAGGTGCTTAGTTATATTTAAATATAATAAGAACGTTAATGCTTTCTTTTTTATGTAACATCTGAACATGTTCGAAACAGCAGTTATTTGAAACAAATAATTACATGTAGTTGTAGAACAAAACGCAACAGTTGTGTCGCGAACACTGTCAGGGAAATCGTGCGTGTAGAAAGCAGAACTGGGAGGGGCAATCGACTGTCACAATACACGCACCACTGCCAATACAGTGGCTAATGTAACTAGAATATTTTATAATTTCAATACAATAGGGAAGCAAGCAGTCAAAGTAACTGAGATACATTTTACAATCTTACAAAACATCGCTGCCTCATATGGTTTGTACGAGCTTACTTTATGTCGTTTAAGATTTTTCCAAGTAAAAAAAAACAAATAGCACATTCATTATTATTATTCAGACAGTAATTAAAATTATTTCCATCAAGACCTTTTAAACATAAAATGATAGAATATTATTTAAACGCCTTCTATTTAAGTAATGTTTAAATTTATCGTAACATGTGTCCATATTCCTGTGATAAACATACCAAGACATTGTGTGAAGGATAACATGATAATTTTTGGTTGCATAGAGGACGTATGTCAGAATAGAAGAGTATGGAAGGAAAAGACATATTGTGCCGACCCCAAATAATTAATGGAAGGAAAAAGAAGAAAGCAGCCTTTTTTGTACCGATCGCGAGGGGGCATTCTCAGACTCGTTACAAAACGTCCGAATTAAAAACCTTACGCATAAATAGTAGATAGTGTTACTATAGAAGATAAATACTTGCATTGATAATAGATAGATTACACACCAAAATAAATAATTATAAATAAATCGATATCTACAATACTTTCTAGGCAAAATACAATAGGCGGCCTTATCGCTTAATAGTGGTCTTTTCCAGCCAACTTAAGTTGAAGTAAAATCTTTAATAATGTTTAATGATTATTTCCACTTTGTTCCTTAGTAGTCACTAGTATCGATTCATTATAACTTTAACTTTGTGTATATCTGTAGAAACTTGCTGATTGATTTCTGATAACTACTCTGTTACATATTGTTACGTGCGAGCGGCGGTACGCACTTAAGATTGGAAGTAAACACCAGTTGACTTACACAGCCGTACGTAATACTTTTCTGCAGGATTGCCCCTTCACGCACATAACGACGGTCTGCCCCAACTATTTCTCACTCGTAATACCGTCGCCGACCACCTCCTGCTACTGCAGTGCTCACCTCCGAATTTACTGCGCGTAGCTCGCTTCTGGGTCTCCTTTTAAACTACGCTAAACTCCTCCTTCAACGAACTCACCACTAAATTTTTCACTAAACTCACCGTTAGCTTTCCACTAAACTTCCCACTAACTCCCAACTCTCTCCTATTCGTATCGCACTTGCCGCTTTGCAGTTTTAAACTGAACTACCCCGTAGGCGCTCCTTACGCTGCTTATATACCCAAAAGAATCTTCTGGAATGCATAACTTCAGTTGTCTTTTCGTTATTCTTTTATTTACTGTCAGTCCCTTTCTTAACATCTATCTTCTCTGTTTTTTCCTTCCTGAACCTATTCTAGAATTTCGCTCGCCCTACTATTATTACACCTATTTCCCATATAGGGCAGAGACGATGGATCTCCACTGACTACGACATTGCTACACACCTTTTGCTTCATCTACTGATACTCTGTTTTAATATGAAATGAAAAATAAACATATTTAAACTTTCATTCTTTCACCTCAGTTAGTCTTAAAAACGTTGATTTAAATATAAAAGGAAGAACAGAACAGTTTGTGGCACCATCTAGATATCTAGGATTTAGGATTCTTCCAGATTTATGTTCTTAATGGGTGATTATTTCTTTATATAATTTTTCCATCGTCTTATTAACTAATGTACCGTTAGACATTTCGCCATTACCAGACTTAGATATAGGACTGGGTCCATTAACAAATTAAGCATTCACCCGCTAACAAAATCAATTATGTAATAAAACATCGGGTGAGATGTTTTTACGTTAATTGCCGCTTTTACCGTTACTGTTTACTTCTTTAACTTTCAAAAGTACTTAAAGTTCGGATTGTTAAGTAATAAACCTCCCATTCGATCTAAAGACGAGAATTTCTCCTTAAAAGGCGTACGTGATCCACTGTGCCTACGCTGCGACATAATTTATGAATCCCATTTCCATATAAATAATGATTAAAAATGACGTGTTTATGTGCTTATCATAAAATTTGGATAAAGATGAATTTTTATTTGAAAAGCCAAGTTTCATTATATATTTATTTTATATTAGCTATCTGTGCCCGCGACGTCGTCCCCGTGGAATTTGTTTTCAAAACCCCCGATTTTGAAACATTCGTCATGGGTGCTCCGCTCCTATTTGTCTTAGCGTGATGATATATATCCTATAGCCTTCCTCGATAAATGGACTATCTAACACTGAAAGAATCTCTTCAGCTTTATATCTTAATATATATAAATTACGTGTCACGTTGTTTGTCCGCGATGGACTCCTAAACTACTTAACGGATTTTAATCAACTTTGCACAACGTGTGCAGTTTGATCCAACATGAAAGATAAGATACTTTTTATACCGTTGGAACCTGTAGATGGCGCTGAGATCAGGTTCTATAATCCTCCTAACCACCGGGAGCAATTTTGATGATTTTGTTTTTCTGTGAATGAATGATAGCAGAATCACAAAACAAGTATATGATAGCAATGTGACTGGAAGAGTCAGTGCCGGTAGACCAAGACGTACTCACCATGATCAAATTGAAGATATTTTGAAGAAAGGTCAGATAAAAAGTAGTTTAAATAAGCGTGTATGTATGAGAAGATTAATGAAAGTTGATGAAGCGAAAAGTGTTTGTCAAGATCGTAACAAGTGGAGATCCATTGTCTCTGCCTACCCCAACGGGAAACAGGCGTGACAATATGTATGTATGTATGTTGTTTTTCTGTGTTTGAGTCCCCGGATGATTAAAATCCATAATTGGAACCGGTAGGTGGCGCTAGGATTGGGTCATAGATTTTATTTTTCAGAGCCGGGGCCGCTAGTATTAGTATAAAATAGAAGCCATCTAAAAATTAATTTCGTTGTAAGGGTTAAACTAGTACACTCGCACAGATATCGAATTCAAAGTATACTACATTTCGTGATTAACAGTGTCTTCTGTGCAACCCACTAGCAGAAAATATTCACATGTTGAATTTCATGTAAATCGCATCATATATTAATGGCCGGTTCCTATATCTTACCGACCGTTCAATTGCCTTACTGTTAAGTAAGTAAGTAACTGTGGTAGTAGTGGAAGTTCGTGTAAAAAGGACACCTTCCACTAAATACTTGAGATTTTTTACTCAAAATTATTTGTTAATACCGATCGATATACTATAAAAAATTGTTTGATGTAATAAATATTGGTTATATTTATATACCAACTAGGTGTACCCGGCAGACGCTGTCCTGCCTTTAAAAGATCAAAATCTAGATCCCCATTACAGCGTCATCTACCAGGACCAAATGTTAATCTAAACTCGAATTAACTTGAACAAACAGAGTAGAAAATTATTGAAGTACTTATATCGCTATTAGAAAATAGGGGTTGATCGTAGAGGGTTGAAAATTTAGGGTTGTGTGTATTATTTAATGCTGTATCATAAATATTAAAAATATATCTAAAAAAAAATTAGGTGTGGACTACCCCTAACATTTAGGGGGGATGAAAATAGATGTCCGATTCTCAGACCTACCCAATATGCACACAAAATTTCATGAGAATCGGTCAAACTGTTTCAGAGGAGTATGGTAACTAACATTGTGACACGAGAATTTTATATATAAGAATATAACCAATATTATAGTACCCCCCTATAACGGGAGACCTGAGCCCAGCAGTGGGACATTTAAATGCTGATATTACATACATTTTTGAAACTTCATAACTAAACATATCGCCCTTCAAGTTGCCCGCCAAATACCCATCCGGGTGTCTTAAGGCTCTTATTAATAGGTACTTAAGTTGTTACATCCTTGCCCGCATCATCGCTTAAAAACGTGATCATGTTCAAACGCGAACCTATTTAAAAAAAAAATATCACAAAGTATCCATATATCCTTTAACGTACAAGAAATACCTGTTGTTGAAAAATCGAATGGCAATTCCTGTCGAAGCTCTGATTTATTAATATTTAGATATAATGTAATGGAGAGAAAAAATACGTGGTTTATTTTATATTGCTATATTTCGAATCACATTTTAAAACTAGCGACAAGTATTAAAAAAGACAATTTATCAAAGACTATGGTACAAAGTATGCAAGTTTAATTTCAAACATCCTCCAAACGCTAAATGAGTAGGATTCATTCCGAACACCTGTCCAGTTGAGTAGGTGACATAGAATTCAAGTTTTAACACTCGTATTTTATCAAAGACGCAATTATCAATCGAACTTTTTCAGTGATTTATTCTGTGTCATATTATAAAACCGTACACACATACATTCATAACTTTTCGGAGTCATAAGGCAGGTTTACACGTACGAAATACAAGTAAACTTTAACGAAATTTTACATGGCTTATAATATCAGCCCATAAGTGTCCTACTGCTGAGCTCGGGCCTCCCATTATGAGGGGGAACGAACAGTATACCCGCCACTCTTGTCCAAGCGACTTGCAGGTTTGACACATCGTTATCTCGATGTGTAGGTTACATCATGGTGTTTTCCTTCACCATTTTAGCACGTAGCAATTGTAACAATATGCACATTAGCTCAGAAAACTGCCTAAGTGGTGTATGCGTTCCGGCCAGGATCGAACGCGTGCGCTAGCCATTACGCTACCACGATTTTTACATGGCTTAACGTATGTCAATGATGATTTTAGTAATAATTTATAAGAAAGTTGTATTTAAAAGGTTAAAATGTAGGTACTTCTTACATTATTCTATAGCAGCGCATCTAGAATACAACATTGTGCAAAATTTCATCGATATAAACTCTGGAGTTTCTGAAAAAAATGAATGTAACATAACTTACATACATTCAGACAGAGGAAGGGTTGCGTTTTTGCCAAATTGGCTACGGACTCTAAAAAAAACGTATTTTTTAAGATGTATTTGTAAAAAAGACATAAACTAGTAGACGATACAGTTCATAAGCTACATGCTATAATAGTTCTGACGAAAACCTGTTTATCGTCCAATTTTTTTTACGCATTCTTTTTAATTATTATATTTCTTTGCGTTTATAATTGGTCTTGTGCTACATTTTTAAGCAACTGCTTTTTCTGTTTCATTCCGTCATTATGTTTGATAGAATATTACTGTAATTAATATTTAACAATTCCAATAAAAAGAAAATTTGTTTTTATTTATTTACACTAGCGTGTTCAAACAATATTTTTGAAATGAACTCTCTAAAAACCTCTCTCCAGGTTATAAATATCACCTAAAATCATGACGTATATAGCAAATTCTATAAAAAAAATGAACAAATGTAAACCCGTGATGAAAAAGACAGTAAAAAAGTTTGTTTGGCTCTTAAACAAAAATCAAACTCACTTTTGCTAAAGTGAGCGATTTAGCGCAGTCGTTTAAAAACCAGTGTCACATTCAAAACACACTTATCATCAGAAAAGCCAGCACTTTTAATATACTTTATACCTCAGTCTTATGCCAGCTAAGAAATATCAGATAGGTAGGTATATGTATTTAGAATCTGTTAGTTTAATATAATTTCAATGACGTTTATTTCAAAATAATTTAACCTGCTATAGTGAGCTTAAAACGGCACGCTCGGAATTTCCGTTCCGGACGTAGTAAGAGGTTAAATTTCTGGCAAATAAATAATAGCCCAGCACGCTGTTTCGCTTTCAGTAATACGAAAGTGCATACATCTAGTATATTAGTCTAACACTGTTACCAGACAAGCAATAATATACATTCTTTTGGTTTCTACTGCTTCATTATGGGTTGTCTGGAAGAGATCGTTTCTTAGCGATAAAACCGCCCATTGTGCACATTTAGAATATTTTTAGGCTATAAGTTCATCTGTATTTTATGTAATGGTGTACAATAAAGTGTTATCTATCTATCATTATTCTCGCAGGATGCAAAGATCGAAAGCTTTACAAATTGAAACTAACGTTAAATATACGTTATAAATAACTAACTTCATATACATATATACAAAACATTTCCTAAAGCAAAAATAAATGATATGAAAGAATAATACTACCATTACAAACCCAGTAGTTTCATGACCTCAAATTTTATTTCCACTTTATTCTCTTAATCTACCATACCATTTATTCATCGCAACATTACAAAAGTAATACGTGAGACTTGATGCATATTTTTTTATTACTAGAGTACAGCAGACAGGCTGACACTTGATGGAAAGTGGTTACTAACACCTAAGCAGCTACACCAAAATTCTACCAATGTGCTGCCAGTCTGGAAGGAGGACTGGAATTGCCCATTAACGCCAGAACACAATTCAAGGTTGTTATGGGAGCATCAGGAGAGGCCACGATCTAGACGGGCAAATGCCCTACCATCTGGTTATGGGTTGTTTTATCGCCTCTTGCAACAGGCCGCCGAACCGCAGGAATTCGTGGTTGATGTTCCTGCACATATGAAATATTTTTGATTCTCTTTTTATTTAAATATTAAAATACAGCACCGGTATTTCATTCGATTTTCGTAAAATGAGGTAAACAAGAAAAAATATTATTATTATTTTTTGTTATATTCTTCATTATATAGGAAACGTTGGCAGTAGCATAATTCGGGAGCTTACCATTGTCCAGCAATGGGCACGCAACATGAAGTTAGCTAAAAAGTTCACGACACGGACGGTTGTGTTGCCGACGTTCCAGGTTTTGATAGAGACTTATTAACAATATACATAGTTTTATAGACAAGATTAGTCAAATTCTGTCTATAAAAACATATTTCTTTATTTAAACATTCAAGAGACGGACGAACGATTCTTGTCAAGAATAGAAAATCCAGGCGTCTTTTTAAATGTTATGCTTTTAACAATTATTGTATAAATTTTCTGAGCAATTTTATTATTGTATCTAAAGTCAAAACCTCGCCAAAGTTTATTACAAAAATAAATTTAATTACTGTTAATAACTATATAAATCACGAACTAACAAATAAAACCAATTTCCATGAAATCTAACAATATCCTTGAATAATGATTAATTGTTAAATAATTTATTTCGCCAAAATATCACAAAAGTTTAGAACTATTAAAACAACTCAACACAATAGATTATAAAATCAACATCTCAGTACAACCGCTATTCAAATTGTGAATAAAAATTTAGAAACAATTACAGAAATGAGAACATTATATTGAATACAAACATTATGTAAAATGTTAGTCAAGTTTTCATCTCTTTAGCAATGCACGTAATAAAATTTGATCTAATGTTTCATTTGAAACGCGAGATATTAAATTTAGTAGTAAAAGCAGTTTTGCGATCTTTAGGAAACATGAATCTAAATAAACTACATACGTTTGGTAATATAATCAAAATTCTTTTGAACTACCTTAATTTTATGATTTTAGACCGAACGACCTTAACTTTATGTTTTAATTTAAAATTCAACCGATGGTAAGTGAGTAATGGAAGTGAAAGAATATTAAGGTATAGGAACCAGCCATATGAAACAATCAATGCAATCTGGAATGGTATTTTATCGTGTATAAACTTAAAGATAGATAGAGAGGAATGTCATGTCGGTATACAAGCATCTAGATTCTAGTCTTGTTGCCTACTGATAAATAACTTAGTATTCCGACCGCGGACCGCGTTGCTGCCTGATCAATGTTCACACTTGAAACTACAAATGTTGATGCTGTGATTGTTGTTTAAATATGTAATTAACTAGTAAATCTAATAAAAACCACTGCCGTCATTCATACTAGGGGTAATTCGTTTGAAACCAAAAATCAACGAAGAGCGTTTCAAATGAGACACATTGTAGAGTGTAGAGCCCAGAGGAGATAAACGTCCACCATTTTTTATTTTCGTGTACGATTCATAAATAAAGCATTTAATGGAACTACCCCATATTTCAAAAACTACACAACGGACCTTGTACAAATCAATTTTTTTAATTCTACCAACTTTAGTATATATTTTTTTAGGTTTACTACTTCATTCACACACTCGCGTCCATATACCTGATGATATTATACAAAAGGCTTGGACTTGTTAAAAAAAATGGGACCAAATCAAACTTTTGATATATGTATTGTATTTTGTGCAACAGCCTCCATACAAGAATGCGACTCGTACACGGCTACGTATTTATATCCTTTTCCACACTTAAAATTCAGTATTGTATTTCGAAAAAGCACTACTGTTTTAAAAGGTAAAAATATGCCATTTTTATCACTGATGTAAATAGATCGGTTCGATAGGTTAAGTTTTAGACTAGCACACTAAAATAAATTTTAGTAAATGCTAAATTGTAATAAATTCTAGACGCGTCATACAATATACTATATATTTACATATAAGAGTTAGAAACTCAAACATTGTTAATAAATAAAACTTAGTTTAATAAAAAAACAACAGTTAATATTAACCGTTAAATTAAGTATAATAAAATACTTAACCAAAAATTCACAGTTACTGCAGACATCATGTTATCTTTAAATTTTAATCTACGTTAAGATCTTTGACCAGGTAAGTTTCTATTCAAATCAAAACTTGAATTTGCAAAGGCCATTTATTTTTTATACGACTCTATCACCTATTTGGACTAATATTAGGTATATAATAGTTGAAATGTATGTTTGTTATACTATTTATACGCCTCGTTTTCGATTGAATGTGATTCATATTGGCTTGACTCTCACTAAGAGAGTTGAATACCTATAACAGTCGTTCAAGGCCCTCACACAAGACTTACATGGCGAAACTGCCGAAGTCAGATCCAATGGTATTTCACAAAGACGTGGAGGGACGCTGGTAGCTTTACTGAGTAGTTTAGTGACTGGTATCTCACAACTCCTTCCTACATAATGGTTTATGCAGACCGGTCCCCGAAAGCCTCACTGACCCACAGACCGTGGTAGATCACCGCCGGCGTCCGAGCGACTTACAATGAAAGGTTAAAATATTGTTACATGCCGACAAAAAGCGAATGCACATCTGCCTGCCATAAAGCTGGTTTATTACCTTTCCCACATTTGGACTTCTTTTGTTTTGTGTTTAAAATTTGTAATTAAACATTCTATTGTTATTCTTGATTTATGGTAGTCATTAGGCAGGTGTGTCGAACTAATTCTTGGAAACTATTGTTTTGCGTCGAGGCATATTGTATTTGTACAGGATAACAGGAATGCCCGAACGGACGGGTGAAGCAGTCAAGCGACGATTACGATACGGACAAGACGTGTATAGTACATTCGATAAGAGATATAGTGACGGAATTTGCGCGTGTTATTTAATCGTACAATTTATACTGGTTGTATCTAGTTATATTTGTACCTGTGTTATACGTCTTTGTATAGTTCTAATAAATTCTATTGTAATTCCAACGGAATTTTAATTCGAGTACCACACTCGTAACAATATCTTGCTGTTACACAATACGATTATACTAAAGACTGTCTTACGGTGTGTGTTGTCTCAGTTCTCTGCCAAGTGTTAAGCCCCATGTTATTTTAATGAAACGCGGTTTCCTTATTTTAACTTACTACGTATGATAATCAAAAATTAACTAATAATTCTCATTAAAGCTTTCTAAAGAACATTGGTAGGTATAACATTTTATAAATGGACGGTTAATCTGACTACTCCCAAAAAGAAAAGAAGCAAAATATATAAACAAACTTTAACCTGATTTTGTAAAATTTGTACCTAATAAGTTACAATATCAGGTAGCTATTAAGAAAGCATTTAATATGCATGTTGACTCTTGCATGATTTTTATCTAACGATTCGTATTTTAGATCATTTGCTTTTATCGATAAACGCTTTAAAAGGAAACATAAATCTGATTCTCATAAAACGTCGCTAAAAATTTCTAATGCGTCGTCGTAAATAATGATAGCGTACTGGGTACATGGTAGAATACTTACTACTGCTATCAGATTTGTATTCGCTAGAGAATGGTAAATCGTATCACGCGCTGTAGGGCTGCCTCTTAGATAACTACTGACGACATAAAGTTTTTAGTACTTGTGCAATTAGTTCTTCTTTTTCAGGTATTCGTAGACCATTGTTGGAGGTAGGCCTCCCCAAGTTTGTGCCACATATTTTAATAATCCACTTTTCTCATCCAACGCCTACCGGCAACCTTGTGCGGATAATTAGTCCACCGTGCTGGAAGACATCCTACATTATGCTTGCCGAAACTATAAACAGCCTTTATTGAAATTGGATTTGTATAGGTATTTCATGAAATGAAAAGCCCGCTAGCCCTAAAGAAACGACTTATAACTTTACAGCTATTGCTGTCACTGTACTTATTTTAACACGTTAAAACAAATATTGTTTGTACAATACAACATATCGCTAAGGTATGAAATTTTACAAGGTAACTACCTACGTATTGTTAATTAAATATTAAACTATTGCATAACAGTGAATCACCTTCAACAATATTAGGTATTTTCCAGTTCGATTTGAAACTAAATAGTAATAAAAAATCAAACGCATGCACTCTATGATTTTTTAAGTTCGAAAATTGCACCATCTATGATAGCTCATTGTTTAGATTGATGTTGTATTTATAAATAATAGCACTACATAATCAAATTAAACCTCAAAATAAATATAAAGAATATAATTATTTATGACATATTTTATTTTAATCTAAAATTTATTAAATGTTTTAATTAAAATTAATAAACGGAAAATTAGATGATACTGGGGCAAGTTTATCCAAGTACCCAAGTTATTCTTATTGCTAGATTACATGGCCTTCACGGCATTTGGCTTGGTAACCTGAAACTACCACAGCTTTACGAGTTCAGAAGAATAATACCTGTAATCACCCAGAGAGAGCTACACGTGCACTCTTCCGGCCCATTAGCATTGAATGGGCGGCGCGTGCCCATGTCGCGCAGATCATTGTCGCGCGGTCGCGATTATACTCAGTTTCAATCTAAATCAATCTCTTTGAGCGGTTCTCTACTTCGCATTGTTCTATTTTCCAACGCCGGCTATAGCGATCAAACGTAATGACAACATTTGACACGTCATTACGAGTGACTTTCTTTTATGGACTCTCGTTAATGTCAAGTGCAATAAAGAGCAATTTATCCTTGGTGACTTTCGTAACATGGCATTGTTAAAAATAACATAATGTATATGTGTAATGAAGATTACAACTAATGTACTCACCGGTAACTCCAGGTAATCTGCAATGGTATATTTAGCCGCGCCACGACGGATGTCAGCTAAGGCAGTAAAGTGTTCATCGCGTCGAACTTTCCGTCTCAGCAAAGTACGTGCATAAGGGTACGCTGACAAATATTCTCCGTAAGCGTCCATCAACTCTCCCATAAACAACTGCTTCAATAGAATAGCACTTTCGCTAACATTTGTACTTTGATCAATAGGAGGAAGTGGTAGTTCTCGAGTTTTAAGGGTCTCTGAGATACTTTTGATAGCAAAGTTACTTATCCCGCTAGTTGATTCACAAGAAGTGAACGCATCTGTATCACTCGAACCGCATTTCGAAAAAGGAAACACAGATGAGGCTCCGCTTTTGTCACTACTAGCAGAACTTTGGCGGGTAGTACTTGTTTTCTCGAAATAATTTGGATACTGAGGCTCGGATTGGCTTCCAGCAGAAGGTGAAGACTCCTCAACTGCTGCACCATTATATTGACCATTTTTAATACAATCATATAAGTCTTCGATAGATTCGTACGGTGTAATGCTCACGCAAGATTCGCCTTCGATTTCATTAAGCCTTGCGTAAAGGTCTTCATTTTTTCGCTGAATATCAGGTGTTATTGCTGAATCAGAACGACTCCTTTTAACACTAGGTACTTGGTCGTAACCAAAGTCATTTGGGTTAAGAAATCCCACTTAACGTTTGCCCACACATTCTCACTAGCATCCGCCGATATTCGATGATCTGCGCAACATTGACCACTGTTCCGAATTTTAACCGTTGCATACTATCATCAGTTTCAATTACTGAGCTATCAGCAATTGATTCATTGCAATCTATGGGTATATCTACAATAACTTTGCGAAGACTAGTATTAGCAGAAATGATGCTAGACAAGTCATCAAACTTACGACTTTCAGATTCATTATATTCAGAGTTCCCAAATTCAGATGCTGCATCAATATCATGTTGTGAAAGTATCCCTTCATTCAGAAGCTCTGTTAATAAACTTTTAGGTTCCTCTTCCATAGTGGACTTTACCGATGTATTACACTCTTCTTCACTAACAGGCTTACTCTCATTTATCAACAATCCAGAATCAATATATTTTTTCATTCGTTCTGTCAACGCTTCACTAGCTTCAGATACAGACTCTAAATAGTAAAATAGAAGGTGATATTCTTCTTTTGTTATAACAGCAGCACGAAGAAGTGGCTTTCCATATAATTCAACAGCGGAGAAAAGTGTTGAAGCTGAAATAGAAATGGTAAAAATTATTCTAGTATGTTCTGAATCCTAAATTCTCTATATAGCTTCAGTTTAAATTGACTATTATAGTGAGATTTTCGGTTTTCACATTTATTCTATTTTTCTAGGATTTCAATTATACCACGAAATTTAAAAGCTTAAGACACTGAATAGTTTCAAAAGTAAAGCTATTTTTAAATTGTTTTAGAATATATAATAAACAGTTGTATATATGGACTTTTTAAAAATCAAAATTTTGTCACGACTAGCGTCGTGTGTATACGATGGCGCCAACTTTCAGTGGCGAAGGAAAAATGTAAGCTCCCATTCTCCTTAATTTATAGAGAACATTAAAATTCAAATTGTATTTACTACAGTCACGTTAGTCGCAATGGCAAGGCGAATGTTTAAGAACGACTTCTACGAAAGATTACCGGACAATAGATGGCTGGCATGCGTATACGTCTTATTGCCAAACAGCTTTCTACAAACGTCGTTGCATACGCCAGCAGAATACCGAATGAAGTTGCCGCTTCGTTTGTATTGATGATGAGCATTCTTTACAGTCAACATGAATGTTCCTCTATAAACTTTGCTAATATTGTGTTCATTCATGGCAAATACTATTTATTATATTTGTTGTTAGCAGTTTCTCCGCGGTTTCAGACGCGTGAATACCCCTAGGTGCTAGTAGTTGCTCTATGTTATTTACACAAAACTTATATATATCTATACATATCATAAAACTGTAGAGGTCAAATTTCTTTACAATGAAAAATTGTTAAAACCAAATCAGAGGGATGTAAGAACTGAAATAGAACTAATTTAGATTTTTTCCAAATTTTTTGTTTCTCTGTGTGTACCGGCTAATCTCCGAAACGACTAGATCGATTTAAATGAAACTTTGTATGATGGTAACTTATATCCCTAGTCAACATATAGGATACTTTTGATCCCGAAAAATTAAAGAGTTCCCGTAGGATTGTTAAAAAAACCGCAACACGTGGACGTAGTCGCAGGCAAAAGCTTGTCTGAGTATAAACTTTCAATTAAAATTTATCTATGAAAATAGCTTAAAAATCATAGTTACAATATTGTGTGCGTTATCTGTCAATATTTAACGTCATCAACAAATAATAATAATATCACACATAAGTAACCCATTAAACTCATTGCTACATCTGCTTGAAACGTTCAATTACTATAATATTGACGCAGATGAAAAAGTAGAATGGTTTAAAGCTCATGAACTAAACTGTCATTTTTATATTTTAAAGAATGTATAATAACAGGCAAAGAAATTAAATACTTATGTAATATGAATCATGATTTCTGATGGGATATTATTATTATAAATATAATAATAGGTTCAAGGTGGTAATATTTTGTAGTTTTTCAGACCTAAAAATGTGTTTCTTGTTAAATTCAGTACAATAATATAGAAAATAAGTCCATATAGTCTAGAGAACTGCCGGGAAAAGAATAAGGCTGAGTCGAAGCCAACTTGATTTGAAGTAATAATGAATGACATTTGTTAATGACACCGCAGGTATTTGTCAGTGAATTGGAAAAACACGATTGAAGCGCCTTCTATTTTGCTGATCCCTCTATCCGGACGGACGTCCATGCTCCGCTCCCGTCAAAGGAGGACACGTCGTCGCTGAAAGGCCAGTCTGGACCTTTCGGCCGCCGTGAACCGGCGACGCTGGTAGTTCCTTGGGGAAAGGGTACCCCACCCGTATTTATGCCGTCGAGATGGGGGAGCGACGTATTGCGCGTGCACTCAGCTCATCTCCCGTGGGGCGCGTTACAGACCGCCCAACTCAATGAGAGCATGAAGATGCCGGGGGACAAAACTAGTTCCACGGCAGTCGCTAAGGCATCGGCTGAGGCCGATTGTGTCAGAATACTCTCTGATAGCAGATCGGTACTACAAGCCCTTAGTAGCAGGGTTATTTACTCAAATTAATCTACGAATGCCACTCGGCTCTAAATGAGGCGGCAGGTAAGAACAATACCTTGACCCTTCAATGGATCAAGAGACACAGTGGTGCCCGAGGTAACGATGCGGCAATCAACTGGCAAGGAGAGGTTCCGAAACCCAACCGGTTGAACCGGAACCTTTCCTGCCTTTGCCACACAGTTGGTTTAGAAATCACATAAATCAAAGAACAAGGACACTACATCAACAACTTTGGGACAACTTGGAGGATTGCAGGCAGGCTAAGCTGGAATGCCTCGAGTAAATCTGCGCTTCTCAGGAACATCTTAAAGCTTAGTCGGTCCAGGCTGAGACTAGTTATTAGCGCAGCCACTGGACATGGCAATTTTAACAGACATCTTTTCAATATAGGTTCACCGACAGCCCCTTGTGCAGAGCATGCCTGGAGGCAGAAGAAAAAGCCGCCAATGTCCTGCTTGAATGCGGAGGGGTGGCCCAATACAGGGCGAAGTATCTGGACGCCCCAGATAGCCTCCGAGAAGTCTTCAGCAACGTAAAGAAGCTGGTCAACTTCCTGGAGGAGCTGGGCTGGATGGAGTAAACCCTCATCCACCCTCGCACGCAAAATAGGCGCTTTGTCGTCGAGTTGCGGAAATCGCCCGCTCGCAGAAGAAGAAGCGGCCGATGGGCCACCGCCTACCAGGGCCAGCGGAGGGGCCATAAACCCGTGCCCCTGACATTACCGGCGAAGGATGGAATGCCGAGGGGTTAGTGGGCAGCCTAGAGTGCTAGCGCCACCCCCACCTGGCGAATCCTCATGCACCAGTCGCGATTTGCCCCGATTTTTATACGTGGCTGATGGCCCTCAATCGGGTTTCCGCTCGTTAAAAAAGGGATATAAGCCGGCTCTGTGCCAAGTTTTATTCGTACATGTCCAGTAGTTTCCAAAAAAAGTTGAGACCGCAGTGCCATCTTTTACGATATTTTCGTCTATCACACAGAAACGACTTGTGTATCGGGATAAAAAGTATCTTAAGGTATGCTCCGTGATATAAGTTAGCTCTGTTTCGAGTTTCGTTTAAATCCGATCTGTAAGTAGTATTTACGTGATGTTCTAAAAGACACACAAAAATTATAAAAGTTGCATTTTAGGAATATCTGGTCCGAATAAGGTCCCCTAATTTTCCCACATTTTCAACGCAATATACAAACTGTATCCAACATTTACAGATTTATTATAGTATAGATAGATATTCAGAGACTATATTAAGCAACTTTTGATATAACAACATACTTATACAGTACATTTTCTTATATATGAAAAAGTATTTTTTTCTAAGATATGTATGATGCCACAGATAAGTAAGTAAAATTGAACAAAGCTTCTATAGTGCAAGCCGATAAATTAACATTTAGTCATTTATAAAATACTTGCCATAAATCTTTTCCCAGGCAATAAAAGTATTTAGATCCATTCCATCCCATTGAGGAGGCTGATACTCCACAACCAACACTTCTCCCTCTAAAGAAGAAGCTGATGATCGTGGTTCTACTGGAGCTTTCGAACCTCCAAGAAAGAGTAACCCTGCTGGTGGAGCAGACGGTTGGGAATCTGATGTGGGTACAGGCAGAGGTGCACCGATTGGAACAGACAAAGGGGCTGATAATGGTCCAGTAGGAATTCCAGCTACGACTATGCCAGCTCCTTGTAATGGCTCGCATACTACTTCAGCTACCGTATTGTGATTCCACACCGTAACCTGGAACAAAATGAAAAGAAACTTGTTACGATTTTCAATTTTTGATTGTTTTGGTCTTAAAATATATGTTTTGAACAAATAAAATGAATCGTTGGATATTTATTTATATATTACTACGAATCTTTTCCACTAAATCTTATAGAGTTTCCAAATGCAGTATAGTGGGACTTACAAAGTAAAAATAATAAAACGCAAAAAATTCAACAACAATTTTATGTAGTTCCATCGACTTGTATAGAACTTAGGGGCTTTTTCGAATAAAGTCTGATTTACAATATCTTTAGTTAATTTACAAAGAAGTGAGTTAAGTACTTATCATCGTTTGGACAGATTTTTTTTATTTCAGTCGATTAAGTAGCTTCCAAAGGATGTTCTCATCCTTATGGGTGCATTCGCAAATTAACTACTTAATTCAACTTTCTATTTTCTGTAAGATTTATTGTGATTCTATTCTGTTTTTTTTTTACATTTATCTAAACTTAAACTTACTTAATAACTTAATTAATGCGCATGTAAATCAGGGTTTATATACGTTTTCATTGTCATTACTAGTATCTTCTTCTATGTGTTTTAGACAACGCAATTTAGTACAACAATCATCACTGACCTTAAGTTTAATACTGAGCTTAGTAGTACATTCCAAGAAATAAATTAATAAACGATGACTGTTTCGTGTTGTGCATTTTTGAAACTCGTTTTCGGCCCAGAACCATGAACCGTTGGGAAACTACTTCACATAACTGTTGTAATAACAGGCGTAACAAATGCTAGTAGTAACAGTGCAGTAATCTACTAAGCACTACCTTCTGGCATACGCCGATACACATAGATAGATTTATTAAGATAGGCCCCGTTTACCACCGATGCCGCTGTCATCAATTATTTCAATACTGAAAGAAACACTTTAGAAATCGTATTCGCAACAAAAAACTTTATTCTAAAAGACTGTTAAAATAGTTACTATATTTAATCAGTTGGCACCACACCTCACGTTACTTTACTCTCGTTTATTGAGTTTTTACTATTTAAAACACATTTTTCTTGCCCAAGTTAATAAAAAACTAAATTTAAGACTTACATTTTTGATTGATTTGGCATAAAGTATAATACGCATTAATTAGTAGAGTGTTCAAAGCCAGATAATAAATTACGTATAGCACCATGTAGTAATGTAGGAGACCACAGGAGATGTTTAGATTTATATTGTTTTACTCGGCTATTGTATTCTTATTTTATGCTACAACGCAATAATAAGTTAAGGATTCTCTTGTTTTTTTTTCTTAACTAATAAATTTGATGTTATTATGGCAAAACATGCTTAAATTAAATTACGATTTACCAAATTTCAGAGTCCCGAGGCGAAATGGTTGCGTGTTCACAAATGACTACTGTTATATTACTATTGTAATTCAGATTGTATGCAAATAGAGATATACCGTGATAAGCGTGCAAGTATGCCCTTCTAGCGAATACCGAAACGTGATCCAATCTTATTATAATGTGGGTGTAGTAACGAAATATAGGAGTTTCCGAGGCCTCGGTTAGTTGAGTTCATGGCGTTTTTACCAGAGCCTGATGTGACGTCATTTCTGAGGTATGCGCAAGCACTCGTACCCCGCGGCTCAGACCCCGCCACGCCCAATAAAGCCTCCACCTGAATAATGCGCCTTATACATCTTCAATGAGGAAAAAATCGAAACAAGACCCTATACAAAACAACATCCAAAGGGCAGTCGATTTTACATTGCCGAGACATTTTGGTTTTACAAAACCAGAAAGATGGATTGCACTCCTGTAGGTTTTTATTTTCATTGTTGACGAATCATTAAAAGATCAACTCACAAAGAATAATTATCATAATTATTTTACATTAAACCAATTGTACACATTCTTAGGTTTCCGATATCTAAAGATGAAAATTAACTCATAAAATCTCGTTGCGCTCTGTCTATCACAGCTAATTAATTATCTCAGAACTATGTAAAGTGGTTGTCTAATAATCAATGACTACATATACAAAAAGGCGTTCGTATCAACATATAGGATATTGTTGATCCCGAAAAATAAAAGAGTTCCCGTGGGATGGTTAAAAAACCGCACACGCGGACGAAGTCGCGGGTATCAGCTAGTATTTAATAACTTTTACCACACCTAACAAGTAACGCCATCTTTTGTTTACTAAGCAAATAAATTAAACAGTCGAATACCGCCATCTTGTGGATGTAAGAGATTTATTACAGCTCATAGCGTAGTACAAGAGTGAAAGTGTACAACTAAAAAGTTTTATAATGTACAACACAGATGTCACTGTAATGTGCGATTAATATTTTGGAATATTTAAAAGAATTAACGCGTTTGTGACGAGAATGTAAGTATTTTCATAAGAAATAATTTTTATACACATTATAAAGCAACTTTTAAATAACTACAATAATAATAGTTGTGAATAAAACTGATTTCAATATTAAGTTACAAACAGTGTAATGAAAGTTAACAACCTTGGAAAATGCAAAATAAGGAGACCCAGTTCTATTTTGAACTTTAAATATATCCTATCATGTAGTATTCAATGATGTCATATTTCCTTTAATTTCAATTAAAACAATTACATTTGTTTCTGAGGAGGTTGCCCCAATATTTGACTTAGATGACATCGTGGTACATAAACTCTTATTTTAAAAAGTTTAAACTCAACAATGCATTTCGCAACAATATCCTTGTATCCTGAAATGTTCTTGTAGTAATAGAAAAATGTGACATCGTAGTGGCGAAGTCATCGAGTTAAGGTTTCATTTCATGTCTTGGACGTGAATTTAGAAACTGGCCACACAGTATGCACCACTTAAGCTCTTTCTGTAAACTTTTGTAATAATTGTTACAATTATCACTTGCTGACGTGAAAATAAAACATCAAGAAGAAACCTTTCGATAGAGTTTACCAATGTTTGAAACCCACCAACCAATTCGCCTTAAGCCGTTCTTTGTAATGGGGAGAACCGAGCTAGGCAATAGGTCTTTTGTAAGCAGATGTTATTTAATAAGTAGACCGTAAATACATATTTATGTAAAAAGTTGAAAATCGGTTTACGATTTAAGAAAACTTGGTTATATACTCTTTAAGTAATGCATTATAATTAATAATAACAGTCGGTCAGTCAGTCAGTAATTGTGGCATATCACATATTTTGTAGATTATGATATTGCAGGCATATATATTATATAAAATATTACAATGATCAAAATGTCGATGTCATAAAACCGCATGTGCTTGCCAAAAATATGTTCGCGTGCGTGCTTGTTTATGGCATAATGCCACCATCTATCTCATACATGGAGTCGGTTGGACGTAAATATAAGGATGACCCATTTGCGTCTTCAATTGTTTACTTTCCATGACCTTTGTTACATACAGCTTTGTCTGTTTTGATATTAATGAAAATCAAACATACATTTAGAAAGTATGCAAAACAGTAACTCGCAGACATTGATTTGCATCTTTCACATCTTGGGGTCAAAGCTATGTTTAAAGGACGATTCTTAAATCGGCTCGACAACGAGGAGAGGCTCGACTGAAGCACAGTCATAAAGTACATTTTCTATGAAACCATTACAATATACGGGATTTTTGGAAGATACTAAATCTCGTTGCTCAGGTTCGGTGTCATTATACTTCACTATATAATAGTATACCTAGAGTTAAAAGGAAGTCTCTTATTATATAAATATGCATTCATTAACAAGTTTTTTATATATTTTCGTCAGTCATCGATTTGTTTATGAATATGGAATGGTTCGTAGTTTAAAAATTTTAAAATTGCAATAGTTGCGATTCATTCCCTATTGAATTTAAATATAACTAGCCTACAATGTGTCGGTACCATAAAGACACTGCATACAGTAAGGAAACATTAATGTACATAATTAAAATTTAATTAATTTTAGTTTACATTTTCCTTAATTTTGTTGAGAAAAAATATACACAAAATTGTTTTTTGTTTTTTATGCATCTGAAAACAGGTCACGTAAAGGTGAATGTCCGAATTTCAGGTATGTTAACGGAGCATCGAAACATTTTTAAAACGCGTTAACATTATTACACTGAAGTTTTAACACAGAAGGATAACCCATGAGTGTGCACGTTTTACTCCGAGAAAACAACTTCGTATATAATATTTATCTCTCACTATTTAATTATCTGACAACGTCTATAGTGGAAAGACATATACATTTAAAGAATAGAGAAAAAATCGAAATTGGGGGAGATGGATTATAAAGCAATAACTAGAATAAGCCTTTATCAAGACATGACGCTTTGTATACTTAATATCTTGCTTCACGTATTCAGTTCTAAACAGTCTCCTTTTTTAGATGCCTTTGAATATTATGGCACTATTATACACTATTGTTTCCACTACTGTAAAAGTCCACATTGCACAAAGTGCTCACGTGACTAAAATTCGCACTGCACTATTATGTAAATACATACAATTTTGTATTTTATTTGAACAACAAACAGTTGTATTAATATTTTTACATATAAGATATAGCCAACAAAATGTCCATAGGTTAACCAATGTGTTATTAATTTAATTTAGTAGATCGCTAAACTTGCTAAACTTTTGCTTTCTTTTAAAAATTGCGAAAAAATATCTCTGTTCATTTTCCTAGTGTGAGGTAGAAAACAGTAAAGGTAACAAAGTCAATACCTAATACTTAATAAAAGTCATCGAAGTAAAACAAAAATATTAACCCGCGCTCCGTTCTCGTCTCTCGTCTGACATTGGAAACGTGTAAGTTACCCGAAATGAATGTCGTCAGGTCACTGACTGACACACTTTCCAACATCGCAAATGTTATAATTACAATTTATCAATACATAAAATATGTTTTACACGCATATGGCCGAGATATCGTATTTCATATGCTGTAAAATAATATTGACTATTACATTATAATAATACTGTTAGTATCAAAATTAAGTACCGATATTACGTCAAATTACGTACATCCGATAGTAATCGTGTTTTAAAGTATTAATAATTTAATGGTCTGTTTATACAAACATAGATTATAAAATTAATAAATTAGTCAACATCGTGACAATTCATGCACAATACGAGTAAAGTGTTTCCGAAAAAGTGCCGTAGAGATGACCAACGTTCACTTTTTTATTATTTAGAGGCCATCCATAAATTGCGTCACGCGAATTTCATAATTTTTGACCCCTCTCCCGTCACAGCTAGTCATAGTCGTGAGAATCCTCCCTCCCTAGAATAATATCATATATTTTGTAACTTTACGTCAAGAAATTATTATGAAACAGCAGTTCCATAATTAGCTTAAATATACTAGACTTTAAAACGTGATGTCGCGAAATTTAGGATCCCTCCCATCCGTTGTCACACTTCGTCAGTAAGTAACTAACATGTGACGTACCTACTTTATGGATTTACTCTAAGGTAAAAAACCCTAAACAAAAATTTCAATGGAAAATGTATACATACATCATTTAACTTTCGTTGTATATGTTTGTACTAGTAAGTAAGAATTTTTAATTAAACATCTTGAATATCCATAACTTTCAGCTAATACAAAGTTTAAAACTTATAGGGGAAGGGGTCACGTTTTATTTCTTTGAAACTAACTTTCTAACCATGTGAAAAATACAAAAATAATATAATTAAAACTCTGTCAAAGAAAGTATCTAAACTAATATAATAATAATAATCGTCAGAGAAACACATTGGCTAAGTAAGTTACTCTCGTGTAATGTACAACTGACCACTGTGGAGCTAATCCCAGATATTCAGACCATAGTAAATACATACATACATAACTTCACGCCAGGTCCCTTGCGGGGTAGGCACGACCAACAGAGCGCCATTCAGGCTTATTCTTACACACCTCACTTGCTTCTTTGACATTCATAGCTCTTGTCATACCCGCTCGTCTGTTCTTAAGGCTCCTGACATCACCATAGTAAACAAATAGTTCATTTACGAAATCTCCCATGTTAGGAATGAAACTCGAAGCCTCAGCGTTACAGTGATGTAGGCCGGCAAGGGCTTAGTCCTCTCAACCACAGAGGCAGGTGGATGAATATTGAATAATGGATCTTGCTCAAAATTAATTTGAAGAAATATTATTATGCTTCTTTCGACACGCGGTCTATTTTTGGTAATTACTGGGCGATTATCATTTCTAGTTTTTCCACATCTGTATGGTAGTAAAATTCAACTGGGTAAAGCTAAATTTAACATTGCCAGGTTAAAAGAAAAAAAAATAGGGTGACCATGTTTTACGCTTTATTAGTTCCGTTTTATAGATACAAAATTCTACATTTAAAATTTAGTACACGAGGTTAAGAACTCATCTTTCATCCGTTTAAAACTTTTTAACATAAACTCATATTTCACTTTTATTGATTGCAATCAAAATAACTTTCCCTTTTTATAACATAAAGATTTTCGGTGAAACTTTACCGGCCGGCGTCATCAATCAATATTGAATCAGGATGCATCAAATAAATAAATAAGCAATCTAGAAATATTATGTACTGGTCCAACAACTACGGATTAGTTTTTTTTTATTAAACCCATAAAAGCAACCACATTGGTCATAATTATGTAAATTTGGTGATATTGTGCTTGTATTTGGTACTTGAATATTTATGTTCTTGATTTTAATGTACTTACTATTTATGTATGTACAATAAAATATACTCTATTATATTCTTCATTAGGTACGTAATTTTAAATTAGTAGATGATTTTTGTGCTGTACCAATTTCTGAAACTTTTTACAAGTAAACTTCAGATACGTTTTCCTACTACGGAACCCTTTAAAATAGAATAAAACCACATTAGTTAATCCAAGAACATAAGTAACAAACAAGTAAGGAGCATTATATTTTATTCAGTAGCTAAAAATACTACGAACAGTGTTTGTCTTTTGTTCGTAATAGCAATTGGAAATCGCGTCGCGATTTCGTTTCGGCTGTCGCAGCGATTGTGCGTCAAGGGTCGTTACTTGGCGATTGGAAAACCACTTCCGACCTTTGTCAACTTGGGTGACTTTCTACAATTTTTGTCGCCAGTTGCGTCCATTGATTTTTGTTTTAATTTTGGCAACGGAACCGCTTCGCTCTCATTCTCCCATTGTTTCACTGGCCATCACACTACTGGCCTTGTTTTTCCACTTAACAAAGTAAACATTAAGTTCTAAAGAGACCGCAAAATAAACACATTCTAAGTACAGCCGAAACATTATTGCTATTTTGTGAGAAAAAAGACTATTTGTTTTGAGTACTGTCGGCAAATTGATTTTGAGAATAAAATCATAAATTAGGTGAAAATGGTGGGCGAAGATGAAGGGTTATCAGTCGTTAGGTACAACATTCACAAGGCAGATGTACAGACCGCGCTGATTAAACATGTTACATGTCTGTTCTTACTTAGAACATAACAAGTTTACTAATAATCAGCCCAAACTGTACTCATTGCATGCCATAAAGCTTTTTCGTATTCAGGTACTAAGATGTCCTGTTATTCCTTATTAAATTTATTATTCCTGCAGAAAAAAGATAAGGTAAATAAAATGATATCGAAAAGTATTATAAAATCGTTGACTAATATATTGTTAGAAACTAAATCAGTTATGAAACACTCTTTAAAAGAACCAAGGCAATCATATCAGGTGACGATCGCTTGGGAGCACTTTGCCTTTCAAAGAACAACAGGTCTTGTTTCAAAAGTGAATCATACCTATATACAACACCATATTATCCGTATTTATTTCGTTATCGTTTTCTGCATATCTGTTAACTGGTTTAAAGCCTGTGCTTTAAACAGATCCTGCTCTATTATGCAATATATTTGTAAAATGCAAGAGACTAATGAGCTTATAACTCGTAGACGCAAGTATTACAAGTGAAGTCGATTAAAGATTTAGTTCGGTATGAATCATAGCGAACTAAGGCTTTAATTACGGACGACAACCGGTAGGTTTCATCAAGTTATCTATCAACTAGTCCGCAAGTCTCCGAGTAGTGCGACCTGCCCGTCATAGGCTACGATATGCTGAGACGTAGACACTGATCGACTAGTGGGCTATGGAGCGAGTAACTCTAGGATCTTCTCTTATATCCTCCTAGAATATCTGGAAGAGATGCAAATTCACCAACATTGTTCGTGAAATTAGTTATCTTGGTGGCAGTTGGCGGTTCACATTTGCTGCAGAATAGATTGCCGATGAAAAAGGCAATCCTGGAATGGAGACTGCGTTCTGGTAAACGTAGTGTCAGACTCCTGATAAATCGATGACCTGTGCCAGGATGCGAGACTGAGTTAAATGGAAAAAGAGGTTTTTTTATTTTTATTGCAGGAGTTCAGCAAACGGCAGATTTTGTTGTAAATCACCAAAGGTGCTACAAATGCGCTCCTGCTCTCCTAAGGGAGAACGGAACCTGCTCACTAATGCCGGAACACAAGTCAAGTTTGTTATGGCGGCATACTCTAGATCAGGGGTGGTAGCTGTCCATTTTGGCAAATACCCTACCACCTGGCTGTGAGTTGTTTTGTCGCTTCTTACGACAGGCCGCCCGGCCGCAGGAAATTGCATTCTTTCTCCGTTCCTGCACGGATAAAAATTGTTTTACTCGTACGTATAAACTTAAAGAGACCTCATTCAACAGTCGATTGAAAATTGCCAATGGCGTATGAATCATCACGTTCACAATTTTTAAAAGAGGAGTCATGTCAGGATGTATATACACACACAATATATGTATAAACAACTCCGATATCAAGTGACATATATAATAAATACTTATGCATTTTATTAATCATACACAAAAAATAAATGTGTGCCGTGAATGCTAATGATCTATGACGAATACTGACCATCAATTAAGTACGTTCATAATATTTATATTGTTTTTATGATCTTTTTGTATAATCGACACGCTTTTAACAGGAAAATTTGATCTTATATTTAAAACCAACACATCGGTGGACTATTTATTAGTACTTTTGTTTACTATTGATGGAAATCAGGCCTTAGTATAAATGATAAAACATTTTCTACCTACTTTAGGAGTATACAAAAGAACGGAGATCACGAGCTGTTAAATTATAAGTATTTTAAGAATATAAAAATCAATAAAATATGTAACATAACGACAAATTTGTAATTTTTTAGGAAAATTCAATTCAAATTGTGTATAAATACAATAATCATAATACTAGATACTAGCACTACTAAGAAACCAAACCTTGTAGTAGCTGATTCATCCAAACGGAACGACGTTATGCACGATCGCATACTCGTATAATAAGCAGGAACGCAGACAACATGCAAGCTTTGACAAAGCAATTTCCTTTATAGGAACTAGGATGTGAACAAGTTCCTGTGTAGGAACTAGAAAAGGAACACTTTCTTTTAGGAATATTTCCAACATGTATTGTAAAGGATTCAAACCAGTAAATTAAACATAATATATCAGAATACACATTTACTTAAATTAGTGAAATTCTTCATATCTAATGGATGGTAACTTAAGTGGGTGGATATTATCAGACCAAAATATGAAAGTATAAAAAAATATGATTAAATTGAACTCCCTCTTACACGTTTCGTATGGTTCTAATATGGAGCCCTTTAAAAAGTGTTTAAACAAATTATTTAAATAAGGGTAGTAATATATCCACCCCTTATTATACGGATAACTTTTATTATACGGATAGACCGCCAAGTCCAATTGCCTACTGTTAAAATGAGGTCGTGTAATTGGCATTGGCACCTCAGAAGTCATGTTACATTTAAATTGTTTTGACATCATGTGTTTGATATATTCTTCTGTCCTCTTATGTCTTAATTTTTTCAATCGTGTATTACTAATACATTATAGTATAATAATATCCTTTATTGTGCTTATTTTAATAACAGATAACAGACCACTGCCGATCCTAATTTATCTACACCTTAAAACATAAAAATATTGCTCTAAGACTAAAACTTCTGGCTTACCACAAAAATATCAAGTGCAAAACCAGGAACCGTGTCAACATTCTACGTAGGTCCAAGATAACAAAACTAATTATAAAAAATCTATAAAGCTAATGTCATGTATTCATTATAATTGAAATGTTAGAATAATATTCACACAAGCAGGCACCTCTTCTCGAACCTTACTTCTATCTCTTTGACTAACGCGAAATAACGGGTCTTGTAGCTAAGTCATATTAGTCATTTATATCAAGTTATAACAGTTATGATTTTCTACACAAATTACATCACTGCCTACTACTGCTATGTAGTTTAAAAAAACTACATAAGCAGAATATAATTACAATTTTCCCCCAATAACTCTTTAGATTATGTTCAATACTAATTTTTTCCTAGTAACATGTATGAGATACATTATGAAAAGACAAAATCTACTTTTAACAAAGTAATAATAAGACGTAGTTACATAAAAGGTTTAATTGACAGTCTTAATGGCACGTTAGATAAGTCGCTTATATTAATTACGAACGTGAATAAAATTAATGGAATTTTAAGAGGTAAACTCATTATAAATTCATGAAAGATCATTAGGAAATATGGTTTTATCCGAATAATATCTATTTAGGCTTTTATTATGTATAATGTTATTAAGTTCACATAATTTATCTTAAACTTTGTATTTAGTGACAGACTATTTACTTTCATCTTATTATAGCACAAATTCATCTGCCTCATGAGTTATAAAATTGAAAGTGAATCTGATTTGGTATAAGAAATATGTTTTAATCAAACAAAATGTTTAAATCAAAAAGTGTATTGCTCTTTGATGTAATATAGTAATAGTACAGCAAAACGCAATACACCGACCTGTGATGATATTTAGTTAGCAAGGGTTTTAGAAGTTTTACAGATTTACATTTTTTTATTGGGCAGTCGTCATAACTTTTTCCAAACATTTTTGACGCGGGGAAATCAACTTATAATATTTTTAAACGACTTCAAAAAAGGAGGAGGTTCACAATTTGTCCTGTAAATATTTTTTATCAACATAAAAGTTACAATGTATATTGTTACAAGAACAAAATATTGAATAATATAGTATTTTTTATTCACTTGGCAACTACTTGAAGATGTTGTATATTATACAAAAACATTTTTTGCTTTTTAGTTTACTTTTGAAGTAGGTTTTTTCAATTTTATTATATCCCTCATATAGACATTATGTGTATGTGAAATTTAGATTATCCACCGTGCGAGAAATACGGCGGGGGAGAATGAGGTTTAGCAAGTTAGGGTGGTAATAACATCTCCTACGAAACACTATTAATATCAGAGTCTGGAGAATACGCGTAAGCAGAAACAAAACTAACTTCGCTTACCCTGGCAGGCAGAAGCTCCATGGGCCTCATCACTTCGCCGAAGACACACGTCTTCGCCTCTCAATTCCTGTGCTGGGTAAATTGTGACTTGCCTCATGGAAGAAGAGAAGCTCCTACTAACACGATAACTCGAAACTGACGTAAATTAAACATAATACTCCAATCAACTTTTAAAATAATACCATTTTTATATTATTTATCAATTTATTAACCTTTAATATAATCAAGTAATGTCAATTTTGTATAAAATTAAGATAAGTATAGAAACCGCCTATTAGACAAAAATAATTAGTATTGCCGCCTTCTAAGTGGTGCTATTTGAACACGCTTTTATTAGCTTCACCTGTATGTATGTCTGTTTGTAACCGACCCCTTTGAGCTCGATTTTGTCCTACTTTGAACGATCAGATTTAATTCAAACTTTGCACACCTGTCAAATGTCGATGGCAATGTAATAATATAGTACCATGGAGCTGATCTGATGATGGAGTCGGAAGGTGGCCATAGGAACTCCTGTACTAAGCAAGATAGGCCCATCGTGTTTGGGCTCGTATGTTTATATCGCGTAACAGTGCAATAATCTGGTACTGATCTGATGATGGAGTCGGAAGGTGGCCATAGGAACTCCTGTACTAAACAAGATAGACCCGTGGTGTTTGGGTTCGTTTTACTTGTCTTAGCTAGTACTCTGCTGCTACATGATATGCAGGATCTCAAAAGCTTGTATTTAAAAACATTTTAAAAAATTCAACTAAAAAATTAAAAATAAATAATAGTTTAAAATAAAACTAAAAAAACACGCTTTCATAAAAAATCCAACTAAAAAGTCTCAAAACAGCATTTTCTTCTTTAATATCTTAAAAACCGCTTCGAGTCTCAAAACAGCTTTTTCTTCTTCTTTAATATCTTAAAAACCGCTTCGAATACACCCCACGCTTTTTTTAAGACCCCATTCATCAGAAACCAAATTTACTAAATTTTATTTTCTGTTTTTTAGTTGGATTTTTTATGAAAGCGTGTTTTTTAGTTTTATTTTAAACTATTATTTATTTTTTAAAGATTACATCTGTTCAGTTAAATAAATACACGTTTACGTAATACAAACAGTTGTGTGAAGCCACAAAGCTCGATAGAACAATAGCGACGACAACAAGGCATGAATCAATCACTGTAATTTATTAAAGTGCCTATTCATATTGGCCGACCTCGTATGATTCATTATCATTTCTACACAATATTATTAGTTGTTGTAACTTCTTGTAACACTATTTGGACCAATATTTCTTCTTCAATTCTTACTAATATTGGGTGATAGCTTGTTTGTCGCTTCCTCATAGCCATAATATGAACCGACTTTCAAATAATTTGGTGTACATATTATACAGATACCTAACCTAATGAACACAAATGAATATATAAAGCTTTATGAGAGTCATACTATGTTATAATATAACTGCTATAAAAATGCATTATATTATAATGCATTTTTATAACAGTTTATTCGTTTTTAACCGATTTCAAAAAGAAGACGGTTGTCAATTCGTCGTGTATTTTTTTATATATATGTTCAGCCATATTTAGCTTTTCTTTTCAGGGTCGCTTTAGCAAAACTTCGAAATGCTCCCATATAATTTTTATTGCAAGCTGACTTTGGGTTCGGAAGATAAAGCCGGACTTTGATTTCAAACTTTGAAATCACGCTGAATGTGAAATTTTTACGGCTTTCATGCCATAACTTTTAGTTTCGGAACCGATTCGTTCATTCTTTTACGTTTGACTCGAAATATTATTTACATAGTAGTAGTCTTGTATAAATTTCATTGTTATCGGAATTTGAGTTTCGAAAATGTGGCAAAAATCGTTAAAATCGTTTAAAAATGTTTAGTTTTAAAGTTAAAGCAAACATAAAAACTAGCATATACATTGTTACAACAACAAAATATTGCAGAATGTAGTAGTACTTTTATATTTAGCACCAACTTCAAGATGTTGTAGAATTATTATTTTTTGCTGTTTAGTGCCCTTAAAGTCGTATTTTTTTGTTGGAATTTTTATATAAGAAACATAATAAAGCGGCAAATGCGTAACAAGATATCACAAAGCAAAGAAGTCACTCGCCTTGACGACTCGTAGCGATTTTTACAGCAATATGAAGACAATTTTTGCACAAACACACATTTAAAAAAAGAATTTCACACTCAGTTAATTTATACAAAAAATATCTTTTTAAATTTCTTTAATGAATATGTATTTTTGTATACGTGATGAAGAAAAATAATTAATCAAGTTTATCATAAAGACATTCTTCAAATTGTTTTTTGTTATAGCCCATAAAAAAAGGAAATTTATTCAAGGTGGAATTGATTGTATTTACGAACCAAACATTTATTCACGTTAAATATTTATTTTGAACACAACGCTTATGTGAATTACGTCAAACAAAGACTTTTTGTCGTCTTGTAAGTCGATTTAACTAGCAAAAACTATAATCCATTTTTTGTCAATTTTATTTCATTACGACATTCTTACCAAACACCGAAAAATTATTGAAACTATTTGGATTAAACGCAAAAATAATGTCATAAATCTGTACCCATACGTAATATGGACAGATATACTCATATATATGGCCCACGTCACAAAAACTACTCCACGGATATTTATCGATTTTTATTGAAAGTTGGTATTAAGAAATTTTATTAGTTTTCGCGATTAGTACACATAATTAGAACTAGGTTGTAACTGTTTTAACGCGGCATTTTGTTTGATTTTTATATTTATTCCGACTTCAGAGTTTTCCACTTCTTACTTTAAAGGTTAGAAAAAGGTACGAACAATTTATACGATTTTAGGTAGCTAATATCTCCTCACTTATTGAGGTAAATAAAGAAGTTTTTGAAGAATATATCTATAATTATTCCAGAGTTGACTAACGACACCCTACACGTGTACAATTAAATAATCATCCTTGAATCACATGTAAGGATAGTAGCCGTTTTTAATTTTTTTCTAAGTTTATATCCACTTGCTAATAATTTCGGAGAAAAAATTCACGAAGTAAGAAAGTACCATCGACATACTTACGAACTGACAGACAGACACGAAAACATTCCAATTTTACGAGAATTTTTTGCCGAAATCGCTATGAACATAAAAAATGTATGAATAATTGATTAAATAAATTATAATTCAACTTTTTTATATAACTTTGTTTAACATCTTACGTAGATATACATAATCTAAACAGTTGTTAGGCCAGTTTTGTCACATAACTTTTGAGATAACACATAATATATATGATAATTGCACATCTTGATCTCATCTTCAATCCTATCTGAATGTTGTGAAACTGGCCAGGTCCAAAACCCGTTTACTGGTTTCTGCGAATATCTTTCCTAGATAATGATAGGCCATTCGCAGAAATTGGCTAAGTCGTGGTATACGCCATTTTCACAATTTTTAGGTAGGATTCTTTTAGATGTCGTAATTATTTTAGCAAAAAACAGAGCCCTTATACAACCGTCTATTTATTCGACTGTTTGTCGTATTCAACTTTCATCTATCTATGCATGTCTTTTTATCAATTTCATCAGAAATTACTGGGTTTATATAGATGACATTTGTCAGTAATTAATAGATAGGCTCTAGATTGAAGTAAGTGAAATTGCAAAAAACTTAACATTAGGGGTGGTAATAATACTAGTAACTGAGGGATCATTCTTTTCAGTGCACATAGACATATGAAGTATAGTGAGACAGAGCCCAAAAAATATATAAATATCTTTAGACTTGGAAGCTGAGTTTCTATACATGCAGTACCTGCTCAAAAGCCTTGTGGTAGTGTAAGCCGGTGCAAAGTTCTTTCTCACAGCCTACGCCCTAAGATGAGAGCTATTTTGTATATTATAATATATAGCTGGTGAAACTTTTTAAAATTTTTGTTTAGTGCTCGATATAACCATCATAACATAATTAAAGTCACATTATAAACAATATTTACAATGATATTTTTATATCTCAACATTTCTCTAAGATATAATATTTTACTGTAAGCTATTTTACCATCTGACCGGTCTGTCGTTGTTTGACTTTCAAACGGAACAGCTTGAAATTCTTGGGAGGGATCAATGGCATAAAGTTGAATGTTGAATAATAAATATGATGAAACAATAGGGTCTGCGTTTTATTTTAACGATTTGTATGCCCTTAACGTGATATGACTTACTCCCTATTTGACATAGATAGCGTTGAATTTAACTTAAAATTACATAAACAGCGTTAATTAATTTAACAGCGTTTAGCGTAAAATTTGCAATCGTTTCGAGACCACCTTACTTAATTCTTTGTTTACTTAATGTCTTGATTTTGTTTGGCAATAAAATAATAATAAGTTCATAATTTGACTTTTTTCAGTCAACAAAAAGATTTGATAAATCAAAGAGGTAAGTTACACTTTAAAAAAAAATCGTTAAAAAAACCGACTTCAAAAAATAAATTACAAAATAACTTATTTCTAAAGCTTTTTAATTATAATATCTTATTTTTAATATATATTATCTAAAACACCTTGAAGTCGGTGCAAAGTAAAACATAAAAATTACTTTATTTTGAAAATTACTAAGCACCTGGTGTACATATGTATGTAGTATATGGAACGGAATGAAATTTTTTCATAAAAAATGATCATAAAATGTAAAAGTACTGGGCCATAGTATGTTAATTTTTTAGGAGACCAAATGACAACTATCCCGCATCGAACCAAAAAATGGATCACGTAAATCGATCATAATTCTCAGAGTAATCGGTGTACATATGGAACGGAATGAAATTTTTTTTCATAAAAATGTTCATAAAATGAAAACTACTGGTCCAAAGTATGATAAATTTTTAGGGGACCAAATGGAAACTAATCCGCGTCGAACTAAAAAATAATCACGTAAATCGGATAATAAATCACAGAGTTATCGGTGTACATACATAAAAATAAATTAAAAAAAATACCGGCCAAATTGAGAACCTCCTCCTTTTGGGAATCGGGTAAAAGACGTATAGGAAGGTTTTTGGAAGTCTGACTCTTTTAGTAGTGACGGTTGTTCCGATAGAATATTTTGTTTTGTTTTTTGTCGGTATTAGAAACAGGATTGATTGACATCAATAACACTTTTGTGTAAAGAAAATATACAAAATGTATGGAAAAGTTTTTGCAATTTATTTTCTAAGTAGTTCAACTTGGGTTAGTCCCATAGAATTTTTTGATCAGTATTAGAAAAAATATCAATTGGCATTAAAATGTGTAAAATAGACATTTTCTTGCAAACTACATTTTTTGAAAGTCTGTGAATGAGGATCAAAATTTCTTGAAAAATTATACATGGTCTCCTAAGACTATTTTGTTTAAGGTACTTAATGCCCCGCGGAAAGTTTACACTTTGCATTATACATAGGAAGCGATGGGCACAACTAGTTAGGAAAATAAATAGTAAATTTTATATCTGTTTACAAATAATACTGCATAGACGCTAGGCATTCATAACGCCAGCAACATTATCTCGATTGCCATTACAAAACTGTGTGACGACGATTACGAGCAGGCATACTTATTCATACATTCAAATTTAATTGGAGCGGTACCACTATGTACCGAGATACATTTTAAAATGCCACTTGTTGTTGCTACTTGTCGTGACTTCCTTATTCTGGCTGCTTAATGAAAATGGATTTGTAATTGAAACAGGATATAAAAACAAAGACATCTGACAATGGTTATTTCTTATCCCATTCGATTTGTTTCATCTATCTATATGTTTAATTTATATATAATTATAATGTTATTAATTATTAGAATAGTTGGACGTGACGCGACCGCTAGTCGAGCGCTCTCCATATATTCAATATACTCTTTGTGGAGCGCCGAGCCCGACGGTTCAATGTGACTTATTCTACTTTAACTAATATATTGCAACTCTTCACGTCCCGCCAGCGTCGCGTCGCCGTCCCGTCCCGTCTGCTGTTTGACCAGAGCTTTACCGATCACTGGAATGTGGGTATATTTTTTAATGAAGAAGGATTTATGCTATCCATTTCAACTTGACTCGCCAGCAACACTGTGTAGTGTACACTGTTCATGTGATGGCCATGCTTATTTTTATTATAATAATAATTGTTTTCTATGCGTTCAAACGATCATTATGAAAAATGGTATACATATTTGATAGGTATATTATATACATAGGTACCGATATTTGAACTAGATTAATATGAAACTTGGCCAGGAGATATGTTGTATCCTGGGGAAGATATTAGGCTATCTTTTTTCTAAAACCATCATTGAACGCTTGAAATTAAAGGATGAAAACGTGTGGGTCTGTCCGTACCCATAATTAAATTAAAAAATAATTATACTTAATAGTAGATAATAATTGTTATAATATAAATCTAACAGTCGGTTATATATTTTTAAACAAATTTCATTCTTTTGATAATTTTAAACTAGTTAAAATTATGTATAATGAATTAGGGGACTTTCTACCCCTGTATATCAAAGTCCCTGTGCTTAAATAATATGTTCTACTTTTTTAGTTCGATTTGCTTAAAGCGTGTTTTCAAACTATAATTTATTATAGATATAATATTTTTCAGGTATGTTTACGGTTTACTTCTAAACCACTCCTGAACAACACACACAGTTTCCTTGTGGGTTACATAAATGAATTTCATTAATCCATGCGGCTTGACCGCCTTATCCTCAAGCCGTCCCACTCGGCTTTAGGGGTTTCTCTGAACTGAGCCAATTATAAGAACCTCCATAGCCTTACCGGTAACTACGAATATACATGGTTAATACTATTTTCAATTGTTATTTATACCTTGTTATTAAATTAGTTCGAATTTTATAGTTCATTTTCAGGAAAGATTTTTCCTAATTTGTAGGACGTGTCAAATCTCACGTAGTTAGTTAGTTAGTACCTGTATATTTTTTATACGTTATGTCTCTATTCTATGTGGGTTAATATTAGTGTGAGTGACTATGGCGTAATGCATCTTATTTATAGAGTTAAAAATAACGACGTTAATTATTAACTATTGGCTAGATTAATGTATGTATATACATATGTTATATGTAAATGTTTAACGTCATTAACAATTAACAACAATGTGGCATCACAAATAATGCATTAAATTCATCACTACATCTACGTGACACAGTCATTAACACTGGAAATATCCCAGATGAAGTAAAGTAATTAAAGGTATACATATTTCAATAGGACTTTCGTACAAGGTTATATTTAATTCTTACACATATAATTATAGATACATAATATTTATGTTTCCCATGCGTGTTACGGAGACTATAAATTACTTTAATTTTAATTTATATTCCAGAAAAAGTATTTCATTAATAGAAGTAGAGAAATACCCTACGTTTTAGGCATTTATATATAAAATTTCACGAATTATTCGTATACAAATCCATGAAGAGTGAATAAATACATATTTACACAAACTCTCAGAATTGAAATGTCAGTACGGACTACCTGTAAGCACGGATAAATAGTTAATCTATATTTAGCCTCAATGTTAAAGTGTACAAGATTTGCAAAGCCAATATACATAATATAATATACAATCAACTAATATATTATAGTCTTTTAAAATCGATTTTATTTGTCCGTAAAAGTGCACGAACGAGTCCATTGCTTTACGCGTGACGTCACAGCGTATTTCAGGACAAGGCGCTGCTAATAAAAAATGCAAAGCATTATCTCACCTTGGATCGCACTGAATGGCAGCGTTGGGTAACAATAACAAACTACTTGCAACCGCAGATCACCTTTTTGACAGACAGATCTAACAACATTTATGCATAAAAATGTCTATAGATAATATTGTATTATATTCAAGCCATAATACGTCATCCATTTCCAAGCTGAGCAAGTTACACTTCTATTATAGATAAGAATGGTAAACTAATAATAACTTTCATATTTTAAGTAATCGGATACTAATAAAAATCCTACACATATACCACACACACATACATATCTTATATCGCATAAGCATGCGATATAAGGTAAACTAAGCAGTTTATATATGTTCATTGGCGTCGATTACTATATTTTATATTGGAGAGATAAGGAATCAAGTGTGCAAAATACAGGTTATTTTTAGTTAAGGCTCTCGGCGTTTCCACATATAGTTAAGGTTTTCTTAAGACTTATGTTTTGTGTAAAGGAAGTGAAACAAATAAATCGTAATTATTATTACATAATGGGCAACAAGGGAGTGATCCTAGACTTCCAGACGCAAGTAAATAATGAAAAATCACTTTCATATTCCTCAAAATCGGATAAGTAGTTTAGGCACTAAGGTGGAACATATTTAAATACAAATATGCATAAACTGCTAGAACTACAACCCTTTATTTTAGTTATGACATAGTCGGGTAAAAACTAATCCTCTTCTTTTCTTTATGGTTTTTTAGCCCATTGCATACATAAATATAGATTTTTATGTTGTGATATTTTGTGTCCTGGTAATGCCGCGAAAATTTTAAGTCAAGCGTGGACGAAGTCGCGAGCATATCAAATAACTAATAAAAACAAAAGCATTCATAAGTCATGATTAAATTGATCATGTCGTGCACCTATACCTACACATGTTTCCGTATTTTATGTAATCTTTTCCGTATTTAAAATACAAAGCTATTAATAAATTTACATTGATGATAGTTTGAAATAAAATATACGATTTATTTGACAAAAAAATGCTCATATTTGTTATATGTTCTTATAAATATTCTATCATCACTTAAATGTTAATTGAGATGACATAAGAAAACTATTTCGAATATTGCATATAAAATCAGATACTAGCAAGATAAATTCAAAATTTCACGACAATCGGTCCATTACCAAAGTTACGAATGTTGAACAAACATGCAAAAAGTCACTTTCACATAAGTTTCATTTTCTAGTATATATATATATATATATATATATATATATATATATATATATATATATATATATGTGTGTGTGTCGGAGGGAAGTTATAATTGGATGTATTGTTGACTGGATGTATAACGCACAATATCATTTGTTTACATTTTAATTACTTCTAAATTCTTAATTTAATTTAATTTGATTTGTTGAATGTTTCTATAACTTAAAGATCGTTCTAACTAATAAAGTTATGAATATTGTAATTTAATAAACGACCAATCAGAGCAGAGTATAAGGCGGAGCGGCTCAGACGCCCTCTATACTTTGAGTAGTATCTACTTGGTAGACTGAGGAGTTTTTGTGCACATTTGGTTGATGGCATAGGTCGAGTTGGACCATGGAGTATTTTAAAGAAAGTGTTAAGTTAAGAAGTATGAGCGGTGCCTGAACCGCTTCTCGTCTAAACTATGTTAAAATGTCTTTTAAATCTAAATTAAAAGTGTATAAGCCGTGGCGTATAAAACAATGTAATAATTTATCTTTATTACATTGTTTCCTATTAAATACTGGCCAAGGAATTTCACGATATTGCCGCAAGTTATTATTGTAACAATTAGAACAACCTACAAGCCCATATTTTTTCCAGCCACATTTAACTTATGGAATCTCGTATAATAGATCGCGTGCTGAATTGGCCTGTGATCGAACGGTATCGAACTTACAGTAGAGTTACGTGGGCAGAACGAACAAGCGAACACGCCGATCGCCGATTCGCGTAATTGATTTACATTTGTCCGACATTCACGGGCACCGATCTCGGTTATACACAAATGAATTATTTTAAAACTATTGAATTGGTACAATTGTTACGTATTTACGATTGTTGTGATCACATAAAGATTGCGGACATGGGGAATTTTGTCACGTGTGACCAAAATAGTGACAATATTTGAGGCTCAAAAGACTCTTTAAATGAAAATAAATTCAATATTGTAACAATGTAGTTACAATATAGAATTTAGCTACTATGTAACTTCACTACTAACTTTAATTTGTAACACACACATAACTAGGACATTAAAAGATATGGATCTTAATCTCAAATAAAGTTATTAATTATTACTGATAAAGATAAATGATATATATAAATATAATAAAATGGACGTTACTTAGTATATTTACATTTTTTTTCTATGGTAAAAATATATACCAGTCTTTTACCAAACTTACACTTTTAGCTGATTTTAAAAAGGTTTGTAAGGTTCATTAACAAGGATAAATATATAATGTTATAGGACAACATGAAATAGTTTTCGCGAAAAAAGTTTTCGAAAGTGCTAGAATTGTTATGGATACTAATATTAAAATAACCTAACGCTTTTCTTTTAACTGCGCAGATCTTTCTATAATAACTATCCTAACACGTATTCAAATAATACCTATTACATAGTACAAAGACAGCATAAATAAATAAATAAGCAATATACAAATGTTAACTTGTTCATTTTAATATATAATATGTATTAACAATATACATGTTACGCAATAAATTTTATTTCCAGTAGACTGTAAGTACGTACATATCGTACATTGAATCAATTGTAAAAATATTTTCAGAATACAGTTATGGAATTGATAATATTTACATATTGATAAATTTATTTGAACACGCTTTGCATTCTTTGCATTATACTTACATCTATAAAAAGTGTTTAGTCTTATTATATTTAAAACATTGTATACAATTTGGCCACTGTCAGTCTATTTACAATTTAAATAAAACCGCTACTTTCTAGTATTGATAACAGTCACATCTATGCTCAATTTAGAGATTTAAGCAATCTGGACCTAATACGAAAATCTTTGGAAACCAAAATACAATTGTTCAAAATAAAATAAAAATTATTTAAATTGAGTTGAGATGAACAACGTCTTCTAGATTTTTAGATCATAACTAAAAAGTAAACACCACGCATTAGCTACGAGTTGACCTGTACATTTTGAGCTTATTTATTATTTACACGAAAATGCAACAATAAAGTGTTGTTACGACCAACAAACACCAATACGCACCTGCAGTTTATTTCCTTCCCGCATTTGGACTTCTTTTGTTTACTTTGTGTTTAAAACAGCGTATTGTGAATTTTAATCTTTTATGGTAGGCATTAGCCAGGTGTGATTCTTGGAAATTATTGTTACGCGGTTGAGAATTGTGTCGAGACATTGTATAGCTTAGTTTAAAGAAATGCCCGAACGGAGGGCTGAGGCAGTCTAGCGATAGGCACAAGCGAGACAAGACATGTGTACATTCGATAGGCTATATAGTGACGGACTTTGCGTGTGTTATTGAATCGTGCATCACGTTTGTGCTGGTTGCGTTCAGTTATATTTGTACCTATGATATACGTGTTTGTGTAGTTGTAATAAATTCTAAATTAATTCCAACGGTATTTATATTCGAGTCCCGTAACTCGTAACAGTGTATAAGTTACGTAACATGCATTTTGCTTCGATACAAAATGTTCAATGTTCGAGTATATATATGCATTTAGTATTCGGCACCAAATAGCCTCATTGTGAAGGACATTACAGACTCATACACGTCACTAACTAAAAGTCGTTCCACTTTCCATATGATGTATGCACAGTGCACATAAAAGGCAGAGGACATTTGCATTTAGGTGACCAACATGAAAGAAGGCGTCTATGTAGGCGTGTAACATTGATATCGCACATTTTGGTTTAAGCAAAACAACTCTCAAATAGCTTACGTATTACAATATTGCCTTTTATATTAAAAGGTCAAGAAACAGTCCCAGTACATTAAAAGTCGTTCTCAAGTAAAAAGATTTATTCTAAACAAACTCAAAATAGCCTATTAGAAAAGTAAACACAAAAACATCATAAAACCTACATAAATAGGTAAACCCACAATACGCTTACTTTTTAACATGTTCCATTATTTACAAAATAGTTCAAACTTGCGTTTTAAAAAGTGCCTATATATATATATACTGGCATATTTAAAAAAAAACCATTGTCTTTTTTATACCTATTTGTTTTTACAGTCTTTTTGTCATCGTGTTGCCTATCATATTATATCGTTCAAGTAATGAATCTGGCTCAGCGTATGTTATAATTGGACCTACTTATGCAAAATGGAACCAGCCCACATACTGAGAGTTTTGAGAAAAACAGTTTTTATTAAAATTTTGTATACAAAAAGTGTATATATTTTGGAAAAATATAGAATATTGTATATTATATTTTGTCCCATATATTCAAGTACAATTTTAATATAAATAATTTCAAATTGGATTACCGTGGATCTTGTTAGTTTATTATACTCTTGGTGTTTTGTGGGTTAGCTACTTTATGATAAAAATGTTTTATTCTGTAAATGTTGTCAGATCGTTATGATTCTTATTAAGTCGATAGAAGGTGCATTTTGAAAGCTTTCTGCATCCTTATCCCGATTTTGGCATGTTTGGGGATTGGTTCTGTTTTGCATAAGCAGGTCCAATTTTCTCTGGCAATAAAAAATGCTTTTTGAAGAACGGCTCTGTATGGAATTCAGATTAAACAAAATTAAATAACTGAATTATTTTTAATATAAAATTACTCTAGTCTACTAAGCACCTTAATATTAATTTGGTTGAAATAAAACGGTTTGAAAGAAATAAGAAGACTGCGCCGTGGTTTAAAATATAAAGTTTTTGTACGGTATAATGTAAGTAAGTATTATGTAAGATATCTTTTCATCTACAAAGACTATACAATTTAAACAAAAGATAAAACAACCGTCTATAAAGGTTATATCATATTAACAATGTTAATGGATTCTTCAAACATCTTCGAACATGTTATGAGAACGTTTTTACATTGCATCTTCGAAAACAAAAACAATGTTGCCAAATATTTGGTCACGTGTGCAATCAACTCTCATAATAACACTTCATCTAGTTGCGAGGTAAATGCTTTAAATACGCATCCCACTGCTGAAGGACCGACAATAAGGTAGATATCACCTTTATCTAACAAATACTCACTAAACCCACCCCAGTGTTCTTTCTATAACCTTTTTTTTTCTCTTTATTTTGAAGGGACTTTCTTCTATAACCTTAAGCCAGACATATTTATTAACATTATCCCAGGTAGTACCAAGCGTTAACATATTTTATTAAACAGTTGCAGTATTATTTTAGTCCTTCGTACATTCAGAAGAGGCAAAGATCATAGATCATAAGTCTTATTATATGTTTCAATTGTTATAAACTTACACTAATTGTAGAGCTTCATTTACCTATAAAAATAAAATACTAATCTTCATATATATTCACAATATTGAAATAAGATGATTATATATACAATATATTACGTAATTCTAACAGGTGGTGAATCATTTCACCTTAACTGAGATGTATGATAACTTGTTTGTGTCTAGTTGCCAGTGTGTATATAGTAAACATTACAATTTGAACCTTCTTAAGTAATTAACACTATTTATGTCTCTATGAGAACAAAGCCTTGGAATATTCAGACAATTGACAGAAAGAAACAATATTATTGGAATCTGATCAACAACATTGAGATATTTGGCCAACCGAACGTATAGTTGTAAAAGCGTTACATAGCCATTCTACCAAAAATGGTACTCTTTTGTCAACCCTTATTTGTATAGCTGATCCATTTTCATCTGTTTGTATTTAAATTTGAGACAAAGTATCTATCTATACATAATAGTGTAGTAAAAAAATTTAACAACTAAGAAATTGGGTAGCCGTCATACACATATCCAAGAGTATCCTTTCCAAGTTCAAGAAACTGGCCAGGTAATATAAATTCAAAATTATATTTAAAAAGAAGAAATCAACACTATCTTAATCCAAGTGTCTATACATTGTTTTATATTACCATTGGTAGAAAATGGACACTATTTATACGGAATTTATGTCAAATGAATGGATTTATAAATACACGTAGAAACCCGTCAAATTTGAAACGATAATTTGATTATTTATTTAGGTTTATGGCTTAGCAGCTAGGCCTTTAAGCCAGATCTTAGTTTATAATATAATATAGTTTCTTCACTTTCTTAAGCCTATGTATAGCACAGCTGAACTGTCGGTAATCAGCTAGTGCCATTCAACGAAGTTCTTGTGACAAGTCAAAAGACCACATTTGACTATACACTTCACATTTCTCACAAAAACACATAATTATTACTCGTAAACTATCTATATCCTTTAATTATTATTCATTTTAGAGTAATTTTACACATTTTTAGAAAACTGCACAGCACAACATCTCCTTTCAGTTCCCGCTAAAAACTCCTCGATAATCAATTAAAATTACGCGCAGCTTACTGACGTCACATGCTTCGAAATTCAAAATCACTTATAATCTTGAATATTGATCGAAATTTCTAGAACACGCGTTTTAGATTACCCCATATGTGATTTTACCAATTTTACATTATATTTACTGATTCTACCCATATTATTTTTATCACTTAAATGAAGTCAAATTTCCAAAAGACGTGTCTGTATGTCAGTGAAATTTATTGTAGTTACGTCAATGTATAAAACATAATCTAATATCAAGTAATGGACCTGATCAGATGTATGTATTTTCGTCATGCTCTAAATTTCACAATTGGGGTCAATATCGGTTACGGCGATTATACGTGTAGTTCTGAAAATATTAACTGCGTACCAATACCTGCACTTCAATGTACATTAATGTTCTACTTTTATATCTTACTATTCATTCATATTCTTTACTGCTGGTTTAAAAGACATAAATTCTATACAAATAATGTTAATTTTCTACCATTGGTAACGTAAAGGAATAGATAGGTAGACAGAAAACTCTTTATTGTTCACATTAGTTAACATAGATCATTATTACAGCTAAACACATAGGGCCTTACTTATAATCGTTTCTTAAATTTAAAGAAACTGCTAAGCTACTGAGTAGTTAAAATCTTAGCCAAAAATTCCTCTTTAGTCGAATATTTTGGGGACGACCTACGTTAATCATTCAAATTTCGTTTATCTGTGCTCCTCTTAGGTAAACAACAAGTAATACATGTTTATAAGTGAAGAAAAAGAAAGTCATTGATTAGGGTTGGATTCTGATTCTTTTACTTAAAGAGATGCCTAATCGTTACTTAACGATATTATTATAAGTAAGGCCGATAAATAATCATTTTAGCGCTTCCAGACAATCGAACAAACACTGCGAAGGAGTATATGCCGTATTAGGTACGTACTTGACAGTCGAATCTAGGTGATATTATGTAGGTAGATACTTTTTATCGTCACACAAAAGATCATAGCTTCCTTGATTTTGTTTGAACATACTGCACTATGATGTCATAATTTTAACGAGTCAAATAGCTTATTGATTTTGTTTTTGTTTAAACAGTAATTAAATATAATTTTATACTGGAATTTTAAAAGACAAATTAAAGCAGGGTATTTACGTGCCCTCTTTTTTATGTAAGTGTATTACTTTAGAATTTATTTTTAAATGTTTCGAATAGCCACTTGGTACAGATATACAATTTTTCCCTTGATTGCAGAGCCCTAAAGATACACGATGTTTGCGATATAACTCGAAGTTATGATGCAGTGGTCTGCCAGTCTACATTAACTAACCGCAACAAACTAATTTCTAAAACCACACGGCTAAGTTTCTCAATAACTTCTAACTCTTATTAATCTAAGTTGGTGGTTACACTTGTTGATAAACAAATTCTTTTATATATAAGCAGATGGGGAATTATTACAATTTCCACATACTGATATGAAATAAAACATCATGAAGGAACATACAAGTACTAAAGTAAACGATTAGCAACCACTAGGTCTTGTCTTTAATACGAACAAAACAACTGTAATATTCGTTACCTGTCAAGCATGAACAAAGTCGCGGGCAAATTTTAGTCATTCATATAAATCAATTTATTTTAAATTATCTGATTTATTGTTTATTATATTAATAAAAACAAATGGATGGATGTCAGTAATTACATTAACTCTCTTATGAAATCAGGTAATTTAACGCTCCGAATATTTTTAATTCTAAATTACAACATCTTGTATATTAATTTTTGTAAAGGGGACTGAAAACTAATAAGGAAATAATACAAACAGACGTGAATTTTCTAAATTTAGAGTAAATTACAAAATAATGTTACGGGTGTGCCTACAAGATCAAACGACTGTAGATCTAAATATAGAGAGATCAAAGAACGCATGACACACTGATGAACACAGGAGGTAATGAAGTTTGAAGTAGGTATGTTACATAATACTAAACTATTCATGCGACTAAGGTTTAAAGCGTTAACATAAGGTACGTGTCTGCAGGTACGTGACAGCTAAGTGGACACGGATAAAAATGTGAGAAGGCGGTCTGTGTTTTTGTCAGTGAATTGAAATTAAGTTTATACACAATCCACCACTCAGGGAATACGGTGGGATAGCGTAGAACTCCTCAGCTAGGCTCGTATGCCCATTAAAATACCCAGGTGTTTCTCCTTTCACTCACACTCACTCACAAAAAAACCTGGCTCATAGGTTTTTTTTATATTCGCCATCTCCTGAACACACGCTTGTCAGGGTTATTTCTTTGCTTATTTTTTATTTTTTCTTTTTTATACTTTTTCCTTTTTTGTAACTCGTTTGATTGCCAAAACTTATTCTAATACATTGCTATTTTCACAAAATAGTTCGCCAAAACATCTCTACTTTTTATTTCTACTTGATAGAATACTACTATTTATATTTAATTATTACTACTTTATTATACTAATTACTTTCAATGCATTTCCTATTTACTTTTTATACATTATCTATTTTCTCATATTTCGTAATATAGGCCAGGGTTACGTAAATACATGCTGCAATGGCAGCAATTATGCCATCATCTCAATAATTCCAAGGACTAAGTCACCAAGTACGATCCTGGAAGAGTACATCTCTTGAAAGAGCCAGTCCCCTTGGATCAATTATGGCCCACATACACGCCGCCATTTGTGGTCTTCAACGTAATTAGGATGCCGCATGAGCGTCCTGCGTGATGACACCAGGGTGATTAGGGTCTTACTTGGTGACTCTGTCCTCGGGATAAACGAGACGAATGGAATAACAGCATAATGCTTTACTCAGCTAACACGAGCCCATCTCGCACCATAGAAAATCATAATTACCCGGCTTCATTTGTCTAGTAACTAGTTCAAATGAGAGGTTCGCGAGGTACAGTTTATGTGCTCCTGTTTGAACGCCTTAAGTGTGGATAAGATTTGATATTGACTCTGAAGGCCGTCTTAAGCCTATCAGCCTCTAAACAGCCTCTGCTCTCAATCCAAATTCTTTATTTATAAATAAAACTACTACAATTTGAGTCGATATCTCAGCTATAAATTTCAAAACTCAGCTGGACTTCCGAAGAAATTTTAAGCAATAATTTATAAGCTTATTGATAACAATACCATATTTTGAAACGATTTTCATAAAAATATGGTTTTGCAAACAGAAATCATTAGTAAATGCATAAGGCAAGGAATGTAGAAACATTCATATAAAAACAATATTGGTTGCTAGGTTTGGATATTGCATAGCTAATTTTAATACTCATCCACCAAGAAAATCTGTACAATTTTGTATGATAATAAATGTCATTTTGAAGTCTAGATATAACGTTTTGTAAGCTAATTTGTATCGCCAAAATTGCACTTAAATGTTTAATATATGTTGAATACCGTTAAACCTGACGAAACTGCGCACTAAATACTCGTGAAACTTCAATAAAATATTTGGAATGTAACCAGTTCAATAAAATAGTGCGCAAATTCTACTCAAAACTGAAGTAGTTATCTAAAGCAATATATCATCAGGCGGCGCCAACAGTTAAGTGGGTGGATTATTGGTCTATTTATGAAGTTATGGGATTTGGTTCCGAGCTATTAAGCTAAACTACGCACGTTTTAGGCAGAGATGCATTCTAGAAATTTCATTCATGCAACTCAGTATGAGAGTTACAAATACAGATAGGCAGATGAGCGAAAGGGCGGAGAAACGGACTGACAGCTATCCATGTCTGTCAAGTTGTCAAGTGACACCAACTGACAGACATGGATGGAAGGAGTGTGGTAACATGAATAGCGTTTTTAAATTAAAAAAACGATTTATCGGCGTATAATTATCTTGACCTCGTGATCTTACAAAAAAGAAACGTAGGTATAATCGAGGCTTGTTGAAAACGATTGGCGAGTTTCATACACAAGCAATCACGACATATCAGTTGCCTCACGATGCATTCCTTCATTGTCATTGTGGTAATTCTAACAAGAGATACTTTACGTGTAAAACTATTTCTTTTTTTATTACGGGGTTTCAGCAGACAGGCAGACGGCCCACTTGATGGAAAGCAGTTATCATCGCCTATAGACATTTGCAATATTAAACGTGCTGCAAATGCGCTGTTGCTTCTTAAGGGAGACTGGAACCTGGTCATTAATGCCGAAACACAACTCAAGGTTGTTATGGCGACATACTTTAGACCAGGGATGGTGGCCATCCAATCGGGCAAATACCCTACCACCTGGCTGTGGGTTGTTTTATCGCCTCTTACGACAGGCCGCCCGGCCGCAGGAAATTGTATTCTTTCTTCGTTCCTGCACGAATATATTTTTCTACATTACATTAACCTAATATATTATCCCAATATTTTATGCTACGCCACTGGAATAAGGCGTGGTTATCTTACTTAATAAGCCACCACAACATACCCTAATAAAATAACAAAGAATATTACACGCATTAAAATCCTTCTCTAATTTCCTAACACGTGACTAATTTTTTCACTTGGATCTTTATGTACATAACATTAATTATACGAATTAAATATTTCTTGTATACCAAGGCGGATAGTGTGAAATACCTAACCATTTAAAATGAATAAATTATTGAAAAGAAACTACGTACAAATTGTAGAAAAATACTTAAGAACATGTGAAAACTGTAAGGTGAAGTAAACAAATATTACACATATTCTGCCGTTAGGTCACCGACACAATGGTAGTGAAACAAAACCCTGTGTTTTCAAAATAAATGAGTAATAAAATAATAACGCATAAATTTTATTGGAATTTGTCTCTATCTGTACTCAGTAGGTCAACTAAATAACTGTTACAAGTGTACTGTGTAAGACAGCTATAACCTTATATATATACCTATATTACTTTGATAAAAATGAAAGTGAATTCTCATCGTCGTCAGCCCATAGTAGTACCGCTGCCAGACGTAGAGCTTCCGAACTTTCCTCCACATATCCTGGTACTCTGCTTTCCTTATCCAGGCGCGGCCCTGCCAAAGTTGTTTTGAACATGGTCAGTCGCACGTCCTACAGTAAATTTGCCAAAACTCGTTTCATGTCTTGTGTGAATAGGTACCTTCTAAGAAGTGTAGCCATATACAGAGTTTGTTTCTCAAAAAGGCTTTCAGAGTCAAGTTTTAAACTATACTGTTACGACCGAATACCGACAAAAGACCAATTGACACCTGAAGTTTACCTTTCCGCATTTGGACTTCTTTTGTTTACTTTGTGTTCAAAATTAGTAATTAGAGAAACAGGCCATTGTGTATTGTAATGTTGTGATGGTCATTAGCCAGGTGTGATTCTTGGAAATAATTGTTATGCGGTCGAGTATTGTGTCGAGACATATTGTATTGGTGCAGTATAAAACAATGCCCCAACTGAGAGGTGAGGCAGTCAAGACGTGTGTACTTTCGATAATCTATGTAGTGACGGACTTATCGCGTGTTATTGAACCGTTCATTACGTTTGTACTAGTTGTGTTCAGTTATATGTTTGTACCTGTGTTATACGTGTTCCTTTTCAATTCCAATGTCATTTTAATTCGAGTCCTGTAACTCGTAACAATACGAAATAGTGAAAAATACTCAAAGGAGTCTCGGGGCCTTTTGACTAAAAAGAAGTATCATTAGACTTTTGAAGTATTATACAATTTATACACCAAATCATAGTCTCGCTTGTAAGGATCAATTTATGTGAGGGATTGTCAAGTGTCAAGCCAAGGGTAACGCAAACTACAACTAAAATACAAACATAAACAACTTTTAACTTTGTACTGTTTTACTACTGCATCATCATAATTCTCTGAACAGAACCTGCTTATCTGCATTATATTGGTAGTATTATAACAAAACATGTAACACGGTCATTATGTTCCATTTTGTTCGTTGTTAACCATCAGCGTATGACCACGACCTTGCCGGTTGTTATATAACACAAAATAACAATCGGATACATCTAAGCCTGAAAAAAACCTTTAGGAATATTTTACATTTTCAGCGTTCATTAAAGTGTGATAAAAATGAAAATTTAACTATGGAAATACTTTTAATTTGAACGGTTTATTATTATCAGTATCTTCATAATAAATACCAACGCAATACTACCTGTCGTTAGAATATGATATTTAAATTAATCTATAATCATGTATTTATTTTGTAGTATGTATATTAAGTATATGTTTATGTAATATAGTTTATGTATGTATATATATATATATATATATATATATATATATATATTCATCTATATATATATATATATATAGATGAAAACACTTTATCCATTTGCAAAAAAGAATTTATTTCTAAAGTCATATGCAAACAATATGACTTTAGAAATAAATTCTTTTTTGCATATTACTTTAGTACAAAATAGTAATCTACGTGCGTTAAAAAAACATTTGCTAGTTGCAATTAACACAACTGTTGTCGCCTTAAAAATTCTTCAATGAAATTGCAATTTTAAACCAGTCTAGTCGCTACGAATACTTGGAAACGGAGGAACTTCTAAAAATACATAAAAACAACGGATAATGTGCCACAAAACTAAACATCAACAAACGTTAAACTGCCAATTCGTAGGAAAAGTTTTAGGTTAATTTCTTTAATAGGAAAATTAGGATTTACGACTACTATTTATTAAATTATTACTATTATACTATTATTTGTTTATAACATCTTATTGGAATTTTCTATTATACATTATATACCTAGTTACTAATATCATAAATTATTACTATTACTTTCTACTACTACTATTATTATTATTACTTTCTTTAACTTAGTATTTTGTAAAGTTCTCAAGCCGAAATCATGGCTACTGTATAATATGTATAAGTGTCCGAAATCTTGAAATAAAAATCTAATAAAATGCCACGCTTGAAAATGTTGAAACGTACTGTTAATTATGCGACTGTTTGGCACATTTTCACAAATAAACGGCTGAACAGATTTTGATAGAATCGGCAAAGTAAACCTTTTTTTTAAATTAATTAATTCAAACAATAACATACATAAAATAATTGTACCCTAAGAAGGGAGATATGCTGCTTTTTTGTTGCAATAAACAATCTTTTCATTTCTGATACTCTGAAAGTCCGCTTAGAGTTGCCTAATCAGAGGGACGAAAACAGCAGCTTTCGTCTCTGGGAAGCGATTAGCCCTGCTGTCAAAAAATTTAGAAAACTATGCGAACCTTAGATATGCGACTTATGTCCTAACTTTTTTATAGCCACCGTGAAATTGTGACATAAATTTTAATTAAAAAAAATTGTTACATAATTTTATATTTATAAATTTCTTTTCACTTCCTTTAATTTAATTTACTATCATTAGTGACAAAAAAATACTGGCTGGTAGTATGCCCCAGAAAAAAAAATTACTTCAAATGTGACGTAAGTGATGACGTTTCTCCAGATTTAAATATGGATTGCACGCCTCATTTCATTAGAGAAGTAGTCGTTTGTTTAACTAACCAGTTTTATTTACTTTACTCATAATTATTTGACATGAAAAGCAGAATGTTAACCTCAGGTGAAAGGCCTATTTCGGCACTCAAATTAAAAGCGCCCTCGCCATGCTCATGCGCCAAACCTCGTGCAAGATTAAGGAAGTTGGGATATGAAAACTCATATCAGGCTTTTGTCCCAGCGTTACTAAAATTAAAAAATAAACGCGGACAAAGTCGCAGTTAATAGAGCTTCAACTTGGGCCCAGGAGGTCAATATACAAATTTTATGGATCGTTGGTAAACGCAGCATGTTGCCCGTTCTATGCTGCCAGGACGATTGAGAGTAAATGTTGTTTTTTAACCTCTATGTTGTTTTCAATTAATGATTTTTCCCTCAAAATTCATAAAGTAATTAATTTCCCTGGCAACTCAATTAATTACAATGTAAGATTTATAATTAGCAAACCTGGCAATGATTGGATACTAACGAGCTCGTTGACAATCTGTTTACATACGCACGCACATTGGCCAAATATTATGACATCGATGAAATTTATCGTTTTCTGGGTTAGACAATTATTTAATATTTTCTGCAATTTTATTTTATTTTCATTAAACGATAAATCAATTCTATTATTCCGATAATTATATTTTATGAAGATATAAATGTTTTCATTATAAATGTGAAGCTTGTAATTCTTCTTTATTTTAATTTATGGTTAGTTTTCAGTTATCCCATGAAACCATTTATTTTTCCAGGACAAAAAGTAGCGTACGTGCTATTCCAGGCCTACCTTTACCTAAAACAAACATCTAACTAAAAAGCATTATTAAAAGTAAATATGAGGACACTATAAAATTACTTAAGGCTTAAAAAGTAGCTTTCACATTGATGTCTATACTAGCTGCGTCCCGCGGTTTTACCCGCGTGGTCATGGAAAATCATTATATTTTGGATAATTCATATTATATCTTTATCAATTATAGCCTATGTGGCATTCTGATGTGTTAGCTATATAAATGTAAAGTTTCATCAAAATGCGTTAAGTAGTTTTTGCGTGAAGGGGAAACAAACATACATCCATACATTCTAACAAACTTTCGCGTTCTTAGTATTGGTAGGAAGTATGATGTATGTAAGTTTTAATATAAAAATGCGTTAAACTTAAGAACTATTATTGAGTCTTGAAATATCCACCTGAGAAAGGCCATTTAAGAATTAACGAAGGGTCAAATTGTTTACAATGTAAAGAATCCGAGCTATGATAAACCCTGAGCGTAAAATAATGTGGCGAACTGTATACAAGTTCGCAAATAAGCAAGAAGCAAGCGGAATAGCAATAACAGTGTACAGTCAAAGATCCAGCTGTTTCATTTTACTACAACAGCGAATTGGATATTCGTTAACACGATAGAGAGTATTATAAACTTTTTTTTTTTTTTATTGCAGGAGGTCAGCAGACAGGCAGACGGCCCACTTGATGGAGAGCGGTTACCATCGCCTATGGACATTTGCAACACCAAAGATGCTACAAATGCGCTGCTGCCCTCTTAAAGGAGACTGGAACCTGGTCCACTAATGCCGGAACACAACTCAAGGTTGTTATGGCGACATACTTTAGACCAGGGGTGGTAGCCATCCAGTCGGGCAAATGCCCTACCACCTGGCTGTGGGTTGTTTTGTCGCCTCTTACGACAGGCCGCCCGGCCGCAGGAAATTGTATTCTTTCTCCGTTCCTGCACGGAGAAAAAAGAAAACTAGCAACAACCAAGATTTGGCTAGTTTTAATAATATTGTCACCAAAATTGCGATGAGAATTCATCACGCAATTTTCACTGCTTACCTGACGCAGTAACAAATTACCTACAAAATCGTATTAAAAATACATATTATATCTCTGCAAGGTAATAAATAAAATGTTGTTTCTGTATGAGCGAAAGTAGGAAGGAACCGAACTGGATGTTTTAATTTAATATTTTTTAACTTAAACGAATCCTTTTCCTCTCAAAACACTATACTACTATAGAATCAGAAAAGCAGTAAACACATTCATATGAGTTGGCCACAGATAAAATGCAAAAATAGTAACTATTTTTGTAACAAGTCGAGCAAAACGAATGCGACACGGATATAATTTATTTATTATATATTTTGGCACGCAAACAGCATACACTTATACGTGTAATAGATGTGTGTACCAAACAATGCGACAAGCATATGGAATCCATGTCTATAATAGTGGACGGCTGTCATCGGGAACTAACATTATACAACAATAGAAAGTATTGAAAATGTGTGTGGAATATTATGATGATATCGACAACAATGCATGCCTTTATCATTTATTTTTGGCCCACCTCTTTTTGCAATATGATACGAGTAAAGGCCAACTATTTAGAAAGTATTTCATAGAATTTTAAATTAGTTTATAATTATTACTTGGCGGTTGTGGTAGAGTAACTACCACAACCGCGCTAGCGCACGCGTCCCAAACTCAAAGGGCGCGTGTTCGAATACTAGCCGGAACGCATGCACCTTTTAAGGCAGTTTTTCGAGCTAATACGAGTATGCATATGGTGAAGGAAAACATCATGTTGAAACCTTCACATCAAGATAACCGATGCGTCAAACCTGCCAAACCATCTTGGATAAGCGTGGCGGGTATACTGTCCGTTCCGTTATAGTGGGAGGCCCGAGCCTAGCAATGAGTCGGGGATATTATTATTATTTACAAAATACCAAATAGTATTTTCTCACGACTTCGTCCTTGTCGGACAGCTAACAAAGATGTACAATTATTTATTTAAATTTAAAAGTTCTATGAAAATACATAAATGCCGCAAATTCCCGTAAAAACCTAGTATAAGTAGTTTTACTAAAAGCAAAAAGTCTATTAAAGATGTCTATTTATATAGAATGTGTCGCTTGAAATAAATCCTAAATCACGTGATTGTGAACTTAGGAAATCATCGTCATATATTGGTATTTACAATTCACTCCAGATTTCAAGTTTCTTTACTTTAAGAGGGAATCCTCTACAGTTGTCAACGTTGAATGCGTTTGTTCTAAACTTCAGCAAGCTCAATGTCGAGAGAGGTACAGGTTCCTATTTAATACTTTCCTTCGTGGTTAGAATGTGGTATTCGTAATATTCTTTACCTACCTAAAACATTAGGCCAAATAACTGTCGGCTGTCTAAGGGTATTTACCCTGTCTGCTGTACCCACGTTAGTGGATAGAGACGCATGCGTGTTTTATTCATTGAACCGGTTTTCAAAGTAAATTTAAAATAAGCTCAATCTTACTCCAATATTTTTATTCGAACAAATCTTTAAAAAAACACTCATTACAGTTGTCAATATATCAGACTCATCCGTTATCAGCTAAGTCCGGTATTGATCAATTGTAGTACGCCTTTAGCCATATAGGCTTTGCTACAAAAACAAAAGAAGCGTTCAAAATAAGATCTATTTCTGCTATCCAATAAGTTTCAAAAAGCCTTTCAAATGATAATTAATTCAAATGACGCAGTTTCTTCCTTCAAAATAATATTAAGTTCTAGCTATAAACTGGTTTCGTTTACAAGAAAACTTTCCGTAATCGATGAAACCCTATTCGTACAAATTGGATCCGCTCGGCCGACTTTTCGCTCAAAGCAATATTTTCTGTCAAATATAATGAGCTTACTGGACCATTTTAGAAATCTATACACAAACACCTAAACCCGCCAGTGTATTTGATTGGGCAGTATACCAATAAGGCACCAAATTGATATACCAATTAATATCTGCCAAATACGTGAAAGCGATGCGCGTTCGTACATCTTTATTGTGGCAAACACTTTCACAGCTCTTATGGACTGAACTAAATTAACCGAGTCACTTTCAATATTAATTGATTATCTATTCAAATTAACAGACAAAACTTATGCCCTCATTAGCTTGATCTATTAATTTGCAATGCGGAAACAATTAAAAACAGAAAATAGCACAGAATCGATAACTACTAAAGGTCTTAATGTTCATATAATGGTTTGTAATATTGTTTGTAACGCATATAAATAATGATTTGCACAGTACGGTATAAGTCATATTATAAGGTACTTGTCAATAGTGATAATTGATTCTACATCTGTCAAATTCATAGAATTAAATAAACAAATACGTATAAGTAATTTAACTAATTTTAATGACCATTATATATCTTTGAATGAATTGAATTTTAATATAATTAAGTTCGTAGTCCAGAGAAATATAATAAAAATTTATTTGTAATAAAAACCAGGTATCATGACAAATAATGATAAGTTGATTTAAATCAACGTATGTATGTATGTTCATGTGTCAATTCCCTAACCCCCAAACTAGGTTTGCACCTGTGTCTTGGGGGTTAGTTGTTGGTTCTCACGGGTGTATGTTACATTATTATTAGGTTAATTTGTGACCAGATTAATGTACAATTAGGTTTCCAATTTTACTAAGCAGATATTCGAAATACATAAAGATAAATAGTTGCGTATCTCTGACTTTTACGGAACAAAGTGCTATGTACTTATCATTTTTTGAGTCTCTAAGGTCTAATAACATTCTAGTAGTTTATCTGCATCACACATTTTTCGGGGCTATTAAAAATTTTCACAGGCAACAACATTGTGATAAGATATTACTTAATTTTATATAAACATCTGCACTGGCACTTCAGCAGTCTTTGACTTAAAGAAGATATAAAGTAGGCTATTAACAAAAGTTTTGCAAGTTGCAATCTCACGCAAATGCATAATAAAATAGTCGTTAGAATAAGGTTAAGAGTTATGATTTAATGTAAGTAATGTAATCATGTGTCAAGGATTTCTCCAAATATATATCGAAAATAATGCAATACTTGAAAACTCACGCTCCTTTTTACATTGTCATAAAAAGAATACTATTGCAAATTTACTCCTTTCAATCTTGGTGTGTCAATTCGATAAATATGGTTAAAACTGGTTAAGAAATACATACATTTATTCTATTCGATTAATGATTTTAACCATACTTTATTGGGCGAAATGGAAATGTTCTACTAATACCCACTGGTCGGGACACTAGGAAAGTAGTCAGCTTCTCGGTACTGTAGGGTCTCCATTAAAACCACCCCATTGTTTCTTAAATTGGGTCATCACGATCTTGGAATTTCAGTAGGCTTGAGCCTCATACAGCACATTAGTGCAATCGATTCCAATCCTACAATCGACCAGAAGTCGCATACTATTGAAAAAAAAATCGGACAGAAAGTATACTTATACCAAAATCAAAATATTTGGGTATAACATAAATCTTACAACAAAGAGGAGGTGGGTGAGCTTTGGAAAATATATCTAACACTTTGTTTTATCTTGAGTATTTTTTAACTACTGATTGAAAGAAAGAATGAAGAAAAAAAGAAAAAACAGTTATTTAGAACTACAACACAAATGAAAATACAATATACAAGCATACATAAATAAATGTACAATATAATACAATGCAATAAAATAAAACAAAGAAAGTGTAGCTCTAAATTGGTCGTAGCTCAGCATGTTGCTGGTTAAGTTAACCAGCGCTGATCTTCCGCTAGGACAATGTGCCAGTGACATACACAGACACTGAAGGGAATAAAATATAAAGTGAAAAAAAAAAGTTTGGCCAGTAATTAATTAAAATCTTAGTTGAGTCCACCTTCATATGAAATCAAGGAAGCTCTAATATTTTGTAAAAATATAACATTTCAGTTGATGTGCAAACTATTGTATTACAGGTATGCATTGAAACTACGATGCAATACGACTATCGTATCCATTACGCTTTTCATACATGACATACATACAAATATTTTACTGATTACAAAGCCAAACTACCTCGGGAACAATTAAGTTGATCATTCAACATTGTATAAAGAATTCAAACCTACTCTGTTTACAAATGAAAACAACAAAATGGAAAGTTCTTAAACCACACCGCAAATGCGTAGCCGGCTGATGGCATTGTAGACCTATTGTTCATATACGAGCAAGCATGAAACACACCGTGTCATTGTGGACGATAACCAGCGTCAAGACTTGCCAAAAAAAACTAAACAATGGCATGGTTTGCCAACATTGTGCCAAGATATAATTTACCGGCATCTATGAGAAAAATTCTAAAGCTATTACGAGAGTGACTATTGTGATTAATGATCTAATGTACAACTGCGCGGAAGTTCTGAAATTACGTATGTATAAACTTCGTCGTTTAATAAAAAACATGTAAATTTTATTTCTCGTATTATTAAAATGTTTTATGGTATAAATCACATAAAAATTAAATACATCAGTGGATCTCAGTTTATAAAATACATAGTAGTATTTGTGAAATATTTTAAGATACTTTAAAAATAATGTATGTTCTCATAAAAATGTTGATAATTTGTTTACATAATATATTTATATTGATTTATATACTATTTGAATCACTTGAAAGATGACATAATGTACAGCTACTCAAAATATGTCATTTACTATTTAAGATAGAGAACAATTAATTGTCAAGATAGACCGCGTCTACCAGTTCTCGGCAAAAGCGAAAGGCCCAAGAAATGCTAATTTGACGTCGCGTCGTAAGGAATTATATTATGTATGCCAATAGTTTTACAACAACGGATATAGTTTTGTTATATATATATATATATACTGTACAGCAAAGCATAGACAAACATGTATTTCGGGAATAATCTGGTACAGTGTTGCTTTATACAATAATTAATATTTGTCTCTAACCCAATGTTGGTTATAGTAAACTCTATGTTTTCTGAATATAGAGTTCTGAAGGGAAAAGAACTTCCATGAGTAAACAACGCCCTATTTTTTTAAATTATCTTTTCTTTCTTAGAACTTGGAGTACATTCTTTATTCAAAACAGTTCAACTATCTATGTTTTCCTTAATTAATAAAATAAATATGTATAGAAGAAAAGGGATTTCATGTCATTTCGTTTATCTTGCAATTGTTTAGTACATTACCTTAGCGTTTATCTATGCTCTGTATATTCTAATACTAATACCTGCATTTCCCAATTACCCCTATAATTCATATTTTGGAATGTTAAATGGTACAAACATTACCGTGCTTTGAGTTTTAGAAATAGAAATTACATTACAGTGGTTACTGTACTCGTCACTTCGTTTATGAAATGAAATGAAAATTCCTGTTTAAATCCCTAAATTTTTTATTGCGAACTGTTGAACTATTCCGGAAGCTACTCGAGACACACTTTAACAATAGATCACTTTTAATAGCTTTTATTAGGTGACTTTAAAAAGAAGACATTCTCAATTTTATTCGTCTGTGTATATTTTCTACGTTAAGTGTGTTCGCAGAAAGCTATTAAAAATAATTGAAATTACATCTTTTTAGTTAAAACTGATTTCAGAGATCAGTAGATGAATGTCAATCAAAAGAAAAAACAATGATTGCACGAACAATGATACCTCAATACTCTTTCACTTCTGTATTTAGTCGGGATATAATTTAGTTACGAGATAAATTTTATCTGACGAATAAAAAATCTACCATAAATTATATTACTATTTCGTTATTTTTAAATCCTAGTACCTAATTAATAAGCCGTACTAATAGAAGTTAATGAGAATAGAATCTAAAATAAAAAGAAAAAAAATGATCATAATATTATTAGGTCTTTACCTATCAAATTGGAGATTTTTATGATAATTTCAAAATACAAAAATTTTGGTATTTTTTTTATTTCAGCTAATCAAAGTACTGGCCTAAATTATCTACACTGTTTTGCCATTTTGATGGCAGTTTGTTTATCCCTTTACTGTAGAAGTCTGCTGGACGGGAGGCGATGAAGTCAGTGAAAGCGTTTTGTACTGCCCCTCGGGTATTGAATTTTTTCCCACTTAAAAATTGACTAAATTTTGAAAAAAGTAGAAATCTGTTGGGGCAACGTTCAGTGAGTACGGTGGGTGACGGACAGCTGTAACTCTTGTAGCTTTGCGATGGTCTGTCGTGAAATATGAGCTCGCGCGTTGTCGTGGAAAGCAATGGGGAAGAGCGATTGTCTAGTCTTGGTTGTTGTATTGCGAGCTTCTCCATCATTGTTTGCAATTCTTGGCAACAGACATCTGCCGTCACCGTTGTGCCATTCAGTAAGAAGCTGTGATGTAATAGTCCGGCACTGGTCCACCAGACAGTCACCATCATCTTCCTATGAGTAATCTTTTTTTAACGCACTGATTAGGTGCTCTACCCGGGTCCACCCACTGAGACGAACGCTTACAGTTGTCGTACAGGATCCACTTTTCATCGCAGGCCCATTCCATTAAAATTCCCTCGTTTCTATGCCGATTCAGTAGAGCTATGCATGCGTCGAAGCGTATATCTCGTTGTTGGTCGCTTAGTTCGTGTGGCACCCAATCATCTAGCTTTTTTATCTTTCCAATTTGACGCAAGTGCTTCAATGTTGTTTTGACACTAACTCCAAGGCCCGCAGCAAGCTCATCCGTAAATTGAGTTGGATCCGCTTCCACTATCGCCTTCAATTCGTCGTTGTCGACAATGGTTACCGGCCGACCGCGAGGCTCGTTCTTAAACTCAAAATTTTCAGTTTTAAAACGATTGAACCAATAATGGACCGTGTTTATGCAAGCAGTGTTAGGCCCGTACACGTCGTTAATGTTTCGTGTTGTTTGCGCAGCGGTATTTCCACGTAAGAACTCATATTCGAAAATTGTACTAATGTTCAGTTTATCCATGGCGCCGAAAACTACCAAAAGCTCACAAAAACAAAAAACTATATAAAAACAAATGACTGAATTTGAAAGTAGATTAACACATCTTTCAAATAAGATTTGTTTGAATTTTGAGTTACGCGCCAATCCACAGATAATTAAATCTGAAAATGCTGGTTATAGAATCTCCAATTACATAGGTAAAGACCTATTATTTATAATTTATGTTATTCATTTATTTTTACAAAGACATTCGATTTAATGTTCCACGACTGTAACACGTGTATACATCCCGGAAAATGATAAGCGGGAATTAACATTGAGTTGACTAAAATCACGTCATTAAATCGTTTGAACGAGAATTAAATCACAAAAAAACATTAGCAATATGCCATCAACGGGTCAGTATGGTAATCAAAAGCGATAACTTGGCTGGGATTCTGAAAGTCCCCCGGCCGTGGAAGTGACCTTGAGAGGACCTCGCCTTGCGAGGGCTGCGGACAGGCTAGGTCATATATCCAGTCCTAGCAAAAGGCGCAGGACGGAATACCCAGGTGTTTTAGTGGGTATCGTAACTGGGGAGTGTCAATAACATGGCACCAGTGTTGATCGCGAATTATCCCCCTAAGGTTGTGCCCTTGTCGCGGCTTAGATCCTCAAACGGATTTTCCCTGGCTAAAAAATCCTAGCATTCTGGGCTAATTCACATACCTATACAATACGATGACCCAAGCTCAGTATTATACTTATAGTCTTATGGGATTAGGTACAGAATATAACAAACTAGATAAATTACGATCAGTTATGCTATCTTGTTATAGGTAATAAACATTTATAGTGGCTCTCATAATTTTTCTTTACCATATGATACTCTCAGGGCGTTCCATTAGGGACTCACAACGACCACGTTCACGACCGCGATTTTTGCCGTTCCACTTGCTTGCGGACGTTACAATCCTAAAAGCTAGTGGAACGGGTTATGGGGCGTTAATGTCATTAATGTCATACGCAAATGTCATTGGTTAATATGAAAATCGCGCCTTTTTCAATAGGGATGACTATGTTAAAAGAAATATAGCTATTTATACAAAATGTCCTTAATGGGTGACCCCATTGGTATCGGCTACTTCATCGCGGTAATAATTTCGAAGAAAGCAATTCGCCTAGCTCAGATGAAGAGTGGACGTTAAGTTTATAAACGTAATACTAAAAAACGTGATCTCAGACCACGTATTACACAATATAAAAATATAGTCAATCGTTATTCAGATGAAGAATTTAAAAGCCATTTAGACTTTCAAGAAATACATAGAATTATTTGTTGTCTATCTATCTATAATTCTGAATTTTAAGTTATAACTCTTTCGTATAACTCTGCAGCAAAAGCTATGTCTACAAACAATGAATTTCTCATTAATTATATAATTATATTCAAGTCAACGATAATGAAAACTGATTAGAAATAAATCATGTAAATAAATATTAATAACAAATAAAGGAAAATGATAGATGGCTGTTTAAAATACATTAAAATTAATTTTACAAAATTAATAAAGAAAGATATTTTTCATTCGCCATCTTGTTTCAAAATTCGCGCCTTTTTTAATGTATTGACAAGAGAGAATTAATGCTCTGTGGTCAACGCCCACTTTGACCCACCTTTTGACATGGGTTGTTGCGGGCGTTGTGTGATCGAAAATGATGACGTCATTAGTGACGTTTTCGCCACGACCGCAACGCTCGCGGTCGCCTTGTGGAACGGCAAGCTAAGCATTTTGGGCGTTGTGCGTTGCTAGTGGAACGCCCTATCTACAATATATATTTACAAATGTACTCGTATGTATATTGTTCACATGCTTTTTTCCCAAATAAAAAATGTTTTAATCATCTTTGGAAGTGACAACGAAGAACGAGAACTTGAAAATTCGTAGAACTGAAACCTGCAAGCCACTGGGAATAAAAATAAATATCATTTTAACATTTCTTCTTTTTTGACTTAAGTATGAAGGTGTCTAGATGCTTAAATGCAAACTATTTCAGTAAATTCTTTCATAGACTGAATTTCCTACCTTTAAAGAACTAAAGTAATGGCAAGAAAGGAATACTTTAAAAGTCCGACAGAATTTAATTTCTGTTTTTTTTTCAGTTTAACGGTAAAACAATAAGCTATATTTAGTTTCACAGGATGCAGTGTGATAAAAAAGTGAGTAACTAAGGATTTTACAAAATGATTTTCTTTGCATGTTGGCGAATGACGATCTAATTCACTGATATATTATTAAGAGCTAGCAAAGAACACAAGACTTTTTATACTATATTTTGCGTTACAATTTTCATAACATAACTACTGACAGATGTTTTTGGTGGGATATTTTGCCAAGCAATTATTTTCCAAAAAATTATAATATGAAAATAAAGAACAGTCGCAGGATATCAATTGTTTTTAACAAAATTTCTGTGGAAAATGGAAACCCGTTCCTGCAATACTTCGTTTCGAGTTATCACAAGTACTCCGTTGCTTGATGTTAAATTAAGACCCACAATTTGGTTGAGCTGGTACTAACAACAATCTAGGGTGTATGGACTTCATAGTGGCGCACTGCATAAGAAACAAACTACTATTGGGACTGGTATAAATTCATCAACACAACTTTTCTGCTAAAACTTCCTACTGTCAATTAAAACGTATGACTCATTGTGTGCTTGTATATACAACCGTATAGCTCATATATCAATAGTGATCTTCGACATTAAAGATAAAGCTTGAGTCATAATAAATACGGCGGAATTAATATAGAATTATGAGAGTTTATTATAAAATAAATTACTATAATAATGTCCTCGGACTCAATGAAATCATTTTTCGGAGTTGCTTTTACATTGCGATTGACCCGAAGTCTTTATTTATAAGTAGTAATAAATCAATTAAACAGTATTTTTAACATTTAATAGCTTCGAGATGAGTTGTTTTTCTTAAATGACAAATGTCTTGTACTATTTCAAGAAAAGGAAGTCGCGGATGGCCACGACACACCTTTCATGATCAAATTGATCGTGTACTAGCAGAAGGTGATGTCAGGAGCCTTAAGAACAGACGAGCGTGCATGACAACAGCTATGAATGTCAATGAAGCTACTGAGGTGTGTAAGAATAAGCCTGAATGGCGCACTGTTGTTCGTGCCTACCCCGCAAGGGACCTGGCGTGAAGTTATGTATGTATGAATGTATTTCAGGGAACTTCAATGTTTTCAGGGATGCACCTGCAGTCGTTGTTTTTATTGACTTTTTTTCGCTCTCTTTGAGAGTTGGAAATGTTTTGAAGTTTTTCGTTAATACTTCATATTTCGTGTTTTAAAACATAAATATATTATAACGATATGAACGTGATGTAACGAAATTAAGAATCCCTACCATCCCTTGTCAAACTTAGTTTCACTTCTACTGCAGACACAGTTTTCTTTTTCTCAGTAACAGATGCAACTTAGCGAAAATTTGTAACGTTCATGTGAACGAATGACCCTATTCATGTGAATAGGTCATCACACCTTTTGACTCATAAAATTTGATCTATTGTTGACTAACTATTTCAGGAATAATCTAAATCTAATTGCTAAAATTTTCTCCAAGAGCACTGATTCTAATGTTCAGGTATGATTCAATTATTTCCATAACAGGTGTTATTAGTATGGTCAACAGTAATCAGATTGAATAGAAGGATTTCGAATCAGTTTCAATAACAGTATAAGGTAAGTAAGACAACGTGGGTAGCATTACTGCCACATAAAGGTCTATTTACAAACTGTGACGAACTGACCTCGAAATTACGCCAACCTATCTACCTACCTACCTATATTAACAATAATGTAAACGGCTGATATATTCCTCTTAATTATTGAAACAATATAAATATCTAGCAGAGGGTCGATATATATGCAATACCGAATACTTTTATCGGTATAGGTGTCATCATCATCATCCGAGCGTTAAATCCCGGTTGCGATCGGAACGTTCACTCCAACGCCCAGGGTCCGCTTTCCTACTTTTTCTACTCCACTTCGCGCGGTCTTCAGCATCCCCCGTTTTGAGACCATTAGTACGCATGTCATCCTTCACAACGTCAAACCATCATTTCTTAGGCCTTCCCCTTCGACCGGGACCGAAGGTGCCAATATCAGACTTTTCTATTTTTTTATGTCTAACTTGACCGCGATACTGTATACTACATTCCACGGAGTGATTTCGTTTAATTTAATGGTTACTTTGTACTTGCTTATTAGCGAATATGTAACATTACCGCTTTATTTTTGAATGATTATTTATGTTTATAGGCTGATTTACCGTTGCATTAGTTAATTATCGCTTGGCCAGACATGTACTTAGTCTACGTGCCTGGATATGAAATGATATGCCTGAAATGTCTGTGCAAAGTTATCCTTTAAGACTTAACTCTCCAGTTTCCCAAGTTAATTACCTAACTAATGTAATGATTTAAATTAGGCTTGAGAGTGGTTAAGAAATGTTATTTGTAGGTATATACAAACAACATTTATCGTTTATGATTTGTTAACAAGCGTCTTACTTTTAATATAATTCAATAAACGTGTGTTCGGGCCAGAGTAGGCAGGAAGAGGCTGATGGATGCTCTGGGAATTAATTTAATGGGCATGAGTATTTCCCATAACTCCTTTAGTACAGAAAGAATTATGTAAAATTATATGATTAGGGCATGGCGATATCGTCACTAAAATCTTATAAATAAATTATATTAAAACAATCTTAAGCGTTATATACGTCAAAATATTCCGTTCAGAACTTTATGACAATCTAGTTGATTTAAAATATGTCTAACATAACTCGCTATTAGAACCTCATGCAGGTGTAACTTTTATAATTGGAATAGTTGCGATTCGTTACTTGATAGTTACGGAGGTAGCAAAGGACTAACGTTGAATCGATTAAAACTGTGTCGTCTTTTTAATAGTAATTGATAAAACACACACATTGCATATCCCCAAATTAAGCAAATTACGCTTATGACGTCGTAATATACGACGGACTACTCTGGGGCCGATCCCAGACATCCAGACCATAGTTAATAACGGAGACAATTCGTTTTGAAGTTCAACATACTAGGAATCGAACCCAGACTGCGTTGCTGTGAGAACGGTCGGCAAAGGCTTAGCCCGCTCAACCACAAAGACCATCAATATTTTTATATAAGACAATTAGAGTAAATGCAATGATTATTTCCTTTAAAGCAGAGCATTCCCCGCGGCTTATCTTACACAAAACTTCAGTTCCTGTCTCTCTCTGTCATATCCCTAACGTTTGGCCCGATAATCACCTGCAATACCGTTATGGATTTATAAAATACAAAATATTAGTAAAAGTAGACCTCAGACGAACAAAAGAATTAAACCAAGTCCCGAGCTCTCAGAGGGAAGCGGGTTACAGGAAGCCTCTTTTAGAATAGGAAGTGATAAAGTACCTACCATTAGATCATTTGTAGTAATTACCATTACCCCAGCAGACGCAAACCACGTGAATACTACATAAGTTCACGGACACAAATTTGTAAAAAATGCTTCATTTCATTGGACACTTGTTCACGGAGGCTCTAACTACTAACATTCGTCTGAGGAATAGATAAATAAAGGTACTTTATAGAACAATAATGACATCGTAAAATCATTTCTCAAAGCTAGACGATATACTATGTAAAATATTTAAAATTGTTAAGTACTAATCCAGTGTCTTTGTAACTTACAATTATACGAGAATGCATGGAAACATACATACAAATGTTTATCCGTAAGATTACAATTCAAAATTCCTCCGATATAATCAAAGTAATTGCTACTAACTAATTGTATGGTGTGTATGAGAGATGAGAGTCAGTATTTATGATCGCTTTGTATTTAATCCGCCAACGGCAACTTGGTACCATTAAAACGACTGTTCAAAATAAATATTTGTATGAGTGAATAGTTATTTTTATAATATAAATGTTATTCAATAAGACCCAACAAATATTTATATGCTAATTTCCTATTAACCTTTTTATAACATACTTGAAAAAAACATAAATACAATTTGTGTAAAAATATGAGGGTAATATTTTGAATAACTTTACAGAGCTTAAGTTACACAAACGAAATATTTCAAGATATCTTATCGAATGCCGATATGTAATGTAAGCTAAGCTATTTGTTAACTTTACTTACCCAAAGACATGTAACATACTATCGTGTAAATATATTTTTTATTCAGCAAACAACTAGACGGCCCACTTGATGGAAAGCGGTAACCATCGCCTATAAACATTTGCAACACTAAAAGTGCTACGCTGCACTTAAGAGAGACTGGAACCTGGTCACTATTGCCGGAATACAACTCAAGGTTGTTATGGTGACATACTTTAGACTAGGGTAGCGATCCAGACGGGCAAATGCCTTACCACCTGGCATATATCTAGTATTTTTATTAAACTACCTACTTATCTTTATATATAAAATTCTTCTGTGCGTGTGTATGTGTCTTTTGTGTGTGTTTAGGCGAATTCGAGAATAATTTAGATTTAGAATTTGGCTTCGGCAGGTGGCGCTGCAACCGGTTTCTTAATTTATTTTTCGGGGAGGACAACGTCTGCCGGGACAGCTAATATTTTATAAATTGATAATAGTTACCCGAGTTAATATATGTTATATAGCCGTACTTAACAGTCCAAAATTGAATGATAGATGGAAAAACTCTAAAAGTATACTTCATTTAAATATTGCGAAACTTTCAAAAGGCTGCGATAAGTGTTTTACATTTTTTTACACAAAAAATACAGTTTAACTAATACCTTTTTTTTACACAGTTTTACACAACTAATAATTCTTCTCGATATATCTGCGCATTAGATTATTTTTTGGTAACGCGGGAAGTGTACGACAATGTACGCGGAATCATGTAAGCGGAACAGGCCCTGCAGGCAAGTAGCATTCTATTCGTTTATGCTAATACCACTTGTCTATTGGGTCTGGGCTAAGAATGCATATCAAGCACCAGTCTGCCATTTCGTCATGCAAATAAAGTTCAATGTAGATCACATGGCGAAAACCGGACTGCACTTTTATGCGCAAACTAAAATTGCCGATCGGAAAAATAAGTTGTGTAAAACTGTAAAAATTCGACTCGTAAAACAACCACTCGCTTGGCTTATGTCTTTCATTAATTTCACTACTGATAAATCTTAATTGAAAAGAGTTCTTCCTCACGTACTTTACAATGTAACGTGTGATAGAACTAATTTCGTGTTATTGCATAAACGCAAAGTTGTCTAGTCTCGCGACTACATACATACCTCTTGCCAATTATAGACAACGAGTGGTACTATAATAGAACATTATCTAACCGGCTCGCCCATTTCCGTCGTTCAAAGATATTATAAACACACAATTTGTTTCGCGCACGCGCTTTGTGTATTTCGAAAAGTGTTGATAAAAAAAAACATGAGTCATACAAAATTCATAAGAAAATAAGAAATTCTAATGGTATTTATGGAGAGTAACTACAAAAATCAGCAATAAGACATGAATGTATATACTACCATAATTTATAATATTATAAAAATCGAAAAATGCCATGTCAAGCTATTAAAAAACTGGAATAGACTATATAAAGATGGAGAACACGGTGCAATTTTGTTTAGATTTCTTGTTTGCTTGCTGTTTGTTTGGCATTCACGTAAAAACTACTGGACCAATTACGATGCAGTTTTCGCAGATTAACAGCTAATTCATAGACTTAAAATCGGCTCTACTTTTTATCCCAGAAAAGGTAGCTTATATACATAAAAATTAGCTAATTCGGATCTTGTTACTAAAACAATAGTTTACCTTCTTTTTCAAATTTTGCGGTACAGTTATACAGTTCAGTTATAATTCTGGCTTTCAATGTTAATTTAAAATAAAAATTGTACGCACATTATCTAATATAGGCTGTTATAACGTAGGAGCAATGAATAGAACATACGATATTGAGATACGATACAGTTCAGGAATGCTGACCTTAGGTCTACATTCTACAAGTATCGCGTATCGTGTTATCAACAACCTGCATTCGAACACCACAGCAAAGCCCAGAGCAACGTACACAGCTTTAATAAATCAGCCAAGTTTGTATTAGTGTGGGCACAGTGAAGGGCCTGTAGAGGTAATTAGTCCTTTGTTACTAGTGTAGTCTATTTGGTTACAAAATAAAATTACAAGAACAGTGGATATAAATGCAGTTTGATTTTTTCAAGAGGGCCTTCAGGGCTAGATCATAAACTATAAGTATAAAGAAACGGGATCCGAAAAACATTTCATAAATGAAATACTTCCACTATGTCATTTGGCCAATCCCTATTCTGCATCAATCTAAAGAGGATTTACGTAAATCAGATTATAAATCCCAGCGTAATTGGTGTACATATGGAACGGAATGGAATTTGTCATAAAAAATGTTAATAAAATGAAAACTACTAGGTACTCACTGTATATTAAATTTTTAGAGGACAGAATGGCAACTATTTCGTGTCGAACTCAAAAAAAATCACGTAAATCGTATCATTAATCTCAGAGTAATCGGTGTACATACATAAAAAAATACCGACCAAGTTGAGAAAAATATTAGAAAAATACTGAAAGGGGTCACCATGCAAGAAACGTGGGTCAACCATTTCCAACCTGAAACTAAGAAACAAAACATGTCTTAGAAACGACCTTCTTTCCATCCATTAATAAATACCGTGTTGCTTCTACCGCTAGCAAAGTCATGGCCTCAGTGTTTTGGGATAGCGAAGGAATTCTTTTATTAATCCAGACGATTACTGGACCCTATTATGCAAATTTAATTCCAAAAGTGCGTGAAACGATTAAAGAAAACGAGGTGGAAAACTGTCGTAGACATGTTTGTTTCTTCACGATAACGCTCCTGCTCATAGATCGGAAGTTGCGGTCAACGCAATACACTGTGTTGATTTGAATCTCCTTGACCACCCACCATATTCTCCGACTTAGTCCCAAGTGGTTTTTACTTATTCCCAAAATTAAAAGAGGCAATTCGTGGAAGTAAATTTCACGATAATGATTCGTTCTTTACTACTGTTGAACATAACATGTTTTATCTCCATATCAAGTTCAATAACGATTTTTTCTTTGATTTCAATTTTTTTTAAATAATAAAATTAAGTAATTACGTTCAAAGACTATTAAAAGGTACTATTGCTTATTAATGCTACCGTACTTTATGTAAGTAGTTCGTACTACTCGTATATGTTACGTATACCACCATCGCCATTATAATCTCAATGAATTCCTGAGGGTCTGGAAGAGATCGCTTTTTAGCGATAAAACCACCCTTTGTATTGGATATAATTTTAGTCTTTAAGTTTATTTTTGTATTTGTTTATAATAAAATGTTATCTATCTATCCTATATATAAATCATGCTTAAAAAGGTTATCAGTATAGTTCAGTTTATTTGTTCTATATTTTACACGAGACCCAAACATAGATAACTCCTAATTATTTACAAATGTGCACTCAATTATGTAATTTTAAGCAAATAATTACATTAGAATAAGAACACAACTGAAAGCCTCCATCCCATTTCCATTTCCATTTATGGGAAATATGAAAGCTCCTTTTAGTGAATCGTACAATCTATGGCGAAACTGATTACAGAAAATCAATTGAAAAACGCGACTTGAAACCATAGCGAGTGTTTTACAATTACTTTGAGGCTTCTGAAATGGTGGAACTAGACTTAGTAAAAATATGAAGTTTCTCAGGGCAACCAACAATATTCCTTTAAAGGGATTTTACGCGACATTGTTTGACAAACCATATTAAATGGCAGTATAGACCCTTGAGAGTGCGTGATTAATTGACGCGTTACATAACGTACGCGTAACATAATGTTTATGTATTATAAGTAGGCATCATGCTACTATTAATCACAGCTTTGTCTAATATTGCACTAACCTATATATTGTATAGCAGTAAATAGAATGAAGAAATTTTGAATACCTCAGAGTTAAACTGAGTTCTAACTATTAAAATACCCAACCATTTGTACTTGAGCCCCCTGGGAAACACTCTCAAGTTAAATACAGCTTCACGTTTCAGTTTCCTGCGATTAGGCTGCTTATTTGCGGTATAATGATTGCCTGTCTTGACTTACAAGTAAATACATAAAAACTTTCAGTTATACTAGTATTACCTTTATCTAATACGTCATTCAAGAGGAAAGATTTGTATTTATGTATGTTTGTAACGAATAAACTTAAAAATTACTGGACCGATTTTAAAAATTATTTCACATTATCCCTGATTAATATAGGCTATATAAAAAATAGGGATCCCTAACAAAACTTCAATAATATAATTCATCAATCTAAATAAAATATTTGGCGAATTGGGTCCTACGATTTTGATGAAATTTTATGTGTGTTTCAGTGGGTCCTGGTGTAGTCTAGGTTCACAATTAGAGAGAGATAATAGAAGATAAGTGAGATAAGTGGCACTGGAAACGGGTTCTAGATTGTTATTTTTTCAGGGCAGGACCGAGATGCTGTGTGTTTGAGTGGGTCTTCTGTACATACAGTTTTTTATACTTTTCGATACTTTTAGATAGTCTTTGAGCTGGTTCCAACCAGGTATCCCAAGGACTCCATTCATTAGTTTTTATATTTGTATAGATAAAAGTAGAACATGCCAATGCTAAACATGGCCGTTTTCTAACTCAGAAACACATAGAAAAGCCATTAAAAGTTAGATACAAGTTATTCGTACATTATAAATGTATTGCCTATATACAATCCACGAAGTCAGGCCAAAGTCAAACGTAATATTAATTTAATAAAATCACAATTCAAAGTCAATGTCACAGCGCTGAGGCTAGCCAAGTATTTATTTATAACCTAATATTAAATTTATTGATATCTCAATAGCAAATTGTGCAAAATACGATAATTTTATCCCTGGCCGAATTCTTCGTCCCCGCAACCTTGTTAATCTCTGTCTTTACATTCATAAAATTATCTCGTTTGAAATGGATTTTTTACTTTAACTTTAATCTATACTAATATTGTATAAAAAGGTAAAGTTTGTGAATTTGTTTATATGAGGTAAACGTTTGAACACTTGATATGAACAGATTTTAAAATTCTTAGGCACCAGTAGAAAGCTACATTATTTTTGAGTGACACGCTATACGTATTTGATTGTGATTAATTTATTTTATACCATCTGTGCCCGTGACGTCGGAAGAACCCCCCGATTTTAAAACATTCTTCATAGGTGCTCGTCTCCTATTGGTCTTAGCGTGATGATATATAGCTTATAGCCTTCCTCGACAAATGGGCTATCTAACACTGAAAGAATTTTTCAAATCAGACCAGTAGTTCTTGAGATTTGCGCGTTGAAGAAAACAACATACAAACTCTTCAGCTTTCTATATTAGTATTTAAGAAAATTATGATCCCAGCGAAGTTCCACTTTAATACTTTTTTAAACTGGTGATTGATTTACCTAACCGTAGGCATACCAACGTTATTCGTTAGCACTCTTATGTCCACTGGATTTTGTGTTGCGTTTCATACTATGGGAGATTGTAAACACTATCAGGACCGTCTGTATTTCACATATCACACAGTATTATACTAGAAAAATGTTATGTTTATATAATATAATACTATGTATTATCTGCTGTGCTGTATTTTATTGCTAAAAGTTAAAAGTCTACTCAGTTGTTGTTTAAAAATATGCAGAATAAAAAAAGATACACGAAACTGTTATTTAAGGACATAATATGTCTGCTATTCTTTCTGCTAATTACATAACTGTACACAACAACTGTGGCCTTATTGAGAGTTGTGAACATATTTAATATATTAGGTGTATTTATGTTATGTCTATTAAGAATAATTCTTACTTGTATAATATTTTACATACTTATATGTTTATAAATAAATAAAATATATGTAAGTAACTTCATATCCTGTAACATTTATATATACCACCTTTCACCAATATAATATCTTGTATTCCGGCCACGGGTTGTCTGGAAGAGATCGCTTCTTAGTGACAAGATTATTTTTAGGCTATAAGTTTTTCTGTGTTTTCTGTAATGGTGTACAAAAAAGTGTTATCAATCTATCTATTTTTGGGCCATTCGTGTTACTTAGCTGAAGGTTACACACACACAGCTAATATTTCCTCCTTATGTATCTGCCCAGTAGACCTATTTTAGTAGCGCGCGACAGTGTATGAATCGTGTGAGTGGAACAGACCTAAGAATGTAAAGCAAGTAAGATTCTGCTATTTCTGCTTTCGGTTAAAGTTCAATATAGATTATTTACATGTCGGATACCAGTTTACACCTTTCTACGCAAACGAAAATTGTCGATTGGAATTATTATAAGTTGTGTAAAACTGTATGTACCTCTTTAAGCAATACCTAATATGTTACTTGCACACCGCGTTTATTTTTACTTCGCTGTTTCAGTTTAACGTTTCCAAATTTCAAACGGTGAGATGGACAGACACCGAACATACGTCATGAAAGTAGGCCGACAGCAATTTAAATGGGTTACTTAATTATATAACGTGCAAATCTTTCAAAAGCAAATTACTTTTTTCATGACGCCGGCGTCGCTGTCTTGGCGACTTCACAGCATTGATTCGTAACAAAGGAGACGAATACGCTTTCATACACTCTTGGGCCCAGATTTTAAAAATATGAGAGTGAATTAACGATTTCTTCTTATTATGTTCATACTAGCTGCGCCCTGAGGTCTCACTCGCGTGGCGATAAAAATCGTTATATTGTGGATAATTCACACTATATCTTTATAAATTAAAGCCTATTTGTTATTCTGATGTGTGAGATATATTACTGTAAAGATTCATCAAAATTGATTCAGTAGTTTTTGCGTGAGAATAACAAACGTCCATACATTCTTACAAACTTTCGCGTTTGTAATATTAGTAGGATTATTTTATAATTGTAGTGGGTTTCGTTATTTTGAATGAATTAATCGAGTTGGTGTGTTTTCTTATTGTTTAAAGTTGAAAATCATTGACATAAATCGATTATGATAATCGATAACCTATTTTACTTGTTTTAATTTTCATGATTTCACGTCTTCCACATAAAATTTGAGCTGATATTTTTCATTTTGTAATAGGACAATATAAGCGTTTTTTTAGCCATAGCACAACTGATCACATTAAATTGTCCCAAAAGTCGCCGTCTCCTTTATGACAGGTCCAAGGAAACGTTTCTTTTAAATATTTGTGATGGTTCGGTATGCGAGACTATTACACGAGTGACCCAAAACTGCCTCGGGGTGTTTTCGTCGTGACAAAACGAGTGTAAACGAAACAAACAGACAGATTACACACGTGTCAACTTTCTCTGTAGCGCCGGCAAATCGTTCTATTTCAGTCGGTCCACTGTGATTTTTAATCATCCCGGCAATTTCTGTCGTGACCAGCTGGAAAAATCCATTGTCTTCATTTTATTACAGTACGACGTTGACGTCAAAAGACACTTGTACTATTTTTACCTAGCACACGTCGAGTCTATTTGGTACAACGAAAAGTGACATAATATGTGAAAAACAGTTTTCCATCACGTAAAAGACAGTATTTATTATAACAACAAATTGTAATACTAAATCATTTGACCTTACTAAACATATATTAAATACGATTAAAATAATTTTATACAAAAAAAAACTTATTAATAAGTATTTTTTAGAAAATTTTAATATTACTTTTATGTGATTGAAATTTTAATACTTTTAATTACCTGATGTTTCAGGTAAACCGCCCATCTCATAGAAAGTGAACCATCGCGTCGCCGCCGCATAAGGTACGTAAGAACACCAAGTAGCTAAATAATGGCCTCGAAGATACTTTAAGACCCTTCTTGAATAATTTCATACTATAAAGAGAAAACTAAATTGAAATGTGTAATTTGATGTTTATTATACGTGGGAAACTCTTTTAGAGAATGGGTGCTCTGACTTATAGCCGGTTCCTACAACTTACCAACCGTTCATTTGTCTTACTCTAGGTTAAAATTTGAAATATATTCCACATCTAATCTAAAAATTCATCTAATGGTAAGGTAAGTGAATTTATGGAAAAATATAGGAACCGGTCATTGGTTCAGAGTGGTAGCTCAAGGAATCAGGCGCAACTTATAAAACTGCAGAATTGCGAAAAATTTATGCAACCAATAATTACATTTTACTTTTAGTCTCAAAACCGTTCTGTAAAAGTAAGCACATAATTTGATTTCATGCAAAGATAAACTGAAATAAAAATGTACGTTTTCATGACCATAATTCCAGCAAGTAAATATAGCTAAGCATTCCCAGAGTGCCCCTGAAATGCAATGAATCGACCACAATGGCTGTTATACGGTTTGACGAGCATCAAAGAGTTTCCTCCCGATTAGATTGCTAATCGGTAGAGCATTCACCAAGCTTAGAAAAAATGATAAACAACGTTGAACTAGTGTTTATTTATAAGTATAAACAAGAGTATGTATTCAAACGTTGCGTTCTCCTGAAAAGGGAGAGGGTGCAGTATAGATATAGGATACATTTATATTATCACTTGAGATATAAAATTAACTTTAGGTGGTTATAAAAAAATAACCACGAAGGCTAAGGCTAACTTATATTAACCTATATTATAAAAGTTCCGATTTGTTCATAATAAACAAATGTGCCCTATAACTATACCCATGGGAGGTCTATGTCCAACAGTGGGAGGGTTGTATAAGTATGAGAGCCAAGTTAACCAGCATAGCTCGCAAGGTTAACAAGATGCAGTGACAGTGTGCCGGTCGCATCTATCGCGGACCGATGGCCGATGGAACCAACGCGTCTCGGCAAACGTAGCGTAGGACGCCCTCCAGGCCGGTGGACTGGCGACCTGTTCAAAGTCGCCGGCAGGGATTAGATGGTACAGGCGGGAGACCAGATTATGAGGCGCACACTTAGGGAGACGTCCAGCAGAAAGACAGGCTGACTAAAGAAGAAGAAGTGGGAATTTATAACACATCTGTAAAATTACATTATAGGATTTTTCCTGTTACAATGTTTAACCATGATTGTTCTCATATTCATCGAGTACTTTGTCTTGTGGAGACAATGGTATTTATGGGTTAAGGTAAAATTGTTAATGTCTATACAATACCTTTCGTAACTGGGGTTTCTTAATTTTCATTGTAATTGTCAAGTATTTCATAATATCTAGTTAATGAAATTCGCGGCATCAAAACAATGTCCACATCTATACCAAAAATGAAAGAAAATTGAACTGCCTCTGTAAATGCTATTAGAATTTTTGTGACAATGGAGGTTTAGTACCTTTCTACGCCAAAAGCATTGAATGTATATTGATGATATTCCAGTGTAGCTTATAGGCACGTTATCATAAATCTGTCTATTATCTATTAATATCTATTCATAAAAGGAGGCGATATTTGAATTTTTTTACCCTATGTAATAAACTTAATAAACTTTATTACAGATTCGATGTATGTGAATATTTCAAATATCGATTTTTCCGCACAATGAAGTAAATACTTATTTATTAAAAATTTCATAATTTATTTTTTTATTTATTTTTGTTTAAAGGAAGTATTTATTATAACACTTTTCTCTGTGAGCAGTGAAACGAGTCAAAATTCCTTTGTCATATTCGCTTAGCTTGTACGTGAGGTGGGTATTGCAAAGATGACAACAAATACCTATAACAACATTTTTAAACTTGCAAACACAATACCAATATTTCTTGTGTACAAATATTATACTTGACACAACGGTTAACTTTTTATAATATAATTGATAAAAAAAAGATCTGCAGGCATAGAATGGCGTAACTCAATTATATTATAATTATTATAATTATTAGTGACACTTATAGTAAACAGTCCCCGTCATAAGACTATGGTTATGTTTCTAAGGAATATCGATCATGTAGTTAAAGTCAACATTGGAAAGAAGAAAGAATATAGAACAAATAGTTATAAGCAAAGATAAGATAAGCCAAAATAAAAATAAATAGGTATGCAAATAATAAGCAATTTGACATTTATTTGTATATAAATCTTATTAACTTATACAGCAAAAGCTAATAGAAGTATTTCCTTAGAGATGAGCAGTGACATTTGCGAAGAAAATATTCAAATGATTAATCCTTATCATATATGAAGTTAATGCACAATTATACCGATGATGTATCGATAGGTTTACTTTCACATGCTGATCCACAAATAGCAAAAAATAAGCACATCCTTTCACTACATTTGCATAACCACATGAATCTCGCAAACTTGTATGTAAACTTAGTAACATTGAATGGTGAAAACTAAGTTTCTGAAGAAAGTGTAGTACCATAAAATAAATGTTATTATACTGGTAATTAATAGAATACAATAAATTAAAAATACAATTAAAATGTAACTACCTATCTTCAAAGTTACATAATGATAACAATATTGTTTATAAAAAAAATAAGTAGACAGAAAAAGTGCTTAGATAAAAAATTGGTCTCGAGTCAACTGTTATTGTCGCATTGATTTTGCTGCCAATTTCACCACGTCCAAGGAATACTACTTAATTTTAAATATCTTCTCTTTTTAAGGGAAAAGCATTAACTAATGTCTTAATACTATATTTCTAAAATTCTAGCTTGAGCTTGAAAGCTTGAGTCTTCATTTTTCCTTGTTCCCTGAACATTACGACAGGCAGATGCCATAGTCCCCATATTCCCAGACCCCTGGAACCATTAGTAGTTCACCCCAATAGCCCGGTACTTTTTGTCCTCATTTCTCACAATAGTCCTACACTGGCCGGGTCTTGTCCTTGGGTACATTATTATAAGGTGTAAACAGGGATAATCGCCGATCAGTGTCACACCACACTTAGGTACATTAAATTTATCAAAGGACCTCTACGTGTTGGCCTTCCCATGGCCCCACGCAAGCCCCCAAAAGTCCGGGTCATTTTTATGGCCCGTGGTCTGGAAAGACATAAAAATATAATATTGATAATAACTAAAATCAAGTTGGCGTAGTATCCCTTGGAGATGTCGATTTTCTGGCAAAAATAAAGGCCAACCAACGAATAAAATGAAGAAATCATATTTTACAAGGATATCCGGTTAATGTTTTCATAATTTATACAAGTCTTACAAAGTATAAACTGTCCAGAAAGTATGTCGTACGTGAGAAAATATTTTATTGTACCTAGCATTATTAACACTAAAACAATGAATACAATTTATATAACTACTAAGTTTTGTTCTTTTTATATCTTATTTCAAGATTTTAAATTTATTATGACATATGATATGATACCGAAGTGCTGAGTTACATAAAGTAACTGGATATTGTTACAAATTTAATTTAAAAATAAATAGTTGCAGGCAGGTATTTGTATAATTCTTGATACAAGAATTACTTAACATTGGCTGAATGACCTGAATGGCTAAGGCGCGCTACCCTGTCGAGATACACATTACGTACTGAAAGACTTAGAGCATTTTTTGATCGTTTATATATAACCAATGAAATTCAAAATAGGCTCGATTAAGGACTAAATATTTTTACTAATACTATATATACTCTTACAGATATAACTTTTGGCGTAAACATAAGTAAAACTTGAAATTCTATGTGATTAGGAGTTTTTAGTGAATGACTACAACAAAAGGGATAGCGCGGTTCTAAATCTTTGATTAAATATGCGCAATAATAAATCTTAGATTCAAGTGGAATTCGCTTTTCAGTTGTGCACCCTTTCTCGTTCTGTTATGCTCACAGAGCATGGGCATGAGTCGAGCTCGTATGGTAGGCATCAGGACCGGTTTAACAACAACTTGTAAGAAACAGAAATTGATATTCATCGTAACTTCTAGACCGCACTTATAAAAGTAAGAAACTATAACAATACTGGGTGATATGTTTAATTTATTATGAAAATGTCGTTACCATTTTCCTGAGAAACATTTAAGAAAAAGATTTTAGTATAAACTATCCTAATCTATCAATAATCCTTACTTAGAATACTGAGGCTCAAATGAGTTAGGTATGCAAAAAGCCAGCAACGTTTCCTCATTAGACCGCCAAACTATTTATTATATTATAATTCATGTATATACATGAATTTAACATTCAAAGATTTACTTTTTTTAAACATAATAAAAATACATATTTTTTTTAAAAAAACATCAATTATTATTATTATAGTAACTGTTTATTTGTTTTATACATATGATTACCAGTCTAGACTGTTAATCATCTATATGAAATTAGTACCTAAAATAATATTTTGGTAAATAATTAAATAACTCGGTCAATAAAAATTCATTACACAAAACAGTGCATTTGTTGAGTAATTCATATCAATTACATCCCAGCAGTACTTATTTGTGATCTAATGTCTTCGGTAGTTATTATAAACATCACGAGAACACAATGATGTGCACCAATGTTGAATTAAAAGATACAACGTAAGCCCGCAATAGATATTTACAAACACTACAACGAATTTATGACAGCATATTATACCTGATCAAAAGACTCTGATTAACTGACTAACTGACAACTGTGTAATCATTAACCTACTCAACATTCAAGCAATCAACATAATAACAATCTCCGAACATTCCGGATGATATGCGGAGGTAACGATATTGATTGATATCTTGCCTAATCGTACATCAAGAAAATGATTGTCTTGCAATATAACGTGACCAAACAATTCAGTATTTTCTACTATATTGCTTCCATCATTAATATAAATATCGTTATTTCCTTCATACATCGATTTAACATGATAATAAACACACTAATCTTTATAATTAATTGGTCAATCACTGATCAGCACGGAAGCCCGCATGCAGCACGCTACTTAGCAACCAACCTAGTATTTAGTTGCGACATCACTTTCTCTTGTAGTTCGCAAATGGTTTCTATCTTCAATACATTAACATTTACTACATTATTACCTCAAAATAAACATAATTCTTTCTTCTCTTTCACCTTCCTCAAATACCCGAGTATTCGGAGTCGGCACAATCACAGTCTTTTCCTTAAATACTCCTTTATTCTGAGATACGCCTTCTGTCACCACCACAAATCATCCTTTCTTCCTTCACACAATCCATCCATCTTATTTTTTGTCTAACTTTACATTTGTACATGTCAATCTTGCAGTGTAATATTCTTTTTAACACGTGACTTTCATCCCTCCACATTACTTTTCCACCTTAGTCTGCTTCATCTGCATTTTTCACGGGTGCAACTTTCCAAGATCCCCAATTTTTAAAGGTGTCAAAGTAAACATGATTAATAAGCAAGAATAACAGTGAATACTATAAAATTGGATAATAAACTCGTTCGTACTCCTAAGATTTGCAATTTCCGTCAGATAAATTAGTGCCAGTGCAGTCTGTGGGCGTTCTTCCTCATTTACTGTAATGCAATGTGTGCTACATCATGAATTTATCATCTTTATGCTATAGTATGCTGTGAAGTTTTTTATGAAGTATTTACCTAATATTATTTAAAACTTACTTAGAGCATAATATTAAAGGATATAGGTTAAGTTAGTTCTAAAATACAGATTGTATTAAAGATAGCATAAACACTTGTGGTGTATCAGAGGATGTATACTAAATTAAAGGGGAACGGCAGGAAAATTCATACTGTGCAGAACTCAAATTATTGGGGAAAGAGTGTCCAAGAGTGAAAGAGAGTATGAGGTTTTAGGATCATAAATTCGTTATGTCTGTATACGTATAATATAAACAAGGATTTGGGTGTAAAACAAAGCGCCTTTGTGTTTGTTAAACAGTCAGACATTTTAATGACAAATCATTTACGACACACGAGATCGTTTAAATATTTATGAAAACGGAACGATTTCAATGCCACTACTTTCGGTTAACTTGTAAGAATTCACCTAAAGTACAAACATAAATAGTTGGACACATGATAATTTTAATTTAATAATAACTCTAACAACACACTGCGTGTGATAAGAATTGACAAGAATATGATAATCGATAACTTCATAGCTTCATTAGGAACTAATTATTCCATTATATAACAAAACATTATTATATTATTGAAATTTATTTAACTATGATTAAAAATCACAAATGATATCTAGTAAACTGTACATACATACATACATACTACATAACATCACGCCAGGTCCCTTGCGGGGTAGGCACGAACAACAGAGTGCCATGCAGGTTTATTCTTACACACCTCACTTGCTTCTTTGACATTCATAGTTCTTTTCATGCACGTTCGTCTATTCTTAAGGCTCCTGACATCACCTTCATCACACTTCACCACTAGTAAACTGTATTCTTTGAAAATCAAGTCAAAAGTTAAGTAATTAATCTCTGTACCAGAACAAATTTTAAGGAAACGGTTGTAGCAAAAAGTTTTAAATCAGCGCAAAAAGTATTCAAGCAATACAAACTATTTTTTTATAGTTTAAGTAAGTCATTGATTTTTACTAGAAGAGATCACGAACGTAAAATTAAATATTTCCTGTCAATATGTATGTAAGTCAATATACAGATTTTAATTCCGAAGTAAACAATAGGTTTACTACATATATTATTTTTTGTGTCCTGCAGTCCTGGTATATTATCTAAAAGCAAAGTTATATATATACGAGCATAAGTCTAAAATCACATGTATAATTTTGTATATTATTGTTGATATTGCATTGTTTCAAAATTTAGGTAAAATAAATGAAAACCAAATTATTTGTAACCAAAAATTTTGTACTTTTTTAAAGTTTAATTTTACTACAAACCGGTTCGTGTTAACAAAAATGACCATAATAGATTACAAACATTGAAACCGGCCAGTACCACATATAGTCATTGTTTGTCAGCCAAGGGCCGCAATTCCCCGCTGAATAACAAAGGAAAAGACTCGTTGCCAGACCATGTATTCATGCTCACAATTGCACCTTGTTACTGTCAATGGATCAATATGTGGGCGACAAGATCACAGATTTGAGATTACTGGTTGGTGCTTTATGGCTAATTATAAGAACTTTAAGAACAGCTGTTACTTCATACCAATCTAAATACAGATATGATATTTTTTAATATTTAGAAAAAACTCAAATTGTACAGAGAGACGTCATTAACGACCTAAAGATATGGTTGTAAGATAAAGTTAGTCCTCTAAAAGCATCCCGTTGGATATATAATCAATGCCGGCAAAGCCGTAGGTAATTTTAATTCATTGTTATAATTAAAATAATTGCATACGAGACTTGCAGCAGCCGTTGCAAATATAATTTCGTACCATCGTAATAATTTTCTTTATTTGGTTTATAAACCTGACCATTATTTATAAAAACAAATTCCCACATAAAATATTAGCGGTAATAATAATCATCACTTTGTACGACCTTAAGGGTGCCTTTACACCAGAGATGTGCTATGCAGCTATGCTGCGAAAATGTAAAAGCTAAGCTACGAAACTGGCCATTTCCACTGATGCTAAGCAATGTAGTGGTGCGAGTAAGATGTACTATGAAAATGAGTCGCCACAAGGTAAGCTGTGCGAGGAAGATGCGCAGTTCGAGCTATGCGACGTATCGACAATAGGGAAGGCACGCATCCATAGCACGAATCTATAGCTCAAGTCTATAGCCACGTCCTTCCATATAAAAAACATAGCGTAGTGGAATCAGTGTCCGCCAGAGTTATGCTATGTGGACTAATGAATGTGATTGGTGGATATCAAACGCATTCATAGCACGTTGCATAGCACATCTTTGGTGGAAAGCAACCCTAACGATTATAAAATAAAGGACTCATTATCTCGTGGGTATTACTTAAACCTTCATTTCATGTTTTTTTATAAAATGACGGTATCCTCTTGACTCATTAGGGTCAATTGTAATTTATGAAAACAAATAGTTTTAACTTCATAAAAAAATATGATGGCCTACTTTTGACCATGTCGACAAAAATGTTTACTTGGTTACTTTCTTTCATGTCGTAATCTTCTAGAAAGATAAGGTTTGCGAGCGTTATCTATATTTAAAACATGTTATCAGTAATACTTATCAGCAATTTATCTAAAAACTAATCAAAACTTAATTTGAAGTCCTTAACAATAATTAGTGCTCGTTTTTATATAAAATAGTATTATGTACATATTTATGTTTTACCAGTGTTTTATGTATCAGTTAACAGGTCAGAATACCGAGTTGTTTTTAAATTTATACTAAAAGTATACGAAAAAAGGTCGGTAGAAAATATCACTAATTTGTATAAACTCTAGAATCATTTTCATGTTATTGCAATTTACCTGTCTCTGCGTTTTATCCGGGAGTATTATGGAAAGCTCGAAGGATCTGTTCTTCTTATCTCGGCTTGCAGTCCTCATTAATTTCGTCGAAGTTTTCGTGATGCTCTGCGCTTTCTCTGGCAGCTTCAATGCTACAATAGACATGCTGCGTGAGAGGCGCCGGCCGAGTTTGCGAGTACGCAGAGACATGGACCCTCCAAGACTTCGCTTTCCACGTCCTTCGGCCACCGAGGCAGGAGCAACCTCATCCACAACACCGCCCTCTTCATTAGCACCAGCCATCGCACTATCCATTCAATATACACAGTACCAAAACAATGTCAACATTCACATTTCCAATACAATCGTGTCACTAAACAACCTAACACCGCGTGAAAGTTCTCTGATCACTGTGTCATTTCACAATTTCCTAGTCTAGACAAAGAAACTTTTGCATCTTTCAACACTGTTGATCCACATCGTGACTGTGCATCGATATCGGAAACCAGGGCCGTATAGCGCGAGACCACAACCGATCATATGGTCACTGAGCCGGTTTTGGCACCACCGGGCCGATATTGTAATTATGGACTATCGTCTAATGTAATTCAATGATCGAACCGTAGTAATGGAAGAATGAATGGAGCGATTGTGTTATTGGCGCAATTGTTATGTTTGAAATAGGGCGCGTTATCGCGAGCGTGTTGTAAGAGAACACAAACAGCACGCGCAGTTACGTGTGTACGGGTTTTCGCGGTCGGAGCGACTAGAAGCCGGAGCGCCGCAGCCGACCAAGCGGCCCGAGGCTGTATCTCGCTCGCCCCCGCCGCTTGACACCGTCACAACAGTTCAAATCAAATTACTTATCGAAACGTACTGTACAATAACTAAAGAGAGTTAAACTTGAATAAAACTAATCTTCTTTCAAAGCACAATGAGCATCAATCGCTCCCACGATATATGTATAGAATGGTTGACACTTAATCGGGACGTTGACCATAATTTGCGAACATATTATTCGGTACATCACTATTTTAACGGGATAACTTTTATTGAAACTAGGTATCTTTTGTCTGTTTTGTTCTCTAATAATATGTTATGCGATATGTCATCCTCTTTAGACAATGGAGATCTACTTATACAAATAATGATAATGAAACAGCTTCAATCGTGTATCTACTTAGCTTCGTTACTTGTTACAGGTCAATAGATCTCAAGGCAATCATGTTTCTAATTCTAAATAAGATTTATTGCAGACTCGTTGGCTATTTGTTATTTAATTTAAAATTTGCTGGCCTCACTTTTTACAACGGTTTGTAACACACTTTTTTATATATATCATTATAAAAAATATTTTACGCAATATTTAATTTCACAGATTAACGCCAGGATGCTGTATAATCTTATTTGGTTGGCTAATACAATTTTGGTGTTTGAATCGCTCTTTTTCGAACAGTATAGCAGACCAAGGTTAGACTTTGAGATCAAAATTTCCATCTTAAACTTGTCATATCATTCATGAGAGGTTATTTCAGCTATAGCAGCTTCTCACTTCACACAACAACGGTATTGGTTATCCTATATGCGTACCAATCATAAAGGTTCCAAATCCCCAATACAACCTATAAATAATACACATGAATTACCTTTGACAATTTATGACAAAGCAACCATCAAAAATTAAACGTAACCAGACAGCACAACAATTTAATAAATAAACACTTTTTATATGAATTTTAAATGACTAAAACTATATTTATATATAATATCAACTATAAATGCAGTAAGTCTTCAATATTAACAAAGTATTTCAAATTCATTACTAAAATTGCAATGCAATATTTTCGTGCGAAAATCTTATATATCAAGTCAAAATTAAAAACATATATGTATAGACTAAATCTGTATAAATAAAAATGCGCTGGGATCGGGTTCTAGGATCCTCTTAACCTTCTGGACCAATTGTGATATTGTGTGTTTTAATAGGTATCCGGGTGGTTTAGATTCACAATTAGAACTGGTGTTAGGATCGGATCCTACATTTTTATTTTTTCAGGGCAGGACATCATCTGCCGGGACCTCTGGTTTTTGGTAAACAAATAACACTTTATTAATAGTTGTTTATTTTGGTGAGTGACCAAAATAAACAATTACCTATAAAATCGGCCCCTTGTATATCGGATCATGCAGAAAGGTTCTGTAAAGGCCATGAATGTCTGCTGATTTTGTCCTTTGGCTACACATGAATGTTTAAGCTCTACCAACTTTTTCAGAATTTCGTACTTCATATTTTAAAAATTAAAAGCTCAGACGAACGATATAGGTAGACCGAGACTCAAGCCGATTTTGGAATGGCTTCCTATTCCAAAATCGGTCACACCGCAGTGCTTCACGAAAGTTTAATATTCAATAATCGAAATAGCACGCATGAACATGGAAAGTTTCCAGTGAATACTATTATTTATACAGACTCAAACCACGTGTATACCTACTACATAAGTGCGCACACCCAAGTTTTAAAAAAACGTCTGCGTCTCGGGATGCCCGACATAAGCTTAAACTAAGTTGAACTATTTAATATTAAAACTATTTAACTTGAGAAACGCTTAGGTTACAACTTAAATTTTATGTATATGTATATGATAATGTAAGGAAAGGTATTTATCAATAAACTTTATTCTTAGTTACAATTCTTGAATATGTATATTAGATTTTTGTGTATGTACATTATACGTGTCATTATTTAATCTAATTACTGAAACAGGGCTAGCGATGCCGTATGCGTGACAGAAAGGGAAGCCAGACAGACTGGCGCCGTAACGCGTTACGTAACGAAGAGGTTTATCCTCCTCATCTGAGGTTAAAAGGGATTATATTTTACAACTTTTGGAAGTGAATACCTTGTCACCTATTGATTTAAATAAAATGTAAATAAAGAACATGGTGATGATTTTCAAAGCCCTCTAACAAAACCGCATGTGTCTAGATTGAGAAATAAATTATCCTAAATCTATCGCAGCCATCTTTAATTTTTACACTTCCTGTAATCTCATAGCAGCAAAGTATAGCGACCTATAAATTACATCTTGCTAAATTGCATCCATGTAATTCTGATAATTTACGAAAAATAGTTATATACTAAGTAGAGACAAACGGGTGGGCAAAGAATTTTTGATGTCGATTTTATATAAAAATTGCTACGGAACCCTAAAACAATATTGATACAAATATACAAGTTATATAAGTATTTATATGTTATTTAATCTTTTAGAAAATCCGAAACTTCGTGGCGGAAAGAGGGGGATTGGAAAAGCCGTTACACAAAACTATACTCATCACGACGCATTTCACTGTAAGTATTGTATGAAGAGTCAATACTACACTGCAAATAGACTTTTGGGCTTGGCTTGGACTGCAATGATGTAGGAACTTTAGATGTTAAAGCACTTTCACAACAGTACACAATTTTACACATATAATACACACAATTACTACGTGCTAAGAACGGTGAAGGAAAACACCGTGATGCATTGCAAATCGCGATTGCCGATGTGTCAAACCTGCCAAGCCGCCTTGGACAAGCGTGGCGGGTATACTGTCGTTCCCATTAATGGGAGGCCCGAGCCCAGCAGTGGTACGTCTATGGGCTGTTATTTTTATGTTATTATATGTATATGATGTATAGATAAATACATACATAGATTCATAATTTACCATATATACCTAGCGTACATATTTGAACCTTTTTTTTAACAATGTCATTATTTATGAAATGTTTCTCAATTTGGAAGATCATGATAAGTGTCAAGGTTTGCTAGGAATCGAATTGCACCCACTAATGACAAACCGCCATACAGCCAACAAAGTGAAACAAACCGTATAACCATCTGAGTCACCTTTTCATTATTCTACTTGATAAGGATACGCTTCAATGCTTTGTCTCAATACTGAATTCTTAAACATTTTAGCATACCTTCACTGCGAAACGTTTAAATAAGTGAATACCAAAAGAAATACGATTTATCGTAACATTAACGTCTCTATCTAGGACTCAACTTGCTGAAAAATAAATTTTCTTTTATTAGCCTTTATACAATATTAACTAGAGTTTACCCCGCGGCCGCGCCGCGGGTTAACCTCTAGTGCGTCTCTTGTTTATAGAGCAAGCGCTACAGGTTATTATGTTAAATTTTTATGTATTTGCCCACAGAATATTCACTTCATTTTATATCGCTAATTATACCATCCCCCGTATATCTGCGAACAAAATAAATTACAAAACTTGACCAAAAAGGCCAAAATGGTCTAAATGACCAAAAGACCACAGTGACCGATATGGCCAAAATGACGGAATAAGCAAAAACGACCAAAAAGGCCAAAATAATTAAAATGGTCAAAATTACCAAATATATTTTTATCCCGGAAACTATCCCATTTTTCGGGATAAAAAGTATCCTATGTTCATTCTCGGTATCGAAAACATATATATACTGAGTTTCAGCCATATCGGTCCAGTAGTTTTTACGTGAAAACGGAACAGACAGACAGAGTTACTTTCACATTTATAATATTAATAGGGATTACTTACCTACTGTTGGCATCCTAAAATAAATAGCAGCTAATAAATGTCATGAAAGTATAAGTAAGTAAGTAGTTGTTGTAATTACTCGTATAATAATGGCATAATTTACTAGATTATAATTGAGCCTTTACTGCCATTTTAGCGTAAGCGACATTTGGTCCTAAGTAAATTTTTTCATGCCAAAAATATTTTACACTTTTATTTTGTTTTAAGACTTCCAATTTTATTTAGATTAGATCCTTTTGAAATAAAAACTGCAAGTCTTAAAATAAAATAATAATTAAAAATACTTTTTGCAGCAAAAAGTATACTTAGGTCCAAATGTCGCTTACCACGAAATGGCGGTAAAGGCTTGAATATGAATCTGTATAAGTGATGATATATAACTTTGTAAATTGTGAAAATAAGCAGTTGTCTTGTTATAAGAACTTTGTTCCCTCGAATATTCGCTGTTTAGAGATGGTGCCACTTGAAACACCGACTGTTTACAAAAGTTGTGGGTGGCGGTGGTTTTAGCACAAAAAAAAATATTATTTGGAAACTGGTTATTCGACCGTGATTTATCTCCCTGTATAGGATAAAGTGAAATAACAACAATAACAATAGCAATATAACTTAATAGTTAACACTGTTTAGATGTAGAAAGTGAAATAAATTCTTGAAATCGTGCATTGTATTTTTCTGAAGATCGGCGTCCGACATTACGTACGTACTGTAAGTAATCTTTATATCAAGTAATATGTTGTGTTTATGTTAAAACAAGTGTATTTTGGAAGTAAAGCAAATATAATTTAAAATAATTCAATAAATTTCGCCGAGAACCCTACATGCTACATACTTCGTAAAAAGTTTACTCTTTCATGCATTCTAAAAAAGGTAAGTTTTTTTATTTATATTTTCCAAAAATCGAGGTGAATAATACACATTGCGTATTCCCCAGCTAAGCAAAATACTTTTGTATGATAGATAATAAATACACATTGGATAATTTTGAGTCCGATCCGATCCCAATAATATCGACATCAAAGCAAAAACGCAAGTATCGTTTTCTATATCCAAATATACAAAGCATTATAATAAATGTAACAGTAAATGTAGTATGTAAATTGATATCCTGTATGTAATACCACTGCTTCAAAATTTCACCAAGTGACCATTTCTTGACCATCCAAAAGCTGTCTAGAAACCTCTAACAGCGATAAGACATATTGAGATATTATGAACTTTCATATCGGTTAACATTATCTTTTAAAATAAAAGCATTTTCATTCATTCATACTATTGCTCACTACTGACAAAAAATACTAACATTACGAAACATTTTGCCTATATATGCAAATCGTTCATTATCATTGCTTCACGATCTAGTAATTATTTGATTTAGCGCACAGATTAAAGGCAAGCAGACACTCGAGTCTGCTATGAATAAACTTCATTACTTTATTTAAATTAATACAGGTTGATGGCGAATCCTTTCTGTATTGGCTAACATCTACACGTGACTCACGAGGACATTGAAAAAGTCAACCCAGCATCACCGTTCGTTCAGCACGAACTTTACTCCCGTCCTTTGTAAATCAACTGTTGTTCAATTTTAAGAGCTCTAGATTCTTTTGTTTGACGATTTATGATGCTTTCTGTGATTATTATTATGGGGTTTTGGTATAACGGGTACAACACAAACCTGATAAAACGATTTAAGATATGGAATATACCTATTTTTTTTATTTCATAAATGTTTTCACAAGCATTTAGCCTATTGCGCTCAGCTACACAACAGCTCTGTAGAATGAATTTGTTTCCTGTAGAATCTACTTTGTTACTTTCTTGCTACTACTTTATCGTAGTATATACAAGGTGATGTAGGTAATATATAGATTGCAAAATATTAAGAACAAAAATAAATTAGAAACACCACATGTAGGCTCCCATAAAGTTTACAATAGTTTCCTGGGGCAAAGTATCTCTTCAACGAAATCCCAGCGTTGAACAGCTTTCAGACAACAAATTTAATTAAAAAGTAAAGCAACGTCAGTGCGAGAAGGTTTATTATACGACGAAAGATTTTTTATAGCTACCAAGTTTTTTCAGTAATCTATCATTGAAATTACTTTGTTAAGCCTTGTATTACTTTAAAAATATTTTATTCAAACACGAATATAAATTATTCTTATACAGTATAGATATGTTACTGGGGTTTTGTTGCACATGTTCTTTTCCTTTAAAAGTAACTATAATTGCTTTAGAAGCGGCAGTATACTCATGACTTTCAATAAGTAATCTGTAAGAATCAATTTTGTAATAATTACATTCATTTTATGTTTCAAGGGGTTCATAAATTAACATCCAGGCTGTCAACGCATTGGTGACACGTCTGGTGTTGCAAACATCAATAGGCGGCAGTGACTACCGTCTATGAAGTGTGTAATCTACCTGTATATTAGTTAAGTTATTAAGTGTATCACCAATTTTCTAGTATATCATGTTGCTCTTTAAAAAATAAAATCTTAAAATCATATGAATTTACTTTCGAATAAATCAACAGAGATTCAAATAAACAATCTTAATTACTTTACGGTGATTACCACAGCCGAATCGTCCTTGCTTTTTATATACTTGAAATTCAAGTAATAAAAATACCGTTTCCCTTTTAAGGCCGCAAGAAGACACGAGACGCATTTCATTCATGAGCAATGATGCTACCCCGTACACGTCCCTCCTAATGAGAATGCGTGCAAGCAGACAAGCCAGTTCGTTATGTGGATATATTATTCCATCACTTCAAGGCATATCTCCAACGTCTTCAGATGAGAATAAATTTTTTGAAACGTACTTTATGAGATCTACTAGTCTCCAGTTAGTACTACCCTCATTATTGGCTACTACCAACCATAGCAATAATTTTGTATAAGTTTTAGTATAATGAACATATATACACTTGCAGTTGTTAAAAAATAAACCCCGATCTTGCGTGCCGCGAAATTGTACACTTTCCTATTATATTTTTATGTAGTTTGAGTACGGTGTGTAAAATTTCATTAAAATCATCTTATATCCAAAGCCTATATCCAAACGAAACAAGCATATAAATTAACTAAGTTCCATTTGAATTACATTTGTACCAAAATTGTATGAAGTATGGTTTGCCAGAACTTTTAAGAAGACCTCATTGTAGGTACTTGTCAAAGCTTTAGCAAAACCACATCAAATTTAATCGAGCATCTAATCAATTGGAAGTAATTATGTGAACCTCAACGAACCCACAAGATGACAGTTATGAAATAATTAAGATGTTCAATGTTTATGAAAAGTTGTGTAGAACAGACAACAATACATGTTTTTTTAATATGCATTATTATTATATTATTAATAGCATATATTGAATATTGTAAACAGCCTTGTAGAGATTTGGGTAACAAAGTACCAAATATTCCAAATATTAACTATTTGGTTAGGGTTTCCCCTTTATTGTTCAGCCTTTGGTGTGACTATTCACACCGCACAGTAAGCAATGAACCTCGTCTACACGCCACACCGTCTTTTTATACGAAAATACTACGAAAACTACCCTACAAAATAATATTATATTATTGCTAAAGATATCTATGACGACTGTCTATGTGATATTAATATACTATATGGTTCTCATAACTGCTGTGATGAACATCGCGTAACAATATAAATTACATTAGATCTATATAGGACAAAATAGAAGATTGGGAACGATTATTCAACTTACATAGCTCAAAATTTTGAGTTGATTCCAATCTAATAACTCCATCTAATGGTAATATGAAAAGTGTAACATATAATATAAATTAAGTTAAAAATAAGTTTTTGAACAGGTCAGATAATCTAGGCGGTAATGAAACACTGCTCCTGGATATGGTTCGTGCCCGAAGCAAGGAAATACAAGATGAATCCCAAGACCAAGCTTTAGAATTACCTCATGAAGACATGTCCGATGAGTAAGTACCTAAATAATCTTTCTTCTGCGCAAGAAGTATACGAACATTCACACAGGGTGTAAGCCTATTCGAAATTGAACTAATATCCTTGTTTCATGTTGTACTCATCGATTCCTACAGGTATGCTTTCCGCAGGTGGCAAGTCCAGTCCACTGACTTAGATGCTGCTCCGCACCGTTAATTTAAATGAAACCATAAGCAGGGCCGGATTTATGCAAGTTCAAACTTCGCACACAAATTCACAACGTCCAATACACAAAATTACTTTTTGCGGGGCGTGTAGGCATAGGTTAAAAACTACAGACTCAGGCGTGTCCATCAGTGGACGTCTGATGGCTGAAATGATGATGATGATTAAAGTAAAAATATTGGCGAGCAGTGTCAAGTCCAATATTTATATTCTATATTGTAAATCCTTAGAAAATTGGAGAGTTTTTCGCCAGGAACTAGGTGGGAGATTTCTGTACAGTTTATTTTTAAGAAACAATAATTTTGTTTAACGAGAACAATGGTCGTAGTATTACTTTTTATTTTAAATAATTATGTCACTGTGTTGAATGACAACGTTCTCATTCATATTAAGTATATTTGAGGGCTTCTTTTTGGTTCGTACTGAAGCCTCCAAACTCAGTCTCACTCAATACGAATAAGACTGTAACTATTTAGCGCAATGTAACTCTTTATTTTGCTACAAGAACTGGGTAGTTTGACATTGGTCTAGTCGTTAGGTAGTTAATTGTTTGACCTACGAAATGCCTGACCTTGGGGATTATAAGGTTCCGGCTTTTGCATTATGCTTATTTGCTTGAAGATAATTTTTAACTAAATTCTTCATGAATACCTAACACTGCCTAGATCTACGAATAATGCATCGTAATGTTTAAAAAGAAGATCCTCATAACAACCATCTTACATGTCGTTGTATATCAAATATACATCAACATAGGTTTATTGTAGGTACGTATCCCATCAGCATTATCGGCTTATTGTGCGTAAACAACATGACGACAATTGTACCTATAGCTAAAAACGTGCTTCCACATAACTTTCACCCTCGATTCAATTACATTTATTACAACAGCTTTCTCACAGTTTCCTCTGTAAGTGACGTTTTGTAAAGAACAATCAAATATGGCAGAAAATAATAATAACTTGTCTAACACTAAATTAGAATCAATTTCGCTGATTAGATATCATTATATTATAAATTATAACTAACAAATCAGCTGTAATTATGTATATTTAAATCATATCTTTAAGAGTGATGACTTTCTAAGTTTTTAGACAATTTGACGGAGATTTCGTAACCAAAATAAATTCTGCTAACCGCATGAGATTGATGTACTCTAAAGGGTTCCGTGATGGCAACGAAACTCGTCGTTTGTACATTTAGCTACTGAACCTTAGATTGCTGTAATTAAAGTCAAAGTCATAGTCTAAGTAATTTATTTGTTTGAAGCATGGACATTTTTATAGATGTTATGCAAGGAAGTGATACAAGTTACATGTTTCGCCTTTGACAGGCATACAATTTTTTTTTTAGATAAAACGCAATCTTATAAAAATCTTTCATTATTAAAATAGCGAAAATGAGAGTTAAACTATTCGTAATATTTTTTCCTCTCACAATTTTTCCAAAATGAATCTCCTCGCTCGCTCCTGCATGTCATCGGGTGCAAGCTATGGAATGAACTCCCTTCCACGGACTTCTAGCAATGCAATATAGGAATCAAAAAGGTATTTAAAGTTTCGATGAGGAAGGAATTGCATCAGTTCCCTACTGTTGCAATTGTATGGGCGACATTAACCGTTTATGTTTACCAACGCGGAAACATAAAATCTTTCACACCTACTTCACAAGGTTTATATAATCCAGGCAGCTAATTGTATATTTATGCAAGATTAAAATTTAAATACTAATACATGCGTCTCTTAATTATTTTTAATAAGTTGCTTTTACTTTATCCGCCTAATACGTTTGATAACTATCAGAAATAACTTTAGGAAAAAATAACCTGACCACAAAACGCATAAGAAACATTACTTTGCGCGTGTTCCAACTGCTACAAAATCGGAGATTAAAGTAACCCTGAAAAGCAGTTGTTAAAAACACCGCGACAGCTTCCTAACTTAATATACGAGTTTAGCAAGTTATGATGTCAAAACTTCGACAGCATATTTATTATTTAAATATATTTCATTTAGGCATAATTTATTGTAAAATGTGATAAGCACCAAGGGACCCATTGAGTTGTCTCCTTTGGTCATTCATAGACAGTAAGAGTAAGTTTGACCGTTTCTTTAAGGACCATAAAGAAGCGTTATAAACTTACTCTAGCTCTCTATGAATAAAACCGTTTGTTTCCAACAAGAATCTGGCTACACCCTTTTTGAAGGGCCCCATAGCGGTCTAGGAAAACAGCCAGGGGAAACTGATTCCACTATACTACTGAGATATTTGTCCATTACCTTAAAAAGTTTAGTTTTAAATACATCAAAGTTGTAGTAGCCTTATTGTGACTCGAATACTGGTATAATATTTCAATACAGCCAGTCAAGCGAAGCGTGTGTCCACGGGCTGAGTATGCGCATGACCGAGCGCAGTATATCTAGATCTAGATCACGGGTTTCAAGAATGTCAACGAGGAGGGATATGGACATACCTTCGATATTGGCCTTTAAGACCACCACCGCTCCAGCCCCGGTAAGATTTCAGTGCAATCAGAAACTTATTTCACATTCTTACTCTTAAAGCCGGTTCCTACATATTAGAGGTACTATAAATATTAATTTGCCTTTTATTGGGTAATGGCTCGTACCTATCTTAACGACCGTACATTTCAAAAACGTCTGGGATCGGCCCCGGAGTGGTCCATTGTATGTTACCCATAACACAAGCGTAACTTGCTTAATTTGGGGATATACAATGTGTGTGTTTGTCTGCCGATTATTATTATTTGCTGTACTATCGGTTAAAATTTGACATAAGCTCCATACAAATAATGTCAAATTTCTACCAATGATAAGATCAAAGAATGGATAGTAAGATATAGAGACCAGGATTTTTTGTTTATACGAAAAAACATTCGTAATACCGTGGAAGAAGAATACCATGTTTCCATGGTAATGAGACTCTTGAAATACAAATTTACCGTAAATAAATTCTATCAATTTATATCTTTAGATATATGGTAATGCGCAACGAAGATAGCAAACTCCACTTACGCATATTTTTTATAAATTTTGTTGTTAAAACGAAAATTGCTTTAGTTCAAAAGTCACACGAAAGAGAATAGTATTTTATTATTTTTTATTATTCTTAGGTCCCTCTTGAAATACCGGCATTTCGAAAGATTATCCATGCACCGAAAGAAGGAGTACCCCGATGGTCTATACGCCGCGCAGTATGCCCTGTTTGCTCGCAAAAATGGAAAGATCGAAGTTCTATTAACAACATCAAATATTCAGGTACGTAGCAATTTAAATAATAAAATAAAAACAAAACCGACTTCACACTAAAAAGTATAAAATAAAAATTTATGTTTTACTTGACACCGACTTCAAGTTGTTATAGAAAGAAGTTGGTGCAATATTTTTTTTTGCTCAAGTACTCCAATTGCTTTAGAAATAATATATTAAGCACCGGTAGAAATTGCATAACTGGCATGCATGTAAAAATTTGGCATCTCACTCTTCGGTGTATATGCTCTTTATCTTCAACAAGGGTCGCTCTCGATCTCCTTGCGATCCACAAATTAGATCCCTAAGGGTAACTCAATTTCTCCGGGGATCCACTTATCAGATCATAACCTGGTGACAATGGGACCAATTTGCGAGTATAAACCTTTCGATTCAAAGAAAATTTTTGAAACTCAGCCCAGAATTGACGGAAAAATCAAGTAACGAACATACAAAAAAATATACAGATTAATTGAGAACCTCCTCCTTTTTTCAAATCGGTTAAATGTAATTTTTTTTATTAATTAACCTACATTACTTGTATAATGATGATGTGGTATCTTATGTCACTTTATGTTGAATGCTTTGCAAAAAAAAAACTTTTTTGATACATAATAATTACAGCTACGAAAATAAAATATCAATCTTGATCAGATTACTGAGAAAAATAGTGTAACTGTAACACATTTTCGATAAATTGTCTCCATAGAATAAATTGCAAAGTTAGTTACCTGTAATGTATAATATTTTAAAACTTTGCACTCTGTTGGCTCTTTTAGGTGAAGTCTCGAATTACGTTCATACACTGTCTAAAGTATATCAAATTTAATGAATATCAGTTCACATACATATCCGTACTAACGTACATTCAAATATCCTAAAAAAACAAAACAGAGATGCATTTTACAGTGGTCGTCTTTGAATCGGTGTTCATTCATGTCCGTAGGTCTCGCTAAGTTTTGGCTTCATATACCGGTCCTTCGCTTTTTTATCCAACCCCTTACAGAAACCTTGCGCGGATTGTCAGTCCACTGGACTAGAAGCGTCTTTGTATACTACAGTTACTTATTGGATGCTATTACTACTCCAGAATGTCGATCTTGTGACAGATGACCAGTATAATAAAACTGTTTCACAGGTTTAAAACGTAACTCTTCTTCAGAGTTGCCTTCGATAAAAGCATCTGCTCGATTGCGTACGTCAATAACTTCATCATAGTAAGTTAAACTTTATCCACGTTTTTTAAATGAAATTGAACTCGTTTAATGTGGTAATGTGCAAAAAGTTTGTAAATAATATTGATTTCAAAATTAACATGAAATTGGTAGTTTTCTTAATCTAACTCCATATCTGATATCCATAAAGGTATAGACATTTATATGGTCTTGTGGTGTTTTAAACTAAATCTATGGTTTTACCGAATGGTGGGTTATATTGTATAGGATGTTCTCCATATTCTTTTATTCAAAACCAGCTTGATTGAAGACATATTTATTTTACAGACTTGACAGATACATGACATGACAATTACACAAAGACGAACCATGGATGTGATACCCTTAGCTAGATATTACAGATCTAAGCTGACACCGTTTACTTTCTTCCTTGAAAAATGAATTCAACATCTGTCCCTATAGGCTAATAACACGTTTAATATTACGTATATCAGTGTGAAATTCGATAATTATAAAAACGTTCCCTGATCATGACATAAGATTTTATGAATGAACAAATAAACTCATGAACCGTCTATACTTTAATTTTGAAAAAATAAGGTTTTGACGGTACATATAGATATCTAGGCAGTCGATTGTGGTGGTAGTGCCAGTATAAAATAAATCAGTAATCGTAATACAATTGTTATTAATGTGAATATTTGTTTTAACGATGTTACTTATATTTCAGTACTCCACGACCAGCATTAGTAATGGTAGATGAAAAAGTTGGTGCATTGCGCAACACAAGTGCAGCTTGGCAATTAACCCGAGCTCGACGTTTTCGACTCCCCAAACCGCAGCTTCCCCCGCCAGAAGCCACTGCCCCACCAAGTGCTACTGCCCCTTTTGCTCGAAAAGACCTTGATTTACGAGTCACACGATTTCTCACCGATGAAAATCGAAAAATTTAAATTTATAACTACAACATTTTTCATTACACGTATAAAATACCTGCAACCCTTATGTATTTTTATTCGTGATAGAAAAATTGTTACTTACTATGTATAAAGTTTCAACTAATAATAAACCCATATCATGAGATGTATGTCAGGATAGAAGAGTGTGGAAGGAAAAGACATATTGTGCCGACTCCAATCAATTGGGATATGGTGAAAGAAAAGAGAGATCATAGAAATCCAGGAAAACCTCGGCTGAGAGTTCATTCTACATTTTTAACTGGAATGATAACAGTGGCAATCAAAAAATAAAAAGTGATTGTTTTTTTTACCAGACCTATCTATTCTTGTGTATTTTAATGAGCTGAAGCCGAAAGGTTGTATGGACCAAACTGCCAACAAATTCGGATTCAGCGCCCGAAATACACAAGAGTAGATGGGTGTGGTAAAAAATATAGACATTTTTGGAACGTAGTTCCTTATTTTATTTCTGTGTGAGCCGGTGTTACAACCCCTTAATTACAACTTATTTTAAACGTTGTTATTATTCGAGCAGTGTATTATGAAGGGATTATTGTGTCGTAACACTTCTTTGGAACAGTGCCTATTAAAAATTTTAAAATCGTTTTTAAACGTAGACAGCAGTAGTAGTAGTAATAGACATTCTCCGTCTACGTTTTTAAACTTTCAGCGCCGATTTTTCAATTACCCCAAAAAGTTATTCATGGACTAAATTATAAAGCACGCAATTGTAATTTTTTGATATTGGATTTTATTCCATAAATATTAAATCTGATGAATGTAAAATGGCAATAAAATAATTAAAGTTTAATCTTAATGCAGTTTATTAAATTTGGAATATTTAAAATTGTCCCTGCTTTATTACAAACAAACACTGTCTTACAGCCTGGTCACGGACTGGTTACCGTGAGCGATAGCTAAGTGTGATGCGACGGGAGACTAGAACAAAATTCAATATGATTAATCAGTAGTTGCTGCTGGTCTCTGTCGCTATTGTAGACTATATTATACGTGGCATAAATATTACTTTATCACGTAGCTCATCGAATCGCGCGTCGCTGAACCCAAGTTCGCAATCGCCCTATAAATGCAATACAGCATTTATAGGTCGGCAGCCCGCAACACAAAAATACATATATTAAAATGTATGAAGCACAGAGTACTTATATATACGGGTAGTATGAAGCATGTCACGAATCGTTGCGGGTTGTGACGCTCGTCGCTCACCCTAAGCTCGTGGCCAGGCGTAAAGTATATTTTCCATGATTTTTATGTGTCAATGTCATAAATTATAATATGTCAATTCCAATTAAAATAATTGAAATGCAAATTCCGTAATCCACCGATAGTAAACAAATTTAGGCCTTGGAGTTTTATAAAATTTATAGTATTATATTATCTATGCCATAGATAATTTTTAGAAAAAATAGCCTTGATTGAAGCTATATCTGGCTTTATCGCCAAATATCAATAAAGAAAAGCAAAAATTATCTGTAAAATATATCCTATAGTAGCTAAAATGAGCCTATTAACGTATACTAAATCAGTTTTATTTGCTGCAAAAGATTGCATTAATATAAAAGGTTCTTTGCGAACCCTGATGTCGAAACAATTGGTGTACAGCGAATTTGGAGATCCTCTTCATGTTGTAAAATTCAGGGAAAGTCATATTCCACCCCTAGGCAGCCAAGACGTGCTGGTTCGAATGTTGGCGGCGCCAGTCAATCCTGCTGATATTAACACCATTCAAGGTACCTACTGATAATATTTGACGAAGCTTGCCCTTTCCTACATTTCCTGAAAACCAATAATTATATCCTCCTGTGTGTGTGGTAAAACTTTATAGAAGATATTATAAAGGTATTTATTTATGTTGCTTATTTTTAATTTTGCAGTTTGAACAAATATTACTGTTTGCTAGTAAATAATTCCAAATGATTATTATTTTCAGGAAAATATCCAGCCAAAGTTAATTTACCATGCATCCCAGGCAATGAAGGTGTGGGTATTGTAGAAGAAGTTGGAAAAGATGTAAAAGAAATTTATCCTGGAAATAAGGTCATATTAATAAAGCCTGTACAGGGGTCATGGAGGGATTTAGCAACATTCACCAAAGATGTTTTGAAAGTGGTCCCGGATTCATTAGGAATAGTTGAAGCTGCTACCCTTACTGTAAATCCATGTACAGCTTATAGAATGTTGACTGATTTCAAATCTGTAAAAGATGGACTTGTAGTTATACAGAATGGAGCAAATAGTGCTTGTGGACAAAATGTAATTCAAATCTGTAAAGCTTGGGGTGTGAAGAACATTAATATTGTAAGAAACAGACTAGAAATCAATGAACTGAAAAAGTACTTGCAATGCTTAGGAGCTACTTATGTTCTTACAGAGGAAGAGTTGCGGTCAACAACAATTTTCAAAGAGAAAAAGATAGACAAGCCTAGTCTAGCCTTGGATTGTGTAGGTGGTAAAAGTGCATTAGAAATTTCGAGGCATTTACAACACTCCGGTCGTATGGTTACATATGGAGGAATGTCTAGAGAGCCCGTTACAATACCAACATCATCATTTATTTTTAAAAATCTATCGTTCTTTGGCTTTTGGATGACAGCTTGGAATGAAAAGGCTAACCCTGCTGAGAAAGATAAGATGATGTCAGAACTGATAACTCTAATGTGTGAACAAAAATTAAAAGGTCCAGTCCACAAAATGGTCAAATTTGATCATTATGAAGAAGCCTTAAAGAATACACTTACTTCACAAGGATTTACTGGTTGTAAATATATTCTTGATTTTAGTACATAATTTTAAGTGATCATATTAATCTAATTTGTTTTCAATGTTTTATATATGTGTATATACTGAATAATATAATAAAGTTACTTGTGTTTATCAAAATGTTTTTCCTTAGCTTTAAAATATTTTTTTATTGTTTATTCAATTTCCAAATAACAATTTTTAATGTTTATTGATATTTGAGCTAGAGATGAAGTCAGGGTAGATTGGTTGGTAAGACCTATCTAAGATATCATTCTAATGGTGTGAGTTCATATTTTGGTTGGTCAGCATACACTGCTTAGGTAGTCTTAACTAATGTGTTTATTGTTACCAAATTTAGATGGTAAAGAAAATTTTTAATATTTGAAATCCACTAATCTGGGACAAGTGCAGTGGATATAGTATGATATACTACAAATAGGCAGGCTTGCGCCCAACACTGGAATATTTATGGCCTCATGTTAATACATCACTTAATTACCCTTTTCAGGAAAGAATTTGTCCTTGCCACGTTTACCCTGTATACCAGGAGATGGAGTTGGAGAAGTAGTAGAAATAGGACACCATGTGTGCACAGTAAAACCAGGTGACAGAGTTGTGTTAACATCAAGACATCTAGGAACATGGCGATACTATGGTGTATACAATGAGAGAGACATACACATAGTTTCCCCAAATATCCCATTGCCTGAAGCTGCTATGTTAACAATAGCTCCATGCATGGCTTACAGAATGTTAAGAGATTTTAAAGATCTGAAACATGGTCAAACTGTTATACAAAATGCAGCCAACAGTCCATGTGGGCAAAGTGTCATACAATTATGCAAAGCCTGGGACATAAACACATACAATATTGTTGCCAATCATTGTGATTATGAAGCTGTTAAATCACATCTCTTACGCTTGGGAGCAACTGCTGTTCATACATTAGAGGAAGCTGAAGAGTTGTGTGCCTTTACTACATCTTTGAAACGACCTGCACTAGCCCTAAATTGCTTAGGTGGCCGATATGAAGATGTTATGTTAAAACTTCTTGAGCGTAATGGAGTAATTATTTATTATGGGTGTGCTTATAATCTACCTATGGCAAAGCAATTCCTTAGATGCGATTGTAAGTTTTGTAAATTCCACTTGAGCGATTGGGATACTAAAGCAACTTCAGTGCAAAAGGACGTAACACTGAAAGATATTGTCCAGCTTATGGTTATTGGGAAGTTTAAAGCACCGCTCTATGAACCAATAGAACTTAAAGATTATGTTCATGCCTTTAGAAATACGGTACATTGTGAAGCATTTTCAACTGTAAATTATGTTTTTGATTTTACATTGCCGTGAACAAGTACAAATTTTGTTTTAAATTATAGATTTAAAAAATACGTATAACGGAACACACCAGTAAAAAAACATCTTAATGTCAAAACCAGCTGATCTGTCACAGTACCTATTGAATTGAATTTTGAAAATAAATCAATACTAGATAAATAGGTATAAATAAATTGATACAAATTTTTGTTGATTAAATGTTGTAAGATTACACACAATATATTAAAGTATACTTTTGGAGGTAATAAGTTACATTTAATCGTAACTACAGAGAACGTGTTTTTAATAAAGGCAGGGGAATTATTTGTATTTTGGAATCAATGGATAAAAACACGTTCGAAACATGCGAGTATCTGCCTTTAAATAATGGGGAAAACGTCCCAGATCAGTACTTTGTTGTTCAAGACGACGGAACTCTTTTAAGTAAGTTCAAACTTTTACATACACGTCAATAAAAACAACTACATACAGCAAAATATTCAAATCAATATTAAAATGCTTGTTGAACAGTAAACCAGCAAATACACTATGTTACTGAAATCGAAGAAAATAAGGATGATGCACAATCTAGTTCAGTTAATGTATCCCCAAAACATTTTGTTGATGCTAATAACTCCACTGAACTAATAGCAGTCTCTGGTAACGAATTTACTATTATTCATAATTTTACGCTGTAATTTAGATTTAACCATTTTTTTAAATTTCTATGAACTTTTGGCTTAAGATAAGGAAGATTTTTTTTGTACAATTGGTCATATTGTCTGTAAGTAACAATTAAGCATATAAACCACTTATATAGTTGCCCATGTATTTTGATAATGTTACCAATAGATATAGATGGGGGCATATTAGCACTATTTACATAAAAGATTTCAACCCTTAAAAGGGGCCAAATTTAATATTATTTTTATCCATAATCTGCCAGCTGCCATCAAAATTGCTGTGCCAAAACCAAGAGGATTATATCATCTTTTATTGTGATACAAATTCTATGTACCTAGAGGGAGAAAGCATCAGTTCAACATTCATTTCAATTATCTGTATTTGACCACAAATTTATGGTGGTTCTGTATTAAAAGGTTAAAGTCATATATTCATCATCATCATCATATCTTATTTAGTGCATGACAGCATAGTTTATGTTAATGGTATTTTAAAAATAAATACAAACCGGATGAGGTTTTTTCAAACCTCAAGTTCTAGTCCCCTGAACTTCACTACATCTTATGGGAATATTTTTCATGTCTAACACCATATCCTTTTTAGATTAGCTGCATAATGCACAGTATCTTGTATGAAAAATAGTCTGTCTGTTAAAAATGATAATGTGTCTTAACTCATTTCAGATCAACTTATTTCTAGTGAAGGAGAAAATAACTTATACAATGGCACTTTTATATTACAACCTGGATCAAGCTCTCCTCCACCACAGGTCTATATTTTGTTAACTCAACAGACATTATAAATTCCTATGTGTTGTCATTGTCAAAAGCATGCAGCTGGTCCACTTGATAGAAAGGGCTCTTAAAACTTTTATGATGTCTCTCTTAGAGGACAGGTGCGGTATAGTTATAGGCACAGCTATTTATTATTTGAGATATAAAGTGAATTTTGGGTGGTTATAAAGCCTTCAAGCCTATATTAAAAATTTCAGATCTGTTAATAATAATTTAATGCACTCTATAACTACACCCCATTACATTGCAAAAATAACACCTCTCTAAGAAGTTTTGTCCAAGTTGTTTATGTATGCAAAATATACTTTCAAAAGTTGGATGTGATAGCTCTAGAGAATGACAGTGAATGTGCATTATCCTATAATGAGAGGGTAACAAGTGTCAAGTCAACAAGTCCATCAATAATGATCAATCTTATTACACTCACAATAAGAGCAAAGCATATTAAACATAGCTCAATGGTATTATATAGGTTTACAGGCAATCAAACTGGAAAATGTCACTGCACAAAGGCAACAATTACATTGTTACAATTTGGGCCACCTGCATATCTGTAAACAAAGCACATTTATTACCCGTCGCTGTTTGAGCTAATAACATTGAATCCTTTTACGACCATCTTCTTTTGTTTACTTTGTGTATAAAAATTCTGATTGGAAAAACAGCCCATAGTTATTGTAATCTTTATGGTAGTCATTATTCAGGTATGTTTCTTAGGAATTCAGTCCATGCGGTCCAGCAGACATATTGTATTAGTTTAGTATAAAGCATTGCCTCAATGGAGGGGTAAGGCAGTCAAACAATAACCACAAGTGAGGCAAGACGTGTGTACATTCGCTAATCTATATAGTGACGGACTTTGCGCGTGTTATGTTGAATCTTGCATTATGTTGGTATTGGTTGTGCTCAGTTATATTTGTACCTGTGTTATACGTGTTTGTATAGTTCTAATAAAATCTATAGTAATTCTTACGACATTTTAATTCGAGTCCTAAAACTCGTAACTAGTAGAATTAAATTAAGAAAAACTATTACTGAATTTGGAATATATCTATATATGAAAGGGATAGTAAATATTAGTAAATGCATTCATACAGTGGGCTCCCAGTTTAGTAATACTATTATTTCAGAATGGGCAATCATTGACTTCATAATTAATTTTACTAGTTTTGTTAATGATTTTCTTTTTTGCTTTTTTATTACACAAAATGACTGTGTTTCAGCACAAGTAATCTATTTGGCCTGTTTCTATGTTTATTCATTTACTTACCATTTTCAGGGTATGGTAAAAAACTAACTATAGATATAGATACTAGATATTTTTTATTAATTGAAGCAGGCAAACAGGCAGATGACTCACCTGATGAAAAGGAAAATAGTGTGTTTCAAGTTGTTCAGAAAATATGTAATTTTTCAGATAGAGGAGCCAGTCGTCGATCAAGTAAAGGATGAATCACAAGATTTAAATATAGTTACTGTTACTTCTAATAGTAAACAGACCAGTGTTTTCACAGAAGTAAGTTTTAAATCAATTATGCTTTCTTTGGCAGGGTCCCAATAATTTTTTCACTACTTACACATAGGTACAGTTTAATCAAAGAGACATAGTCATGAAATCATTAAATCTTACAAAATTAAAAATAGTTAGATAACACATTATTGCTCACCAAAATAAACAATTACAATAAATAATTACATAATCATAATACTTTTTGGCAAAAAAACAGGTGGTTTTACTGCTAAAAGCGATCTTTTCCAGGCAACCTAGCTTAAAAGAAAATCTTAACTAATCAGGCCATATAGGCGCAGAAAATAAGATATGAAGGTACAATTATATAATTACACAAGGATATGCCCGCGACTTTGTCCACGCTTGACTTGAAATTCCCGCGGTATTCCCGGGACATAAATTACCGCAGGGTTTGAAAAAATAATGTAAGCTATGCTATTGTTTTAGTGAAAACTGTTGTAATTGGTAAGCTTATTTTTATGCACCTGAACAATTACAGCTCCTGGGAAAATTCCCAGGATAAAAAATATCACGCATTTTATTTACATAAAATTTGCTATCGATCAGTGAAAAGCCACACTGGAATTCGATTTTTCAATCTGACCATTTCAACAAATTATTCCCCGAAAATTTCCCGCCGGATTCCCAGGATAAAAGTAGCGCAGATTTTAAGTCTAAGAATTAGCTATCAATCAGCGAAAACCGCATCGAAATCGACCCATTAGTTTTTACGTGAATCCCGAACAAACGGACAAGAAATCTAAACAAAATTGCACCATGTTCTTCATCGTTTATATAGTCCTATAACTATAATAGTTTTGAATTATTTCTCTAATGATTGAAATGTTTACCCCAGATAACACTAAGTGACGAACAGTATCGCCTTTTAGAGCAGAAAGGCTGGATATTATTGGAGTATAATGACAAAATATTTGTATTAAATACTTTGGGACTTCATGATATTACAGATAATGACCGTGAGTTCAGATTTAATCATCATTATTTATATCCTTTACAATAATGCAGTCTCTATAAATTGAAGCTATGGCTTAAGATCTAATATCCCTCAGAGAACATGCACAACTTAGTAAGTCTTCCTGAAGTAGGTAATGTGCGTAACTTTCCACTTGCCATATAGGAAAATATCAGAATGAACATGTCATTGATTAATTATGATATTCTCCCGCCCAGATATGAAAACCGTTATCCAACTCGTATAAATGTGGCCGGTAAACCGTCCTCATTTGTAATTCATGTTTAGAGGCTCTAATTTAGCAGTGGGTAGTGCAAGGACTTTTAATATTGTTACGTGCGAGCGGGGTACGCACTTAGGATTGGAAGAAAACACCACTTTTTAACTAAGAGCTCTCTGGTTCTAAATTCTCTTGTTGCTGGACGGCTGCCCTAGCACGGATGTTGACGCCGTCTCTCGGCATTACTGGCATTTTATCTTCCAATTCCACTTCTGACACCAAATGGTTGCAGAAGTGGGATGGTGTATTTATGTCTATATCACTGTGAATTCTACACTATTAATAATATATTTTCAATCTGACATCGATTTTTATTAAGCGTTTATTAGATTAGTTATAAAGATGACGCCTTCCCACTCATTTTCCTACAAAAGAGGCGTAAAAAAACATTAAATCCCTACGAAGTACGCAACAGCTTCAAGGACATAGTACAATAACCACTTACCATAAAGTCCCTTTGCAGGGCAAGCAGTTTGTGATTTCCAAATTGAACAAAAATATTCATATGGTTTCAGAACTTATACAGAAGCTGAGAAATGAAATCCAAAGTCACACGAACAATGAACCGAGCTCAAGGTAATTGATTGTAATATTGCTTTCATTTAATCCTTATGTAAAAGTAACATATTTATAATCTAATTCAGCTTGTAATATAGAAAAACAATATTGAAGTATCATGTTGCCCTTCAACATCAGTCGTGACCCAAAGCTGCACCTAAGATGATTACACACTCTCTTCTCACTTTGCTTCGAGATATACTGACGTTTATCAGAACCTTAATAATGTTCAAACTTATATTTTAAACAAATTATGGTCGAATTTCGACCACTGGACGGACCATGATGGAGTTAGTCACTAAGCGATAACCCAATGCCCCAAGTCTGGTAATATTTGTATACGAAAGCGACCATTATGGTAACATTGTGCCGCCATTGATCGAATATTTATATTTCAACACGATAGTTATAGCAGATTTGGGGTGGGGACTTTATCGCCTGTCCCTATTAACAGAGTCAGATCTGCAAATCAGCAACTTTACAGGAGAGCGCTCTGAACTTTGCATTGCTTATATTTTTTTACTACAAGAATTAAATTTTCAAATAAAAAATTATATGTCAATATATGTTCAAGAGCTTATTTGCAATGCAATTAAATAACATTTTTACTTATCTAAATATCTGAAAAGCTAGTAATGGCTTTGTTATCCGTACATGGGTCATCATGATTTGTCGGATCTGTCACATCCAACAAAGTTACATGGACAAAAATATTTATTCTTTGTAAGAAGTGCCACATACAACATTGTTATTAGTAAATCCTATTTAAGTTTATGTCGTATTTAAATTGATATTATAAATTAAACACAATTTGTAAAAAATTTTAAATTAATAAATATTCCAACCAACAAGAAAGTCGGATGTGGTATTACCGACATAGTTTACATTCTACAAGACCGTAAATAATGTTGGACATGGTACATCCGACAATGTCAATCGGAAAATGTAATATATTTTATCAATTAAGTAATATTATTATAATAACAAAAACCTTTACGCAATAATATTTGCGCCAAACTAGCTCGTGACAAGTGCATGTTCCTCTAACATAGTCCGCACTGGCACATCCGCGTGCGCATACCCCCCTCACGCCTCGCTAAGAATGTCGAGTTAACATTCGTCATTGTTAATGTGGCTATTTTGAAAACTATGAGGAAAAATTACCTTTTTGTTGCTGCTATTGAAAAACAATGTTTTTTTAGGGTGATTAGTGAAATAAAACCAAAATGTCAAAAACTGCATATCCTACATTGTTAATAGGGACAGGCGTTTTTAACATAAAGATTTAGCGCGGTAGTATAAAGCGTTTACTGACACGCTAACGTTTATCAATGTTTCAACATGAGTGAAAGTAATATATATATATATATATATATATATATATATATATATATATATATATATATATATAAATATGCATGAAATATGTTTTAGTGACTCCAAAATTGAAAATGATCCCAGCTCTACGACAACGATTTTACATGATTCGCAAATTGAAGGCAATACTAATTTCGTAGATGAGTCTGTTCCGGAAACAACAGAACATGTTGAAGAAATGTGTTTAGACATTGATAAAGAAGGTACCATTTTTTAATTGTTTGTTTTAAATGTTAAATTGGATTAGATGTTTTTACTGATTTAAATAATTAATATAAAAACATTCTTCAATTGAGTGTTACAAACTTTTGAAAGTAAAAAAATCTGTTCATATTTTTCTTATTCAAAAAATACTTTTTGCCTTTTCCAAAGTATTAAGTATTCCTTTTCAATTATCAACATTTTGTTTATACTAAATAGTTTTTTAGCTATGTAATATTGATGTAAAAGTGACTTAATTTGGATGTTAGTATGTTTTTCACGGTCTTAGATATGCATTTATAATATTTTCGTTTCAATTATTATAATAATACTATTATTTTATTAATTTCATACTTATAATAATACCCACAAAATACGTAGGTATTCGTAACTTACACGGCAGAATCAAATGTTATTTTTCAAAATAATTTACATGTAAGATGCTTTGGCGCTCTTTTATATGAAAATCATTTTAGAATGTATAGTCACATAAGTCATCTGCCTAATTTCTTCAATTACAGACCAAGAAGTGGAGGATCATATAGAAATAAATGACACAACAGTTGCCGAAAATTGCTCAGAGAACAATAATAAGGATGCAAAGGGTGGTAAAGTTAAATCGTTGAAAATAAAAACAAAGCTTTCGTTTAAAGGTTCGTAACTTTGAGGACCAATTTTTTAATCAGCAGATTAAAGTTATTCACAGAGTAAATCATATGCGAATATTAAAAAAGACAGTTGCATGAGAAAAACAGTTGATTTATTTCACTTTTGAATTTAGGCAGGTTATAAGATACCTATTCGAATGATAACTTTTATGTTATTATTGGAAAAGCGGACCTAAGTTAAATAAATGTTCTTTAACTAGACCTAAACTTGGATAGTAGTTTCATGGAAGAGGAATAAAAGAAATTAATATCCCCCAGTCAAAAATGTAATGTCATTCTTCTTTATCTTCTTTTTTTAATCGACAAAAAGGAGGAGGTTCTCAACGTGATTGGTATTATTTTTTCGGGATGTACACTGATTACGCTGAAATTTATGACCCGATTTACATGATTCTTCTTTAGTTTGATGCGGAATGGTTGCCATATGGTCCCCTAAAAATTTAACATACTTTTAGCCCAGTAGTTTTCATTTTATAAACATTTTTTTATGATAATTTTCCGTTTCCGTTTCTTGGGACCTATATTATTAAGGCGCGCGGTATCTTTCGTAGGCCTACCCATAGCTAGACACTAAAAAGTAATTTAAAAAAAAATCGATTAAAAAAACCAACTTTAAAAACTGAAAAGTATAAAATAACCTAATAAAGATTTTGACTTTGAATTTATTTTGTTTATTAAATGACAAAATAATATAAAATTTTCTACATATTGATGTCTACATTTTCTACATATCGAAGAATAGTTAGTTTTCTTATCCTATACACGGTATGGCCAAGAGTATTGTCAGGATTCCTTAGGATGAGCACATCAAGAAAAGCTAATTTGTGGTTTGCCTCTAGTTCCATAGTAAATTTAATGTTACTGTAAATGGAATTGAGATGATCTAGAAATTCAGAGACTTTATTGTTTGAGAGAGAGATAAGGGAGAAAGGAGGTCATCGTAACTCTCATTCATCATACGAAACACGATTAGCGGTAAAATTAAATCTAAGTAATTTATTAGTCAGATTTTTTCTAGCTTTCATTGCCATTCCTTATCGGCCATTTGAAATTAAAACAATCGGTAGTTGTAAATTTTTGAGAAACAGGTTTATTTTGAGCCTTATAGTCTATTTTAGCCAAAATATTAATATTTCAGTAAAAAAACAACATGAACATATTTAATTTAGCAATTTTATAAATATTTTGACATTCCGTCACAAAAACGCGTCAAGCTGTCATGGCGTCCCGCATGACGTCATAGTGTGCAAAACAAACATCTGTTTCATTGAAGTGCTATCTGAGAAGTAATTGATAACTTCTTGTGTTTTGCACACTATGACGTCACGCGCTCTGATCGGCGTTCATTGTCACGTGGCTAATGGCTGCAATATAACAATTTTATTTCTCAAAAATATCAATTAATGTTTAATACTTTAGTTAAAACAATTAATTTTTGTCATATTTAGATCGTAATCTACGATATATAATAAAATCAGCCCATATTTTTCATACTGTCAACTACGAAATTGAATCTATCGCTCCTTCCTTAACCACGAAATACATGATGATTATAAATGGATTAAAGTAATTATTATAATGGAGATTTTGTCTTACAGATATTCCAGATAAAATATTTTTAGGTACAACTAGAAAGGGTAAAAATTTATATGCAAAAGTGAAACATTGCAGTAAGCCACTTGTTATCTATGAAATAAACGCGGATAATCAAGTGGATCAACTAGTCTGTGAGTATTAAAGTTCAGTATTTCCTATGATTGTTTTTAATGTGAAGCTGGTTTACAGGCAGGCGGCCCACCTGATGGAAAGTGGTTACCGGCACCTATAGATGTATGGAGGCCGATACTTTGTCAATTTTTAGAATGGGTTGAAGGGACCAGACATGCATATTAATACTGCCACCAATCCAGACATGCATTTCACAAGGTGATTCTCAAAAGACAGACACTTTAGGGTCTCTGCTTTTCGAATTATTAAGATGAAGAATTTTTCAAAACTATATATAAGCAATTTGTAATTTTTTATGTATCTATCGGATGGGAGTGAAATACACCTCTGAAGCAAGCCATCTTTAAAATATAAAGATGAAAAATATAAACTATCTATACTCTATAAGTTTGGTTATCTAAAGGCGATCGTTCTAAGTGATAAGACTGTCTATGGTTTTTCCTAAAAATATTGCAACTATTGTATTGCGTCTGTTTGTTTGATGAATAAAGTGTTATCTATCTATCTTTACTCCTATTTTACTACTCATCTATATTATTTATGTTTGAACTAGTGCTATAAACAAACGAAAAGTGTAGTGGTACGGTGCTAACTTATTAAAGAACACATCAACAAAGTGTCTTCCAATAAGACAATAAGAAAAGTGCTAATGGACACTTTCTTAGTTAAATAATTTTAGTCAATTTAGGTTATTTAGATTGTACTATTAATGTGGTATTTTTAAATACAACATTTATAAAAAAAAATCTGTGTTATCATTTGAGTATAAATGAATGAAATCTGAATTATAAAATCATATTGTATACCACATAATTACATGACATAAACATTTTATCCGGATTTATTTACTAGAACGACACCTATTAAACAAATGCAATTTATTTTTTTATTTCAGTTGACCCAGATATGAACAGAGGGCAATTCCTAAGTTTAGTGTATAACTTGAACAGAAAATTTATTGACAAGAAACAACATGAAGAAAATGTTGTAGCAGCCAAGTCGGCAGTCGCAGAAATATCTAAAATACATGACTTTGAACACTATATTATTGGTCAATATTTATTTATAACACGGGTAAATACGTTCTTCATTGTTGCTTTATTTAATTTTTGTTATGATCATTTCACTTGATGAGCGATGACTAAATTGCGAATAATGTTAATACGCGAAATTCTTTGGACCTTTTCTTAAGCATATTGCGCGCACAGAGAAGTGACATTTGACATATTTAGAATTTGTACAGAGAAAATACAGAAAACTATTTTTGTATATTAAAAATACATGAAATATAATAATTTTAATCCGATAGCTAAGTCTTTTTTGGTACTTGCATTAAAAAACCCAAGTACTGAATACTCACGGGCATAATGGTCAGTGAGTTTTGCTCTAAAGCTTATCTATAATATATGTATTTTTTGTGTTTTTCTGTTTGCTCGGTATTCATGTAAAAACCCCTGAGCCGATTTCGATGCGTTTTTTCACTGATCGATAGCACATTCCTGGAATTATAATTTGCGGTACTTTATATATTCCGGGAACCCCACAAGATTTTTCCTGAGTGGTTTGAAGTTGTTAGGACAAGTAGTAAATTGGCTCCTTCCGTCCAACGTGGGCGACATCGCAGGCGAATCCTAGTCTTTATACGAAATTGTAGAAGGGTACCTCATAATTTACCAAAAAAAAATATACAGATAGAACCTACATATTTGAATAGTAATAGAGTTTTGACACCAATTTTTTCAGATAACACACAAGATAGATGATACCAATAATAAGCGTTACAAGAGTAAACCGACCCTCCTGACAGCAGTGGTGGAGGCCAATTCCAATGGCTATTGGGAACTAATACCCAATCCAAATCTACTGGACGACATCCTTAAGGGCATCATTCCTGAAGGTAAAAGTGGTGAATACTTCTTTTTCCTCAGCAAAACGACGTCCTCTGCTGTACCCCTCCTAAATTTGGGCCATGTCTCCTAATTCTTCCCATTCCTCATCCGACCCCTGCTGGAGATGGAGAGTTAAGTTTGTCCAGACGCGGTGTCCACTGGTCCCAATTCTACTATTACTCATATCGGAATGGTCTATAACTACCCTCATAATAACAGCACATAATGGTATTTTAGATATAAATAATTTCAATTTTAACTGGTTTGTTGTAACTTATTCGTGTCGTATTACACGAGAATGTTGAGATGGATGTGTGGTGTTACAAGAAATGGGGATCTTTGAAAGTTGCACCGTGACTGAAAAATTGAGAGGAAGATTAAGTTGGTACGGGCATATATGAGGAGGGATGAAAGTCACGTAATAAAAAGAATGTTAAACTACAAGATAGATGGGTACAATGTAACGGTAGACCAAAAAGAAGATGGATGGATTGCATGAAGAATGATATGTGGTGGACAGAAGATGGTATGTCAGAATAGAGGAGTGTGGAAGGAAAAGACCTGTTGTGCCAACCCTAAATAATTGAGTATATAGTCAAAGAAAAGAGAAAGAGAGATATTACCGGGTGCGATGCGATAGCCAGAAGCCAAGAGACATGGAAGAAGACGCAAGCGAAAGAACTTGCTTCGCCACCAGTCCAGTCATACCTCACTTGTCCCCTCGGGGGGCTTCACACAACACTAGGATTTGTTATTACGCGTTGTAATAAAGTTACTTAATTATTATATAGATTTGATATAGATTTTTTTTATTATGTTCCAACGATATTTTGCTATGACACAGACATACGACATGAGAGTATTCTTGTTTTCTTGATCTCCTTTTTTTGATGACGAGAAGGGAGGGAGGAGTTTCAAGGAGCCACCTCCTTGTAACTCCTCGCTTCCTTGGCGCAATCAATATTTAAATGGCAAAGACACTAACATTTTCTTTTCATAATAAATCTTTTTCTATCCTCTTGACCTGCTCTGTATTTCCCGAATTAAGGTCCAGCAATACTCTTGTGAAGTTGTGGTAGCGTAATGACTAGCGCACGCGTCGCAAACTCAAAAGGGCGCGGGTTCAATCCTGACCGGAACGTTTGCACCATTTAGGCAGTTTTCTGACTTTCTAGATGTGCATACTGTTAAAATTACCACGTGCTAACAACGGTGAAGGAAAACATCGAGATAACCGATGTGTCAAACTTGCTAAGCTGCCTTGGACAAGCGTGGCGGGGTATACTGTCCGTTCCCCCTATAGTAGGAAGGTGATTCTCCACCTCCAACCGTGCACATCATTCGCCGCAACTAGGTTTTCTTTAATAATATTACAGCATCTTAAGGATCTTTCCGTTTCAAATGCTTTTTTGATTACAATAATGAGGGCTTATCAGTTAATTGTAGTCAAATATGAATGATTTAACACTATTTTAAAAAAGCATGGTTGCGATCAATGACGCACGTTGGACAATCGCCCGCCAACATGAAGAATTACCCGGAGGCACGAGCCCAGCAGAGGGACAGTTATGGACTGTTATTATATACATACTTTTGTAAGACAATCTCTCATACGAGTATAATTTGGATTGATTTTCAGATTTTGCAAGCAATGACTATTGGAAAACGAACGTATCTCATATACACATAAAGGAAATCAAATCGACAAATAATATTGTAAGAGTGTACATCACGTTGGGTGAACAAGGTAAATTATTGCACTTCTGGCCACTAATGCCGGAACAGATCTCAAGGTTGAAATAGACGTTTAGTAACGATTTGTCTTATAGTGCAGGATATCTAATATACTGTATTTAAACTAAATACTAATAAAATTACAGAGTTGTGTTTCCTATCGCTGGACGAAAAACCACGCCGACGCTCACCTCTACACGCTTGCAGTACTTGTGCAAAGGTCTTCAGTTCAAAACAGGAAATAGAATTGCACCAAGAGGTAAAAAAGCCCAAACATCTTTATTCTTAATCCTAAACATGATAAACTGTAATGCTAGTCAGTTCCTTGTGATACTTGTGAAAGTGGTTATCTAGAGGCGTTTACACCATCAATCAATGGCGAAATCAACGCATTGCTGGCCATTGGGATGGATAAAGAAATTAGACAGAAGGAATAAGATAGAATATGGGGATGGAATAGAGAAGATTGGTTAGGGGGAAAGTGGGTCCTCGAAACTAGCTCATCGCAAACATGATTAGCTTACGGGTAACCGTATCACGCTGATATTCTATGAGAGCGTAGTATCGCAGCCATCAAGCCGCCCCTAAGATCTGAAATCAAGATAGTGATTTTAGCATGGCACGTCAAAAAATTCGTTGGATGTCCCCGAATTTCCAAAGAATACTTTAGGAATGTAACCGGGCATCTAAATTAAACCGCTCCGCGCTGGTTAGCAAACAGTTCAGTTTTGCGCGTCCATTGCTGTGTATTCAAAAAGTAATCAATATGATATTTTCACTTTCTCTTCAAGTTCTATAAGTCACATAAACATTACACCCACCTTCTAATCTAAATAATAAGAAGTAATATAAGTTTTTATATTTAAATGTAGTGCCTAAACGCTTTCTATGGTCGTTGCTTACTAATGTTGTATTTGTGAACACAGTTCAATAAATCTCTGGCCAACTATATTGTACCGAAAATTTATTACGCTATATCGAATATACACTTAATTGGTTATAATATTATTATTGTCTATTTGCAAAGTGTTTCTATTGAAATTAAATGATATGAATACTTATTAGAACCTGTATATCCAATAGCACTTTAGACAATCACATAAATACAAGTTGAATAGTTCACTGGGCCGGCCCATTTTTTGATATTGTTTTTGTATATAGGTATGGGTATGTTGCGAAGTTTAGAGTCTCAGGGTTCGCAGAGAAGTGTTGAAAACGCGCCGACGCCGCTGCATTTCGCGCGTACTCGGTGTTGGGGGAGGGAGACAGACATACAGTGGTGGTCATCTAATTAGAAACACTACCAACGGTCCTTGACATTATGTAAGATACTTCACCGCAATCGTTTTTATTTTCAAATTAAACAATAAATAGGACAACAATATGTTCAACGGTTTATCATTTATTAGAAAAACATTATGAATCCCGTTACACATGTGCAGTTTTAATATTACATTACGGAAAAACATTTAAATCAGTTTTAAGGTATGAACAATAATGGTCAACTAATTAGAAACAACAACAAAAAAGTATAAAAAGCAATATTTTTTTAAGTATTAGTGATTAGTATTGTTATTTATGAAATAGCTACAATCCACAGCCTACCAATAGTTGTAATTAATATTTAGTGGCGTATCCCTTATTTTGAATAACAGCACTGCAACGACGTGGCATTGATTCAATCAATTTCATACATTTTTCTAGGGGGATTGAATCCCATGCTTCAACAAATGCTTCATATAGTTCGTTATGACTGGTGTTACGTTTGTTTGAGACTTTCTTTTTAACAATACACCAGAGATTTTCTATCGGGTTTAAATCCGGACTATTTGCTGGCCAGTCTAAAACGGATACACGCTGTTCGCTAAGGAAATATTTGACGCTATTGGCCATGTGTTTAGGATCATTGTCATGCTGAAAGATCCAGGTTACAGGCAAATGATCGTCCGAGTAGGGAATCATTGTGTGCTCTAAGATATTTTTGTATTGCCATTGATCCATTGTACCTTCAATCTTCCGAACGGGTCCAACTCCACATTCGGAAAAACACCCCCAAAGTTTAATGTTACCGCCACCGTGCTTGACTATACTCCTACTGTATTTATAATTAAAAGCACTGTTTACAGGACGTCTAACATAGCGCTTTCCATTAGGATTTATCATATTTATTTTTGTTTCATCTGAAAATAACACTTTTTTCCATTCTAGTACCGTCCAATTAACATATTTTTTTAGCGAATAATAATCGCTTCTTCCGGTGTTCCTTGGTAAGAAGCGATACCTTTCGAGAGATTCTTCCAAACAATTTAGCTTCCACTAATTTTCGGCGTATCAGTCTTGACGAGATGTTTCTCGGGTCATCAGACGAAAAAACTTCATTTTTAATCTGGTTGGAGCCTTTACTTGGGTCTTTTTTAGCAACACGAACGATTAGCGTATCTTCTCTAGGAGAACTTTTTCTTGACCGAGTCTTTCTAAGAACATTTTCAACAGTTCCATGTGTTTTATAATGATCAATTGCATTAAAAACTTTCTTAACAGAACTATTTAAATGCTCAGCTATTCTTCTGTACGCCCACTTATGATCCATATGTAAATTAACAATTATTTGCCTAGTTGACGCGTCACAACTTTTATTTTTGCCCATTTTGAACAAAATAAAATTCAGATTAAATTTTTTATTGCCGCCAAAATAATAGAAAAAGCCAAGAAAGAAATGTTATTCTCCAATTTCAAAAAAAAGAACGAACTATGGATGCTTTTTTAAAATGTTTCTAATTAGGCGTCCAAGCGGCCACTAACAGAAAATAAACTCTTACATGTGTAAAACTCATTTTGTAATTAAAAGTAAGATATGTTATATATTTTATGCATTTAATGAGTTTTTTATTTGAGTGGCTATATTATTGCATGATTATTAATTATTGAATGTGTATATTTTTACGAACATTTGTACGTTGAAGTTATACTTTCTTTATTCATAAGAAGTGTTTCTAATTAGATGACCACCACTATATATACACATTACTAGAGAGAGAAGAGTATAGTATGTAATGTATGAAAGTGTAAGGCTGGCAACCACGCTTGAAACTTCTTATAAACTCAAGTATTATACCAAATTTAACATTCAGACGTCTTTCAGAGTCAGTGCTTGGGATCAGATGATCCTTTGGCAATTGATATGAAGGGGACAGATGAACCGTACACGAAAATTACAAATGGTGATGAGGAATTCTATTGCTGTTCACAATGTGACGTAAGTAAAGCGTAATTATATACCTATCTATCTAAGGTGTCGAATTTGTACAGTAAGTGGTAATGAATTAAATAAGAATCAAGTAAAATTACAACCAAAAATTTTAAATAAAGGATCAAGTTGGGGGTAGGCTGACTTTTGATACACGACTTCTTTGTCTTTCGTGTTCTTCTCGGCCACTTTCCACTTCTGATGAGTAGCCGAAACGTCGGAATAAAAATCGTTATTTCTGGTTGCGAATAAATAATATCGGAAACCGGTCTGCACTTTTTTGCGTAATGACTAAAAATAAATTTCATCTCACATTTTTGTGTCGTCTACTTCGACAACTTGCAAAATTCTGAAGATCTATATTATTACTATTTTAATAATAATAATAAAGCCTTTATTTCCAAAATGTTTTTTTTACAATAACAGTTTCATGTGCATACATATAGCTTGTTAGTTTTGTTAGATGTTAATTGTAGTATATGTTTGTAGTTAACTAAGTTAGTATTATGTTAGTAATTTTTGGTTAGTCTTGATTTTAGACCCCTCTTCGGGTGAAGGCCTCCTCCATCTTTTTCCAGATTTCCTTCTTTTGGCTTAGGATCATCCAATTATTACTATTAGTCCCGCGTAAACAAATTCACCGGCATATATCACATAAGTAGTTTTTTATTTATTTCGAAGGTAGCAAATAGTCTGCCCAGCTCAAGGAAAGTGGTTCCTGGCGCCTATAGGCGTTTGCAACACCAGTGGCAAGGCCACCGTTATTCTAGCGTTTAGGGTGGGAAGGCGATGAAATAGGGATCAGACAGGAAGAATGGGATATATGATTGGAATAGGAGGACGAGAAGTGGGCCATCGGAACTCTCACTCATCACATGAAGCACGATTTTCTTCTTCTTTCTACTCAAGGCTGTTTCACGACGATAGACTGTGAGAGCGTGGTATAACACCGATCGAACTGGCCCTAAGAGCTGTAATCAGGACAGTGATTCTAGCATGGCCCTACAACGTCAATAGTTAAAATAATTTAAATTTCAGGCGAAATTCATGAAACTGAGCGCATGCGAGAAACACCTACAGACCCATTATTTCCCAAAAAGTCAACAGAAAACGGATGGAGGTTCATCAAAATCGAGCCAGCAGTCAAACTCTGACACGGAACAGAGTGACGCCAACAAGAAACAAAAAAGTCCCGTTTATAAATGTACCATGTGTCCAGGAACATATTTTCATTCTTCCACCTATTCAAAACATTTGATGAGTCAACATATAAAACTAGAATTAAATTAAACAGTTTAACAAATCAGAATTTTTATTTAAAAAAATATATAACTAAAGTTTTACAATAGTGGAATAATTTTCAATAATCACAAATTATTTTTTTGTCGTTTTTAATTAAGATTAAAATCGGTATAAAATGTTTTAACGTAAGTGTTGTTTGAAAACATGTTTTTTCCTAATGATGGCCATTGCTGTGGTTCTATATCTTCTTCTTTTTCTTATTTCCGACATTGAAGAAGAATAAATACTACACAATGAATGGTGATAGGGGAGCCTGCACATTGTAGTTAATTTAAAGAAGACAACTGGAAAAGACTATATAAACATGGAATTCTTTAGATTTCTTGTCTGTTTGTTTGGGATTCCCGTAAAAACTACTAGGCCGATTTCGATGCGGTTTTCAATTATCGACTAAAATTTTTGAGGCTTAAAATCTGCCCTACTTTTTATCCTGGGAACCCTGGGGAAATTTTTCTAGGAAAGATATCAAATGGTCAGATTGAAAAAAATCTAATTCTAATGCGATTTTTTCACTGATCGACGACAAATTTTATATAATAAAATATGTGATCTTTTTTATCCCGAGAGCGGTTCGTACTTGTTCGGGTGCATAAAAATTGCTTATTCCGACACGGTTTTCATGATGACATACTGCAACATACAGCAATCCGGCGGGACTTTTCATGGGTATGGAACAAATTTTAAGTCATGAGAAATTCATATTTCGGGCATCCCGCGGGAATTTTCCCAGGAGTATTATTCATTATATTACTTCAAATCAGATTGGCTTTGAATCATCTCTATATTTTGCTGGCAAGTTGTCTAGATTATATGGACTTAGTTTCTGTGTTATTATTATATGTAAAAGACCAAATTTAGTTTTAATGTAAATAAAAAAAGTCTATGCGGTGTAGCCGCAAGGCAACCTTTAGTATTTTAACTTACAGAACATCATACCCTCATAGATATCATTCGAGCATACCTATTTATGATGTCATTAATAGGCACAAGCAAAAGGAGTCGCATAGCACATTAATTTGTTTGAAAATTATCATATAGTATTTGAAAAGTTAGATAATAAAATATTATTATTATATTTATATTATCGCATGTTATTTATTAAGTAAAAAATATTAGAATATATTGCATCATATCCACCCCTTTTGTCTCATAAAAAACCTAACTCTTAACATATCCTGCAATCACAGTTGGCGCCACCAGTACATAATTGTTTTTTTAAAATTCTCAATTTAAACTAGTAGTATTTTTAAAATAATTCATCTAGAAATGCATCATCCAGGTCATCAAACAAATTACTGCCACCAATTCTATTAGCACCTGCAAAAACAAAATTTATTTTGAAAAACATTATCTTAAAAATGCAACCCGCATATAAGATTTATTCCAACTGGTTTACTACAGACTTCTTCACTTTGTGTTGCAGATAATTTTACTCGCATACCTAATTTCTAAAAATTTAAAGACAGAACCAACATTAAAATAAAATTTTGATGTTAAAAATTAATTTGTAATATGAATTATTCAATACAATTTATTTAATATTTCGTTAGCAACTTGTACCTAGTTAAACAACACTAGTGGGGATAATCATATCCCATCAAGTAGGGTCTGACTGTTTGCCTGGTTTTGGCAATAAGACAAGGAACAAAATTAGAAACAGTAATATGTACTCTCATCTAGCCAACTATTGTGTTTATAAGATGATCATACTGTAGACTGTAGACTTGATATGAAACTGAATCCAGCTTGCAAGTCAAATTCATCTTACCTATATTTTGTAGATTTTCAATCTTTATCACAGTGAAATCTTCTTCATGAATGATTGAATATCCCTCTGGCATTAATATTTCGTCTTCTTTTAATATTGCTGAGCTATAAATTGCTAATATATTACTCAGTGTGATATTTAAATAGTGTTTTTTGAATGCACTTCCTGTGGTTAACACTGTAGGTTTCCTCAATAATAATGCACAATATTCTGCCACAATATATGGTGAAAACTTAGACCATGCATCTCTGTGAAGTGTACATTTAATTGTACCTATAAAGAAGACAAGTACTACATTGTATTTTATACATTAGTTTGTATATTTGTGTTTTATGATCATTCATATAGAAAAAAATATCATTATTATTATAAATGTCTTTTTGAAGCAATTCCATAACTGAACTTCCAAAGCAATCATATCAAAATGTAGTTCAAATTTCATTCATTTTATTGGAATTTTAGTGGGGTAAAACAAACACAACAAACATTTTTAAAACATAACATGCAATAGATTTAAAAAAACAGGTCTGAAGGTAGAGATATTTAAGAAAGAAAGAAGAAAGAATTAGGTTTATTTTTAGCACAAACATATACAAGTGAAACTAACACATTTAAATGAATAAAGGAACAATATAAAGAGAAATACAACCACAAAGTAACAAGAAGAGATGTACATATAATTGGTTCAGCAATAATCTCTATTTTAAAGAAATGTTCGTTTTTAATTTTTTTCTAAAAATAAAATTATGTGTTTCAATAGTGTATGCTGTGTTACTCATATAGAGATAACAATCCGAAATCTAGCTGAAATAACTGGAGTATTTTACAGTAAGTACATGGGAAAAAGAAATAAAAATGTAGCCTATTTATATCATAGATGCTATAAAATCTTCATAATCTACACATGCTCAAACCAACACGCACTACCACCACATTGCATTACACACACACTTCACAAACAAACCAAGACACACAAACAGTCTAAAAATTAATAACCCAGGCACAAAGAGAAAAAAACAACACACATGGCATTTGATAGGATAATATATATAGGTATAGACATAAGGCACACACTGCACAGTTCCTCACCAGCATGTAACAGCTACACTCTACATTAGTATAAGTTTAGTATTAAAAGTAGAATAAATTAATATAATAAGTTATTTGTAAGATACATACACCTCAACACAAAAATTACTAAATTAATGTCACACACAAGAACCAAAATAACTAATAAGCGTGTTTAAATTCTAAAAATTAAGTTGTATAAAAGTGTCTCCAACTCAAGTCCTCAGAGTTGTCAAAAAGAAATGTAAAAAAAATATTCAAAATAGAATTTAAATTACCTGTATTGTCTCTTAACATAATCGAAGGATCTGTAACAGACCTGTCGACTGTCTCAATAAAAGCAGCAATGATTTGAGCCTTCCTCATTCTTAAGTTGCCATTCATAGCCTGCTGTTTGACTGCACTTATTAAATCAACATCAGCTAAATTCCAACTATTTAAATTGCCTAACAAAGTAATCCATATTGGAGATTCAAATAGATCTTTTCTTAGATGGCTCTGAGCATAATCAATATCCTGAAAGAGAGCTCTTCTTTTAAACCACATTTGTGTGTTTACTTGTTTACATGTTTAAGAAATATCAGTTTACAATTAGTATTTATTCCAACTCTAAAACCACTGTTGCCAATTGTTTAAATTTTATAATTAGATTAGACTTTTTAAATGTTTGTTTATAGGCAAACATGGAGATAGACCTGGTCATATGCATATGTAGCTAAGTCACCCATGGATATTTATAACACCAAGGGAGCCAATGTCTTGTTTAACTAATTATGACTAAATGTTTACAACTTTGACAAACACCAGATCATAGTGCTCTGACAAAACCATTGGAGGATGTTTGTATACTAAGACACCATAATTTGCAGTACATTTTTGCTACTAAAGATACATTTATCTCTGGTATCGCATTATCTTTGACATTTCAAATTGTCAATTCCTACAAATAACCAAACACACAAAGTATTAGTTACCTGAGAAAGTAGTTCAATGTGACAAATGTCTTCATCTTTGGATTCTGTAATATTTCCAGTCAGCAATCCAGCTGGTCCTGGAAATTTTCTTTTGGTTTTGTGGCTAAAATGAGAGCTAATTAAATTTCTCTTCGTATGTTTTGATAAATTCAAATCTTTGTCATCTACTTTAGTATCAGGCGGATTTGATGCTTTGGATTCTGTGTTCTCTGTTGACGCTTTTGTAACGTTAAAAGAACTGTTTGAGATGGTATCGTTTTCTTTTTCTACTACCGCAGGTATAACATCTGTAAAGTCGAACTGGGACAACACCTTAAATAAAACACCAATAAATAATTGAAGAATGCTCGTATGAATGTCGTGAAAACGGTAATTATTGAAATTTTAAGATTACAAAATAATACCTGGTCGAAATCATCAGATTCAAACATTTCAAAATAACACAACACAACTCTTACTGTGTAACATTAATTAAATCAACAATTTCTTGAAGTAGATTTATACTTTGAAAATACTTATATCTATTATTATAATAATAATATTATATATTATCTTGAAAGAACTGAAAGAAATACTTTTTTCTAATGCATTTATGGCTTGGCAACTAGGCTTTTAAGCCAGAAAAGAAATACTAAAGACAGATCACAAAGGGTTTAAGCAAGGTTTCTAGGTATAAATTGACCCCGCGAGTTTTTTTAGTTTACTATCGTTTTGTTATCAATTAAAAATCATTCACCCTAATTTTAAACTTTTTATTTTAAGTATTTTTGTGATTTTTGAAAAACCTATTTTTCTGTATTTTTTTTAATAGTATAATTACAACTTAACGAATTTTTAACAACACTCGGGAGCAAGAAGGATAAAGCAATATTATTATAATACCCGGATGAAAAGCCGATGAAGGATTTTAAAACACAGTCTGAAAAAATTAATAATTGATAGTTTTCAAAAACTCGAGATAAAAAATATATGTAAATCAACTTTCCATCCGGAAATTACAACAATAATAATGTTTCATACCTTTTGCTCCCAAGTATTGTTAAAAAACTCGCTATGAGTTAGTTACAAACTAATTATTTTTTTAATAAAAGGATTTTCAAAAAAATCTCGAGATTACTTGAGATAAAAAGCTGAAAATTTTGGTGTTTTTTTTTATTTGATAACAAAACGAGCACGATGATAAAAGCAGTAAACGCCGCGGCGGCAGTTTTTACTCCGAAACCTTACTATATACCCTTTGATTCAGATTTTAAGTATTTTTAATTTAAAAAAAAACTGACGCTTATTATATGTCAACAGCTGTTAACTGGTATTCTCAACCAACCACTTTCTCGAATGAACTGGTTAGAAACAACCACGGAGTACAGAATACATTGTCCAAAATCTAAATTAGAACCATAAAAATATTACTCAAAAACTGAAGTTAACAAAGGAAATGAGAGAAATTTAAAGTTTGCTGAGTGATTTATTATTAAATATAAATATTTATTTTTCATTTTCAAAATTACGAAATGGCTGTATTCGACGTTTTTAACCCCTTGCAAATGATAACTCCTAGATTCACGGAAGAACAGTTAGACCAAATCATCGAATGGTTTGATGCAAATTCTAAACCTCAATTAATAATAAACGAAGGAACTCCAACATTCGTTGTAACTATTGACAAATTTGTAAAGTTTTTTGAATTAAAAATGTATATAAAACAATTTTTTATTCACGTGTTAGAATATTTCTTAAATACTGATATGAAAAAAAATCCTTATTACAGATTTCATAGAAGAAGTTTTCGCTATCCCAGTTATTCAGAAATTATGACAGAAGCAGAAAAATTAAAGGCAGGGGTAACAAGAATGTTAACCAAAGAGCAAGTTATTTATATATTGAATAAATGGGTTCTAGAACCAGATTTAAAACACGAACTTAGTTTGGCTTTTAAGGCACGTAATATAAAATCACTCAATGAGCTCAGACTGCTGTATAAGAGCAGTTGATATTTTATCCATCTTGTAAATGTAACTTTATATTCAAAAGTGAAATCGTTATTTTATATTGGCTACCTCTGTAGTCTAGTGGTCATGATCACAGAATTGGCCTGCCTAGATTAGTAGAACGCATTCCCACCAGGAAAAAAATCCGTTATTTAAGTACTCCAGACTGTGATCTTCCCAAGTTTGTTTCTTTTTTGATTGTACTAAGTACATATAATTTGGGTTCTGTAACGATTTAATTTATATAACGCAAAACAAATGAAAATTACTTTGAAGAAGTTATTGGATTGATTTATTTGATCCTTCATTATCATTATCTATTATGCAATAAATTAATTTATTTCAGATATTTGATACAGAAAATCGAAACTATTTGGAAATAGATGATATCAAAGCTATAGTTTCTGATTATGCAGACGTTTTTCATGAAAACGAATCCTGGGAACTATTACGGGATGCTAATGTACGTGGAGACGGGATTGTATATTATGAAGATTTTATTGAAACCATTTTTAGTATTGCTCCAGAACTAAACGATATAAAGGTGCATTATGTTTTATATCACTCATATATTTTGACCGTCATTACTTTTAACATAAAGAAAACTAACATAATTATAGATGAACTCAGTTTAACAAACAATTAAGACAAATAGTAATTAAATCTCGTTTTCAAACTTTACTTATTGTAATATAAATTCGTCGTTATTGTTATTAAAAATGAAGTTCATCTAATTATTATTCTTGTATTGTATAGTCAACAAAGAGCATTTATTTTAATTTCTAATATTAATAGATTTTCAGGCAATAATTCCACAACTGTAACTGGTTCTTATTCTTACTTAAATTTAGAAATAGATTTTTGATATATATTTTTTTCCAGGCTATTTATTTATACGATAATCCAGATGAAGATCCTTCAGTGCCCCCTGAGCCCGTAGTTGAAGAAGAACCATCGGCACCACCACCCCCGCCTCCTCCACCTCCACAAGCTAAAGGGAAAGGCAGAAGAAAAGGAAAAAAATAAATCTTTCAGATGAACACAATTAAAGATAGCTTGGATTCATCCCATTATGATTTATTCATCGTGATTTAGGTGTTATGGTCACTTACGATGTATTAAATTCTGAATATCTCAGGTGGTTGCATAATACTTATCAGTAAACAGAAAAACGAGAAACAAGTAATCATAATTTTTGTTTTCCAGTGGGGAAATCCAAGAGTTTACTTTGTCGGTCAAAAAATTTATTACGATAAAATATGTAAAATTTACACAATGTAGTAGGTGTCATTATTGTATAATAATAAGAGTTGACTATATAAAAGTACATTCATTTTTAACTGTTCTATGAAATATAATTTCTAAAAATGTTGCAATTGCAGGTTTGGTTCCATAAGCATCGGCTCTGTATACTAGTGCAGCATTGATCATGCCTGATATCTAAATGACAAAAATTAGTTATCTAGCACCCTGTGCAGCTAAAAAATAATATTACGGCGTTCCTTTAGTATTGTCTAAACTTTTTGTATAATTTTTTTATGTACTAAAAATTGTTTTTGCTGTAATCATTAGCTAAATTTTATAAATAAGAGAAGCTACCGTTTAAAAAAAATTAGCCGATAGACATTACGATGCCACAATTTAAAAAAGAAACTGAAAATGACAATGATGAAGAAATATTTGCAAACTTGTCATTCGTTCGCGTGATCTAAAATCTAGATGGGATATACTTTAATATTTAACAGAAATGGATCTCGAAGATAATGCTCTCGGTCTTACTCACGATCAAACAGATAAAATACTACAATTCCAAGATTTAACTGGAATTGAGGATATGTCCATATGCAGAGATGTGTTGCAAAGGCATCAATGGGATTTAGAGGTAAAAATCATTGTCAATATAACAGTTTCTTTTGAAAGTGCATTACTTTCAAATCGCTGGAGCAGATATCTCAGTATAATTGTAACCCTACTAATAGTAGTACTATTCATCACTCGTAGGAGCGTTCGAATTTATTGTCTATAATAAGGTGACGAACTGTACTTATTTACTGAGTTTTGTACTCTTTTTTTGCAAACCGTACTCTTTTCAAATGCTGTACTCTGAAAGTACTCATTTGTATATTAATTAAATATTTAAAATTATAATAAATAATAGTAGAAATTTCCTTATGTTGTCCAGGCACTAATGCTGCTGTTGAAAGCTGAGAGGAAACTTACCCCTTCTGCAACTCCTATGGCGAGGAAATGTATAGTTCCCGAGTTATTAATGTTTTTGTCAATTTCACTTATATATAAGATAAATAGTGAATGGTTACCAGTCGGTTCTGGCGCTTTGGTCTACACAAAACCTAACCCAACCAATTGTTTCAAACTTTACATATTTAAGTTTTCGGATACATACAGTCTCCTATTTAAATAAATCATGTCCTCTCCAAAATGTACACTTTCCGGTGCACAAAAAAAGTGAAAAAAAAAAAATTACCAGATCATTGTCTGAATGTTAAACTTTGATAATTAATTGAATATGTAATTGTAATTTTTCCACTCAAAACCAATTTCAGTTGTTATAAATAAGTCTTAAATATATTACTAAACACATTAACCATTAAAATCACCCAGGACATCATCCGGGGACATATATGTAAACCCAACCCAGTATGTTTTAAAAGGAACAATAATTTTTTTTATTGTTTTTCTTTTTTTTCACCTATGAAATACTTTCAAAGTGTAAGTAAACTTCACTTCACTCACTTCCTTTTTAAACAAAAAATAGTTGGTCACCTTATCTATAAGTATTATTAAACATGACTTTTTTAGGTTGCAATACAGGAACAATTAAATATCAGAGAAGGAAGGCCTTCAGTGTTTGCCACAGAAGCCAGGGCGCCGCCAGTCGTCCATGACCACATAGCCCAGCAGGTGTTCACTGATGAGCCTGCAGAGGGACCTGGGGGTGTGAGGGGTCTCCTACAGTATGTGGTCAACTTAGTAGTATCAATGTGCTACAACACATTAACATCTGTATTAAATTTGTTGTTAAGTTTTGTTCGCAATGATGATAGGAGATGTAAGTATACTTTTTTCACTTCATTCTTCTTTTATAGTTCCTGGTCATGCCATTTTATTTTGGACGTTTTCTTTTAACATAATGTGACTAGAAATAAATAATGTGGTCTTATGCAGTGTGTGTGAAAATTACTTTTTATTCCTATAATAGAATAAATGGAGATAAAAAGAAAACAAAATAAAAAACGGCCTTAACTAGTTTAATATGTTCCTAGGGAGTCATTTGAACATGACAACATTTTGTGATACAGTTTACATAGACTGGGAAGTAGGCTTAGTTTTAATCATTAAATATTAATGCATTCTGGACACGGTCTGAATATTTTAGTAAATTGATATAAAATATTGGTTGTGATCCTGTTTTATATGACATTACCAAGTTAAGCCACAGGATCATGCATGCATTCTATATCTCCCTCAGAAGTTTATCTTCCAATCACCAAAATTACCATCCTTGACTATGCAGATCCCTGCTGTCTTATTATCGCCCAAGAGCAACTCATCAATCTTGAACATCTTCAAAATGTTTTATGTTTTATAAGATCAATATTTGGATTTAAAAAACCATGTTTCTGAATATCACAAAAAAAATCAAGTGGTTGCCAATCTCTCTTTGCCAAAATGCTCATCTTCTACATTTATTATATTGTACACTATTTATTCCCTCCACTCTTTCTTATATTAAGGAATGTTTTGACTTCCTTCATACATCACAAACCTTCAATTGGCGCTCCTCTAATTATCTGTTAAAGACCTGCACATTCTTCAACATTTTAGTCCAAACCCTTAACTGTGCAGGCTGTTTGCCTTTGAAACTCTTTAGCCATAGATGTCAGAAAAACTAAATCACTTGACTTCTTTAAAAAATCTGTCAAAAACCATTACCTTAGCTTATAGTAAAATATATTTTTTTTATTCTTAACTTTGCTGTTTACTCTCCACATTGTACTGTCCTTCCTTTTTTATTTTACTTTTAATTTTTTTTAAGTATACATAGATATAAGTTGTTAAAGTATCCTCTAAGTTAGGTTGCCTGGAAGAGATCACTTTAAATTATAAGGCTGCCTTTTGTTTTGTCCTAAAATTAATGTAATTACTCATTTTGTAATTGTATACTATTCTATATGATTGTTTATGATCTTGTTTCAGTGGTTACAGACCCTTTAGGAGATGTAATGGGCTTCATCAATAGCTATACATCCAAGTTCAATCCACACCCTGTCTTCTACCAGGGCACTTATGCACAAGCACTCAATGATGCTAAGAATGAGCTGCGTTTCCTTATTGTTTACTTACACTCGGATTCAGCTTCAGAAACGCAGACCTTCTGCAGGTTGGTTATCCTTCTATTTTTATTATTCTTATTATGTATTACATAGGTTTACTATTAATCTATAAATAGTTATAAAATTACTTGATTTGACTGTCTGAGAAACATATTAATGCACACTCAAAACTACTGGAGCTATGGCTATGAAAATTTGCATGTGAATTCTTTCAATACTGTAGGTACTAGGTAGTAGACATATTTATAAACTGTTTTTGAAACAGCGGGTGAAAAAGTTGATGAATATAAAAGTCTTCATCACCTTTCTTCTTCTTCTGCTGCTGCGAGCGGGCGGTTTCCGCAACTCGACGACAAAGCGCCTATTTTGCGTGCGAGGGTGGATGAGGGTTTACTTCATCCAGCCCAGCTCCTCCAGGAAGTCGACCAGCTTCTTGACGTTGCTGAAGACTTCTCGGAGGCTACCTGGGGCGTCCAGATACTTCGCCCTGTGTTGGGCCACCCCTTCGCATTCAAGCAGGACATGGGCGGCTGTTTCTTCTGCCTCCAGGCATGCTCTGCACAGGGGTCTGTCGGTGACACCTATGTTGAAAAGATGTCTGTTAAAATTGCCATGTCCAGTGGCTGCGCTAATAACTAGTCTCAGCCTGGATCGACAGAGCTTTAAAATATTCCTGGAGAAACGCAGGTTTACTCGAGGCATTGCCAGCTTAGCTTGCCTGCAATCCTCCAAGTTGTCCCAAAGTTGTTGATGTAGTGCCCTTGTCCTTTGATTTATGTGATTTCTAAACCTACTGTGTGGCAAAGGCAGGAAAGGTTCCGGTCTAACCGGTTGGGTTTCAGAACCTCTCCTTGCCAGTTGATCTGCCACATCATTACCTCGAGCACCACTGTGTCCCTTGATCCATTGAAGAATCAAGGTATTGTTCTTACCTGCTGCCTCATTTAGAGCTGAGTGGCATTCATAAATTAAATTTGAGTAAATAACCCTGTTACTAAGGGATTGTAGTACTGATCTGCTATCAGAGAGTATTCATCACCTTTAATCTTTAGAATTGCATGGTTGGTTTCTCCATCCCCATTTTACCATTTGACAACCAGACAACAGTTTGCGCCACTATTACATAGTGAAAACACCACCAGTCAGAACCTTTTGGTGGTTGGTTTTTGGTTACCTTTATGGTGCGCACTGCAGAAGTGTGGAGTAATTTGTTGGAGTTTGTTTTCCTGACAAATACAACCTTGAAGTCTTTAAATCACAAGTTAGTAGGTATCTTCTAAGTAAGTGTGCTCCACCACCGTAGACCGCAACATCCTTCAGCATCAGGTGAGACAATGGTGAAATGCAAACTTATATTTCCATAAAAAAAACATCTTTCATGTTCAAAGTATGGGTATGAATATTTTTAAAACTCTACTCCTAAGGTGGTGAAAAAGGGCTTACATTTAACTTATTTTAACTACTAAAATTATGACTATTTCAAATCTAATTGAGCAATGCTGCCAACATCAGCTATTAAATAGTTATTGATTAATTACAGGAAATTGTATAAAATCAACCAAACTATAAACTCACAAAGATTGATATGATATGTATAATAATATAATTGTCTTTAGGACCACATTAGCTGATCAAGATGTAATTCAATACATAAATACACATGCCCTATTCTGGGGGTGTTCAGTGGACACAGCGGAGGGTTGGCGAGTTGCACAGTCAGTGGGGGGGCGAAGGTACCCGCTCTTGTGTGTGGTGTGCGTCCGAGAGCACCGTATGACAGTGGTAGCTAGGAGCGAAGGCGCTTGTACGGCGCAACAGTTGCTGCAGCGTTTACGTCGAGTCGTTTCAGATAATGAAGGCCACCTTGCTGTAGCGAGGGCTGACAGGTATCCTGTTTTATATAGAAAATTTAATTTTGCAAATTTAATGTTGGTAGTAGAATTTATTTTGTATGCACTTTTGTAGTGGTCTTAATAGAATATATTATTTTCATTATCATATTAATTTTCTCATAGTTAGATTAGTTACTGTATTAAGTTACTGTATTAAGTTAAATTATATAAATTCTCACAAACTTGTTTATAATATTAATAGCTTATCAAGTTTTTTAATTTATATATCTGCTAAGAGTATTTCCTATTCTATTAAGTATAGTTGATATATGAAAACTAAATTTGTTTAGCACAAATTAAACCTGAGAGTAGCTCATCATAATTCTTATTATAAGTGTTCAAAACTTTGCTTCGGAGCCCAGGAATAAATTAATAAAGTCTATAGGATTAAGCATACCGCATTCTAATAAATAGTCTGAACAATGAAAGGAGACCTATGTTATGGTAACCTGATTGAAACAATGTGTAAGTGAGGTCCAGGAAGTAGGGCATTTGACCATAAAGATGACTACCCCTGGCTTAGAGTATGCCACCATAACAACCTTGAATTGTGTTCTCACATTAGTGATTAGGTTCCATATCCCCTTCGAGGTTAGCAGCACATTTGGTAAACTTTTGACATGAAATACTTTCCACCAAGTTGTCACTGGGTTGTCTGTTATACTCCAGTAATAAAACAACTTTTAGTAAAATAAATGCCATTTTTTTGCAGTGATTTGATTCAAGTGTAGTCTCTAGTACTCAAGTGTTACGTTTTTTTATAATACAATTTTCAAATAAGATCTAAAATAATATACATCATTGTACATTATTTAAAGACAATTTTGCTTGAGGAGTAAATTCCAGTTGTGAGTCAGTGCTGACTCATGTATTGTTTTTTTAATCAGCATACAGAAACTCACATAGTTATAATAATAATAAGCTTATTGTTTACGTTTTTTGGTGTTTAATTATTGTAGCTCTGTTTACATATATATTTTCTATTCTTTTTTTATTTATTCTATTTTTAAATTTTTTATTCATTTTTTATCATTATATAGGACAATGATTCTTTTTATTCTGTGTGCGTATGTTTGTCTTTTCTGTTTTATGTTTCATATATTTTATTTTATTTTATTTTGAAAATCAGCATTGTGCTGGTGAAAACTCCGACACAGCATAAAGCTGAGTTGCCGACTTCATTTATAGGAAATGTGGTGTATTGAATCTTATCATAAAAAATGTATATACAGTAGAACCTCGATAAGTTAAAATCCAAGGGAAACACAAAATATTTTAAGTTATAGAGGTTTTAAGTTATCAAGGGCCTATGTTAGGGATAGGTTAATATAGAGGTAGGTACGTACATATGTATGTTCGACACTGTTTGAACCACGTAAACAAACATTGTTCTAAATTAAGGAATTCGGCAATTTTTCGTCTTTTACATTGAATACTTTCTCCTGATTCTTGTTTCTTCAAGATTTCAACTTCTTTTTTAATGATGATTGATAATTTACTCTCATGTATCCCAAACTGAGCCGCAACTTCTTTCCTTTTCAATCCATTTTTCAATGCTTCTATAGCTTTTAATTTATCAGCGTATGTGAGTGTTGTTAGTTTTCTTTTTGAACTCGTTTTAAGCCAGTTTTATCTCACATTAGGTAAAGCGATGTTTCCAAGACAACGATCAAAAACTTATGATCCAAGTAAGCCGTTGTCTTAAGGCTAACCGCCGCAAAGCTTTAAAGAATTTCGAAGAAGCAAACAATAGGTGACATATGTATTGTTTACGTTAACAATTTAACTAGTGAACACGTGCAAGCAATAAATACCGAAAAACTTTTGGTTTTGCACACTCTTTCAAAATGATTCATTGACAAACAATTTTATGTTATAGAGGTTGTGGAAACATTTCTTTAAGTAACTGAAGGCCAATACAGATATTACTTATTTACGTTATAGAGGTTGCGTATTTTAAGTTATAGAGGTTTTGGGCTCTGATGGGAAGGGAACATATTATTTTTTGAAGTTATAGAGGTTTTTAGGTTACCGAGGTTTGAGTTATCAAGGTTCTACTGTATCAATATTTCTGTATTGTCGCTTTCCTAGCTAATAAATTACTTCTTTCTATTTATTTATATAATATTTGTATAGGGTGGAGCGCGAGGTGACGGCTCGCCTGCGCGCCGCCCAGGACGAGGCGTACGCGGAGTCGCTGGCCGCCGACCAGGAGAAGGAGCGGCGCCGCGCCGCCGACCGCGCCGCGCGCGAGGCGCACGAGCACGAGGCGCAGCGCCGCAGGCAGCAGGAGGAGATGCACAAAGTCGAGGTTAACATATTGTTATGAATAGCGGGACTCGAATTAAAATGCCGCTGGAATTATTATATAGTTAGTTAGAACTATACAAACACGTATAACACAGGTACAAATATAACCGAACACTACAGATGCAAATGTAACACAGAAGGTCGTAATTCAATAAAACGCGCAAAGTCCGTCACTATTAGATTCCCGAATGTATACACGTCACGCCCGTATCGTAGTTGTAGCTCAACTGTCGCAAAATTTTAATAAAAACCGCTTTTTCTCACAACTGTCAGTATGTGGGTTGGTTCCATTTTGCATAAGTAGGTGATTATAAGTCTGGTAATACTGTGCCGTGCTGCGCAGCTGATGGAGGCGCGGGCGGCGATGGCCGCGCGGCTGCCGCCGGAGCCGGCGCCCGGCGGCGGCACGGTGGCGCTGCTCATCCGGCTGCCGGGCGGGGAGCGCCTCACCAGGCGGTTCACCCTCAAGAACACCACGCAGGTTTCCATTTTATTATTTGCCGGCATACCCCATGTGGTTTGCTTATAGTTGCTGCCTAAGAGCTAGGGCACACTCAGCCACGTTCGGCTGGGTCCTCAGGGCTACGGTTTCTAACGCGGCCAGCCTGGCGCACGGGTCGCATTGTTACCGTGCCGGTTCCAGCAGTTGATGATCTGACATTAACGGAGATGGACGTCGAGGAAATGGCAGTCATTTATGTTTTTTTAGTATCAAACTCCATCACGAGACACTATACTTGCCACTCGACGGGCGCCGGTCGGATACTGGCCGAACTGACAAATGCAACAAATACGTTGATATACTGGCCGCGACCCTCACGACCCGCATAAAGTACTGGTCGCACCGAACAGCAAGCCGCGGCGGCCCCGTGCGTGTCACAAGCTGCGTTTCGGTTGCGACTTAACAATCCGGTACACAAATTTTAAGTAATGGGTGGGCGTATTGGGTATGGGGGAAGTATACTTACTCCCACTACAACCCCTAAGGGCCGGAGGTTTTAATTTTTTTTTTAATTTATAAACATAACCTCACTTATTTTTGTTGTAAAATTGTGTCACTTGTAATAATAACAAAGCGTGATTTGAGTTTATGAATGTACTCACGAATTACATATAACCACTAGAACTTTTTAAAACTAAAACTGTTTTTAATGTAGAAATAATTTTCCGGCCGCTGTGCCGCGCCAGCGGCCGGCGAATACCAGAACCGACTGTTTACCATTTACTATTTATTTTATACACACAAACAGTACGAAGCTTTCAAAGTCTCGTATGAAACATTTGTTTTATTTATCAATTTAGTGGACGGCTATCAAGTTGCTTTTTTAATATCACAATAAATCAATATATTAAGGATATCAATTTTTAAGTATAGAATATTTTTTCTTTAATATTGGTTAAATATAAATAAATGCGATTACGTCAAAATCGTCTTTATTGGTCGCCATTTTGAATGGTTACTCTTGTGGTGTACATTAATGTGCTCTATTGTGTTTTTCTTCACTTTTATCCAATTAAGCTGGTTTTTTTATTCTTTTTATATTGATTAGTGGCTTTTTTTCGACGTGAAAAGATTTCTCAACTTTGGACTTATAATATAAGTGCAATATTAGCGAAAAAATAAGTGAAGGTTATGTTTATTTTAAAAAAAACTCAAGTTCTCCGGACCTTAGGGGTTGTAGTTAAGGTAAGTATGCCTCTCTCCCTCCCCATTTCACCACTCCGCTACTTAAATTTCGTGTACAGGAAAGCTATAGATTTACCTGCGTTTCTATATAAAATCCAAAAAAAAAAAAATATATCCGTGCAGGAACGGAGAAAGAATACAATTTTCTGCGGCCGGTCGGCCTGTCATAAGTGGCGACAAAAGAACCCACAGCCAGGTGGTAAGGCACTTGCCCGACTGGATGGCTACCACCCCTGGTCTAAAGTACGTCGCCATAGCAACCTTGAGTTGGGTTCCGGCATTGGTGACCAGGTTCCAGTCTCCCTTAAGAGTGTAGCAGCGCATTTGTAGCACCCTTGGTGTTGCAAATGTTCATAGGCGATGTAACCGCTTTCCATCAAGTGGGCCATATGCCTGTCTGCTGAAATCCTGCAATAAAAACAATAAAAAATCACGATTTTCTGGGCCGCATCCGGTCAGCCGGGTCGTGGCTGGGACGTCGCCGCTCCAATGCACCCGAAATTCTCTCTAAAATTAAAACTCCTCGGGGAAAGTTAATCAATATCAAGAAATGTGTACGAGTATTTCTCAAAATTTTGACCAAAGTGATTTTGCGGTGTCCCCCCCACATTTTTTCGGAAAACAAAATTTCACTAACTATACAGGTAGTTATTTGGTTTTGATGACTTCACAACTTATCAATAAAGACACATAAAAAGTAAGTCAATTTTATTAAGAAACACTCCAAATCCACTGGAAATTGGAATGTATGGAAAACTAGTTGTCTCAAGATACCACAGTACATTTAACTCAATTGTTGTCATTATTTTCAAATAACTTTTTGCGTTAAGAGTTTAAAGGGCTCGGTTTTAAAAGCCTGACAAATGCGTCCTCGAAGATACGCGGTTTGTTAGGTTCAAGCATATATGCACTTTATTGCGATAATTTTAAAGTTTATTTTCAAGTGCGTTAATAAAATCCTCTCCGCTGCGCTCTGTTCTGTCTGAGCTGACCCTAAGATGCACCATAGATTAATTGGACCCAGTTATGCAAAATGGAATCAACCCGCATACTGACAGTTTTGAGAAAAAGCCGTTTCTATTGTATATTCTAATGTACATTATTCTAAATATTTTTTTCCAAAATATAGACACATTTTTTTTAAGCAATTTTTTAATGGAAATGGCTTTTTCTCCAAACTGTCAGTATGTGGGTTGGTTCCATTTTGCATAACTGGGTCCAATTGTTTGTTGATGGTTTCAGGATTTATACGATTTCGTGTTCAGTCACCCGCAGTCTCCCGAAGAGTTTGAAATCACGACCAACTTCCCAAAGCGCGTGTTGGCGATAGGAACGAGCAACTTGTTCGACGTCGGACTCAAAGATCGCGACGTATTATTTGTTAATGATACAAACGCATGAATAAACTAATTGTCTATTATTATTTCGTATTTTTTAAGAATTTGGTTTAATAACCGACTTTTACTTTTCCTCTCTGCTGATAGCAATTCTCCGTCAGATAATGCGCATTATTTTAGAAAGTCATTTAGTTTGTGATAAATCGTGTTACGGTAAATGAATTAAGTTGTTATTTAAGCTCGTATTAAAATGGCGTATTATATTTTTGACAACAATAGTAAAAAGCCATTTCTTCAGAAGAAGTTAAAGCCTTTTTGGATATTGAATAAGGTGCTTCAGAGACAGGTAACCTTAGAACTAATCCATAATGGCGGTTAAATTTACAAGTTTACTAGACACGTAAACTACGCTAAGTCTGGTGTGCACCGACATTTAACCGGTGGTTACAATAAAATAATCTATCATAATGTATGCATAAACAGCGATTATTTTATTTTAACCGTCGGTTAAACGTTGGTGCACACCAGCCTTAATCATACTATCCATAAACGTTGTTTAGTGTATGTAGCGTATGTACACAAAACTATCTACGTAACTACAACACTAGTGGAATTCTTGTGTGTAGTGATTGTACCTAAAAGCTAGACAGGGTGGTTTAATTAAATCCTAGTAGTCTGTAATTTAAATGACATATTATACACATATTAGGAACCGGCTCCTATATCTTACCAACCGTTCATTCACCTTATGGCCAGTTCCTATAAGTCACTTCATCCGCTTACCCTACCATCCCTTGAATTTTGATATTACTTGTATGCATAATTATGTCAAATTTAAGACGATAGTAAGACGAATGTCGGTAAGATATAGGCCATCTGATGAATCAAAGAAATATAATTTAAATTCTAGCACAAGCAAAGCCAAGCTATCAAGTAACTTGCAAATTCTTAGACTATATGAAAATGTGTGAAAAGCTAGAACTGTGATCTTACCCAGTATAAAAAAGTAATATTCGGTAGCAATAACAATTTAATTATTAATAATTCAAAATACTATTAAATAAGCAAATGAGAGAAGTTATTAAAAAGTGTATAAAGTTGGCCACGTTTACCCAAGTTATTTCTACAAAAATTGTTTTGAATCTTGTACTTAATTTGTTAACAAATGTAAATAATACGGACCTACGACGGTTATATAAGTTCTTTTTGCAGCAATTACGTGATGTTATCTTATGTCTATAATAATGATGGTTTTTTTATTACTAGTTTCTTACCTTAGATGCTGGAAGTCAATCTTTGCCTAGTGCGATGACTAGACCTTAATAGAAAACAACATATCATTGAATTACCTACCATTAAAACACTCGGGAATAAGGGGACCTCAGAAAAATCTCACTATTTCTTTATCTATCTATTTAGTTATATTTCACGCTTCTTTTTTATCTCCTCTGTCGCAAGTCAAAGTACAGGTTATTGTAATATATCCGGTTTTTTATCTTTACTGCAAAAAAATAAATGTGTGGGTAGTTCTGGTCTGAAAAACGCTAATGCAGAATTTTATACATATCTTAGTTAAAAGTCATTTATTCGAATCACATATTTATTTAACTGCTTGTACTGTTACAATAAAGAGAAATTTACTAGTAAAACGGGACGCTTGGCACCTTTTCTTCTTGCTCTACCCCCGGATGATATGTTCTATACCTACAATAAGTAAATAGAATTGGTAAACTGAAGTAGCAAAGAACTGACGCAGATGATTCCTAGAGTGGAAAGCGCGCCTCGGAAATCGTAGTAAGAAAACTCGGTTCTATGGTCCGAGTCTATGTAAGGTTCCCAGTAGCTCATAACTTGCGGAAGCCTACATTCAACCGCGAACTTCAAATAGCTGACGGCTGTATTTAAATAAAAGATGGAGGAAATATAAAGCTTTATTACTATGACACTCCAAAATATATTTTACGTTTATGGTTTTATTTTAGTAATTCGGGCACATGTTGTATTATTATATAATTATACAAAATTTATTTCCATTTATTTGTGAACTGTACTTTTGTTAAATATAGATTTTTAATTTAATTCGTTGTTTTACTACTGGCATCTCTTTAACCTATTTTCAGGTAACACCAAATCCTCAGTTATGAAAGCTTTGTGTCTAACTATTTTTGTAGCAAAAGCCGTCTTTCGTCTATATCGTCACTGTCATAAAAAAACTGCAATAGTTTTGCGCGCATTATACTTACTCATAAATTTCTAAGAAGTCAATTAAAATTATCCGTTAGTATTTTGGGTCTATTATTTTTAGACTTCTGTTCGATTCCCTGTTAGATATTTCGTAAAATAGCTTTCCGCTGTTTACTCTAGTTTGGGTGGCGTATATTTGATTGGATGATCTATAATAGGATGTCAATAGATCACTTGGAATGACAATCGCCTAATAAAAGTTGTATAAATCGCGCACAGATTTATTGATGACTACTACTCCAACGAGCACGACTTGCACTCGTCTACTTAGTAGTACTGGAAACGTCAAACTTTATTTCAAAGTAATAATGAAACGATACCCTTAACACTAACTAGCGAAGACGGTGAAACTAATCACGAGGGCAACACCTTAAGGTACTGGCTTTGATATTCCTTTTCCATTGCAGTACTAATTAGAGGAGCGCAGGTTGTTGTAGTTGGACGCGGGAGATGGTCATCGACAAACCATGTGACATAACTATAAATATCCAAACACTTCAAATTAGTAGTTCTTTGGTAGGGCACTTGCACGACTATATGGCCACCACCCCTAGTCTAAAGTATGCCGCCATAACGGTCTTGGGTTTTGTTCTGACATTAGTGACCAAGTTCCAGTCTCCCTTTAGAGACCAGCAGAGCATTTGTAGCGCCTTTGGTATTGCAAATGCCCGTAAGCAATGGTAACCACTTTCCACTAGTGGGCCGTCTGCCCGTCTGCTGAACTTATGCAATAAAGAAAAATACATTTTACCACAGGTAAAAACCATTTCTTGTTTTTCGATGTTTTGAGGTTTAATTAGCGTTGATTTAGTTCAAAAAATAATAAAATGTAAAAGCGAAAACAGAATTACCTATGGCGCCATCTAGGGATTGGAAGATTTTGGAGTTATTTTTCTATTGAGCGATTAATATTCCTAGTGTCTATGGTTGTGATAATTATAATTTATCATTTTTTATGACTAATTTAGAGATGCGTGATTAGCGAGTTAGTTTGAGTTAGTAAATTGAGGTATATTAATTAATATAAATAAAAAGTCAATTTATGTTTAAATATTTACTATTTATATAAATCTATAAATCAACAACACACCAAAATTACATAACATAACTACCTGGAATGTAGGCACTTTATAAATATTTACAACAATTAAAATATCATTTAGTCAAGTATACGAATTAATCTATATAGAAGAATAAAATCAGGTTAAAAAATAAAAGTTTTGCATTATTGTAAAGAACTCTTACCAAGCTCTAATGGGCACTCTGGATTCTCGCGAGAAAATCGTGATAATCGTGTCTGAACTCTCGTAAGATCTCCTACCGCGCGAATGTGAAGAGACTATAATAAAAGTCTAAAAGGTACAAGAACTAAACATTTGAAACAATATGACTTGCATTCATCACATGCCGTTATAGTGTAACTTCAAGATTATCAGAATTAAGTTCGATTGACCTAGTTGTTGAAGACCCAAAGTGACTTGAGAGTTAAAAAAAATAGATAAATAAATAACACGTTATTGCACAACATTTACATCTACCAATACATGAAATTGAACTGCTCGTCTCCAATTTCAAAATAAACGCTAAAATTTACAAGATTCTGATATTTATACAGATTTATACTATGCCTAATTATAAATTTTTAGGAATTTTATCTGTTTGTCTCGCTCCTTAGTCTACCCGATTTATTAATTTAAATACAATTATAAATTAACTGTCACACTCAAAGAGCCTAAAATACGTATAATTTTTAAGATCATAGTCGAAAGATTGTCAATTTTGCGACTAACGCTAATCACAAAGCTTAAATGTAACGTCGGGCTTCTCATGCGATAAAATTATAGTTATTGACTTTGGCCAAATGCGTTATATTTATAGCGTTAAAAGATAACATTGTTACCGAATAGTTACATTGGTGTATATGCATACGTTATCTGTCAGTATTTAACGTCATTAACAATAAGTACAATAGGTATTGCATCATAAATAATGCATCAAGCTAATCGCTAAACCTTCGCGAAACGGCCTATAACTAGAATATCATCCCAGATGAAGCAATAAATGATAAATTGAAATATATTTAAGAGATTATTTGACTATTATTCTTCTCTGAGTGTGGCAATTAGCACGTGCCGTAAGTTTATATTAATTGCAAATCGAGTGAGCTTATGACACTGTACTTAAGTTGAATTCGAGTTATTTCATTACAGTTTGTACGTTGATATGTAAGATTTGTAGTTTATACCTTGGTGTCCGTTAACATTTTACAAATAGGTGGTATTTGGTAACGCTAAGATAAAATATTGTTCGTGGTTAAATGAAGCAAAATGGTATAAACAGTCGAATTAATTGAGATGCTTTTTATTATCTTGAAGTCACCTAGCTTTTGGACGAGCGTTGCTAATTATGACGTCATTTATATATGGAGTTAACTGGCTTATGAATTATAATTCAAACAGTAATTAACATTATTTTTATAATACTTGAAATTTATGATGATGAAATGGTAATCAATTTACTCTTTAAAAACAATTAACACACTACATCTTCATACCTGTATTGTTAAGAATAGAGTGCAATGTCACCTATTAATATTTGCTGTTCTCCTCTCACTTGTTATTAGAAATTGTGACACAGTTGATGTAATACTCAAATTACCATTTATTTATTATTTGTACCTTAAGTGCAGCGCATTTAACCTTTCGGGTTTTTAGATGTAGTCTGTACATGTATACAAATTATTTATGTTATTTTTTGGATAAATAAATAATAATTCTAGGCCCGCTCTTTTAAATCAACATTGTTCCACAATTTATTGTGATATATGTCAACTACTCCTTTCACTGGTATTCAGTATGTGTCAGAAAATGCATCTCGCTTATTTAGTGGGGTTTGTTTGATATTACAACCTAATCGTGTTATATTTGGCACTTACCTACGTATTACGAAATAGGAACGCATAGAAAAGTAAGATTGATGTTGACTTGAACCTACTTTGTACCCTAGATTGGAGTTCTAATCACTTTCAGAAAATCAACATCAAATCCCCAGGTCCATTTTTACAATTAAGATTTGTTATCGTCCTATAAAGTTTGCCAGAATGGATTTAGCAGGTTAATGAATTAGAGTAACAAATGAAATCTATGTAAGTGTATGATGGTTACCATACAACTCTCATCGACTTCGAATAATAGAATAAAGTTGAAAACAGTTTATTTTGTGTATGTCAAAAACCAACGAAATTTATCGTTACTATCCGCAAGAGGTAACCTTCTTACCGCTCTCGCCATCGACGCGTCAGTACCTCGCGCCTAAGACATCCGAGCGAAGTCTCAAGTTAACTCTTACGGGTTGTATAACTTAAACGAGTAATATTTTTAACCGCTTATAAATATAATTTTAATTGTTTAAATTAGTCGTTAAAAACGTCGCTTATGAACAATATTGTTCAGTTTTACACAATTAATAACTTGTCCCGATGTATCTTTGCGCAGTAGACCAATTATAGTAGCGCGCGACTGTTTATGAATAGTGTATGCTGAACAGAACTAAGAATACATAGCAAGCATCACCTTTTCCGCTTGCGAATAAAGTTCAATATACATAGATTAATTAAATGTCGGTAACCGCTGTACACTTTTCTGCGCGAACAAAAACTACTAATCGGATTTATTAGTTGTGTAAAACTCTAACGATTACTTAATCGTATAGTTAACGTAAACGAACTTTCGTTTACTTTTGTCTTATTCCAATATTCAAATTGAAGGTCGGAAGTGAACGCTGGTAATTTCGGCTTTTCTAATTGTTCAATTATTAGTGAACAGAGAGATTGAGATGAAAATAGTTGAGATATATACAAGGTGATTGCTAATGGATGATTTAAATATTTGGTTGCTATGTTTATGCAAATAAATGTAGCGCATATATAATTACTTTTACGTAAAGACTGAATGGATTCTAATTGAAAATGTATTTCTGTCTACCACTATTTAAACATTTTTGAAAAGAAGATTTTTTCTTATATATAGATACCGTGTATTTGAAGATTCGTACTGAAGGTACCACTATTTGTAAGAATCTCTAATCTCTTCTTTTTCTATACCAATTACCTAATATAAGGATTTCAGTAACCAAAGAAATAGATTTATTAAAAGAAACTATGACCGCAACAGAAGTAAATACAAGTTGTTGACGCATATAGGTAATTATCCATAACTGAAAATAACTTACACGTTCCTCTTAATAATTCTAGGTTTTATAAAAAGGCCCGGAGTCGATCAATTGCAATATTACGCGATTTAGGTATGTTGGCTTGCGTTTCATCCACTAATTTATTAATGTATAATTTAACACAGTTAAACATGATTAACTTCATGACAATGGATGAACGTGATCCTACTATGTCAATACAAATAATAAAACTGTCATTAAACAGAATATCTTCCATGGTCTTAATTGATTTGACTATCTGTCATGTACACTATTGCTGTTGTAGCGATAGCTGCTGTGATATTAACAATACGTTAATAACGCTAAACCTTCATTTATATTATACCCACATCCACTGCAGCAAGCAACTCCTATTAAATAAAAAAATGTATATTAGCATGTATTTTTAGAACATTAACACCTATAAAATTAAGCATATATTTGATGTTCACACCAAATGTCGTCATAGCGTCTGACGTTTTCGGGCAGAAATTTAAAATATATAACTTAAATATCATTTAAAATTTAATATTTTTGAATTTTAATGGCTTATTGTTAACAAAGGGTCAATTTTAAATAAAGAGACATTTCAGATAATAATATAATATGGTATCCGCTATACAATAACCCCGAGCCTCTTTATACACACACCATAGTTATACTACATTTGTTAAAATAAATAAATTGTTGATGAAACTTTAATGTAAATAATGTCATGTTTTGTCTTTCCGTGCATTGAGCTAATACTAACAACCCGAATCACAATATTTGAATCACAAATATAATTTGTGTTATACATTTACTTATCTAATTAAGTTCTATTTATTATGAAAAAAGCTAATTTATCACACTTCGTATTAAAAACTAATGTAATTATGTAATTTTTAACAATTGTTTGTATTATTGGTGCCTCTATACTTTTGGACATAAATTCATTAGATTTCTAAATATATTTAGGTTTTTTCTGAATAAAAGGTAATTATAATTTATTTTCTCACTCTTCGTATCTAAAGATTACATTAGTTCTGTATTTAAAACTAGAGTTTAATTGCATAAGCAAATTCACCTATTTACAGATAACACCAAATATTTCATACTACATTTATATCTAATGTCGGTCTTTTATGATATCTGTCTCTAGGAACAGATTAGGTCACATTCTTTACTTGACGTTAAATACCGACGGAGAATTGTCTACGTTAAATACATATTTTTTACTTTTTTGTTTTTGCTTACCTTGAGATCCCTCCACATCCTCGCAATAAACGAGAATATGGAGGGCGTAATACAAATTGTAAATTAGAAACATTTAATACGTAGATTTCTTCACTATGGTCACATTTCATTAATACATTAATGTGCCTGGTAAGATTTTTGTTCTCGGCTGTTCAGACACATTAATTTATTAATATTAATACAACATAATGTGACATTTGAAATATTTTTGTAACAACTAAGCGTTATTTTATCGGTTCCATTTTTGAATTTTTGTTCAATTCCCTCTAGAATGGAGACATGGCCACTGATTGGCTGGTTTCTAATAAAAATAATTTACGCTAGTGAGGTACAGGAGCGTCTAATTACAAAATTGGATAAAACTAGAGAATATATTATCATCACGATTTTTTTAGTATTTTTTAATATAATTTGATCTATTTTAAACAAAGATGTCTATTTTTTTAGATTAAAGGATATATATATATATAATGCAAATAAAAAAAAGTGTTCAATAAAAAAATCTACGGTTGCGCAATATCATACTGCACCATCTTTATATAGACACGCACCATGTACTTATTTATATTTGTGATAAATATTACATTTTTTTTAAATAACACCCAATAAACCACCAATCATTAAATCTACAAATGCATCATCAATCATCATTTTCAATAAATTATTATTTGAAACAAAGAATGTTATATAATTAAAAAATAAGGGATTTATGGAACTCGCGTTATGTTTATCCCATAAAGGCGTGAATACACTTCTCTTTCATACCAAGTTTCTTCAGTAATGAGAGGCCGGTATGAGTAAACTCCGTAGGCCCACAAAGACAGGCGAAGTGTATGCATTTCTCTTCGCATTTAAATTCTTTTTTACCTAAAGTTTCTGTTAGTAGTTGACTGTTGATGCGACCGGTTGGTCCCGACCAGGTTGAACTTGCATCTGATAATATATTTGTTACTGATAGTCTGGAATGGAAAAAAAAATACTTCGACTATAATAATAACAAAATAAAAAGCCCGATTTAACAGTTCTCATTACAACAAATTTAGAACCGAACCTCCCTATGTATATTCTATTCTATTCTAAGGCTGGTGTGCACCGACTTTTAACCGACGGTTAACCAAAAATAGTCATTGTTTTTCCATACATTTTTGGCGATTTTTTCATTTTAATCATCGGTTAAAAGTCGGTGCACACCAGCCTCAATCGTTAACCAAGTTAACCGATTGTCACGAGAAATCTATTTAATATACGATTTTGTAATCGTTTAATTTATTTTCAGTTAATTAATTTATGGGTCATAGAAATACCTCACAAAATCAACATGGAAGGCGAAAGTTACCACAATTAATCTATGGTTTTTTTATGATTTCGTACGTACAATATAGAGTATAGAACTATAGAATATACATATACTATACTTGTTTAAAGGGCAGGCGTTAATGGAGGTTACATGGTATTATTTTTTATATATGTGCATTTTCGGTATTAAAACTACATTTAAACAAATTACAGAAACCAATCCAATATTCCTAGTTGATTTCTGTGAAAGGTTAACCGATTCAATCGTTTTTGTTTTCAAGACATACTTGTACAATTATGTAGTAATGTTTTAGTATAAATACATAAATAATATAAGGTTTTGGAATAAATATGTATTATTTTCCCGAATCGAATTTAGTTAACGATTTAGCCCTTTGGTAGCAACACTAAAATTAAAAATAAGACGCCTTAGAACGTAACTGTTTTTGGGGCTTTGTCATAGATTAAAGAATTAGTAAAAATTTCATGTTATTTGGAGAAAAATAATAATTAAAATGTGTTTTATAACATTAAATAAATAAATTGTTATTGGATTTCAGTTTTGTTGATTTCATTCCAAGTTACGTGCTATAGCTATCTATACTAGGGCACGCATTAGGGATATTTAAAAAATGAAATATGTATAGAGGTTTGAAAACGCGCGATATTTTTTTGTGTCTCTAAAAAAACAAAATTATAGTACAAGTCTTGTATGTATTGACTGGTCTAAATAATAGTTTTAAATATTAAATGTGAAAAGGCTAGAAAAGAATAACAAAGAGTTATGAGGGATTTAAGAGATTTTTACATTTACATATGACCTAGGCTATTGTTAATTTTATAGTAGTCCTCTTCCGTACTTAGAAAGCTCATAAATTGATACTCGACTTTAAAAAAGAATATATTTATGGCTTGGCAACTAATTCTTATTTTGATAATACTAGGTAAGTATAGATTATTAAATACCCACGCGTATTGTAATACATACCTAGAATCTTCTTTTGATATATCTTTAAAATAATCGTTGAAGAGAATATCATTCTCGGTTTTGTTGAAGAACAACAAGTGTGCGCGTTCACTGTAAATGAAAATGCAAATCGTATCTAAACACAGAGACTCAATAACACAATTGAATGAATCAATGAATAAATGGAATGTTTGTACGAACCATCTTGGGTTAGACCTGGTTAGCATAAATTTGAGGAGGCCAAGCATCGGTGTTATTCCAGTCCCTGCCGCTATTAAATGAATTCTCTTCACTCCTTTCAACTGAAAAATTGTTTTAAGGGAATGTTACATTTATTACTTTTTCTAACGCCATTTTTTTTTCTTGTAATTGCCTGACCTTAGTAGACATGCAAACGGGCTGATGTAGCATCAAAAGTACTACCAATGTGGTCTCTTAAAGGAGACTGGAACTCAACAACTCAAGGTTGTTGTGGCGGTATACACTACACAAGGGGTGACAGATCAACCGGTAGCAGGAGAAGTATTCTTTCTCCGTTTCTGCACAGATAAAGCTTCGTGTGCTGATAACCCTGATGGAAAGTGGTTAGAGCCGCTTTTAAAATGGAAGGATTCTTCAAATTCTGTTGTAGTGATGCTGAAAAGACATTTGGAAAATTATTTAATTTAGCCTCCAATAACCTAATCCCCACTTCAATGGCAAGAAATAGGAAAGGGGGCAACGTGAATGTAAAAATCACCGTACCGATTTTCCTGAAATTTGTAATTGTAACATAGGATATTTTTTATCCTGTAAAATGGTTTAATTTCCGAAATAAAATTACGTAAACTTTCCGGGGTGAATAGAACCCAAATAAAAATTTAATGTAATGTAACCTGTGTGAATTATTCTATAGAATAGTGTATTTATGTGTGTGTATATATATATGTGAGTATTCATGTGTGTATGTATGCATGCATGTATGTATGTGCGTATATATACATATGTATATGTCGGAGGGAAGCTATAATTGGATGGATGTATAACGCACAATATCATTTGTTTACATTTTAATTACTTCTAAAATTCTTAATTTAATTTAATTTGATTTGTTCAATGTTTCTATAACTTAAAGATCGTTCTAACCTAATAAAAGTTATGAATATTGTAATTTAATAAACGACCAACCAGAGCAGAGCATGGCGGAGCGGGATCAGACGCCCTCTATACTTTGAGTAGTATCTACTTGGGTAGACTGAGGAGTTTTTGTGGCACATTCGGTTTATGGCAATAGGTCGAGTTGGACCATGGAGTATTTTAAAGAAAGTATTGAAGCTTGGAAGTATGAGCGGTACCCTGAACCCACTGCTCGGTCTAAACTATGTAACTATGTTAAAATGTCTTTTAAATCTAAATTAAAAGTGTATAAACCGTTGGCCATGTGTTTTATGCTCGCATTTTACCCTGATGACGCCCACTAAACCTGCAATAACTAAAAGAGATGTCGTATATATATATATATATATATGTATGTGTATATATATGTGTATATATATATATGTATATATATATATATATATATATATATATATATATAAATAAGTATAAGCATAGAGTTAATAAATATTAATTACTATTTATACATATATAAGAAACAAGGTCCCTGACTATGTTGGGGTAAAGGGGAGCCAGATAGCTCCATAAAAAAAACCTGTGTGAATTCCAATAAGTGTAAATGTAATCTTTGTGATTATTAATGGTATATAACGTATGAATTTAAATACAATGTAATCTGTGAATTTAAATGACATGTAACCTGTGTAAATTTAACTGCAATGTAATCTGTGTGAATATAAATGCAATGTAGCCTGTGTGAAAGTAAATGCAATGCAAATAAACTATGTAAGTATATGAAGGGGTTGTATTCAAAACTCTGGTAGTTTGATAAATTCTATTCACCTTTTGCAATTCAAAATTCCCGTACGGACCGGACAGAGTGATGACGTCACCGACGTTTAGCGTGACCAGGTGAGGCGAGAGGGCGCCACTCTCGTATCGTTTGACGGCCAATCGTAACGCAGACAGCACCTCTGTGCCATCCGATTGGCCCCAGACTTCGCCAATCGGAGTATAGGAACGCACACATTCTGAACCTAAGTAGGAATATTATATTCATTTTTAAGATATTTAAAATAATATATAATGAACTAGAGTTTTCCTTGGTAGTAGCTCTATGCAACGTATATAAAACATTAATTAAGTGTATATATATAAGCCTGCAATATTGAAGCTTCTTGTTGAATTCACTATAATTTAAATGTAGACAATTGCACACCAAAACATTAAGAAAAGTCGCAGCCAACCTGATTTGAAGTACTTAACACATAATGAATGACACGTGGACAACCTGACAACCTATTTGTTATTGAATTTCAGCGATGCTAGCCATCTGTTTTGCTAATCCGTCTATTCCAAGTTAACGACATCTTTTATCAGATAAGACGTATCCTAAGTGTAGCTTTGGGTTATATGTTTGGTATGTCGATTTATATACGTTTCATTAGTTTCCAAAAAAGAAGCGATCGCAGCGCCATCTTTTTCGCTATTTTCGTCTATCCCATGGAAACAACGTTGTTAATCGGCATAATAAGTTTTCTAAGTTAAGCCTCGTGATATATGTTAGTTCCATTTTGAATTTTATTTAAATCCGTTCAGTAGTTTTTACGTGATACTCTGACAGACACAAAGACAGAATTTTCCTGGGAGTGATTTGTATTTATTCGGGTGCATAAAAATTAGGCTTATTCCAACAGTTTTCACTAAAACGACATTTTGTGTTCTTTTTTAAATGCTGCGGTACTGTATGTACCGGGAATTCCGCTGGAATTTCAAGCGCAGCGTGGACGAAGTCGCCTATTTTATTTTATTTTTAATTTCCTTGTATATATATTAGTTCATTGAAATCTTACAATTTAAGGACCGAATATTGCATTTTTTAAAGGACGCAATTTTATTTTTGGGACATGTGTGGGGGGTCAATAGAAGCTTAACCTCAAGTTTGTGTTTTTTTCGCGATATCTCGGAAACTATGCGTCTTACACAAAAATTGTAAAGTCATAATTTATAGCAAATTATTTTGCCTACAAATATGTTTATATAACTTTTTGCCCTAAATTAAAAATTAAAGAAGTTATAAGCAAAAAAGTGAGAATTTTTTTAATTCCTAACTCTTTTCTTTACCTTAGAACTTACTAAATTTAACTTATCAAATGTTAAGCAGGTAGAAAAGGTCCCCCGTTTTCCCCGCCACCTATGAGGTAGAGTCCGTAGGCGCGTTACGTATAAACGCGCCTACGCCTACCTTATAACTTCTTTCATTTTTAATTTAGGCAAAAAAGTTATATAAACGTATTTGTAGGCAAAACAATTTGCTACAAATTATGACTTTACAATTTTTTGTAAGACGCATAGTTTCCGAGATATCGCGAAAAAAGTGTTTTCTCCCTTTTTTCCAAGATGGCGCCCGGGGGACAAGGGTGGCGACCCCACAAACTTGAGGTTAAGCTTCTATTGACCCCCCACACATGTCCCAAAAATAAAATTGCGTCCTCTAAGAAATACCAATATCATGTAACATTTCAATGAACTATATGTAAAATCAATTCTTGCGAAAAAACGATGATATGAAACCTTGTCCCAATCAATTTTTTTGCGAAACATTATTAGTGTTATTGCTGAATTATGTAATACAGATTTACCGTATAAGTAAATTTTCTCAATTCATATCTCCAAAGACCACGTTTAACGCGCGAGCGAGGTTGCAAACTCCATTTTAGGTTGCTCATTAAGAAAGCCATTAAAAAACGAATCGAATACAATTGAAAAAGCGACTATTGGACAGCTATCAGTGTTGCTGGATTTTGCTTTTATTTAATCTTCCCTTCTTTTACCTAAAAGCGGCCCTAAAATTACACGGTCTTTGATGTACTTATGTTAGCTTCACATAAATTCTTCAAATCAACGTGTAAGTCTTTACATTACGCTGGCGTGTCTAATATTTCATTTCCATAAATGGTTCTATTTTCATTAACGTTAAAGTAAGTAATTATGGCTAAGTACTGAGGCTCTGTACTAATATTTAGACAGTGAGAAGAGTCTAGTTTACACATGAATTACACAATGTTGAGCGTGTTAGCGGTCAATATATTTTAAGCGTTCTGAGTGCGGAAAATCTTATTAACATATGGAGGAAATATGTACTGATATTGACGTAGTAGAGCGGGCTGGAACCATTATCTTGATTATAGCTCCCTGGGCCGACTCGATCGGTGTGATACAACTCTCTCACAAAGTATTGTCGTGAAACGTTTAACCTTGAGCTAATCATGTTTCGTGCGATGAGTGAGGGTTCCAATGATTCACTTCCACCTCCCCCTATGCCATTCCCATATCTAATGGCGGAACTAGACCTAAATTCCATGTGGGTTCCATATTTTGCATTGTTCTCTGATAACGCAAAAAAAACAGATTTGAAAAACAATACAAACTCACTACTGGCATTGGTCGGCGGTGGTTCCCCATAATAGTTACAGCGAATGTTGCTAGTCGAAATAAAAGAAGAATTTGGTATGATTAAGGATTATTGTTTTACGACGAATAAAATTTACTCTTCCTGTGTTCCGAGGTGTGAGGCCTCTAAGATTGCGTGGCCGTAATTGACCATGTTGCTCACGCTTTACAACGCCTTTGCTTTTATCTAATTCCTTGTGTCTGATCCCTCCCTAAAGGCTGGCAACGCGTTGGCTTCGCCTCTAGTAGTACAAATGTAACGGTAACAAGTTTCCATTTGGGTAGGCTGCTTGCCAGCTTCGCAATTAGAAAAATATATTAATATTATCTTTCAATTAATTAATTTACTAAAATAAATAAATAAATAGCGGTTAAAAATAAATATAAGTTAGACAAAAATGTGCACATTTACAATATTTTTAGACTATAAGTCATCTGTGTTTTCTGTAATGGTGTACAATAAAGTGTTATCTATCTATCTAAAAATGTTAAAGTTTACATCGGCATAAATATTTTAAAACTGCAATAGATTCGATTCCGGCGAGTTAAACGCTGACATTTTAGCGCGCTTTCATATTGTGGACGCTGACGTCAGTAACCACGCCGTTATTGGCAATCTGAATTTTGCCGTGATGTTACGATTCAATATTTTGAACGCTTTTTTTGTTACACACGTGGTTCTTCGTCAAATAAAAATACTCGAACTATATTAGAATTACATGTACATCCCTTATCATCAAAGTTTAAGGAAAGAAACTCACCTTCAATAACTTTGTGCACTCGTACGTGATAGCCAAGTGGGACAGCGACTGGGCCGGCTTTTGGTGCGACTGTTAGAAGAGTCGTGTCGTGAGAGATCTCCCTTTTCCGCATCACTCGACATTCGACACTTCGAGGCGAAGACACTTTGCTTGGTGTCCCTAACATAACCTCACCGCATCCTGTCCACACTCCTGCTTCACTTTTTTGAGCAATCACCTGAAATTTGCATTAATGAAACATAAGACATTGTTGTTTAACCAATGTGAGCGTTTAACGTTCATTTCATATCGCGATGTTGAGTGATAAAGTATCTTTTGTCGTTGGTGAGCTTAGTATTTGGTACGAAGTAAATTAAAAACTACAAAATTAATATTATTTAGTAGGATAAGCCCGCGACTTTGTCAACGCTTAACTTGAAATTCCGCGGGATTCCCGGGATACAAAGTGCCGCAGCATTTAAAAAATAATGTAAGCTATTGTTTTATTGAAACTGTGACGAAATAAACTATTTGTATGGACCCGAATAACTTCAAACCGCTCCCGGGATAAAAATAAGTAGCAATACAACATGTATTCTATATTATACATTCAATTTCCGTTTAAGAAAATACATTTTTATTTTGGTGAGAACATGTTAAAAAGATTTAAATACAATTTTAATTTAAATTTCATTATGTATAATGCGTTACGCGATCATTTTAGTTAGTAGTAATCAATAAAAAATTAAATAGTTACACTGACAAGTATCTATTAACAGACATTCCGTATGTAATATTATACGGTGGATACGCTTATATCTCATTAGCCCTTCGAACCTTAACCACTTAATCAAAAGGGCTAATGAAAACAGGTCTAAACATACTAAAAGATCAAATATTAAATTAAAAACACATCCAAATCCACCTAAAACGATATTTTAATTATTGTTAAACTCGCGAAAATGTAATAAAATACTAGTTCACCTCAATTTTTCCACTCTCCGCAAACACTTTCAGCTGCAAAGGCTCGCGTAAGTTTGCTTCGGGCGTTAGTTTTAACGTTCTGAGCCACCCATTCGTCGCAACTTCAACTAACAGAAATCCGTCTGTAATCCTGGCGCAACCTCCAGGGTTTGCTAGCGCTCCCGTGTAAACTGAAATCGTAAGCTTAGTTGATGTCTGAATCCAGTCGTAACGAAGTGGAAGTGGACTGTCTGTGTCTTTATCCGATTTCCTAACTGGACTCGCCGCAGCTCGCCGGCTTATTGACACTGGAAGATCACTTGTCTGAACTAAACTCTGCATAATTTTGCTCGGTGGACTTCCCTTTACATTCTCTTCGCTCTTCGCTGTTATCTTCTTTCTTACAGGCGTAATGCAGTTTGCTAAATTCTCCATAGATTTTCTCACTAACTCTTGAGCTTTTGAAGGTTCTCTCAGTCGATCAGATTTCGATGAAGGGCTGGAAGTATCAAAGAGCTCTTCTGCGCTAGGTAGATCAAATCTTAGGGGTCCAACTAAGCATTTTGCTAACAGAGAGTCATAATTGACCCATGGGTGAACTTTGTCGAATAGTTGGGTTGCATCCATGCCTGCTCCACGCATTAATTCTTCTGGACCTAAACAATGCAAATACAGTTAGAATGCTTAGATATATTGAATAATTATTAGTTATTTGTTTACTTTTTGAATGTGATAGAGGCCTAAGCAATCAGTGACTGTGGTACAGATTGGAAACAGAGGTAACAAGTCACCCATTTCTAAGGGATCTTTCTACTAGTATCTCGGGACAAAGATCGGGCTGTGTCAAATAAGTGTAAGCTATCCCTATGCTAAGTTTCACTAGAATCCGTTCAGTAATTTATTTATTTAGTATATTTATGTACTTGGCATCTACTGGTTCCGAATAGTTCCAATATATTATTTGTTTTTATATTTAGGGTACATCTGCTTCTCTTTTCTTTTCCTTCTCTTGCCACTTCGGACAAGACTGCACAAACAACAAATGGAAGAACTTAGAGGAGGCGTTTTTCAGAAGTATGGGCTAAGTAGAGTTGTCGATATTGACAAGTATATTAGTCGGTATAAATATAATTTACTTCAGCACTGAAGGGTATCTTTATAGTCGGCTTCATTATATTAGTTATAAAGTCAATAAAGCAAAACTCACCTCCAGGATGATACGGTAAATAATGTGTGATATTATAAACACGACCGCGGATCGCGAGCCATGCGTCGTCTGTAACAAAGTTCGGGGTTAGAAATGAATAATGTTCTAACACTTTATTATGTGCATTGTACATAAATAAACATTACTAACTCTGTGTATTGTGTGTGGCGAGTTCTGTGAGCGTGACTGGTCGGATGCGCCCGCCAACGCCCGTGAGGTCCTTCCCGGAGTTACCGAGGCGTATCCAGTCCATAAGACTATGACCCGGTTGGAGAGCGCATTTGTTACGGGGATTGCCTGTAATGAAAACAAACCAGTAATTTAATATTATCTTTTAGTCAGATGCAAATTCATAGGCTCTCTGATGATCAACAACACAATAGGGGAGTGGACAGCAAAACAATTTAGGCACTTTTTATAATTACAGAAAGTAGCTGCCTCGTAGACTTTGTACGAGCGCACCTTTTTAGGTAAAAATAAAAACAGTCAAATACCGCATTAATAATTGTTCTTTGAAAAAAAATGTCTCTATTTATTTATTATAATATATATATTTTAAAAGTAAGATGGTATGTTATTTTAACGCCGGTTCTCTTATATGTAAAACTATTAGGATTTATTGTGACTTAATGTGTCCGCATCCCTATTGCGAGTATTTGACTAACGTCAAATGGAGGTTTTTGTCAACTCGAAAGCATTTTGAATTTTTTCACACAAACACAATTTTTGCATAAAAATAATCAACATTATATAAATATAAGACTTTTTAAATGAAACCGCACAGCAAAACTTTCCCCTAAAAAGTCTTGCCAATTTAAGTTTACATTGAATTTAATAAGCTTTTTATATTGGTATTCTTTACAACTATGGCTTGTAAAAAAACTCGTTATAAATAGATCAAGTTGTCAACCGGTAAGGAAGGACATTAAAGGACCGGGACAGCAGTAACAAAATAGAATTATAAGCTGCGTTCGCGACGTTCGTCCGCGTGGAATTTGCTTTCAAAACGCCCCGATTTTGAGACGTTTTTCATTGCTGCTCCACTCCTATTGGCCTTAGCGTGATGATACATAGCCCATAGCCTTCCTCGATAAATTTACTATCCAACACTGAAAGATTTTTTCAAATCGGACCAGCGCTTCCTGAGATTAGCGCGTTCAAACAAACAAACTTTTCAGCTTTATAATATTATTATTGAAAACTTTAGGCCTTAAATTGAGGCAGACCAAATTTTAAATTGTATACTTGCCCATGATAAACAAAACAAATATTCCGACCAAGGACAGATCGATAAATCAAAGCCGACAGAGCTTTTGTAGAAGCCTTCAAAGTTTCCCATTTTCCCTTAGAGACGGCAATCAAATGCCAACCTTTATGCGTGCCAAACATTTTTGTTGTCTTCGACAAAATTTTCCTTGCCTTTAATTATATTTTGGGAAACTACAGTGTAATATTTTAATTTTACGGGTTTAGTAAATATATTTTATGAAATTTAAATTTGGTTTAGTAAATATTCACGACACATTGAGCCATAAACACGCGCCTTTCTCTATAATAGTGAGGGTACGTCTGAGAGATACAGCTGCGAAATGCCGCTGTATCATCTCTCCCGCTTTTAAAACCTGTAATTAAAATATTTATGTTTAATTTTGCAGCTTTCTTTGTTTTGTTAGTGAATGTTATTGTATAAATCTGGTATTTTATTTTATATTATTCATTTATGTAATAGTTTAAGGCTACCCACATATTTGGGGTCTTATGACACATTAAATTTTGGAGATGGGCACTGAAAACCAGTGCTGTGTTGGAACATGTTTCGGCAGAGTGCCAACCTCACTTCTTTAATTGCGGCATTCATTTTTTGTATGTTTATTTTCTAATAGCTTTGTATTGTGTGTGTCGCAATTGGAAATAAATATTTTCTGTCTTAACATGATTATGGAACCAGGTTATCAAAGAATTACAGTTCCAGGTGTTCTATATCTATACCACAAAGCCTATCAATGGTGGTGTGCCTCAAGGCTGTGTGCTGTCACCTACACTGTTCATCCTGCATATCAATGATCTGCTCTCTATAGAGAACATTCATTGCTATGCGGATGACAGTACAGGTGACGCCAGATATACCAGCCGCCTAATGCCCCTCGGTCTCTAGTGGAAGATAGTCGGGTCAGACTTGTGTCTGAAGTGGAGAGCTCCGTGGAGCGAGTCTCTGAATGGGGACGACAAAATCTTGTCCAATTTAACCCCACGAAGATACAGGTCTGCGCATTCTCTGCTAAAAAGACCCCATTTGTCCCTGCGCCACAGTTCCAAGGAACATCCCTTACCATCTCCAACAGTATCGGGATTCTAGGCGTTGATATAACGAACGACGTGCAGTTTCGGAGTCATCTGGACGGCAAGGCTAAACTTGCCTCAAAAAAGCTTGGTGTGCTAAACCGGTCTAAGCAGTATTTCACCCCGCAGCAAAGACTTGTGCTTTACAAAGCACAAATTAGGCCGCATATGGAATACTGCTCACACCTATGGGCTGTAGCACCCGCTTACTAGACCGACCCTCTTGACTCCATCCAACGTCGCGCCGTTCGTATAGTCGACGATCCCATACTAACAGGCGGCTTAGAATCGCTTAGTCTTCGGAGAGACTTTGCGTCCCTATGCGTATTCTACCGCCTGTACAACGGAGAGTGTTCCGATGAACTGTTTGATCTGGTGCCAACACCTAATTTTTATAACCGCACCGCTCGCCATCTACGGGATGTTCACCTCCATTTCCTGGAGCTCCCACGCTCAACTACGCAACGGTTCTCTAGAACGTTTATACCGCGTACAACAATGATCTGGAGAGAACTTCCCGCAGAGGTTTTCCCTATGTGCTACGACATGGGGTCGTTTAAGAAGGGCGTCATAAAATTTCTTAGAGGCCGGCAACGCGTTGGCAACGCCCCTGGTGTTGCAAACGTCCATAGGCGACGGTAACCACCTTCCATCAAGTGGGCCGTCAGCCTGTTTGCCTACTTCAGGCAATAAAAAAAAACTCAAAAACCCGTCAGTGTTTTTTTAAATAAATTGATCAGAGGCCCTTGCTATATGGCAAGGCTGTTAAAATGGTGAAAACATAGCAAAACTTTTGATTGAAGTCTAATTCTGAAGATGTTTATGTCCCTTCCTTTAAGTAAAATTACATTATAACGAATTACATTATATACCTTCTAAATTTTATGATGATCGTTCATTTTCAAGACTGCGCAAAAGTAACAAACATTATTATGAACATCCAGTTAAAATTTTCTGAATTCCTTGGAAGTAACTTCATGAGCGATATATCTCACTGTGCAGTTTTATTTTCAAGCAGTACGTACACACGGTAATGCGTAATATTCTACAATTTCAAACATATAACCTACGAGTATAAATTAAAAGGTGAGCGACAACGACTTAGAGTGCTCTCTGGTCAATAATAGAATTTATGTAGTCAGAACATTTTAATGCACACTAAAATAACTACAAATAAATCCACTATTAAAATTATTTATTTTCTAATATGCCTACATTAATATACAAAAAGCATATTCGACTGCGGCAGAGATACCTCATAGGTATATGCGTGCCGCAGAGACTCGTGTAAAATACATAAAATGTATGTATGATACATAGTGACACTGAAAATAAATTTACCAAGATATAATTGTTATATCAAAAACAAACACAAATACTTGATATCGTCATTCAGTATTTACGTCTGATTTGATATTAATTAATAAGCGGAGTTAACACCATGCTAGTATATTGTTCTGATTTAGTACCAGGTCTGCACAACGAGCAGTCATATCGCTTATAGCGCTGTCTTCCGGGCAACCTAAATTAAAGGGAGTTCTTAGTGAACCTGGCCAAGTAGATGGTGCGGAAAAAGAGGCAATAGATATATATTGTCTACAAGAATAATATACTTTTTCACGGTTACTTTTCATACCAGGCAATTCTTTGTATTCTTCGCTCATACATAATAAAAAACATCCGAGAGGTAAACAAGAATAAATCGCGTTGTGCGACATTGGGAATTGTTCTATTTGCTAACAACTGACATAATAGCCGAACCGGATTGCCGTAACAGTCAATATTGATTCAATTATTTCGACATAGTAGAGCGTATTTACTTAATTCAAACTTCATCATCAATATAACAACGAGTTTGGTTAATGGTCGGTTTAATTGATTAACATTATCCTATCTATAATGAAAATCGTGGTCAGGCAAGGGGCCGCTGGCACCCAACGCCTCTTATCAACGGTGTGCGTTTGATGATACATAGTAGAGAAATGGATGGAAAATCAAAGAATTAGTCACAGGGTTTCTATATCTCAAAATCCCGTGTTATATTTTTATTATAAATTGATCATAAGCCCTTGCTATCTGGCAAGGCTTATAATATGGTGAAAATATCTAGGCTTTTTTGAGTTTACTCCCTAAGAATGGAATTTTACATAAGGACCGCGGTACAGAAATTTTATGTGGAGTGAAATAATACTATTGTTACTTAAAACGTTATATTATTTTTTTCTTTGAAACCAGCCCTGTATTAGACTAAACAAAACAAAAAAACCGGTCAAGCCGATTTGTTAACAAATTAAATGTTGTTGTGTTGAAATATTAATTAATTAAAGTAATTCAAGGGTTAATCTGCATGTGATGTTAATATAAACCTCTTCTTCACTAAGCTTGTTTTCTAACATGAGGTTTAGCACAACTGCATTTATAATATAGTTTTGTCTCTTCCAAAGTTTAATTGCCAAAGCCCCATACGTTTCGATCATCATAAACTAAATTCTTTAATTTATAACTTTATTCCCATTAAGAATTTTAAGAAGTTCTCCTGTAAAAATAATGTTTTTGCAACAACTTTGTTAGTAGCGCAGCTCAAAACACAGACAAGAAATGTGTACCTGTATATCTTGCAAGATACGGTTTAGTAATGAGCATGTGTGTACAAAACCACTTACGGGTGAGACTCTGAAGTAATTTGTAACATTTAATACTCGAAATATTCGAGATAATGGAAGTGAATCAACCTGGGACTGGAATTTAATTACTAGTTTAATGAAGTTTCAGGAGGGACATGTGTGTAGGCAACGAATAATAATGGGAAGTTGCGTCTAGACATTGATAATGCCTATAACTAGCTTACACTTAGTCTTATACGTTAATAACAAATTTAATGCAAAATATCAAATATTCGTGGCCAAAACCATTAAAGTATCAATGGGTTTTTCCTATGTATATGTATGTAATACCTAATAGTCACTATTGATGATTTATATTTTAAGACACTGTTTATTCTTAAATAAGAATACTTTTTATCCTGATACATGAAGTTGTTTCCGTAATTTCTTTATAATTGTAATGAATTCAACAAGAAACTTAAGTATTGAAGGTTTATATATATAAAAATATATCGAATGAATTTTTATGTGAGTAACATAAAGCTACTACTTAGGGTTATTCACGCGGGAAAAAAGCTCTAGGATGTATATAATATATTAATATGCGAAGGGAAATCTTCAAACTCCTTTATAGGAGTAGGTAATGTGCGTTAAGACGAGCGTGAGATTTGGCTGCGTAAAATATAGAACTCTAGAAAGCAAATTATTTTGTATAGTATGTCTTAAAAATACAATTATATATAAATAATATATAATAACAGCAGCCCATAACTGTCCCTGGGCCTGGGCTCGGGCCTCCCACTGTAGGGGAATAGGACAGAATACCCGCCACGCTTGTCCAAGGCGGCTTGGCAGGTTTGACACATCGGTTATCTCGATGTGCAGGTTGCATCACGATGTTTTCCTTCGCCGTTGTTAGCACGTGGTAATTATAACAATATGCACATTAGGTCAGAAAACATCCTAAGTGGTGTATGCGTTCCGGCCAGGATCGAACCCGCGACCTTTAAGTTAATGACGCGTGCGCTAGCCATTACGCTACTACGACTTAAAAAAATAATACAATTTATTAAATTAAATTAACACGGTTCACATCAAAGAGTTTACATTATATTAATAATGTCACACATCACATTATTGTCAGTGTCAAACACAATAATTATGTAGTCTATGGTCCAAAGCTGTATGCAATGATTATTATTAATTAGAATTTAAAAATAAGAATTGAAAATTAGAAGTATTATTAATTATCCTGGTCGTCCGGTAACCGGACAAATAATAATCGTCCGCTAATTTGATAAGAGAACCTCAGACTCAAACTTCAAAAATCATAAATAACTGTCCTATTCGAGACTCCTCGGCAAGTACATTATACATATTTCAGTAGTTAATTTATTTTATCTTGTGTTATTTAGTTTATTTAATTTTATCTTATGTAATTTTGCTGTTCATTTCTGAAATGAACGTCTTTACGAGTATAAGGACTTTAACCCTTTGTCGTCGTTCTGCAGTAATCTCTTCCACGTATCTCTAAATTATGTAAAAAATACGACCTCAAATGTATTATACATTGTTTTCGCTTGAAATGTATTTATTTTTGAAACAAAATCCTTTGAATAAAAACATGAAATTTGTAGGATTTAACGGCGCTGTTTTAAATTTTGATGAAAATGCATAATTTGCTTACGTAGATTAAACTCTGGGGTGATATGGGGGTCCGTAAAAGTGGCCCAAATACCTGCCTATTTCGAGACGATGCTAATCTCATTCTGTGTATAAATTGCCTGTTTAAGGCGAGCAGGTATTTTCTTTTTCATTACTTAATCCCCGGGTTGCTTTAATACACCCTGCCGTCAACCGTATTTTATCCCAATTTTATATAATTTCGTAAAGCATTTCCTTGTTTGATTTTATTGAGTTGGACCGATTTTGATGATTTTGTGCATATACAAGTGGGTCCCGGGATGGTTTAGATTCACAATCGGACTCGGTGCGTGGCGCTATAATGGGGTCTTAAATTTTATTTTCAAGGGCAGGACATCTGCTGCTCGCCATATTCCTATATAAGTTTTGGATTGATTGGATAAGTTGTGGATTGTACTTGTGTAATGTTTTTACTTTTTTATCTTGGGGAAATCTCCTTGAGGACAAATCACCGTGGGGGAAGAGTAGTAGGCCATGTGGGCTTCGGTACGTCGGGTTAGCCTTAGCACCCTTGTCGAAAGTTTATTGCATGCCTCGGCCGGGAATACCCACTAAAACCCCTGGTCGTACCTCTAGACGTCCCGTATCCAGGCTGTGCGCTTGCTCTCGCATATATCTCCAGTCAGCATGAAGTGAATTTGGTATTTACAGAAAGTTTTGTAGCGAATAGTACGATGTCGGCAAGAAGTTCTTTATGCAAAATAAAGTTAATACTACCTAAATTCGATAAATAATAATATATTTACGAAAGAGCTATCAAAAATGCTCAGCGACTTTTCGGGTGATCAAAGAGCTGATGACTAACTTGTAAGGGGATTAGTATAATAATCGACCGAGGTAATGCAGCTAGCTTACTGGGCCCCTTATCCGTAGAAGATTGTGAATTGTGGCATAGTATTTTACATATACTCTTAAGGTATAACTAAAATACAACATAAGTAAGATTGCTTTATTGAATCAGTTTCTAACATTTAGTTTAGTCTTATTTTATAAAAACACTTAACAGTATTCCCCGCGGCGTAGTCGGTCATCAGCTATATTTATTTACATAAAAACTTAGTTTTTATAATCGCGAGCGAAGTCACAGCCAATAGCTAGTTGGTGTATGAACCTTCTTTAAAAACTAGAACTAAAAACTAGACAGTTAGATTGAAAAATTATCTCCAAAAATGATCACCTTTTAGACATAATTTTTGGAAAAATTATCTAACTGATAGGGAAAACCGCTTAAAATCCTTTGCGTAGTTTAGGTGTTAGGGGATATTAAGACAGACAGACGCGTAAACCGTTAATATTCTTATATTTTATTTGGTTATGTTGCTTTTGCGTATGTAGAAATGACTGCCGTCCAACCACTTCAACCAAAAACCAGTAAGAACTTTATCAGTTATTCAGCAGGTGAGTCCGTCACACCACCATCCACCACCAGCACCACGCCACACAGTCAGAAAACCTTGAACTTTCTTATTCAATACAGCACTAAAGGCACAAAATGGTAAAAATTCCATGGACAGCTCGCCGGACGAATGCCTCCATACTGGAAGTGCTTCATATTGGAGATCACCAGAGGTTATCAGCAGTATGCCGACAATAGATACTGAAGAACTTTGAAAAGTTGAACGCAAGAGACCTCTGGTAGATCTCCAAAGAGGTGGATTGACCAGGTTACTGACTAGCTGGGTACATCAATAAGTTCGGCCCTCCACCGTGCTCAAAGCTGATCTTAGTGGAGGAGAGCACTTATTCACTGCCATTAAAGTCACAAAAAATAGGTACACAATTTTTAGGTCCGGCAAAAGTCTTTCGGAACATTTGACGTAGATTAAGAGCAATTACGTCCAGAGCCCAAAAAGTTATTTTCATAATTTAAAATATGGTAGGAGCGATATAAGCACAAATTATAATAACTAGGTCTTCAAGATAAGTTTAGAGCTCTGCGCCGTTTAATTTCCTTTGCTGTGGATTAAGGTCACGTCGATTTTTATACATTGTATAAATATATATAAGTAAATATATATATATATATATATATATATATATATATATATATATATATATATATATATATATATAAGTATATAAATGTCTGCCAACTCTGATTCAATCCAGATCATAGTAAATAAAGGTATATTTCACAAATGTTCAGAGTTAGATACATAACTTCACGCCAGGTCCCTTTCGGGGTACGCACGAACAACAGAGCGCCATACAGGCTTATTCTTACACACCTCACTTGCTTCTTTGACATTCATAGCTCTTGTAATGCACGCTCGTCTGTTCTTAAGGCTCCTGACATCACCTTCTGCTAGTACACGATCAATTTGATCATGGAAGGTGTGTCGTGGCCTTCCGCGACTTCTGCATCCATCCACTTTTGCATTGTATATCTGTTTAGTCATTCTTTCATCGTACATTCTTTCCACATGCCCGAACCACCGGAGCATTCCTTTCCTTACCTTCACCCCGACACTCTCTTTTAGACCAACTCTCTTTCTTACTTCGGTATTACGAACGCGGTCCGCGAGCGTCACTCCGCAGATTTTGCGCAGTGCTCGCATCTCGACCGCGTTTACTTTACTTTCATGCTCTCTATTCCATACCCAACTCTCGCTTCCATACGTGAGCGTAGGTACCAGCACTGCGTTGTGTATTGTAAGCTGGGATTTCTGGCTGAGGTTCTTAGCGCCTAGAAGCTTACCTAACGCTCCATTCACACTATTCCCCAAATTTACTCTTCTTTCTATGTCAGCGGTGTACCTTCCATCCCTGCTAAAAGCACATCCGAGATATACAAACTCATTCACTGAGTCAGAGTTGTCTGATGTATAATAATCTAACTTGCTTACATTTCATATTATTGACATCAAAAAGGACAATCGATTCCAAGTCTCAAATGGAGTTTTAACACCCATAAATGTTAATCCAAACGAGCAAATAGGATAATTTAAAATACAAACAAAACAATAAAAGACGTTAGGGAAATACGTCGGCTTGTTTACAAGCGCAATGTGTAACATTCTCTCGTATGCTTTGATAATAAAAGAGAAAGCTTTTATCGCTAAAGAAAAACGGCCTCATATAAAACAAAAAAGACAGGAAGGGCACGTTTATTAGGGTCCCACAGATTATGCGTAACGTTCGTGTTACACTTCACATGCTGCTTTTATATTATTTGGGCCGCTTATAAAAATATACCGGTCCAAAAATAGGAATAATCTCTTTAATAAATGTTTGCTCGTTATCTTCTTTCCGTTTCAGTTTCATTAGTATTTTAAGGAAGAAAAATAATATTCATTAAGTCGAAATGATTTATGGCTGCTATTAAATTTGAAGTAATAATTAGTCTGGATTTATGATGTTTTCTGTGTAAATAAAAAAAAACAGCTTTCGTATGTTCAATTTATTAATATACTAGCTGCACCCGGCATGCGTTGTAATACCATAAAGTAAAATAAATTGTTTGGTTATATATTGTTTACTGGCTCAGAAACCCTCGGGAGCGCCATTAGGACACCCTACCAAAATGTCATGACAATTTGAGTAGTGCTTTACGAAAGCATAGATAGAGAACAAACATACAAACATTTATTTTACTTAAGTAGAGCTAAAAATCTTATAGCCCACTTTTGAATTATCAGATAAAAGTTACCAGTTTAATAATTTATAATCTGAATTAAATTCATAAGTGAAACCATTCAATTGTGTAGTTTTATTCATGTAAGTGACAATTTTATTTTTTTCCATATTTATTCTAGAATCCTTTATTACAATAAAAGAAAGCGATGAGGGGGTTATTCTGGCCTAGATAGATTTAACTTTTTATTGTTCACCATGTAAAAACTCATGTTACGAATAAATAAACAAAAAGGCATGAACAACAAGCAGACTTATTGAAGCCTGATTGTAGATCTATTAAAACAGAAACTGTGAATAGATAGTACATCCAGATATATACGTGTTTTAAACTTTACCGAAGCTATGGAGAAAAGTACAAAAGAAATTTAATACAATTATATATATTCGGACAAAACAAGCAAATATAAGTACCAAGGACCTAAGAAGATCCTTGATAAGTACTTTTAATAGCGGAGCTTTAATGAGAACATTGTCAAAAGATAAGGAGCTCTTGAGCCGTTTTGCTCATAAGATTTTGCTGATACAACACTGGGGAACAAAAGAATAATTTGCTGATTAAAAGAAGGTTGGTCATTAGCAAGAAGAGTACCAAATCAAAGTGTTTTTCAAACATTTATTCGAATAACAAAGCTTCGATGTTTCGCTTAGTTAAAAGTCGCGGAGATGATTACCGATAGATAAAAAACATCTAATAAATGATCCTATTTTTACGTATTTGACGCGACCTTTCCAGTTGATTAAAAGATGGATTTGCCAATATGGGGCGTTGTCCAATGCTCTAGATATCTAGGCAAGTGTTTATAGCCCTATAAAACACAACATTGAAATACTTTGTAGGTGTAAAATATGAACACATATCGAGTACAATAAACGGAGAATTATAGCAAAGTGAGTGGACATGTTTCTTCGGTTCGGCTACTAAAAAATAAAAAGCAGCTGTGTCATATAATTCCTGATTTTATCAAAAACAAGTCAATTTGCTTTCTTTCCCCTTTTACCAACCACTTGGTCAATATAGTAAGTCGTTTCTTATCTTACTCCTCCATTCTAGCAAACTTACATATTTTGTTCAAGCACATCATTTGTAATTCATATAAACCATCTAATTCTTTTTTACCTACCTTTAAACTAGCGTACATAAATTTTAAAATCTAATATATAAAATTCTCGTGTCACAGTTTTCGTTGCCATACTCCTCCGAAACGGCTTGACCGATTTTGATGAAATTTTTTGTGCTTATCCGGTATCTATGAGAATCGGCCAACATTTATTTTTCATCCCCCTAAATGTTAGGGGTAGTCCACCCCTAAATTTTTTTATTTATTTTTTAGGCAAAATTTTTAATTTCTATTTTTTTATGGTACAACATACAAAAATACATACAACCCTAGATTTTCAACCCTCTACGATCAACCCCTATTTTTTACCGGGCAGAACGACGTCTGCCGGGACAGCTAGTATTTTATACATATCGACGGTTAAAAGGTAATAGGGTATAAGCGACAAAAACTAAATTGTTCAGGAGAGCAGTTTAAAGTTTAAAATTTCAGAAAAATGGAGATTACTTTTTCATTTCTTGTCATATCGTGAAAATGGAAACAGCTCTAGAATTTAAAAAAATCAAAGCATTAAATGGTAGTTTTATTTTTTTGATTCCACGTTGTTTTATGTGGTTTAATGTCGCTTAAATCAATTGATCTTATTTTCTTTATGGAGTAATTGGGCATAAGTTACATCTACATAGAAAAAAAACGAAGGGTAGAGTAGACTTAGCTACATTTGACATCCTTATATCAAGAGGTAATAGGGCATAAGTCACATTACTGCAGAATAACATAAAAGGGTAAAAAGCAGAAGCGGTAATTGACATTATTATACCAAAAGGTAATGGAGCATAAGAAACACTGTTTGGCAAAAAAAATATTAGGATGTTAGTCATTAGTAACACTGTAAGTGACTTGAAAAAAAAGGTAATGAGGTACTTCCGCACTTCAAAATTTCTATACCAAGAGGATAACAGGAAAATCCAACATAGGGCATTATATGAGCAAATAGTAATGTGGGTCAAGCGTCACGTCTTAAAAATAATAGGATCACAACTAACACGATTCTCCTTTAAAATAAGACTTTAGTAACTGCATACATCCAAAAGGTGTTATCCATCATCAGTACCTAGTATATATTTTTTTTAAATTATCTAATCTATGGACTCTAGTTCCCTACCCTTTTTACAACTTAATCATTGTTAGAGTTTTTTGAATTTATACACGCTTATTGTTTATGTGTTATTATGTATGACATTAATTTTATGATTTTTTTGTTGTGTTGTGTACCTTAAGAATAACTCATATAATATTTTTTTCTAATTTTAATACTTAACTTATACCATATATTTATATACTATGTAGAGTGTATCTGTTACATGCTGGTGTTGTGAGAAAGTGCAGTGTGTGGCTTATGTCTATACCTATATTTATTATCTTAACTAGTACCATGTGTGCTGTTTTTTCTTTCTGTGCCTAGGTTATTAATTTTTAGGCTCTTTGTGTGTCTTGGTTTGTTTGTGAATTGTGCGTGTAATGCAATGCAGTGGTATTGCGCATTGGTGTGAGTAAGTGTATAAGTTTTATTGTTTTTTATTCTGTGTTTGTGACTTTGTGTGGTGTCATAATTTATTATTTAATTGTCGTGACATGAAACATTTTTAGTTGGTATTAGTGATGATAGATCGTTTAGGAGGGGGATTATTGACCCTCCATTTGTGACGTTGTTGGACCACCGTATTGTCTCCCATGCGTATCGCCATTTTAAATTGTAATCCCTGTTCTCATCGGCTGTGACTTTCTCCGCTTTGAGGACGAAGGTGGCGGTAGCGTTCTCTTCGCACCCGGCTGTGTAGTAAATACATTTACCAGTGTGACGCGAAATTGCCACGACCGCATGAAGGATGCTCTTGTACAGGTCTATCTTGTTGGAATTGGATCTCACGATCACCACTGTCTCGAAGGTAAGACCCTGAGCCTCGTGTATCGTTTCAACGGATGACCCTTCGCCTTTGCCACAACCTAGTTTTATTAGGCTCTCTTTCTCTGACTGCGTGTGAGTTAGATAAAGAGTATTGGCAAGTTCTATGGGTATGCGCCCTCGCGAATACCGTTTGAGTTCCAGGGAACGAGCTTGATTTTTGAACGAGTTGCTTGAGTAAACATCACTCATGGCATATGCTACGTCTAGTGGATTTCGGTGTGTACAGAGCAGTTCTCGGGTGATTTTCGCCGAGGGTGTAGGGCGGTGATATAGCATGGGGAACAAGTCGTTCCTGTCTATGAAGGGCATTTGGTTTATATCGCCCATGAGAGTGAGGTAGTCCGCTCCTGCTAGGCGCGATGCCATGACTATAGAACCAAAGTGGCTCATGAGTGCTTCATCGACTATGAGGCGTTTGGGTCTAAAGTTGGAAGTTAGACCGTTGACTATGAACGACGCCATAGTCCGCACTCTAGCCTTCGCATCGTCGCCTAGGATGGTCTGGAGCTTTTCCCGGATTTCTTCTGAGGATTTTTTTGTGACTGTGATGACTATGTCTTCATCTTTCTTGAAGGCACGGAGCATCGCTGTTGTTTTTCCGCAGCCGGGGACGCCGTTGATCCATGTGATCTCCGGGACGGTCCACTTGTCGAAGGGTTCGCCGCCGGCAGAGATCTCGGTCAAGGTTTCGGCCTTTGCCAAGACCCTATCGTCCAGCATAATCCTTGTGGACTTCATCACCACGACCACATGATCATCAGGGGGAGTGTTGAAACAGGGTTTCTCACTCCCTCTCTCTGTTTTGTCTTCATCCAGGGTCACTAAGCCGCCCATCCATCCCATGTAGACTGCCATGTACTCTCCCGCCATGTCTCTCGCAAGTACAGTGGACGTGGCAGCCGTGTACGTCAACGTACACGGCTGCCTCCGCGGCCTCGAGTCTGTTCTTAAGCAGTCTGTCGATTCCCAGTTTATAGGTATCCAGGATGGTTTGGCCTATCTTCTTGTTGAGAGTAATGTTTGCTCTACAGACTGCTAGAAACTCGAGGAAGGCATTGGCCCAGTGGTCTCTTGGTTCCTTAGGACAGAGGAGGTTAGGAGGTTCGACCACCCCCATGTCGGCTTTTAGCCTTACCTCAGGTGGCTCCCTGATGGACGGTGTTATTTGGGTTTGAGTGTTTTGGAGGATTTTGGATAAGAGGGGTTTTGCGCATCAGTGGTGCTTTGCTCGCTGATGTTGATGGATATGACAGTGCTAACCTTGTGGCCAGCTCTGTAAATGCCAAAAACGTTATGTTGGAGATGGGATTTTAAGCCTTTAGTTTAGCCTGTTGCCACCCTTCTTCTAGGTCCCTTTGGAGTCGTTCAGACCCGCTCAGGCCGTCCTCAGTAGGTAGTGGCCGGCCTCTATGGTCGATGGGATTTGATTACGTTGGAGCCTGGCTGGTAGGGTACAAGGTAACTGAGGTTTTCACCTCTGCCCTCGTATACTACCATTTCGTGATACTCGATAGTCAAAACGGCGCCCCAGTAATCACTTACCCTGCCCCTTTCGTAGCCGACTGCCATGGAGTCTAAACTTATTCTCCTTATACACTATAAGGTACCCGTGCTGGTTTCGATCAAAGCGACGAGCACCTTACTGGCATTTTGAAATTGGCTGATGTTGTCGCCTCTGTCGAATAGTAAGATCTGCTTGTCGCGTTCTCTCACTATTCGACATTCTATGCCAGCTACCTTTGCGATCGCCAGTGAATCGTAGTCACGGCGTCGCATAATGTTTCTAGAGTTGCTCCCTTTTAAGAGTTTGGCCAGACCGGGTGAGATGATGATGTTCTTGTGACCTCTGGCTTCACAGAAAGCCAGCCCAAGTTTTTCCCTGTTTGAGTCCATAAAGAAGACTACCCCTCTCAGCTTTATTCCCGGTGTCCCTAGCTCACCGTGATAGAGCAGGCTTATACTGCGTATCATGGTGGGGGTTTTGTATGGGATTAGCTGTTGTGGCTGTGTGAGATCAGGTTGTGTTGTTGTTTTTTGTGTAATATTTGTGTTAGTTTTTTTGTTTAGGGTGTTGTTTCGTGAGAAAACTACTCCCATTATGTAGTCAGCAAAGGCCAAAAAGTGTGGTCTAGCCTCAGTGTTAGCTAGGATAGTGTGTAGTTTATCCTTGGCCAATTTTTCGCCAATTTGGATTTCACAGTCCATTCTCTTTGCCGAGAAACGTGGGCACTCTAGGAGGAGATGCCACACCGACTCTACGATGTCAGGATCGCACTCACATCCGGGACTGTTTTTCAACTTGAACCGGTGTAGATACTCTCCTCTTGCTCCATGTCCTGACAAAATTTACATTTGTAGGGGTGTCAACTTTTCCTTTCTGACCATGACGTACGCTTCTTCCACGTTGGGTAGGAAGGTTTTTGTGACTGTCCCGGTGCTTGAGGAGTCGTCCTGCCATATGCGGACTGACTCCTCCCGGATCTTGCGTTTGACAAAGGACATTGGTAGCTTGTCGTAGTCGGGAGCTGCTCGATCCTGTTACACCGGTAGCTTAGCCAGTTCGTCGGCTCGCTCATTTCCGGCTGTGCCTATATGAGCTCTAATCCAGAACAGTACCTAGTATTTTATATATAGCAACAATAATAAAGTATCTAGGTATTAAGTAAATAGGTACCATTATTATAAAAATACTATAAAAGGTACTTCTAAAATACGATATTACAGATTTTCAAAACTCAGTACCACAAAGTGGATACCAAATTGGCGTAAATGGCAATTAATGCATGATCATTGTAAAGTAATATGGTGTAAGTGACAGAGTTGTATTTAAATAATAAATAGTAGTAGAGTATAACCGACATTTCAATATCAAATTACATTTAAGAAATTGTATATAAACGACAGCTGTATTATAAACTTAAAAATGGTAGTAAGGTATAAGCGACATTGCAATATCAAATTAGATTTCAGTAATTGTGTATAAATGACAACTGTATGGTAAACTTGTAAATGGTAGTAGGGTATAACCGACGCTTAATGTCTTTGACGACAATGGTAAAGAGGCATTAGTTCCAGCTTTCAAAATAGGTACTAATGGTAAACAGTAGTATACGCCTGGAGCCTTTATGACAGTAAAAAGTAAAAATGTATTACCGACTATAACCCAAAAGTGATGCCATTTTTACAGAGGTACAAGCGCCTTTAGAGTAAAAAAGGCCCAAAATTCGGTCGGTTAAGTGAAATGACACTTCAAAAACGCAGTTTTTTGCTTGGGCATAAACGACACGAAAGTCATCGTAGAGCCATGGGAGTGAGCGCATTCGAAAGAGCGAAATTTTTTAAGTAGGATGGCATTCATAACTCATTTTCGACCAAAATGTCGCTTATGCCCTATTACCTTTTAACCGTCGATATATACTCGTAATATTATAAAAATGGAAAATTCAGCGGATAAATGGGCTGGAAAAGTGCGGATATGCTGTCAGTGCTGTCACAGCGGCCGGTGAGTGTCGCAGCCAACAGAAATAGAGTAATTACTTAAAAAAATAAAAGTGATGAGTATAGACAATCACAAAAAAAGGCAATATTTGATTTAGTATTTTATATTGTTCGTAAATATGTGGTTTAAGCATTGGCAGGTAAATCAGCAAATTTAGAACTATAGTTTTATAACAGTATAGTCGAACAAAAACAATGTCTGACAAAACTGACTGTGATGTTTAAAAGAGAAACGTACTCAATTTACTCGTACGCCCCCTCAAGTTTTGCGCTCTTATATATTGACCTTGCAACAAAACCTTAACTACGACGCTACACAAAGTAGTAGAGTAGTAGTTGTCTAGACTAGTTATAAAAATACATCCAAGATAAGCCGATCGAACATAGATTGCTACTTCAACTCATTTCCACTCGACCTAAATAAAATATAGAGTAGTGAGTTAAAGTGGCAAACGCTTGCTGAAATCGTTCAAATTATTTTATGAATACATAACGTGGTGCCTATGTTTATACTAATAAATAAACGATAAATTAACGGATTTCAATGCAAATGTTAGGGATCTATTCTTTTTTAATGCGAAGCTTGCAAACAGACAGATGGCCAGCTCATAGAAAGTGCTTACCGTCGCCTATAGGCGGTTGTAACACCCATGGCGAAACCAACACGTAGCCAGCATTTAGGATGAGACAGAGTGATAAGACAAGAGGAATGGATTAGAGCTCCATCCGCTCTCACCCATTCCTCTTGTCTGGAAAGGTTGGATAGGGGAAGTGGGCCATGGTTTCATTTGCATATTCTCCTGGGTACGTTATGTATAAAGTACAAGTTAGAACGAGTTGGTGGACACAATTTTATAATAAAGCCTGGGCTACAAGGAAATTCTAATTAAGTTTAGTGATACCAGTTTAGCCATTCCTAATTCGTAATTCCCAACAACGCATGGTCGCAGTCATGCCCGTTAGCCAGCCAAATTGGCTATCTCGCTGTACTGCTAATTAAATTGCGGGTAAGTCATAGTATCATTTACTGCTCAACTCAATTCGATTTTAGTGAATGTTTGGACGCCTGAAATGTTTTTTAGAGTGTTTAGTATTTTGTTATATGAAATAAATAAGCTACGTCATAAGACGAAAGTAAGAGTAAATTAAGGCAGTCCTGGAAATGTCTTTTGAACAACACATACATTATAAAATGTTTCAAAGTTCACGTATATACTTATAGAATAAAAAATATCTTATTTTCATTTTAGTCCGATACGTAGTCCGATACAGCACTGACTTTCAGTGTCCACCTCCTAAATCACATGTAAAGATTTACAAAGGGTCTCCACCCTTTGTAAAAATGGTTTAACCTTTGTAACAAAGTGTATGGATATAATAGAAAAGAAAATAGAATGATGTTAATAGCTCAATAATAATAACAATGAACTAATATAATAAAGAATTATAATTAGATTAGATAACCCTTTATTGCTCACCAAAATTAACAATTACAAAACAACAAAATGCATAGTGTTCTTGGTAATAAACAGGCGGCCTTAAAAGCGATCTCTTCCAAGCAACCAATAATAACACAACCGAACCTATACAGACACACTATAGAATTACATTTTGTTTGACCTTTTACCTTTTTTTAACATATTAAATAATTGATCTTACAAAACTGTATGAACTTAATTCCTTTGCCTTCTATCGTGGCGAATTCAACTTACTCACTGTTTGCCACATTTATCCACAGAGTAAATCTACTGTATTACATATCCATTATAGCGTACTTTTACATAAGTATTAGATATCAAATTTTATGGCAATCTGCTCGAAACTAAAATACACACATCTAAAACAGTTACTTTCATACATACATACATACATAAAATCACGTCTGTTTCCCATGGGGATAGGCAGAGACTATGGATCTCAACTTGCGACGATCCTGACAAACAACTTTCGCTTCACCTGCTTTCATTCACCTCTTCATACATGCGCGTTTATTTGAAATATTTTTTACCTGACCTTTCTTTAACAATTCTGATATTTGTTCATGGTATGTTCGTCTCGGTCTACCGGCAACAATTCTACCATTGACAATACTGTCTTATACCTGTTTTGTGATTCTACTTTTATACATTCTCTCTACATGTCCAAACCATCTTAACATTCCTTTTTCAACTCTTGTTATTACATCTTCTTTCAAACCACAACGATCCCTTAGCACACTGTTTCTTATCCTATCATTCAAACTAACCGCACATATACTTCTCAAAGCTCTCATTTCAACTGCGTTTATCCTACTTTCATGCTTCTTCTGCCATACCCAACTTTCACTACCATACACAAGGGTCGGCACCAACACTCCTTTATGGACAGCCAAGCGTGCCTTTACAGAAACTTTCTGGCTATTCATAAAAGAATTTAGCGCTCCATTCACCCTATTACCTGCCATAAATCTCCTTTCAATATCCCTTCATGCTTTCCGTCCTGATAAACATGCAGCCTAAGTAAACACATTCACTAATTTCCTCTAACTTTTGATTTCCTATCTGTATATTACAACTTGTCATTCTTTCATTTCTTTCAAACACCAGAACTTTCGTCTTGTTCACATTAATTTTCATACTCTTTCTCTCAAAAGACTCATTCATAATTGTTACCATCTCCTGTAACTCCCTTTCCGATGACGCAAGTAAACTTGATCATCGGCGTAGAGTAGACATTTGATAAGTAACCCATTCATTCTTAAGCCACTTTCACTTTCTTTAAAATCGTCCAAGCAACTGTCAAAGAATAGGTTGAACAACCACGGCGACGCTACACAGCCCTGTCTAACACCTTTTTCAATGCTAAACCATTCAGTGTAGGCGCCGTTAACCCTAACAAAAGCACTGAAATCACTATAGAGGGACTTCAGTGATCGTATCAGGTTGTCTGTTATCCCATACTTAGCTAGCGCTGACCACAGTTCACTCCTTATCACTAACATAGTTACTTTCACCTGTGTAAATTAGTGTGTGTAATCATAATCTTATAAGCTAAAACTCTGCATAAGCTATGTAAAAACTCTGAATGGTCGAGATAAGAAGAACAAAAGATTTTTCGCAATAAACATAGTGGGAAAGCAAAGCACATCTTGCGATGTTTCAATCGATACTCTTGTTATTAACGTCAACAAAGTTTTTTAAATAATAATCCATATAATTGCAATGTTATCTGTATAAGCTATGAATAAACATCTATATTCATTTTGCAGCTGGAAAGTAAGGACAAAGGAACTTGTATATGTGGAAATGAAAAGAGTGCAAAGAACTAGTTAACTAAGAGAGGAGCTTCCGATTGTGAATACTATTTAAGATATGTTAAATAACGAAATTATAAAGGAGAAAATTGTTAAATGAATACTACGTGGGTTTTAGGGTCTCTGTCAAAGTGGCTACGGAACCCTAAAATAGATGGATGTTTTTCGCATCAAGGAACCTTAGATTATCCATGGGTTGACAAATACTCGTCTGTTTTTTTTAAATATATTTCAATTTAAATATTATTGGAATATATTGCGAAAATCATCTTGTTGCAAAAATACTATAATATACAAATGTTAACACTAAGTTGTGTTAGCTGAGAGCTGATATACTCACAACGACGTGGTTTTGAGTTATAGAAAAAGGCGTGTCACTTAGGAATTTTTTGGCCCGGGTACAGGTGACGAAGAAATTCTTTGTAGAGAAACCTGCACATTGTAATTAGGTATCGATGTGTGAAATCCGTCAATCTATGTACCGTTGATAAACGTGGTAGATATACTATACTTTCCTCTAAAATGGACGGGGTCGAACCCAACAGTGAAACGTTTATCGGCCGATATACAAAGATTCATAGTATAGATTTTTCACTACTACGATAAAAAAAACGCTTTTATTTGACATACAAAAGATAAAACGGTTTATTTCATATCAAAGGCGAAATTACAAAGCGGGATTAACATAAATACATTGAATAAATCAATAATTAAATATAGCCCTTCGACACGTAGTGGCGTGTGGCTCCGAAAAAAAGAATGATTTATGTTACAAATTGTTTCCATTGTCGAGATCAGGACCAAAAAAGTGGATCGGCAATAACCAATTTGACAACGAAAAGGAAGTTCGATGTAAGCGTGGGAGCGTAAAATGCCTGCGCTTTTCTTTTTCACTTATAAGAAAATGTGAATGAAGAACACGATCCATTATTTTTGGGCTCTGTAATCATAAACGTATGTGAAAATGTGCAAAAATATATTAATACAATATTGCTTTCTAATTCTGCCAAATCAAGTTATTATATAGCATAAAATGTTTTACTTTGAAATTTGACGAGAATATTCAAATTATAAAACAACAAATATCGTCTTGGTTAAATTGTTTAATAACCGAATCCTTACATCTAATATATAAGAATACCATACATAGCATACCCTTGTGCAAACTACTTAATATGATGAATATGCAAATATTTTATGTACCGAGCGTATAGAGGTCGTAGTGCAAGTGTTTTAATAAAAAAAGGTCTTAAACACTTATTTCTATGTTAATTTTATTGTAGTTAATATAAACAAGTTTATGGTCTTTTTGGCATTGAATGCAACAAGAAAGTTTTGATGTCAAATTTAGTTATGAGGCTACGTTTTTGACATGCTAATCTTGCATGTTTGCTTGAAGATAAAAGTATTTCAGCAGTCTGCCCTGCTTCTCTTTATGCACAGTATACTGGAGGGACATGGATAGTGGTGAAGCTTATCCATTAATTTTAATTTACATACCGGACTACGAAGCGAGCTACACTACGTGTTTATTTTAAGGGAGCAATTATATATGAGAATGACTGAGCCTTAAGTGCTGTTTTATAATTATGGTACGCGACAACCCATTTGGTACTTACTACCTTCCCGTTTCGAAGAAATGAATGAAAACTCTTCATTGTTCACCATAAATTTAAACCTAGACAATTAATACAGATAAATTTGCATTAGAACAATGGGTGGCCTTATCGCCTATAGCGAACTCTTCCAGGCATCCCGGTGTCATTGATCATAATCATAAACTACATTAAAAATAAACCCAAAAAGATTCAATATATGTACCTATGAACATAAATACCTCCATTAATTGCAACAATTTTTATTTAATAGACCAATAATGGTTAGTGAGTTTAAAAGTAGATATTGATTTAGCTTGTCTGATTGGTAAAGTAAGGGAGTTCCACAGACGAACAGCCTGAACGACAGAAGAATTTCCTACGTAGAAAGTAGCGTGTGCAGGTCGGATTCCTTGGTATATATTCCTTAAATAAAACAGTAATAAATTCTAAGTGCCGCTCCTCATAAATCTTATATAATGGCTTTAAGTTGTTAGAGCACTAGCTCTTACTAAAGATCGGCAACTTCAGCCAAGAACTGTATATCGTTATAAGTAACAGACTATACGGCGTGTGGAAATGTAAACTAGGTTGAACGTTCGAAGAGCATGTTTTTGTTTAATTTTGCGACTATACACCATTTGAACTATTGTTGATATGAACATAATAACTAATGGTTGCGCGAGTCTGTTCTAAGAGACGAGCATTTTGTGGCAATTAGTCTTTAATCTGGAAGGGTGATGAATATAAGAGTTAAATGAGGCAAAAAAAGGAAATGGAATACTTAGGGGAAGGATGATATGATAATTTATTGTACAATAGAAGACGTCTGCTAAAACAGAGTAAGGAAAGAAAATACTAAGCTGTCTCTACTGATGTTTGGGAAAAGGTGAACAAAATATAGTAGGTACTTCGGTGCTGAAATAATTAGATATCACACGCACAAACAGAGAAAGAAAGGAGACAAACCATAAGGATTTATTTTTTAGTTTTTGGTAACGGAATCCTAAGAACTTTTCCGTTCACTTTGCCGTAATCATACGTTTATTATCATTTATTCTGTTTTAAAGGGTTTTGAACACTTACCTCGATATCTAGAGCATTGGATAACGTCCTATATTTGGATATTCATCTTTTATTTAACTGAAAAGGTCGACTCGCGTCGAATACGTAAAAATAGAACAATTTATTAGAAGTTTCTATCGACCGGAAATCAATTTTGCGACTCTTAATCTGAATGAAATATCCGATGTAGGAGATTGTTTGTTCTCTATGAAATTTCAGTATTGAAAGAAAAGGTTGTGTTGAGTCCAAATGATAGGTAAACGTTGAAAGAAAAGAGACATAAGAATTTAAGGATGAATTTGAAATTATCGAAAAACAATATTGTTAAACATCGATTCGCATATTACAAAGATATATCAACTAGCGGTCCCGGCAGATGTTTTCCTGCCCTGAAAAATAAAAAAAAACTAGAACCCGATTCCAGCGCCACCTACCGGGTCTAATCAAGAATCTGAATCATCCCGGGACCCACTCAAACACACATAAAATTTCATCAAAATTCTAGAACCCGATTCCAGCGCCGAGTATTTTGTTAAGATTGACATTTTTGGCTTCGTAAAATCTTTTGAAAGGAATGTCCGATTTGAATATCTACTTCAAAAAGTAACTTCCAGGTCTTTACTTGAATAAAAGGTATCGTAAAGTTTTTTTTAGATATTGATATGTTCTTTAATATTGTCGATCATTTTTTTGTTCTATCATCAATAGTTTTCCCAGCGCATGCGATGAAAGACATTTTATGGCTAAATTTTCTACACCTTGGGTTACATAATTGAAGTTTTAGTAGGGATCCCTAATTTTTTCTAATAATAAATATAGCCTATCTTACTCAGGGGCAATGTAGTATTCGAATGGTGAAAGAATTTTTGAAATCGATCCAGTTTAGAATTATTTTGGAGTTCTTATCTATCTCTGGTTTACAGCGATCACTAGTTATTTTTAACAGTATTGTGAAAATTTGTTATGCTTGTTCTCCATCTGGGATAATAGTAAAGTTATTAACTGTGGCTAAAGGTGTCTTACTTATAGTCTATCATTAAAATAACGCATTTAACGAATAGCTACATTAGTGTATCATATATTATCTGTAAATATTTAACGTCATTACGGATTAATAACAATAGCGCATCACAAATATATACCCATCATTGCATCTACGTGAAATGGACATTAAGTATAAAATTTTCCTAGATAGAGTAGTACCATTATAGTAAAACTTGATTCTATATAAAAAGTAAATAGAATCTCCACGTTTACATTAGACAATATTGTGCTAATATAGACTCTAATTTACGTTACAAGTGTTCATGTAGGCGGAGCTATTTTTAGATAAACCAATCTTGTTTTGGACTTCAATACTTATTATTCTCTTTTACCATTCGTACTAATTTACATAAACTTTGAGAAGCAATCACATTTGAACCATACAAAAATGTAGCTTTTAAGTATCGAAGCGTATAATTAGAGTAATTTAATTAATAATAAATTGTTTAATAACAGTCCATCAATATCCCACTGCTGGGCTTCGACCTCAAATTATAGGGGAACGGATAGTATACCCGCCAAGCTTGTCCAACGCGGCTTGACAGGTTTGACACATCGGTATCTCGATGCAGGTTGAATCACGATATTTTTCTTCACCGTTGTTTGCACGTGGTAGTTATAACAATATGCACACATAGGTCAGAAAACTGCCTAAGCCAGACGCTGTGACCAGACGCTAGCTAGCTATTTTACGCTACTACGACTTCGGTTAATTTCAATTAAGGGTTACCCAAAAGAAAGTTATATTACATGAACCAGAGATCCAGTGGGAAAGAACATATGAATTAACTGGCAAAGTAATTACGAATTCATCAAACAAACGCTAACTCGAAACTTGAGAATGTTGTGTATTTGTGTAAGAGATAATTTCTCAGAAATAAATATTTACAGAAAGATAAAAGTATCACTCCCTACGTATATTTTCTTTGTATAAACACTTTAAACAAATCTTCCCAAGCTGACAGTCAAATGTCTGACTCACACACATCACATCTTTGGATGTCTTGAGCATGAATATTTCCACGTCAACTCTAGGGATTACTTGGAAATTTCTTTTGGTATTTATGTATCTACCTTTTAAAAAATCAACACTAGACACATAACAAAGCTGTCTTAAAATTTTGGCACTCAAAGGATATTGATAAATTAGAAAATGATAACGACTAACCCAGTAATATGAGTTGCCTTGATGGTTAGTTTCAAAATGTCGCTTAGATGTCACTAGTATCGATCTTTCATTATTTTTTTACGGAACACCTTGACAGAGCAATAGAAAATAATAAAAACTTCGTTTAAAAAAACCGACTTCAAAAACTAAAAAACTAAAATGTATCAAATAACTTATTTCTAAAGCTATTATTATTAATATATATTATCTAAAACATCTTAGTCTATATTTTGGAAAAAGAAATATTTAGAATATTGTACATTAGACTATACAATATTCTAATTTTTTTTTGCAAAATTTTAATAAAAACGGCCTTTTCTCAAAACTGTCAGTATGTGGGTTGGTTCCATTTTGCATAGTAACTTTATCCGTGCAGGAACGGAGAAAGAATACAATTTCCTGCGGCCCGGCGGCCTGTCGTAAGAGGCGACAAAACAACCCACAGCCAGGTGGTAGGGCATTTGCCCGACTGGATGGCTACCACCCCTGGTCTAGAGTATGTCGCCATAACAACCTTGTGTTGTGTTCCGGCATTAGTGACCAGGTTCCAGGCTCCCTAAAGAGAGCAGCAGCGCATTCGTAGCACCTTTGGTGTTGCAAATGTCCATAGGCGATGGTAACCGCTGTCCATCAAGTGGGCCGACTGCCTGTCTGCTGATCTCCTGCAATAAAAAAAAAAAAAAAGTAACTACAATTTATACCACTATCAGTAAAAAAATTACGTAAGCTTTGTACAAATAATAACAAAATTCAACCGATGGTAGGACATGTGAATAATTAGTTAGATATAGAACCGGCCATGAATGAATAAGTTACCACATGAATAAAGTACGTAAGTTTACAATGAATCAACAGTAGTGACATCAAGCGAACAAAGTCGAAATGACTAGCTATAAAACGCAAATGATTAAACCTAATATTATCTTTAATCCATCCATTATCTATCTATCCGTGCAGAAACGGAGGAAGAATACAATGTCCTGCAGTCAGGCGGTGTTCGTAAGAGGCGACAAAACAACACACAGCCAGGTGGTAGAATATTTTCCAGTGTGGATGGTTACCACCCCTGGTCTAGAGTATGTCGCTATAACAACCTTGAGTTGTGTTCCAGTAGACTTTGGAGAGCAGTAGCTTTGATGTCACAACTGTCCATAGGCATGGTAACCATTTACCATCAATAAAAGTGTGTGTGTATGTGTGCGTGCGCGTGCGTGTGTGTGTGCGTGCATGTGTGCGTGCGTGTGCATGCGTGTGTGCGTGTTTGTGTGTGTGTGTGTGTGTGTGAGTGTGTGTGTGTGTAAGTGTGTGTGTGTGTGTGTGTGTGTGTGTGTGTGTGTGTGTGTGTGTGTGTGTGTGTGTGCGTGTGTCGTTCAGACGCAGTAATAGTGAAAGTTAGAAAATATACTCACAGATAATTAATTCTTCTCTAACTTTTATTAATAGAATTCCTTTAACCTACATCCACCAACATATTTTAATTCAAAATAAACTTCTTGAGTATCACTTTCAATTTTTCATTGTTTTAGTGTAAAAAATATGACGATCAGTTTTATTACGGTCCAAATTGGACCTATGTTTACTCATCGTTCTCATTGACTCTCTAATCTGTGTTGCACAATGTAAAAATTGTATCTCATTCTGTCGCAGGCTTAGTCCTACAGATTGTGTTTATTTCTTTTTAGTGTCGCTTTTTCGTTTCATCGCGTTTCAAATCACAACGATTTTAAAGAAGTTTCTCTTAAAAAAATATATTGCTCACAAAATAAGTCATATAAATTTAATTGTCAGTTGGTTTTTTTTTAAAGAAGCTAAGCGTTGATGTATGATGAAACTATCAATGTGAATGTAAAGAAGTTACTTTTCAGGTAGCATTCGAAATCTGTTAAGACAGGGAAACTTCCTTAACGGTCGCAGCTGTCAATTATTTAAACTGCGCGTTCAGTTTCGTTCAGTAATTTTGCGGTGTACTTAACGTCGCGAACACAGTGCAACAAATGACATTAATTTTGTTAAAATTAACAAAACAAAAGGAACAAGATGCTGCAGGAAACAATTCGCAATTCGTAACTTGCTTGAAATTAGAAGATGCCATTTTGTCATCCACTTTGCTATGGAGAAAATTGATAAAGTTTTGAACGAATAATATAACCATTAAAAGGATGTTTTATGAAAAAATATTTTTTTCTTAGTAATCTTCTTACAGAATACTAGACGATCGTCGCCATAGCCTATCCTTGTGCGTGAATTGACTCTCACTAGACTGATTTTTTATATTACAATTGATCTCTATAGAACGCTGCAGCAAACAGTAGTAATACTATATGATAGCAATACGATTATAGTAAAAAACCAGATTACGAATGCAGTATGCCACAATAATAAAATGTTTTTAAGCCAGGTTATATACCTACATTTTATATAAGCTGATACGCTCCGACCCCATGGATAAAATAAATTTACAGACTCCGGACCTCCTGGGACCTTGAGGCCTTAATTAGACCTTAAAATTACATTTGGCTTTAATTTTGATTTATAACGGTTTCATTGCAAATTTACTGCTGTGAAGTGCTCACTGTATACCTTATCTAGTCCTTCTAGTTTCAGGCTTGTATTGTATGTAATACACATAGTTTCTACATTGACGTTTTTTTATTGCAGGAGTTCAGCAGACAAACGGCCCACTTGATGGAAAGAGGTTACCATCGCCTATGGACATTTGCAACACCAAATGTGCTAAAAATGCGCTGCTGCTCTCTTGAGGGAGACTGAAACCTGGTCACTAATGCCGGAACATAAATCAAAGTTGTTATGGCGACATACTCTAGACCAGGAGTGGTAGCCGTCCAGTCGGGCAAATGCCCTACCACCTACTTGTGGGTTGTTTTGTCGCCTCTTATGACAGGCCGCCCGGCCGCAGGAAATTGTATTCTTTCTCCGTTCCTGCACGGATAAAATAATTGCTGAATATTAATTAATCTTTTACTATATGACTAAAATCGAAAGCACTTTCTAATCCATGAGGAGTTTTAAAGCCATCGCAGTTATAAAATTGTAGAATTTAAAAAAAAAAATAGATTTCTTGTCTGTTTGTTCGCATTCATGTAAAAAATACTGGGCCGATTTCAATGCAGTTTTCGCTGATTGTCAGCTAATTCTTGTAGTTAAACTCTGCGCTGCTTTCTATCCCGTGAATCCCGCGAGAATTTTCCCAAGAATACACACTGTTATAACAACAAAATATTGCAAAACATTGTATTTTTATAGTTTAAGTAGCACCGACTTCAAGATGTTGTAGAAAATTTTATGTTATCTTGTCTCTTAACAAACTAAATAAATTCTTAGCCAAAAATCTTTATTGAGTTATTTTATACTTTTTCGTTTTAGAAGTCAGTTTTTTAAACGAAGTTTTTTTATGTTGTGAAGTTTTATTTTAATAATAGTCATTGAGTATTTAGATTTTAAACAAAAAACTTCTGTTGTGGAAAATGAGAACTTTTAATTAAATGTAGCTTTCGAGTGGTCACAAAGATTTCTTCCTTTGTTTGACGTTTCTTAAAAACTTATGATTTGTTTGAGCACGGTTTTAACAAGCGAAGAGATGGCTGAATCAAATAATATATGGCGTCAAAAATTTTGTTTCCTTGTTTTTTATTTACATCAATTTCTATATACATACTTTCTTTTTAAGTATGTATTTTAGGAAAAAATATACCGGCATTATTGTGTACAAAATTTAGTGGATAGAGCATATTGAATAAATAATGTAGAGTGCCGAACCTAGAGACTACAGAAGTTTGTTTCAAAACTCAGCTAGTTCAAATTGTAATAAGCTTTTAATTAATTATTTATTCATTCAACCGCAGGAATTCATTGAGATTATAATAGCGATGGCTGTATACATAGTACGGTTACTTACATTCTAGTAATATATATTTATTCAATATTATACAAATGTTTATATATTAAATAAATTTATGCTAAATATACATAACATACATATTCTTATCTACACAAATATGTACATTCATTTAAATATCGTCGTATTCCAAAAATAGGTAACATTTTCTAATCACTGTTTTAAATGTCGGTAGCGATTTTCCTTGTCTGATAGTATATGAATAGCAACTCGCAGCACGTTCCAAAGCTATATAGCGTTGACTGTAAACGAATTGTTGTAGAAAGTTGAACTATGCACTGGGGTTTGGAAGAAGTAGTGGAAGAACGTACAGACACATACTAAAAACTGAATAAATAAATAAAGAAAAAGATTTATTTAGAACTACAATAAAAACCACTTGAACTATTTAAATAAAAACAATAAGTAAATTTTGTCCTAAATTTGTCTTAGCTCATCAAAATGGTCTTATCTTATACAAGTTTCTTCCAAACACCTTTTAGATAGAAAATCAATTAAAATCTGTTGAAGTACGCATCTGGAGCCTTTGCACTTACAAATTAACACTTAAAATATTTAAATATTTTTTTAAACATGGGAGAAGGGGAATATGTGTGTATTATCCATAATACCAGCGCGATTTGCTTAGCTTGAGGATATACAATATGTGTTTGCTTGCCGACTGTTTATTTATCTAGTTTTAAATATCCCTATTATTTCCCTATTAATATTATAAATGCGAAAGTAACTCTGTCTGTCTGTCTGTCTGTTCCGTTTTCACGTAAAAACTACTGGACCGATTTGGCTGAAACTCAGTATATATATATATATATATATATATATATATATATATATTTTCGATACCGAGGATGAACATAGGATACTTTTTATCACGAAAAATGGGATAGTTTCCGGGATAAAATGATATTTGTCTGTTTGTTTGTTATGCTTTTACGGAAAAACTACTGGACCGATTTGGCTGAAATTCGGTACGTATGTAAATTAAATATTGAGGATGGACAAGGGATAATTTTTATTTTGGCCTATTTGGTCATTTTGGCCTTTTTGGTCATTTTGGCCTTTTTGGTCACTTTGGCCTATTTGGTAATTTTTCCTTTTTGGTCATTTTGGCCTATTTGATCATTTTGGCCTTTTTGATCATTTTGACCTTTTTGGACATTTTGGCCTATTTGGTCATTTTGGCCTATTTGATCATTTTGGCCTTTTTGATCATTTTGACCTTTTTGATCATTTTGACCTTTTAGGTCATTTTGGCATATTTGGTCATTTTGGCCTATTTGATCATTTTGACCTTTTTGGTCATTTTGGCCTTTTTGATCATTTTGACCGTTTAGGTCATTTTGGCATATTTGGTCATTTTGGCCTATTTGGTCATTTTGACCTTTTTGGTCATTTTGGCCTTTTTGATTATTTTGGCCTATTTGGTCATTTTGGCCTATTTGGTCATTTTGGCCTATTTGGTTATTTTGGCCTAATTGGTCATTTTGTCCTATTTGGTCATTTTGGCCTAATTGGTCACTTTGGCCTAATTGGTCATTTTGCATATTGTCATTTTGCATATTGTCATTTTGGCCTACTTGGTCATTTTGGCCTATTTGGTCATTTTGGCCTATTTGGTCATTTTGGCCTTTTTGGTCGTTTTTGCATATTCTGTCATTTTGGCCTATTCGGTCATTTTGGCCTATTTGGTTATTTTGTCCTTTTTGGTCGTTTTTGCATATTCTGTCATTTTGGCCTATTCGGTCATTTTGGCCTTTTTGGTCATTTTGGCCTTTTTGGTCATTTTGGACTTTTTGGTCATTTTGGCCTATTTGGTCATTTTGGCCTATTTGGTCATTTTGGCCTTTTTGGTCATTTTGGCCTGTTTGGTCACTGTTGCCTTTTCGGTCATTTTGGCAATGTCGTTCAGTTTGGCCTCTTTGGTCATTTTGATTATTTTGGCCATTTTGGTCGTTTTTGCCTACTCCGTCATTTTGGCCATGTCGGTCACTGTGGTCTTTTGGTCATTTAGACCATTTTGGCCTTTTTGGTCAAGTTTTGTAATTTATTTTGTTGACAGATAGACGGGGGATGGTATAATTAGCGATATAAAATGAAGTGAATCTTCCGTGGGCAAATACATAAAAAATGTAATATAATATAACCTTTAGCACTTGCTCTCTAAACAAGAGACACGCACTAGAGGTTAACCCGCGGCGCAGCCGCGGGGTAAACTCTAGTATTTTATATAATGTAAAAAACAACCAATACTATGACCTATCAACTACGGGTATAACGATTCTGTGAGTCAACATAAGCAACTATATAGTATAGAATGTAGAGTTGCTTCATTAAGCTGCAACTGGATGCAAATTCTGCGGTATTCCAACGCTGAGAGCCTCTTAGCATTCAGAGCTTACCTCTTCTCGTTATTAAACTTGTTGGCCGGTCTATAAATATCAAGAGCCAAACAATTTTCATTACAAACATATTCTGATTATTATCCCGATATATACATAAAAATGGATATAGGTTGTGTATAGGACACTCTTAAATATCACAATTAAAATTTCTATGCCATATTTATATAAAAAAAACTAGTAAGCTCGGCAGATGTTCTACGTCAACCTGCCCTGACCTGAACAAATAAAAATCACGGACCCGATTACAGCGCCACCTAGCTGGTTCAATTGTGATTCTAAGGCATCCAGGGGCCCACTAAAACACGCTAAAAAATCTTATAAACCGAATTCAGCAATATCCACCGATTCCAAATGTAAATCTAAACCATCTCGGGACCCAGTGAAACAGCACGCACAAAATTTCATCAAAGTCGGTAAAGCCGTTTTTGAGTTTTAGCTAGACTAACGGACATCAATTGATTTTGTTGTTGTGTGTTGTTCTATGATACGAATATATCCATGCGTATTTTATAACAGCGACACTTCCACTCATCGACTAACTTATTTGGTAGGAATTAAGGAATTATTTATAATATTCTGTTATTTTTCATTCGGTGTATTGGAAATGACACCCAAACTGAAAACAAAAGCAGATTCGAAAAATGTTTTATATGAGGACACATTCGGTGAAGTTAGTTTAGTTATGCCATCAATCCGCTTTATCGAAGCCCTGGCAGAAGGTGTAGGAAGGAACACTGAGTCTGGAGTGGCAAAAGCATTCCTTACTTGCGGTGCTAGTATCACACGAACGTGCGAATCACACACCTACCACCGCATTTCCCCTACGGTATATAAGATTTAAACAGTATATATGCCTTTGATAAACGAAGACGACTCTAACCATTATGACGTATATTGCACCCGAAGTGTTATAAACAGTAGTTTACATGATTGGTTTCCTCTAAAGGAAGTTGTTCCTTTCCAATTTGCAGGATGAATAACAAACGAACTCAATCTACAATTGAAATTAAGATGAATCAGTTGCGTATTAAACGACACAGCAATTTAATATTCATCCTTCAAGTACTTTAAGACGTATATATATTAAAATATATCTTTGAAATCGTTTAAATCACCTTCTAAGAAATTAAAGAAACTCTTATTTGTACTCTGTATAATCCCTGAAATCTCTAAGTAGACTACCAAGAAGTTAAAGCCATGTTCTAAACGTAATGTGTCTACAACACTGGACGTAACTTAGTTAGACTGGTTGAGCTGCCCTCTGGCAGCTCAACCAGTCTAACGAGAGATGTAAGGTCCCAAGGGGATGTTCATGCAGGAGTTCAGTTGACAAGTATGCTTTTAAGAGTGAAAGTTTCGAAACTCCTACTCATCTATGATGTTTTTATATGTAAACACGTTTTCTGCATTTTATTTTGGCAGTAAAGCAAGATTGCCCATTATTCATTTCATGATTTATTATGAAACTGATATTGTTTGTGGATTAAATGCTGTAAAAATACTATGACAAATTAAAATAATAATTTTTCGCATGGAGAGAATAAGTTGGAAAGAAAAGAAGACCAATGAAGAAGTACTGGATGTGATAAAAGAGAAACGCACAATTTTAAAATCTCTGGAGGAAAGAAGAGGGAAGTTGTTTGGCCATTTGCTACGACACGACACACCTTCTTATGTACGTCAATCAAAGGCAAAGTAGAAGCAAGGAGAGGGAAGGGAAGACAAAGGCAAGCATTCATGGATCAAATAAAAGAATAAGTGGGTGTCATTTCTTACATAGAAGTAAAACTACTGGTCCATTATAAAGAAGATTGGAGGAGACTCCACCGACAAGAGCATAGCCACAACAACGACGATTAAAATTAAATGTCCACATTGACTTCGTATTCTTTGAGTGTCACAATTAAGAATTTAAAATATTTTGCTGTAAAAATGGTAGGTCGCATGATGGTTTTCACGTTCTATCCTATTCTTCGTGTACCGTAGGTACACAATTATATCTGGTTTTTTCAAGTTGTGTTTTCTTATTTCAGGCACATGTCGCGTCTGTGTATAAAATGGGTCCAACTAAACTAAGAATGTTTTCCTTTGTACTATTTCTACAAACAGGAGGCTCCTTTGTTACTTTTCTTGTGATGGTAATGATCGTGACTCAGAGAATCTTTAATTAATTTAACGATTACTTTTATTTTATGAACATTGAGATATCAGGGTGACCTTAATAAATGAAGTAAATTATTATTTAGAGTTCTATTATTAAATAAGAAAAACGGAAGGCTTATATTTTTTTTATTGCAACTTGCTTTTTCCCTTCGTCTGCACTGTTTTTTCTTCAAATTATTGACTATGTTTATTATGAATGTTTGGATAAAAAATTAGCTGTATATGCCGCCACGATAGTATAGTGAAATCTCGAATAAAATAATATTATAGAGTACGTATTTACTTTCATATACCACCACCTGACGACGTAAACAACGCCTTAACTCAAACATCTACGTGTTTTACCGTAAATAATTTATTACTTAAGTTTGTTATGCCTAATATAAAAGAATACGATGTTAATATTACTCTTAACGGCACTAGACTTAATCTAGTAAATTCAACTGTATTCTTAGGCATTAACGTAGATCAGAAGCTCCAGTGGAGCGCTCATTCATATATCTAGTCTATCCGGAAAACTTAGTTCAGCTGCATATGCAGTCAGAAGAGTTAGGCGGTTCATGTGACCTTGATTTTAGTTATTTTCATAGTATCATTCCCTATGGTATTTTACTTTGGGACAACACTGCCGACTTAAAGACTACATTTTTTTTACAAAAAAGCTGTAAGGTCAATTTACAACCTCGGCCGTCGAGTCTCTTAGGGAATGCTTTAAGGAAATCGGTATTATGACGTTTGCCAATCTATATATCGGTCTGTCAATATATTTTTAATAATATAATTTATAATCGTAATATAATTTGAATGTCCTGAAACAATAAAAGAATATTCATAATTTCAACACCAACCATAGTAATAAACTGATATTGCCGTCTTTTACATTGCAAAAAATATTGTCCTTTCTGGGGGGTTATTGAAGAAGCATATACCAACGCTTCTTCAATAAGATTCCGAATGCAATGTTGTCTGCCTTTACTAAATTTAAAACCAAATTAAAAAATATCTTGTTTAAAAAGGGATACTACACTATTGAAGAATACTTAAATGACAACATTTCATTTACATAACAGCTCGCTCCAGCCTCTTATACTATCTTTTGTATAACGTTTTTTTATCTTGTCAAGCATGTAAGGAATTTATGGAAATATAATGCAGTATAACATTTTAATACGTCAGGTCATTATTATAACTATAATAATATTCTTCTTTCCTTTTATTGTGTCTTTGTATTACTAAGTATGCACTATTCGCTACCACTCCATTAATTATTCGAAAAGCGATTGTGTAACATACTTCTATATACAATATAACAATTTTTAACAGACCTGTTGATGGGTAGTTTCCTGCCGCTTTTCTCATTAAAAAAACATTTACATTTGAGTTCACTTTTTCTAGACTTTTATAGCTACTTTTCAAAAACAATAAACGTTCTTCACCACTATATCATCACTGTGCTATACACAAAAACCTTGTATATTTTGTATGATTGACACATCTGTACGATATATTACACGGTACAAGGATGAAATTAATGTTAGATATATTTACTGACATGGTATTATATTCTATCTGAAACAACAGTGATATTGAACTTGATATCATGTGTTTATGCTCTTCATATCTATTATCCCATCAAATAAACGTATGAATTAGACGATGGCCGATACCAAACAGTGACCGATCGATAAAGATGATTCACACACGGCTTGTTTGTAGATTGTAACCTTATTTATTGCGGTAGATATCTATACTAATAATAAAATATTGCAAATATGACTTTGTGTTTTCGTTTGATTTTATCTTGTCTGAAATCCTTATAATCTTTAGAATGGACTTTAGATAGCCAGAAATGAATATTGCATACTTCATAGCAGAAAATAGGGTAATTATCTCTAAGTGGACAACTTAGACTTACAAAACAAAAACTTTTTTGAAATGTTGATATGTTTTTGAAGGTGTAAGATACACTAATGTACGCTTTTTCTTCTTGTCAATAAAATACGCGGTAACATTCACTTATTAAGTATTTTGCAATTCAACTACGTTTGTATGCCGACACTTATACAGAAAATTCCTTCTTTAAAAATTTCATCCACGTAGAGAAAATAACCTTCAAGAAAAATGACCTACGTTTATATAGGCAGTCAGACATGACGAAATTATAAGGGTTCACTTCTTGACAAAATTACTATAAATAACGACAATATATTTTTGTTATATTTGGGACATGAATACTTTAACAAAATATTAAAGTGCATGCGAAGCTTAAAATCGACTCGACCAAATTACTTTTCAACACCATCAAGAAATCACAAAATGATTACTGCGTCATGCACCGCATCCAAAAGCAACAAAACGATTACCGTCGTATAATCAACACTAAAAATATTTTCCATTACATTAAGCTTATTTCTAGCTTCTATAAATATTTGTTCCGTTTAAAAGTACGGTTTCATAAGTGAATCAAAAATGACTGCAATCTAAGACTAATAGTAAATCATCCTATGTTTGTTTTGAATCATTATAAAAATAGCTTGTGCCTTAAGACTTCAGTTCAAATATTTCGATTATGCCTTCCAATATTAATCCAGTAAAATATTATTACACATTTTCAACTATGAATATAGCAATAATGCTAACAAATTCATTAATGATTCAATTTGTTACAAGTGTCATTGTTTTCAACTCGGTGCTCTCAATATCATGCTCCTTGTAGAAAACAACTATCAGCCCTCCCACTTCGCGCAGTCTTAATTAAGTGAGGATGTCACCAGAAGGTAAAGACTTAAGGGTAGATGCACACTAGATACTATTACGTGGGTCATAACAGGCTATAGTTCTGTCGCTTTTAGTATCGAGCGGATGTATACGTTATATTTTGTACTATAGCAAAATGTATCTTTATCTTTCAATCATTCATTGTTTGTAAATTTAAGTACTATTTTATTCGTTAATTTTATAATCGGTTTTAGTGTGTATTATGGATCTAGTCCCCTTTTTTAATTAAGATTTACAGGCGGTGACACAAGTCGCAAAAAAAGTATCCTAAAGTATAAAATGCCTTGATAGTGATATATTTTTGTAAAATTAATAATGTTCATTATAAATTAGATTTTTTATAATTGTAATTTAATTATGACTACGTATTTATATTTCAGACACATTTTTTTTGCTAATGAATTAATATAAATAAAAAAATCCCCCCGTCTAGTCTTTTAAAATGTGTGAAATATTATGATTTTTTTTAAGTGATATAACTTAAAAAACCATCGACGAAGTAATATATGATGTTTCGTTTAATAGCTCTTTTTCTCGAGGATAAATGCCATGAACAAAACAATTGATGTTTGTTCCCTCTTGCGGAACCACGGAATCCTTAACTGTGTGTATTCATATGTACTTGACCGATTTTTTTTTTACATACGACCGCTTTTCCCGTTTATCATTTTCTAGAAGCACAAACTAGTAGTTGCTAAGCGATAGTCACTAGTGTGAGGACAGCCTAAGAAGAAAATATTGATCGCTAGAAACAAGATATCCTTTATTGACCTAATTTATTATTTAAAACTAAGACGTTATAGCGACGTAGTATATTAACATGAATTTTTTACACATTTCATTAAACTAATGTCCTTATTAAGTCAGAGACAGAATCTCTAATATCAAATAAACAAATTTCAAGTGTAAAACTTGCACAACAAACATTCACGCATTACGAATTTTCAGTTACAGATTTGAGGTTTGTTTGATTTCATTTATAAAACGGGTTTTTCAATATTTTAGACAAGGTATTATTTAAAAAAAAGCAAAAATACATTTTATTATTAAAAGTAAAGGAGTAAAAAGATCCAGGCTCATCAAATTGAACAAAATTAATAAGACAGCATCTTAGTAAATTTCTTCTTGAAATTTGATGAACCATTACCGGCGGTTAATATTTACGACTAAAACCGATATATTTCTAAGTTACTTAGTTTAATATTAATTGGACCCGAAAAAATGAGGGCTCGGACTACTTCAGCCACAAATATTTTAAGTTCCATTACTTACTGTTGCCATATACTCAAAAATACTGCAGACGAGGTAGGAGCTTCATTCAATAACAAAATCAATATTGTAATAGAGTCACGTCTACAGAACATCAAGTTTAGTGAAGGCAATCTATAACATCGCAATCTAATTAGGAAGACAAACTCAGCGCATATCAAGTGCTACACGGCATGTTGGAAATGTTGGAGAAAAAATATTGCATTACTATATTTACAATAGAATAGAAATAAACAAAGCAGTAACAAAAGCGAAACAAGAAAAGAATAGAAGATACTTTATTCTACAACTATGCTACATAGTTATGTTCTATTTTTAATTTTTGGATTTCCATGTTTAGTGTATCGACGTAGTATCGACGGTCTTATCGCACATGGCGATTTCTTCTAGATTACCTCTGAATAAATAACATGAATAGAAGAAAAGAAAAACTTGGTAGTTATCCAACTAGCCAACGTACAAAGTTATTTTGTATTTACTTGAAGTTCACGGTTTATTTTAAGAAGAATATATATATATGCTGTGGCTCGCACTTCGCCCGTTTAATCTAGAAAAGGTAACAAAAATTATGTTATACTCGTATAAGCGTACGGTTTATCATGAAGAAAATGTAAATAAGAGAACAGCTGTGTGAATAAAACTTGTGGAATTTATAACTAATTCCTAGCTACACATTATCAGTGAAATGGAAGTCGCTTTGATTCGCAATTCAATGAACATAGCAATTTGGACTGCATTCTCCCAAAGGACTGAGAGCAGTGGAAACTGAAAGACATAATTATAATTAAACAATTTCGTTTAATTTTGCACTCGGGTAAGTCGTTCTTTCACTGCTGAGGATCGTGATTTGATGCCAGTGAATAATTGCTCTCCTCTACCGAGATCGGTTTTGAGAAAGATGGAAGGTCGAATTTATGGACATGTTCAGCAGGGTCAGAAACCTGACTAATACACGTATTTGGTGATTTACCACTAGGTGTCATGTTTTCAACTTTCCTATTTGCCACTTTTTACGTCTAGGCGGTTATATAAAGATTGACTCCCGAAACTAGAACTTGTATAACCTGACCTCTTCCCCGGCACTTGCTCTAGTTGAGTTTCGGAACAATTACATACATATACTAGTACAAACCTATTCACTTTCATATTTACACTTATTTTAATATTCGTTTTTAACTTTACTTGTGTTATTGCCAGTACCCCTTCAACCCCTTGTAGTAAAGAGAAGATAAGTTAAGAGAAAGATATTCTTTAGAATCTTCTTAATTACAGAACAATGAGTCATAAAATAAGTACGAAGACGAAATAAATACTGGTGTACTTGTTGGCTTAGTAATACCATGGAATAATATATTATACTTTCTTCCATGGTAATACGAGAATATGCGCACTGAATACCGACCCATTATTAGAAATGTAAAATTATCTCCAGAAGGTTGTGTGGAAGAACCGCCGATTGTACTAGTTATAAGATTGTTAATTCATGTGTATTATTATTTTCTTGTGTGCAATAAACAATATTTTATTCTACAAGAATTAATTAATTATGTAGCAAATTGCTTTAACTTTTAGAAGTCACATAAAACTAAATGAAATGCGTCAAAGTAACACGTACAAAATTTCTAACACCCAAGCTGTTTGTTTCGATACCTTCACTTATGTAACAATGTTATTATACTTCGTAATGGAAATTTCAATGTTTCACTTTGATCTCGTATTAACTTTTAGATGTTCCTACGTAACCTTTTCAGTCTCAGGTGTGTGTGTCTAAAACTCTGTTCGACATAGTTCGAACATCAGTCATAACACTTCATCATCATTAAGTTATCGCAACACTTGAAAAAGGACTTAGCTGTCGTTGTAGTGCAATTGTATCGGAATCAGCGAACTTTTATACAGCCAATTATCCGTGAACATACATACCCGGAAAAATTATCGCAGTATTCCCGGGACACTAAGGACTACAGCATTTGAAAAAATGCGTAAACTGTTGTTTTAGTAAAGCTCTATTCAAATCAGCTAATTTTTATGCACTTTAACACCCAAACAACTTCAAACCGCTCAGTGCAAAAATCGCATTGGAATTCGATTTTCTTTAAACTGGCCATTTTAAATCATGCTTAAAAAATTTCCCGCGAGATTCCCAGGATAAAAATAAGCGCAGTTTTTAAGTCTAAGAATTTGCTGTCGATGAGCGAAAACTGCATCGAAATCAGCCCAGTAGTTTTTAGCTGAATCCCAAACAGACAAACAAGAAATCTACTGCGTGTGAACTGCACAAACTTTTTTTTTAAAATAATGTACATACAGTCACGGCATTTTTAGAATTATATAATATTTATAAATGTGATGTCAAAATTCAGCATAACTCAAGCGTAAGTTTATATTGCTACATACAAGGAATGTCTGTGTTGTCCCAGAAAACAAGGCGGTGCCTTCTAAGGCGTTCATAAAGAAATTTGTTTACTGCGAAAGAAATGACCCAGTTTTATACCTGCCATTTCCCGCCCATTTCCTTTAGAAAGCCTGTGTCTATGAATTGTTCTATAAGTATTACCTCGTAAATTTTAGAGACTTTTTACGTCTGGACCAGGTAAATAGGGCGAAAATTGCAAACGTACATCAGTGGAGTTCTTTTTCTTAAAGCTAAACGTAGCCAGTGCCAAATTTGATGGCTTCTCTCCTATTAAAATTTAAATGTATCGTTAGTTTTAATATCATAACCTCTTATGCTAAAATAATGTTACATACGGACACAGACGGCACATCTGACATATTGTAAAAACGAATTCTTTTATTTACTTCGTGATTCACTTTTAAAAACATCTATTGTTATTTTATGACTGTAATTAGTGTCGAACGAATTAATCCTTGTTTTATAGCTGTCGATGCTGGCAGGTGTGCGTGATTAACTCGGCGAACGCTATCCTTTGTTCTATTATACAGTTGAGTATAAAACAATGCCCGAACGGAGGGTTGAGGCAGTCAGTCGACGACTACGATACGATTAAGACGTGTAGTACTTTCCATTAGCGACATAGTGACGGACTTGTCGCGTGTTGAAGTGCATTGAATCGTGCAGAGTGAACTGGTTGCATCCAGTTTTATTTTGTATTTATTTTATACGTTTTTGAACAGTTCTAATAAACTCTATAATTAATAATTAATTCCAACGGCATTTATTTAATTCGAGTCCTGTAGCTCGTAACAGTAATATTGTATGTATATAAGAAAAAAAACGTGCCTCAGTTATGTATGGCGGGCAACTCTTGAACTGCAATACGGTAGAAAATTATGAAAAATGCAATGTAATCGATCTTAAAAAGATTGTATACAAAAATTACTTTAAATATCCACTGAGATTTTTTTGAAATTTTTTATTATTTCCCTGACTAATTGTCCAAGGAGTGGACTTTTCACCTCCACGTACTATACATTAACAGATATTATGCATTTAGCCGATTTTTAATATTAAAAACCTACATATGAACGTACAGTTACCCTAATTATAAGTGCACTTTTCAAAAATATATTGAACAAGTTGGCGGTAGGCTGAATAAAAACTTTGACAATACACGTTTGACAAATGTCATCTTTGTCTTCCGTGACCACGGCAACTGAAAAGCGGCCGAAACGTCGGATAAACCTAAATAAAATAAATTACCGCGCTTAAAACCGTTATAACGTAGTTTTATTAAAATATATTGTGTTTAATTTAAAATTACAGTTATATTTCCGTTCGGTTAGGTAAGGTTAATTGTATTTTTTTCTGTAAATTAATGTATAATCCCTTTAATTCTCAAGTCGACGCGATTTGAAATTAATATATCAGGTATAACACAGAACATTAAGTAAACTAATGGGATTGCTCCTTAATCTAATCGAGTAGTCGAGCCCTTTGGGATTATTTTTCGCTGCCCGAAAATAAATAAAAGCTCAGAAAAGAATGGCTAATATTTTGCTTATAAACTTTCATTAAAACAAAGCTAATACGTAAAAATTCCTAACGATAACAGAAAACGAGCTCAGTTCAAACAATTTTATCCTCATATATTTTTATATGATAAGATAAAATTGAGAGCAATTTTACTCCATCTATTTTTTTGATATTACTTTCGTAAACATATTAACGTTAAGAGGCTTTTAAAGCTTACCTTGTATCTGGAGGGATTCGTACGATACGTCTTAGGAGGCATAAAAATGGCCAAGAATAAATCAATGTCACTTATGCCATATAGCTACATGGTTCCGTAACAAATTTGCAATTCTGGTCTGTCTACAGCCATATTTATCTAGAAAGATATACCCTCAGCGGATAAAGACGTTTCATTATATTTCACTTAAAAGGTTTTAAGTACGTTCAAACGGCGGAACTTAATACTGGGCAGAATACACTAGTTAAACTAGCAAGTGCATGCGGGTTCCGAAAATATATTTCATAAAGGTATCTTTATTTTAGAATAATTTAACATAATGAATTTCAGTTTATTCCAAAAAATCCAATTTATAGAAATATATTTATGAAACTTATACACCACCTTGTCACCTTTACAAAGGTGAAAGCTACTTGTTTCGTTTTTTTATTGGGAAGCTATCAAACAGTAGGTAGTCGGCCCACCTACTTACTGGAATGGGGTTACCGTCGCCTCTAGGTGTATACAACACCAGAGGCGATGCGAGGTTTTCAAATTGCAAGTAAATTAACAATCTGCCCGTAACACTTCAAATTAAAAAAAATACAATTCATTTTGTCATTTGTCAGTTGAAGATTTTCCACTTGCCCGATGCGATTCATTTTCTACTTATCCGTTGCCATTCGTTTTTCCACTTGTCCGTTGCGATTTTTGTTTGTCCATTTATCCGTTGCGATTCGTTTTTCCACTTATCCGTTGCCATTCGTTTTTCCACTTGTCCGTTGCGATTTTCGTTTGTCCATTTATCCGTTGCCATTCATTTTTCCACTTATCCGTTGAAGTTTTTTTATAATTTAAGCCGAGATTTAATAGAGGCTGTAAAAAGTTGGGATATGAGTTCCTTGTATTGGCATGCAGGTATGTTTCTAAGAAATTGAGTTCACGTAGCCGATAAACATATTGTATTTGTGCAGTATAAAGCAATGCCCCAATGGTGAGATAGCAGTCGAGCGATAAGCACAAGCGAAGCAAGACGTGTGTATTACATTTGGTAATCTATATAGTGACGGACTTTGCGCGTGTTACTATATTTGTGTTTACGTGTTTGTATAGTACTAATAAATTTTAAAGTAATTCTAACGGCATTTTAATTCGAGCCCTGTAACTCGTAACAGTATTAACAGAACACATTTATATGAAGTACAAAACGTAAAACAATGGTAATTAAATAAATGTACGTATGCAAGCTGTTTACAGCTTGTAAAAAGTACCAGCGACAACGTATTTCAACCGTCTTGCTGCTTTCATCGGATGAACTCATAAATTCAATAATCACATTGGGTCAGATTTATAGGGGCTACGTTTCCTTTTTTAAATACGGAAACCCTAAAACGACCTCCGTAACCGGGGTAAGCCTTCAAGTTGAGCCGAAACGAAACTTAACGAGCAATTTCGCCACCCAGCGTAAACCACACTCATCCGAACATGTAAAACTTATATATATATTTTCAAGCACACTTCCCCGAGTATACATACATGTGCGAAAGAGAAGATATTCTCAAGAGAGTCGTGACCTCATAAAGTTAGTAAATAGGAACTATTTCTATTCAAAACAAAGCCTTCGTAAAAGCGGCTTTGTATATGTTGATTTTGTTCCGGCGTTATTATCATTGTTTAGGTGTGAGTGACGAATCCCTCTAAGATTTAAGCTCTTCTATAATAACACAATTTGTTGTTCGCAAATAAACAAGCTTGTTTTCGGTAATCAACTTGTCATTGTAGCTATGTAATCTATGTATTATGTATTTACTGTCCTTGTCCATCGAGTTTCTTGAGATTAAAAAAAGATATTTAATCATTTTTACTTGGATTGTCAAAAGTCGGATAAGCGCAAGTTGTTCCACACAATTAAGGAACTTCATAGTGGCGACTTTTGCTATTTGACTACGGATCCCTAAAAAAAACCGAGGTGGCTTGGCACCAACTTCGCACTAGAAATCGGTGCCAAGTAAAACATAAATAAAAACAACAAATTTACAAAACAAGACAACTTCAAGACTTCTAGATGTTGTAGAAAGAAGTCGGTTAAATATTTATCTTTTGGGTATCTTTTTAGTCTGTTTTGTATTTTTGGGATCTGTAGTCAACTAGCAAAAACAGATGACTGTCGTCGCCACTATACAAGCTCTTTACAGTATATGGAACAAGATGCACCACTTGCAACATTTACCACCGCACCGCACGCCATCGGCTGGGCGTTCATCCCCACTTCCTTGAGCTGCTTCGCTCTTGTACGCAACGGTTCTCTCGAACGTTTCTCTTGGGCATCGTGGGGGTTTGGAATGAGCTCCCAGCCGTGATTTTCCCACAGCGCTACAATATGCGTTTTTTTAAAAGGGGTATCATAAAATTTCTTCGAGGCCGGCACCGCGTTAGTGACACCTCTAGTGTTGCAAACGTCCATAGGCGACGGTTCCCGGTAACCGGTTTTCATCAGGTGGGCCGTCTGCCTGTCTGCTGTACTCCAGCGATAAAAAAATGCACTTATCCGACTTTTGACAATGATTAAATCTCAATTTTTATTTGATATTTCAAACATACTTAATTGTTCCCGTAAAATAGTTTCTTCAGATGTACTACCTTTTTTTGTTCAGAATTTAAAAGTTAAAAAGAAGAAAATACTTTGTGTTTTCATGAATTCAAGCTAGCAGAATTTATTTAAAAGTTGTTTGAACAACTGTTGAGTAGATTTTGAGCTATGGTCAATTGCTTATAGTCCATTGAAATTTTACATGAGCTTTGCATTTTTTAGAAGACGCAATTTTATTTTTGGGACATGTGTCAATAGAAGCTTAACCTCTAGTTCTATGGTAAAGAAAAGAGTTAGCAATTAATAAAAACAATTCTCAATTTATTGCTTATAACTTCTTTAATTTTTAATTTAGGGCAAAAGGTTATATAAACATATTTGTAGGCAAAACAATTTGCTACAAATTATAACTTTGCAATTTTTTTGTAAGACGCATAATTTCCGAGATATCGCGAAAAAAGTCTTTTCAACACTTTTTCCAAGATGGCGGCCGGGGGACAAGGGTGGTGACCTCACAAACTTGAGGTTAAGCTTCTATTGACCCCCCACGAATGTCCCAAAAATAAAATTGCGTCCTCTAAAAAATGCAATATTCGGTCCTTAAATTGTAAGATTTCAATGGATTATTAGTTAATTAAATTCCGTAACCAAAGGACAATCTGATTTGTTAGAGTACCTTCTAATATGTTCGTGGATTGTAAGAAACCAATACGCGTGTACTTACATGAATTTTGTTATTTTTTAAAAATCTAAAAATACAACTAAATAAATACATGTGTACCTAGTATTACCTACTATAATTATATTTGCATGTTCTAAACAAATTCTTTTTATTAAAACGACAGAAAATCCAATTAAGGTTTCGACTTACTCTTTATAATGAAAAACGAGAATTTTAGTAAAACCAATTTGAATATTCAAAGTAAACAATAACAGATTCTTTTTAATAAAAACATTTCCAGTGAAAAGTGAAGAGTTGCCGAAAATGTAGAGTTTTATCTAAATCAATTTAATTAAAGAGTCTCGAAATGTATTTTTACTTGAGACGCGCCAGCTACGTGACTCAATTTCATATTTTCCGAAGTAAAAGAATTTAAAAAGGATAACGTCGAAAACACCTTACGAGTCGATGCGAATGTGGCAAATTCTATTATACGTAACCTAGCCTTTTTAAATTTACTTGATTTGTCTGGATCAGCTGATGAAAGTTTACTCGCGGACTTCGAATATTTCTAGAAAACACTGTACAATTTTTATTTGAATTCGGTGCGAATATGGCAAATTCTATTATACGTAACCTAGCCTGTTTAAATTTACTTGATTTGTCTGGATCAGCTGATGAAAGTTTACTTGCGGACGTCGATTATTTCTAAAAAACACTGTATACTTTTTATTTAAATTCGGAGCGAATGTAGCAAATTCTATTATACGTAACCTAGCCTATTTACATTTACTTGAATTGTCTGGATCAGATGATGAAAGTTTACTTGCGGACGTCGAATATTTCTAGAAAACTCTGTACAATTTTTATTTAAATTCGGAGCGAATGTGGCAAATTCTATTATACGTAACCTAGCTTATTTACATTTACTTGATTTGTCTGGATCAGATGATGAAAGTTTACTTGCGGACGTCTAATATTTCTAAAAAACAACAAGACAGTACATTTTTTATTTAAATTCGGAGTGAATGTGACGAATTCTATTATACGAACTTAAACTTGATTATTCTCACTTCGTTGAATCATTCGAATCAGATGATGATTTACATCAAAATATTGTATAACATTGTTTTAATTCGAAGTGATTGTGGCGAATCCTTATATACGAATCCTAGTTACACTTACTTGAATCGTCTGGATCAGATGATGTTGATTCACTTGCTGATGTCAAAGTTTTCGAGAAGACACAACAAAACATTTTGTAACAATTTTACTGACTGTAACGCCTTTTATGTTTTTTCAATTCTCAACCTAAGCTCAAAACCAAATATGGAAGTACATCACGAATACTTTAAATACCATTGCTTTAATATGTAATAACATTTTTGGGTTCGCAACTGCCAGAAATGCGTAGCGATTCTTGATTTTTCTTTTTCATCTCACTATTCAATTATTTATCAATAGCCTTGGTTACAAAAAGATCCGGATATTAAACGCCACGTTAATTTTTGGTTACACAAAAAATATTTGAAAAGAAATCAATTATTTTTTTCTTAAACATTACTGCTTAAAAATCATTATAGGTATATTTTAAACTTAATTGAGACACAAATAAAGATGTGCTCGCTATAGGTGTACGACCAAACTAATTTTTGTAAGCAAATTAACAAACAATCTGTGATTGAGTTCCAATGCAGAACGTATAAGGCTGTATCGCACGTCATCAATGCGCCGACCCATATACTATTAAGTAAGTACGTACAATACGACAATGCATCAATTCAAGGTCGTAGTCAAAGCGATGCCTATCTAAATTACACTTTGACAAATAAGCACTGTTATTTAGAGGCAAAACCATAAATATTAAACTCGAGAAACACGGCAACGAGATATCGCTAAATATCTCATAAATATAATAAATTCTCTTCATTAAGTAAACAGCTAAAAATTTATGTTTTTTGTTTTAGGAGTTTTTAGTCTATTTCAATTCAAATTGTGATAAAGAAAAGTTTATTTATTTGAAAGTAGTTTTGGTAATAGAATTACAGACGTATTCAAGCATTAGTGCCATTCCAATAAAGTGACGTCGGTTCTGGCCGAAAATGGTCTTTGGCAGTCTTTCTAACATAACATGCGTATTGTTAACACAGGATGACAGCAAAGGAGGATATCGTGATCAGGACATTAAGATTCTATGTAAAAATGAACGTACAAACTAAAATAAGGGCTAATTATGCATGAAGGGCGGTCTTTTTTTTTTTTTATTGCAGGAGGTCAGCAGACAGGCAGACGGCCCACTTGATGGAGAGCGGTTACCATCGCCTATGGACATTTGCAACACCAAAGATGCTACAAATGCGCTGCTGCCCTCTTAAAGGAGACTGGAACCTGGTCCACTAATGCCGGAACACAACTCAAGGTTGTTATGGCGACATACTTTAGACCAGGGGTGGTAGCCATCCAGTCGGGCAAATGCCCTACCACCTGGCTGTGGGTTGTTTTGTCGCCTCTTAGGACAGGCCGCCCGGCCGCAGGAAATTGTATTCTTTCTCCGTTCCTGCACGGAGAATCGGTCTTATCGCATCGGTCGTATGAATTGAGATGATAATGGCGATGGTAAATACATAATATAAAATATGAATATTTACATTTTAGTAATACACAATACAGACGTTAAAAACTTTATTGGCCTATTTAATATAAAATTTTAGTGTTAATAAAGTTTTAACAAAATCATACAACTTTGGAATACGTTTGTTAAACAATTATAACAGAGTTAGAAAGTTTGCCTTATTTTCTTCAACAACTAAACGAGATAATTAAATTGTGACTTGTAAAGTTTTTTACGGCTTAATAAAGGAGAATATCTATAATTAAATAAACTAATTTGCCAGACAGTAAATTTAATAAAAGTAAGCCTAGGTGAGTTATTTATTACAATTTTCGTAATAAGGTCTGTTTTTTATAAAGGTTGGAAGGTATTAAAACTTGGAAACAAGTAGTTACCTGAGTCGAAGTTTCCTAAGCAATAGCAGGATTCAAAGTTTGTTCCGTATCTCCTTCAAAAACATTTTAATGTAGCTACCTACTTTCACATTTATTACTGAATAGATTTGTTTTTAATGTATGAGTTCAGCAGACAGGCAGACGGTGCATTTGATGGAAAGTGGTCGTCACAGCGTATGGAAGTTTGTAACACCAAACGTGCTACCAATGTTCTGCCACTCTCTAAAGGGAGACTGGAAGGGGCAGTAGTTCGGGAACACAACTCGAGGTTGGTATGAAGGCACACTCTAGATCCAGAGGTGGTAGCTATCCAGACGGGAAAATACCATACCACCTTCAGAAGGGACTTGTCATCCGACCAAGAACGGAAAAAGAGTACAATTTCCTGCGTTCGGAAGAGGCGACAAAACAACCTATAGTCAGGTGGAAGGGTAATAAAACACCCATTTTCCCATCGGGATGGTTACCAGCCCTGTTATAGAGTATGTCGCTATAACAACGTTGAGTTGTGTTCCAGCATTAGTGGCCAGGCTCCAGTCTCCTTTTAGAGAGCAGCAGCGTATTTGCAGCACCTTTAGCGTTGCAAATGTCTATAGGCGATGGTAACCGCTTTCCATCACGTGGGCTGTCTGCTTGTCTGCTGAACTCATCCAATAAAAAAACGTGACTGGGAATCTTATTGATTGGACATATACCAGGATCGGTAGCCATTTAGACGAGTAAATGCATTACCAGTTCACAAAAGGTTAATTAAATTGTTGAATTAGCGATAAGAATACATATAGATGTAGATTGTAGTTATACAAAGCGAAGCTAACCCATAGGTGATACTTTTAAGATAATTAAGAATTTAATATAAAGTTGTAAAAGGCTTGGTTCCTATATATTACCGACCGTTCATTTGCCTTACTATCGGTCAAAATTAGACATATGCTCGATCAAAGTATTGTTAAAAAATTAATCGATAGTAGGACAAGTGAATGAATAGTAAGATATAGGAATCGGCCCTAAGAAGTACTAAGGAAAACTGTTTTCCAAAACATGCTGGGCTCGGACCTCCCATTATAGGGGAATGGAGAGTATACCCGCCACGCTTGTCCAAGGCGGCTTGGCAGGTTTGACAAATCGGTTATCTCGATGTGCAGGTTGCATCACAATGTCTCTATACCGTTATTAGTGCATGGTAATTGTAACAATATGCACATTCGATCAGAAAACTGACTAAGTGGTACATGAGTTCCGGACAGGATAGAACCCGCGTCGTTTGAGCGTGGGACGCGTGCGGCAGCCATTACGCTACCACGACTATAAAACATGCTGTATAACAACATAAAAAATAATCTGTTAATTATCTTTAGTATAAAAAACGCGGTTTGAAACCCTCCCGTATACTTAACTTAATTTTGCTAAAGTTGTGAGTCTGGTTTACGTAACTACATATCAATATATCGGTTCAAATATACTTTATACTATATCATTGTAAATATTATCATTAAATTAACTAAAAAATATGAAACGAAGTTTTATTTATAACCTGATGTGCCGGGGTCGGGAGGTCGATGCCTCTGTCTGCCATTCCACCAGCAACCGCAGCAAGGCATAGCGCACTTTTCACTCAAAACCGCTCTTTTCCCTTACATTTATCCTACCAATTACATTTATTGATAGCACATAAAAAATTGTGAAATTGAAGCCGTTGTAAATCATGTTTTAAGATTATGTTTCGATGCGGAAAACTTTTACGGTAGGTATGTTTACGTTCCTTTAAGAAAGTTAAGCAATAAAATTTAATTGATAAATTATGAAAGTAATTTTCCGAATATAAGTTACAATATTTTGGTTTACAACATATTTATATTTGAATATATGAAGATTCATCACTTCACTTGATACAGCTGTAGGATTTAAAGCAAGTTAGCGTTGGCATTGTTATAAAAGGTTGTCGCGGCGAAACGCGTCCGTCCCGTACCGCGTTTAACGTTCAACTGCGGTTGGAAATGAATGAAACGAGGTTTTCCCGCTTTACAGTGTACTGAAAAGATCTCAACCCTCATACGCCTGACTGACCGCCGCGCTCAATTAGAAAGGAAACTGGGATCACTCGAATGGCATTATCTGACTATTGACCTGTTGAAGTGTCAGGGAGCAATTCATGATAATTGAATATTGGGTTGATATGAATACAGGCGACCATTTACGGTCTCCCGGTTTATCTCAAAATATCATCTACTACGTATTAAGGGTACCTTTGTTTGGAAGACTACATAACAACCCTGGAATAATCTCGTTTGCAATTTCATCACGTGAACTTGTAAGCCGTATTACGTAAATTAGTTTCAAAACTTTTAACAGGGGACAAGACTATTATGGAAATTAGGTTGCTACAATATCTCTTGTAAATATATTTTTAATGGTTCCAGTGGCATAAACTTCAGATCAAAGTTATTCCTTAATCGGGGATAAGCTGAAAATTAAATCGATCGCTAACATCGATCAATTATTAGTGATCGATGATCGCTAAACTATATATATAATCGATTTTTCTCAGTTTGTTTCTTGGGATAAAAATGTTATTTTTCATATCAGGAAAATCGGCATCCATTATAAAAACGAAATGTATACTATTTTATGATAAACAGTTTATTTCCGATAACGTCAAGTAAAAGCAAATGCATAAAATCACTCTTACGTTTATTTATTATTTTCAATATGATGGCAATTTTAAATGATTTCTGTTGCAGACACAACGTATACGTAATTTATTAACATCGTGTGGGCATCTAAAACAAATAAAAACCACATTTACTTTATGGGTAATAAACTAGAATTATTTTTATACGCAACTATCAGTAAAAGGATTTCCTGAGCTTACCAGTTACCAGCATGGAAATAACATTTGTGGAAACTGCCTAGTATACGTAGGTTTTTTATAAAAAGGACCGTTCTTAATACTGTAAAACGAGTTTATTAAAAATGAATCATGGGTATATTAATTTTTAATCAATTGTCAAATGATTTACATTTAAAAATAAACTAAGAGATTTTTTGATCCAAAAAGCTTATTATTCAGTAGACGAATACATGCAAGAAAAATAATAATAATTGTGACATTGTGACTATAATGTATGACTTTGTAGACCATGGGCCATAAATGGCCTGGACATTTGGAGTACTTGCGTGGGGCCATGAGCAGGCTAACACGTCGAGGCCCTTTGACAAATTTAATGTAAATGTGGGGTGACACTGACCGGCGATTATCCCTGTCTACACCATATAGTAATGCACCCAAGGACATGCCCATCGTCATTTAATGTTTTTATTTTACCCTGTTTTTAAGCCAATTAATGATTAAATTTGATATGCGCAATAGTTGCAGAATAGATAGAAAATTATGGGAAAAGTCTACACATGTAAATTTTATGCCATAGGGGTATTACAAAGTGAAAGTGAATCGAATGCTTATATAACTTTACCGTGACTATACTCATAGTAAAGTCAGTTTTTCGTTTATCGCATAGATTATTGTTTCAAATATACATACCCTACAGTTCAAAAGTTAGGGAGCAAAAACAAATGCAGACCCCATCTATTGACTCAAATAAAAAAAAAACAATAAAGTATGTCGTTATTATTTTTCAAGATCTGTCCTAAAATCGATGCTCACACTCAAAAACATGTTATCTCTCAGTTATATGCACAGGCCTTTTTTGTAACTTCTTTTTGGGCACGCTAATTCTCGAACGTTGTAAGTCTATATTGTTTTTGTTTGTAGTTTCACCCCAAAAAACCTATTAGATACATTTTTTTTAAAGGTTCAACCAAAATTGATTTTTACATTTTTCAATTTTCATGGTAATTTTTCGACATTTTCGAAATTTCCTTTTAGGGCACTGCGTGCCCCCACAGAAAAAGCCCTGCATGTACATATCGTCGGGGTTAATGCAGATTTTTTTCGCCAAAATCCCTCTGCTGATTTCGACAAGACTGTAGTGCAGTGCGAGTTTTTTTCTTGCAATTTCACTAGATTGTTATATATTGGCATATTATGAAAAACACTTTCTTACCAAATTCCTCCATAAACATTAATGATGAAAACCTATTCATCATTCGTAGTTCTGGGTGTCAAGAATCGGCCCCAGAACGGTCCGCTATTTCCCGTATATTCCCCATAACATAAGCGTAACTTAATTAGATTGTGAAAATACAAAGTCTGCCGGTTATTTATTTATTTGTTTAACTAAAATGGTTATGGAACATTAAGGCTGGTGTGCACTGAAATTTAACCGACGGTTAACCAAAAATAATCACTGTTTTTCCATACATTTTTGGCGATTATCTTATTTTAACCATCGGTTAAAAGTCGGTGCACACCAGCCTAAGTCACAATTCGACTGCGGTTAGATGACTTCAGTAAACATCGGTGACTACTATGAATTATTATAAAATTAGAGGTCACCCAGTGGTCGAAATACGAACATAAATAATTTATAAATTATAAGTTTTAACATTATTAAGGTTCTGTTGTCAAAGACTATAACTTCTATAATAACAGATTTAATTTAACTTTAAAAATGAACAAAGGAGTGTATGTAATACATGGTAGTATGTCTATAATATTTTTTATTTAATGTATTTTTATGCATAATATTCAAAAAAATATTAACATACTGCCCTCCTTCTCTATATGAACTATAAGTGTACGAAATCTCATACCCCTCCGTTCGCGCAATTTTCGCAAAACGGGGTACAAAGTTTTTGCTTCACGTATTAATATAATGATCTAGCGATACAGCATTTCGTAGCACTACCTTTTATACTGCCTCCTTATTGGCAAAGGGCTTCTTAACCTAATTAAATATAGACTTAGACCATCAATAGAAAGACGGAGTCTCTTTCAGACTCGGACAAAATAAAACCGGCTAAAAGATCTCGATTTTGGAATAGGCTGCCAACCGTACCGTAATTCGTTATGAGAACTTAGTATTAAACAATCCAATTAGTTCTGATAAAGCTGAAATAGTTTCCAGTGGATATATTCTCTATTAACAGACGCAAACTACGTGTATATTATATAAGTATACGCACATAAGGTTTAAAAAAGCTTAAATTAATTTCAAGTTTTTGTTTACGTAGGCTCAGTATACACATTAAAGGTCTAAGTATATCGGAGGGTATGTCATGTAGCGTTAAATTGTATGTAGTCAATAGAAGATAATTCATGACGTAATCATAATAGAGTACTTATATATGAAATATAATTTCCTATACAAATAAATAATGTTTCGTGTCCACGAGTATTAATCATTAATTAATAATTTTGTTCGATAACATAATATGGATTTGTAGTTCTGACCTACTTTCTTGTATTCTATAGTATTTCAGTGAATCGTAAGTATAACGTCAATACAATAGACTCATGTTCTCTTGTCAATGTTCGAAGCAAATTACTTACAGTTTTACACAACTAATAATTACTCCCGATGTACCTGCGCAGTGGACCAAGTTTAGTACCGCGGGAAACGTCCAATGGTGTACGAATCCTGTAAGTGGAACAGAGCTACGAATGCATAGCAAGCAATACTCTGCCATATCTGTTTGCGAATAAAGTTCAATATAGATTATTTACATGACGGATACCAGTGTGCACTTTTCTGCGCAAACGAAAACTGCCGATCGGAATTATACGTCGTGTAAAGCAGTACTTGTAGGCAATCTACGATTTAAGGTAAAAAACGAAACCCTCATAAAATTGTCATGTCTTTCCGTCTATCTATTTATGTATAGCACATTCGTTTTTTATTTGGAAAATGTCTCAGTCGTGTAACGACTGGTGTAGTCAAATTTCGAAAGGGATGGCTGTGATACATGTATTTAAGGAATGTCTTGTTTTCAGTACGCATTCCGCGAGGGGCATCGTTAGATAGGTTTTGAAATAATAATAATAAGATTGCCTTTATTTCAGGTAATACACCCTTCTATATATAGTCTATATCTATATATACGGCTTGTAACCAAAACTACAAAAAAAAATGTATGCCTGTCAAGGCGTAACATTTAACTTGCACTTAGCATAAAATCTGCAAAAATCCATGTTTCAAACAAATAAATTACTTTGACCTTGACCCATATAAATTCACAGCACAAAATTTGGCAATTAAAAGTTATTAAATTAAATTCAAATTATATTAAAATATCATATTGCAGTTCCTTATTGACTTATATAAATAGATAGGTGAAGATATTTCGCTTCTGTAGTTGTTAAAAGTACATAATTAATTTGTGTACCTTCTTCTCCTCTAACTACTGACATATGGGTTGGAAAATTCGGAAAATATATTGTTGATGGAGCTTCAAAAATACTCTTAACGAAATTGGTTCAAATTACGTTATTGACGTAGTTGTGAGATATGGAGTAATTTCAATTAAATTCTTGTTATTATTCTGTAGCCATATGATATAAAAATGGATGTTTGCATCCTACGGACTCTTAATTATACATACATATAAACGATCACGCACTTGAGTGAAATGAAACGAAATATTTATTCTTGCATAAATGTAGATGTATACAGATTACATGTGTTATTTCTACAAATACATGGTTCAGTACATTTTGCCTGTTTCAGTGGTGTGCAAGTAAGCAGAATCTTGATGGTCATTACTTAAATAATTAGTTCCTATGAGTGGTTTTATCTTTTTTATCCAGCGATTCGGTACCTTTTGAATGAAATAATAATTTAAATATAAATAAATAACAGTCAAATCGTAGTCTTAATAATATTTAACAGTTTTAAAATCTTAAACATATTCCATGTGTAGTGTAATCACTATACTTTTTACAAGCTTATATTTATCTTGCAATAGATACTTATTTACTTGTATGTAAGTTCGGGTGGAATCTTGCAAGTTAAATTTGACCAACTTCCCGGTTTCCGATTGAGATGAAATTTTCCACGCATATGTATATTTGCGTGACAATGCAATAATATCGGTCCATGGAGCTGATCTGATGATGTAGTCAGAAGGTGGCCATAGGAAATCCTTTACTAAACAAGATAGACCCGTCGCGTTTGGGCTCGTTTTACTTATCTTGGGTAGCACTCTGCTGCTACATGATATCCAGGATCCCAAAAGCTTTTATTTAAGAGAACTTTTTAAAAAAACCTTATTAAAGTACCTAAATGCCTTTCAACGGAAATTATGCCAACATCAATATCACTTTCGCTTTTAAATTTTAATCCGTTTTATAAATACAGCCAAATCTGAATAAAACATAATTAATTTGACTTTAAAATAATTTAAGAGTAATTAAATTACCTCGCTAATTGGTTAAGGGCAAACACGCAAAAAACGAGGAAGGTATGAGATCCCACAGACACGTTTTAAAAATGAAAATTTATAAAATAAACACACAATATGGTAGTATAATACCATTATACTACCATAATGGCCAGCACACGCTTCCCAATCTCAAAAATCGTGTTACCTAATGTGCATATGTTAATTAGCACGTGCTAACAACGGTGAAGGAAAACATCGTGATGAAACCTGCACATCGAGAAGATAGCCGATGTGTCAATCCTGCCAAGCCGCCTTGGACAAACGTGGCGCGTATACTGTCCGATCTCCTATAGTGGAAGGCCCGAGCCCAGCAGTGGGACATTTATGGGCTGTTAATATATAATAGATATTTTAATTAATTACACTAAAATGTATCAAGCCGTGGTAGCTTAGCAGTTAACGCACGCGTCCCAAACTCTATACAGCGCGAGTTCATATTATTATTAGTTTCGATATTTTTTAAATAATTCCCAGAAAAATTCCCGCGGGATTTCCAGGATAAAAACTAGAGCAAATTTTAAGCCGAAGAATTTTCTGTCGAACAACGAAAACCGCATCGAAATGAGCCCAGTAGTTTACGTGAATCCCGAACAAACAGACAAGAAATCTAAAAACAATTGCATCATGTTCTTCGTCTTTTATATAGGTCTGTTACGGTTGTTTTTGAAGTTATACTTCTTTTGGCGCGTTAGGGAAAAATGATGAGAGTAAATTTTACGATGCGCGCGCACACCGTCACGAAAAACCGACACACTGAAGTTAGCTATAGTCAACATTTCAGTTTTTCTATTGTTACTGTCGTTTTTTTATACAAATGTAGAATAAGACGAAAGGTAAAGTTTTTGAAAAGATTTTATCTCGTTACGCCAAAGAAGTATAACTTCTAACGCGCTATTTTTTACATTCGTATTAGGAAAGAGTCCAGTAATAAATATAAGAAACGTAACAGTTATGTGCTCGACTACCTGGAATAATGGATAAAACATGAAAGGTTACGTAAAGGCCTTGAACAAATAGGCAAGTCTCGAGAGGCAGACAAACCCACCTCAGCTTTGACACATGCCTATAATTATAGAGAATTATTACACGCTATTTATTATATAAATATTTTGTCAAACGAGTGTACTCTTAAGGAAATTTAGAAAATTAATAACATCATACGTATACCACATATTCTATTTGTTATTTTACTTTCGTTAGAAGTATCTGTTGTAACCCAATGGTTACAACAGATACTTCTTAGATTAGTTTCGAAAAAGTTTGAAGTTCATCTTTTTCTCTGGAGTCTTTAATTGTATTTCTGAAATAATATTTCAAAAGTAGTATTTCAGTCGACTTACTAGACAATAAGACTAAATCTAAACACTCTGGATTAAGATCATCTAACGTCGCTCTTCTTAAATAAATTATTTGAAAAGGATACAACAATAAAATACTTACCATAAACAAGGAATGACTGTTCTCACACAGATAAAATAATTAATTAATTAATGCGAAAACCTATGACAGAATTCTCAAGTACCTAATTAATTTTAATTGAGTATAATATTTGGGATATCATAGCATCATATAAATAGCGATATCGAATAATTAATTTATTTCTACAATTTATACGTTTCACGGTTTAATTTAAATTGCCGTGAAGCACGGTAACAAGAACAGAATTGAATTTATCTTATACCAATATATAAAGCTAAAGAGTTTGTTTGTTTGCTTGAACGCGAGAATCTCAGAAACTACTGGCCTGATTTGAAAAAAATCTCAGCGTTAAATAGCCCATTTATCGAGGAAGGCTACAGGGCATATGCTATAACGAAGAATGTTTCATAATCGAAGGGTTTTTTTAACTTACTTTTATTTCAAACTATTCTACGCGGAAGAAGACGCGCGCAGTATCTAGTTGTAATATATACGTGTTCGGATTTTTTGTCAAATGTCATTTAATTTACGAGTTTGCTATTGATAGGAGTACGTTCAATCACTTCAAATATATTTTTAACAAGATTCGTATAGAATCAAAGTCAGAGTCAGTTAGTTGATTTTATAATATAGATATAATAATAGATTCAGAACATTTAGAATATTAAAAAAGAAAATAATAGATAATATAATTTCAAGTTTCGGGATTTATTTTTTTTTTTTTTGAGGCGAGGGAAAATGACTAACCGATTTACGCACTCTCTGGGCCGTCACTAGGAAACGGCACGAATCCACGGGGGGCGGTAACGCTAGCAATTGTATGCTCTACTTGCGCTCCGTCCGCTATGGACTACACAGAGGAGTGTGGAGACTCCGAGCGATGCCGCACGGGCGAGCAACCTCAATACCCACTAAAAACCCCCTCCTCCCTTCGCGGCCCTGCGCTTTGATGTGAAGGAAAGACTGAGATGTAGAACATAGTTACGCAACAGTCGAAGTTTCGGGATACCCCAACGAAACTCAACGCCAAGTAGGTGCGAAATGAAAACCCAAATTATTCCAGTTTTAGCAAGAATCAAATAAAAATTCAATGTCACTGTTGAGAGTCGGTAGACATTTTGAAAATCTATCTATAATATTATAAAAGTCTAAACAAGCCGTGTCTGTACATTGAAGCTATTACAAAAACAGGGAAAATATTATAAAAACGACGGAAATCACAATGCATTTTTTTTTAATTTGTGTGTTCGGGGTTCACGTAAAAACTACTGGGCAGATTTCGATGCGGTTGTTGCTGATAGACAGCAAATTCTTAGACTTAAATCTGCATTACTTTTTATCGTGGAAACCCCGCGGAAAATTTTCTGGAATTGATTTGAAATGGCCAGATTTAAAAAAAACGAATTCCAATGTGATTTTGTTCACTGATCGATAGCAATTTTTATTTAATAAAAAGTGTGATTTTTATCCCCGGAATCCCGCAGGAAATTTTCCGGATTCGGTTTGTAGTACGGGTGCATAATAATTAGCTTATTCCGGCACAGTTTTCAGTAAAACGATAGCTTATATTCTTTTTTAAATGTTGTGGTACTATGTGTACTGGAATCAGGCGGGAATTTTAAGTCAAGGGTAGACGAAGTCGCGGGTAACCGACATATACTAGTTGTTAATAGTATTGTTCGTTGGCGGGCACTACTTTATTGCTTAGTGTATGGTACAATAGAATTGAAGACATGAGTGGATGAAGGTGATAAGTCGCATAATTCCAATTCTGAGTAAATCGACATAAAGGTTTTACTTTAAACTGAGCTGAACTTAACACCTTTGTCAACTTTTATTTTTTTAAATATGCCTTATATCTATGGTCTAAGGTCTGTAGTCATTTGGTATCGACTTAAAACCTTCATCTACGCAAAAAGCCGAATATGCGACCTATCACCTTCATCCACTCACGTCTTCAATTGCAACATAGCATTATTGGCAATAATATTGTGTGTGTGCGGGTAACCAATGGATTGCATGTAAGAATTGGTTTTAAGCGATAAAGCCGCCCCTTGTACGATTTGTGATCCGTTTTTAATTGTGTCTATGCTTCAGAGTGCAATAAAGAGTTATCTATCTATTCACTTACCAGTAGCAGAGCCGGAGTTCACCAGATTTTCCTTCGTTGAATTCTGCTGGTTAAGCTCTCTGGACGTCCTGTTAGGACTTCCCAATGAATTAGCAGTAGATTGTGGGGTGGTTTTAGTAAATGGTGACGAAGGCAATGATATAGGTGAAGACAACCGTAAAGGAGACGTGGGTGTACCCAAGTTCGATGGTAGCGATAATTTAGACTCCGACGTCACGAATGAATTCGTTTTAATGGTAATTTCGGACTTTTCCGTTGCTGGCTCGGGTGTACAAAGGACTGTCGGTAAGGATATTTCAAGGGAGTTATTTTTAGATGGACTTATTTGATCGGATTCCGGCGGATCGTTCATTGTTATCTGAAAAGAAAACAGCGAATTTTAGCTGGTTACTTACGGTCTTATTCATACTGAGTTAGAGTCAGTTTTTACATTTCTTTAAGGTTCTTAATGAAAGCTACAAACTTAATCTTACTCAATATGAATAAGATCCTCAATACCTAATAGTAGGGTAAAAGGGTATTTTACATGTTGAGCGACAATTATGACAAATACTACATTATACTTATGTAAGTATATTCGAAATATTACTTTGATAAAAATGTCTTAAAATTAAAAACTAATAATAATTAATATACCTTTGTTTATTTATAAAACGACATAAATCGACACCAAAGTTTACGTTCTTATAAACACAAATACAAATACATTTTTCTGCAGCTATCGGAAGAGGTCAACCTTGTCATGGCTGATTGTGTTATGATGCCTCTAATATTAGATGTAAGGCGATAACTGTAAATTACTTGAAATGACGCAATGTTTAGGGTGTCATTCTTTATTTAATTATCACGCTAAAAATAACATTGACATGTTTTTTATTACAGGTGTTTTATAATTGATAACAAAAATCACGACTTTTTACTTTTTATTCGATTAGTGAGGATGCTTGGATGAAGTGAAATAAGCCAAGTGCATTGAAGCCACTAAGGGACCATCCATAAGTTACGTCACAGGTTAACAGGAAGGGGGGGGGGGGTCGACAAAGTGTGACATTGTGTGACAAATGGTGGGAGGGACCTAAATTTCGCGATGACATTTCAAAACCTAAGTTTTAAAACACGACGAAATTTGTTTGTTAATAATATTAATGCTGGTGTGCACCAACATTTAACCGGCGGTTAAAATAAAATAATCACTGTTTATGCATACATTTTTAGTGATTATTTTATTTTAACAATCGGTTAAAAGTCGGTGCACACCAGCCTTAGCCTTACTATATTTATTAATGCCTAGACTTTTTAGTATTTGCATATAGACTTTTCGGTATTGCATACATCTTCTTGAAGCTAGTCATTGCGGCAATGCCTCAGAAAATTTAAAAATGACAACTGTATTAGTCTATGATAATCATTTAAACCCACTCACTGTAATAATTTCAATAGTTTTACAAAATCAACAATTATCTTTTTAACATTTCACGTATATTTTAAATCACAAATAAGATGAGGTAAACAACAATTGCATTCTGTTAAGTATATAAAATTATTATTAACTGAACCAGGTAGTCTCTAAGACGGATCTATTGTAGAAAGTATTAGATCCGTGAGATTGGGTGGCCTAATTGTATAATTCAACTACTACAACCCGATCTAAAGATTGTAATATATAATCTATTGTCTACAGAACAATTCTATTTCTGTAAAAGAAATCTGGTAGGTTTATGTAAAGAGTACGTCTTTTATATTCCAAACAAATTGTTAAAGAGGGCCGACTTTAATTACGACAGTAAAAAGGCAACCTCGAATAATGAACCTCGGTAAATGCGTTTTATTGAGTCGTTTTCTTACTAGAATTAGCGAAGCTAGAACGTCTTGCGACAAATGTCAACGGCCAAACGTCTATCTGACCTTGGTCCTGCGATAATTTACCGCCGTAAATTTCCAATACTTCTTTTTGCTATACAGTTCCGGGCTGGTAGAGTTGTGTCGCTAAACATATTTATAACTCGAAAAAGGAATAGATTCAAGGGTGGTTAAGTAGCTTTGATGAGAGCTACGTCACTACATGAGACGGTGACGACACTGTCTAGAAATTAACATATTCAAGTCCACGCGATATGATTTGTGGAATTGTATGATTAGGGTAAGATGGGGCTGACATGGTGACATTATCACTAAAAGCCCCTAAATAAATTAGATAATAAAAAATAAAAAAAAGTTCACGCGAGTATTAAACTGATTTACTATTATTCACTTCAAATTCGAAGGGTGCCAGTGCCGACTTCATACTGGTATCGTGTAAATTGAAGTCAGTACATCGCTACCACATCTGACATCTTTTTTGAAATCAGAACTGAATGTATATAAATCAGCCTTTACCGTCGTAAATTTCCAATATTTCTTTTTGTTGTACAGTGTTGGGCTGCTAGAGTTGTGCCTCTAAACATTTTTATTACCCAAAAAACAATGGTTTAAAGCTGGTAGCTAAGCAGCGTTGACGAGAGCCACATCACTACATGAGACGGTGACGACACGATCTAGAAATTAACAAACTCAAGCCCACGCGACTATTAACAGAAGTAGCAGCACGCCGAGCGAGACGGCAACAATGACGTATACGTTTGTCCTCGACTCATATCGTCTATTCGTCGAATTCGAGTCGAGCACGTCGAGCTTCGAGCAGTCCACTGTGTAGCTAACAGTGACATAGGCGTGACTACAGCTTGAGACAGTATTCGTGCGCCGTCAAAACTTCATAATCGTTGTTTTTACTGAAGATCGACTGTTTACGACAAGACTATCGATCGCGTCCATGTGCCGTGTAGAAAACATACATATAAATAGCCAGGTGATCTAAGTTTATACAAAAATGAGTACTACAGAGATAACAGATAGTCCGATCGGACTAAAACTTAAAGTGTTACATTATGTGAGATTATTTATTGCAGCAGTAGCGCATTTTGTGTTTAGTTTGTATTATGGAAATGAAGGTGAGAAAATCCCACCCATTACTGATGATATTCTTAAACAACCTGCGATCGAAGTTGCTCGGAGGATCAGAAATAAGGAGGTTTGTAGTTATTATTTAGCCCAGCCCAACCAAGCGTGCGTATACCTAAAAAATATCACATGCTTTGGCATTTGTTTTTCTTCTTTCTCGGCCTTGAGAATGAACTTATTGAATTTTGAATACAAACTTTTTATAAGAAGGATGACTATAGTATACTTTCGCCCCGCGAGTATGTTGCGATAATACATGTTCTGTTATCCCTGTTTCGTTGTTTTTTTATATTCTGTTTATTTATACATAATAGTTATCATATATTGCCAAGTGGCAGCAATTTATCCGGTTTCCAACATAATGTGTAATGTTTAATTTATAACAAAATAATAAAGACGTAAAGGTTATGTAAATAATTAATTAGGTTGTTTGCGTTATTTACCGGCGTTTACAGAGCTACATCTATTTTTTAAACAAAATATATTGAAGTTTTTACAACCACTTGTGTGGTTGTGTGATCACATACACGCATCGACCACAGCACACACACACACACACACACTAATGTTCATACAATGTATTAGTATCGATGGATCATGTATACTTTATTATAAATCTGCAAATGGTTGGAGTTTGTACAATGTGTTTAAAAATGTGAAACAAATCAGGGGGAGATAAATCCGACCAGGATATTCCGAAAATGCAATTTTATATTTTTTGCGGGTCTGTCTGTTAGAGCTTCACGTCATAACTACTGAACACATTTAAGTAAAACGCGACATAAAACTGCCTTGTATTAATTTTTTAAATTAATTCAATATGGCATACAAACAAATTACAATCAATTAAAGTTACATTAAAAGTAGGTAGGTACATAGTCTTGAGCTAGACTGTAACCAAAAAAGTATACACAATAAAGTTACAAATATACCTTTATGTTATGCTTTAGTAAACATTAGGAATGTTTATTAATGATAATTATTGTTACAATGATAGGTATGTAGGTGGATTACAAATCTGTTATGTAATAATTGTTAACACTATTTTTTACACTTAGTATGTGACTTTTAAAATATGTCTAAATGTGGGTCTTACTTTAGGGGTTGTAGTACGATGTGTTGTTTCTTATATGTAATATAAATTTATTAGCTTTGTGAAGTTTTATATTTACATAGAATTTAAGTAACTGCAATATGTAAGGAGAATCTAGAAGAGATAGAGAATTTGTTTGCTACTTAACGCAATAACGGTAAAATAGGACAGCCTAGCTTCAGACCATGCTATCCTGAGGCGTAACTTAGGATACTTTTTAACCCGATAAATGACGACGTTTTAGATATACGAAAATAGCAAAAAAGATGGCGCTGCGATCGCATGTTTTTTTTTTAAACTGCTGAACGTATATGATTGAAACTCGATACACAGTTGGCGTATATCTCGAATCAATTGAAATACCGCTGCAGGGGCCCTCTAGCATCTAGAGAGCAGAGGAGTCTTCACCCCTGTTGACGAAGTGAGTTTGTCCTGATTCCCGGGGCATTCTCAAGCACTGATGCGTTAGGATCAGCGTGGGCGTAACTACGTTCTAAATTTCACGCTCTTCCTACCACAAGCGCGGGGCACATGGCAGGAGGGTAGTTTTAGTGGAATATTGAGTACTCGAGTCTCCACACAATCCGGTCGATTAGTGTTTGGCAGCCCCAAGGAGTTTGCCTCCATAATCGACTATGGTCTAATCCCTAGCAAAGGACCAGGTATTGTGGGAAATGCATTTCCCCGCCTTATTTTTTTTATCCCGAATCAACACTTAGAATACATATTTAATATATGACGTTGTTTCTATGGAATTGATGGATTAGTAAACTAGGTAGTGCTCCAATCGTGTTTATCAATTCACTAATAAATACCTTTGTTGTAATAAACAACGTGTCGTTCATAGTTACTTGAAATCGGGTTGGCTACGACTCACCTCCAGGTCTTGCTGAGGAGTTTTCTAATCTATATGGACTTAGCTTCTTTGTTTTTGTTATATATAAAAAACCGAATTTTTTATGTAAGTCAAATAAAGGTAAGCCTAGGGAATAACACGCGGCGTAGCCGCGGGGCAAACGCTAGTCAAAATATGTTATTAATTATACATATCGCGCCTGTTATAGAAAAATATCGTAAGCGACAGAATTCAAATATGTCACTTTTTAGTTTGTAACATCGATGTTACGAGAATGGATAAGGTGAGAAATGAGTACATAAGGGGATCTTTGAAACTTGCACGCGTGACTGAAAAATTGAGAGGAAGAAGACTAAGTTGGTATGGGCATATAATGAGGAGGGGTGAAAGTCACGTGACCAAAAGAATGTTAAACTACAAGATGGATGGGTACAGATGTAAAGGTAGGTCAAAAGAAGATGGATGGACTGCGTGAAGGATGATATGATTTGTGGTGTGACAGAAGATGTATGTCAGAATAGAAGAGTGTGGAAGGAAAAGACATATCGTGCCGACCCCAATTAATTGGGATACGGTGAAAGAAAAGAAGAGAGATAGTTTGTATCATTCCTAAAATAATTTAGAATTACACAGATTTTTAAGGTATATCCGCAATAATGACAAAGTTATAATTAAATAGGTATTAGGGTACCTATGCTAAAAATTGGAGATCTATGAGTGATGTATAAAAATAATTTATGAATTGACTCTGCTGTAATCTTATGACTGTATCTCGCGATATATGCAAATAATACTTATTTACGCCCGGACGAATGTTGTTGAGTCATATATCACACTAGCTTCTGCCCGCGACTTCGTCCGCGTAGAAAGTTTTTTAACTATCCCATGGGAACTCTTTAATTTTTCGGGATCAAAAGTATCCTATATGTTGACCAGGAATATAAGCTACCACCATACATAATTTAATTTTAATCGGTCCAGTTGTTTCGGAGATTAGCCAGTACACACAGACAAACAGAGAAACAAAATATTTGAAAAAAATCTAAATTAGTTCTATTTCACTTTTTACCTACATCCCCAAACTCCGTTTTTATAATTTTTTTTAATTGTGCAGAAATTCGACCTCTACAGTGTTATTGGAACGAAGTTCCTTATCGCGCATTGCGAAAGGGGGCTAGACGGAAAAAATTAAGACCAAAAGTTGTAACGACACTTTTTACTATAGTTGTAACTAAAAAAAAATATATTACAATTCCTTTACTAATTAATCGAAAGGAACTTTGTTCCATCCCGGTGTCCCTTGACACCTCTCAAGTTTTTATAATTGTGTAGATAAGATAAACTTTAGTCTGACATAATGATTTACTAACATTGGACTAAACCGTTTGTAAGGTCAATTTCAGGCAATTTGTAATTTAAATTAAAAAGTTATCAGCCTACGCGACCTTCATTGTGAGCAGAGTGACTCATCGGATAATTCATCAGCTTTCTACTTATTAATTTGCCTTTATTACTAATTATCCACATAAGTAAGTAAGGCAAATAAATGAATCGTAAGATCGGTCAGATGTAAGATTTTCTATCGAGTACTAACATTTACATATTGTTTATGAGAAAGTTACTTTGACATATATTATTAAAGTTGGAGTAAAGTTTTCTCATTTCCCTTAAGTAGTAAGGAAAATATTTTAGGTTCTGAATACAGACGATGATGTGGAGACAAAATAGTAATACAGTGTGTGTGTACTCAAAGAATAGACAGGCCTTAATAAAAATTAGTACTCCTTCTCATATACCTATTTTACCTATTATTATTATATTATTCTTGATTTTACGTCCGAAGTTGGCAACACCAACATTGAATTAGGAATAAAATGTTTTTTTGTTCTTTAGTAGTTTTCGCAATAAATAGACATATATTCACTTGTCCATTTTAATTTATTAAAACTAACAACACGATAATAGGAGCAATCCATAGTACACTGCCTCCAGGAAGATACTATCCATACAGTTTTCGTATTCATAAATATATTTATGTAGTCTTTATAAACTGGACAGTTGTCTAAAGAAAATCCGAAAACATACGAGTTACAGGATCACTGTGCTAGGAACCATTTTTTTTGTACAAACTGGCTCAGGCCGTCTTTTGGTCAAGCTTGAGTTTTCCATACAATTTCATTAAGATGACGATCTCTGTAGTTAAGCAGGCTAAATCTTTACCGGCCTACCTCACTGCAATGTAGAGGCTACGTGTTCGATTACTGGTTGGGAAATTTTGGAAACAATTTTTCTCCGTTATTTACTATGCTCTGGGTGTTGGGGATCCGCCCCACAGTAGCCCGTTGTATATTACCCATAACACAAGCGTAACTTGCTTATTTTGTGGATATGCAATATGTTTTTGTCTAACGATTATTTGTTTACTTAATTAACTAATATTTTAATGCTGACGATGCTGAACAAATTTATCGTCATTTTATTGCATGGATAAATTCGGACTGCGAAATTTAGTATAATAATTTATCTGATCGAATTATTGTTTGATTCATAATATTTTGCACTAATGATATCATTGGCTTCTTGTTTTAAGAACAATAACTAGAACAATTTTTGTCTAATGGACCTACAATAAAACGAATTTATCTGTTTTATAATTATAATAACATTATTGCTATGAAAATCGTTAATTTTTAAAGGTTACTACTATTATGGGAGAAGAATACTGTTTAACATTAAACTAATTCTATATTCCTTCTGTAAAATAAATATTATAAACTTGTATTTGTTTTGAAAAATTGGCTTATCTCCGAAAATTACAGTTTCCATAGATATGGACCCGGCGATGACGTAAGCGAAGCAGGATTAAAGTTCTAGTAGTACGTTATGTCCGCCTTTAGGTGTATGTTACGTTGAAATTAATTACCAAAAAACTATCGTATTACGAAGTAAACCAAATAACATTTTCAAATTTCTGATACCATTCGCGAATAGGTGATTATTATTTAAAAACATTTTTTGACTTTACACCGAAGCTCAATGCAGACGAGTAGTTACACAATATTATTGGCCGGATGGCACGACTAGTTAAAATATCTTCCTCAAATGGACACACTGCATCAATTGCCGCAAGTGTTAGTGTGTCACTGAGCAACCAAAGTTATGACCAATTGTCATTCACAGCAATAGAAGCACTGATCTTTTCGAAACTGTTGCTAAGAGGCGGGTTAATACACATTATGAATGATGTTACAGATTTCCGCTTAGAATATTTTATACCTAACTAGGATACCACCACTTGGGCTGTTTTCTGACCTAATGTGCATATTTTTACAATTACCACGTACTAATAACGGTGAAGGAAAACATCGTGATGTAACCAGCACATCGAGATAACCAATTTGTCAAAGCTGCCAAGCTGTTTTGGCCAAGCGTGACGGGTAAACTCTCCGTTCCCCTATAGTGGGAGGCCCAGCCCAGCAGTGGGACATTTATGGGATGTTATGACTTACTACTTTTTATGATAGTCGGGGATAGCGATCTATCCATAATCTTAGATAGGTTTTTGAAAACGGCCTTCAAAGTGGTGACAGTCGCCTATGGACGTTAACAACACAAGCTTGACGAATTATTTAAACAAAACTACACAAAAAATATTAATTACCCTGGAAGATTTCAGCAAAAAACTTCTATCATAGTAATTCTAATTGGAAACCCACATACCACTTCAGTATTTAAAATAACATTTTTTTTAGGTCACGAGTTTGGAAGTGCTAGAGACATGTATCAGGCGAATAAAAGATATAAATTCACCACTTAATTGTGTCGTAGAAGATCGTTTTGAACTAGCGCTCAAAGAGGCACGAGAAGCCGATGAACTTATAAGATCCGGTTCAAAATCTATGGAACAATTGGAGAAAGAACAGCCCTTCTTAGGCGTTCCTTTCACTACCAAGGACTGTATCGCTGTTAAAGGTAACGTATGATGCTATCTACCAATCTTTCATACCCCATTTTCACTAAGGTTAAAGATTTAGGCTAGGCCCGAATGAGTCTTATTCAAAGCGTTACAAAAATCGCCGTTAACACATATCCACATTAGTGAATATCATACGTTATATGTAAACATTTTGTTGCATCTTAAATAACAAACACATTAATCGCTATTGCCAACATTGCACTTTGCATTTAATTGATCGGTGAACTTAGTGATGCGGAATTTGAATGCTTAGCAGGAACATGTGATCAGTGATCAATGTAATCAAATGACACCTATTGTATACCATATTTTAAGCAAATGAATGAATTGAATTGCCCTATCTGTAACATTACCCCAGGTGAAGCCGCACCATTACGCGAATTTGCAAGCGAGATAGGCCAACGTTTCAGGCGATTACTACATACATCCGCTAAACAACGGAAATTACGGTTTTCTTGTGACCCGACGATCGCCCGAAATTATATATTTTATTATCCTTTAATTTTCTTACTAGTAATTAAAATTTGACAAACTCCATACGAGTAACGTAAAGAAAGAAAGAAACAATTTATTTGAAGAAATAGCGAAGTATTTACATTGTTTACATGTGTCTTAAAAAATGCAGTTTCCAACGAATTGTAAGGTTAAATAAAGGATACATAGTAAGATGCCTGTCGCACTATGCTGCAATTATCAAACATTACTCCTCAGGAATATCCCGATCATAATTGGATAGTATGGACAAAGGATGCCTATGACTTACTTTGCCCACAAAAGACAAGAGACATTCCTGCAGTAAGTCGCCTAGTGAATACATGGCTTAGTTTTTATTTTGTGTTTGCTCAACTCTAACCTTTCGTATGCATTTTGCCTACTTCCATGGCAAGCACGACAGTAACGAGAGAAGTGAGCAGCGCGTGTGTGTAAAAGCAACTTATTTAAACATTTGACAATCTTGCCGCACACTTCCCTCACAACTTTTGCATAAACAAGGGGTAATGTAGTAAACGGAAATAAAGTTTTTATGTTGTAGTTTTTTGTTAAAGGTCTTCACCAAACGGCGGGGATTGTTCTTCGTAAAGACATCATTGCCAGTGAAGATGCTGATACCATAAGACTACTACGAGAAAAAGGCGCCATAATTATCGCTATAACAAATGTACCTGAAGTTTGCATGTGGTGTGTATTTATTTACGGTCTTAATCATAGAGAGTACAGTACGTTTAAAAGATTCTTTATGGTTTCAAAGTTACTATAATTCTCTATGAATAACACCTAATATCTATAGAAAACAAAATCGTAAAGTTATTTAATAAGATTTATGGCGGGAACTTGAAGGGCAAGGTGTCTCAGGTCCGTTTTATTAAAAAAAAATCTAGACCTCATAAAATATAAGAATAGTTGTAGAATAATTATTATTTTTAAGCAAGAATTGTTTAGCGAAAATCTAAAAATTGTTTAGTGAAATATGGCAATTTGCTATGACTGCAATTGGTATGTATTTCTTAGTCATTGATGATGTCAGAATTTCTATTATTATTTATTGTTATAAACGTACTTTAAGATTAGCACAAAGATTACAGTTACAGTTGAAAGTCCAGACAAAAATGATATAGCTAATTTAATCTTTAGCGGTTTTTTTTCACTGATATTTTAATACATATTTTGTATTAAGCTATTACGTTGCGGCTACATTTTAATTTAAAAGTATAATAAAATGAGTTTCTTTCATTTATAGGTGGGAAACGCACAACCATATTTATGGTAGAACAAAAAATCCCTACAACACAACGAGAATAGTTGGTGGTTCGTCTGGTGGCGAAGGTTGTCTACAGGCGGCAGCGGGAAGCATATTTGGGATAGGTGTTGTTTTTATTTTACCTGTATTTGTTAATACTACCACAATCGAAAATGTTTCTCAGGATTCTCACAAAAGTTGGCTTTGTGGGCCACAATAGATGTATAATCGTACTGAATTCATATATTAGTCCAATAACTAGTGCAGTGAAAAAGAGGATATAGTAGAATGACAATCGCCCTGCAAAAAAAAACAATTGAAAAAGCTCCTAAATCCTACACAGCTCCTACTTCAGATTCTTGGTATAGAAAAACATCAGAAAATTACTTCAAATGACAAGCGTTAGACTTTGCAGTAGCAACCGACAGTTGTTTATTACCACTGGATTGCTTTGATTTTTATATATTAGCATAGATGTTAAAATTAAAATATGAAAAGGATAGATAATCGTCAATTTCACCTACAGAATTTCCGGCATTGCTTCTTCCTGAATCTTGTTAGAACCGAAATTAAGCACCATGATAGTACATATTTTTAATTTAGATCGAATTTATTGAGGGTCCTTTTATCCTTTACAGGATCTGACATTGGAGGATCGATACGGATGCCATGTTTTTTCAACGGAATATTTGGACACAAACCATCTAGAAACATCGTTTCAAACATTGGACAATACCCTATACCAGAATCTGATCTTCTTAATTCATTTTTAGGTAAAGATTATATATATAAGTAGGTATAACTCAAGATCAAACAATATTACAAATATTAAATTTATTTTACGTGTTTCAGGTGTCGGTCCAATGACAAGGTACGCAGTAGACCTAAAGCCGATTTTAAAAATAATTTCAGGTGCAAATGCCATTAAATTGAACCTGGATACACCTGTTGATTTAAAAACAATAAAGTTTTTCTATCAGATTAATAACAACGCACCTTTGTCGGATCCCGTTAATGCAGACATTGTTCTCGCATTAAGTAAGGTGGTAGAGTTTTTGAAGAGACAACATCAAATAAATGCTGAAGAGAAAAATATTCGAATACTAAGTAAAACTATGCCCATCTGGTTGGCTAATATGAAGACGCCAAAGCGATTTGGTGAATTTCTGATGGAGAATGAAACTAAAGGTCGCTTGTTAAAAGAAATAGTCAAGAACGTATTAGGGTTATCAGCAAATACATTTATAGCACTTGTGACTGCATTAGTAGATTATTCTGGAGCATCAGTTGGAAGTGACAAGTATTATCATTTCCTCAAAAAACGAGATGAAATGGAGAGAATTTTCAGCGAAATGCTAGGAGAGGATGGAGTTTTCCTTTTCCCAACGCATCCAACACCTGCACCGTATCATAATGAACCAGTTTTTAAACCGTTTAATTTCGGATATACCGCAGCAATTAATTGCCTAGGCATGCCAGCTACAACAGTCCCATTAGGACTAAGTAGAGAAGGATTACCGATTGGCATACAAGTGATAGCAAACTACAACCAAGATAGACTGTGTTTAGCAGTTGCTGAAGAATTGGAGAAGGCTTTTGGAGGTTGGGTGGAACCACATAAGTCATAGATTATCATATAAATAATCTAAATCATTGTATCAAAGATTTTGCAAGGAGTATTAACAAAGGTATATTGTGACATATTTTTTATATTTTGTATTATTTACATTATCAATATTGTGTTATTAAATCTCAAGCCACTTTGTCCTGTTTTATTTTAGTAAACACAAGATTCGGGTAGTAAAATAAAGGGAGAATGTAAATGAATCTGTATTCATAAAATAGTTTTAATTTTTAGTTCAACGGATAATTATGCCACTAGAGGACATAGAAAAAAATATATTAGCAGTGCCAGAATATAAGATGTTGTCCACAAATAAAGCCTAATTAACTTTGTCAATTATAATGTTAATTAATTTAACGTTATAACTTGATTTTGCCCGCGGCTACACTCACGTTAATGTATATTTTGTGGACAGAGTAGAGGACCGGTCGTGGTGAAAAACAAAAATAATTTATCCTTACATTTTTCCAGGATAAAAAGTAGCCTATGTCCTATTCCAGACTATACTTAATCTATCTTTATGCCAAATTTCATTCCGATCTGTTTAGCCCAGTGGTTCCCAAACTTATTTTGTATACTGCCCACTTTGAGAATAAATTATTTTTTATCGCCCCCATTTTTTGACCTACTTTAAAACCACTATAACGTCAAATTAAATTAACTGATTATTGTGAGCTATATTAGCGGAGATTAAACATTCATTCTAAACGAGACTTTTACTGTGGCCCGCAAGAGTTAACTTGAGAACTAAGCGCAGTAGGTAGCACATAATGGCGTTAAAGGTCTTAAGTTACCTCTTACGGGCTACACCTGCCTGCTTTTTTTGGGTCTCTTACCGCCGCCCTTTAGGCCTGCAGCGCCCACAAAGGGGCGTTATCGCCCACTTTGGGAAAGGATGTTTAGCCGTTCTGGTGTGATTAAGCAAGAAACATCCATCCAAGTTTTCGCATTCATAATATTAATAAGCTAATAAGTGTGAAAGGGACTTTGAGATCTTTATTTGTTCCTTCTAAATACTTTTGAAACTGAAGTGAATATATATATAATTAAAGTTAGCAGAACATCAAAGGTATGCTTACCCGGGCTCTCGCATGTTTATCCCTATAGTTTGGTATTATGAAGATTTAAATTAGCTACTTTTGATGGAAAAAATCTATCTTATTACCCACCTAGTATCCTGAACGTGAATGATTAAAGATAATATTTTTTAGCAGACACAGGTTCAAAATATATGTGACAAAGTTGAGTGGAGAGCTCTAATAATATTTAATACAGGCAAAGATAATTTTACTAACCAAAATATAAATACGTGTGAATTTTTTTCAGAAAAATAATAATAATTACACTAATGAGTCCTTGAAAATTTATATAAATAATTCTTCCCTTTATTTCAGTTCCTAAACTTAATAAACCTATTCATACAATTTGAACTGTTTAAATAATATAGATTAAGGAGACACCTGTTCTACAAACGCAAGTACAGATGCACATACAATAGATATGATTATGATATCATCGACACGTTACAATCACAGATATAAATATATAAAGTAAACAGGAGTATATTTGAATACGTAGTTTGGATATTTAAATATTTGTATAGTTGCTTTTATTGTTCACAGTTTTAGGTAGTTAATCTTTTTTATCAAATATGGTAAATAGTAAATGGTATGCAGCTGGCAGGATGTTATCCTCACAAAGGTTACATCATACCAAATGTTTGCCACACTGCCAAAGAATCGAGTTATTTCATCAACATTTGCCATAACTTAATAATATAATAAAGAATACAATACTCATAGAATATGAAACTAAAATTTATGAGTGTGAATCTACCTATATAGCACATAGAAGGCTCTAGAATCATATTATTATAATCATTGATTATAATGGAAAATCACACATTGCCACACAGTGTCCTAACTGTACTAAGCTATCAGCCCATTATTAACCTTTAATAGTGCTTGATAATGCTGCAGACTGATTAATTGTTTAAAACACTTAAATATGTAATAACTTAAATTTCATGTTTAATCAAAGTAAATAATACACTTTCTATGCTGTATGGTGAATAATATAGTAAAAGATTAAAGCAGTGAAGTTAATTGTCAATTATCATATGTCCTTGTATATTTTGTTTTTTAATAAAGTAAATTTTTATCTTGTTGTTATGTTATCTATTCTATGAAAGATTATTTATATAAATGCCATATAGTTTATTGTTGATTTATTATTTCGAAATTGGCAAATCAGAGGCGCAAAGTGTTGCTTATATATGTTCAAATTTGTCAGGACGATTAAGTATTTACAGGTTGTTAATGAGAAATGATTGCATATAAAAAGATGCTATATACATAAACTCAACTTTATTGACAAAATAAAATAAAAACAAATAAATTTAAATGTCTAATCATCATTATAATGATACATCTTAACAAATATTATGAGAGCTTTGTAAATTTTGTATAATTGCAATAATCTCTTTTCGCTTCACAGTAGGCTGTATTTTGACCATTGTGTCACAAGCACCAATTTGGCCTCTGCTATTAGCACATTCTGCCAATATCTCCGCATTACAAATGACATGGATGCCACAATCATACCCGTTATTTTGCTGCATACATTCTTTGTCCACAAAATTTATAGTGTCTGAAAAAGATTAAAATACAAATTACTATTTTTAAAGCTTTTCAACAAAACAATTAAGTCACTGTGTCTCAATTTTTGAAAATTAATCTATTAAATGATGTTTAAATATCTTATCAAATTAAGGCAGATCTAGAGTTAGATATTAATATAGATTTTTTTAATAAACCACCTAGACTCATTTTAACAAAAATGTTACAAAAACTAGTAAAGCTGATGGACAAACTCTACTTCAGGTTTATATAGGTAGGTGAGGCATAATGAAAAGAATTCAGTTTAATTAAAAATTTCCATAAGCAAGTTTAGATCTCCAATCAATCCAATAGTCGAAATTATCTTGTAAGGAAAAAGAAGGTATAAGTATAATTTTGTGTAATGTAAGTTATAATCAGAGGATGTAAAATATTAATTAAAAGATAAGATAGTGTGTTGTAATTAAAAAGGGCACATTTAATATTTTTCTCATTATTGACTGCATTAGAATTTTGAAATCAAGGAAAAATTTATAAATGTGTCATTTTAATTAAACACCTGTTTTTACTGTTTATTTAATAAGATATAATGGCAAATTATTATTAGTTCCTTTTTTGATTATAATGGCAACATTTATAAATATTTTTAGAATGTTAATGTATTTATAAACAATCTTACCTTCCCTTGCTAAATATGGTATCAAGTGACTGGCAAATTCCCAAGCAACATCATGGTTTGTAACATTAGATGAATCAAGGTGATAAAAACATCTTTCCGGTTTAGAATACACAAGTAAACTCCAGTGAGAACCACCTGCTATATCTGGTGTGTTATTGTCATTGAGAGCAAAGAAAACAAACTTCTTTTTGCTAACACCAAGTGGTTCCAAAAATGTTTTAATTTCTTCTGTCTGAACCAACTTTATACATTGAGTCACTTCAGGGGAAACAAAAAGTAATTCATTGGTTTTATTAAACACTTTTCTTTCTAAATACTCAAAATAAAATGATATTATTGTGTCATTCAACCAATGTGGGCCATCCAGCAAGTCTACATCAGACCGATGCACTAGTATATCATAAAAGCTCAATACAACTGATGCTTTTGCCATTTCAAAATAATAGTTTCTATCTATATATAACGTAGTTGTTTTATTCTTAGTATATTCTCTTCAAAATTATCTGCTAAGCAAAAATTCAATCCACGTAATATTCATTCGCGTAATAGTTCGACAATATTCCATAAGAGGTTGATGATATTCAATGTATTTATTCTAATTATTTATTAATTTATCCATTAAATATCATGTAACAAATAAAAAAGGCAAAATCATAAAATTTACTTATGCCTATTTAAAACTTACCAAAAAATAAAAATTACATTTATTAAATTGTTTGTCCTTTATGCACAATCAATAGTTTATGTGAACACTGTTACAATTTCTTGTCAGAATTTATTAAAATACGTTTATAAATGCACGAAAAATTGCTACAATCCCCTTGTTTAATCTTTTTAAAAACTTGAAAACTTCACGTAAAAATAACCATAGTTTGAGAACTTGACAGTTAGCACACTAATATTGTCAACCATATTTTATTTTAGATTTTATGGCCTGGTAGCTTAGACTATATACAGTGTAAGCCTGGTAGTAATTATTGATGTTTTATTCGCCACAATGGCAGGCAAAGACATTCCGTATCGATGTTTATTATTGTGTATTAGTGACAACTCTAAAGGCCACATTTGACTACACAGTTCCCATTCCTTACTTATACCATTTATCTTCGGGAATTTAATGAGTAATAAAACGAACATACGCTTTAACTTTAACTTCAAGTACCTAACATTAAAATAAAGTTCTTTGGATAGTATTTTTGTAGACTTTGTGTCATTACATTACTATAATGAACTATTTTTGTTTGCCTGATAGGATCTGTATTCAAGGTCAGTGAAAATAAGAAAGCGAATTTATCCGTTATTTTAGTTTTGAGGTGAACCAAATTTAAAATCCATTAAAAGCACAGAGTACTTTATATATACTGATATAGAGTCAACAGTCGTAATGCATATACTAACGCACTCTATCGGTATACGGCACTATTCAACGGCAAAAACCGTCCAGGGGTCTAGTATTATTTTGATTTTTATATTAGACTTTTGGAAATTGCGGGAGTTGATAATTTAACTCCTGCAATTCCCAAAAGCCTTTCCAAAAAATGTTTATTTATTAGTAAATAAAACAACAATTTAGCGGTAGCGTGATTTATTATGTTTCCTTTTATTAAAATATTCAAATGCGTACATTTTCATAACATCATATGTATCCACATCTAATCTGGTGCCGTTACGATGATTTACTTACAAGTTTTACCGCATCTGGGCAAACAACAACCTCTTTCAGAAGAAGCCATAATCCAAGTCATCAGAGAACAAATCTTTAGGCAAATCGGTGTTCAGGGTACATGCGTAAGTCCAACGTGATCACAGAACACTAGTAAACATGATAAGCGAAGTCTTCGGAGTCCAGGAATCAGACAAAGTTGTCGAAAAATAATCAAAACACAAACAAAGTACATTCACGAGTCTAACTCGTATCGATCGGAATGTCATTTTGGTTTTGACATAATTGACATCTTTGAAATAAGTTTTTGGTAAATCGACAATTCATCAAAAATCCAGTAATTAAAGTTAAAAAGAGCTTTATAATTTGAAAAAAGTGAGGAATAGAATTTACACACTTTAAAATATATTTATTAGCTGATATGGCTTGCAAAAACATAAAAACATATCAAATATTTCTTAAACAAGTAATAAAACAACTGCGTATAACGAAACATATTATTTTCTTTCATTTGGTGTTCAATTTGAGAACAGTGACATCTACTGCAATACGTACCTACTAATAGAACTCAAAAAATCTCTAAGAAAAAATAATTGTACTAACTGTTATGACACTGATTAAAAGTTATATGGATATAGTGTGGCCAACGAAAGTTGACCCTGGAAAATGGCGGCAAATTTAAATAATATATGTATGGCAACATCAATATTATTAGGATTAACTTATTTTGATACTTAGTAGTTACTTAATTATTTATGTTGTGTATTTTATGTGTGACAATAGATATATCATACTCGTTTCTAACGATAATATTATAAATACTAAAGTTTGTGAGATGTTTTTGTTACTCATTCACGCCAAAAGTACTGAACGGATTTTTATGAAATTTAGAATACTTGTTATTACTAACCCTTATATCTCGAATCTAGAATGACCTACAATAGAATATAGACTATCTACTTTTAATTCCGGTAGATAGCAGGAAAACAGTAGTCACTACATTTTTTGAAAAATAAACTGCAATATTCGGTAAAAACTTAGTTTTATCCGCTATAATCTAAATCAGATTTCGTCACGGCCCCCTAGTCTCGACCCGAAAGCCACATACATACCCACTACCAATGGACACATATTTGCAACATTTCAGGGCCTCCTGGTGTGCAGCAGCAGCCCCGGCTGTCAAGGCTGTGTTCGGAAGATGGGACTCCGCCAAAGTATCAACACAGGCAAATCCACTCACAACCAAACGAATACCGCCATATTGTTTGTCAAAATTGACGTTGACATTCGTATTAGAGTTGCCATGTAAAAAGTTTACAAATAATTCCAGGTTCAACTTTCGATAGCCAGACTATATAACAAAACAATGCTACTTTTCACACGAAAAGACATTCTTATATTTTACCAAGGATATCTAGCGGAATTTATAGCAAAAATTATTTCGTTATATTTACCACAGAACGACCGTAATGGCGGGTTTGTAAGGGTTCGTTTAGCTTCTTATAATAAATTAATTGTTTTGTTTAATTATCGCAAGGTATTAAAGCTCTTGCTTACAAAATTTTAGTCATTATTATTAAGATAACGTCATAAATTATGTTGAAAAATACACGCATGTCGTAATATAAGCAACCTGATACTTGCACGGTGTTTGACGTAGTACCTCCTCTGGGATAATGTTACAGATATAGGCCGTTTCACGCAGGTGTGGCGATGGGTGTAATGCGTTATTTGTGATCAAATTGGACCACAATTAATACCTTTGACTTTATCGCAGGTGTGGCCCCAGCATAAACATTGGAGCTGCTACAATTTAGGCAAATTTTGCGAAAGTGGCGCCCCCTATTATTTTCTAAATTAATTTGTGACACTACACACAGGAAGACAACACAAAGAGTACATTGAATCATAAAATAACCTTAGCTAAGCACTTGAGCACACTAGCAAAGATTGGGGCGGTCAGGACGCGGGAAACTGCAACCATGTTCTAAACTTGGCAGAGAGCTTTAGAATCCTCAAGCCGGCACTGTTGCAGTGGAGACTGTTCCTCCCTACCAACTGCGATGGGTCGCGCTGAAAGCTGACCTTTACGGTGTAAATATTTATTGGGTACAGATGCTTCGATAAGTATTTGCATCAGATTATGGGGTGTCTGCCTTACCCCCAGTGCCGCTAGTACGGCGCACTAGACACTGCGTTTCACACGCTTGTCGAATGCGCTGCATAGTAATCTCAAAGGTTTGAGCTCAAGGCCATCGTAGGGCCGATGCCAGCCATGCTCCACAGCATCAGTTACTGTCCCACAAGAAAGGCGCTGAGAGGGTAAGGGAGAGTGCTACGCATGCGCTCCCCGGACGCCGTACTCAGACACAGATTTGCGCAAAATCTCTGCCCATAATTCCAACGCAGACGATGCGACGGGTCCAACCTCTGCTTTGGTGAAGTGGGTCATTCTGCATCCCGGACTGACTCTAGCTTATGCGCGGTTGAAGGTATAGCTTCGTTCGTCCACGCGAGCGCCGGATTTGGACGCAGATTTAGGTTTAGCGTAGTTGGGCCTGCCCAGTCTTCGCACACGCTGCGCAGCGCTTCGACTGGGTGTAACTATGTTCTAAATCTCAGCCTTTCCAACACAAACAAAAGTGCAGGGTCGTGGTCACGGGAGGAGGGGGTTTTTAGTGGGTATTGGGGTTGCTCGCTCGTGTAGCAACACTCGGAGTCTCCACACTATTCTGTGACATCGATCGGGGACGGAGCCTGCCAAAAGCATACTATTGCTGCAGTGTTATCGCCCCCGACCGACGCGTGCAGTTTCCTAGCAACGGCCCAGATTGTGCGTAAATCGGTGTAAGCATTTTCCCTCGCCTCAAAAAAAAAAAACGCTGCGCAGCGCTTATCGCCGCGATCCGGTCCTACCCCCACAGCCGAGGACTCAGTATGGTACGAAATATATTCACCCTGCGCATGATAAAAAAAGTAGCGCCCCTTATTATATAACTGTACTCTGTGACAAGGCTATTAATGGACATTGATTTCCTTTTTATTTAAAATAATTTCCATTATTAGAAATGCTTCTTTCAGTAATGGCTTATTACAAGAACAAAACATATTTATCAAAAAAACTCTGTATTATTAATCACGAAACAAAATTAATAATAACAATATCATTTTCCGACTTTTGTTGCCATATTCTGATATAAGGGAACACTCAGAAATAAAAAACTCATTGGGACGTCTATTAATAATTTAATAACATTAAACACTCACAGCATTGTTAATACAAGTAAAACAATTACTCAATAACTGTAACTTTTACCACAGGTAACATTAGGTGTGTTATGATCTAACTCCTAATTTGTATTTCGCAATTTTTACAATTTATTACAATTACAACACATGTCTGATGATACTGATTGGGCTAACAAATAAGAAGCAAGTTCCAGAAATATAATGAAAAATGCTTCCTATCATTAAATTTGCTATTTAGAATTACTTAGTCGCTTGTTTTAGGTATGCAATAAGGTCCGCACGCTCATTAGGCTTTTTCAAACCAGCAAACACCATCTTAGTGCCAGGGATGTATTTTTTGGGATTCTCCAGGTACTCGAATAAGGTGTCCTCATTCCAGGTGATACCTATTAAAAAAGACAGGAAATTTATTTAATCTATACACAAAGCATCCATTCAATTACTTATCAAAAACTTGTTCAGAGTGATTGATCATTATGATATAAAATTGCTTATATGATAGAGATAATATTATACTCAAAGTTATATAATTCCAATTTAAAATACTCTGCTATATCATGGAAAAGAATTTCTATGATAACAGTAGATATAGCAGTCATACAAAATACATTAACATTCCTGTTTCATGTCTTATTATAGCTTAAAAATCTACATTGATACTCTTTATATAAGCATGGAAGTATTATTTTTCCATGATATTAGTTATTACATTCATAAAAGTAAGAATGTTTTATATGTATAGTTTAGGTAAAAGTTTATACAATCAATATCTTTGTTGTATTTTAATGTGAAATAAAACCTTTCCAGTTTTAAGAAGCATTGTAATAATTTTTGAGAATTTTTATTTACAACTTATGTAGAAAATCATTTATATCAAAGAAGCTACAGATTGTTGGTTATATTGATGGTATAGTTTGTGTAATAGCGATGATTGACATATTAAATCATCATGACTGTGGGTTCAATATCTACTCATAAGGAAAGTATTTGTATGCTCTGCATGCAATGGGGATTGTTCAGAAAAAATTAACCTCCGATTTTATATTTTTATTAAGTAAAATAGGGTATTTTAAGATACTAATTTGAATATTTTTGTATTTTAAGTGTTAGTTTTTTTATAATTCTATTTTAAAATTATTTATCCGATGACATCATAAGGGACAAGTTTACATTGATTTCTTTGCCTAGAAAACAAAAATAATAAATGTAAGTTTTATATAATCATAGTAATCTGTGCTACTATTTAAATATCACTGTCTTAACTCATTACGTATCGTGATCATTTTAATGTTCTTTGTCGCTAGGCTTATAATTTTTCGTGTTCATTATTATTTTCTATAGCTATCGTTATATTTTTTAAAGTGGTCTTTAGGGAAAATCCATGTTACAGAACTTAAATCAAATAATGTACAGCTAGATTTTTTTACACCTGAAGCAGGCAAACAGGCAATACGGCCCACCTGATTGGATTTAGTAAGGTCAAATAAAGGCCAAACACATTTCTTACAAAATACAAGATCATACGTTTTTTGGAATTTTAACTAGACAGAAATGATTAGGGACACTATTCCTCGAAATGGTTTTTCAAATAGCTAGATTGAAAAAAAGTGAACAATCCCAATTGGCAATTCATCTGTTTTGTTAATCATGTAATGCAGAAAGTTTTAAAAAACATTACACTTCTGTCAACATCTAGGCTAGATAATATATTTATTTGTAAGAAATATTAATTATTTGAAATAAGCAATTCGAGAGAATCATGAATACTTTACCTTTGGCTTTGTTGGCATCTGAATATGAGAAACCTGGTGCTTGACCAGTTTTGCGACCAAAGAAGCCATTTAGATTTGGACCAACTTTGTGTTTACCACCAGCTTCAACCTGCAAAAAATAATTTTGAATATCAGATCGTCTTTCAATTTTTGGATAAAAGTACTACTTTTTATATTGAATAGGTTAGCGTTTGACGGACATTATGCCTACTGTCAGGTGGACATGCATTCTAAGCACTGTAACCTAAAAGTGTTTACAATTTACAATGAGTAAATTTTGGAGTAAGCAAACAAAGGGTATTAATCAACTCTACTTGTGAAGAAGCTTCTGCTATATGGTAAGTAGAATAATAAAGTAAATGTAAAATAAGGGCTATTTTGTATCACTATAAATCAATCAATATATAATATAAATATTTGATTTTTTTTTGTAGTATTTAATTTAAGATTGCTTTTTTATAGTGTAGTTTATTTTTAAAATAATTTTAGAATATACTGTAATAAATTTTGTGTAGATATTGGGCTAATTATACATTTCTTGTCATTTTATACTTAAGCATGCACATATATCTACAATATTATAGGATTTTAAAAGTGTACTATTTATTTTATGTAGACTACATGATTAAACATAGTTTTATTGTGTAGTCTATTGTTTTTTCAATTTTTTGTATTTGTTTGTTTGCTCGGGATTCTCATAAATACTATGTTTTTGCTGATTGGTAGGTAATTCTCAAACTTAAAATCTGTAGTACTTTATATACCAGGAATCCTGTGGAATTTTTCCTGAGAGTTGTTACAACACATATAAATTTGCTTATGACAAATAGGATGAAGTCACGGGAAAATCAAAGTGAATCATATAATTTTAAAATACCACATTCATATCCAGGAACAAAGAAACATTGAAAATAAACATATTATTTACAAGTCAGACACATCACATTATAATAAATTAAATAAGTCTATCAATGACAGAGCTTATAGCTGTACTGTAACAAACATTATTTTTTTTGACAGAAACAGTATTTTTAAATTCAACCAATGATTTGCCCAGGGCTTATAGTGCTAATTACGTAAGTGAACACATTAAATTGTAAAAGAAATATGGATAAAGGAAGTAGAAAACATATGTATAAGGAGCAAGTTATTTTGTTTCCCCACATCACATATAGTGTTAAAACTCCATTACAATACAACTAAATCCAAAAATATTTTATATTACCTCATTGTTGGTTACACTAATGCCAGTCATTCTAACAATATAATGGAATTTTCAAAATGTAAAGCACTATGGATACGAAGTACAATTCTCTTTTAAAACAATTTAAATTACTGAAATCAGATGCATGCTACTACAATTTTTCCATTAAAACGGCACTATATATGTCACTAATAATTATCTACATTTCTCAGTACTCTCACAATAAAGTAAGCTAAATAGTCCTAGAAGTAGTGAAGAAAAGTATGTAATTAGACCCAACACAGATATTAAGGGCCGGTTCATATATCTTACAGAATGTTCAATTGCAATACTATCGGTTGAAATTTGACCAAGTGCCATACAACTAATATAAAAATGTATGTGATGGTATGGCAAGTAAATGAATAGTAAGTTATAGGATTGAGCCATAAGAAATAGAATAACAATAACAAATCACCACCTCTAAGGAATACTATGCCAACTTAATTTTAGGTACTTTCTGTTCTAGGGAAAAGCATTAATTAATGTCTTAATGTAATATTTTTAAAATTCCATAAAAAATATTAAGAATCAAAAAACTTTTTAGTTTCTCAATATTTTTTTATGAAATTTTAGAAACATAGTAATAATACATTAATGAGTGCTTTTCTCTTAAAATAGAAAATACCTAGTCATATTAGCATAATATCCCTTGGAGGTCTTGAAATGTGTCTGACACATAATACCACATTACCTACTGTTTCTTATGTTATTGGAATAAACCCAATATCACATTGTTTTAGTTACATTTTTAATAGATCAAATTAATACCTAGTGTTTACTTTCTATTTATTTCCATAGTATTTTCAATGACAAGGTTTAAAAAAAATACAGTTTTCTGAGATAATTGAAATATTCTTTAGGGTATGTATCTAAAGTTTATGTACAGCACGTAGAATGCTCTAATTAATATTAATAAATTGAAAATGTTACACTATACTTATATAAGGAACATGGTAGATTTGGTTTTTATTAATATGGACATAGGAAATGTGAATTATCTAACTTAGTGGAATAATAATAACAATAAATTAAAATTTAACTTAGTGATAGTATATAGTTATTATTCTACCCACAATCCCTCAAGATTACAAGTAGAATACTGAGCCTAGGTAACCATTTTCCTGGGGGTAAAGTGCATAGACGGTTGGCTATTGATTTGTACTTACAGTGTGGCATTGAGCACATCTCTGTACAAAGATCTTCTTTCCATTTTCAGCATTTCCAGCAGGTACTCCCATTTTATTTCTGAAAATTCAAATAGCATGACTAATAAAATACACACTGACCTCTCATGACAATGGGATTACATCAGCCAAAAATACTGAATTACTATACGTAAAGTAGTTGATCAGTGTAAAAGATGAGGGGATAATTAACGCGCGAAAATTCAATAAACGAAAGAAAGTTCTGAGTGAAATCACAAAAAAGTTCTGACAGAAAATAGATGAACTCGTAAAATGTGTTAAAATGATGATAACCCAGAAGTTAAATTCGACTAGATAAAAAGACATGGGATTCTAATCATAGAATTAGGTCAGGATCAATGTCATTTCAAGAGTTCCAAGGCACAATGGCACACGGTTTCGTAATGACACATTACGTAAGTGTTTGAAACTGTTATAAAAAACTGAATTATTGACCATGAAAATGTAGCTCCATATCGATAATGATAAGATTAAAACAAGGAATTCACATTGTACTAATTTAAAGGACAAAAATGATTTTTTAATACAAATTATTAGGTTATTACTGTAACATAATTGTGACTCACTGCACTAAAATGTGACTTAGCACACTAAAACGAATATTAACAATATATTTTTTTAATATAATAAATACTCACTTTTTGTTTCAATAAATAATAATTTAAAAACTAGTGACAGTGGCCAAAGCACAAAAATTACTTTGTCTTTGACACTTGTGACAGTCGCGCACCCACTCAAAAGACTAGTTCGATTGAATGAATGGAATGGAAATGCACATGCGCAAATGTCGCTTCGCTTACGACTCCACGAGGCTCGGGACGGTGTTTCCAGATTATAACTCAGAAATACAGTAATATGGACAAAAATACCGTGTTTGCGAGAAAAACCTAGAAAAGTATAGTATACTCACTCATTTTATTAGCGTGGCTAGTTAAAAATAATAAGTGTATTTTGTAGTTCAACGTTGCAAGAATATTCATTGTTTACTTTTTATATTATATATTTATTTGGCACACAAAATAAGAAACAACCAAAGTTTACATATTTCATATTATGTATCTATTATTATTAGGTCTAGAATTTAACGCTGATCATGTGAGCACATAATGTATCATTCCATTATTTATTTATATTTAAGGGTTAGTATTACTACTATGACTTAGTATAGTGTTAGCATTTTGGTAGTTAGGTAACAAAATTATTAGTTATTTATACCTGAGATACTGACACCACTGACAGTCGGAACTTCGTTTTAAGTTAAAGAACATATAATAATTGTAATAAATAACTATCACTTTATTAAACTATGCAAGTATTCATTATCATTCATACTACAGGTTAAAAAGAAACGTTAAGGTGGTTTAGGCATTTAAAAATAACTGAAAAAGAGTCTGGCAAAAGATACACTCGACAGCAGTGTGGATAGAATTAGTGTCGATACACGGCTGTATACTTTACTAGATATACCATGGCGTATATAATACTAGAAAAATGAAAACGTTTTGGACAGAATTAAGATAAAATAATTAAGAACTATAAACAAAAGTACACGTATGAAGAGTTTAAGGAAAGTATGTGAAGCAAATGTGCCAAAATAGTATCAAGTGAATATCTATTGTTTCTATCTAGCCACAGGGGAAACAGACATTTATGACTGTACGTAATATAGTTCAGTCCGATTGCATTACTTAACACTTTAGTGGCAGCGTAAAACATTAAAGTGACACAGTAATGACATCATAAATTGATATGCTATCACATATACAACTACATTTGATTGGATAATACTTATCTCTGTGATCCAGGAAATACCCTACCCAACATAATATATGTTGATTAGTAAGATTTCAAAAATAACATTTAAATGTAGCGTGCAATTCAACATGTTTATAACTTTTTCTTAGAAGTAGTCATGAATATTCAATACAAGATTACGATTGCTTTTTGGTCTCTATACACTGTATTTATATTAATAAAGTGTTCAATTGATGCTGTAAGAATACTACATCTATTGGATTTATAGCTCATGTGGCAATGCTGCCACGAGGTCACTGGGAATGGAAGCTGCAATAATCGATTAAATTATGCGGTGTATTCATTATCCATCAGAGTTAAAAAAAAGATTGATGGATAACTAAAAAATAATGTAAATAATCAAGCAAGTAGGCAATTTCCTTATTAGATTAAATTAAGTTTAAATTAGACTTATGTTTAAAATTTAATATTAGAAGTGTATCCAGCCGAAAAAACTATAAGCAAATGAGGAAACCTGCATACATTTTAGTGTTAACTAATTTAACCAGATGGCGCTACTATAACCACTGACAGGCAGTTGCTTCTTATGAGTCCGTAATGGCTTAAAAAAGCAGGCCGCCGCGAGATAGCGGGAGAGGACAGTACCAATAATCTCAGACCCAAAGAGTATATTGAATATCTCAGACCGTTGTCGGCTTAGGCGGGCGTTCGATGACATCGTTATGCACTGGGTTCCCATTATCTGTGGTAGAGGGCCATTGTTTACGGGGGTATCCGTGGAATCACCTCTACTGTACGTAGTGGTACGGCCTTGTTATCTGGACTTAGTGCCAAATTAGGTGCACTAAAACGTCACAATGAACGTCGTATATCCTGTGATGTGACATTCCAACTACATGTCATTTCTCGACGAGACACAAGTAGGTTTAGTGGGTAGATTGACAGCCTCTTCCCTCAGACGAGGAGATACTGGTTACCATTAGGTATAAAATTCCCACATGCACTCGAGCAGGCGGTATTAGGCGCTGCTCTTGGTCTCCATCCGTATCCAGGAATCGTGTGTGTCACAAGAAAATACATTTCCATGCGTTAACAGCAAACATTATAAAGTGGGGTGTTTTTATTTAATATTGAACTTTGGTTGTCAAGTTATGGTACGGCCATCTATTGTTCAAACCACAATACACATTCGTGATACATACACATTCTTCTCTTTTTGTGTAATAGTATGTATGTATTTTGTCCCCTCAATTTTGCCTTGGTAGAGGGAAGATGTCGCGATTCTTGGTGTTAAAAATACAGACATGTGAGAAATAATAAGATTTTTGGCAAATGTAGTGATTCGTTGAAACAACTAAATGGCGGCAGTCCTGAAAAGTGATTGTTATTGTTTGGATACATTTGTTGAGGGGGATTCAGTTATGTGTAATATCTACATCTGAAGTCAAGGTAGACGTTCTTAGTCAACGGGCTTTGGGTAGTCTATAATTATAGAATTATATTATATTATCTATATATTGTATAGACAATAATGTATTCTAGTTATTTATTGTTATTCGACAAACATTTACACAACAATAGAGGGCAACAAAATTATATTATTTTCAGCGGCTTCGTGTATACAGAATCCGAGGTTTTTTTTTAACTTCGGGATTCCGCACGTACATGGGATGTTTTGGATGAAATAATATCTAAAATGTAAGCACTGTAAAACAATGCTGTGTCGGAATTGTTCCGGCAAATTGCGCCATACAATTTTATTTATTTATGTCTAATGTTGCATCAATTTCATGTCGTGTCGCCTTTTGATAAATAAGCTGTATTTTTTCTTTCTTAAGTTTCCGTAGCCAAACGAGGAGAACAGTAGACGTTTCTCACCTCTATCGTGGAAGAACCTTTAACTATACTGCATTTACACGTGCTTGGTCGATTTTAAGTAAAATGTTTTGTACAGATCCATTGGGGTCGCTTAAAATAAAAAGGGCATTAGAAATTTTCTTATAAACCAATAATTCGTGGGCTTCGCCCTGATGTTGTCATGTTGCAAACGTTCATAGACGACGATATCAATTTTCTGTCTGGTGTGCCGTCTGCCTATTTGCTTGTGTACTTCAGGAAATAAAAGAAAAGAAAAACAATGGACCTTGGTCACCTCTAATGCTGGTATTAGACGGATCAACCAAATTGAATCAATTTTGTTGAAAGGAACACAAAGAAGACCACGGTGTACGATCACATTGAATGATTTCAAGGTTATGGGTGGTATGGGTGTAATTGTAGCCCTTTCAGTGACGTTATTTATGCATTGTTTTCAGTATTAAAAACCTAACACCAACCTTACACAAATATAAAATGTGCTGACGTTTACATACTATAATGTTTACATGGATCACTTTGATTGCTTCATCCAAATGGAAAGACAGTAATGAACCGTATAATATCAGTTTAATCCTTATGCGTGTAAAAGTGCCAATTTTTTAAAATAAAATAGTTTTTTGCTCGTAACAATTCATAAAATTCCAGCAATATATAAAAAATAGACTCTAAGAATGGTGCCCAATCGAATACAGAAAGAAGGTCGGGGGAGCTTCTTAAACCGTGTTGATTTCCCCGAGGGTTGTTATTTTAGCTTATTCTTTGATTGAAAAAACTCGCAGTTGGGGAATACTATCTTTGATAATATTTACTTGAACCAGCAACACATCTTACAAGTGTTTTGTGACTGAATTTTACTCGAAATCGAGTTTGTATCGACTCGTATAGTGCATTTATATTTCTCTGAAGGCGTGAATTAGTGTATCCACTACTTCGTAAATAAGGCTCTGTACGATCTATCTCTATAAAATAATAAATAGTATAAACGCGTAAGTTTGCAAAAATGGTTGTATAGGTGTATGTTTGTTACTCTTTCACGCAAAAACTTCTGAATGGATTTTGATGAAACTTTCCAGTAATATAGTTTGTACATCAGAATAACACACAGACTGTGTTATTCTTTATAAAGACATAGTGTGAATTATCCAAAATGTAACGATTTTCCATAACCACGCGGGTATGACCGCGGGCGTAGCTAGTTATTAATAATAATTACATTATCTATCTTGTCAGTGTCAATATGCACAATATTAAAGTTTTGGAATAATATGAATGAATGATGAAAAGACAGATAGGCGGATGGACACCATGATTTTATAATTATTTCGTCAATAACAGCTACAAGACTTTAATAAATATTGAATATAAAAATATTTTCACTGCGTTCTGATACCTTCGGCATTCATAGTCACAAAAGTATTTTTTGACGTCTGTTTCTATACATAAACATAGTCATATGTGTCTACAACAGTTTAACGTATAGTTGCTTGGTGTGGAACACCACCTGAATACGTTGAAAATGAATTTCAGCGCGAACGTGCCTCTACTGCTCCCGCCACCGTTGATTCCATTTCCGAACTGACTTTTGTTTATCTTGTTACCTGTGAATTCATATATTCATGCAAAATCCTGTGCTACTCGACTAGAAAAGTGTGGACGAGTGTTATAGCAAAAACGAAATTGTTAACTTGACTTTAGCATTTTAAGTGTCGATATAAAACAATCTGATTAAAAAGGCCATAGTACTTACTAAGTATTTTCAACGAAAATTACTTTGAGTAAGATTGAAGATGTCTTCGTATAAATTTGATTTTGGGGAAGGATGAAACTTCGCAAAGTTATATTTTATACAGAGAAGGAGTACAGAAAGCTATTATTATTTTTTAATTATACTATTAATATTACTATAAAAATACATTAAATAAAAAAAACATAACAAACACTACCATGTATTTGACACAAACATACACACACGCGCGCTCGCGCGCGCTATAATACGTGTATACTCTTTTGTTTATTGTTAAACTCAAAATAACAGTGTAGCCTTGGCGACATCTGTGGTTAAAGAAGTCTTTGACAACAAAACATTAATATCAAACTTATAATTTATTTTAAATGAATTATGGTCGGCTTTCGACCACTGGGCTATCACTAGTGATAATAATTACATCAGAAACCTAGTAACATAGCTAGTTGATAAATATTTAATTTTATTAAGAAGGCGAAGCTAAATTTTCCAATTTCTCTGTGTTTACGTAATATTTGATTGTTTTAATATATTCTCAGTTCAAAGCAATATTTTAACAAAACAAGAATTTAAATAAATCGTAGCCGACGCAGCTATTAAGAGTTTTATCTCCGGGTTTACGACCTGGATCTTCTTGATAATGGTTAGCAGTAAATCCACTTTCCCTATCTGTTTAATCTTAGGTATTCCTTTATTTCCCTAATTGTTGCAAAATATTCAATTTAAGGTTCAAACGTGAAGATGAAAGACACACTTCCTGTTTTTATTTCTTGGGTGAGTTTCAGTTTGTTTTATTCATGTTCTTGAATATACTTAGTCTGGCCATAAATACTGTTAAAATGAAAAACAAACAAAATATTATATTTGAATTTGGTATCTGTTATTTTTATATGATTGTTCATTGTATTTTCTCATTTTGGCGGCAATACATTGTACAACATTTTGCGATATTAAAATAGGGTGGGGCGATAAAGAGAACCGAATCGCTGTAATTGCATTACACAAAGAAGGTATGGAGCCAAATGCAATTTTTAAAACTCTCCATACGCTTGATATTAGTCAAATGTTTGTGTACCGGGCTATTAATAGGTACAATGAGACCTCCTCTGTTTGTGACAGAAAAAGATCTGGCCATCCATGTAGTGTTCGTACGAAAAAGGTGGTCAAAGCAGTAAGAGAAAAAATTTGACGAAATCCTGTCCGAAAGTAAAAGATTTTATCTCGGGAGATGAACATATCACCTAGAACCATGTCGCGTATTTTAAAAGATGACTTAGGACTTGCAGCCTATAAGAGACGCACTGGTTAAGGAATCTTTTCAATTAGTCTACAATGTGCAACGAGGGCATTATCCGTCTTCAGTGATGGTTTGGTGGGGTGTTAGCTATGAAGGAGTGACTGGGCCATATTTTTGTCAAAAAGGTATCAAAACATCGGCACAAGTGTATCAAGATATCATTCTTGAGAATGTAGTTAAGCCTATTAACCACACCATGTACAATAACCAAGAATAGTCCTTCCAGCAAGACTGCACCGGGTCGTAAAGTTCGGTCCACGCAGTCTTGGTTTGAAACGAACGTTTTGGACTTTTTACTCGAGCGAAACTGGTAAGCTAGTTTTGATTAAATACTCTATTACGTATAGTGATATACGTACGTTTTCGATAAAGGGAATAAAAAAAGTACTTATCCTCGAATATGTAACACGCGGCGTCAGCAATTTCTATGATAAAATGTGCGATGGAAGTAAACACGATTATTCTACGTATACAGGTCTAATATTAATTATAAACTAATTTGATTATTAAAAGATACATATACACGCTACATCTTTATTTTGTATATATGTTACGGCTAATCGGCCACACCTAGTTCTAGCCGGCTAGAACTAGGTGTGGCCGCACTTCGGGTATTAACCGTAACATATACATGGCAAAAATAGAATGCAATATTACGTATTGGCATTTGTTGTTCTTTTTTCACATGTAACTAGGAATATTAATAGAATCAATGTAATAGTCAAACGAACTCATATCCATTATTTATACTTAAAGCACAGACTTAGCATTATAGTCAAACCCTTTGTGATTTTCTAGATATAGATATAAAAAATGTGTTGACAGCCATTTTATCGTAAGCGACATTTGGACATAAGTATATTTTTTGTTGCAAAATGTGTTTTAAGATATTATATTGTTTTCAGACTTTAACTTTTTGATTCGGTAGGGTCTAACCTAAGTTTAACTGAAAGTCTTCAGACATAATAATAGTTTAAAATCTTTTGCAACAAAAAATACACTTAGATCCAAATGTCGCTTACGATGAAATGGCGGTAAAGGTTCGAAATAATGAAAGCCTCGTCCTAGGCAAGTTAGTATAAAAGTTGTATTCTTAACTCTTCATTGAATAACGTTCGTGCGGAAGCTTTATAAACATTAGTCGAGTGCCCAAGAGACAGGAGCCTGCAGCGTGCCAGGAATCGGAGTGTTCGCCAATGTTTTCTGTACTCATGAATAAGCACCGAGTGTGTCTATCCATCTTCCATTGTTGGCTCGCACGCAATCCTACATCTCTATAGATACTACGTTGTTAATTCCTGTAATTTATTAACGAATTAATTTAACAGGAAGTTGCGATTTTAGCTTATCGACGACGGTTTAGCTCTAGGGCTTAATTGTATTTAACGTTAAACTGATAAAGTAGATGTTGTCTATATGTTATGTTTCTTGTTAATAACTGGGTGTATATAAATTAAATACGAATATTCGTCCACATGCCGCTACAGTTGATATAGTTACTAGCTTCCGCCCGCGATTTCGTCCGCGTGGAATTGTAAAAAAGTAAGTTAAAAAAACCCCCATTTTGAAACATTCTTCATTCGTGCTTCGCTCCTATTGGTCTTAGGATGATGATATATAGCCTACAGCCTTCCTTGATAAATGAGCTAGGTAACACTGAAAGATTTTTTAAATCAGACCAGTAGTTCTTGAGATTAGCGCGTTCAAGCAAACAAACTCTTCAGCTTTATATATTAGTATATAAGATACGATTTGAATTTTTCAAGTAGGATTCTATAGCCAAGTCTAAAACAATAAAAATACTCAAAGGAATTTTTAGTAAGTCACCATAACAATCTGGAGTTGTGTTCATTAGTGGCCAGATTTCAGTCTCCCTTAAGAGAGCAGCAGTGCTTTTGTAGCACCTTTGGTATTGCAAATGTTCATAGGCGATGGTAACCGCTTTCCGTCAAGTGGGCCGTCTGCCTGTGTGATGAACTCTAGCAATAATTAAAAGGAATCTAGGGCCAGATTTCGATGGAAACTAAAACAGGATCATTATATTTTGATATGAATTGAAATCAATTACCCTAGTAGAGAGTCGTTTGTTTTTGAAAAAAATACATACTGTGGATTTTATTACACTAAACTATAGTGTAGCGTCTAAGGGTCAATTTACATAAAAGAATGTCAAATTGTACAGCATAATATCACTCTTTGAATTCCCCCTATAAAGCAAAATCTTTCATGTTAGAACTAATTAGTGTAATTAGGTTATTCTTCATTTGTAAACGACTCCAACTCATCATATTGTAAAAAGTTTATATATTCCATGAAACAATGTTTCCAAATTACAAATCATTTTTATACTCTTTATGCCGAATACATACCTATATCCTATTTGCAGTAACGTTTGTCCGTCTGGCATAAAGGGACGGGCGATAAATTGTTTAGCGTTGTTTTTCACAATGAAATCTGGAAAAATCCCCTGATACTCTATACACGTAACTCATAACGTTGAATTGCAAATTCTCGTATGAACATCGTTATTCATTTAACAACGATCATAACAGTTGTGGGGACTTTTAGTATAAATGAGTAGCCGAAGAGTGTTTTTCGGTTTTTGGCAATATGTATGCGGAACCCTAAAAACCGTACTTTACTTAAAATGGTCCAATATATGTAAGAGATACAGTGCACATCTTGTCATGTTTCTTTTTAAAGTTAATAATATAATATTTTTTGTTATGTACGTACCCTGTTATTTCTAAACGATACAATCGGCCATTTCCTTAATTTAATAATAATGTTATATTTTTATTGATTCGGTGATTAGCGCCTGTTTGGTATAGAGTAAGTCTATAATTTTATTTAATAATATTTATGTTCGTGCCTACCCCGGAAGGGACCTGGCATGAAGTTATGTATGTATGTATGTATAAGTATGTAATAATATTTACCTGTAGTATGTGGTAATTGTGTATGGTCGCGCGTATTTCATTTAATATTTATATTGAAAATTCTTAAAGTAATGGAACGAATCGTAATACTTCAAATCATGTAAAACCACATCCTATCTTTTTTTCCTCTCCGGTACATACCCTAGCAAGCAGAAGAAAGGAGACAGCATGAGACGTCAACTGCATCGCTATAGTGGTCATCGTATAGAATTGATCTTCTCGCTTACGAACTGCAACGCATACGCATCGCTTTTGAACATTATAAACTATTTTCGTCCATATACTTTATATACATAGACTTTACTAGTTTTCGTGAAATTGTGCGCGTCGTGCTAACTTCAAGAATCACGGAGAAACCATCGCTTCACTACGCAAAGGTACTGTGCCATCCTTCCTTTATATAACTGCCTATATTTCCCCGTGTTCTGTGCAGCTATATTTCCATCATTGTGGTTTTACATCGAAATGAAATGAATATGGGTAACAATTACCAATTCGCGTAACCAGTGTATATAATTCAAAATCTCTCAATTGTATACAGACGGTATTCACTACACTTTATTTTCATATTGGCAGACGCGATAAATTTATATCTACTGTGTTCGGTTTATTTTATTACATGCAAAACTTTCAGTATAATATTTTATATAAGATATGATATGAATAATTATACTTAATAATCTCTTTCAGTTGTTAATAGCTTTAATGTGCAGACACGGCATGTTTAGAATGTTATAGTATTATAGATTAATTTACTAGTGTTCGCCCATGGCTTTGCCCTCGTGGAATGTAAAAAATCTTAGTAAGGGCGTCATATATTTTGCAAACATCTCCATTGTACGAATGCACTATATCGACCATGAGCGAGTTCATACTCCGTCTCGCACTTGGCAAATTTTTGGGTGGCTGTGACCACAACCTTTTTCAGGGCTGAATCCGCGCCTGTTTTATTTAACATAATACTCCATACAAGTAATATCAAAATTAAACCGATGGCGAGGCAAGTGAATGAATAGTAAGATAACCGACCAATAAACAAGTGCAAGTTAAGAAATAAATACTTTATTTGAAGAAATAGCGATTACATTTTTGTACATTATTATACACAGACAATAATTTGAGAATTTGTACGCCGCATTTTCAGCATACAAGGTTTGCACTCAGCATATGGCTGTGCCGGAATTATCACAACAAGAGTTGTGTTGGATATAATTTTCAACGAGACAAGTTCAGTCAGTATCTCTTTTTATTGAATACTAGCTGTTAACCGCGACTTCGCCTTGTTGTTTTTTTTCTCGCGATACCCTAATTTTAAAACTAGCCAAGTAACTTACAACATCGGCTATCGGCTAACGAAAGCCCCTTCAAAATCAGTCCAGCCCTTACAGCGATTATTCGCAACAAACAGACATACAGACGAATTTTTTTTTAATTGATATTGATAGAATTACCGTTTATACTTTTATATGCTTTTAGTAAGAAGCTGTTAGTTTGCCATTACAAACAAACACTTCAAGGAGTGTCTACGCGTTCGTATATGCATTGTACCCGGAAAATAGGAACTTGAGATGCGAATAAAGCCGTACCTTCCCCCGTCGTTTACATTGAGTGAGGTCAAATCAATAAATGTTTTATACTAAACCCTACTTATCAGTAACCTAGCGTATAAGATGAATGGTAATCCCTATCCCTATTAATATTATAAATGCGAAAGTAACTCTTTCTGTCTGTCTGTCTGTCTGTCTGTCTGTTCCGTTTTCACGTAAAAACTACTGGACCGATTTGGCTGAAACTCAGTATATATATATTTTCGATACCGAGGATGAACATAGGATACTTTTTATCCCGAAAAATGGGATAGTTTCCGGGATAAGATGATATTTGTCTGTTTGTTTGTTATGCTTTTACGGAAAAACTACTGGACTGATTTGGCTGAAATTCGGCACGTATGTAAATTAAATACTGAGGATGGACAAGGGATAATTTTTATTTTGGCCTTTTTGGTAATTTTGGCCTACTTTGTCATTTTGGCCTTTTTGGTCATTTTGCCCTTTTTGGTCATTTTAGCCATTTGGTAATTTTTCCTTTTTGGTCATTTTGGCCTTTTTGATCATTTTGACCTTTTTGGTCATTTTGGCCTTTTTGGTCATTTTGGCCTATTTGGTCATTTTGGCCTATTTGGTCACTGTTGCCTTTTCGGTCATTTTGGCCATGTCGGTCACTGTGGTCTTTTGGTCATTTAGATCATTTTGGCCTTTTTGGTCAAGTTTTGTAATTTATTTTGTTGACAGATAGACGGGGGATGGTATAATTAGCGATATAAAATGAAGTGAATCTTCCGTGGGCAAATACATAAAAAATGTAATATAATATAACCTTTAGCACTTGCTCTATAAATAAAAGACACGCACTAGAGGTTAACCCGCGGCGCAGCCGCGGGGTAAACTCTAGTAGTATATAAATCTGATATTATTTAGATTATTTATTTAAGAATTAACAACATCTTTAGAGTGTCTAGCTATGTTGACAAAATGGCACCCTTATATAATCTATATGCACAACACTAGTGAAATCGGAAAAACAAAAATGAGATAAAATTCCCGTAGATGTAACTCAAAGTTTTAAAAAATACAACTTTATTTACTCGTGTATCAATCAGATGTTAATTAATAAAGAAGTTTTTAACGACTTTTTTATTCAAGTAAATCTGTAGCAAGATACGCTTTCAAAATCGTGATATTGTTCTGTAAACGATCTCTAACTTTTAATTGTCACTTAAAAATTTACTGAAAAAAATCCTCGAGAGTTTAAAAATACTTTTCACAAAAATTACTTTGGATTAAATCCGTTGATAACCTATTGAGAAATGGCATATTTTCGATGAAATTCTCTGAAGCGATCCGTAGCAAAATAACTAAAACATTCGATATTTATAATTACTACGCAATGCTTCAATGTGGGTGGGCCGATACGCACATATCCAGTTTTTAAACGAACACTAATACAATTGATTTACAAATGTAAATGAACTTTTCTATGTCGAACCTTGACAACCTCTGTGGTTCTGTACTTTGGTTCGCCTATTTCTATAACGTCCCGTACCTTACTATTCTTGCTTTACTATCATCGGTAAAATTTGACATTATTTGTATGGAATTTTTATCAAAATAGTAGTGTAAATAAACGATTGAGGTATGTTTCCGTTATTTACTTCGGACTTGGTTCAATTTCAGGTGGTTCATCATTATCCATAATACAAGGATTATTTACCTAACTTCGGAATATAGCAGATGTATGTTGGTCAGCCTTTTTTTACACTATAACCAAAGTTGATTTTAACCCTCATAGTTATCTTTATGAGGTTTATATCGTCATTAAAATACTATGTATAGTCGTGTACATAATGCGTTTATGAAAAACATTTATTTTTAAATAAATGAAATGCTGAAAATAATATAACAAGTGAATAAAATTTTTAAACATCATAATTACCTATATATATTAGTAAGTATATTAATTCGCATAACCGAATGAAAGCAAATGTATTCTGAATTATAATATATGGTGATTTAAAAGTTTTCTATCTGTCCATTAATTTAAAGCTTACCAATTCTTTGTGTATAATTCCGTTTTAAAATTAAATATTGGTTTTAACACTAATGTCTAATGTCATCGAGAATTTTACAAGGCCTTCGTATTTGGGAATACATTGTTCTTAGGTTATTTAAGATAGCTCACTCTGAAATATGTATATCATATAAGAAATAAGTCCCATAATGATTGTGTGATGGTTAGTAATAGAATAAGCGCCATTACAAAGATCCGAGTGACAGACTGAACAAGATGTAAACTTTGGTTCAAGTATGGATAAGCTTGTTTCATCGCAGGATTTTGCGCAGTCTCGTATAATGGTAGTTGAACCTAAAACAAAAAATATAGATAACGCATTATTAATTGAGATAACATTCTATTTCTATCTCTTTCAACTTTTATGTCAACAATATAGCACATAAACTGCTCGAGAGTCGCTTATGCTAATAAAGCCATGTTTTTACAGAAACACGCAAGGTAAATAAATGTCTAGCTGAACCGTTTCCGCCAGATCTTGGAAGAGAGGTACATCCAATGAATACTGGTTCGATGTTGTAAAGTACGCATGAAAAAGCAGGAAACTTCTATACTCGGTAGTATACGATGCGGGACAAAGTATTGAGGTGATGATAATTACCAATAAGGTAGTATTCGATTATAAAGAAGGGATATAAAATTATGCTTACGCCTATTTCTGTATGTTTTGGTGACGCAAACATCGTGTTCCTTACGACAGTACTTGACAGTGGTCCGTCTACTCGGTTCCCAGCAGGTAGGATCACTAGCTGAATTACATGCATAACAAACTCTAGTATTTTCCATTAGCATCACTCGAGATTGGGATAAATCTTTTATCCCCTCACCTTTTGTTGGTTCCGAAAATCGAAATTTCATGTCTCTCAAATTTTCATTATAATTATTTGATTCTTCATCCGACATGAAGTTTGAGTTAGGCAAAGGATCAAAACTAGGGACTTGTACTATGTTTGTTTGTTTACTATTTGTATTTATATCAGCGTTGCTAAACGTTCTAGAATCTGACTTATAACCATTTCGTTGTTCATTTCTATTCCTGCTTTTGTCTTCTTCAGTATAGTATGCTTTATTTTCATGATTTTTAATTTCGTTGTTTAAATTTCGTCGATTTTTGTCATCTAGCTTTAGTACCTGATCTGAAATTGTTTCCGGTTCTGAACATAATGTAAATAAACTAGTTTTAATATTAGGATCTAATACAACATCGACAGAATCAAGATTTGTATTTTGCATTCGTCTTCTAAATAGCTTAGTATTATCTGGGGACTCTGTATTTGGATGTTCAGTCGTTTCTGTTGACATTTTAGTAACTGGGCCATTTTTGAATTCATTTTCTAAAGATATTTGATAGCATATTATTGGCATAGCTGGTTGTTCATTGTCGGACGCATTCTCATTACTTTTAGATTCAGAAATTGCATTTAGTTTTGGATAATTATTGTAACTTCTTAAAGATTCCGATTTCAAACCTTCGTTTACGTTTGGCTTGACAATCTTTGATCTAAATGATGGTATCCATTGTTCTATGTTCATGTATGTCGATTGTGGATCATTATTTCGTCGTCTACACGGTGTACGCACTAAACCAGACTTCAAATGGTTGTTATTACTAGGTCCATTTGAAACTGCGAAAGGCCAAGAAGAAACTTGATTGTTTTGATCTCCCTCGAATTGGTTATTGTTAGGATCTAGCAGGTTAGCTGAAACAAGAAATATCATGGACTTAATACGTTTCTTACATGTTTTCAATCTTCTTTATTTATTTATCTGGTGTGTCCTAAAGCTTACCCGGAGCCCATATTAAAAGAAATATGGTGGAAATATAAATTAATTTCATTCTTTGATAACTTCCTTGCTACTGGACATTTAAACTAATACTAAGAATAGTTGTGTACTATAAAAAATCTTGGATTTATCGATGCCATTGAAAGGGAACAGTATTTTATCTGCAGGAGCTGTAAACCAATATCAGGCTATTGTAAATATGCGTTCGATGGAAAGATCTTAAGAAAACAATAGAGGTTCCGCAAAATGGCTCTCATTGTTCCATGCTACTTATAAACTTCGTGAAACCTACCGAAGAGAGAACTTATCAGTACAGGCATTGACAATATTGGCACTTAATTAAATTTACATAATTTGCACAGTATTAAACTTGTTCGCAAGCAAGTTACACTGGGAAGTTCATTATACATATACAATAAGATACAGTTAAGATATAACTAGGTTTGATCATTTTTAATACTACTAATTTTCTGTGCCAGTTTTGAATATAATTCGTAGTTAACGTAATTTTGGTTGCAATCCATAATGGACACCCTACCGCTCGGGGACACTAGTAGTGAAGTGTTGGACTCCCGATGGCATGTTGGGACTTACCAACTAAACCACCTCTTTAGTCCATTTCGACGCCGTATGTCAGGACTTTGGGAACCAAAAACACATCCAATGGTCTAGACAGCGACGGCTCATAGAGAAGGGGCTCTATGAGCCGCATAGAGTTGAATATAGAGGCGCTCTACGATTTAATTCATTAACATCCCTGCTCAATCTGCGACAATATTAGTGACTGTAGCGTCTTGTAAATAGTGTTAAAAATAACGCCCTTAATGATTAGCTGCATCAACCAAACTATTTTTTATATAAACTTACAGAACGTCGCAGTCTCACAGATTTTGTACAAGCGTACATACGTATGTCATGATAAGCAGAACAAGTAAACTAAGTCAAGTAGAGCATTACTTATTGTTTGAAAAATTATCAAAATCGTTCTTGTCGTGATTTTTTAAAAGTTAGATGGTAAGACTTTTTTTACACCTGTTCACAAATAGATTAATTGATGATGAATTTGACGTTGACCTCGAATAACTTTTGACCGAATTGACTCATCAAAAATGACTTCACACCTTTTTTGTGTGGTGTTCAATTCTTAATAAAAATATTTCAAGACCTTTACAGTACAACGTATTTTTTATTAGATATAAAAATCAGAAGAAAAAAAATCATTTTTTTCTGTTTACTCTTTTGGGAAATCTAAAATATTAGTATTAAGGACTCATATTTTACAAGGCTTATTTTGGCACCTAACAGAAACTTTTGACCATGGTTCCGAAAAAGATTTTTTTTATTCACCCTAATATATAAGTATATTATGTATTTATTTTATTATGTAAAACTTTATTTTCAATAAGTGGTACAAACCTATATGTTTACTTATGTGTCTAAACTTGAATATACACAACACTGCTTATTTTTGGGGTTAAGCTCGCCTTTATAATCACCACTAATTTGTAATTTTATATATAACTATTTTGTGTACAATAAAGAATAAAGAAATTTTACAATCGAGAAAATACCTTTTCATCTTATGCGGTGCTAATGATATTCGATCTTAGAGTGGTAATGGACTTTCTTTGCTGACTATATATGTCATGTTTATCTATATATGTATTATGTATAGCGTTTCGCTTCATCTGTTCTGGTGCGCACTGCCAACGAGTGGAATAATTTGCCGGAGTCTGTTTTTCCTGACAAATACAATCTTGAAGTGTTCAAGTCACGAGTGAATAGATATCTTTTAGGTAAGCGTGCTTCATCCTAGACTGTGTCATCACTCAACATCAGGCGAGACAGTGGTCAAACGCAAAGCCTTTAAATAAAGTGGCTTTTTAATTTGAAAGGTAAATGTAGTGAATTTATAAAACTTGTGGAATGCATTTTTATTGTTGAAGCCGCGCGCTTTAAAATAGGCCGAGTGCCGGTGACGTAGCGAGCACTTCAGTCAAAGCCTGCGTAATGAGACGTAAACATTGTCTTAAAAAAGTGCCTCTTGATAAAATTCTAAATAAGCAGAACCATGTCAAGATTGTTGAGAAGGTAAGACTAAGGCGAAAATTTAATTACGTGCTTTCTTTACGACTTCATTATCTATTTTTATAGGCCTGAATACTGATTTTGGTACTACAATTTTGTCTGTGCTAATTGAAATATAAAACTTTATCATACATTTAAGGGTCAAACATGCCAAAATATTATTTTTCCATGCTAAAACGATGTCTGAGAATTTAATGTAAAATATATTGATTATTCTAAAATCAAATCAGTCAAAACTTGAAATTAAACTTATTAATGGCGGCTTGAATATAAATAAGATTATTTAAGCATATTAAACTGCCTAAATACGTTTTGTGTTTCTTAAATAAATTTAAGGAACATTATGCAAGCGGCCCTAAGTCTTCCTTTTTTGATTTGGTCAAACATAAATGGTAGAACGTCCAAAAGCTAGAAAAAAGTTTTTAACCGTGTGTGTCATTCTAGTACAAACCTGTACACAATTTAGTACAGCTAGGAGACATATACTGTAAAATACATAGAAAAAGACTACAATTGTACAATCAAGGTTCATAGATCTTTTTTCTGCAAATATTTTGAATAGTACAGGTTCCCTGGTACACTTTTCATCATTTATTACTAACAAGTTGATTTTTCGTGAGTAGCTTCCTTTTGACTAGACGTCCAACTTTTTTCCTTACAGTAACGTTGGTAAATGGTAGCTTAATAGGGGTAGTAAAGATAAAATATGTTAATTTGACGAATTTTAATTTTTTTATTACTAACCGATTTTTTTTTTGTTATTTATTGAGATAATTATCTAAATAACGTGAAAAAATATTTGTCCTACAAAATATAAGGTTTTGTTAGGAAGTCCCCCCTCTCCAACATGTATCATAAACAAGGTCATGAAAAATAATTACTAACCAGCTGATGTTTTTTTACTGTTTAGCTAACATTTGCATAGTTTACTACCCACACTGTCCTAGAAATTGCGTGGTATGTCATCTTGGCCCTACGCTCAAAAGTTGTACTAGTAATACTTAATTTAAAAATAATTATTATCAAGCTGAATGTTCGAGAATAGCTTCGTTTCAATGAGACGTCCAACTAATTCTTATACGAAACTTCTCGATTGTGGTTTATAACTAAGATAATAGGGATGAAATATGTTGATTTGACGAGTTAAAAGAAATATATTACTAACCGATTTTTTTTGTTAATTATCGAGATAATTATCTAAATAACGTGAAAAATATTTGTCCTACAAAATATAAGGTTTTATCAGAGAGTCCCCCCTCTCCAACATGTATCGTAAATAAGGTTGTGAAAAATAATTACTAACTAGCTGATTTTTTTATTGGTTAGCTAGCATGTGCATAGTTTACCACCCACATTGTCCTACAAATTGCGTGGTACGTTATTCCAGTCCAATTTACATAGTTGAAATTCATTAAATTAAATATTAAAAAATATTATTTCGTACATTTTACTATTGGAGCTGAGGCACACTTGTTACCTTTGTATTCCGGGTGTATAGATATGAAATAAAACCGGATCTAGGTTAACAAATATTTGTTAAAATAAAGGAAAAATAACCAACAACATGGTATATTAGGGTAAATGGAGGCGTCAGCCAGACCAATTTACCCGTGATGTAAAAAAATTAAAATCTAGTTATTCACATACAAGTTGTATATTTAAAAGTTAACTAATAAGGCTCTTGAAAGGCCATCAGGCCCAACTCGCTACGCATTGCAACGGCTACCCGCATTGAAACGGACGAATTGGGGAATTAAAAGTGGGGTGTCAAGCAGAATAGACTAAAAGAAAGATATAAAAGAGAGATTCCTACGTTGGGTAGTTGGGTGATTTTAATTGAAATATGGTAGTGTCAAATAGTTGGTGGTCACGAATATAATTATCTAATTTTGAATAAGTCTCCGAGTAATATAATGTAGGTTTTGCTGTGTTTATAAGCGAAGCATGCTGGAACCACAGGATGGCTGGGAGCTGTACACCCAAACCAACGATATCGAGTAGGGCAGCCTTAACCGCTGACCATAGATAGACAGCTCACTGCTGTTGGTAAAAACCTTTAGACCTGGAACGCGTCGAAACAAAGAAATATATTATATATATTTCATTTCATTTTGTGTACTCAAAAATTACAAATCTTGTAGGACTAATAAAACATACCTTTTTTGTAGGACATTGTTTTATTTAGACGAAAAATATATTAACCTATCACGTGATACCTTTATCCTACAGTTACTAATAAAAAAAGGCCTGCGGTATTGACAACTTTTGAGCGTCGGACCAAGATGACATACCATGCAATTTGTAGGACAATGTGGTTAGTAAACTATGCAAATGTTAACTAAACAATAAAAAAAAATCAGCTGCTTAGGAACTATTTTTCATGAACTTGTTTATGATACATGTTGGAGAGGGGGGACTCCCTAACAAAGCCTTATATTTTGTAGGACAAATATTTTTTCACGTTATTTAGATAATTATCTCGATAATTAACAAAAAAATCGGTTAGTGATAAAAAAATTAAAATTCGTCAAATCAACATATTTTATCCTTGCTACCCTTATTAAGCTACCATTTACGAACGTTACTGTAAGGAAAAAAGTTGGGCGTCTAGTCAAAAGGAAGCTACTCACGAAAAAGCAACTTGTTAGTAATAAATGATGTAAAGTGTACCAGGGAACCGGTACTATTCAAAATATTTGCAGAAAAAAGATCTATGAACCTTGATTGTACAATTGTAGTCTTTTTCTATGTATTTTACAGTATATGTCTCCTAGCTGTACTAAATTGTGTATCTATCTATAGGTACTACAGTCCACCGTAGTCTAGTTAACCACATCAGTGCTCAACTGCCGTGGAGTTGCAGACCGCTGACTTTTACGTAGTTATGTTCGTAGTGGAAAACTACATTTCGTCTGTATCGCTTCACTTTTGCCCCCCGGGAAGAGTTTTAACCGAGGTACTAGACATTTATTAGCAATTTAATTTTTGGGAAAACACACAGATGTTCGTCTTTGATACTAAAAAGGGTAGCATTATATAGCCTTTAACACCATATCTTAAAACATTTACAAATATTATTATACATTTCTTATTATAAATACATGCATATTACCACCCCATTTTCCCATGAGAGTAGGCCGAGACAATGGATCTCCACTAGCAACGATCATGACAAGGAACTTTCGCTTCATCTATTTGCATCCATTCACTCAACATGCCTAAACCACCACCAACCAAACCATTCCTTTTTCAACTCTTTTCACTACATCTTCTTTCAAATCTCAACAATCCCTTGTTACGCTCTTCTTTATAGCTTAACTTAACCTTATGTCAGTAATAAATTTTAAATAGAATAAAAAGTACTAAAGGCCCTTGTGTATTTAAATCCTTGGTTTACGATCTAGCTTCTTTAAGTTATTTCCTTGTTTACTGTGTGTTACTTTACATATAAAATGCTTTGAGAATTCAATACATACATTTAAACATAGTAAGCAGAAAGAACTACGTTTTAACTGTTGAGTGTTATTTTAATATGATATTAAAAATGAAATAAGTTTCACGCCTGTAGCTATTACATAGTGTAATGTCTGGTAGTCTAAAAAACCTTGTAACCGGAACCGTAAAACATTACCAAAACACTGTGAGATCAACACGCGATGTTGTGTGGCACTCCAATTTTTCAAAGTAGTAAGTACATACACTTGACGTCGCGCTATTAGCAATGAGATTAAATATAATCAGGCCTTTTTTTGTCACTTCTTATTTGAAGGAAACCTAATTCTCCAAAGTTGTAACAAGTCTCTAATTTTTTGTTTGTAGCCCACTCCAAAAAATTACAGTTTATTCACCGCTTCCAAAGGCATAGTACGTACCAGGTTCAGTTACTCTTGTCCAAGTATTTAAACCAGATTTTCAATTTCTGATTAGCACTCATTAAGCTTATATCACGATTTTGTAAATCTAAACTCAGCTCACATAACTCTTGAAAAGCATCGCACATTTCGTATGAGGCGACGCGGTAATTATTCACGAAAGATAAGATTTTCTGTTTGGATAAATTTGACCTATTAAAAAAATCTTTTTTTTTGCAAAGTTTACTAAAAAAATTTTTTCTAATTCTTTCGTTTTTCAGTTTTTATGGCAATTATTCGATATTTTCGAAATTTCATTTAAGGGCACTGCGTGCCCCCAAAATACAGGACCTGAATATAATGACTTATCAATCGTGTCGCTATTTTCATCAGGCAACGAACACACGAAAACTTTTTGATTTCGATAAACATTGCAGGTAAATTTACCTAATAATGTAATTACATTAGATTGTGTTTACTTTTAGTTCAGGCCATGCGAGATAAAGAGTCCTGTAATGGCGTCTTTCTAACTAAAACAATATCCTTAAAGAAACATATTTATGATAGACCCTTTCGTAATGGAACTAACGAGAGTAAACATTTGCAATGCGTACGTGGATAGTGTTTTACATTTTAATCGAACAAACATCGTTAGGCTTTAGTTTGTAACAAACTAATTTTGGTATTGTTGGTCGTATTTTTTATTTTCTGCGTCACCTGCTATGCTGCTTTTCAATATAGTAACTGTAACATAAGAATTGGATATAATAGAATATATTATACGTATCAACAATATACCGTTGTACATATATACAATTCTTATGATAGTGTGTATGTCACTGAAATCCTAAATCCAAAATTACATCAAGGTTGGCCCAGACCTTGATGATTTTTTTTTGTGTGTGCTCGAGTTCCCCGGACGGTGTAGATTGATAATTGAACCCGGCAGGTGGCATTTTTAGTAGGTAGTTTTTTATAAAATTCTAAAGTTGTTTACTTTTGAAGTATTATTTATTATCATTTATTAAATAACTATCATTCCAAAGAGTGAACACACATTGTATATTTCCAAGGTAAGCAAGTGACGCTTGTATTATGATTTATATAACCAACCACTCTTGGGCTGATCCTAAACACTCAGCCTAGAATTAACGGTAAGTGAAACTTATTTAGGATCGTTGTTATTTGAAACTCGATAAAACGAAAAAGTGATAAACGCATAAATTTATATATAAGACTACGCCTACAAGAAACTGAGACACGAGTTTTACATTATGCTGCACAGATTAAAGAGTCAATAAGACCGATAATTAAACATAACTCCAATTTGGACAGAAATAAAATTGATAATAATATTTTTTG